>CM041541.1:9138043-10466793 GCA_023238725.1 Scortum barcoo | reverse complement strand
CCACCGGTGGGAATTTCACCCTCTCTTGCTTCCGCGTGCTTTATCTCGCCTTCAGAGCCCACGCTGTGCACACCCCCTCGTGCTCGCAGCTGCACGAGGATGCACACGCTCATAAACACACTCTCTGCTCGGCTCAGGTTGATAGATAGGTGCGTTTTTTTCCCGCGCTGTGGATCCACAACGGCTGACTGCGGAGTAAATGGGCCCCACCGCCACCGCTGAGCTGTCGTTATATATGTCACATCGTGTCACATTCACCTGGATCGTTCATTAACCATCCGAACCATCCGCTGACGCAGTTTGAAGCTTATTTGTTTCCGTGGCAATAATTCAAGACAGTAATGCATTATCTAAACGTCCTCCCATCCCGTCGTCCTCTCTGCAGATGCCCCTTGCTGAACGTGGATGTAAAAAGTGCTTTGGAAATTAGTTTGATTTTCCTAACCGGGTTTCAGAATAAAAATTTAATTTGCTCCTCGCTCATGTGAATAGACACATGATTAAAGAGAGGCCCGCCTGGCTGTTGACTCCTATTTTTTCCTCTTTCACACACACACAACACAAACACACGGAGGACTGTACACTCGCTTTGGGCTTTGGAGACTGCCAGCTCGGCGGGGAAAGCCTTTCGTTCTATCTCCCGCGCAGCACACAGCGCATGACAGACGACCACCTGCGCCACCTGAGCGGAGCCATTGTGCGCTCTCCTTATCGCGCCGGTCCCAGTTCTCGGTGTGGGGACAGTCCCATATTGCTCACATTGTTGCTGCCTCTTCACCCATCCGGCTGGGCGGTGAGGTTTGCAGCTGAGGAAGGGGTGGGGGGGTTCAGCAGGAGATTTGGACGCGGCAGGTTGCACCACATGCGGCGCTCTTATCGCTCCCTGTGGAAACAGGCACCTCACCTTCTGGTTCCCATACGAAATTGAGCATCCTGCCTTTTTTTTTTAAGCTTTTCTTGACATGAATTCCCAAATCAACAGTTTGTACCCAAGCGTTGTATCATTAAAACAATTTAACCACTGATGGTTCCAACTGCTTCCTCCAAAAGCATGTTGCCTGGCAACAAATGCAGAAAAGCGGTGCTGAGTAAATTCTGCAGCGATTTCATGTTACTGTACAGGTCATGTTTGAGATTTCTCAGACAAATACTGGGTCTCCTCAAGACCCGAGCTGGATTTATTACCTGCCGTACTCCATCACGTCCGTCCTCCTTTTCCTCCACTTACCTTCCAACGGCTCCCCTTTACGCCCAGCATCTTTTATTCCACAGCATCTCTCTCTCCCGCTGAGCTGCGCTGCTCCCTGCAGCTCCACACTACTCCACTCTTTTTTCATGCCCGGTCTCATCCTCTTGTTTTTTCCTCCATTACCGAAGACTCAGATCTTTTGTCTCTCTTCTCTCGCTGCTAGGGAGAAGGTGCTAATGGGTCGCAGACAAGCCGTGACCTGGTCTGATGTGTACTTTGGAAAACTTTTAGCCCCCTGCAAACAATTCAGGCTCTCTGCAGTGATGAAAAAAGATCTTTGCCGTTGTTTAAAAATGAGATTTTATCCTGCCTGGTAGCAAGCGTCGGGTCACAGGAAGATAAACTATAAAGAGTAATTATTCACAACAAACCACAAGTCATTTCACTGCACAACAAAAAAATCATTCAAATCCTTGTTTCCTCCATTTTACTCCGACTTCAGTATCACAGTCAGCCTTTTATCGTGGTAGCATCATGCAGTTAACATATGAGTTGGATGTAAATGATTGCTGTCATGTGAAGCAGCCTTCTTCAACAAGTTTATTCATCTTCATCATGTAAACACATAAAATAAACAAGTATGTTTGACACAGCCATCTCCTCTTTGATAAAAAAAGACATCAAAGTACTACAGATAAATTATTAATGAGCTAACGGACTAACACATCCTTATCACTCGTCCGTGAGAGCATGCATTCATTTTTCTTTTCCAATTAAACAGCCCTTTGTGTGTCTCTTCATTTAGTAGTGAAACGCACTACTAACTCAACAGAGAGTCACTAATGAGAGACGGTTCTGCTGACTTGTCCTAAAGCACACTCCGACTCTTGCAAAGGTCTTGGCTTAGATAGCCATGGAAAAGTTTCACAAAGTACAATCATTTTTGGCGGAAACAAAAAGAAAAGTTGAAATATTTCAAACTACTACAGTAGCACTTCATGCTTTGAGGGCATAAAACACGCCCCGGTGTCATTCAGGACGTGAAACAGTGCCGCTGGGTCCTTAACCTTAATGCTCCGGTGCAGCATGTGGCTCGCAAAGCTGTGTGAGTGCTTGGAAAAGCTGCAGGAAAAAACGCTTCACGGGACTTTTTCGCGTAGGGTTCAAGTGTATGTTCTGTGGGAATGAAAACCTTCCCTGGATGAACCGGATGAATGTACTCAAATCTGCTGCTGTTGTCGACGGCGACCGCTCATCTAAATTCAGACCTCATGTTAACATTAGCGCTGGACTTTTGTTCCCATCCTGATTAAATGACACTTGTTGGTATGACAATTTTGTGGCGTCAGTGTTGGATTTCACTGATGGGCAGTGAATGGAAATCAACTCATTTTAAGGTAACATTGCATTTCATCTCTCTTCCACGACCTATCAAGCTTTTGTTTATTTCGCACGAAAGGAAAGGTTTTGCTTCAGTAACTTGAAAAATTGGGACTTTTATTGGTACAAGTTCCGTGTGAATGTAATCCGATGCCCTTGAAATCACTGCCTGCCCACTGCCGCCCTTTTTTTTTTTTCTTTTTTCCAAGTCACCTTGTGTGCCACAATCTCATAGTTTCGGTCTCACAGTGACACAGACTTTTAAGATGTACCTCTGCCAAGTCCACAAGGGCTCAGGTCTGTCTCACTGCAAATTCAGGAAGTGCTTAAGGGCTCTGATATGAACTTTAGGAGCCTTTTGGCGGATTGTTAGTGTCTGGTAAACCTGCAGACTTTGGAAAAGAAAATGGATACCAGAGTTTTACCGCACTTGTTAAGGAGCTCAAAGAGACAAATACAAGATGCATTTTCAACCTTTTTGTTCATCAACACGCATGCATCACCTTCCCTGTAAAGGTCAGACGCAAACATACTTTGAGCTGTGCAAAGTGCAGTAAACTTGGAAGAACGGCTCCGGCTCTTCCTTTTGTGGCTGACGGCACAAAGAAGGGCGATTTTGAAACGTGATCTGTCAGTGGGTCCTAACAGAGCAGTAATGTTGTTTACCAAACGTGGCAGGTTTAATTACCTCCTCTGCAAGTTCTTTGTATGATGTGTACAGGCTATGTAATCACAAATTAACCAATTTCCACCTCCGTTTTTAAGCGCCCCCCAGGACTCCGGGGATTGTAACGTTTAAGCAGTGTTAAAGCAGCACAATCAGCGGGACCCTCTCGACCTGAAACCCCGGCTGCCCCCACATCCTCCGCTGGGACGCTGGTGTTTACCGCCCGGAGTGGCTGTGAAAATTAATTGGCTCCTTGAGCTGCCGTACATTCCCCCTGTCAGTGCGATGGCCTCCCCTCATTGCCCTGTCACTTTAAGTCGAAGTGTATTAATGGACTGTGTGGGCCATTGATTCCTAATTCCACCCGACGTCGACATCGGGGATAAATATTGCGTGGCACTGTCGTCTTTGGGCTTATTGTAATCAGCATTGTTATTGATCGCCTGCCCGAACCCCCGAGAAGTAATCTATTTTAAATACACTTTCAGTAAAAAGGGGGGGTGCTTTGGACCTTGTCCCAGTACATTGGCTTCATACTGGCCAGGAAAAAGGCACATAAGCTACTTTAGCAAAAAGAGGCACACAGGATAAAGAAGCAGGGTCCAGAGCTGGTAGATAGAGGAGAAAGAGAGCGAGAGACATGTACAGACTGACAGATAGAAATATTGCAAGGGTCACCAAGTATGTTCGGTGAGATATGTCTTGCTTTTGCGTATAGGTGGTCTCTGGGTGGTCTCTGTCAGCCCTTCCCTTGTGTATGTGTGTGTGTGTCTACGCATCTGTCTTCGCGAGGCCGGCGGATGATGGATGAGGGCTCAGCCACCGGCGGCGAGCCAGACGTCGACGCTATCGATTTATCCTCACATTCGTCTGGGAGGAGGCGGCGCGGGGTGGTGGCTTGCCACGACGAGCATTTAGCATTTCAACACAATGCGCCTTCGATATGTGCCCACACACACACACACACACATACATAGCATTTTCACGGTAAGTATTTCAAATGGGCAATGATTCTCTCGCGCCGCGCCAGTGGAGGCGTGGGCCTTGGTTGAAATTTCTTATTGTCTGCCGAGTACAATGACTGCCTCCCTCCTCGCCAAGGTGTTTTTATTGATCCACCTGCAAAGTGGCATCCACTTGTTTAACATCCAGTCTAATACACTTCAATTGGCCCAGCCTTGCCTGTCTGGCTGCCTGCTCATTTTGCTGTTTTGTTCGGCTATGAGCACGGAAAACGGAGACAAGTGCGCACGTGCGTCTGGTTCATGCGTCTTGTGCATTCATGAGGAAAAGGTGACACGTGTGTTTGTGTGCATGTGAGCTAGCGAGGTAAATCTTTGTCTGCCTCTGTGTGGCTGCAAATCGTTTTTTTTTTTTTTCCCTTTTTTTTGCGACTGTCAAGAGTCGCCGCTCCATCCAGCCCATTGAGCAACAAATTAAGGCTGCAGAGCAAAGTTGCCATTCTCTCCGCTCAAGGCTTTGTTGTTTTTCCCCGTTAGTCGCTTTGCTCATTGGGTGTTCATAATCAACGTTAACAAATTGGAAGGAACATCCATTGTTCTCCCTGTCTACCCATCTTGAAAATGGCCCCAATTACTGAGGACACGGAGGCGACTTGTCAGAGACGCAATCTCAGTTATGAGTGAACAAGATTACACCCGAGTTGGACACGCTACAAGAAGTAGATATTGATGTTGCACACTTTAAGACACACTGCCAGCGCAGCCAGTACCTGTTTTATCTTCTGATCGTACCAGCTGCTCGGTCAAGCTTTTAAGCAACAGCAAAGAGAAATATGCCCCTCAAGACATCCTTTCTTCTGCATACATATTCAACAATATTGCAGTAATATATAGAGTTAGAATCGTCTATATTTCAAGTGTATGTTTCACCACTTCCCATACTATTAAGAGACGCAGCAAGAATCTGAGGATTTCTAATAAGGAATTGTTTGTTGCATGTCGGCGTGCTGTCAGATAACTACGTCTTAGAAACTGAGAAATGTTTTGTAGTTGGATTTGGGATTCAAAGGGATGTTCGACTACACCTCTCACTCATCAAAAGTCTGAAGTTCTGACTTTCTGACATGTCTGGAATGTTATAAACGCTGCTTAGGATCGTCTGTCTCCTCGACTCGTATATATGAGGTATGATGAACTATGAACTATGAAGGATTGAATCTAAATGTCTGCGTGGGTGTGCGGTTAATGATGATGACAGTTATGACAATAATTTTATGTTAGTGCTGACATTTACCGCATCGATGATCTCAGGCTGCTCCGATCATGGGATATGAAATGATAAACGGCTTCATGAGAGGATCTCTCTCTCTCTCTCTCTCTCTCTCTCTCTCAGGGGATGATGTACCTGGAGGAGAGGAGGCTGGTCCACAGGGATCTGGCAGCCCGCAACGTATTGGTGAAGTCGCCCAATCACATCAAAATCACCGACTTCGGCCTGGCGCGGCTGCTGGACGGACGCAGACGAGAAGGAGTACAACGCAGACGGGGGCAAGGTTGGTGTAAGTGGAGGCGCGAGCGTGCGTTTGTGCGTGCACAGTACTCACCTGGCTAAGAGCAATTTAACACCGCGGACAGCTTACATAAAAATGGTTGACATAAGTAGTAAATACTGCAACCAAAAAGTAATAAAACAAAAGGTCAGCGCTGGTGACAAGAGAAGTTTGTGAGGCTCCAGGGCCAAAAGCATTTGTGTGTCTCTGAATGTGTATTTGTGTAGCACTGCAAAGTGGGACAGTCTGCATTTTAGAATAGTAAATAAGGCTGCAGCTCATTTTTATTTTCAAATAATATCTCTCATTAATTATTTATTAAGTGTATAAAATGTCCAATATCCCCAAAAAAGCTTATTTTGTCCGACCAACAGCCAAAAGAACCCAAAGCAAAACATTTCTAGTGGTGTGAAGTGTCTCTTATTCAAATGATTTAAAAGTATTTGTCAACTTTTTGAATATGTCCACACTGAGACGGATGAATTTAGTTAAGAAACAACTTTCTGTCACCTCCAGTGTTTTCTGGCATCACTCATTTTAAATGTCAGTACGGCCAATCACACAGTACAGCTGCTGTCATTAAGCTGTATTTATCATACCTTTTCGCCACAGCTAACAGGTGGTATTTATTGACTCAGGTCAAATCACTATTTTCTGCTCGTTCGGTGGTCTGGCAGCAGAAACTGAGAAACATTAAAATGAGAATGACACAATCATTACAGCATTTAAACACAGCAGAGGTGGTGGTGGAGAGCATAAGAGGGGCAGAACGGAGAAAAGAGGATAACCAGGCTGCGTTGGCTCCACCTTACCAGATGTTGGATGTGATGTTTGCCAACCAAGAAAAAGAGAAAAGAAGGCATTTCAATGCGTATGGAGAGCTTTTGCTCCCCGCTTGCATTAAAGGAATGCTGAAAGACGAACTAAAACACAAAGAAATGTGTTTTGTGCCTCGTGGAGCAACATCTTTACCAATTTCCGGAGTAAAACTCTTCTCTTCAGGCGAAGTGCACTGAACTTAGTTTCAGTGAAATACAATTTAGAAGCACTTCATCCAGACAAATAATGCAGCCACAGTTCCAATCAGTTTGTTTTGTTTGGGGACCCAGACTACATTAATCAGAAACCCCTTCTCTTTTCCCCGCTTGAGACTTACTATGCAAATTGTCCTGATCAACTGTGCTTTATTAAATTGGCTTGTTCACTGCTGCATCTATTCAGCTAGAGGCCTGAAGGTAGCCGCCGCATCTTGAGTTTGAGTCGGAGCTGTTATATGTGGGCAAATGAAAATGAGTGTTCCCACGAAGCGGACCAGGTGAGCTTGACGCAACCATCTGAGCGACTGGTGCCCGCCGATGCCTTGATAAACGGGAGCTGTTGTCAGCAGATCTGCATGCGTGCTGTAAAAATAGACGCGCCACGAGAGATAAATCAACAGAGATGAAAGATGCTGTCGGTATCGCGTTTCCAACCTGAAGCATTTCATTTCCCCTCTTCCTGTTCATTTCCCCGAAGAGCGGGCGCACATGTGTCAACGGCCCCCACACATGGAGGGGAGGGGCCGTATTTTAAATGACCGACAAGCGTGTGCGTATGTGCGTTCACGCACAAAAGGCCAGATAATTGCCTTGTTCAGCAGGCTCCGCAGCTGAAATTTCCACTCTAGAGTCAATATGGAGATCATATGGCAGTTAGGATACGGCGATGTGTACCATTGCCCTTGTCAGGAATGTCAAAGAGCCTCTTGTTATTACTGTTTCACACACTGCCAGCTCTAAACCTACAGGCTATTGAGATAATGTGAGACAAATGGCCAGCGCGGCCTCATTTAGTATCTTAAAAAGCCCACTCACTATCGATGATCCCTGGGTTAGACTAAAGCTAATCAATCACAGTACTTGAGTAATATTGAGCAAAGTAAAACTATGGTTGAAAGCCCCGTCGATTCCCCAATATCTCACAAACACCAGATTAAAAGACAGGGCAGCTGTTGAGGAAAATAGCATATTGGAAAATTGCCTGCAGTTCAGATTTAAATAAATACAATGCAAAGCCTATAATTCAGATTTTTTTTCTTTTGTTTCCTTGTTTCATTCTTAAATCTGAATGATTTACCCCTCTCTCCACAGATGCCCATTAAATGGATGGCCCTGGAATGCATCCACTACAGGAAGTTCACCCATCAGAGCGACGTGTGGAGTTACGGTGGGTGACAAATGCGTTCATCTGCTTGTGTCGACGTCACCCTTTCTTATGCTCACACCTGTGGGAGGAAAGACATCAATGACCTGAAATCCTGCTTCCTGTATTTGCATCTTTGCCCCCTTATCTGTCTGCTTATCTTGTTCTCTGCTGTTCTCTTGCTCTTTGTCTCGCTCTCCCATCTCTCCCCGTCTGACTCGCTCTTTTATTCTTTTTTTTTTTCTCTCCCTGCCTCGCCTTCCTAAAACGCACAAACATCCTGCAGGAGTGACCATCTGGGAGCTGATGACATTCGGAGGCAAACCGTACGACGGCATCCCCACGCGAGAAATCCCAGACATTCTGGAGAAAGGGGAGCGTCTGCCCCAGCCTCCCATATGCACCATCGATGTCTACATGGTCATGGTGAAATGTGAGAAAACACACAAGCACACTTACAAATGCTCGAACAGAAAAGCAATCCCACGTACATACACTCACTAACAAGCATGCAGAATATGGTTCATAGGCAGCAAATTGGGACCCAGACATACATCCCAGTTGCACCCCTCCTTTTTGGGAAGAATATAAATGAATCTAAAGTCCAAAAACTACAATAACATATAGTCAAAATACAAACCTCCCATATAAAAAGGTCACATTTGACTCTTTAAGCAGTGATGGTGTCACTATCACTAGTGTCACAGTGTGTTGATGACATCCATTATACTGATTTAGAGGCAGTCTAAAGGCAAATCAGATCAAATTTAAATTTACATATAGTTCTTCCACAGTTTGCTCAGTGCTGCCACTGGAGCAGATGTACGGCAACAATCATGAAAAAATCATAATTTGAGAGGTCCACACAAGATATATCCACTACTATATCCACTAGGGCTTGATTCAATGGAGAAAACTGTGTTTGACAAATAGAGAAATTAACCAGTCTACTTTTGGCTCATGAATTCAGCCAAACAACACAAAATGGAATAACTTAACATTTTCACTTTTGAACACCTTTACTCAAAATCACTCTCATATCTGTTTGCTAAATATGGTTGATGGTTAGCTTAAAGACTTGAAACAGGAAGCAACAACCAGCCTGGCTCTGTCTGAAAGGTATACCAAGTTATATTATAAGCACAATAAGGGGATTTTTTTTCAAGTTTTTTTTCAAGACACAAGCGTTGCATCTATCTTCTCTTAATTCTTAGTAAGAAAGCAAATAAATGAACTAGTACTTTTGATCACATTGATAACAAAAAAAGTCCCTGAAAATCCAACATCAAAATAAATAACAGGGCTGCTCATTGATTTTAAACATTGCCTGCCAGTGACCTAATACTTCCAGAAATATTAAAGGGATTATTAGCTTAGTATGGGCAGAAAAGTCAGGTCTGTGGCACTTTTTTTGTACAATTTTGCATTCATGGCATGCCCCATCAAATAATTTGTACATAAGTATGACTCATCAGTGAAATAAAAAGCTTTTCTCTTGCTGCATATCACACATTACTAAACATAACTTGCCTCAGCCACAGGTGGCAGCGTTAAAGACGACGTTACAGAGCAGCACTCCAGCACAGTGGGTGTTGTGGAGCACATAATCTAATGTTTTTTTTTTGTTTTTTTTTTTTAATCATGTTCATACACTGCTGCAACTCAGCTTGAGGTGTCACAGATGAGTTGCAGTTTAATAAAAAGGGCTCGTATTTTTAATATTCATCCGGTGTTGTCTGAGCTCAGGGGCTTCGATACAAGGCTGGAAGAGATATGTAAAGAGGAGAGATGAGGAAACAAGTCAGAGAGAAACCAAAAGAAAGAAAAGAGATGTTGTCATGAAACTGATGAGGTGCGGGTTTGTAGTCCACGACGTGCACCGGGGACTCTGGCCACATCCTTGTTCATGTCATCCTCCATCTGGACCGCCACGCCTCCCTCCTGGCCAACCCACCCCGACTCTCCCTCCAGCCCGTAAAAAGTCATCCAAAAACCTGCCTTCTCTTCATCCCCCTCCGAATCCTCCCATGTCTCTCCCATCTTGCACTCCTTCCCCTGGCTGGACTCGCAAAAACCCTGGTGCTGGTGCACACGGCTGCCGAGGGATCCACCCTCCCATATTTCCAGGAAAGGGTCCAGACGCTCATGCCAGTCGGAGCTATGAGATCTGCCAGTTATCGGCTGCTTGGCCATCCTTTTCCTCGTGCCAGTCTGGTCACCACTACTACGCTCAACCCCAACTATGGCAGAGTGACTTTCCTGTCACTCCCTGTCTTCTGGTAGTGAAAATCTCAATACAAAAACTCACGTAAACTTCTCCCAACTGACTTTCTTCCCCACAATTGTAGTTCCTTTTTTAATTAACTCTTCTACTTTGTTGCATAAATATTGTATTCGCACTGTGAATTCACCTCTTATTATTAGCTGCTTGTAGCTGTTTGAATTTAAACTTATTCTACTGTTGAGCTACCGATTCGCTCTGGATGAGGACAGAGGCAGCTTAAAATGGCAAATATGCTGAAAGAGAACTGAGATGGGACTCGGCTTGGAGCTTAATATCAAAACACGTTCCCATGACAAAAGTGTTAATCCAGTGGAAATGTCATAATATCTAATTGTTTTTTTGTTTTTTTTCCAAATGACAAGCCTACTGCCAATGGCTTCTGACAGCACAGAGGCAAACCATGAAAGCCCTGCAGCCATTTAGCCTAATGACAATGCCAGCTGATTTCTGTCTTTCCCACTGGAGGAGGAGAATAGATTTTGTGTGCTATGTAAAATATGTCTGAACGATAATGTTATAAATGCTGAGGTCAAAGAGATTCCCTTAACTTGCTTGGCGGTTCCCACACTATTCCTAATTTCCTATAAATATTTAGAGCATGTATCTATATATATAGTATCTATATATATATCTGGTATATTCTATATGTTCCCGCTGTCCTCTCTACAAGTTTGAAATCTAGTACCCATTTACACTCACAGTGCACCACCCTTAAAAAAGATCCACACAAAAAGAGAGTGACGCATCGCAGCGTCACAGCAGTGATCAGAAATAGCCATGAAAAGGGTCGAGCACTGAGTCAAACTAGCAGGAGGGTCACTCTTCCCCATCAGAAGCCAGGAGGAAGCTCCGCAATTGGCTGCATTAATTCTAATTACATGTTGACTGCGAGCCGTTGTTTGTGATTTGGTGTGCCGTCGCGCTGTTTGCCCCGCCACTTCTGCGCCACCCCAATAAAGATGAAATAGGGTTTGATTGCTGGAGTAATTGCACCTAATTTAGGTAAAGTGCCTGTATGGGGCGCTAGAAGCGGAAATTAGATGAACCGAGCGAAGACAGGCAGGCAAAATGACAACAGGCGGTCGCAGGGTTTGTTTAAGGAAAGTTAGATTTAGATCGACTGCGGCGTTGATGGTTATGAAAAGGATCAGGAAACTAATGTGTAGACTTACGATCCTGATCTGATAACAGCTGCATCAATGACGAGAGGATAAACATTATTTTATGTCTCTCTGTTAGCTGCTAAAGTTGAAATAAAGGGAAATGAAGCAATTATATTTTTCTGCTGAACCGCAGATTTTGCCCCTAGGACTGCTAGAGGCACCTAGACCCCACTTTAGCCGTCGCTGTTGTAGAATATCTAATACGGTTGGAGACACTGAAATCAGCAACTCTATTTGCTCGCTGTCTAATCTGAGCTGAGACACCACCTGGCCTCTCACTTCACCTGCAGGGGTTTGCAGTGTTTACTGCAGCTATGGCCTCGGGGACAGAAAAGTAGGCTGGAGATCAAAATGAAAAACCTTTTCCTCCAGCTTAATAACTGCCTCTTTGTTGCCCTTGAGCAAGGCACACTCACTTAGAATGTGTGGAGCTTTATTAATGAGTGCATCATGATTGTTCATTTCGTGTTGTGGTGGTTGCATTTATAAAAGTTCAAATAAATGCAGACTGAGTTAGTACATATTTTACAAGCTGCATGACTTGCACCTGTTTTCAGAGTCTCTTAACTTTCCCAGTTGTATTATAGCAATAATATAACATGGCACTTATTTGTCGAGTGTTATTTTTGGCTTGAGATGAAACTTCTAAGATATATTGTTCTTATTATTGTATCCCTGGATCCAGCACACAGAAGGATGGCAGTGACATGGCTGAATGAAACTGCAAATACAATAGTTCAACTGTAGTCTCTCAAAGAAAATGACAATATATCACCAAAGAAACTTGCTAAAGGTTGAGCTAAAGGTTCAGGAACTACAAGATTACACAACTGTGGACAATCAATAAGCTGCATTTCTACTAAACTGCCTTTGATTTGTTGAGGGAAACACATACATGAAAGCCCAAATCTTTAATGCACATACAACTTTAGTTTATAGATTATTCTTCTCTCTGGTCTTTAGCTGTTACCCATCAATCTACTTACTCCTCTGACCTCTTCTTCTTCTCATGCTCCATCTTTCTCTTCCCCAGGCTGGATGATTGATGCGGACAGCAGGCCGAAGTTCAAGGAGCTGGCTGCTGAGTTCTGCAGAATGGCCCGTGACCCCCAGCGATACCTCGTCATCCAGGTGCGTTGGCCTCAACAGGCTCACAGTCAGAGCACCTGATAATGAGGCTGCACAAATATCACCTTACTGGACAAATAAATGTTGCGAATGAAAAGTTTTGCGGGTCATTTTTACATTTTGGATTAAATTTTGTAATTTGTGTACTGTTCAGGGAGACGACCGCATGAAGCTCCCCAGCCCCAATGACAGCAAGTTCTTCCAGAGCCTTCTGGACGAGGAGGACCTGGACGACTTGATGGATGCTGATGAGTATCTGGTGCCTCGAGGTTTCAACATGGCTCCTCCATCGTACACGACGAGGCCTCGCGTTGACTCCAACAGAGTAAGGCACACCAGAACATTCAGAAATCTTAAAAGTGTATTTTGCAGTTACAAATTTTGTAAGCTGTTTTCTTCATTTAAAAAGGTGTCAGAGTGCTTCAAAATTGACATTTCTATTTGTTTAAGTATAAACCTTTACCTGTAATTACATATTAACACATGATATGCTTATAAAACAATTTCCAAGTCACTGATCTGACTTTAACCTCAAGCATAATTTTTTTCTTTTCCTCTGGTCAAAAGCTGCCCAACTCACTGTCCTCTATAAGTGCTCAAGGTGGTTAAGAACTTCCAATACTCTGATGATTTTCGTCCGCTAATGGCCCACCTCCATCATTTCCATCCCAGCGTGTGTGGATTAAACCTGGGCTCTTTATGCACTCGCTCCCCAGGCCCCAGGTTTCATTACTCAGAGCTCCATAAGCAAATAACAGGCGCTCTCTTAAAATGCTGGAGCCGTTTACTAATAGACAATGAGCGCAGGCCCGGCTGTTTGCTCTGCAGCATGCACGGCGTGCTGCTAGCCCGCGGCTCTGCATCTTATGCACCTTTACCCCCGTGACCTACCCGTTTGCCGCCGGCTCTTTGTTCCCCGACGAACACGCCCGTACCCCAGAAAACACACACACAATAATCTGTCCAGGGTCCTCTGTGTTCAAGGTCAACACCCCTATCACGAATTGAAACTCTTTTGTTTATGCAGCCAAAAGCCCCTGCAAGCCCAGACAAGGAAAGAATTTCATTGTAAAAATCCATCAGCTGGTTGACTTGACCACAGAAAGTTAGTTATTCAGGTTGCGCCACCGCAGACGTAGTCCGATACAGACGGCTATCTCATCTGAGCTGATTTGCTCTCACGCTCATACTTGAAAAGACAAGCGGATAATGACTGGCTTTGAAGAAGGGATGAACAGAGGAGTTTGGAGGAGGGGGGAGATGATTGTAATGGAGGAAAGACAGTAGGAGTAGGTGGACGGATATAACCCCAGGACGTTTCCTTTTTTTTTTCTGTAGTGTTTTGTAGCTCTGCTTCCTGTAATTGCTGTTGCAGCGCTAGTTGTTGGCAAGAGCGCAGAGGAGTGGGTTTGGGTTAAATAGCCCGCGGCAAGCCAACACAGCACCACCAAGAAGCCCTTTGCTTCACATGTCATGTTTTGTATTTTCTTGTGGGGTTTTCTGTTCTTTTTGGAGGTTCAGGTGTTTGAATCGTAGCTTTGCCTGGCTGCCCCTCACAGTCCCTTAAGGCTGATGACTATACCGACAGAACTTTGTTGGAGAATTCTGCCTTGAACAGGCAGCTGCGCGGGTTAAAAGTCCCACTTCCTTTGCCGCAAGTGGCATACAACTGGCTTAAACTGACTCAAACTTCATTATTCATACCATGTGTGTTTGTTGCAGTTCAACTGGACTATAGACATCCATCTTTACTTTGTTCCAGCTTCTATCATCAAAGAAGTTTCGACCAAAAAAAAAAAAATCAAACCTATGGTTTTCACAGCAACATCAAAAAGCTTTTTTTCTTGTCTCTCCCCACAACCCACCCTTTGCTTCAGAACCAGTTTGGCTACAGAGATGGTGGTCCAAACACTGCAGAGGGCTCTGTGGCAGGGGCCCAAGCCTGTGTGAACCAGGAAGCGACGGGCGGACCAGTTGCGGCCCTGGAGGACACGCGCTGTAATGGTAGCTTGCATAAGAAGAGCCTGAGTCAAGCCGGGGGAGAGGACAGTGGGGGCCAGAGGTACAGCGCTGACCCCACCATCTTCCTGGGGGAGAGGGCGTCCAGAGGAGATACTGATGAGGATGGATACATGACCCCGATGAAGGACAAGAGCTCCTCAGGTACTCTTAAGTGCAACACAAACCACAGTAAAGTGCTGTTAAATATTGTATTGCAGCTACTGGAATCTGTTTAATGTTCAAACTGCATTTTAGGAGTTGTATGTACCACATTTTAAATTAAATATCCGTTAAATAAACACTTCACCAATAAAATACATAAATAAAACATAACTAACACAGTGAAATTGAAATTAAAGTCGAACATCCACACCGCAAAGATGGACACACAGCTTCATTTTAAAACAAGTGTATCCTGTATGTACTACGAATTCTAGCCTAGTGCACCATTTCTCTCATCTATCTATCTCATTGCTCATTCACAGAGTAAATACAATCTTTTGTCGAATATTCTGCCTGTCATTTTGCCTGTTCATTTCATTTTGCTCCATTGATTAAAATTCCTACCGAGTTTCCGTCAACGGTGTATGTCAGCTACTACAGAGTCATGTTTTGCCTTTGATCATAATTCAGTCCATCAGCCCTGCTCTTGCACTACTGTCTTTGATTTTTGAGCAGCTCAAAATATAACAAAGCCTGCAGCAAAATGCATCTGATGCAATGTCAAGGAGCGGAATAGTGGGCAAAATCAATAGGTTTCGCACCCCGCTATTATAGCACTTGGAAGTAGTGAAGAGGGGTCATTTGCTGGCATTTTCACCCCCGGCAGATGGAGTAGCCAGTGCCAAAGAACTGCTGGCAAGTTGCCCGTCTGGTCCTGAGTGGCTGCCATTATCGCCATTATCATCTCCATCTCCATCTTCTTTCCTCATTAGCGAGTGATCTCTTTCTCATCCTCGCTTTCTATTTCCATTTCTTTTGTTTTCTCTTCTTTTGATTTAATTTCTGTGGATATTTTGTTTGCCTGTCTTATTCTCTTATAAACTCTCTTTCTCTTGTTTTCCCACATTCCTACCCTCCCTCCTTTCCCTTTTTTGATCTGTGCTACAGAATACCTGAATCCCATTGAGGAAAACCCATTTGTCTCGCGGCGTAAAAACGGTGAGATCCATGCCTTGGATAACCCAGGCTACCACAGCACACCCAACAGCCAGCCCAAAGGAGAGGATGAGTACATTAACGAGCCCCTCTACCTCAACACCTTCCACAGCCCTGCTGATCTGGGTCTGGAAGCCCTGAGGAGAAATGGCCTACCCTTACCCACTCAGCCTCCTTCTTCCATCTCAGCCACAACTTCAGGCTCCCTCCTCCCACTGACCATCCAGACCAGTCTGCCCCACTACCCCCTCCCCACGGCCCAGCCTTCTCCATCTGGCATGCCTTGCCATCACGGCCCACCGACCCACATCCTCCACGCCCACCACACCATCAAACCTGCAGGACAACCTGGCAATCCAGGTGGCGGCTCCGCCAGCCAGAGCCAAACAGGAACTACTGCCCAAGCCCAGGTGTGTCAGTCGGGTGCCCTGTCCACTTCGGCCACCATCGGGCACGGCAGCCTGCCAGCCTACCAGAGCCATGCCACCTCGCACCCCGCCAGCTTGCTGAAGCACGGAGGACTGACATCAGGTAAAGCCAGTGGGAAGAAGCTCAAGGTGACCTTTGACAATCCAGAATACTGGCAGCACAGTTTGCCTCCCAAATCGTCTAACCAGGCAGTCCCCGATGGTGCCCAGGGAGGTTCCACCAACGCCAAGCTCTTCTATAAGCAGAATGGACACATACGGCCGGCGGTGGCTGAAAACCCCGAATACATGTCTGAGTTTTCCCTGAAAACCGGCGCCGTCTTGCCACCTCCACCCTACCGGCAGCGGAACACTGTGGTCTAGATTGTTCCACTTGACAGACGTTCCTCAATCTGACTCTAGCCTCCAGCAACCCAGACATCCTCTCCGGTTCCACTGTTCCACGCAGAGGGGAGCGGCCGCAACCAGAGCCACCCCGAACTCTTTCCAAGTAGTGTGCCATCTGCTGTAGACTGTAGCGTCATCAGAAAGAGCTGGAGCGAACCGAACCGAGCGGACCCAACTCAGATTCACACACCTTCACTATATCCAATCCAGTCCATTTCTGTTCTGTAGATAGAGACTGTGCTCCACGTCACTGAGAATGTGAAGGGTATGGTAAAGAACGGACACGGTCACACAGCAGTGGACGAACCGTGTTGTCCCAGCGAGGTAGACCGGAACGGCGTCAAACAAGATGGATTTGACTTCGGGGACTTGAACTCACTGCCAGTCACTGCGGTGTCAGATTCACGAGAGGAACAAGACGTTTTATTATTTTCTGTTTTCCAGCATAAAGGTCTGAGGATGAACAATACTCTTCTGAGGGTTTCTGAAATAAGCAAACAGACGGAGCAAATACAGTCTGTTAGATGTCAAGATGTCTTGTTCTGTGAATTACCTTGTAGAGTGAGGCGAAACAGCAGAAAATGGAGGAAAAAAGACTGCAAGGTTTAGTCAGGAGAGTGACCTCCAGTAACATAAAGGACGGAGCACTGAGAGCTGATAAATCATATTCAATCTTTTTGCCTGTAGGATTATACCATATGTTCTCGACTATTCCATCAAATATGTGAAACTCATTTCATCTTTCTACTGTAACTGTGATACTGTGATGGCCAAAACTACAGTGATCCCTCCTTTCACATTTGTAGTTCAACCATGGACTTTTTAACTTGCCCGAAAAAACACGCAGGGCAACTTCTTCTTTTTTTTGTTGTTTTTTGCTTGACTGCTGTCTACTTGGAGAAGCTGATCAAAAACAGCTTTCTCTAAGCCAAAGGGAGAAAATACACTGTAAACATTTTTATAAACACTGGTTGAAGTGCTGGAAAGATGGATTTTTATACACTGGTTTTCCCTTTCAGACCACAGCCAACTTAGAGTGGGAGGGTGGTTGGGGAAATTGCCGTATCTGCTGAATATTGTGATAAGACCATCCACAAAACAGCCGAACTCAAAATGGTGATCACAGAGACAGAGAGTGAGGGAGAGAACAAAGGGGCGAAAAAAATCTACAGAGAGGGGAGGGAAAGTTCATACAAGTCGTCTAATGAAGACCTCAAGGAATGAACAAGACAGCACCAGCAGAGCACAGTAAAAACTACTTTGTGTGAGTGTGTGAGTGAGTGTGTATGTGTTTATGTCAATGTGAGGAGAATAAGTGTGTGTATTCGCGTCTTAGCAGCCAGTTCGGCCCTGCAGGGATATCTGTGGGAAAACAGATGTGGTAGAAGTTGGTGACGACGTGGTCAATCAGCCGCCAGCAGACTCGATACTTGTTTCCACCATATGACCGCAGTCAAGTAGAAAACATACCATTTATAATGTCACCGGCCTGAATCAAAAGCTCGTCGAGTGGCCCAACGGCACCAAATCTCTAGGAGATTTTCATCATTTTTGGTGATCCTCAGCTGTCTCATTGTTCTCCTTTTGGTTTGGTTAAAGTCAAGAATCTGAGCTGGCGTGCAGGATGTACTGATACCTAATGATTTTTTGATTTTGAAAACTGTGCCAATATGAATAAGTTAGAAAACCGAGGTTGTCTTCATCTCCATGTCCATTTATAAGGAACATGACAACTGTGGAGCTGGTTCTGATAGGTCATAACCATGGTATAAATAGGAAATTTCTGTTGCTTCTTCCTTAAGCGTGTGTTTGCAAAGCTAATCTCTGCCGACACACTGGTGTTCATGCATCTATTCTGACTTAATTTATTCTTGATTCTTCGGTGGCGCCTTGTAAGTGAAGAGCCCGCTGCAAGCCTTGCCACCATGCAGTAATGATGTATTTGTCAGAGCGACCTGCACAATTTCAAACCATTACATTATCATATGGGAAACACAGTGCTCCCATTTCACCACCAAAACCACCAACATATCCAATCTCACAATCCAATATCTGCCTGTAGCAACTAGGTATACCATGATATACTATATAAACCTAATTTCTAGGGGACAGGGTTGAACTTGCACCTAAATGTTATCCTCTGTAGTTGCTTGTCAAGGACGTTAGAGCATATTTTTTTCACAGTAGTTTGTTGATGAGTCATCTGACTCCTAATTACTTTTACTAATATTGGTAAATATGCCAATTTTACAACTTCGAAGAGATTGTAAAGTCTTTTTTTCTTTTCAAGTGCAGCTGTAATTTGTTAATTTGTACAACACTAAATGTTTAGTTAATGCAAGTAGCCACAGTTGGACCATGCCTCTGATCCTTGAAGACTGTGAGCGTCTTCTTTTCCCAGACATCATCAAAAATATCCCAACTGAGTGACTCGTCAGATCACCAATACGGCACTGTTTGCTCCTTTAGTCTCAAGGCAATTGTTCTGATCCTCACTGCTGATGCCTCTGCAGGCAAACTGCCAGTCAATGCTCCTAAAAGCGCTGGTGTTACAGCCATTATTTCCTCCGCCAAGCCATAAAGAACACCTGTGGGTTGGGAAAAAAAAACCACAAGGCTCACCACATTTCGAACATAAAGATGAAATATTTACTAATGACGGTTGGACTCAGAGGTCCTCTCACATCTTAGTTCGATCAATAGGAACAAAATCTCGTAGTTCCTGAACCTCTAGCTTTCCCAGCCATTATCTGTAGAGCGTTAACGTTGTTGTTTTGTCATTGTTTTGTCGTCTCATCATTCTTCTGTGGCACATCTGTCCAAGCTGTTTTCTCGCGCAGGATGTTTATTTGGTGTATTGTGATGTCTGTGTGTGTGTGTATGAGAACGGGTTCTTCTGAGCGTGTGCGAACGCAACGCTGTACATGTTTGTCCTCCCCACGGAGCACTTTGATCGAACTCGCGGACAGAAAGAAACGATTTCTGCCCTTCGTTACTGAAATATTCCATTTGTTTATCGGGCCGTTTACCACTTAAGAGAGCAAAAGCTTCAGGAAAAGCCCAAGGAAGGTACTGCGGCAGGGAGTTCATGAAGAAAAGGCGTTTTAGGTGGTACTGACCAGCTTCAAGAATGTCCTTGTTTCCAAGTTTTTTGTTTGCTTCAAACAGTATTTATGATGCTGCTTTGATGATATCATGATTATTTGATGAAGGAGTATTTTGTAGTCCCTTTTGGAGCTCTAATTCAATGAAATAGAGACAGCATTTAATATCAATGTGAAATATTTATAGTGCGTTTGAGCTTGTTTATACAGAGCGATGGAAGCATCTGCCAAATCTGGGTTTCAAGAAGGAAAAAAAGGAAAGCACGATGGTGGTAAAAAAAAAAAAAAACACATCGGTTTCTCTCATTTGGCCCAAATTTATACTGCAAACCCAGGCAAAATATGTGCTTGAATCAAGAATGGATTCGGCTGAAACACTGATGAGACGACTGGCCTCACATGTTCTCAAGAGCGCTTCAGAGTACTCCTCAGTGCACTCAGCAACCCTCAAGATCTTCTCAAGAGTTCATTGCCAGAAAAGGAAGAAAAACATTCACGTACCTCAAGATGCAAGTTTGTCAAGTCTTGTTTTGGTCCTCCAGAAAGCCTTGGTTACCTTTTTTAAAGTACCACTATTTGTTTTCCTTCTGTGGAAAGCAATCATTTCTCCTCTGTACTGACTGATATCTCTTTTCTTGTTTCAAACATATTTTGCCTCGGCGTCGGACTGTGTTACCTGCTGCTATTTGTCTCAGCCTGAAACACTTACATGGCAGCTCGAGAACACGCCATGGCAACTAGTGTTTCAAGCGTGATCACTTTTTTTATTTTCACTTTTTACAGTTCTCGTCCAAGCCAAGTTGCAGAGGCATGTAGCCATGTTGTACTGAAGTGAATCCTTCAATATTTCATCCTCAGCTGTTACCCACCATATAGGCTGCGTTAGAGTCTAATGTATAGTACAATATCACCTTGCATGGAACCCAAAGTGAGTGTTTTACTGCCCTCCACCTTTGTATCTCTTCATTGATGACAATATTATATTCAAATGTCTGTCCAGGGAGTGGACAGCGTGGGAAGAAATAACCAGATTTTTTTACTGAATTCAGTAGCACAAACTGGGAATTCTTATTTCTGAAATCTCTCATGGGTTTCTTTCATGTATAGTACCCTATATAGTCTTTTAATATTGAGTTTATTTTTTTCCCATATTATCAAGGATGTGTTTCTTCAAGGACTTGAATCTATATATTATTTTTTTCCACTGACGTTTTGATTTGCTGTACATTATTTAACATGTCTGTCATTCTCGCCGCAATTTGTAGTCGCCCTCATCTTAATTGCACAAATCATCGCTTCTGAGTGGTCATCCATTTTTAATGTGTTTAAATTATCAGATCAGTATAAATGTACAGAATCTTTGGAGTTTCCTCCAAAACTTATCTAACACATTTCAACAACAAATGTGAATAGTATTTTTATAAAGCACTGAAATGGCAGACGTGGTGAATTTGTAAATAAGGAGGCGATGCTTTGAATTTATATGGTCTTCTCTCCTACTGCTGTTTTCTCCTGCTTATAACAACTTGTACAAAAAGAGCCGTACATATTTGCTTTATTTAAGTGTACCTTTTGACTAATGGGAGTTTGATTTCAAAAGTGCTTGTTGGCCCTTTCTCATGTGAAAACTCTGTTCGGTGGCCCTTTTCCGGAGCTTTTGTGGCTGTCCTCATGTAATGTTTCAGTTACGGTGAACACTGTAAAAGTGGTGGGCGGCGGGCGGGGGGGGAGGGGGGGGGTTGCTGTTCAATCCACCTGGTATCGCTGTTTTGCTTCCCATGCCTGCCACATTTAATTTGTCACTCAGTGATGAGAACATCCCAGAACAAGCAAACAATACCTTCTTCTTTTTTTTCTTCCTTCTTTATCTCTCCCTCTTTCTAATTCTCATAAAACTGAAACCAGTGCTGCCAACCGACCCAGATACACTGCGTTTGAGAATCAGTGTTACCTTCTCTGCTGACTTTCTGCTGGACACATTACTGAGCCAAGTCTGACCTCCTCTTCCTCCTCCTCCTCCTCCTCCTCCTCCTCCTCCCCCCTGAAAGGCAGAGCACAGCCTTCACAGTACAACCTGTCTTCAGTTCATTTTTGTTTTGCATGCTTTTTAGAGGAGACATAGCCGGAGAGGAGGCGTTCCCGGCGACTCCTCCTCGCCTACGTTAGCTTTCCATACTTCCCCACGTCTGTGTTATTTTGAAACCACACCCAAAGCTTTATATCATAGAAATACCGTTCCTCATGTTTGTTACATGAATCTGTCAAAAGTATATTTTTAATTTAATATAAATAAAGATTGATTCAGTATACGCTGCAGTGGTTTGGTGGTGATTTTGTGCATCTTTAACTGTGTGTGTGTGTGTGTGTGTGCAAGAGGAAAGTTGTGGATTTTCTTTAATAATTTTAGTGGCTCTGCATCAGCGGCATGACTGTAATCTTAGTAGGGATCCTGTGTATTTCACCTAAACAGGGAAGCTCTGGAGTCCCATATCCCCAGTCTCCTTTGCTTGACATGCCACCCTGCTGCCCGTAAATAGAGCAGAAAATGAATGCCCCGTTCAGCTGCTCTAATGCTCACCCTAACAGCTTTAATAATAAAATTTAACAGATGGCGTCTTTAATTAAGATGAGGGCGCTCTCAAGTTATAGCGTGCTTACTTTGACCTGACTTCTTGAGATCAACATTACAGAAGTTGCACTGGAGGCGAGAATCTGCACCGCACCACACTTTCATGCTCAAAAGGACTTGCAGATGAAGACCAGATGCATCAAAAGGTCCTCAGCGTTCGCAGAGTCTCCTCCAAAAACTCGCCTCAAACAGGCTAATGTGTGGATATAACATTTTTGCTCCTGTTTTTTTTTTTTTTTCCTCCTGCCCCGTGCTGCGCTTAATCTGCTGTTTACCCAAGTGTTGGTTATGTAAACTGGCATAGGCAACATCGTTTGCTATGCAGCGCTTCTTCCATAGCTGCTGCATTCCCAGGCTTTCATTTCAATCATAAATAATACAAAACTGTCCAATGGCAGAATATGAGCTTTCTGAAGTCACTGCTATTAATACTAATAAGGCGATGGGGTGCTTTAAGTAAACACTGTTTATGAACAGAAAATCCCCCTCCTTTCTCTTCCTCCTTTTCCCCCTCTCTCTTCTGTCTATTACTTTCCTCAGAGCGCTGAGACTCAATTAGTAAGCACATCTAGTTCCACCATAGTAATTTAGAGAGGGGGCTTCTGCTGCAGAGTAACAGTATTTGAACTATTTCCAGTTATATTCACATACAGCTACTTATTCAAAATCTATATTAGGTCTGCCGCTTGAATCACTGTCAAATAAAAATTATGCTTCCCATTTGCCACGGAAAAGAAAATTTAATTGATACTCACTCAGTCCCTTCCTAATGTTGAACTCACATAATAGACAGATTATCTCGAACATTAAGCACACTTCCCGACAGGACTTTGCACATTATCACCCGCACCAGACAGCAAAGGGGGGAGGTCACTGTTAATTTGGCAACTGCTGTATAACCATTTGTCAATGTGTTACAAGTCTCCTTTATAGCCGGTCTTCCAGTGAAGGCTGCTATCGCCGCCACAAGACTGGGGTTCGGCTCCATCCCGGGGCCTGTAGCAATTACACTTACAGCTGCCCTGTACACCTGTGACATAGCTCGCCGATGACAGCTCATCGCCAACAGACCGGTGCTGTTTAATTGCAGCGTGTCACCTTGACGGGGTGTTTTACCCGCATAGCTCTCACACCAAGGAGAAACAAGTCGTCTGTTTGAAATCTCTCCGCGAGCTCTGTGTTTCTTTTTCATATTGCGTCCTCAGGTTTGAACAGTGTGTTTCTGTCTGTTGGAGATTCGGTTATTTTCGTGTCTCGTCAGGATTCAGAGGCCCTGAAAATAGAATTTAGACAATGAGATTAAACTCTAATTCCCCACATCAAACGACATTCATCAAGGGCGAACTTACTTCATGACAAGGAAACTACTTTAAAATGAAGAATTAGACCACCTAAATTGTTATTGGAAATATGACCATTAAAAGCAGCATTATATCAGTGAGTTTATATATAAACATATATATAAAAATATATAAATGTCTGAGTCCATTCTGGCTGCAACATATGCACACAAGTAGACCTGAAAATGACAATATTAAGTTACCGTGGTTCATCCAAGGCTGCAGCTTTTCAGTTTTTTTGGCTCAAGATCGTGTGACCAAATGCATATTTAAGGACTCTCATTATTCTTGTTTTAAAACAAGTCAGATGGAAACATTATGAAGATCACTGGAGTACCTCATGGGCCTAATGTTGGCTTGATTTGCAAGCTACAGCTGACGAAAATGCAAGTGATAGTTGTGATAATGAAATTCACATTATTTCGAAAATTATCTAATTCATTTTATATGTATGATGAGGACTTCTAAAGTCAGACTTATTTTATTCAACCCTTGTTAGGCTGCTTTGCTAACTGGACATTATTATTATTATTATTATTATTATTATTATTATTATTATTATTATTATTATTATTATTTCATTTAAATAAATGTCTGTTACGTCACTATCTATCTAATGAGGTAATACACTAATGAAAGCCTGCAGCATTTTCAGTTTTATGATCCGGGTGTCGATGGTGACTTTCCCAAGAAAAATTGCAAGCAGTACACGGTTTTACACACTTTTATCACACTTATCACAACACACTTCATCTTCAGCTCAACGGTTGTGCTGTTTTTTCTTGACTCCGCTAGTATTATGAGTAAATGGGTACTATGGCCGACCAAACAAAAAAACGTCCATTACCACAGAACTTGAGTTCAAAAACACACCTGAAATCACTGCTTATTGCCATGAAAGAGAATAAAATCAAAATCTTCACAACATCACAGGTGAATAGTTTTTAGGATGAGGACTAAACAATGCGTTAGGTGAACTTCACGCCATTTTGGATAACACCTTAAGTGTATAAACCTACCAAAACCTAAAAATCAGGACAGAGCCACTAACATCAGCCTAAACTCTGATAGCATCCAGGAACCAGCTATGGAAAATACTACACAGCGAATGTGCTCGTCATGAACGGGGATTTTTAATGTAATCAGTATCCGCACAAAATAATGTAGTATGAAACGGCCCTGACCTTAGAAGCAACACTGGGTTGGTACTGTGCGTAGCAAGCATGTTATCCAGACACAGCAGGTGATTTGAAGGGGCTGTTAACCTGCCACCTCCCCTCTCCATCCTTTAGTAGCAGGAGGAGAAAGGTTGTTTAATTATATATGTATATGTTAGTGTAGTCTGCTGACTCATTGAACCTTTATCTGACCGGAGGTTTGTGCAAGTCAGAATCTACGGCCCCGACCGCAGCTCTGAAACAGCAGTAACTTTGCTGTGCGCTGATAAATCGACGGCCGTGGAGCAGACGGATTTCTAATTGCGCCTTTTTATTTTTTTTAGTCCAATCCTTCTCTCTCATTTCTATACTATATTGCAGCCTATATACCATATACAGGAGTGTTGCCTTCATGAACAAAGTGACAGGAAGTCGAGGAAAAGCTTGTAGTATTCCTGTAATATTCCTATGATTATTCAGTAGCAGATTTGCTGCTCAAAATACATTCCCAGACCAAACCACCTCTGTATGGTCTGCATGGGTGTGTGTGTTGGTTGGTGGTGTGGGGGCACAGGTGGGATGCTCCCAATGGGCCATCCCCCTCTGTTAACATATTAGCAGCTGGCTGGACATGTGAAATTTGCAGCAAGAGCAGAAAAAACACACAGTTTAATCCATACCTTACACTTTTACGCATGCATTTTTTTGTACAGTTTGAAGAAGAGAGAAATCTCTATCCATACTCTTTATATTCAGCTCTTACTACAGCTTCATGCACGACACTTAAACATGAGTGAATATCCAACGCTTGACTGACCTGCTGTGCTTAGTAACGGTTGCTAAGGTGGACAATTCCTGGTCCAGGGAAGGATTTAATGAAAGGTCAATTAACTATTCATTTATTCACTATTTTAGATGAGTTGTGTTAAATCATTTTTGCATCCCATCACCTACCAGTAGCATCCAGCCCTCTTTTTTTAAACTTCTGTCGGATTCACGCTGCAAGGCTGCCAGTGTGTTAGAAATCTGTTCCTGTATTAATCTGCAACGCTATTCTCTTCATCATGTCAGTGCTAATTTAACATCATTACTCTAACATATTATATCACTCTTTTTAACTTCAGATGGTGTATTTACATTCTAATAACATGGAAAATGCCCCCGGTGTAGCACAATGTGCAATTATGTTTGGAATGTGTCCATTATGTCGCCTCCATAATGTGGTTAAAGATATGAAGCATAAATCACACATATCTCCCTCCACAAGGCTACATCTCCCCCGTCGTGCCGCGACTGCACACGATTACGACGGCGTGCAATTACGTGAGTGATGTTTGCAAAGTTCCGGAGATGAGGCGAGAAACAGGTTTTTCCATCAAAAATCTGCAGCAAAGTGTCGCTTTTATAACCGTGATCTGGGTGCGATGACTAATTTCCAAGATCATGCAACGTCTCCACAGGGCTGTAAAGATATTGACACGCTCACGGTGTCTTTGGATTTCAATCTCTTCCTCCTTCATTTAATCCCGGACTGGTCAGAGCCATGATGATTATGTCACATATGATTTATATGGCTGCAGTCAAGATAACTCTAAATGTGATCCTGCCATTTTAGGAGGTTTATAATAGAAACGTGTATGCAGTTTGATTATTGCAAATTCAAACTTATTGAATCTTTTGAGAGATTTTGTCAGTAGAGTTCACTCTTCCTTTTTCCACACTTTTGCAGGTGTCAGATGAGCACTTTTCCACTGATTTGTGTAAAAAATGTGGAATATACAGTACTATCTCCATGCCCGGGGCTCATACAAAAGTCTGGGGGAAAGATAGATCCAAGGAGACCCATCTGCAGCCAGGCAATGAAGACACTCCAGCTCAAGCTGTAGCTGAGGATTACCATGGAGGAGAGGAGGAGGAAACAGAGACAAGAAGACAACTTCCCATGAGGCAACTTTTCCACAAAACATAGTAATCAGGGCAGAGACGGCGGCTGAGGAGGCAGCAGAGTAAGAAAACAAGAGAGGGAGGGAGAGAATAGGCCGAATGGAGGTAAAGGTTGGGCACAACAGCCTGAGGCGGACTGTCGAGGGCAGCAACACAAAATCACCTTTGAGAGGGAGAAGCAAGGAGCAGAGGAGGCAGAGCGGATGCTAGCTCGAGCTGCTGTTGACTAAATAACTTACAACACTGCGAGATGCTGGAGCTTACAAAACGTTTTTTAAAAAATTTGCTCCACATGTAGAAAAAAAAAAAAATGCGCGCTTCAGTGTAAAAAATGTGTGTCTACGCTTCATTCTGTGTGAGATTACATAAGCAGGCGCTTGGCAGTCGTCCTATGCTGAGTCATGCCACAAGCTGTTTACTCAGAAGATCCATGAGGCTAAAATGACATGAATGCACAAATATGTGCTCAAGTCTTTAAAACCGAAAGCTGAAATGCGTGCCGTATGGTTGTGACACAATCTGCAAACTACTGCACATCAGTTAGCATTATTTTGGGATTTGTATTTTTGTGTTTTGGAAGCAAGTGTTTCCTCAGTGGGCACACTAATGGTTGTGTTTGGTGGTTACTGAATCTATTGGTGCATCATAGAAACTGATTTTGCCCATGCATTGATATAATTTTATGAACAAGTATCTTAATGGTAATATTTGTTCCATTTTTCAACTTACTTGATAATCACTTCAACCTGCTGATCAATCAGTGTAAGCTTCATCTTGCAGGTGTGTATGACGTTGCTTAGCAGTAAGAACGTCATACACACACTAAGATGTCAATATGTCACAGGCACAAGGTGACAGATTGACATCTTAGAAAACATATATGATTAATGATTGACAATTTTTTTAATTTGATATTCTTTAATTATTTGCTTTTAATAGTACAATATGGAAGTCCATGGCTGTCTAAAATTAAGTCATGCAATCAAATTTTGTTTTCCAATTATGTGAAAATAATACATTATGAAATGTGTCTTCAAATTTAAAAATCAATTTTCTTAGCTTGGGAAGTGAAATGTAATGATGCATAATTGCGTTTGAAAATAATAAACTAAAACCCAAATATAAAAATTATTTTAAGTCTACTGTGTGGCATAACACTGCCATGATAACAGTGAAAATAAATTGGCAAATCAAACCTAAGCTTAATTTCTATCTAGACTGCACAAATTTAAATTTTAATCATGGCCTGTTTTTAGCTCAAGTCTAATTAAAATTAAAGGGGACTGGTCTTTTTTATTTCCAGAATGACACGATGCTCCCAGGCCTCTTTTGTGACATCTGTTGAAGTCTACTATTAAAACCACTGGGGGGAAGACGTGACGTTGAATTGATCGATATACACAGAAAATGAATGAAAAATAAATTAATGAATTAATTATTTAATTTTAACGTTGGCAGTACTGGACTTCCATATACCAGGATATGTCTTATTTCCTCTTCTTTATACTGCCTCTCATACACACTGCAGACACACACTTACAGGTAAACATGCACCTGCACATCCACACAGTCACACACACACACCTTCACAGCTGCAAGTGTTCTTTTTTATAGCTTAGTGAGGATTTTCACTGAGAGGTATCTGACTTTTCTCTCTTTATTCCTGCAGTGACCCCTAGCAACACACACACACACACACACAGAGACTGGGCCTCAGGGCGGAGATGGAGAGCTCTAATTTCCACAGGGCCCGCAAAGTCTCTCCATCCCTCTAAACTCAATCTCCTCTCTTTCTCTTGAGCAAAACTACAAACGCTTGAAGAGTTACCACATATAAAGACAAGCACACACACACACACCTGCTAACTTGCACTCAGGAAAGACAAGGGACCTCTTCTGTTAATTCTACTTGAAGTAAACACACTTTATGAAACAGAAATCTGTATTTTACGTCTCTTTTTTCCTTGCTTGCAACATTTAACCACCACACACACTCCTCAAATCACACCGACGCCTTTGGACTCTCTCTCATACGTGCACAGCCGATTACGTTTCAAAGCTCCCCGACAAGATGAGATTTATGCTGGGTAAACCGCGTAATGCTCTGCTGGGCTCTGGCGGAGCCCTGAACAAGGGCCCGGAGGTGTGTAAGAAGCTCCATCCATTTGTGCATGTGTCAACAGTGACGGATTGAAATTGCAAGCGGCAGAAAAAGATAGTTTGATAAATTCATGTCCAGGGAAAACTGCTCTTACTGAAACTATAACCAAATAGTCGCAAGTTTGAGTCTTGCAGCAGGTAATGCACATCCATCAGTGGCTTTCTGCCCTTTTTTTTTTCTTTTGTTTTTTTTTTTAAGCGAAGGCACCGAACTCCTACCTGCTCACTCCATCATGCCGTACATCGCTGTGGATAATTGCATCAGCTAAATCCCTAACATGTAAAGAGGCCTGGAGATGTCCAGATGGTCTGCAGCAGCTTGATAATTTGTCAAAGAGAATTATGCTGAACAGTGTGAGAAATTAAGCAAATACAGACAGAAAGTATTTCTTTTCTTTTACTTGATGTTAAATGAGATGAGGCTGGCAGAGTTTTATGTTTTTATTTTGTAGAATTACCATAAAAAAGCCAACAGTTAATTTATCTTAGCGTAATTACAGTGTGGACAGTCTGTTTATAGCTTCAACTCCATTGTTGTTGAAATACTATTAAAGAAATTGCTGGTCTTTTTCAAAAAAATTCTTCCATTCATTTCCTTGCCAAAAGTTAGATGAGACAATTGATATCACTTCCACACATATAGGCTCAATTTAAAGCTAGACCCAGCAGGGGGTTAGCTTAGCTTAGCATAAAGACTGGAAGCAGGGGGAAACAGTTAGCCTGGTTCAGTCAAAAAGATTTTTTAAAAATCCTGTTGTGTGTTATTTTTATATTAAAGTTATATAGATATAAGGTGTAACATGATAATTAGTGAGTGTCTGAGCTGGTTGTGGGCAGATACTTAACTTACATATGTGAGACAGTCTGCAAAAGTGCAAAATAACAGCAGTGCGTTTGGGTGTCGTGGTCCATCATTACAATGGACATCTAGCTTGTCGCACTTGCAAAAACTGCATCCCTTAGTGATGTCTGCCTGGCAAAATGAGGCTTATATGCGTATTTTAGTCCATTAAAAAAGCAGCGAATGACTTTTAAGAAGTGCAAGAAGATGTTGCTGACACCGAAACATGAAGAAAAAGTCCTCTTTGGTGTCTCGTCCTTTGACTCTGAACACTTTGATGCGGCCGAATGGAGCAAAGGGGGCATCTGCCCGCCGCCCATCTGCATCCGCTTTCATCCAAGAGTGATGTTTGCTTGCGGAGAGAGTCCTGCCTCTGCGAGAGAAGGCACTGTTTGCAATAGTTACTTTTATGTCCTGAAAAGCTGTGTTTTAATTAATGTAACCACTGAGGGCTACGACAGGGCTACCGCTGCGATGAATCAAGATGAGTGCACGCGTCTGTGCTTGCGATTTTTTTATCCTTTCTTTCCTGTGTGCGGATACACTCTTAGAGCATAAAAATGTCCCGTGCATGCATATGTAGGCGCGCACATGCTCGTGGCTTTGTGGGAAAGAAAAAAAAAAGTGTTTGTCCTACCAGCTCCTGCAGTGACTGAGTGTCTCTAATTGAGTGTGCTGCTCACTCAGACAGGAGGTCTCAGACAGTGTTGACATTCAGGCAGTGGAAGGCCACCATTGGGGATGGCAGCTGATCATTCTTCCAGCCAGCACCCTAATTACACAGAGATGGAGAGAGCAAAGGAGAGGCATAAACAGAGAGAGAGAGAGAGCGAGAGAGGCTTTTTAAACAACAAACAGGTTCCGGTTGCTTCCAATCAAGCCTCCCATCCTGCTGTTTCGTCCATTCATAATAGGAGCACCCCCTCCTCCCCCAGTGGGTAGAAAAGCAGCCAACACCCCACCGTCTTCCGGCTCTCTGACTGCGCTCCCGTGACCACACCGCCTCCCCCAGCTCTCTCTCAACCTAGCATCTTTCACAGCGCTTTCCCAATTATACCAAACCTGTGTGTGATTTCGTTGTCGCCGGAGAGCATAAAGAAATGTCAGGCTATCTCCGTCTTCCTGTCTCTCCCTCTTTCTCTGGGACACACACATTTAGAGGCGCGCCGACGTGCGCACACACCCTTTGATGCATGGAGTCAATCAGACTTCATTGGACAGTGTTGCGATGGCCTCAGGATATTAGGGAGCTTGCTCTCCGCGCGCCCAGATGATAAACTCTTTATGTGTCCACAGGCTTTTGTGGAGCAATAACAACATCTCTGGCCTTTCTCACCCTGCGCCATCCATTTCAGTATAACTCAGAACAGGGGCAGTGTAGCAGCCGCAGCACCGAAGGCTTCCCGGGAATGTTGATGAACAGGGCGAGAGAATCAGGTGAGCAATGGTTTTCTTCCTAATCGGCATAAGCCCACAAACCACACACCCTTCTTCTGCCCTGATCAAACCTTCATATTCTTTCACCCAAACAGGTCAAAATCAATGACAGGTCACGTCTTCCACAGCCGAACTGCTGTCGCCTAACAGATAAAAATTATTTCTTGGTATCGGAGTCACGTATATCCAAAATATAATGGTTTGTAAAACACAGTGTCAAGTCACAAGGCAGAAACTATTACCGTTCACAAGTTCACATTATAGGAGGCTCCAAGTTATTGCCCAGTAAGTTCCCGCAGCTGGAAAGAGCTACTTATCTCCACCGCTGCAGTCCACGCTGCTACTGCCAAAGTAGTTACCGTAGGTGTGAGGGAAATAGATCCATCCATAGAGCCATCAGCTTGAAGCATATGTGAAGCATCAAACGTGTGGCAAATAGCTGAAAAGGGGAGTTTGAAAATGATCGGCCATCTTTACCGCCCAAGGTGCTCTCTCGTGAACACTGCAAGCCGCGCTGGCTTACAAGCCGTGCGGCCCCGTCGAGGTGGGCACGTTTCGCCGGGCGCTGGTCAGAAACGCAATCGCTTCTGGAAAAGAAAAATCACATGCAGCGGCGCACAGTTTGGCTTTTCGCAAGATGTTTAACACAGCAGACTCAATCTTCAGCTCACCTGTGTGCAAAGCGACGTGAACGGTCGCTATGGCCGAACAAAAATAAAGAAAAAGGGCGCTGACCGACTGATGATGAGACGTGAGCTACAAAAACACACCCGCAACTAACAATTACTGTCGAAGGTGCTGCAAAAGACAAGCTTATAAAACGTGATGCATTTTTAGACGTGGATCTACCTAAGAGTGCGTATGTTTGTTCACAGTGGGTAGTTCTACTTTTATTAAAGTTAAAGGTCTGAATACTAATAAAGATGTGGATGACATGAACCCCCGGAGACGTTTAAAAAGCTGATAGCTATTTATACAGGGATGGCATGTCTGTTGCATATATGAGCAAACTCAAATAAAAAGCACAAAGGCATGTATATATTAAAGAGATGTATGTCAAACACACACACAGAAACGTCATGCACAGCCGCACTTGAGATTCATAAGCATTTAATGAGTGTCTCGTGGGTGGCGGCGTGTCTGACCTTGCTCCCACCCTCCTCTTATTGTCACGCGCCACACAGGACGCCGCAGACTGTAGCATAACAGCGACGTGACAGCTGTGTTTCTGTGTGTGTGTGTGTGCACAATCACACATCTCTATTTAAGATATTTATGCATGTGAGGGCAATATACACACACACATGTATATGCACATATGTCCGTGACAGAGCAGGCATTTGAAATGTCAGCCTCTGTGTGTGTCTTCGTTTGTGTGTTTTCCTATGTGTCTGTATGTGTGTTTATCTCTGTGCGTGTTGTGCGAGCGTGTGGGTGTTCAACATGGTTGTCAAGTGGTTGAGCGGGCCAATCTCTCATCTGCCATCCGCTCAGATCAGCTGACACGCGGCCAAAGCAAACAGACATAAAGACAGAGAGCAAGGCATCACTATGCAGCTCAGCGGTGCAGTTTGTCCTGACCCTGTCTGGGGCCCTCTCCTCTCCGCTGATTCTAATGAGCTCCCCCGGGATTAGACTTAGATGGCCAGCGTCCCAATGAGGCGTGGGGGCTCGGTAAAGTGTGTGTATGTATGTGCGTTGAAGGGGGTGTGGGGGTTGACATCAGTACACCCACACAAACACACAAACATCGCCCTCACCTCAGCACGCAGACACAAACTTATTTGAGCGGGAAGGCATCGGAAAATGGCGCGTCCACCACCTACTGTAAGGTAACGCAAGAGAAAGTGATTTTTCAGCACATCCATCGGACACACGGGGAGTTTTTCTAAATAAACAACACAACAGGACCCGCACACAAATCAGGGCTACATTAGGATTTATGGCATGAAAGTTTTGGACTGAAAAAAAGAAACAAGTCATGATAATTTTATTGTTTCTGTTTATGGATATAATCAGTCATACATATTTATAGCATTATAGCATATATAGCAGTAAATAAATACATGGTCAAAAAATAAAATCTTCACATTGTACTTTTTTTTGTATTGTTTTTTCATTTAAAATATCTGAATTTGCACTTAATTTGTACTTTTTTTCTATGTAAACTTTCTAAAAGTCACACACAGAGTGCAAACTTTCACTCTGGAAGCAAATTTGTGTCTTCATTGATTATAAGTGTAGAATCTGATAAACAATTACAATTACTATTTACATGTCATTAACATGTTTAGAGTCGTGTCTCTGGCCACCGAGTGAGTTTAGCAGTTTTTGGTCTCTCCAGACTCCTTCCAAAAAAATCTGCCTCAACAGCTGCTCGTTGTGCTAAGCCGGTCATGTAAACTGGGTTTTCAGAGCTTCATCATTCAAAACAGCTGCCTCCCGTGGCCGAGAACAATGCTAACAAAACCCTTATTTCAAAGTCAATGTCAAAGTCTACTTTATTGTCAGTTTTGCAGCATGTACAGGACATACAGAGAATTGAAATTACAGGTTCTCTCAAACCCTTGGTGCATGAAATACAGAAATAAGCAAACCACAACAAAAATAAACTAAACTAATACAATCAAACTAGAAGAATAAATAAGACATGGTAATAAATAGATATGGCAAATCACAGTCATTGCAAATGTATATGGTTATAGTGCAAAAAAAAAGAGTTAGCTTATTGTTTGGTTAAAGTGGTTAAAGTGAATAAAGTGGGTGTGTGCTATTATTTGTGTCTTACCTCTAAAGAAAGCTGTGAAACGTGTTGGTTATCATTTGCTCTTAGATAAACATATACACTGTGTCGTGTAATTGTACTGAAAGTCTGATTATCCTGTCTGTCCTACAACTAAATACCACTGTAAACCAGTCATATATTCTGTCCTTTTTCTCCCGAGGGAGTAGCTACTGTAACTGAAGCGTTTGTTGCTCCCGCTGAAGGATAAACTAATTAAGTCACCTCATGACTGTGCAGTTGCACACAGCGCCATCCTTCAGCTGCAAATGAACCGAGGTGAAACAGGTGTTGGAGTGGAGATTTGTCAGTGTTACATTTTTATATAAATTCACCTTGGATGTCGTATTTGCGCTTAATTAGAACGGAAAAGACAAGAAATGTAGTCACCTAAGAAAAGTTATTTTGCACAAGTCTCTGGAGTTTAAGCGCCGTCAAATTAGTTTCCGCTGAACTTCCAGTCATATCAGCTGCAAACACTGATCGCCGCGCTGTTTTTAAAGTCATGTTCCGTCTTTGCCATTGACACAAAACCCTTATTTGCCTGCAATTTCCCTCATTGGTATCAAAGGTTAAATGGTAAGAGGGCTGATCAGGTATTGTCTGTGCTAGACAAGCTCATTAATGTGTCACAATTCATTATCAGAGCCTTGTCCTCACCTTGTCAGGTGGCTAATGGGAATATCAATCATAGGCTTCCCCATCGCGACCCTTCTCACATCTTTGCGGCGCATCTTGCCTCTGTTGACTTCTCATCCCGAAATACCACCAGGCCCAAACAGATCTGTCTGGAACAAATGTCAAACACAATTCGGCTCAGGAGTAAACACCCACAAACATGGCTGACATACAGAGTGCGACTTCTTCTTTCTACATATACGAGGTGCCGCCGTCGCTGCTTTACAGCTGTTTTCCAGCTGCTGTTTTCAGACACAGCGGCTTCATCATGGCGCGGCGACGAGCCTTTGTGGACAAAGGGAAATGATGAACTTTTATTTGTTGCCTGCAGGGAAGACGATGTGCATGCAGCAGCAAAGGTGATAAGCATTCATAAGTGGGAAACATAATGTGAGTAACTAAGCAACAGAGATAATAGATAGGATTGGCAAAGACAAGACAAAACAAGCCACAAGAAACAGAAAATAAGAGGCAGGTAGAAAATGTACAAATAGCAAAAGGAGGAGAAAAGAGAAGTATTATTATATGTGACACAATATAAAAGCAAATCCATAACATAAAGAAAAAACCTGCATTTTTCAAATGGTGCATGGTAGTTTAGGTGAAGCATAAATAAATAGAAAATTTATTTTTAAATCAATTTTATTATTAACATTTTTCATTTAATTAAGTTCAATAATTAAAAAATATTTAATGTTTTGATTTAATTTGATTTCAATTTAAAACCTTAATATAAAATGTAATATACTGTTTGATGTCATTTCTATAATTATTGTTATTTAATTCAATTATTTTTTTTAATTACCTAATTGTGAAGTTACATTATGAATACATTAATACATATATGTTTTCATTAAAGTTTAGTTTAATCTAAATATGTTTATAATCTAATCTTATTTTATTTCAGTCTTGAACTTTGAACATTCAACACCGAAGTGTCCATCAGTAATGTTCTTCAGCTGCAGTAGATGAAATAATCAGATATTCAGTTTATTCCTAATGGCCCTGAACACCACACAGGTGTTGATCGGGGGGGGCATGATGGGTCCTAACAGGTGCAACAAAGCCTACGAGGGGGGTAGGGGTGAGGAAGACGTTATTTAACCGCAGCCAAGCAGTCTAATCAGTCAACAGAAGTGAAAACACGTCTTTGGGTGTGTAGTTCCACTGTGAGTGCCTAAAAGAGTACATTTGTCACACCTGTCCATACCTTTACCTCACTTTCTCTGAGTGCACTGAACAGGAAGGGAGGTAGAAGGTGAAACATGTGGTTTAAATTACATCAGACAACATATTTTTTAAGGAAGACATAGTATATTAAGAGTTTAAATGACCAATGATGATGTCATTTAAATGACGTCATGTTGTTCTTTTGCAGGTTAAATTTGTCTTCCTCACACCTGCACCCAATGATGTCTGAATGAGCACATTGATTTAGAAATTAAAGGTGTCAGAGTCCTCGTATAATCAGTTTAATTGGTCCGTGAATCCAATAAACAAACAGAATTTTAAAAATGCTAAAAGTTAGATGGTGTCAATGAATTTTTTTTTTTTTACCTTTCATCCTCTCATTTTTCCCCAGTTTAAATTAGTATTTGCAATAAATGTTCCAGAGGCGGCTACTTCATCTAAATGAGTCTCTGTAATTAGCCGAGGTGGGTAATTATAACAGCAAATCATACGGTGGTAATGCATTAATTCGCCTTTAACAGGCGGACGTGTGGAGCTGCCCCCCTTCAGCCTTGCTGTAACGCACCAAATAGCTCGACCACCATGAAATAGTGATTTACGCTTAAAAAAAAAAAAAAGAGGAAGAGGAAAAGTGTATAATACTGAGAGAATGACATGAATGGCAGCTGGTCAGAGGCCAGTATTCCCTCAGCTTTTCTTCTTCTTTTATTTCCATCTCTTCTATCTCTTTTTTCTTCACCTTTTGTTGCGAGTTGATTTAGAGCCAAGGGTGAGAGGAGTTCATCGACTCGGACAGCTCGATAGCAGGCGTCGCCTCCGAAGCTCCTGCTCCCAAATTGCCTGTAATTTCATTTTTGTGTGTAAATATGTGTTTCTTGTCAGGTGCGTGGCGGGCGAGAAGAAAAACAGGCACGTGGACAGCTCTGACAAGCAATTACGCCGCGGCTTGTTTGGGAGGCAGGTCGGGATGAGCTCTGGTCCGCCGGCAGGGCCGAAGATTGAATCCTCCGGAGGCGTGGGGAGGAAAATGGCCAGAGGGAGAACACTGGTGAGACAACCGTGGGCAAAGCGCAGGGTTTCATTTTATTCGAAGGTGTTGGTGGTGTTTGGAGTGATGGGACGAAATGATTTGCCACAAATCAGGCAAATAATCCTGCAACACGACGCCTCGTTTGCAGCAGCCACCTCGTTCATTCTTGTCAATAGTATGAATTTGTAGAAAAGCCTCATGGTTATCTCGCAAACAAGCATTTGATCTGCAGTAACAATAGCTTTACTTACTATAAAAAGCCTGTTTGTGTAGCTGGAAAGGTGCCTGCTTGCATATGTAGTAAGTTATGCCTTATAACCCTCTAGATTGTGTCTTAAGGAGACCATTTAAACACCATTTAGATATACAGACAGGTGACAAATTAAAGGGAAAAAAACAACAGAAAGTGTCTTAGTAAGGTTTTTTTTGTCACAGCCATTGTTATTCTGGAAGAGACCATTCCCATCAGGATAGAAGATGTTTCATCAGAGGATAAAGGTGATCACTAACAACAACTTTAGATTGATTTGCATCAACCAGTGACTTTAATGTGTCACCAGTCTTTAGCTTGAATCGCTTCATAATCTCCGGGAAAATCAGCGGCAAAACCTTGACGAGGATGCTGTCACTGAAAAATGCTCAACCCAGCTCTGCAAAGGCCAAAAGATGCTCTCAGTAAGATCATCATCACCGTCTCAGTGCATCTGAAGCCGCCACGTGTGTTTGTGCGACCGATTAGCACACTTGTGATTAATCTGATGACATATGTTTTTGTTTGTAGAAATGGCACTCGCCTTTGAGAGCGAGTTGCTCTGCGTTACACAGACTGCCTTCGACACAACTGGCCTTTCTACCTCCAGTATTTCAGATCTCAGGAACGCAGCCGGTGGTGGCTGCAGCTGTCTGAGGGGTGAAAAGTTGTGATGCATTTATGGTAATGCTTCTCAACCCAGGTTAAGATTAAAATAGTTTTATGTGACTCCAATTTAAAATAAAACTATTAAAACAGACTCATTTTCTAGAACTTAGCAGAGCCTATATGGTACTGCATAACATTTCCTCTGCTGAAAGGGCACCTCTCACATTTTCTTGCCCATTGTGCCACTGTAAATGACCCCTGTGGTTTGATCTCCCATAGGTGAATCCAAGAGGGCACTTTTCTTCACACTTGTGTCTTTCCATTGACTTTGAATGCGATGGCGCCGCCTATAAATTCACCTCGCGTCCTGTCTGAACACCTTCAGGCTTTGCAGCTTGGTGGATGCAGCCTTACAAAAGCGCATAGCAGCAATAGCGGTATTCAGTAAAATAACTCATTCCCCCATCCATCCATCCATTTTCTCAACCGTGAAAGAGATCAGACTGCAGTTCTTTCCTCAGGTAACAAAGCCAAGGCCACAACCTTAACAGACATGCTGCCGTCAAAGCTGATATCTCCTCGGCAGGCTGCAGCAGCGCGGCAGTCCACGCTGACAGTGCTTACATCTGATATGTAACCTTCCCGCGGTGCACGCATATGTGGATGTCGGAGGCTGAAGAAGAGGCTTTGACAGATAGGCGGGCCAGCACAGCCCTTCCCTTCCCAGCCGTGAACCAGGAAGTCTCGCCTTCGGGGGGGGGAGTGAGGCTGCATTGTGGGAGAGAGTACAGTTAGTCCATTCAGGGATGTTCCATTAACTTGATTAATGTCCTAATTACCGGCAGTAAACACTCCGAGGAGATAAGAAGCAAAAAAAGAGGAGGAAGGTTGGGGCAGTAGAGCCGAGCTCGCTCACGGTCAGTCGATTACAGGCCCTCTTTTTGTACCTAAAGAACAGGAACCCAACTTTCATCAGCTCAGGTGGAGTGTGTTTTTATTTTGCGCCTCTTTATTCAACGATGGAGAGCAGAGAGGTGACTGGAAATGTCCCTGTCTAATCATAGCATGCAACACATCATAACCTCCGGGATGCCCCAGAGGTGATTTGTAGCAACTCTTCTACAACCCTGCGCAGGTGTGTTTGCGATTGACCAGAGCAGATTAACCCTCTTTTATTTTCTAACTCGGGTCATTTATAAAACCAGTTTCCCAAGGCCCGGTTGGCCGCCTCCACCCATTCACAGTAATGCCACTCTTGTACTTGGTTTATTCTGAGAGCATCTCTTTTGATTTGAAGGAAAAATAGGTATATCTGTGCATTACTGGTAGGTCAAATTGGATTTTCTGAACCAGTTTCCAGCTTTAAAAAAAACCAAAGGGATTCTCAATGCATCAAATGCTGAATGTCACTCGGATATAATCATCATTAGAGGGAAACCAGGTGTAAAGAGCAAATCATGATGTTCCATTTCTCTTGAAATAGTACCTGATTGTGAAGGAAATAGCCCCCACAAATGCTTTGGAGTAGCTCTGTCTGGTACCCCATCCCCCCTCCTCCCCGCCCTCTCCATCCTTCCCCTTCCTCTGCCATCTCCAATCGCCGTGTGGGCGGCTTGCTTCAGCCTCGCTTCCCTCTCCCCTCGTCTCACTCTATAGATGTGGGCTGAGTGAGGCCTTTGCTCTCTCGCCGCGAGAGGCGAGGAAGCGAGCCTTCGTCCTCCTCCACACTAGTCTGAAATGCAGCCAAGTTCGGCGAGGTTGCCACGACCCACACCGCGCAACACTTACAGGTAGTTCAAAGGCTGCTTCCCGCTCCATGACATGGAACAGAGACGTGGGTTTGTCTGGTAATTAGCGAACATAAGGTGGTGAAATGAGTGGAATTGATTATGCGAGGACAATTTGCATTATGATCGATGTGTGGGCAATATAACTCAGGGATCCATCGACTTTGTTGTGGTAACCTCCCGTTTCTGGGTTGTATATATATTTGCAGTCGCTTGTGCTGCCAAATTCTTTGCGAGATGTCTCATTTGCTTATGACATGAAAGATGATGATGACTGTAAAAACGATGCTTGCCTGCTTATTTCTTCTGAGCCAATTTGCTAAATTGAGACAACATTTTGATGTATTATAACTTTCCCACTTTTCATTACTTCACTTACTCTTGCTCCTGTAACTCTGCAAGTAATTTACTTGTTAGCTCGGCGCTTCATTTTGAATCGCTCACGCCGTTTGTTGTTGACATGCTCGGGAATGCTGACATTTTCCTTTAAAATAAGATCTTTGGCCCCTTCCTAGGAACGTGTGTATAAAATGGGACTCTCCTATATTGTTTTCATTGATTCTGTCATAGCAACCTTGTAACAGAGCCCTGCTTCATAATTGGATTGCTACACTGGACACAATAAGGTTCAGTTCCCCGGCAAAAGGCAGAGAAAGATGGAGAAAGGCGAAAGAACGCTTGTCTGTTTTTGTGCGCCGCAAAGCTGCAAAGACACGAGTAACAAAGATGGGGTTTCACACGAAGAGTCATATGATCGTGGCGTGTTCTGCATGAATGAGAAACAAGGATGGTGGACAAAAGGAAACACTTAAAGAGAGAGATAAGAGTTCATTTGCTCTGTTTTTTTTATTCATTTCACACGGGTTCAGGCATTCATTTAAACCCAGGGACCAAAGTTAATAATCCTGTGATTACTTTCATAATGAAGGATAAGATTTATTTATTTTATTTTAGTGTTTTTTTTTCATATCCTCGGGCACATTGTATTATGTGAGCGTTATTGAGGAATACGAAATGGCTTCCCTCACTGTTTTGGAGTTTTACAGTAATTGGCAAGATTCAGAACCTGCCTGTGGAAAAAAAAGGCTGTCAGGATATAAAACTGCAGAATAAGAGTTGTCATCCTGTCAATGCAGAGTTTGTGATTTTAGCCTTTAATGATGGACTCTGACAGGAGGAAGTCACAGTTTTGCTGGATCCAGGTCTTTTGTGACAATCGTCTTTGCAACTACAGTCTTGTATTGTTTAAGCTTGAGACACAATAGGACTTTTAGTTTGAAATCCATAGCTCTACACTTGTCATTGTCTTGTGCAGTGATCAGGCACATTGATTAAACATGGTCAGCTAGTCTTTGTGAACTTTGGTCATTATTAGATTTATATTTAAATCTAAATCTATACGATACTTTGGTTCGTCAATCTGTTTTTTTCTTTACCATGAGCAGTATGGCTTTACAGAGCTGCTAACGCAGTGATCGTAATGACAGAAGGTTGAGTGGAGGCCATTTACGAACATCACTGAATGAAGAAATTCTCCATGTTAGAAAAGAAAAAGAGTGATAATACTGGACTTTTGCTCAACCTTGATGCACGAAAAAAAACGCACACGGCGTGAAAATAGTTCAGTTCAAGTGTGCCGGCTCTGTTTTGAATGGACTTTATTGGCACCGTCAGCCAAGACGGGTGCAATTCAACAAGCCGGTGTTAAGAACAGCGTGGAGCAATTCTCCAAAACACAGAGGAAAGTGCCAGTTTTGTGGATTATTTGATACTTCTATACAAAATAGACCAGTTTAAGCAGTTTATTGTCTTTTAAATCCTCAAGATTTCGGTCGTCGTGGCTCATTTGGAAACACCCGTGGTTTCTGTGGTAACGGTGAATATTCTTGAATTCTACTTTGTGAGAAATACAACAGAAGAGCAACCAAGCCACACGAAGTCATGTTGTTTCAATAAAGAAGTCAGTCAATAATTGGCCTTTTTCCATCATGCCATGAGCAACCGCAATCTGATTTTTTTTTTTGCTCCTATGGCTTCTTCACAATAAAAGCAGCCCCGTGTTTCTCCAGGCGCAGTCATTCATTGTGGAGTAGCAGCAGGAGGAAATGTTGGGTTTTTGCATTAGCAGTAACTAAATCCAGCTTTTATCAGTTTTCCTTTGAATTTCATTGAATGGTGGACACTGCCACAAACTAAGAAAAAATGTCTTTTACTGAAAATATAATATCAAAGTTGAATGTTTTCAAACTTTTTTTAACACCTGAAACATAAAAGTACATCTGCAAAATCTAACTGTTAACTCAAGGTTAGTGTTAAAAAGCCCTCCCTGCAGACTCACGATATAAAAGTTAGCCTCTCATTTTGCAAAATGCATTTGCAGAAAATGATGCAGTTTCCTAAAATTGCCAGCACTTTGTGTATTTTTCTAAATGTAAGGTTTTTTGTCTCTGATTTAGGAGAGAAAAGTTGTCATCATCAAAAATACATTCAGAAAGTTAAATATGTCACTATGAGTTATCTTTGTCCTGACAGGGGGAAGATGAAAATTGCTTGTTCAGAGAGCGAAAAAAAGGAATTACCAAAAACAAAATACAGCTTGATTCACGCAGGATTAATATTTTAGGGAGACTTCTCTCTTCACAAGAATGCACAAACAGGTAATTTGTGCTGCAGGCTTTACAAACAGCCAACATGACAGGCTGAGTCAAAATTAAAATCGCCAGCGGTCTCTGCAATTATTACAAATCACTGCATGTCCACAGCTCATATTGATCCTGCGCCAAAAGACGTATAGTGGGAGTGACAGCTGTAATTTGCGCTAAAAAGTTCTCTGACGTCCTAACTCCTTTCCTGCTTCTTGTGAAACTCTGTGAAAAGCAAAGCAGGTCTGAACCACCGTCCCGGCTCCTCGACGGGATCTTTTGATTGTTGCTTTTCTCTTTCCTGTTGAGTCTGAGCAAAGGGAAGTGGAGAGCTCAGTGGCACGACAGATGGCATCCCACACCCTCGCCGTCCCCCGAGCCCACTCAGTGACCAGTGCCATGCTGCCACTCCGGGCACAGACACTGTGAGGCAGAATTCATTAGCGGGATCAGGCTGGCAATAAGGAGGCCTGAAGCACAAGGATTCGCTGGTCAGACCTAACATTTCCTGTGTCATTTCCTTTCGGAGGAGCTCAGTTTATCACCCCCACCCCCAGTTGTTGCTGCGAGTGCAAAAAAAAAGAAGAAACTCCACCAATGAACGATTATCACTTAGCCTTGTGGTGAAGATCCACGAAAAAACGAGTCATTGATTCGGGAAATGAAACTACCTTGAGCTAAGCCCACTGTGTGTAAACACTCTGTATTGCCACACACCAAAACAAATCCATATAGAAGACAGTCCTTCACAAGGGATTTTCAAACACCTCGCTCTGTCACAGTGTCTGGATTGCGCTAGCGATAAATGAATTGAGGCAACCAATTCACAGCAGCATAACCTTTGCCGGCGAGCTGTAACCTCGTTGCCGGCCGCACCTCAGCCTCTTATGTTTGGCCTTTTTATACAAATCGCATTACAGTCTGTTGACCCTTTTTGGAGCAATCACCAATTCAACACTTTGAATCGGAATGAAATAGAAACAGACACTTGTGCGGAGGCACAGCTGCATCATCAGCAGTAAGGTCATCGCAGTGTTTTTAAATGACCCCTTGATGGCTCTCGGCAGATCGGAGAAAAAAAGCTGCAGGGTCGATGAACGTTTTCTTGTTGGAGAAATTCTCAGCCGCCGTTTGAACGGATTACAGGTTTATGCAGTTCATTACAATTGCATTTACACTGAACTGAAAAAAAAGCTCTTTGATTTTCACATCGCGAGGACACTGAAGAGTAATATTCTCTCTTGCGTCTTGTCTTTCTTCCCTTTTTTTGCACCAACAATGTGATGATTCCATTTGCTGTCTGGCAAGAGCCTGAGATCTCTCCCCCCTCCACATCTGGTATCGTCTGCTGTTTTTCATGTTCATGATCTTAAATTGGCACAGGATGAGCACAGTTGGCCAGTTCTATTTCCGTCCAGTCCAGCCAGCCTGCCTGTTTATCTGTGAGTGTCTAGAACAACTTAGTCCCCAGAAAGCGAGAGAAGCTGCAGCTATGTTCCTTATTACATATTCCCCCTGAAGAACTCCACACTATGTTCGCTGAAAACTCTGGCTCCCGAGACAGACTGACTGACTCTCACTCTCTTACAAACAACATGACTCCTGGATCTCCAAACCTGAGCAGAATAGTAACAAGGTAGGAGATACACATGATAGAATTTGGTAGGATAGTTCCCATTTCATCCAACAGATTTGTCTCTGGAAGGATCACAGCTGTAAATAACTGACCTTGAGAGTGTCCTGCAAAACGGCACGGATTTTTAAAACCCTGCACTAAACAAATCTAAAACAGCTCATCAAACGTAACAAGTAGTTACAGCCTCACCTACGCGATCTGGCTCAGGCTTAAATTAGTCAAACACATCCTGACAAAATTGAATATTTTCTTAAATTATACAACGTTTCCCTCAAAATAAGCCGCAGAGTAAATAATCATTTCACCACATGCCTCTGTTTGGCTCACAGTTAAATCTGTCGTGTCTGAATGTAATGCAATATGCATTATCGGTTTGAGTCTTGAGGAACGGTGGGGTCGGTGTGGAAGTTCAGGACCAACAGCACCACCCCCTGACTATCCTGGGGAACTGCAGGTGGCCTCAAGTCACCATGTATGACTCATAATCCAGATGATGCACCTCAGATGTGTGTCATCTGTGCAACATGGGGGGGTGGGGGTAGCTGTAATATTAGTAATGTTAGATAGTGTTAAGTGTGTAGGCTTTGGCTGTTCATCAATCAGACACAAACTCAAACAGTATTATTCAAATATTTTGGGTTTTTGGACTGTTTACTGAAAAGGTTTTGATGCTGTGAGATAATGATGTTGCCAGTGGGTGTGAACTAGGAAACATGGTAGGAATTTCATCTTTTTTCAGAAAGTAGAAGAGAACAAAAAAAAAAAAAAACACAGCTTCACTGGTGAGTTTCCCTTCCTGCGAATTGCTGAGGAAGTCTGACACTTGTCTGACTTGTCCGCTCCCCCGATCAGCCGCCAGCTTCAACAAACTCCTCAAACTCGTCTCCTGGGAGCCGGCCGGCGGCCTGGGAAGGGCTGGAAATCCCCCAGCAACATCATGTCAGAGTTCCTCTACATACACTGCACACACACACAGATGTACACACCCACACATAGATACATATACACGCAGACACGCAATCTACACACTCCTGTCTGTCTGTCACCGCTCACCGCTGGGGTTGCCACAGACATGCACTGACATCACAATTAAAGCGAGAACACCCCGTCATCCATCACATGCACTGCACACACACACAAACACACACCAACAGAGAGAGAGAGAGAGAGAGCGGTGGCAGGGGTGTCTTCCTGCATGCTAAGGGGGAGGTATGCATCTTGTGCTGGCAGCTCCACAAAGCATCTTGCTTGATTGGGGCGTGAAAATAAATTTCCAGCCTCAATTGGGCAGCGGCCGACATCATTCTCTTGAGTGGATTTCCCTCCGAGATAAAGGAACAATATGCTTCTTCCTTATCCATCGCTGGCTTTGCCCTTTTCTTTTCCCCCCCCCCGCCTTTCTGTTTGGAAGAAAAGATGAGACTAATATTATCACTATCCTCCACTTTTCCTGCTAATACCCCCCCAGTGAGTACTCAGTCATGCCACAGAGGTGCGGATAATTTCCTGAGTATCAAGGAAGATGCCCTCTTAGGGGCCCCTGGCACTCAGCAGGCAGGCGGCCCCGTGATTTTGATCTCATCAAGCGAGCACGTCCGCCTCCATTAGTCTCTGGCATTGTGCTCGAAATTGCTCTGACTTGTCGGGTGATTACCTCAAATGAACAATTAGGCGGCTGGCTGTCACAATAACTTGCTCCCCGTCTGTGAATTGGCTCGCCGGTTTTAATGGCTGCCGCTGCCATCAAGGTGCTCCAAATAAATGATCCATTCTGGAGGGGAAATGTCAGCTCATAGCACTCGTAATGAATTGATGCGCAACATCTCGTCGCATACACTGCGATGGGATGATGGGGGAGATAATGCTGCTGCTGGACAACTGAATAGGACAGCACACGGGAAGGTTCGTGATTGAGCCATGAGGAAATGCATTTTTGACTGTGAAAAACCTTAAAGTGCCTGGCCCCTACATTACCCACAATGCAAATGGTCCAGCAACACTTCGGTCGGGTGTTTTGGTGCGTTACGCTTGTGGCGGCTAATGTAGCCTTGAGCCGCTAGCCTCGAGCAGAGATTCCCAGATTTTCTTTATTTTTAAACTTAAGTCTATTGCTGCTGACTTGAGTGACATCACTTGAGGCAGTTTATCAGACCGCTCCTCCAAATAGAGTTGGCTAACATGCGGGGAAAACGTGGAAAGTTTCCATGCCTCGTTCTTATTCTTTCTGTCGCTGTTTCAATATCTTATTACTTATTTCTCAAAAATTAAAGAGTTGCTTCGTGCGTAGGATATACAAGAATAACTTCCCAGGTTCTGATAAATCCCTCGACAACAGATCAAAAATTAATGTCACACCTGGAGGCTTGTACCAGCACGCTCAAGTAGTTAATGTGTATTAAGTAACTGGTACCGCCTCGCCTCAAGGTGAACGTGATGTAGCCTGTGGGCGAAAAGCGTTGTCCAGGAATTTGTGGCTATTATTTGACATGAACAGAGAATATATTAATACGAGCTTCCAGATATTGTCTTTTGATTTCATGTAGAGCTGCAACGCTTAGTCCATCAAGAGAAAATTGGGAGACAACTGTTTTAAAAATTTTAAAAAGTTATTGTCCATTTTTCAAGTAAAAATGCCAAACAATTGATTGTCCAGGTTCTAAAATGTAAGAATTTTCTGACATTATACAAAATTTTACCGTAGACCAAGTGATTAATAGAGAATTAGAATTGATCAGAAAATGAATCAATAAGTAGTTGCAAGCACAATTTCATTATCAAGTAATCCCTGCAATGAAGTGATGTCGCATCCTATTAAAGTCGTTGTGATGTTACTCTGTTTCTGTATATTTTTCATGTGGTCAGAAATTTTTAATGACATCGGTGCAGAGAGCTGATTCAACAGCAGTGACTTAGACATCAAACTATTTCAAGGAAAAGGTCTCCCTCATGTGAAAGATGGACTTCAGGTCTTAATATCTGAGAGAGTGGAAATGTTTGGAGCGTCGTTATTTCATCAGGCCTTGTTTAAGCAGATCGAGAGAGTCTGAGTCGCTGATGGGAGCTTGCTTGAGTTGTTTGTGCTCTCCCCTCTTCAGCATAAGTGCCGCATAGTAAATCCCCATCCATCGCGGCGTTGCCCCATATCCTCCCCAATCCCCCCCGGCCTAGTAGCGCAAGCAAATCTGGTTGGTCTCAGCCACGGTGGGCAAGTCATCGGAAGCGGCGGCCATTGGTTCTGGACACGTCTCTGCGAGGCATAGACATCCAAGAGAAAAAGTCATCTGTGTGTGTGTGCGGCGGTTTACGCGAGTGTGTCAGTCTACCTCTCAGCCAACTTGAGGAGAGCCCCCTCAAGGAAATCCTGCATCAGTGCCGACCAGATTACCGATCAGAGCGTGACCAATGTCAGAAAGCGCAGAGCGGAGTAATGCGGCCTAATGGCGAGACAAGCCGGGGACTCTTTAATGGTAATGAATACACAATGTGAGCCCAAGGCGGGATGAGAGGGAGGGTGGAGAGTCGTGACCAGACTGGCGAGGAGGGAGAGATAATCGCTGTGTGTGTGTGTAAGAGAGAGAGGAGAGGAAGGTGTAGTGTTTGCTATGTGTGTGTGACAATATAACAGAAGCATCTTACAGAGTGAACCCAAAAGAGTTTCCAGTTTCACAAAAGGAGAAAGATCCTGAAAGGTAAAGATGATAATGTGCAGAAATAGAGGAAAAGATTGGAGTTTTAAAGTGTGTCTGTCCTCGTTTTTTAACACATCACATCTTCATCTGCAGCGTTTTCCCAGTTGTCATCAAAATGTAGATATTCTTTTTTTTTTCTTTTTCTGAGCACTTTAAAGACACTTCATCGTCATTCATGTGTTAAGTTTGAAAGTTCACTCTTGATCAGTGCTTTCATAATGACATGAAGCTGAACTGCTAAAAAAATGGACCTTGAAGTGACACTGACACTGGACTTTTAGAGTGAATATTTGCTTTCAAGGACACGCCAGCTTTTTGCATATTTACACCCTTTTACTCAAAACATGTACTTTGCATTACCGTTTCCATGACAAGTTATTTAGACGTGCTGGATGTGTATTTCAGATTTTCCTGCAGCCGCTGGTTTGTATTCATGTCTCTAAAATCAATTTCCAGAGTCGCGAAACTTACTTGAGAGATTCTGTAAGTCATCATATTGAACATTATGTCTGCTTATAAGTTACACTGTCGTTGTGTGTTGCTGCAAGCACCGACTGTACTGTCAAAGGTCCAGCATGGTATTGCAACGTGTCCTTTTCAAATCAAACTGTCACATCTCTCGATGTCGAATGCAAAGAAACCGAAGCGCTCAAAACAAACCTAGCAATTTCAGATGCAGTGAAACAGTAATGTGAAGAACATGTGACTTGTGGAAAACATTTTTTTTTTTTCGAGACTAACATTTTGATTCGTTGCACTTTAGCAGGAAAAGCACGGGCGTCACTAATTTGTTAACAACGGCTCAGTTTCATTGCATGTCCCAGTCAGCCTAATCTCATTTTTCTTTCATCTGTCTTTCTAAAAGAAATGAAAAAGTGTCATGTTCCTGGGAAGACAAATCACCTTACAATGCAGTTTATATTAAAAATTTAAAGTAAATTTTTATTCATATAACGTAATAGCACAAATCAATATTCCTCAAGGGGCTTTACGGACTGCACAGCATATGATGCGCCCTATCCTTAGAAAAAAAAACCTTTATCAGGTTAAAAAACAGAAATCTTTGTGATTTTAACAACATTCAAGAATGATTTTTGTTGTGTGCACAGAAAAAACTACAACTCCCATGAAAATGTACAAGTGCTACAGCACAAGTACTCAGATCACAACAAATGAATGATGAACGACACTGGATTGTTATTCAAATACTACTATGAAGCATGAGCCATCATTGAATACATTTAATTGAATTAGCTTCACCTTCACTTACATGTCAAACATCTGCAGAGAAAAACATCCATAGCTGAAATTAAAAAGATTATTGCTATAAGTATGACTTCAAAAATAGTCATCAGGTTGAATCAAATCACAAAATTTCAATGCAGTCTTGTTTGTTTTGTTCACTCGAGTACAATTTAAATGTGTAAAGTTTATTTGAGCTGTCTTCTCAGACGCAGTGTGCAGAGGAGTTAAGGAAGGTGGAGATGAGGAGAGGCTGGTTGCAGCTCAGCCTCAGTCTTGTCGTACTTCTCATTTACTGTCCCCGTCCGTTGTGTGCACAGCCGTCCTCTCCCCGTGTGCCGACTCTCAGCCTGTGTGTAACAAAGGCTTCCTTCAGAGTCGGGGCCAATAAAAACAGGAATTAAACACGATCAAAGTGGCTCTTCACCTTTCCTCATATCCTCCCGTGGAAACCCGCGGAGACTCATTGCCAGTGGAGCCTGTCTCCGCGGCTGACTTTCGCAGACTTTCTCAGTCTTTATCTTCTTCCACTCTTCGCTTATCTTCGGGGCATTTTGGGGTCCACGCCATTTGTTGTTGGCATTTCTATTAGCAAGCTCGATTGCGGCTATCACAGCGAGGCTGGTGGCCCCAGAAATAACGGAGGGAATCAGAAAAATACAAAAAAAGAACCTGCATGTCCAAAAAATTATTTTGTCGCTATCTGAGTGATGATTGACTCATATATTGCTGCACAGGTTGGAGTTAAATTTTATGAATGCTAAAAATCAAGATATTTATGGTAAGTCAGAGTTATCAGATATCACAGACGTAAATATTTTATTATATTTTGACTTTGTATTTCATCATTTATTCTTACCACCATCTTTATTTTTTATTCCTAACATCTCATCTTTATTTTTTGTATCTATGGATGACAAGATTCATCCTGACGCTTGTTTCTGAAATATCTCAGCAACTATTCGATGGATTGTATAGATATTGATGGTGCATAGAAGATGCATCCTAATTGCATTGCCTGACTCAAAAATGTTAATAAATATCTTGATGCAGATTCTTTATGCTATTGACCTTAGCGATGCATTGATTTCTCCTCTAGCCCCACCATAAGGTTAACACTTGGTTTGGAGGTACAACTTGTCTGCTCTTGATAAATTGCAATGAAATCTGATCCAGACATTCATATCTGCGCTCAGAATTGATTACTCTGTCTCTTAACTTTTCATCTCCCACCAACAACATTTGCTCGACATTTTAATTTGTCTTATGAATACATGCAAAACTGATGACATTCACTTCATCCTCGCCTGCATATTTAGTTGGCTTGTTAGAAAATGTTCACTTGGAAACACGCAAAACTAAACTATTAAATATGGTAAATATCATACCAACTAAACACCAGCATGTTCACATTGTCATGAGTGAGTTAGCCATTTGATATGAGCATCTCATAATTGTAATTTATCCTCATATATTTTTACTTAAATCATTCGTATTTCCCAACATTTCAATCCTTACATGTTTTTTTTCTTTTACTTGGCAGACTCAAACCTCCATATGAGCCAGCAGTGCGACATTGTTCAATAAAGTTAATCAGACATGTCTCATAATGAGTGAATGGAAAAGTGTTGGAGTAAATTCAATTGAGGGGGGTGCTGTTTCCAGTCCATGAAAGTGTTTATGGTACGATGCCTCTTCAAGGCCTATGATGCTCTGTGGGTAATTCATGCGAAAAGACGCTGGCTGCTCTGTATTACGTTGACATTTAGGAATATTTATTGAATATCAGGAATATTTATGCAAATTTCTGTGTGAAGGCTCAGTGTGTGGGGGAGGTTAGAGTGAATACACAGTGTCAAATCATGGAAATAAAGCAAATAATGATTTGGTAAGTAAGCAAACATGACACAACTGTCATTTCAATCCATAAATTTACATAAAGTCATTTTTTTCTAACTTTTTTAAAGAGTAATAACAGTGTATTACAAACACAATCAGGTTTATTCTATTATGTTTCTGTTTTTTCTCACCTACTGCATATCATTTTACCTTTCTGCTGCACTGCTACAATTTCCGATAATTTCTCTCTTTTCTTTTATCACTCCTTCAAGCCCTGCCATGGTTTAAGTCTTTGTAGAAGCTGGATTATGACAAGATAGTGACTGCAGAGGGGATATCGTGGGGAAAAAAAAGAAAAAGGTAGATGGACTTAAAACATACAGATCTTGAAATCTCTCGTTGCCTTTAGGAAATCCATTATTTGGATGATTACCTTCTGCTCATGAACCAAGCCACCGCGGGGGGAGTACGCGACTGGCAGCAGTCAAAACGGGCCGGCATTAAGATGCAGCTCAAAGTCCACACAGTCTGTTGGATCCTATCAGGAGGTGAAATCTCTCTGCCAAATTGATCTGTTTCAACACACATCCCAAGATTACATTCTGCAATAGATTAGAGGACTGTGTGGATGGGGTGGTGGGGGAGGCATTAGCAGATATTCCCTTTTGTCAGCAGAACGGTGGAAACCGTTACTGCTGACTCTGTTTAAGTCTGCAACTTGATGCTTTAGTCTCACTGTTAAAATCGTCAAAACTCGATTGGTTTTCTGTATTGGGGAACGCGATGTGCAACACCCACTGAAGAGCGCGCTATAATGAGTTGACAGTACTCTTACTGCTATTTAAGGCATTAAACAGTGCTGCTCGGACTAGTTTTAATTAGTCTTTGCAGTCAGAGATTATGCTTTTGAAGAGCTTTTTGTAAGTGAACTGTATAATTTTACATATTTTACAAAAAAATGTAATTGAATGAAAGAAAGTCATCTAATTTTGCTCAACAGGACAATTTCGTATATTATTTTAAGTCACAAGGTCGCAAAACGAATCTGAGGGGTCGCAAAATGAACAATAGGAAAGCAGGAAATCAGTACATACTCTACAACCTTTCATATAATCTTTGCAAATTTAATGTTTTTTGCTGGGTGTTTGCCTCCAAAAATGCTTAAATAAGACGGGAATAAAAAAAAAACACTTATTCTTTGCAACAGGTAGACTTCATGCATTCATTTTAAAGATGGAGAAACGTCAGCAAATCCTCTGTCAGACTTTTTTTGTATCTGATAGAGTTTCTCCATATTTGGCTATTTGACTGTTATTCCCATGTTTACGTAAATGTCTTGCAACTTAAAGGGGAGCACGTTTCTCTTTTGTCATTTCTACCGTCCGTCTATGTGCATGCCCCATTAGCCTGTATCTCGCTGCCTATTCCTCCTCCATTTTTAAAGCTGTAGTTTACTGCCAGCGTGCCTGGTCGGGCTGGTGATTCACAGAGAATGATGAGGCTTAAACCTGGCCAAAAAATATATGGCTCTGAAAATGGGTTTCCTATATTTGAGCCACTTGATGGAGCCGCTTGATTTAACCGCCCAGAAAACTTAAACTGCCCTCAGCTGTTCGTGCTCCAAACCTTAAGCAGGCCTTATTTCACCTTTCCTATAAGTAAAATTATAATTGTGTAAGCCATCGACCCTCCGTTGAGAAAGACGTCCGGCACCATCGACTTTTTCTGACCTGCTTCCGCCTTTTTTTTTTTGTTGTTGTTTGTTTTTTTCCTTTCCAGCTGTCTTAATTTGGAGTCATTGCTCATGAGCATGACTAATAATGCCTTTTCCTTAACTGGGGAGGATAGATAAGTAGAGGAGCATCTGAAATCAATAGAGGAGGATTAAGGAGGGCCCTGGGGCTTCCGCCTTCTCTATTCAGACTCCTGTAACGAACACATGCTCCTCTCCAGCCCCCGAGGACAGGGAGTGGGAAATACCTTTAGGCTACACCACCTTAAACAGAGCACAAAGGCACTATCACTGTGCATAATAGCCACTGGTTAACCTCTTTGCATTCTGATGCTTCACCAACTTCGGTGGCGTTTCGTCAAATCCGACCGTTTTCGCCCGGAGCCATCTGCTTTTGTGATTATTCAATGTTTATGATTTAATTTGGGTTTAAATTGTTGCTTTTTTTTTAATAGTAAAAGAGGTGACTGCGCCGCACATTGCAAGGGAACACAGGTGGGACCTTTTTAAAGCTGACATTTCAGATTCAATTAATATATGCGGCGTATCATCGCAGGACTTTGAAACCGTGCCGACTCGGAGATGCTGGGGAATTATGGAAATGCAGCCTCAGCAAGGAATTGACTGCCCTGAGCTAGGAAATTACACTGCGACAAAATAATTAAAAGCCATGTCTAATTTAAATACATGCCTCTGCACTCTGAAATACCCCCTCGGACCCCCTCGAGTGCGAGTCTGGAAAATGCCGCTTCCACAGGTTTTGAAGTGAAATCAACCCGGGGGCGTCTGCGCCTAAGCGACAAATGATTGGACGCTCCTTTGAAAAGCATAATAGAGAAGAAAATAAGACGTAACCCTCTCTGTGGAGTCAAAACGGCGCCCCCGCTCTCTGTGTGTTTCGTGCAGTAGAGAAGAGCGCGGATCCATGCAGAGAGAGGGCGTGAAATAGACGAGACTGCATAGCCTGAATGCAGAGGAAATTTTAAAAAAGCACTGGAGATGGTATAAAAGAGAGAAGGATGACGTGTGTGTCCATGTGTAAGCATGTTTTGCACCATGTGCGGGCATTCATAAGTCCCTCTCTCGCCTGTATGTGCACCGTCCACACATGCATGCGTGCCCATTCGTGCTGTATGTGGCTGGTATAGGTGTAACAGCCCCAATTATGAAGCACTGAAGCGGCTCAGCCACCATCCCGGGCCTTGCTGACAAAAGTCTAATGTATAGGGCCTTGTGCTCTCTGCGCTGGGATTCAATTAGGCTGCCTAACAGTAGGGCCTGCCTGGAATGGGATGGAGGAGTTAGAGTCCTGTCATATGGGCCCAGTGGGGCGGCAAGCCTCCACTCCGTCTGCCTAATACTGGTGTCACAGCTGCATGGAGGAGCCCACTGCTTACGCCTCTGACCGACTGAATTAACTCGCATTATTTGTCCCCCCCACCCTTTTTCCCTTTTTTTTTTGTCTTTTTCTCTTCTTACAGCTGCACCAGATAAGACTTTTATTTAAAAACAGGCATTTTTCAGCCATCAGTTGTATATGCATGCTCTTTGCCCAAATTAAATTCAAGCACTTCTTTGCCCAAGGGAAGAGAAACTCGAGAGCGGAAAAAGAAAATGGTCTCCTAAGTAGCAGACTGAGCACATAGTCCAGAGAAAGCTCCTTTTTTTGCCAAAGTGTGACTTCCCTTTTTGAATCTTTAATAGTGTGGACTGGCAGAATAAGTGCAAATATCAGGACAACATAATACAACCCGGAGGCACGTTTCTGTTTTTGGTTATTTAAAATAAGAAAAGTGCGGGATGCTAAAGACGAGAGAGTCGATAAGTAGAGTGAGAACGAACACATCCTCCCAGACAACCAAAAATACTTTTTCTTTTTTTTTTAAATGACTACAAAGATAAGGAAAGACCCTCACCTCAGTAGAAATGGCAGATATTGTCGATGACAAGCAGAGGACAGGATGGTGACGGTACGTGGCACATTTCAGTTCAGCCAGAGAAACAGTGTGACTCATTGATGTTTTTTTTATATTTCTTGGACAACAACAGAGAGATATGACAGTAAGAAAAATATAAAATGATAAAATTTATAAATTGAATTATGTAAAAGCAGTATTTGGATGTTGACGGTGAATGAATATAGAAAGAGGAGGGTTTTGGGGCTTTAGAGGTGCAGAGAAGCACCTCTAATCAAGGGTTTTTTACCACATAAGTGGTGTGTCGGGCACCTTGAGTCTTAATAAAATCCTTGATTTGTATCCATTGTGGACATATTTCCTCATTGCCCTGCTTGCCTTTTACCCCAAATACCACATTGTTCTGGGTGATAAAAACCCCATTCATTCATACCCCAAAGTCCTGGAAATCCTTTGAGAAGCACCATGACAGCCAAAAGCAAACAGCACGCTGACCAACTTTCTGCTATTTAATGAGAGCATTTTAATAATTGAATGACTTTTTTTCTTTGTGGCATGAACTGTGACCTGCATGGAGAGGCAGCTATTTTCAGGTTTGCTCCCGTCTGAATTATCTGACAACATAAAGAGCAGTTTCATGCTTTGAATTGCCATAAACACAGTCCCGCTGAGGACACAATTCAGAGCTCGAATTTGGATAAACTGGGGAAGAATTTTCAGCCTGCAATTTGCAAAGCTTCACGTGGAGCCCACTTTGAGCTCCTTTTTTTGCGATTTTCTGAATTGTCCTCCTTTTGTGTCCACTCCAAACATCACGCCTGTCTCCTTTAACCTTCCTCTGATTGGTGCAGCTGCTGAACGCTATATCTCCTTCCCATGTGAGGCCGTGTCCACAGGCCAGACCAAACAACTTTCCCCAACATGAAAGCCAACTCGGAGTCTAATCAGAGACAGAGCCCGAGAAGCACACCTCCGCTTCAAAACATCCAACGTGAGCAACGTAACCAGGTAGAGCTATTCCCTGCGCCGTCCTCCCCGCCCGACGCTGAGGCCGCAGCCAGCGGGACGGTGGCCCCACCGCCGATGACTCAGCGTGGGATAATCAGTGTGGAGCCGCGGCCGGGATTACGGCGGGCCGGGTAACACGGGGCGGTAGGCTGAGGGCGAGCAAGGTGACGGGGGTTCTCGGGAGGAGGGGTTCTCCCGCCATCAGCAGACCCAGCGTGAGATGTGATAATCACCGACCCACCGCGGGCCCCAAACCTGCCCGCTAACCAGCCATTACTGAGTGCAATCACGAAGAGGGAGGCCCATCAGAGAGACAGAAACAAAAAGACACAGCAGTGCCTGCCTTTCTCTGAGAGAAACACTTTTGGAGTGAGAGAAATAAATGAAAAGTTATAAGTGAGTCTCAATCTCCCGGTACTTGAAATCAGCATGTAAGTGAAAATCTGCGGTGAAATATCTTTCTGGCAGAGGGCACAAAGTGAAAGTTGGAGGTTATTTTGCGATCAACGCTGACGGAGTTAACCAGAAAAGAACAATGTTCCCATCTCATCGTTTTGAAACAGCATTTTATTATTCTTATTTTCATAGTTTGAGTTTGAGTTTATCATTTTCACATCATTATACATATATTTATCTAAAACTATCCCAATTTCACTTTCTGTTTTTCCCCACTGATATTTTTCATTGTCACGATTAATTTAATGTCATTAGCCGACTTAGTTATCCATGTTAAACTAAATAATCATAGTTTAGTTACTCGATACTCAATTCAGACTTACTTTGATTTCATTGTTTCTCTCACTAACAGGAGCTAAGTTGGCAGCAGTTGTTGAGCATGCTATCATAAGAGTGGCTGGAGCCATGTGATTGGCTGGACTGATGGGGAAAAATATTAAAGTAAAATATATAATTATAATATTATATTATATAATAAAGTAAAATATTAAAGTCAAGTTTTTATGTATTTATTTAACACTGAACACTTTGGGCCTCCATACATTGCTTGCATACGTTTATTATCATACAAATACATATCTCACAAACCCATTTTTGCTACTTTTTACTGATTTGGAGCCTAAAAATAACAAATGTGAGTTTTTCTTTAGAGATATCCATTGGGTTCATTTAAACATGAGCCTTTTTTCTTCTTCTTTTAATGTACCTAATTGCATTGCTCTCCACAGACGAATGCACACAATGAATGCGGTTTTGTTATAATAACTGCCAAACGTACAATTACAAGTCCCATTAACATCCCTTTGATAAGAGCACAGATGCACAAAAGAGATGGACTGAATACATGAGGTGAAATTGCAGGCCGTCGATACCCCCGCTCATTGATTGTCACGGAAACACAATGAAGTCTTTAGTAGTTTTACGGAAGATACGGAGGTATGCTGTTTCTATCTCAGGGGTGACCAGGCAGGAAAGGGTGGGGGTCATTTTAAATCACACTTTAATTCAACAGAAGATGACAATCATTGTCAACATGCTTCGTATCGAGTTTAAATCCCTGAAAGAGAAAGTAATTTAGTGCCTCGGCATGCTCCACTAGACGTGGAGCCGTTTTTTTTTTTTGTATTCACTGTATGTGTGGTTGGTGGGTGGTTGTGGGCGATGCTGTAAATGTGTATCTCCACTGTGTGTGTGTGTATGTGTAGCCATCCATCAGTGGCTGAGTGGACGCTTGAATCTTGTTTTTGTTGTCTTTGCATGAGCGAGTATGAGGCAACACATTTAGGGGGGAGCGCAGAACAAGAAAAAAAAACACCATATAATTTAATTTGTAATGTATGAAGGAATTGAACGCAACAGCGCTGCTATCGACTTTGAATTGAATCCGCTGCTTTATGAGCAGCGTCGGGCATTAATGTGTGACAGTAATGTGACTACTTTCCTCTGTAACGGATAGAGCAAACATCACATTACACCGGTAACACTTAATTTCTTTGACATTTTGGGAGGCTAAAGAGGGAGAGGTGTACCTAAAAGTTGTCTTATTTGCATATTTACACAAACTCCTACACTTTTTCTCTCTTTCAGCCTGTTGAGTCTCCTTCTGCAGCATTTAATCATTTCTGTCATAATCCCTTATTTTTATGTATTTAGTGCTCGGCATGCGTAGGAATATGGAAGTTTTACGACTGAATAAAATGTAGTGCCAAAGGAAAGGGCTGTCTGATGGCAATATTTTTAATGTGGCTTACACTTATATTGATTTTTTTTTTAAAGTGGCTAGAATACGTTTTGCTGCTGGTCCCGTCCACAGCAGTTCGTACAACCCTGCTTCAGGAAAAAAACTGAATATTTTAAGCACCATAAATTAGATTCTACTTTATTTCTGATGCACCTGATCGGCAAAGATATATGTGCATGTACTTAGTGTGTTTTTGGCCATGGGTTGTTTTTGTTTGTGCAAGGCTCCTGAGATCTAAATTGCTGGTTGACTCCATGCAGCGTTTTCGCAATTAGCTCTTAAGAGATAACTTTGGATTTTTTTTTTTCTAAAAGTGATAATCTTCAGTGTGAATGCAGCATTTTCAGCTCAAAATGTAATTTTCTGCTGTTTTTTTACATGCAGTTTCAGTGGTGATGTGAAGTCTGTGTTGTTTTTTTTTTATCCTTTCAACCGCGGCTGGAACAGTTTCTGAATAACTTAAAGGACGTATCAAAACATCTGTAGGATTCAGGGTGTTGACTCCGGGAAATATTGCAGCGTCGTGAGCTGAGATTTAATTGAGTGCCGGGTCTGAGAGCAGGTAGGGAGGAGGGCGGTTCTGTTGTGCCGGACTTTATTGTTGAGCTCCAAAGCATTGTGGGTTTAAGTCGGTGAATCATCTGTGAGCCTCACATGAAAGAAGTTTTTCAAAGAAGAAATAAAGTCTTTGAAAGTTGTTTTGGGGGGGGCACTTAGATAAGCAGGGAGCGGTGATAGCGATGGGGTCAAGGTAGCATGCGTCACCACTCTCCAAAAGCAGATTACACCTTAAGAAAGCGGTTTGTCTGTCTGTGTCTGTCAATCTGTAGATATTTGTTATTGTGAGCTCTTTGTCTATCTGTGTGTGTGTGTGTGTGTATTCTGGCAGTCGTGTGTTCCAGACTCCACATCCAACAGAGGAATCTTTAAAAATTCATGTTTTCTCTTCAGCAACAACCTGAGGTTTTGTTTTGTCCTTCCTGCCAAATACTCGAGCTTTAACTCAGATCTATCAATGCTACCAGACAGGATGATAATCCACTTCTGTGCCGACTGAAAAATAACAAATAATTTACCCAGAATTCACTCAGTGTGTTCAACAAAGATATTTCTCTGCCGAACATCAATCTGCAGATGCTGAGGATTCAAAGACTACATCAGACTTTTAAGAATCATGCAAAGGAAGGAAACTCTCAGCATAAAGCTCCTTTAAGTTGACGTCTTCTAGCAACATCCAAAGATTCTTCTGGAATTATTAGTAGAAATTGGACTGATTTGATTCCCGGAAAAACCCTGAAACCCGACAAGGAAAATGAAAGTGATTAGGATGAAGAGAGGAGGAAGATAACTGCTGAAGGCGAGCGCCTGCATCAGATCTATGAATTATGACAGGTCGGTCCTGTTCTGAATATGAGAAATATTGCCCAAAAAAAAAAGTGCCACCAGTCGGACTAAATGAAACATCTCATGAGCATGGCTCACTTCATCCTCACTTGTGATCCCGTGTCAGAAAGCTTGTAGAAAATCTTAAAGCAGCAAAAAATGTCAATACTATCCCAAGATAAAATGTCCTTTTATGCAACTTTCTGCTGTTTTTTTTTTTCTTCCACCTGAATGTCACTTTTGAGCATGAACTCCTGCTCCCAGTGCTTTTGTTGTGATCTATGCCGCGTGTCACCCTCGCCGCCTCTCAGTGAAGTACATCCGCGGACAATGGCTCCGTCTGACAGCAGAGATAAGGCTCCTCGAGGTTGAGTCGCCTTTGTATCAGTATGCATCACTTTCACTGCCACTTCAGCGGCTGTGTTCTCACTCGGGAGCCGGGATATCCGACCGCTCTGTCTGGACAAAGAGACGAATGAAAACAAATCTGAGTGTGTGCAACAATCCCCTATGAGGTTTTTCTCTGCAAACCAAAAATGACTATTTAGCCACATTATTTTACATATTAAATAGATTTTTAGGACTTTTGGGACTTTTCTGGAGCTTTACAGATCTTTTAGTCTGGGATGTATCAGCAAAACCTGCCTAAATAACACCTGCATTATATTTTAGATTTTCACTTTTTTATCCTTCGCAGCAACTATGGCGACTATATTTGTGGACCTCGCTTCAATCGCTTTCATTCATTTATTCAGCCGCTTATGATTTTGCTGAGAAAGCCGCCAATGGCAACCAGTTAGAGGTGTCGACTTTGTTGCTTTTAGTCAGCCTGACTGTTTCCTTCGTTTCCAGTCTTCATGCTAAGCTAAGCTCTGCATCCATAAACAAATGTGAGAGTGGTGATTTTGACCATTTCTTTACTGCATTTTTTTCATCTCTTACCTCGGATTATGTTCTTTTGCCTAATTGTGAGCCGGCTATGTTTAACGTGACCCATCACACAGTTTCTTTTTTCATCCCTTTTACATGTCTCTCCTAACGATGCCAGACCTCCTCTTTCTGTCTGAGTCTGCAGACGGCCCTCGTAATCCTTTTCTGCATTTTAAGAGACCAGTTGGCAACACACCACACACACCACCTCGCAGACAGCGGCCAGAGAAAGACAGGACCGCACATTGTCCTCGCTCATTATTAATGAAGGGGTCAGGTTGGACACGAGCACCAAGCGAGACAAAGCACAAAGCGAGAAACATGATGTGAATTAAGAAAAAAAAACAACCAAAGAGCAGGTGAAGCCGGCTGTGGTGAGACACGCTGACTAATGAGTAGTTCTGTGTTGCTGTAACGTCGCTGTTTCCCATGCTGTGATATGTGTTTGGTCAGCCTGCTTGAAAAATGCATAATTGGGTGAGTTGGTGCTTGTGAAGAAATATAACTCCCACAGAGCTGAGCTCTCGCAGCGCCGCTTCTCCTCAGCACCTAATGATACTGTTTTGTAGGTGGACGCAAGTTATTTAGCTAATGTAATACCTACTTTTTAATATGTCTTAGTCTTTGTTCAAGCTTTTGGGGTTGGAAAGAAAATACATAATCGTGTTGTAAAAAATGGCTTCAGGGTCTGTTTGGGTTTCATTTAAACAAGAAGGAAACCATAGCTGTCAAATGATATGCAATTTACTTGTGTACAGTCAGCCATTCTATAAGACTTGAGGTAAATTTAGACACAGTTTGCATTTTTGCTCCCCATGCTGTTTATCTTGGTGGGGAAACGTTTCATTTCATGGCAGGCCACTGTTTACCCAAAGCAAATGACTGAGAGATTCACCTGTCACACGTTGCCCTCCCTCTTATTCCCTTGATGCGTAAAGCACAAATCAAGTGATAAGGAATGTTTTTCTCATACTTGAAGTACATTTTAATATTTATATTTTTAGTCAGTTAATATGAATGAACAGTTGTTTTCCTCCCACACTGTCAGCTTGCAAAGCATTTCCAGTTCTTCTTATGGGCTTTTATGTACTTGATGGATGGATAACAAAATCATTTCCAAGGACATATTCTGAAAAGAGCCATATAATTTGTCACAAATAATAAGAAACAGAATAGACTAATTTAAAGAATTATTTTAAAATAATTATTATTATTAAAATAATCCATTATTGAATTGTGTACTTACCTTGAAAGAAGCTTCACACTTTTGGAAGTTCAGTTGCTCTATAATAGATATGTAATTACATCTTCCCAGAAAATTGTCCTTCCCTGCCAACAATGAGTGAATGAGGACTGTCTAATTTTGCAAAAAACAAAAAACTTCTGCAGTCACGATCATTTGAAAGACACTATAATCACATAAAAAACTACACACAGTGACTTTAATATGTTTTAATATGCACTCATACTCTGGTATACTTATAAAGCTCTTTATTTCAGTACACAAATAAATATGCAAAAGAAAGTATATTGATGAACTTGTGAATACATTGTAAGATATAATAATATACTCATCAGGTGTTGCAAAACAGAAGAAAAAATTCACCCAGTTCTCCATTAAGCCAATATTTTAACAATAAAGTATCTTCACAGAGGCTTTAATGGATTTCTGCATTAATAATTAAAGACCCCAGCACAGTGAGCAATAAACCAGCCACTTGAAGCTTTAAGAAGGAATGTTTGCGCCATCTTTATTCTACTCGACATGCAGGACACTCCGTTCGCTGGACGTCAATTACCATCGCCTCAGTGGCTTTAAACACAGACTGTGCCACTAAGAATATTTTCTGAAAATGAACTTGAATGTACTTAAAATCCTTGGCATAACACGATTAACAATTTTCCAAACCACTGCTCCAATTAACACCAGAAGTTTCTCCCCTCCTTGTGGCCAAGTTCTGGTTTTAAAAATCGACCGTGGTAGCTCATGCGGACTCTGGGGACGGACGCTCTCTCTGGTTGGCCTGGACTCCTCTCTCTCTCTCTCTCTCTCGCTCTCTCTGTAGGGGAGAAGTTGTGGGGAGTTGAGCTGCAGGGAGCTGAACTACCAGCCTTGTGATTCCCCCCACGTTCCTCTGATTCCCAGCCACTCGCCGATCAATAGCAGTCTTTGAGCAAAGCAGAGGCCCCTATTGTGGCTGCGTTCGCCAGGGCCAAGCTACGGCCGCCATTGGTGCAGCTAAACCATGACGGATTCATCCTGGCCTGGTTCTCCCATTAGTCAGCCACCACGGGTGAAAACACAGACCTGAGGTCCCCTAATGGGAATTTAATGCACTTCAATGTACCTGCAGCCAAATAGAAAGAAAACGGCCGCTGTTTTTCCCTCCACAGATGATGACTCACAGTGGATATTAGATCTCCACAGTCAGCGAGGCCGACATGTATCATAAGCGGAGTCTCTTTGTGTGCAGAAGCGGCTCCAAATTGGAATCGGGGCATTGAGTGTACCTGTGTGCCGCCGTTGGGTATACAGCTTAGTGGATAGATTGTTTCTTTTACTGGGAAGGAAGTGTGTGCTTAATGTCAAATGGTGTGTGTGTGTGTTAGGGTGTGCAGGCTGGCCTTATGTATGCACAGATACGAGCCTTTCCCTTTGTGGGTATGCCTCTTAGTATAACGCATGTCCTTTGTTTTTCTGGATAGAAAAACACAGAAAAAGTGATGATACAAATAACCTTTTATTAGTTCTTTTTTTGTTGCGCATTAGCTGAAGAGGAGATAAAGTTTTGAAATGTGTTGCCGGTGTTTTATTCTCCAAAATTTTTTCTTTTTTTTTGAGCAATTTAAGCATAAAAACATTTTTCACTGCAGCAGATTTCATTCTTTTTCTATTTAGCATTCAGCATATGAATTATGTATGTGGCTAAATGCCAGAGTGTATCTACTGTGGAGCCCTACATTTTTTCCAAATAAAAAGTTTTTTGGTTTTTTTTGCTTGACTGCGGCCCTAATTGATCTAATTACCCGCTCAATTTGACTTTCCAATCCAAATGTCCCTTGAAGAATCCCCCTTCTTAGTTATATATTTTAATGGTGCCTGTGTCCCGGTTTAAGTACAGAGGCAAAAGTAAACACTGTTTGTAATGCTAAATACTTTACTGAGTGGATCAGCCTGGAAAGTGTTTCACACGCAGTCGAATTTCTATCTCCGAGACACCCGATGCTCATTTGTGCGGTGCAGCCTGCTGTGGTTGCTTGGGATTTCGCAGAGCGGCGAGTCTCAACAGGCCTGCAAAATTAGCATTGTACACTTCCGAGGTTTTAATTTCGCCCGGTGCGGTTTTAGTTGCATTTACCAGTTCGCTTGCACTTTCACGCTGCTGTTAAGTTGTTAACTTGTATTACGGTGCTTGCCCTGCTTTATCAGCACCAGCACCAGTCGCCATTTGCTACTAGGATTCTCTCTCTGCCTGTGATTTCAGCTGTGCAGTCAGCCAAAACATCACTGCACTGGCAAGCATGCAGGCCGTGCTCTCTCTGTGCACTCTGCGTTGGCCCTTTGTGCTATTTATGCCAAAGGGCGGTGACACTGACCCCAGCTATTCAGAGGGCAATGTGCTATGCCTGGCTAGCTGGTGGCTGTAACCCCACGAATCTCCCCCACCCTCTTTGGATGCACAGATGCATGATGCACACAAACTCAGAGTGGACGGGTATAAAACATGACAGTATTGGCAGGTCCCGGGATGGCGCGGGCCCCCGTCCGTCCCTCCAAGGTGTTGGGATTCATAATGACCCTGTGCGCTTCTATCCGATGTGTATTGAGCGCTTGTGACACATAAAGCTGTCGCGGCGTGATGAGAAACAACCACTGTCAGCCCACATCTGCGCTTCAAAAGATTTAAGCACGGATGGAGGAGAGGGGCCGGGGACGCGGGAAGAAATGGACCAGAGAGGAGAGGAGGCACGGAGGAGAGGAGGAGGCAAAGGGCAGTCCACATGGCAGCGCAGCGTGATTCATGTGCCTGCAACAGGACACAGGCTCTTTGAAAAACACTTCTGTTTCTATGGCTTAGTCACCGGCCTGCTGACTAACAGCAAAATAGTGATAAGAGCTGCAGCACAGTGTGTCCGGCACATGAAAACTTTCCTTTTATTAACACCGGTGTCTGGTACATCCTGGAGGAATGTCCTGTTTTGTTTTTTTAAAAGTTCATCTTTAATCCTGCTGGTTAGTTCACAGATGGACAGGTGGATGTATGTTGGATGGAAGAACCCTAGAAGGATGGATTAATGCATGGATGTATGTTAGCCACTGAATTTTAGATGATAGTTTGGTGGCTGAATAATTGGATGGATCAATGGAATATTAAAATGATAGCTGGATGGATGGTTAGACTAATTAAATGGATGGACGTATGGACAACTAATTAAATGGGTGGATGGATTAATGGATGTGTGTATAGATTTGTGGGTGATGGAAGAGAAGATTAATTGATTCATTATTAGATTCATGGATGGATGGTTTGACAGACTCATGGTTGGATGATCAATTGATATCAGATAGATGGTTCGGTGATGGATGCATGGATATATATATATACATATATATATATATATATATATATATATATATATATATACATGTATGTAGGGATGGATAAACTTAATAAATGACACCTAAATACAAATAAAACACATTTAAATCCATAAAGTCATAATATCTCCCTTTTACTTTCTCTAGCTGGCTCTGTGTGCCTGAGCAGACAAAGAAACAAGTGACATCTCCAGAAAATTACAGACAATTAACTTCAACAACAAGTGAACACCCTGTTGACAAGTGTGCGTTGACAGGTAATCTTTTGGGAGAGGCAGTCCAAAACCGCGGCGACGATGACTGCTCGGCTCCAGAGATGTGAATCACGAATTTAAATAATGAATAAAAATCAAAGGCGCGTTCGTCTTTCCAGTGCGCAGCTATGTGAAACAGTTTGCCATAGGTTGTGTATTTAATTTAACACAGAGTAAAACACAAGTAAACAGCCTTTGATTTTTCTTTTTTTTTCTTTTCCTTCCTTCGCTGTGATGTTTTCAGGCGCGTTGGACTAATGTGATTTTGAATGATGAGACGCGCACAGCATGTCTCCTAACTCACAGAGGGGTTTCAGGTAGTTGTACCTGTTAACCGGCGGTTAGCCTAACTCTCTGAGCTGGCCTCCCCGCGGCGAGGCAAGAATTTCAGCTCCGCGGGGGAAGGTGGGGTGGTGGAGGAGGGAGAGGACTGGGAGGGAGGTGGCGGCCGGTAGAAACGTGCGCCGCCTCCCAATCATGTCATCAGTCATTTGAGACGAGGGAAGTTTGTTAGCGTGTGTGAGTCTGCACAACTCAGCCCAACTACAGTATCCACACGCATGAAACATACACAAGTGTGCATGTAACATGTAACCTGTTAAAACTGCCTCTTGACGGCTCAAATAGTAGCTGATTTGATGTTTATTTTACTTTGAAATGGAAAAATGTGTCATGTGTGTCATTTTTCTGCCAAAGTTAGATCCATTTTGTTATTGTATGTCCAGGTTTCTATATTTTTTTATATTGCTCTGCTCACATGTAGGTGGGGATGCACTGATGTCATATTTCTGTGCAGGATTTTGCAACATCTGAATCAAAAATCAGATGAAGGTTGTTGGATTATTTTGGTCAGTTTTGGTCCAATCTGATCAAACATCACCCGACACAGACCTGGAAGCGTGAAGCAGATTAACTTCAGGTTAACCCAGCGCGAGTGAGATGCGAGTAACGCCACCTGCACTGCGACCCTATGTCTCTTTTTCTCACCGGCTGACGCAGCGCTGCTTGTCATTCAATCATGTCGGAAGTGAAGCTGCTCTCTGTGTTGGTTGAGCTCGACCTGCACTCAGCTTTGATGAGACATTAAAGCAAGTGCTATGAACGTGAAAGTGCTTTGATTGTTGCCTATTTAGTCATGACTTACACACTTTACAGAAGAAATACTTGAGATTTTTTTAGATCTCCTCCGTCCGCCTTGTACTTTTCCTCCAATGCCCACTGTAACTGCTGCACTGTAATTTATATATTACCAGTATGTATGCACATCTTTTATCTTTCCGGCTCCGAGCTCTGACATGATTTTAAACTGCATGGAGCCACCTCTCCCTCCCTTCACCTGTTGTACACCCCCCCAAACACACACACATAAACCACAAGTCCTGCTTTCTTGATTTCATCTTTCTCCTGCTTTTCATCTCCGGTTTCATCTTTCTCCCTTTTCATCTCCGCTTTATGAACTTTATGAACTGCCTTCATTTGTTTGTTTGTGTGTTTTTGGTTGCTGTTTGGAGCGGCGGGAGGTCTCAGGACAGAACAAAATCTTAATTCCAACCCCTCCCCAAGCTTTTTTTTTTTTTCGTAAGAGCTCATTTGTGCCTCCCTCCACGTCGGAGACCTTCCTGGGGTGCTGAGTGAGCGAGGAGAAGGATAGAGGATGGGTGACATGGTGATGGTAGGATTGTTGTTTTGTTTTTTTTTTATTTTTGGAGATGGTGGTGGTGGTGGGGGGGGGTCCTCATGGCTCTGCACAATCAGAGTGGTGCCTGGTTTTAATGAGGAGCCTGTTTATTAAGTCCACTCAGGGAGGCTGTGCAAGTGCTTAGCATTTGCTCTCTAATTAGGAAAGCTAAACAGTCCCTATTGCTGCGGATCAACCATTAGGGGGGAGAGGAGGCACTCAGCGTGGCTGTGCATGGGGTACAGATTGCTGGGCCAAATACTGGAGAAAGAAGGAGAGGGAAACAGGGAGGGAAAAAGAAAGACACAATCAAATGTCGACTTATTGTCATTGCAAACAATAGGCTCAGATTTTTTGGAAGAAGAGAGTGAATTTCCAAAGTCATAGCAATGATGAGAAATATAGCAATGAGAAACCAATCACATACGGAGCGCCAGCAGGTACTACAGTATGTGAGGGCGAATTCATCAAGCAAGGCCAAGTCATTACAAGGAGTCCACCTAGTGGTCGCTGACGGACCTGCAGCTTCATTTGTCTCCTTTATCTGTCTAAACAGAAGCTGAAGCTGCAACAATGATGACCATTTGCTCATCTTGACGACATGCATCTTTCGAAACTGTGCGGTCACACATACCAGCAACCATCAAGCGAAGCCGGTCCACGCGTGGGAGGGAGACATGTTTTCGGGGGCCACGTGCAGCACAGCCATGATGAGGATGTTGACAGGGAAAACAACACCATCCTGCCACAGCTCCTTTCATCCACACAATAAATGCCTCCCTGATTACCCAGTTCCCTGTCACGCAGATTGCTGTTAAAGTGCAAGAAGAGACGGGCGCTTTTTAGATTAAGACCCTGATCAAATTTTCATAACTCAATTTCAGGGAGAGAAGGGGGACCGGCGGGTGCGGGAGAGACGTAAAATGTGTGTGTTGCCCGTAATCAGCTCTCTTTGTCTGCATCCATTTCACTTTGAGCAAAACTGTGTCATTGATGATAGCATTCGAACGAGCTCCGGCTTTCAAACAGTCAACCAACTTAATGAAGCCAAAGCCGATAATCATGTCTGGTTTGGGTATAAAAGTTGCCAAGAATTGCTGCTTTATTCTTTTTTTATGATTGTATTTTCAATTCTGGTCTTTTCAGTATCAAATTTTAGAAAGTTTTAGTTTCCCAAACAAAATTTAATCCTCAATTCTCTGTAATATTTTATCCACCCTTTATACAACAGGATTTTCTCCATGTATGAGGGAGTATCAAAGACTGGGCCTGAATTTGCGAGATATAATGTAAACGAGTAATTTTTAAGTGGACCGCTCGGAAATAGCATCTGAACGAGTGAAAAGGTTTGACAGCACAAGGCCAAGTTTCCAAGTCTCATGGCCTTCACAACCAGCTTCTCGCACATGTCCCACGATAACAACCGTCTCCATGACAACCGAGCAGCCTCCCTCCTGCTGGTGAAATCCACGAGATGAGACGAATAACATATGATGTAGATGATTTAAATTTACATGGTCTGTCTTGCAAAACTGATATCTTTACATTTTGTGCCTGTTTTATTTCAATATCGTTTGTTTTATGTCACTTTACACCACTGCAATGTTAGTTTCTTTTGATTTTTAAGTTTTTGAAATGGTTAGATGCCACAACAAACCCCATAAAAAGTGTCCATTAAACGACATAAATGGCACATGTGGCTCCTGAATGTCAATTCAAACAGTATTCACCTCAAGTACAGTACAGTATCACCATATTGACTGAGTCACTGTATCTGACCTTTTAACATGTAATTGCGTTTGTTTCCTGCGTGCACCGATGCATTTGCACTCCATAATCGCCTCCTTTTGATCTATAGCGCATCTAAATGGGGTCAAGTCCGCAGAGATTGATGGCTGCGTTCCTCCTTGTTTGCTTATCATGTGCTGGATGAGCTGTAGTACCACCGGTGTGACTCCTGTACGCTGCTCGTGCCTCTTTCCCTTGATATTATTATTACAGCAAGCGCCCTCCCCCTCTCTGCTTCCTTATCTATTCCTTCTCTGTTACTTTCACTCACCCCACTCTCATCTTTGTCTCTCTTTCTTGTTTCAGTCTCTCTCTCTTCTCACTGCTCAAACGCTTCAGGTTGTATCTGTCTACGTGTCTGTCACCTCTCTCTCTCGTTCCTCCCCCTCCCGCTCGCAGACAGTCGACTGGTATGGCGACACCAGACTGCGTGTATTTTTAGCGCTGCCACAGATGGGGCCATGGCAGCATGTCAGAGACCAGAATGTTCTTTATCTCAGCTGTCAGGCCGTTCCCCGGGACCAAAATGGATCCCGTCCACTTGGGGAAGGCGGGCGGGGATGGGTGGGGGGGGGGTTTCTTTTTATTTTTTCCTCCCTCACTTTTCCACTTTTCCCTCTCACTCTTCAAATTGAGGCTTTAATTGTGCCTTTTGGCATGGCTAAAGAACTTCTGCCGCTGAAAGGTGCAAATGGGAGGCGGTGAAAGGAAACGCTCGCGCTTGCTGTGTCAGCTCCTCCGCGGGAGCCGTATCCAAACCTCTGATCAAGCGGAGGTGAAATTGCAGACCGTACCTCAGCAGAAAAAAAAAAAAAAGAAACAGATTCATCACAAAAGCAAGCTCCCCCGAAAGGACCTATCACAGCAGATATCAGTACGTATTTCCGGGCGAGAGATAAAAAGAGACGTGCCATATTTTGTTACAGGAAGAAGATCCAGCTTTGCATATACCCAATAAAGATATAACAGCCCTGTCTTATGCTGCGAGCCAAGTAAATTTCCAACCTAGGCTTTAGCCACAGCCAAAAGCAGGTCTTATGCACCTCTACATTCAAGATACCCCCTGGTGAAACCTCCAAACACCGTGTTGGACAGCAGAGACCAGCAAGCAGGCCTTTCTGTCTCAAAAGGTTTTTTTTTTTTTTTTGGGGTGTGTTTTTTTTTTTTTTCATTTTATTGCAGAGGGAGAAGAAAAATATGCTGCAGGCTAAAATTGGGGGTCAAGTGGTCGGCTTTGTGCATCACAGCTTGGAGTCTGCTGAGACTCTTCTCTGGCAGCGTTCACACACTCCAGCAGCAAACCCGGCTGTCCACGTGAATATCAAGGAGGGGTGGGAGAGAGACGGGAGGGGATGCTGACCAAGACGGAGGAGAGACGGTTGATGGTTTGCAAGGCACAGAAGTCAGAAATTATCCCAAGTTTGGTTTGTGAGTCAGATTTTGTTCAAGACTTATGTTTATGTTTTGTTCAAGATACACCTCAGCACCTCAGGATGAATTTTAATAACTTTATTAATCCCTTAACCTTACATCCAGCAGCTTAATTGGGTGGAAATTTAAATTCATCAAAAACACTAGCAACATTCCCATCAGCCTCAGCAGCTCTGCAGACAGGACTTGTTCATAGAAATGAATAATATAGAATATCTTCTTTATTATCCTTCAAAAGTTTGGCCCACAATGCTCGTGTACATCTCGAATGAAGAGAAAATATACAACTTGACAGCAATCTGCAAGATGTGGTCTGAGCTTGGATGTTGCCCCATGCTAGGAACAAATGATGATCAATATCACCTCTAATTAATATGTTTTTTTCTCCGCGAAGCTCGTTTTCCCAGCGGCGCAGTGGGAGGGAGACTCGGCTCAATAATGTGTCTTTCAACAAGGAGCTCTAATCAAGCCCGAAGGTCTCCTTCTCAGTCTTGTTGCATTCGGAGCCTCATTTCCATTCCCCGTCCCTCAAGGCAAGGTAAAACAGTCCCAAGGTATATGAGCAAAGGCTCTGTACTTTGTGCCGCATGGCTGGCCTTCACCTGCAGTTCGGCCAATTGATATGGAAATGACAGGCGGCCAAGTACTTCAAACTGAAGGGAAATAATCGAGCGAGCACACACACGCACAAAAAAGCGGAGTCGTAAACAGAAAAAAAAAAACAAAAAAGAAAAGAATGACAGTGATGACTCGAGCAAATCTGCTGCTTTGGCCAATCTAATTGTCAGCTTTTTTTGCACTTTTCAATGACAAGGTTACACAAATCATCAAGATGGGGAGAGTAAAAGTACGCCAAAAATAAATCCTGCGTATAAGCAAGTAGAAATTTAGTTTCATAAAGCCAAGATGACAGTTAAAAACTCCACAGTTCAAGGCTTGGAAGTCATCTTAAAAGCATTCACAGTAAGCAGAAGAGGCAAAGGATTGCCTGTATAAAGACATGTCTGTACTCTTGTGGGGACCTATTGAAGTGAGACTAACATATTTGGTCCACAGCACAGTTTAATTAGGAATCAGTTTTGATGATTTGTCTGGAGCGGAGAGCCATCTAGAGAGAATCAGAATGAAACATGGGGGGGAAACAAGGGGGTGAAGGATTGAAGCACATTAACAAAGAGAGAACAGTAATCAAAGCCCCTCACAGGACGGATCCCTCTTCTCTCTCTCTTCTCAATGTGCAGCGTCTTGCAGCCACAACAATGTGCTCTTTCTCTTCAAACTGTACCGTTCACAGGCCTGAATGTTCAAAGGCGGCGGTGGTGGCGGCGGTGGGGCGCTTCCATCTCTGCAATAAGTGAGAATGTGGAACACCAGCAGTGAGACTCAGCGCCGCGCCAATCAATACCAGCCCCGTGTTCTCAGTGACCCCAATAATCATCATCACCATCCACAGGAATGACATGTTGTTTGGGCTTTGCAGAAGGTCAAGAGCAGATTGGTGGCACGTGACGTTTCCATGGCGCCAGCGTGTGTAAACTATGCTCTGCCCTGCAATCACGAAAACGCGGCCGTCTCCCCCATTTGGAAGTCATTAGCATCATAAGTACGGCGTCGTCGACACAGAATTGCTTAAAAGGTGAAAGATTAGCAGCGGTGCAGGTGACCAGGACTGTGCAATTACCTTAAAGCTTTGGAGGCGTTCAGGTTGACGAGCTAATGTGTGAGATTAGACACCCATGCGAGTCGTTCGGGGCTCTGTGGGGAACATTGTGCACTGAAGTCGAGCTAGTATACAAAACCTTCACATCAACCAGTCCCTGAATGAATACACATTGGGGTATCAATCAGCTTTTGATTTGATTACTTTTTCAACAAGAGGCCTGTTGATTTTTGTCCATTTTTTGGAATATAGGGACCCCTCGATCTTTCCCATACACCTCCCTGACTGTGCTGTTGTTTCATTCTTTTATAAAATGACAAATCTACAATGTGTTTCATTGCAATTGATGCAGTTTAACAAATAAAATTCACAACTATCCTGCTGAGATCAGGTTAATCCCAGTTCTTTTGTTTGGATCAAAGGTATACCAAATCTACAAAAAATTTGGAACCACACATACTGAAGGTTTGATCAAAACCAAGACTGGATCACAAGATCTAAACACCATCAGATTACAACTGGATGAAAAAGTAAACTAGATGAAAGCGTAACCATCTGTTCTTTACTGAGATAAAGCAAACTAAAATTGCACCACACACAGGGAACAGGAGTTTGTCAGCAAGAATTACTAGAAAAGACAATAGAAATAAAGAGAAATATAAAAAAGTAAGAAGAAAATAGGCAAACAACAATGCAACTAAATAAACTAATAAGTAAATAAATAAGAAGGCAAAAAATGAAAGAACAAAATAAGACCAAATAATAGTAATATACATATAAAATGTCCCCCAAAAAACAAGAGAAACAAGAGAAAGTTAATAAGTAAGTGTGAATACATGAATACTTTGGACATTCACCCTGCATACAGGTAATAGAAAATCCACAATAACAAACAAACCACTACAGAGGCAACAAGCAATGTAATCACATGAACACAGAGAAGGTTATATGTTATATATGTATAAAAAATATCCAAGCTAAAGGTACAGTGGGTAGATAAGGATGCTCTCGCAGCATTACCATCTCCATGACAACTGAGGAAACTCCATCACCTGGTCACAGCAGGTCTATTGCTTTACTTCTTTTTTATTCAGGATGAGATGTGTGGTTATTTATTTATATGTTAAATAATATATAATTTTTGTCTTTTCTTTGCATTTTTACTGTTTTTGAATGTCCCTTTCCTGAGTAGTAGTAACACGTCCTCGGCAGCAGGTGGCGCCGGAACAAATGAGCATTCCGCTCAGGAAGCCACGAAGAAGAATCAACACCACCAACAGAGCTGCGGAAGGTAGCTGACGACGTTTGAAATGTCCAATATTACTCTAATTACTGTTTTTTAACTCGACACTGCGGGTTTAAAATATCAAAATGTGTGTTTTAATGCTCTTTTTTTAGGACGACAGCTGAGCCTGCGTGCGTTTATCTGCTGCGACGATGCTAATCTGCAGCTAGCTAACATTATAGTAATGTGCGTGTGTGTGGGGCCCTGCAGGACAGCCACACCTTGTCATATACCTTCACTATTCTGTCATAAGATCAATACCCCTTCCCCTCCCACCCTTTCTGTCTCTCCTCTCTGCAGATTATCTCCAATCTGATACAAATTTATATCAAATCAATAAATACACAGAAAGCTGCAGAGATGGACACCAGAGCCTTGAAGAATCCATACCAGGACTATAATGGGAGCCCTGTGTGCACACAGGCGTTTTTTGACTCCCAGGGAAAGGTAAATGCATGAAGGAGCTGGGTGGTGCATGTACATCAGCCCCCCCTTTTAACCCAATCATGTGTTTTAATGATGATTTCTTCTGCACCCCCACCTCCAGCTCACTCCAGAGTTTGCCCAGAGGCTGAGCAGCAAGATCAGTGAGCTGCTGGCCGTCATGGAGAACGGGCTGAGATCCGCTGACCCGAGAGATTGCACCAGCTACACCGGCTGGGCAGGTGAGGGTGGTGATGAGGATGATGATTATGAGGATGATGACACCATTGCACATCTGATATAAGCTGCGGCGCACCGTCTGATGGCATTGATCTGACTGTATGGCAGGTTAATGACAAGAAAGAGAGTGGCTGCACACACTCTCTTGCCTGTTATATGTGATTTATTTACTCTTAATAAGTAAGATACAGCTCAAACATGTTATATATCTGGTCTACATGTTAAGGGCAGGCTGGTGAAACAGTCCTCATGCAAACAAGTACTAAGAATGAAAGTGCCATTAAATTATCATTGCTGTCGGGTATTGGAGAAATACAGTTTACTGAGCTCGTGAGAAAAATGATAAAAAATGCCCATCGCAGTTTCCCAGAGCCGAAACTGGCTTATTCACATGACTTGTTTTGTCCAACCATCAGTCAAAAAGTCCTTGAACCAGAGAAACTGAGGCATTTGTGTCTTGAATATGAATGACACATGATGATGAAATAATATATATACATACATTTCTCTTCAGTTAAAGTCAAGTCGAGTCATTATCTTTTCTATATCCCACATCACAAATCACAGTTTGCCTCATGGAGCATACGAACCCCCCCTCTCCTTAAACCCTCAACTCGAATGAGGAAAAACTCCCCAAAACAAAACTTTTATAGAGAAAAAAATAGAACAAATTATCAGGAAGAGAAAGTGAGGAAGGATTCCTTTCTCACTATGATCATATCTGACAAATAAACGTAAATATAAATCTGAGATTTGGTACGTTTTCAGTTAAATGATAAGACTTTGAAAATGATAAGATTTTTTTCATTTTCATTTACAGATGTGCACATATTCGAAAATTAGATGACCTCATCCTTGGTGTTACAGAAATGTGCAGCCTTGTTTTAGTTGTGGTTTGAAACAGGAATCTAGTTGAGTTTACAACCATAGCATGCATCTGTCCATCCGCAGGCATCGCTCTGCTCTACCTGCACCTCCACAGCATCTTCAGCGAGCCCTCCTTTCTCCAGAAGGCGCTGGACTACGTCAGCCACAGTCTGAAGTGTCTGACCCGACGCCACGACATCACCTTCCTGTGTGGGGACGCAGGGCCGCTGGCCATAGCTGCAGTGGTCTGCCACCGCCTGCAGAGGCCAGAAGAGGCCGATGAGTACATCAACAGGTCAGCCTGGAGCACAGTCAATGAGTTTTTAAAGTATAAGCTTCCATAAAAGTGTAATTTTGGTTTCTCAAATATGTAGTTTAGTACTTTTTTCTTTTGTTACTTTCAGTTTTTTATGTTCTTTATTACACGCCTGTGATTATTTGATTCAGCTTGATTCTTGTGTCACTTTCCTGATTGATATTTTGGAGATTCTTAATTTTTCTTCACAAAAAGACAGTATACAGCTAACTTTATTTTTTAAAAATCTGATCATGATTATATAACAAATACAAAATGCAACTTAATTTTTGTTGCACTGGCTTGTTTTCTTAAATATAGGTGCTTGTCTGCAGCTGGAGAACTGTAGGTCTTGTACTGAAGTATAAAGAAATGTACTCTCAAAACCAAATACTTGATTGATCGGTCAGTTTATCAGTCACCACTTTACTGGATGAACTGGCGCTTCACTGAATCGCTCCTGATCCGGTTTAATTAACTGCCTCTGAGTTGTGATCTCATTTATTAAGCAGGTAATTGTACGCCATCATCATCATCATCATCATGGTTTGTTGGTGCAACGTGATAAAAGGTCCTCCTGACACGTGTGCTTGTCTGCTCTCGCCCTTTGCAGACTGCTGCAGTTTCATCAGATGGTGGTGAAAGGCTCTGGCGGGCTGCCCGACGAGCTGCTCTACGGGCGAATGGGCTACCTGTACTCCCTCGTCTTCATCAACCAGCAGCTGGGCCAAGACAGGATCCCACTGCAGTACATCCAGCAGGTGAGTAGGAGACAGGGCACAATAATGTGAGGTGCTACAGAGTTTTTTTTATCCAGGACAGGCTGACTGATGATCACTTGTTAGATTCATAATACTACACTTGGATAAAACAGTTTGGAATAATTAAAGAGAAAGAGCTGAACTTCTTCAACTGGATGTGGAAAAATGTAGGCCCAAGTGAAATGATATTATCAAGAGACATTCTGGTGACAGTCCAGCTTCTCTAACATCTACGTTACTGCCCTGAACGATCTTGATTTGCCGCTTGGCGCTAATTTGCTCGCTCTTGCACATATCGATGTCCGATTGCTCTAATTCGTCTCCATTGATTTCTCTCAATTCTACAGATGTGGTGTGTTTGTGAGCGGGGATGTGTTGTTTCCTTCCTCAGATCAGTGAGGCTGTGCTGGTGTCGGGCGAGCACCTCAGCAGAAAGTTCAGGGTGCAGAACCACAGCCCCCTGATGTACGAGTGGTACCAGGAGCAGTACGTCGGTGCCATGCCCACGGGCTGGCCGGCATCTACTACTATCTCATGCAGGTGCCTTGAGCTTCCCTAGAGTCTTGAAACCAAAGTAGGAGGCATTTTGAGATATTTTATAAGACAACCTTGCTTCATTCAGCCAGATACATCTCGTAAGGAGCTTAATTGTGCTTAATATCTCCCTCAGGTGTAGTTCATTAAAACAGAAATAGCCTATTGTGCCAATATAATACAAACAAATGAACCATTCACAAATAAGTGAACATATTATCTGTTGGCTGAGGGTGTACTATTCATCATATTGATGTTGTCTAAGGCTGCATCTAACAATAATCTTCATTATTGTTTCATGTGGCAATAATTTTCCAATTAATTGATTAATTGTTGCACCTATAAAATGACAGGAATACTCAGAAATGCCCCTCACAGGCTGCCACGTAATTTTGAAATAGCTTAATTTGTCAAACCAGCGCTCAAAAAGCTAAAGATATTTCATTTGCAATGATGTAAGACAAAAGAAAATAAACAATTTATCTCCTTTGTGAACCAGTAAATATTTGGCATTTTTGCTTAAGAAAGCACTTAGACAAGTCATAGAATTGTTGATAAGTTGATTAAAGACTGATCGAAGAACTGTTTCAGCATTAAAATGTGATAAATATTGCCTAATTGTTTTGTTTTTTATCCTCCCATCCTCTGTCAGGTGGGCTCAGAAGTTCATTTCAGTCCCTCCTCAGACTCAAAATATACCAACATTCCCACCTGTTAACTTCACCCTGTTCCTCCATCACCTTTCGTTAAACGCGCTTCGGTCTCTCCCTCCAGCCCGGCTTCGTCAGCGCCGAGGATCACGTCCACCGGCTGGTGAAGCCCAGCGTCGACCACGTCTGCCGTCTCCGGTTCCCCTCGGGAAACTACCCTCCCTGCATCGGCGATGACCGGGACCTGCTGGTACACTGGTGCCACGGAGCGCCAGGGGTGGTGTACATGCTGCTGCAGGCGTACAGGGTAAAGAGAGAGGGAGCAAACTGAAGAAAATTCACTTTATATCACTTACAGAAGGTCATTCATGAAGTCCAGTCTTTGAGAGAAAAGTTTTCACAGAGTTGTGCTGCCATCTTGTGGTGAAGTTTAGTCATTTATTTTTTAATCTCAGCCAAGTGACTTAAAATGCCTCCCCAGCTTTCTTTTCTTTCTATTTCCTGTTTCAAAACATCGTAAGTGTGACAAAATGAATGATTTTGTTTTTCCGTCCCAGGTCTTCGGGGTCTCTCAGTACCTGGAGGACGCGCTGCATTGCGGTGAGGTGGTGTGGCACTGGGGCCTGCTGAAGAAGGGCTACGGGCTGTGCCACGGCGCAGCGGGCAACGCCTACACCTTTCTGGCCCTCTACCGGCTGACGCAGGACCCCAAGCACCTCTACAGAGCCTGCATGGTGAGAGCACATGAAAGAGACTGCGTAATGGAATCAGTATACATCATTCACACGGCGCAGCAGCCATTTGAGTGATCAAACAACCGCGAGTATTAATTGTGACACCCCTGCAGTGCATCCATCTTAATTAGTGCCCAAATATTTGATTAAGGCCTCAGCAGTTTGACAGCGATTAGGATTGTTTTTTTTAATCGGGTTTAGGTAGAAATAAATCATTTTAAGCACTTTATTTATACATGAAAGTTCATTTTGACCTCTTCTTATACTGCTAAGCCAGGAAATAAAACAGCATTCCTCCCCAGATAAATGCATTTTGAAACAAAGATCAGATGGATGAAAAGAATTTCTTACTGACCTGCAAAGTTTCTTTCCTGGTCTGTGTATTTGAACACTTCTTTCACTGTTCAGCTGATAAGATAAGAACTGACACGTACCATCTTTCTTACCTGCCGTGTAACGCCAATAACGAATAGAAGAGGTTGTTTTGTTGTTTGTTTTTTGAGGCGTCATATTGTCTTTCATCAGCTCTCTCAGTGTTTGAGGATGAAAGTCATATTAAGCTCAGCTGAAAGCACAATCACCGCACAGTTGGTCACCCGCCAGCCATAAAATCTAAAAATCGTCCAGAAATGGGCGATTTTTTATGTTTATCGACAACAGGTCGGTAGCTGTCGGTGCGAGTCGACATCACAGCGGCTCTCTTTGGACTCGCTCCAGGCGGCCCGAGTCCCTCGTGTGCTATCATTAATATGAATCTATTCATAGAGGATGGAAATAGACTCTTCAGATGTCTTGCCTAAGCTCTGCTACATGCTTCCCGGCGCAACAGAGTGACATTGTGGTCATAATCCAATATCATGACAGATGCTAGGATTTCACCGAGAGGAGCACAATTTTTAGCAGTTGTTGACATTGCCCGCTATTCTCCTGAGACGGCTCGGTTACAGTCGGCAGTGTTACTCTGATACCGCCTCCCTTTTGTCTCTCCAGTTTGCAGACTGGTGCATGAACTACGGCAGACATGGATGCCGAACACCAGACACGCCCTTCTCACTTTTTGAAGGTAATATGTGATGACATGTCCCACTTGGTAAAAACATCCTATTATTATAACACTACAGTAATGTTTATCAGAAATATTAGCACAGAATAAACAATAAACGAGTGTTATTTTTAGTTTTTATTGTGTTTGGTTCAACTCAGCAAAATATTTTAAGGTCACAAAAGTATTGTGGCCGTCTCTCTGTGTTTGTCGCACTCCGTCATCAGGATATCTGAGACTTGTACAGAGGCCACGTTGCATAATTTTGTAGTTACTGATGTGGCATTGCAGCGTCTCAGGCAGCACCGACTTTAACTCTGACTTTCTGTCACTTACAAAGCTATACAAGAGAGTTGTGTGAATATTATCACCGTCATTATTAAAGGTGAAACCACTAGATCAGCTAGAATGGTGCAGTCGTAGAAAGAACACTTGAAAACTAAAGAACTAACAGCAACACAACAATCACTGCTTTGTTGAAGGACATTATATTTACATACATATTTCATTTTGCAGATTTAAACAAAAAAATGATGTACCCTCCTTAGTTTTGGTATAATACAGCATGTAGTGGAGATTACTTATAACACACCAGCAAAAAGTATGCTTTTAATTTGAAATTTAACATTACAGTACAGGCATTGCAGTTAGAAGTAAACACAAAGCCCGGTTTATTTTGAAAGACACAGTTCACTTCCTGTTTGATCAGCCCATTCATTCCTCTAATAAGGACTCACTGTTATATTGTTGATACAGTATTGTGTAGTATTTCCTGTCAGGCTGTTGTGCTGTATCTCGTTGTGTGGCTGTAAACTCACGCTGCCCCTCTCTGTTTCCAGGCATGGCCGGCACCATCTACTTCCTGGCCGACCTCCTGCAGCCAATGAGAGCGAGGTTCCCGGCCTTCGAGGTGTAAGAGCTTCCCCCACAGAGGTAGCCCCCTCCCTGCCCCCCCGAGGAGAAGACCCACAGCTCCGCTCTCCGTCTCACTCTTGCATGAAAACACTTCATTTCATCTCGCTAAATGAAATTCTGGGACTGACTCTGACTAAACATGTTGTGCCGTCTCACCTTCCTTCCGCTTCCCCCCCACCTCCGGCTCTTTTCTTCTGCAACCTGAATTGTTATTAACAGGATCGGTCCTATACTCGCATCTCAACCGCATAATTATCTCAAATAGGTGTCAAAGGTGAGAGCTTCTGTAGCTTTTCGTGGATAAATTTAAACTTCTTTTGTAAACTCGGGCTGTTGCTTAGATCGTGCCATCTTTCAGGGATCTAGCAGAAAGAAGGAAAGTTTCAGTTTCAGGCTGTCAAAGCAAAATTGAATTGTGAGAATGGAGTTTTGTTAGCACTTAATAACTGTATATTCTGTAAGTTGGATATGTTAAAAAAAAGAGTTAGACGCTTTAGTTTGTGCTTCTGTTTTTTGTTTCTTCAGAGAAACGTCGACAGCAAAGCTAGTTACGACGCACTAAATATAAAAATATAATACAGTAAAAGCTCTGTCATGTGTTAGGGGATTAACCTTCGAGGTGTAAACTGTTGCCTGTCCTTTGCACTGTTTGAGCAATAAATCATTTGTCTTTTTACAGCTGTTCTCGTCTGTTGTGAATTTTCGTTGCCCTTGTTTTGGCGCAAATATACAGCAGCGGGAAGAAGCCACAAGGGGGCAGCAGAGAAACTTGTGAATGAACATCTTGACAGCATGACATCCGCCCGGCAAGTCAAGTACGTTCATCTGCAACAAAAGACCTTGAGCCTTCACGGATCTGTAATTTGACTGTCAGATTTTATGCTAATCAGACCGAATCTTCCATATTCAGTGGATATAAAGATAGAAGATGTTCGTGGCGCGAACTACTTTGACTCCGGTATGCAGGGGATGACACAAAAATGCAAAGGACACACACATCTGACATTACAAACAGTCACTTTTAAGACACCGAGCTGTTAAATTAAGCCACGTGTCAGAGTGAAAAGTGTCTAAAATCCTCCGTCCCTTCCTCCCGTGGGCCTCAACTGGTCCAGTCTCTATTCCAAATAAGGCTCACGTAACACCCCATGAACACCGGCGACACAATGCCACCGCTCTTTTTTTAAGCCCCCTTCGCCCACGCTGCTTCTGTGTGGGGGGGATGGTATGGGAGGGTCTTGAGGAGCAGGAGCGTCCACCCCTCATCCCTCCGCAGAGCCGGCCCCAGCGTACTGTAGGAGAAACCCAACACCTCAGGCAGGAGAGGGAGTAAAAATAGAGCTCATCTGTCCCAAGGTGTGGCCTCTCTCTCTCTTTCTCTCTCTCTCTCTCTCTCTCTCTCTGTCACAAATGTCCTCCGGCTCTTCTGTCTGTAGCTGTCGGGGCAAAACCTCCCTGTGTTACACGGCTGATGACAACTTAGTGCAGCGTGGCACACAGCAGCTTCGGTGAATTATCTAACCCTCGTCTGTTTGTGCGCTCGCTCCTCCTCGGCTGCATCTTTCTGACCCTCTGAAGTGAAAAAAAAAACACACATGCTCGCACTTTGACATTTGACACCAGGCCACAAAAAGATGTTTAACAATAAAAACGTTTGCATTGCGACATGTTGACATGTTTTTTTTATTTTTAGACCCAGGAAATTGCTTACAAAGCCTGAGGAGATAAAAACGTTATACAGACCACTGCTCACATTTAATTTAATAAATTACTATCTGTTGTTTTAATGAGCTTATTAAGAATTTAAAGGATGTTCTTACGCCTGCAGAACTGGTATTTGGGATGCAGACTGCATCTCACGCGGGGCACTTTAACCTTGGATGCAGTGAAAACTCATGGGTCAGCAAGTGATGAACAAATAAATATGACAAGAAGAACAGCAAGCATTAAACTTGATGCAGAGGCCGAAGAATGTGTTTCCATTCATGAGAAACAACGCTAGTAAACAACCACGAATTTCAACAGAAAATAAGAATCAAGGTAGAGGTATTTAATCCTATAAATACTTCTGTATTCATACTTTTTTCTGTCTTCAAATTGATACTATCTGCTGTTTCTATATTCAGAAATTTAGACCAATATTTCTATTTGGTTCCATCAGGTTGAATATATTGTGAGAAAATGTTGTTCCTATTATTGCATAGGAGCATTTTTAAGACAAAAGCCATCAGAAAATCACTAGTGAGTGTGTTTTATGCTTTGTTTAATTCCTCCGCTGCATTAATAATAGATCTCTTTTGTTTGCCATCAGCACCACGGAGAGCTCTTAGTGAAGCAGCGACACGCTCGGGCCATTTAATCTCCATAGATTACACAATAAAACCTTTACTTCTGGGTTATTTAACGTCTTATGATCAGTTTATAACCTACTCCAATGTAACTGCCTTTTAATATAGCGGCATAAATCGTACATGTAAGACATTTTAATCATTTTCTATTAAGGATAAACCTGCTCATTGCAGTGCTCAATTCAACTACAAACCCTCTTTAATACTTTTATGTTGTAGATAATCAGTTTCTCTGATTTCACAGATTATAAAACAGGTCCATTGAAAGGTAATGTCCATGCAGTTGACCTATCTATTTCAGTTTTTATAAGCGAACCACCGCCTCTCAGAGTGGACCTTCAATACTGAATGGAATCAGCTTTTCAAACAGTTTTCGCCCTGCTGTTAACCATAAGAGGAGGTCTCACTGTTTAAAAATACCACCTTGTAAATGAGCTCTCGGGGTTGACCGCCTCAGCGGAGTGGACAACCAGGTAGCTGCGAGTTTTCTGCATTTCCACTGAGGGATTGACCGCTCATCCCTCCCCAAGCAAGAGAAGAGCTTTCATGTGAGGTCGATGGAAGTGTTCTTTTTTTTTTTTTCTTTCTTCTTCTTCTTCTTCTTCTTCTTCTTCTTCTTCTTCTTCTTCACAAAGATAAGTTTAAATGAGTGTTTCAGATCTTTGAGACGCAAGACACAGAGTCTTGACACAGTTATTTCTGCTCCCAAAAATAGCCCTGTCCCCTTCTAAAGGCCTACTCCCACCGCACCGGGCGCCCAGCTCTCCTTTCCGTTTGCCCTAAGAAAGTTAAAGATGTTCCAACGTGTCATCTGATCCACACCATTAGCATACGTGACATCACATGCCCGGGATAAATAAGAGGCGGCTTTGACCATGGCTCAGGACCACTCTGTCTTAGGACTTGGGCTTCTCTTCTCCTTTCTTTCCTTCCGCTCCAGCTCTCCAAAATGGTGTGTACAAAATTGTGTTTTGGACCTTTTGGGTGGGGCGTACCGATGGAGTTACTTTTTTACTTTTTATTTTTACCGGGGACAGCTTTTTGTGGCATGCGTTTGGACACTCTCCAAAATAAGCCCCAAAATTGGGACTTTATTTGCATCAGTGAAACGTAGGGAAGAAAAAAAAAATCAAGACTTTTGTTTTTATTTTACTACTTTCTCTGAAAAGCTTGTCTTCATAAATTGAGGACAAAAGTTCAAGGTTGATAGGCCCAGGAGCACCACCTTGAAATACATCCACATTTCTACATTAATATCTGTGCAGGCATATGTTTAAATGTCTATAATTTCACCTTCCATCACATGTACTTAGTGCAGTTTGAGGCATTTAAAACGATATGTTGTTATATTGAGGAAATCTTACAGAAGCAGGATTTTGTCTGTTATTTCTACATCCATTTTTTCTAACTCATTTCTCTGTGTTCTGTGTGTTTGTGCGTCCGTAAATGTGTCCTTTTTTTGTGTCTGTGTGCATCTTTTTGTGCGTTCCCACGTGACAGACTGAGTTCACACCAGACCAGATTGAGGGTAAGTGAAGAGACGGCGAGACGCACCCTCGTCCCTCGCAGATAACTCGACGCGTGAGCGATGCTGTGCAGGGTGACATTTACTCACAACGATCACCGGCGGGAGAGAGTTTGCCGTCTCTCATGGCTCAGTGTGTCATTTTTGTTAGCGAGGGATTTTACAGCAGTTGTCACCCTAAAGAAACTCAGGCTTTCCTAGCTCAACCTTTAGTCCCGGCAAGGACATGCCATTCCACCGACTTGTCCAGTTGTCGAGGAGGATTTGAGATATGTCTATTCTAAGCTGAGCCGGCCTTGTCTTGCGAGCCACAGTGGCCCTTTGAACAGCAGAGGTGTTAATTACAAGGCCAAGGTTTAAGATGCAGGCACAGGGGCATCCCCTTACATAAGGAATCCAAACTGTGGCCCCTCGGTACCATCCCCAAATCTTTTGTCAAGCGCTGAAAGACGTGTCCCTGTAAACATTACCCTGTTAGGTGGAAGGCATTTCTCATGGCTCTTTCAGTGGGTATGACTTTTTCATGCTCACTTAAAATGTCCCCATTATGAATATACACATACATTATACATTCACCTTGTAGTGATGCAGGGTTAGCAGGGCCGAGCTTGAAAGTGCTTCCCAACAAGTTTCAGTTCGGCGAGCTTTGCACCCAAAAAAGAAAAAGTGCAGCTTCCGCACATTCTGGTGCATTTATACCGCATGGTAGTTATCATTTGAATACACACGGGCAGTGCGAGGCAAGGTGTTGATTACACTGCAGTCAGCATTCTTGTGTTTAACTTGAGCGGGGGCCACGGGGGCCATGCCTCTATATGGCCGGGGTTACTCTGTCGGGGTGTATCAGTTTGCTCCCGATGTCGTTCTAAATTCCTCCCAAATGCAAGCGGAGGCAGGAATGGAGAGGGGGGGGTGGGCCGGTACAGCTGCTCCACCACTGCCGTTCAGAAGCCATGCAAGAACATTAATCTGTCAAAAAGGTCACTTTGAGTCGGGCTCATGGCAGGATTCATAGAAATAGCTAACCTTTGTTCAGGCCCCAGTCAGTACCTTCTTCTATCTCTGCTGGGGTACAGCTGTCGCTCCCAGTTAGCCGGGAACAATGACAGAAGTGTCGTCTTTGATCCTCCGGCACAGTGTGACACCACATAGCTGCAATAGCTGACTGAGAAACCCTGTAATAGAAAGAATAGAAAACCCAAAGGGACCCCAAAAGAACATGATGAGCTGATGTTGCACCAGACATTTCAAATATAACCTTTTTAATGCTAACATAAAAGGAATTTTTTACGATTGCCATTTGATTGAGGTCTTTTTCCTCCTCATTCTACCACGAGTCCACAGATTTCAAGTGTGTGTAGTCAATTAAGCTTCATGATCGTGTGTAAAACTCATGTATTTTATTTGCTCTTTTGATCGGTTAAAGTCAGGACTTTTTAACTCAATGTTCCCTCTTGTCCCTCTCCCTTCCCTGGGCAGACTTCAAGGAGGCTTTCGGTCTCTTTGACAGAGTTGGTGACAGCCAGGTGGCCTACAACCAGGTGGCTGACATCATGCGCGCTCTGGGCCAGAACCCCACCAACAAGGACGTTACAAAGATTCTGGGCAACCCATCCGCCGATGGTAAGACCTCGGTGCATGCACACGAACGCTGAAACACAGCGTAACAGCAGCACAAGAAAAGAGTTCTCAAGTCTGTGAACTCACATAGTCATTGAGTCTCCAACAAACTTTTGCCTTCAGACCAAGCAAGGTTGTTCTGGGAAAAACCCCACAGGCGTTCAAACTGGCCGTTCTCTGACCTCAAAATATTGAAAAGAAGCTAAACACACAGAGGAGTGTTTTTATTTCGCTCTGAGACGAAAGCGCGTGTACTAAAGATGCCCTCCATGTGACATCTTTCCGCAGACATGGCCAACAAGAGGCTGAACTTCGATGCTTTCCTGCCCATGCTGAAGGAGGTCGACGCCCTGCCAAAGGGTACCTACGACGACTACGTTGAGGGTCTGCGCGTCTTCGACAAGGAGGGCAACGGCACAGTCATGGGCGCTGAGCTGCGCATCGTGCTGTCCACCCTGGGTGAGTCTCAAGTCACCTTCGCCAAATATAGAAGGGCCACAAATATAGTTTTGCTCAGCACGCAGAGCACGACCGTGAGATGGAGAGCACGTTCCTCACATGCACCCTCGTCTTGCGTCTACAGGAGAGAAGATGACCGAGCCCGAGATTGATGCCCTCATGGCCGGACAGGAGGACGAGAACGGCAGTGTGCACTATGAGGGTGAGCTCTCACTTCCCAGCATGCCACCTTCTTTTCTTCTTCTCTTTATATCGAAGATTTTAACGTGTGGCTTTGTCCTCCTCCAGCTTTCGTCAAGCACATCATGTCTGTGTAAGAGGCCGGCAGTCGGAGTGCTGAGGAAACTGTAGCTCGCCTACAGGCAGCCCAGCAGTGTTCAGGACATCTACGCTGCGTCAAAGACCAACCAAGGAAAGACAAGGACTATGTACAAGGGATGTTGAAACAAACCCATCTTGTTGTTTTATTTTGTTTTCCTTTCCATTTCGTCTCCAACCCTCCAATCTCGGGACATCACCATCACCACTCCATTGTAGACCCCCACCACCTGGCCTCCACTTCACCCGGGGCACGTCTCCACATGCCGCATGGGGTGAGGAACGGGGGAGAAGGGGTGACCGCTCATCAAGTGAGGGTAGATCCCTCCCTTCCCACCGCCACCTCATTCAGTCACGCCATCACTGGCCCAGCAATGCCAAAGGTGCTGGGGAATGGTCGTGGATAGACCGCCAAAAGTCTCCCCGTTCCCTGAAAAGTTTTATTTATTGTCACACTGTTCATGTCAGAATAAACTTTTCCAATTTACATCCCATCTGGGTTGATTCTTGATCTCTCATTGCCCACAAACAGCTGAAGAAACAGTCTATGATTGATGTAAAAGTTAAAAACAGCATATAACCTTTGAAAGAAAAAATCACTCTCTAACAACTTTAATCTCAGAATTTATAAGCATTAAATCAGCTTCATTTGCCAAGTATGTGCACAAATACAAGGATTTTATGTGCACACAAGTAGGGATAAAAATATGTGTATATAAATATAAATATATATAGAAAGCAACAGTGACCAACAACAGATATCGTCTATATAAAAGTCAAGATTTTCTGCAATTTTTAAATAATACAAAGAGTGAAAAGAAAGAAATATTGGATGGATACACATGAAGTAGATGGTTATGTATAGTATGTGCATGTATATCTATAGCATGCAGGATTTATGTTTGATGGTGATGGATGACATGTTCATTTTAAGCAGTGTGGATCATAAGCTGTAAGTTCAGCTTGTAGCCACGACGGCTGCTCATAGAAAATAAAATAACTTAGCTTTAAAAGGATTTATTTTGTCTACTTTAAACTGCAGAAAACTGAAAGACAAGTTCGTATTTAAATCAAAAGAAAGAAAATTGAATCTCTTATTGCTAAATTCTGTGTTTAACAACTTAATTAATATTTATTTAAATCTGATTCGGTATTTCTTAGGTTAGTTTGTAAAATGTTATTTGCTCGATGATTTATCCTGAGCCTCAGTCAAAGAGACTTAAAGTAAACACTACCTAAACTTACACGCCATTAAAAGCACCACAAGTGTATTTTTAACTATTCATGAAACTTACAGTTAAATTTTAAGGAGACAGTCATTATTGTCATACATTATACTGATAAATAAAAGTCACTGCAGAAGGGAAACACACAAAATACAAAGACAATATAAAGAGCATCTTTTTGGGTGTCAGGTATAATATATAATTTATGGAGCACATCCAAAAAATCAAATAGGTTTTAGTTTTGGTAACCACACACTTGTTTCCACTGTGTAACTTTAACTTGCCAGTGATCATGTGGAGTGAATGCAGATGGGGTCATGCACAAGACATATTTCAGACACAAGCCTCCTGCAGCCTGAGACAGACTGGCTGTAAACTCAACAGAGTCTGCCCCCTTGTGGTGTAATGATTAAAGACTTTATTTTATTTTTTATCATGTGCGCAACAATTACATCTAATAGTCGCTGGCAATGAAATCCTTGAGTCTCCCTTAAACAATAATCAAAATATTTCAGAAAGAAAGACCACACGTGCAAAAAGAAAAATAGATACAGAACTAAAATAAATAATAAACTTAGCAATAAAATAAATATAGACCTAAAATACAAATAATACAATTAAATAAAACATAACTAAAGATAATATACAAATGGAAATACTGTTTTATTTACAAAGTGAGGAAGTGGAAAGACACTTACATTCAGTGCATCATTTTGCTTTTAAGAGCAGCTGAGGTTTTGTGTATAAATCAACGTGTGCAACCAAATACAAATACACATATATTATTATATATTTTGTGACAGATTGCATATCTTTATATATTAAATATACAAATATAAGGATTAAAACATTTTGCTTGCTTTAATTGTACATTTTCTTTCTTTTTGTTGTGTTTTTGTTGCTGAAAAGTAGCTGCACTTAAAAATTATTACTGTAATAACGTATTTCCACCTGTAGGTGTCAGAGTTCAGCAGTGATACCTCCAAAGCGCTCAGTAGAAGAAGAAGTAAGAGGTCTCACTCTGCTGCTGTTGTCGTGGACAAAACCTCGTGGAGTGTGAAAACTTTTACATTTATTCATTTATTCAAGATGTTCCTCCTTCTTAAAAAATAAAACAAATTATTTATCCAACCTTGGATCAGATGGAAAATGCAGTGATCTATTGCTATAAATTAAACCACCCAAAAGTTTATAAAGTACAGCATTAAAAAGCAACACACACATGAATGCAGCAGTAATATAAAGCCATAAACATCATTTGAAATAATAAAATACTAACAGGGACTATTTTACTGCAGCATACTGCTAAATTTAAGTTAGTAAATTAATTTGCACCACATTACACACAAATTAAACAAAGTGTGAGACAGTTTAAATCGTCCTGAGTGACACATCTGTTCCTCTCAGACGATCTTTGTCGTGTTTGCGCGTTTCTCTCTCTCTGTAAATTTGCTGCTTTTAGTTTGGAAATAAAAATGATTAAAACTCTTCTCGGACTGAAAAATGTTTCCAGAGGACGACAGCTGCTCTTTACAGCTGCTGCAAGGTGAAATATATCTCAAAATCATTTCAGTGTTTCAGCTTTTGTTTCGGTCTCCGCAGTTTTTCTCTCAATATAACTGTTTTTATTATTCTGAGAGAAATATGTCGACGAGTTTGATTTATTAGTTGTGTTAATTAGTTATAAGCTGCTTTGTATTGATTAAAAAGTGACTTCTTCGATTGTTACGGACGCGTTCATGTCTGTAGACGACCTTTCACCCACTTTAATTGTTGTGATAAATTATCTTATCAGTAGATGGAGTTTTACTTTGAAAATCCTTATCAATGGCGGAAATGAGTGGTCTTTTTATTAAACAAGAGCACCAAAATAAAAGTACATGTTCTGTTGCAGTATTAATTGTCAGGAGTTTAACATATGCATGTTGCTTTAGCTATTTTTTATAAAAAACTTTTCAACTTTTCAAAGATGCAGTGTGTGGATTTATTTAATATCAAGTTATTAGCATGAGCATCTGCTGCCTTTCTTTATATTATATGATAATAAACTGAATATCTTTTGGTTTTTAACTGCAGGTTGCTGTGACTAGTCTTTAGGAAGTTAATTTTTTTAATGATATTTAATGAAATGAATGAGAAAATAATCAAAAGAACCATCATATGCCAATAGTAGCTTCTTAATGTTGATATTACACTTCCCGTAATTCCCTGATACTCTACAAAAAGTAAATTTATTTGTCATTTTTTAACAAATCAGCCGCTTCTTGGCTTTTAAGAAGAGTATAACTTGTTGAAATTCCTCTCAGACTACAGCACAGTCAGGCTAATCTCGGGCAGCCGGTCACCTCAACCCGTCCAGAGACCTCCAGCGCCAAGACCCTGACGGACATCGGGACCCGCCGCATCTTCAACGAGGATCATGACCTCTTCAGAGAAAACGTCCGGCGCTTCTATCAAGAGGAAGTGATTCCACATCATAGGGAGTAGGTGGAAGTGTGGGTGGGTTATTGAACGGGTATATCAGGTGTTAGGGGGGCATTTTGTCACCATTTGTTGTTGCAAGGTCAAACAGACGACCAAAAGATGCAAATCCACCACATAGAGACATAAAACTACCATCAGGAGATGCGATATTAATTAATAACTCATGACTTAACCTTTGTTTTCAATCCTTCCCTGCCTCAGTACCATCCGTTTCTTCTTGTTCCAGGTGGGAGAAGGCAGGTCAGGTGAGCAGGGAGGTGTGGGAGAAGGCTGGTGAGCAAGGCCTGCTGGGAATAATGATACCAGAGGAACATGGCGGCATCGGAGGAGACCTGTTCTCTGTGGCTATCACGTGGGAGGAGCAGTGAGTTGTCCTTGAAATTAAAAATGCAATCAGTCTGAGGTCTGCCTTTTTTTTCCAGTTAGACTTTGGTTTTGTCCTTCAGGTCATATGCCAACTGTTCGGGCCCGGGTTTCGCCTTGCACTCCGACATCGTCATGCCCTACATCGTCAACTATGGAAGCAAGGAACAGATTGATCGCTTCATCCCCAAAATGATTGCTGGGAAATGCATCAGCGCTATAGCCATGACCGAGCCAGGAGCAGGAAGGTGGGGACTCAAGTAGACGTGACATTGAAGATATCTGCATTGTAGAAATGAATGTATGACCCCAAACTTTTTTAAAAACAAATCTTTTTAGCGATCTTCAAGGTGTGAGGACGAACGCCAAGAGGGATGGCAGCGACTGGATCCTCAATGGCAACAAGGTACTGAGTCATAAAAGCAAAAAGGGTCATTTAGTCACATCTCAACATCAGTTTGAACTTTTGTACGTCTCCTCTCCAGGTTTTCATCACGAACGGTTGGATGGCCGACCTGGTGGTGGTAGTGGCTGTGACAAACCGCGAGGCCAAGGCGGCGGCACACGGCATCAGTCTGTTCCTGGTGGAGAACGGCATGAAGGGCTTCCAGAAAGGACGCAAGTTGGAGAAGATCGGTCTGAAGGCCCAGGTACTGGAGATCATCTTCTGTCTTCTGTCGTCTCACTAGAGGTCCAGCAAAAGGTTCATGTCAGGACACTGTGACACTGTTGTCTCATCATTTTTTCTTCCACTTTCAAAGGACACAGCTGAGCTGTTTTTTGAGGATGTGCGGCTCCCAGCTGACGCCCTTTTGGGAGAAGTCAACAAGGGTTTCTACTACCTGATGAATGAACTGCCTCAGGTGAAAGGAACATGAAGATAAAATGTTAAAATCCATTATTTAAGACCCTTGTGGCATTCTCATGCATTTTATTACATAAGTTTTCAAACTTGGTTTAAAAGGGAGAAACCTGAGACAAGAGAGGAGGTTTCATAAGGGAAAAAAGACAGGTGTATGCTGGTATTCTTCCTTCTGTTGTTTCACTCACTGATTTGGCCCTGTCACTAATGGAGCTCATTGGGCACCAAAAATCATTCTTGGAGTCATAACCGCACATATTTTTAGATTCAGTGTGACTTACACGTTTGGAGTATATCTATCTCTGATGTTCATTACAAATTAATCTCCATTAAGTCTGGTGAGAAATCAGAACTTACTTGAGAAACTTCAAGTTTGCACAGCATCAAAGAAACCCAATGATAGTAACTGCTAGGAGCTAGTTCTGCAAACTTTTTGGAGCCAGTTTTTTTACCTCTAGATACATTACACTAATTGAAATTGTTATTTTAGCCTTTAGCTTTACTGACCTTTTCTTTCGTGAATTGATATCTTTGTGTTTAGTTTCTCTGTTCTGTTATTTATCTACTTCCACATGAGGTACTTACTCTGAGTAAATGATTATTGTTTGGCTTTGGTTAATTTGATGGTAAATCGTCCAATCTTTTTTTTTTTTTTTTCTTTTTTTTTTTGAGTAGGAGCGTCTGGTGATCGCTGATATGGCCATAGCAAGCTGTGAGTTCATGTTTGAGGAAACCAGGAACTACGTGTTACAGAGGAAGGCTTTCGGCAAGACGATCGCTCACCTACAGGTCTGTTTTGTAATTTTTGTTTTAGATGTGACTGGCAGCCAACATTGTTAGAATTACTGTGACTGAACACTACTTTAGATTTCTTCACCACACACTGTAACACTTAAAACTAATGAGGTGTTTCCTGTTCTTTTTTCTCTCTAAAATAACCTTCAGAACTTCATGTGCTTGCCTCATAATCAGAGTCTTTCTTCTGAACAATAAATATCATTGCATCTAATTTTACTCCTACAGACTGTGCAGCACAAGTTGGCCGAGATGAAGACAGAGATCTGTGTGGGCCGAGCCTTCTTAGATAACTGCCTTCAGCTCCACGCTGAGAAACGCCTGGATCCCTCCACGGCTTCCATGGCCAAGTTCTGGTGAGAATGTGTTTTTCTATTAACTTCTAATCCCAAATACGGACCACATTGCTGCCATGTGCTAATGACCTCTGTCTTTTCTCCAGGGCATCGGACCTGCAGCAGAAGGTGGCCACTCAGTGCCTGCAGCTCCATGGAGGCTGGGGCTACATGTGGGAATACCCAATCGCCAAGTAGGTGGCACAAAACCTGTCAAACAGAGAGGACAGGGATAACTTTTGAGATGACTGTCATGTTGTTTGTTTTACTGAACTTGTCTCTCTGTCTTTCCAGGGCGTTTGTGGACTCCCGTATTCAACCCATCTATGGAGGCACCAATGAGATCATGAAAGAGCTCATCGCCCGCAACATTGTGAGCCAGAAATGAGAAAAGACGTGTCCGTTTGCATCCGGCCCAAACAACCCTCACCTCCGCAAACAAATGTAAAGCATTGGTAGCGTTTCACAGTAGTAGATCATCTTCTCCTCATTTGCTTCATCTTAAGGCCTTTCTGCTTTCAGAAGGCAGGTGATGTAGCATAAAGGGCAACGCAGTCTGTCAGAGGAAGTTTTTATAGTTGAATGGATCAATGAGAAAGTTGGATGTTTTTATGGTGGAGCATTGGGGAGAGGGGGGTGGTTTACACATATGTTAAAAGTATGTTGGACAGTCACAAAAAGTCAGGCAAGTAGTGCTTGAATTTTTAAAATCAGTCAAGGTATTAAAGCAAGACTATGTAATATTTTAAAGAACACTTTCTTCATCTTGCAATTGAAAAGTTGAGTTTGTTCAAATTCAAATAATTCAAATTCAAAAGAGAACAAATTGCTCAACAGTTTCTCAACAAAGACTTCATGAGCTTTTGGTGAAAATAACCTGTTTTTCTGTCTATGTACAACTCATATTCATATTAGCTGTGTGTAAATATTATAAAGAAAGATAATAGATTCCAGGTAAATTTATTTTTGTAGCTGATTTTGTATTTTGTTTCTTGTGTTTACTGTACATTGTTAAAGAAGCAATATATTCATCCAATCTGTGTGTCTTTATGTCAACATCGAAAATGTTGCTGTCCACTTGATGAAATAAATACAGTGATAATATGTTTTGTGTCAAACAGAATCAACAGAATATGAATGATTTTAAAGTTTCTGCATCAGTCATTAAAAATGTTAAGCAACTCTGCCCTCAAAAGGAAATGAATGTTGGAAAAAAAACAACCAAGTGGGGATTCTTCCTTCTTCTTACCTCTTGACTTCTCTATGTTCACATAACAGCTGGAATTAGAGTTAATGTCGGGTGTGTGATGGTGTGAAATGAGCTGAATTATGTGGTAACAAGGGTCGGATGACTTGTTCTAAATAAAGGTCCATTAAAGCAAAGGAAAACATGTAAAGGAACATCAGCATTCCCTGTGTATTGTCTCATTTCTATCAATAGGAGGCAGCAAGTGCACAGAGGAAGGTGTCAGAGAAAATGGAAAAATGAGCAGCAGGCGGAAGCAACAAAGCAATAAAGTTATATTTTTCAGGGGCTGACTGCCCACAAAGTGATGCATTTGTGAGTGTTTCATCAGGTGATCTTTTTCCTGTTTGCCTGTATCTCCACCTCTCTAACTTTGTTGCTGTTAGTTTGGAAAAAGATGATCAAAACTCTTCTCGGGATGAGAAATGTTCCCAGAGGTCGACAGCTGCTTCCTGCAGCTGCAGCAAGGTGAAATACTTCCAAAATAATTTCAGAATAATTTTTGTTTTTTCTGCCTTTTTTCAAGTTAAGTTAAGATGGATATATGTTTCAGTAACAGCCAGGAGAAATGTACATGCAGAATCTCTACACATTGTTGGATTAATTAGTCATTTAAAATTACTTAAGATACTTGTATTTATGAAACAGTATATTGGCAGCAGTTTATCTCTGATTGCAATCAATATGCAGTAGTTTTAAACAACCTCTGATTATCCCAGTTAAATACAGGGAGATTTAATGTGTACATCCTGACCTATAGGTGGACTTCATGTGCTTGCCTCATAATCAGAGTCTTTCTTCTGAACAATAAATATCATTGCATCTAATTTTACTCCTACAGACTGTGCAGCACAAGCTGGCCGAGATGAAGACAGAGATCTGTGTGGGCCGAGCCTTCTTAGATAACTGCCTTCAGCTCCACGCTCAGAAACGCCTGGATCCCTCTATGGCTTCCATGGCCAAGTTCTGGTGAGAATGTGTTTTTCTGTTAACTTCTAATCTCAAACACGGACCACATTGCTGCCATGTGCTAATGACCTCTGTCTTTTCTCCAGGGCATCGGACCTGCAGCAGAAAGTGGCCAGTCAGTGCCTGCAGCTCCATGGAGGCTGGGGCTACATGTGGGAATACCCAATCGCCAAGTAGGTGGCACAAAACCTGTCAAACAGAGAGGACAGGGATAACTTTTGGGATGACTGTCATGTTGTTTGTTTTACTGAACTTGTCCTTCTGTCTTTCCAGGGCATTTGTGGACTCCCGTATTCAACCCATCTATGGAGGCACCAATGAGATCATGAAAGAGCTCATCGCCCGCAACATTGTGAGCCAGAAATGAGAAATTTGGATGTTTTTATGGTGGTGGAACATTGGATAAAGTTGGGCGGTTTGCACAGATGTTAAAGGTATGCTGAACTGTCACAAAATCAAACGAGGTATTACAGAATGTAGTTTTAACATGCTTGACTTATTCAAATCATCCATCCAGTTCAGTGCATTAAGCGGTTTTGCGGGTACATTCATACTTAGTCTGGTATGACTGGTAGCTAATGGTGACTAACGCTAACAAACTTTAAGCAGATATTGCTGTGTAACTGGTAGTTTTATTTGTGTATATATATATTTCACAGAAAGGTAATAAATTCCGGGTAAAATGAAAAATGTTTGGAAATTAATTTGTTTGTTATTTTATCTGATCTATATGTCTGAAAAACCATGGCTGCCCACTTGATGAAATAAATACATTAATACCATGTTCCACTGGCCAGTGTTATTCTTATATTATATTAAATTTAACAAAGTGTACTATACTTACTAGGACCACATATCCTCACAAGGATATGAATGTTGGAGAAAAAACATCCACACTTGGGATTTCTTTCTGCTTCTTACTTCTTCACTTGTACATTTTCGGATAACAGCAGGGATTAGGCTTAATGTTGGGTGTGTGGTGGTGTGGAGTGAGCTGAGGCATGTAGTGGAAAGGGTTGGGGTGAACTGTTATATATAAAGATCCATTAAACTGAAGGAAAACATAAAAGACCATCATCATCCCCTGTGCGCTGTCTGATTTGCAGCAATAGGTGGCAGCAAGTGCACAGAGGAAGCTGGCAGAGAAATGACAAACGAGAAGGAAGCAGACTGTTGAATGTGACTGTTTCAACCTCCATAAATCTCTTGTGAGTTAGGGATGACAATAATCACACTTTCCATTAATTATCCTGTTTTAACAGTATCAGGCATCCATTTGTCTGAATTTTACAGATCAAATGGTTCAGAGTGCAGCAGTACCTCTGATTTTGAACCAACCACCAGAACCACCATCACCGAGGAGCTGCACCCTTTTGAATCTGGTGTGTAAATGCACAGGATGCCAGTTGGACTGCAAAAAAAACCCCATCAGTGCCAGTTTAGGAGGCAGACAGCATCCCCATCACACCTCACCTAGGAAGGTGTTCACTGATGCATCCTCCCCCCCCTCCCATCCCTTCCCCTCCTGTAGTTCCTTGCCTGCCCCTCCTCCCCTCCCTCCTCTTGGCACCACATCCACGTTATCCCCCTTTCTCTCTCATCCTCCTCCTCCCTTCCCTCTCCATCTTTCCTTAGCAACAGCCACACCCCGGTGCTTCAGCTCTGCACTCACTTCCACTGCGGACAGAGTGCCCCCCCCCCACCCCTCCTTCTCCTCCAGCAAAGCTCTCCATTAATGCTGTTTGGATGCAGAAGCCCTTTAACACTCGACATTCCTTGTTGCACCTTGCACCTTTTTTTTTTACATGCATAGGTGCATGCATTTGTTGCACTCAGCAGCTATTGCCCATAACACCCCCTCCCCTCCCTCTCTAACCACATGGAGGGATTGTCCGGCTGTGTGCGTTTGCAGCCGCGTAAAATCCCGTTGCGCGCACACTGCCACACTTACGGTATCTTAATTTGCGATGGGAGGGATCTCAGGGCCCCCACACCGCTCTCATTGTCACCACAGCCCTTCTCACTCACAGGGGTATTAGTGCCGCTCAGCAGCCCTAAACCTCCAGGTAAGAGTCGAAGCGCTTTGTTTCTCTTTGGATGGGAAATTACGCACCAAGTTCGCGCACGCTGGCACGAATGTAGCCTCTGCAAGCTGTAAAAGTTTGTGAGATAAAAGCCAAAGTGTGTTTTAATGCCTCCATTTAATCCTTAGATGTTGTGTGTATGTGTGTGTGCGTCATGGTGCGATGTGCAGCTATGCGCGGATTTGGAGATGCGGAGCGGTGAGGTGAGATGTGTGAGAGTCTGGGCAGGGAGAGGGAGTCTGGAGGCTGAAACCTCCCTTTGCAGAGAGGATGTGAGGTCAACATCAGCGTGTGTGTGAGCATGTGGGGGAGTATGTTAAAATAGTTGCGTTTTTGGGGGTGTTTTCTGTGTGCCGTCTCGCTGCGCCCCGGTGCGCCTCTCTCTCCTGCTGCAGCAGCCTGCGCCTTTTGTTCTGGTCCACGCCTGCATGGTGCTGAAACCGGCGCTGCTCCCTGACCGATCACTGCAGCACAGGAGAGCGGAGCAACCTGTGAAGAAAGGCACTGAACTGAACATATAAAAGATCCAGATTATTTTACACATATATATATATATATATATATATATATATATATATATATATATAGTATTTGTGTCTTGACTGACGCCTTGCCCATGGCTCTGGATTTGTGGATATGGGAGTAGCCCAGTAGCCTGTGGTTGGCACAGTCAGTTGCCCTTGCAGTCATTCCCACCTTGTATCAGCAAAGGGTGGCATCACTCAATAACACACTCATTTTTTAAATTTCCATTTCATGTTATTTACCTTAATTTAACTCAGTAATTCTGTAATCTCCATGTCTGCAGGTTATAATGGGAGTCCTTCCTGAGAGCTTATAATGTCATTTTTTTCCAACATTAAGCCAAAGATAATGATCTAGAAATGTCCAGACTTCCATTAAGCATGGGTCTGCTCCAAACCTGCCTCCTCTCAGTGTCGCCTCGGCCTCCGAGTGCTGAGGAGAAGCAGGAACCGTAGATTTCCCATGTCTGGATGTGAAAACATTCCTCTATGAAAAGGGATTAACGCTGGCGTGAAAGTTCACTCCAATTTTTTTTTTTTGTGTCTGTGTGTGTTTTAGCACATTCCAACTGATGTCTCATAAGAGCCCGGGTGTGGATATGTAATGAAAACAGCACCTTTTAGCGTGCTGATGATGTTGGATTTTTGAGTGCAGTCTCAGCCAGCATGTAGGCTTTTTAAGTCTTCGTGACGGGTTCTGTTAGTGTTGGTTGGTTAAACTTGAGAACAGGTGTGTTCGCTGCGAGTTCAGTGAGTTTTCTTCCTGGTTTGAGGTTTAGTAACCTAAGACACTGAAGGTAACGTGCATTACATCCCGTTTGCTTGTTCAATCAGGCTTCTTTTGATCACAAAGAACAATAAATCTGCAAGAATTTGTCTCGCTGGCTCGCTGGCTTGTTGGCTTGGAGGCGCTGAAATTGACTTTTGACTTGTGTGAAGAGAAAAAAAAGGTATAAAAGAGAATGACCTGCCAAGAGAAACCCTTAAAAATGTGTCTGCATACCTTTTTCCAGTACTTTTCCTGCATATAAATCGTCTTTTTCCAGTGTGATGGTGACTTTTATTGGTTATTGATTTAAAGCAAAGCCTTTGGAGGTCAGATGGTGTCAATTAACCTCCCATACAAGCAAGATCCAGGTGTGACCACACACACACACACACACACACGGCACATCCACGGCATGAAGTGGAAACATTAATTCCTTGCCCCGACGTAGATTATGTGCTTCTTGGCTCAGGCCAAATAGAGGTTGACAAAGTGCATTACAGGCGAGGTGTCTCCTGCCAGGACAAGCCTCTGTCAGGCCAGATTGGGCTGAGTCTAATCACTGATGGAGTAATTGAAATGACCTTAATCACGAAACAACAGGTTGTGTTTGTGTTTACTTGCATATGCCATGAGAAACAATGTCTTTAAATCTGAAATGGAAGTTCAGTCATCCTTTCTGTTCATGTGGATTATGGCTATGTATATATATGTGTGTGTGTGTGTGTGTGTGTGTGCCATACGTTTAGCCACTTCTTTCTTGTCCAACCACCAGGAAACCCAATCCACCTCCCAGCGCCACGCTGGGACGTTAAGTATATTTCCCAACGTCAATTCTGGTTAGGTGCTAAGCCGTCAAAAGTCCCGAAACCACACAACCACTCTGCGCTCCACTGAAATTAAGACACGCCGTCTTGGCTGCCGCTTCCTTTTTGGGAAGGAATTGTATTGGAACAATGTTCGAGTAAATATCAGTTTCCGGATTTGTTTGTGGACGTTGTAACCCGGACTCTTTTGCTTGTTTGCGAAGAAGAGCGTTTGATTTAATGTGTGCCACGATGGGTTTTGGAGGTTTTTTAGGCGCCAGTGTGGATGTCTTGTGCACCTTCGTGCTGGTCGGCAAAGTAGGTGAAGGTCAGGTGGCACAGTAGGTAGCAGCGCAGGTGTTCGAAGACTCAGGATGCGTCTTTGTCCCCTGCTGCTCGGCCCGTCTGCGGCCTTTTTTTTGTGCTACAGGTGTCTAATGGGAGCTGGCAGAACTGTGCTTCAGTACGTGATTAAGTGAGAGGGACCTAATCTAACTCCCATACGTCAGAGGAACCAAACGGCCCACTGACCTGCATGTGGAGCTGACACACACAAACACACCCTGCTGCTTGGCATCCTTGAACCCTAACTCAGCACTCATATTGGGAATAGAGGAGTAATAATGTAGATAAATTAAAGTATGTGATCAAAAGATTTGAAAAGTGTAGCACTGCCAGCAATAATTCACGTTGATTACGCACTTCTCCAACGCTGAACAGTCTATCCATCCACCTGTTTTTATATGCAGAATCGCAAAGTTCTTTAAACTTGTTGCATCCTCTTCCTCTGCAGTGGTTTAATAGCACCTGACTTGCAAATGAGTGCTATTTTCTCAACACACCAATCCCTAATAATTGCATAATGGTATAGTGGATAGAATTTTCTTTCCCATATTTTCTCAAAATCCTGTAAAATTTGCACAATATTTGGATGGAAACATGAGTCATATCATGCTCGAGGGCTCTTTAAAACAATATGTTTCTTAAAGGCACATTGAGGCTTTTTCCACTTGTACATGGAAACATCCTTTTAAATAGTCTTTTATGTTGGGTCACACCGAAACACCTCGTGCAACCTGCGGTCCAGATGTGGCTGAAATAACTGTTGAAATAAAGACTTGTGAGTCTTAATTGAGCATAACATGCCAGGCGCACAACCGAGCTGCTGACAGATTCTTGAAGTTGTTTTTTTTTAGGTGACATCTCTTGTCTCGAGTTTATTGAGTTTGATAAATGCCGTTTATCTGCCGCTAAGATCCAACCTCCTCTGCACAGGAGAGCCTCTCTAACCGTTCATCCGCCCTGCTTGCCCTTCTACCATCTCCATCTACGGCTGACTTGCAGCTAGTCTCCCAAACGAGCCCTGACAGCCAGTGTCTCTTTTCATTCCTCACGGACGATGCCCCTCGACAGAGAGGACACTCATGCGGGGCGTTCTCACCCTCGGCGGCAAACTCCCTCAGATATTGGCATCCATAATATTCTCTGCTGCTGCCGTAATGATGTTTGCTAATCCATGAGGTCAGCGCTATAATGGCAGGGATGCAAATTCAGAGGCTGCAGGAGGCCGTTAGTGAGTAGGAAAGAAGTTTATTTCTGAGAGACAAAGAACGCCAACACCGCCCACAAGAAGCGGTTCAGTTTGTACAGGCTGACTTGGCTCGGACACAGCAAAGCCGCACCATGTTGATCCATGTGCCTCAAACTTATTTCCCTCCTCTAGAAGGCCTTCTTTATTTAGATCAGTTTGTGTGGACGAGTGCCCAAACACACATTCCAAGGCAAAAATGTGCTGTATGTTCACACGGAGCTATTACAGGAAGTTTATGCGTCTCTGTCTTTGCGGGGTTATGACAGATAGCCCAGCTTTAAATTGCTGTTTGAGGTTTCACACCCCTAATTGGCACATGAGAATGCAGGCAACTGGGCTGTTGACATATTCTAGATAATATTATGGCGGTGTCGTTGCTGTATGTAGCCAGCCGGGGTCCTGCATCTGTTTTAATGTTTAACAGAGCACCAAAGCGCGGCTGGATTTTAGTGGCTTTGCAGTTAAAAGTGTAAAGGCAACCTCAATTGAATGCATTTTTATTGAGAGACAACAAACAATTTATGAGCTTTTGGGGGATCACAATTCTTAGATGCAAAAAATAGTCCAAAATGGGGTAATCCAGTTGAAGAAATCTGAAGATTGTTACTTGAAGTGATGAGTTTTTGGACTACTTTGGGTTTAAAATGCAGAAAAACATCTCAAAATCATGTTTCATTTTGTTTCCATGAGTTCTTGAAAAGGCCTGGAGGAAAAATGAAACTATTTTAAGACTTAATCAGAGCGTAAATGAAGTAGTAGAAGCAGCAGCAGGACATCCAGCAGTCACATTGGAGACAGGTCTGGTTTGTTGGACACGGACCCAGGCCAGTGCTGGGAAGAAACCGCTAATGAGCCTTAGCCTCTTCCTGAATGGGCCTGGGACCTCCTGTTAGCCATAGCACAGCGGCTAAGCCATGTAGCGCTGAGGCTTTATGATTTCCAGATGTTCAAGCTAAACAGCTAGATTGTTTTCTCCCCATCCTTTTGCAAACAGCGGACTGGCAGCGGTTGGAGGCTAATGCATTGGGCGAAGCGCTCTGGAGGAATCAATGAGCCTCATTGTTGAGGTCCATGTATTGTTAGAACATGCGGACTCTGTATCAGGTTTCTGCATGCTTTTCTGAACATTTTCTCAATTGCATCTCAATGTGAGTGTGTGTTTCAGTTGATCCATTAAGGGAAAGGGATTGGAATCCAGTGTCATGGAAAAAAAACGTCTCCAAGGATTCGGGGCGAATCGCTGAAGCTTCCTAAACGAAACCAGAAAACCTCTTTTACTGTGTTACTGTGTCCATCTCCTTGTCAGGGTAGATGAATGGGAACCCCCCACCCACCCAAATCCATAGGAAGTTCACACACACACACAGCAGCTCTGTAAAGCCAGTGTGAAACGTGGAAACAGATGGACGGCATGAATGTGGCGATGGTACATCACGTTCTTGTAAGTCTGTTTTTAACTGGACTGGGGGAACACAGCAGCTGAGTGTGTGTGGAGGACCTCCTGGCCGGCTTCCAGGAGGGATTTTTACTGTGACCGCCACTGAATGTGTCTGAAGAGGGACTTACCAGCAGATCTAACATCCTCTCTGAGGCATGCAGCAGTCAGAGGAGGATGAGGAGAGATGAAAGATGTAATTCAGGGCAAATCCACCAATAACCTGAGGGTACACTATTTGGCTTTTTATACCAGGCACGATTAGTTTAGCACTCAATCAGCTGATAAGTCAGATGACAGAAAATCAATTAATTGTTCAAATGAAACCAAAATGAAATGATTTTCAGGTTCCATGTCCTTGTAGATGAAATGAAATTGACTACTTTAGAGTCTTGAATAAGTGGGATGGACATTTTTCCTAATATATATTGACTTTGGTCCAAGCAAGATGAGCTGTAGTTACTTTGGTGACACCTTAACCTTGCTAACTTGCTTGGCTGCATTATGTCAATTTGCCAGTGTTGACACATGAAACTAAGATGTGCACATGGTAAACATTATACCTGCTAAAACACCAGCACATGAGCAATCAGGTCAGCCGCCATGACTTCAGTCGTCTTTGTTTTGTATAATGGTATTTTTTGCATTAAATTATGACAACTCTAACTTGAGCGACAAGCTAATGTTCCTATAAGACAGTTGCATTTTGCAGATAGCCAAAACATTTTCCATATCTGGCGTTGAAGATTAATTATGTCCTCAAATGACCTTCAGCGTTAGTAAAGAGGGATATTGCAAAGCAAGTTGGTCTGCCGAGTGTTCAAATGGTAATTAGAATTTCAAATTAATAAATGACAATGTTTTATAAAAGGCAATTACCAAAGAGAGGACACAGCATCATCAGTATATTAAATTACTATGCATTTCACCAATTGTATTTCCAAGTAAAAGAATAATATTGATATAAAAATACAGCAATGACGCAAATTAAACACTTCCATCACCCTCATGTTTCTCTGCATTGGGTTTCTCATTCACAAGTACCCTCTTACCCGGGCTGTCTGTGTTGTTTTGAAGTGTTGACTGTGCCTACTGCCCCATTGGGACCATCAAGGGCCCCCCTCACCACGGCAACCCCTGCCATGGAAACAGGCCCGTCAAAGGAATGACCCCTTTGAGTGCCAGTGTGTAGACCCTCTGTGCAGCTCTCCCTCACTCTGTAGTAAAAGGACAGGAAAAAAAAAGCTGCATTCACACATTTTCTGTGCTCTTATTCTCCGCCGTGTTCCCTTCACCTTCACCTCCATTATTCTCCTTTTGACCTGTGAATCCCCCATTTGGGTCACAACCTTTTAACCCCTCGTGCACTAGAAAGGAAAGGGACCAGAAATGGGCAAGCTCGATTTGTTTGTTTATTTGATTGTTTGCTCCCAATTTAAATTAATTTCTCCTCTCATTCCATGCCAGCCATTTGCAGCAATGAAAGGACCAACCGTGTTGAGTCAATGGCAGGTTGACGTGCATGTTGCATGTATCCCCGTGGAGGTGGGGGTGGGAGACTTCACCGCCTCAGGTCACCTCATTAAATCAAAGAGCATAAATCCTGGTAGAAAAAGGAGCCGATAGCTTTATTTCAAGGCATCAACAGATGTTTGTGAATGGCCTCTGGGGAATGAAAGTGCTCACTTTTTTAATGCTGACTACAGCTGCTTATTTAGTGAAGAAGTTGAGCTCACAGGCCCAGATTTCCAAGTGGTTTGTCTGATTTGAAAGTTATAAAATAGTTGCATGATCAGCCTATATTCATATACAAAACTGGCTCTTTCAGACTCACATTTAAAACCATATTTATATATACTTTCACTTTAACATGTTATAAATAAGAAAACAGGCACATTTCAGGCTAATAATTAAATTGGAAGCTTACAATAGCACAATACTAGTGTGTGTTTCAAGACCTTAAGGCAAAGTATTCAGCAAAGTCCTTTAATAATGAGAAAGTTTCTGATGGAAATAGTAATAAAGCTTTGCATGTTCTTTATTATTTAAGTTGTGCCACATATCCTGGCATCTGTACCATATTCCAACTGCAGCCCCATAAAATATTTATATTCAGTGTTCTTTGTATTGGCTTTATAGGTTTTACAGCACTTAAAGCAAAATCTGTTCAGTTACTCAGCCTCTCAGGAGCAGCAAACCTGTCGTCTGTGTTTTACCTCTGCACCTAAACCGCCTGACAGTTTTCATACAGGAGTCAGGGAGCCAGCAGTTTGCTCCGGCAATGGGAGAAATCCTGCTGAGCTCGAGGACGATTTTGCCTCGCGCCTCCCATTTCCTTAAGTTTTTCTCCGCGTGTAAAATGACATTTAATAGCTTAGCTGTTAGTAATTTCCTCTGTTGGGCAAGAACCACAAGTTCATTGTTGATACCAGCATGTTTTTTCGGACTGTGCGGCACAAGCCCAAACATTATGGACGTGAACTTCAAAGCAGTGCCACTCGGTCTGTGTCCTGATGTTATCTTTCTTACCGTCATGTCTGAGGCCTGATCGCTATCTCACTCACTACTGTGTATGCAGGCTTGTTTTTGTGTTGTATTACATTTCGATTTTGCTTGCCACTTTTTGTTGTGTTGAGTAAAATCCACAGAAGTGCGTAGACAGAGTGTAGCACAGTCTATAATTAGCTGTGTCCCTTGCACAATCATCACTGTTTAAAGCTACCAGCTTTTCCCACTTCTTTTGTCTGCGCACCGTTGGTCGCCAATTATTGATTTTGTCTCTCCCGAGCCTACTTTTCCTCAGCTCACCTATCCCCCCGCGGGGAGGCAGGAAGAGAGGGTAGAGAGACCCCCCGTGAATCTGCATGTCCACATTCAGATGCTAATCCCCTGCCATCTGCTTTCTCAGGGGGGAGGCTACACGTGATGCCCCCCTATCTGTGGCAGTAACGGGGCAGGGAGGAAAATCCCAGAGCTCCTCGTGCCCTGAGGGCTCACCAGGCTGATTGGCACCTCTGCACCCTAATCGAGGAACCCCCCAGTTAGCCCTTTTTTCTCTTCCTCACCTCGTCTTTCTCCAAACAGGGGTCATCCATGGAGAAGACAGAGAGAGATTCTAAAGAAGTCGTCCCCTCTATCCAGGGGCAATGGGCCATATTATAATAGACTCCTTTTTCCGCATGACCCCTCACATCGCCTGGTCAAAGAAGCTTCCGGGCAGATGAGTTAATCATCGCCGGTGCAAAGTCATAGGCCGCTCTGAACTCCCAGCTGATCAAATGAAGCAGACGTGATTTACACGTAACAGCAGAATTGTTTGAGTTTGGCTCCCACTCCTCTGAGTGGGAACGCTTGTTTTTTCTGAGTGGCTGCACCTCAACTGGTGTGTGTGGGATTGTGCTCGGATTTACAGCTCTGGGATGACATAATAGAGTATATTTTGGCAGCCACTGCTTGGAAGTTCCTCCACATGCTTTTTAGCCTGTAGTTAGAATTCAATTTTGCTCTGGATATTATATATCTGGTTTAGCGTAAAACAATTCTTGTCGTGGAGGAAGCCAAAGTGCGGCTGTAGTTAAAAAAAAAAACAAACAAAACATGCAGAAAAATATTGCATTGATGGCGCTTCCATGTGACTTTTGATAGATTTGGTCACACTGCCACTTTTCAGAAGAACTGAAGGCCAGATAATACAGATAATTTAATGCGTCAAGTGTTAAATGGTTTCCTGGATGGTGTCATGAATCTAATGACACACATTTTTGGACATGTCATTCATGGTGTTGCTCATTTACATGCACAAAAAGTAATTTGAAGTAGTAGTAGTATAATTAAGTATGTAGAAGTGAGCTTGACGTAGGTTTGTTTGTTGGATTGTCGATTTTAAATAATCAAATGCAGCCTTCCCAGTTCTGACATTAAAAAGTGTGTTAAGAGGTTACAGATGCTGTTCAAGTGTCCAACAATCTGTTCGTTTGAAACATACTCACCTCCTAAGGCTATTAAAACTCTTTAAATACCCATCTGGATCACAGAAATGCATTGTAGGGAAGCTTTAAGCCATCAAATCAGTGCCTTTGGATTTCCATGAATACACTAAAAGCATTCACTGCTCTAAAACGAAACGCAAAGTGGAGTCCAAACTTGACCCGACTTGAGCCATGAAAAATAATGAAAAAGTGTAATTAACTCTGGAATGAAAACATTACTGCCTTGATAAATATTTCCCCCGAAAGTTCACACACATTACTTGTATGCTTTTCCCAGCGCAGACTAGATAAAAACTCAACAGAGAGCTGCACCCAGCAGCCTTTATCTCCCATATTCTCACCGCTAACTTGGAGCAAATGCGCTTCGGCGGTAGCTCTTATGTTCCCGAGCCCAGCTATTTCCTGCATCCCGTCAACAGACATGCGAGGCAGTTGTGATCTAAACCACAAAAGGCAAAAGGATCTGGAGATTCAGGATGCTTTAATCTGCATCCACATCTGAGTAATGCAAACACAAGAGCTCCGTCTGGTCGAGCCTGCCCTGCGTCATTCTGTCTGCATGTGGATCTATTTTGCGCGTGGATTCCTGCCTCTTGCGTTGAAAAAAAGCCAAAGTGACACCCAAGTCAGCTGCAATCTCGACAGCATCGGGAACGCTGATGATGCTCTGACACCAGCACTGCTCGCTGTCCCTTCCGGATAGATGAACTCACCTGCGTCGGGGTCCAGTTCGTCTTTCTGGCGCTCTCAGCTGTGTCATCACTTTCGCCGGGCATGAATTAAAAACGGCTCTATCTGAGGGAAGGGGTCACGTTTCCGACCCTTTAATATCGCCTCTCCTCTTCACTTCATTACTGTTTGACCGCTTAATTCCATCTTCATCGTACTCATATTTTTATTTCCCACATCACCTCTCTTACAATAAAAAGCGCCGCCATCGCAGTCCTTAGGTCTTCGTTCATTTAACTTTTTTGCCTCCCGATGGAGCCGTAGCCATAGTGACTCATCTCAGTGTCATGGAAACAAAGTACTATCATCGCAGCAATAACACACAGGAACCTGTAAGCCCACATGGCGTCGCCTACTGTGCGGTAAAATATTGACTGGATTAAACTGTCACCACACCATACGCCCTCGCTGAGCATTATCTTAATATATTTTTTGTTGGTTTTTTTTTTATTTTAATGGGATATAATGGGAAATATGACCCTTAAGAGGCCACAGAAATAATCCTGAGCTGCTGTTGGGCTCCAAGCATGTAAAATGTCGAGTAAGTTAATGAAGAATGACCTCACCCTCGAGTCCCTCAAGTGCAGGCGGTCATTATCGCTCCACCGCGCCAACCCCATGTCAGTGCATTATACCTGGGACGCCACTTTTTTTTTTTTTTGCTCTTAATAAGTCCATTCTTCACTCCCTCCTCTTTGCGTTAATGGAAGATGGCAAGAGACTCCCAGGCAGCCGACCCCCTCCCAACCCCGACCTCCTTCATCTGCCTACTTCTGCCTTAAGGGGCCTGCTCATATTATTGCCTCCCCCCCCTCTGCATGCCATCCAGGCTCGCCTCCTACTACCACAATATTGCGGTATCGCTTACACTAATAGCCTGCACTTAGAGTACCTCAAGCAGGAAAAGCAATGCCGAGATGCTTCCTGTCGACGGAGGAAGGATGCGGAGGGACTGTGTTCGCTATTAAAATCCAGTTTAAAAGGTAGCCTGTTTGAGCTTATTGAATAGTCGCGTTGTTGTCCGCTACAATACAATACAATAAAGTTGGACTGGGGTTTGATTTCTCCTCCTTTTTTTTGCGTTTTCTGTACGAATTTGAGGAAACAGTCGCTAAGCCTCAAACTCGAGCATCGCCTAGCAACATAAAGGACTGGTGTTGCTAGGTGACGAACTCCCGCTTCTCATGATGCGCTAATAACTATAGCATGTCGCCCTGTATAGCCCAGAAACATCAAGTCAGAGAAAGACAGTAAGATTTTTTTACTTATTTCTAGAGTTAACCCTTCTTACGTCTCCATTTTATGGCCTGTTTTTTGCACATTTAGATATTTAGAGATTCATAAGTTTTATCGTAAATATTGGAAAATGTTCACATTTCAATTTTGAGATGCAAAATCTGTCAGCCATGCTCAATTTCATAGTTTTTTTTTTCACACTAAAACTCTAAAATCTAATTCTGTATGTGTTTTTCTTCATTTTAAACTGTTATTTCACCCTTTTAACATGCAGTAAATTGTAAAAAATTGTAAAAAAAACCTCCAGATATTTCCAGTTGTTCCAGGTGTTCTGGAAAAATGGGCAAAAGCACTTACTCATGGGACATTTTATGACCCTTTTTATAGTCAAAATAACTGATATTTTTAGACTTAGGTGTTAATTAATATAGAATTTGTTATCTACTGACATTTGGAATTTATAACACAGAAAATTTAGGAGATGTTTATAAGTTTATATTCAGTTTGGAAAGTGGAAGCTAACTCTGAGTGCAAATTCTGGCTCGATAATTACTCATTTTGTTAACTTGTCATTTCTTTGTTTTTTGTTTTGCTACTGACTAAAGCACATCAGCCCTTTATATACTACTAAGACATATTTTATTTAGAGGCCCTGTATTTTAACAATCTCAAATGTTTATGTGCTGACATCTTTCTCTTTATAATAGTAATAAATTTAGATAACAAGCGTCCGCTCAGAAAGTGTTAAAGATGCGAGTTAGTGTAGCTTGAAGTGATTTTTCACACCATCTACACAGAAACAGAAGCTCGTATGCATACAGTCTATATAAATGCAAGAAAAAGTATAGTAATGAGAAAAAAAAATAGAGGAAAACAAAATTCATCCACCCACCCCTGCTGCTTTGTAAGTTAATTATTAGAAACTTGACTGCCAGTCACTTAATATATTTAAATCACATTTTATTTGACATTATAGGATCTTGCTAAATTAGTTTTTATGTAAGATTTAGTAAATCTGTTTGTCCTGATGACATTTCTCTGCTCCTGGTCATGTAATCTGCTCAGATCCATCATTTATTTTTATTAGCCTATATTTTGGTTCTCATGGGAGCCACCTACTGTGTGTTTATCTACGTGGGAGTAACTCTACTTTACATATAATAAAATGTGCAAAATGTCACCCAAAAGATGCAAAACAACTGGCACGAGAGAGGGTATTTTATGTGCAAAAATCAATGCAGACTTGAAGTTCGCTGTGCCTGCTTATTGATTTTACTACAGGAATGAAAGGGAGTCAATAGCTGCAACAATACATTGATAACTCAGCATTAAAACCTTAGTACGGTCCTTTAGTGGCAGTTGAAAATTTGGTTTCAACTTTAAAAAAGAAGTCACAATTTATGACACTGTTGTTCATTTATCATGTGGGTGGTGCTCGCAGTTTTTCCCCATTTGGAGCGGCCAGAAATCATCTCTGTTCCTGAGCCTCCCACCATGACTCATTCTTTTTTTTGTGGAGGGGGTGGGATGGGAGGAGGAGGAGGACAGAATAAGTGCCGGTCCTGCTTGTTTTGGATGCTTCACTGAGGGGGCGGTTTCCCATGCCTCTGCCTTGAACGACAGACTCCAACTCTGGGGCGTGTTTGTCTGTGTTTGTTTGTCATTTATTGGCGTTTATGCTCGGCGGCGTGGAGCTGCGTGTTTGCCTGCAGGGCCCGGTGACATGCCCGTCCAGGATGTGGGCCTTTGCTGACGTCCTTTTGCGTGCTGTGTTTCTCTCCATGGTGGTATTTTGTGTATACATATGGGTGTTTATTTACTATATTTGAATGCACGTTGTATCTGTGCGCCTTTGCTGTCTGGCTCAGTTATTGCAAAGTGTGAGCAGCCGAGTTGTGAAATCCTTCTCCACTGTAGTAAAAGTCCTGCGCAGCTGCCCTCCCTCCTCCCAGTCTCTGATGATTTCCAGAAACTTCCGCTTTTCACTCAGTCTCAGTGACACGTGTGTCCTCTCTCCTCCAAGCGCGAAACGCCGCAGCGACTCAGCGGAGCTTATCTGCAGCTTCTCACACTTATCTCTGGAGAAACAATCCAACATCTGGACTGAAATATTATATCTAATTCACAGGAAGCCTCACAAACAGTCCACTCATTTTTCATTGTCAATCTCCTAAATTACACTGATTGTGAGTGTAATTACTAATAATTATGGATCTTATATTATAATGTAATCCAGAACAGTGCCTTGTGCTGGAAGGGATTTGGTATTTTGCTTTTCAAAACTTAACGCCAGACTAAACATTGACATAAGCCCAGAATACATTAAATTAAAAGATTAGTTACAGCAAATTAAGTCATGAACAACACATGGTTATGACTAAGCAACTAAAATACTTAATTATAGAAAAGATTAGAAAGAGGTTGAAACTTAAGGTTCTGCATGACAGCGACCATATCAGTTTGACATTCTTCTAATGTTAATAACACTATGAGGAATCAGTAAACAAACAATGGGGGCTTTTTTTTTTTTGTACTTAAAATTGATAAAAATGTGTATTTTCCTCAAAAAGGAGATACAAGTGTGTGAGGCTGCTTTCATTAAAACTGGTCTCTAGCTGTCCTCGGCTGCTTCCCGACTCTAAACCCCAGCATCTGACCACTGGTGCCCAGATCTCGGCGCTCCCTGTGTAGGTGCTAATTTAGAGCAGATGGCACGTGGACGCCAAGGCTCAGATCTCCCATCAACAGGAAATGGCTCGGAAACCCGGGACATCCCTGCTACAAATTACAGCCGTTTACCTTCTCCTCTCTGGTAACCTGCCCTTTCAACCGTCCACTGAAAAATGATATTATTAAAGCAGCACTCAAGGCAAATATCAAACCCCATGGAAAAGCAATAATGGGATTCAGGTTTTACTGTTTTGGTCTGCTGTTTTATTCTCGTTTTAATTTGGCCTTTTCTGTTCAGTCCGTGTAGGCATGCATGCATCATCTCTGACCTTTGGAGTCTCTCTCCTCCACTCGATGGGCTCTTTGTGTGCTCTGCTGCGTTCAGACACCCTGCAGGTACAGATAAGGATCGCACGAAACAACAGGAGAGCAAGACAGCTTCTGAATTGGATAATGAGCACCAGAGGCCAAAGGTCTTCAACAGGTGCACGCAGGTGTTCTACAAACTACAGTAGGGTAGATTAGTTCAGTTATTTTGGCCCGCTTATCAACACGCTGAAGGGTTGACTGAGTCATGACTATGAACACACAAGATGTATTACACAAGAGGACTTACCTTGTCCAAGGATATCTCAGGGAAAATGTCAAGATATCGTTTTAGAAATCACGTAAAATAGAGATGCTTCAGAATCTTCAGGTGTCAAAATAATCCAGTGACACTTACGTGTACATGCATGGACAGATTACAAACAGGACGTACTGTTGTGTAATTTGGCATAATTGTAATGCTGCCAGTTTGACAAAATGTAAATAGAAGTTATGAGCTACAAACATAAACTTTTCTGTTTACATCCCCCAAAGCATCATGGGAACTGTAGTTGTATCAATCGCTGTAAATCTGCTGTTTTACATTAACGATACTTCTTAATTTTGATAATCAGTTAATTGTTTAGCTAATATTTACTATTCAAAGCTTCTTAAACATGACGATCTGACACTTTTTTTCAAAGGTTTAACACCTTTGGGGTTAAGGTGAAGATAGCACCTCCACCTTTTCTCCCATTTTGTACAATAAATGATTAATTAATTGAAAGAAAAAATGTAAATAACTGTTAGCTGCAGTCACTCTGCTGTTTTTCTTCCTTTTCTGCCCAGTGAAGTTTCACAAGAGGAATAGAGAGGGCAGTGTTCTGTGAATAAAACACGTGTTGTGTTTTTTTTCCATGCAGTAATATGGGACCTTGTACGGTAGCCTGTGTTTGAGTTCAGCCCAGGGTGTAGGGACGACTTCAAAGCCCACGGCTACACCCTGTGGTTACCAAGAAAGCCGGGGACACGCGAGCTGCAGCGTCCACAAACACACACAACGCGGTGGCAGACGGTGAATATATACACACACTCAAATATCGTAAAGTAGGCACACGCCCTCAGACGGGGCGCAAATTTATTTAACTCCATAAAAACACTTAACTGTGTTCTCACCCCTGAACCCCCCCACACAGTCATAGCATCAGTCCCCCCCCTCCTTCTCCTGCTGTAAAACACACACATGCACACACAGCCTCTCCACTTCCTGTCTGTTTCTTTCTCCTCAAATTGTTTTAAGCGGGCCTCTCTGAGGCATATTTCACTTTTGAGGAATTTCCTGTGTTCTGCTTATATCAGAGAGGAGTGACAGTCCAAGAGTAGCACACACACACACACACACAGAGGCCATCTTTAGCCTGTCAGTGTGGGAGTGTGTGTGTGCGTGCCTCCTCGCCGAATACATGGATGTGAATGTGAGTGATGAGACATTATGAAGCGCGGGGAGGCCATCTTGCTGGGTGGTAAGAAAGGATTACTTTTCATCCATCACAGTTAATATTTCATCCAGAGGACAATAAGTGTGTTTAAGTTGTGTTTTCTCCGCTCTTATGAATGGCAAGCTGGTTATTGAGCTGGAGTTGACGCTTCCTCTTGGCAAATCGGCCGCCTGCTATTTTGCTCTTGGCAGTTGCAAACAGAGAGAGTGGCACTTTCACAAACCACTTTGGTTTTTATGCTCTGAAGTGCTTTTCACGAGCAGTCGTACAGTGGCGCTCGCAGAATAACGACAAGCGGCTCGGCTGTCAGGTAACTGTGTCAATATCATCGAGTAAACCGCTCCATTTTTCCAAAACGTTAATGGAGTTTTATTCTAGTGTGTCTGTAAATAAATGATGTCGGTCTGTCACCCTCTTTCTGGAAGGTAAATTTTGTATAAAGAGATTATCAGTTGATTAAATGAATAGAAATTATACCTGCACCTGTTTCATTAAAGCTTTAATATTAACATCCAGTGTCTGGTAAAAGGTATTGAAGCAAAGGAAGTGATGCTTTTGACATTTGTAACAGCAGTTTGTTAGGAATAAAACAAAGACGGTGACAAAAGTAGACTTCCCACTCTACTTCTCCAACAAAAGAGGCTAAATTAAAAACTAAACTAAATTAAACACTGTAAAAGGTCGCTGCAGTACAATTAATGCGATTATTACTGATAACTAATTCACAGTACATAAATTATGATTGTATCTGCAGCATTTTACTACAAAATGACATCAGATACCAAAACTGTATAATAGACAGATAGACAGATAGATAGATAGATAGATAGATAGATAGATAGATAGATAGATAGATAGATAGATAGATAGATAGATAGATTTTATTTTTTAGAGTTAGATTTAAATAACCGTGAGTCTCAATTTTATTGACAGATTTTTCTTTAAGATATGAAATACAGGTATATCCTTGTGTTTTCAGCGCTCCCGTCTGTGTGTCTGTTGCTTTGTGTGTTTGTGGGTGTGGTCCTTGCTTCCTTGTTTTTCTGGTTCTCTGTCAGCCCCTTCAACACACCTGTCTGTAATCAGCTCACCTGTCTCTCTCTCTTATCAGTGACTCTACTTATAGTGATCCCTTTCCCTTTGTTCTCAGTCAGTTTGTTGGTGTGTTTCAGCCATGTGTTTCCTGTGTTTCTGCCTGCCTGATCCTGCCTAAAACCACCTTCATCTGCATCAGCTCTGCCTAGGTGCTGTAAATTTTCCTTAATTAATGACCTGCAGTGTGGCTCACAGGGGGTTCAGGAGCATGTGGGCTCGAGCGAGGTCTCAGGCTTTGTGCATGTCGTGCTGTTCTGTATGCAGAGGGCTCAGAGGGGATGTAGAGGATCAGCTCCCGTATCGGGTCTAGCCGCTCTGATTGGACTCACCTTTGACCTCTGACATCAGACAGAGTGAAGCGGCTTTAGACCAGACAACAACAGGAGTAAAAGTCTTTGAGGGCGTCGCACGTCTTTGGAAACGTGTTGTTATGGCGAAACAACGGAGCGTTTCAAATTTCTGAAATATCAAAGGAAATAACTTCATCTAATAATCATAAATAACTCTGATTAAATTATATGAGTGGTATAAGATCTGCCTGGCTGACAGATAAATGGCTGTTAGCCTTTGAATAGACGGCCATGTTCAGCAAGGATTTGGGTAATTAGATTTGAATCCTCCTAAATCTAATTTACTATTTGTTTAAAGTGAACAACAAACGCCCCAGACGCCCCCTGTATCCTCTCCCATTTCAGGGCCAAAAGGAGCAGTTGTTGTGGGAGCTGGAAAGAGATTGCACTTGTGAATCCCGCTGATGCCGCAGCGGTGATCGGATCCTCTGTCATTAATCTAACGTCTGCCAACACGAGCGATTACTGGGTCCATGTCTGGGTGAAAGTATTAACATGGCACTGATTATAAGGCTTACAGTTATGAATGCAAATGTTATTAGAGTATGTATTAGGACTTTTCTTTATTTATTTCAAGAAACAAAACCACTTGAACTTTTTGAGTAAAGCTGTATTTTTATTTTTATTAACAGTTAAAGTGTCCGGACAAGTAAAAATACTACTTAGTCCATAAAAACAGTACAGAAAACAGAAAACTTTCACTTGGGATTGTGAAATAAAGCATGTTTTGAGTTGCATCATGGGAAGTGTAGTATCTAAATGGTTTTGCAATATTAGGGACTGAAAGACAAGATATCTCAGCCTTTACTGCATCAGTTATGACCTTTTTTAAAATCTGTCACTCACAAGTCACACACTTTATGGAGGTGCATTAATGACTTGCTGGATTACACCTTTAATATGTATTTGAATCTCCTGATTAACTTTTCAATCTTATAAAATGCCTGAAAATACTGAAAAAGGCACATCACAATGTCTTAGAGCCCATAGAGGTTCCCTTACCTCTTTTTCAGTTGAAACCAAGAGATATTTAATTTACAATTAAATAAAATGTATAAAATAGCAGATTCTCACATTTCAGAAGCTATAACCAGAAAGTGTCTGTTTTTAGCCAAACTGGCGGCATTACAGTGGGAGAGTTTGTATTTCCGCTCATTTAAGGAAATAATTTCAGTAGTGCAGCACAGAAAATTAACAGGTATTATGTTGAGAATATGTGCAAAAAGTGCTTTTCCTTAGGCTCTCTAAAGCAACCATCATAAAAATGTTCTGAAATTGCCCTGATGCTGTGCTTAACATTTAGATATATGTGTTTTTATCTCCCGTTTTGTCTCCACTCTCCTCAGCCTCCTTGCTTTTTTTTTCCACTAACGCTAATCTTTAATCAATATCTGCATTCATATCAACTGCTCTCCGCTCTCTTCTAAACGCAGCGGTTCAGCTTATTCAGTGGCGTACTAAAACACAGCTGGAATTACAGCTCTAATGGCACTTGTGTTCGATGACGCAGAACCGCCGAAGCCAGAGCTGCTGTGCTCTCGAGCACCTGCGGTAAATTTGCCCTCTCAGTGAAACTCAGCTTGTGCTAATGCTGCATTTTTTAAAACGCTCGAGTCATGCTTGCAGAGAAGGGCCCGAGGAGGTGACAGCTCGGGAGACAGCTTTGTAGATATGATGATGCACCAGCAAGTCTGGGATTCATTTGGCCAAATTAATTCTGGTGTTAATCACCGCCAGTTTATTTTCCTGAAGAAGCAGAAGATGCTTGTTGTTGTCCTTCACACTGCAGAACAAACAAGACTTGGTGACATAAAAAAAAATACACCATATAGGCTTCTTACCAGCTTCATATCTTCTGTTTTTAGGGCTTGAAGTAAAAAATAAATGCAAGATTTCATAATATTTCTTGATTTGATGTCTCTCAAACAGGATTTCTCCAGACCTAGAAATGTTCTGAGCAGCTATGAAATCTCCTGTCCAAATCTGGATGAAGATTACACCCAAGCCTGTGATGATCCATTCGGCTAATCCTGATCATAGTGAGCTGACTGTGCCCCAATCTCACTGCTGGGGGAGCAACCAGACACAGCGTTCAATCCCCACCACACCCGTACTTCCAATACAGACATGAGATTGACCTACCTCTTAATTTGGGATTAGACATAAGGTTTTATTGCTGTGTTTCGTCCTGTGATAACCGTTTGCACCAACGACTGCACGATACCTACAAAATATTGCCACTTTCTCTCTCTGAATCAAATATTTCCTCAAGTATGTCATGTTCAAACTGGAGTAAAATATCTTATAATGGCACTGTTGTTCCATCTAATAATGTTTCACCGCTCTCACTGCTCACTTACTCTCGCTTTAGATGCTCTTAAAACACAGTGAACTCTTGAACTGCAGTGTGTGCAGTCTGCACCTTTATGCCTTTGCTCAGGGTAAACAAAACATCTGGTAATCTGGTGTCGGCGAGTTCAGCCTGCCGCTGCGTCTGTTGACAGCTCGGTAGTAGGAGATTGGCGTTAGCGGGACTAGCATCCGCTCTCTGGCAGCGGAGGTCCAGGGGGGGATTAGATGTTTAGTGTCCTCTGCTAGCTAGCTCTGCAGGCCTCGCTCTCTAATCAGTGCTGGCAAAAGGCCTCTCTAAAGGCGGCCGGTGTTGACACGACTGTCTGCGCCTCTCCGAGTTGCTCCATCCGACCTTCCCTTTCTTCACCTTCCTCCTTATCTCTTATCTCTCTTTGACTTTTTAACCAAAAAGTCTCTGCTTGTTTCAGCAGGAGCACTGAACCTTCTCAACAAATGAGCAAATTGAAAAAGATCTCATAATTCAATTCGACAGCAGGATTATATTTCTGCTGTCATTTTGAATGTTGCATTTTCCTTTTTTTTTCTTCTTTTTAAAAAAAAAAAAAAAAACCTGATCCAGTCCCCCGACGCTGACAGGTTGATTACAGTCCTTCACTGATGGCTCTTTCCACCCCCCCACTGAAACAGGACAGGCTAATGATATGGACCCGGAGAGGATGTGATGTGGGATGGAAGGAGTGAGGCTGGCTTGCTCTCTTCCCTCCCTTCCTCTAATTTCTTAAGTGGTTTTGGGGAACCGTATGACTGTTTCCTTTATGATTCAGCCTCACGTCAACCTCTGTGGTCTCTATGAGGTTTGGCGATCATGTCTGGGAGTGTCTCCTGACATCAGTCTGGTCTCTCTGGTTTGCGGGTTAATTTATCTCCCTCTTTTGTTAATACAATACGAACACGCCAGATGTATGCCAATATAGATCCACATCACGTTAGATCACGGTCGCCCCTGCTTCTCCTCTGCTGTTGTCTTCATGTTAGTTAAGATGATTCACACAACAGACATTTATTTTCCTGTTAAAAGCCGTTCTGTGTTTTATCATGCATGTGATTAGCAGAATACTATGATGATTTATGGCAAATGTGTTAGCGGACAGTTTTCTAGTTACACATTCAGATACAGAGCAAAATTAGCATCAAATTTAAGTCCAATATTCTCTGCCCTTTTAGCTTTTTTTGGGCACCACCAACTTCTTAGAAAAATATCTTCTGGCTGCTAAATGCGCGGCTTTGTCTGTCTGCTGTTTGGTTTGGGCAGGGAGCGTACAATGGATTTATTTTTACAGCTTTTTTACTTTAAACATCTGCATTTCACTGCTGAAAACTAAGAGAATGAACTAAAACAATGAGGGTGGAATGATCCATTGTTGATATATCAAAGTTGATTATAGCCACTTTAAAGAATGGCAAATATTGGTATTGGTATTTACAATCAAGATGATGATGCTTTTACCTCATAAATCATACCTTGCTCTTCTCTACAAGACTGAGTTGCTTTTAACAATAAAAGATGATATATGGGTAGAGATGTTGGTGATTTTGGCCCTGCTATTAGCCACATCAAAACCATATTTTGTGTTCTTGTCCACCAGTGTTTTGTCGAACGTTTATCCAAAGCTAGACAACTTGAGTGGGCGTCTGGTGGAGGTTTGTTATTGGCGGTCTGGCTAACTAACAGCTACAGAAGCAAGGAAGCACTGTTTGAAAACTAAAAAAAAATCTGTACTTTGTTTCTCACCTCGGTGCCAGTATGGAAAGGATGAGTGATTACAGTGACTGATAATGCTTTCAACTTGTACATTTAAAAGGCAAGACTCCAAATTTAGCCTTTAATCCACCTGTTTGTTTTCACTTCAGACTGCATGTCAATTCATCCAGCGGCCCACATTTGCACTCATTCATTCTTTTCTTCGTCCACTCTGCTCATAATTCCTGTGTTTATTCACAGCTTTGACGTGTGTAGTGCTGCAGCTGATGGATGGCTGAGGACCATTGTGAGCCTCTGGACTATAAATATATTTCATTTCATGTGGTTTGAGGTCGGAGTAATGAGCGGGGAATTAGGCTTTCAGCAGTCAGCGGTGTTACTGGGCTGCATGCTTTGGCTCTGCTTGTCTGGCCTCTGCAGTCTCTCACTCAGACCCTCTTTTCTGCCTCTCCGCCTTTGTTTCAGTGCTGCCGCTGCAGTCGGCCATGCCTGCAAATGAGCACCAGGACAGAGCAATTATTCAGCATGGGGGCAAGCCCCGCACCCCTCCTCTACTACACACACTCCTGTTGTCACGTTCGAATGTTTCGTGCATTCATAACGTTTTTTGAGCATGATTTTTTTTTTACAGAAACACAAAGAGGAGAAAGAAATGTGCTTCTGGAAATTTCTTGGAGAGAGATTTATCTTGAGACTCAATTCCCCCAGGGGTGGATGAGCTTCATATCCCTTTCAAACATGAATTAATGTGGCTGACAAATGCATACAAACATACACACACACACACACACACACACACACACACACACACACACACACACACACACATACATTTTCTCAGACATGGCAAAACCTCTCCCATCCCCCCTCCCGTTTTCCACCCCTCCCCATTGCAATGGAGCCACTGGTTTGGTTGCAGAGTGTGTGCTGGTGAAGGGTAGTCAAGGCGAAGGTTGGGGGGGGGGCTACGTGAGACAGCACGCTGGTTGGCTCTGTGTTTGTGTGAGGGGTGTGTGTGTGTGTGTGAGCTGCAGCAGTGTGCTTGCCGGCTCCGCTCGCCGGCGAAATAAAGCATCAGCCGACTCTGTCAGTGTGGCGCTGCCCCTCCATCTCCTTTTCCTGCCTCTCATCTCGTTTTTTTTTTGTCTCCCTCTCTCTCTCTCTGCAGAAGCCGCTGCCTTGCCCCCCTCCCCTCCCTTGTGCCCTCTTTGCAGACAAAAAAGCTGGAGTGACTGCCCTACCCCACCAGGTAAGACGTTATGCTTTTCATTTTGAGATGCGAGCATATGCATTGAATTATCCAGTCGCTTGAAATCATTCTCGAAGCAACAAAGATGGAGAATAAATCGGTGCATCAGTTTTTATATCAGCATTAATAACAAGAGAGGGGAAAATAAGAAATATGTCCCTCTTTTTCTTGGAAGAAATCCAGGTTGAAGTGCCATCTTTCCTCTTTGTTTCATATCTTCCTCTCCCCATAATCTCTAATCAGTGTCTCCCTGCGTCCCATCTCCGTTTTGTGTGCAGGTGTTCTGATTATGCATGATATTTGCAGCTGACATATTAAAACAATGAAGTGAAAGAGCTGATGTTGTGATAAGCCAGGGGCTGTTTTTGTGTTTTGGTGGCCTTTAGTCTCTGTGACGTACCTCGTCTAGACACCAGTGATTATTCAGCCGGCAGGACAGCACAGTTCAGCGTGCTGCTGCTGCTGCTGCTGTGAAAAAACAATATGAAACACTCTTCTACAGTGATCTTTGTTTTTTGGGAGCAAAGCTGCACACAATTAGAAATAACAGCAATTGTGATGCCTTCAGAGGCTGCGATGGCATGTGGCCGTTGGCGGTTTAGCGACTCAAAGCCAACAGATTGTTGGTGGTTTCTCCGTGGGAGTGACACCAAGCCGAGCGAGACCGCGGGACACATTACCCCCGCCTGTCAGCGTCGGCAGAGCTGGCTGTCACAAGTTCGCTGACGGCCTTGCGAGTCAGGAGGAGTTTTAGGGGGCGAGCAGGTGGTGATGGAGTGATGGGATGCCGGCGCTGACTCGCTGTCTTCTGCCCTTTTTTTTGTCCTCCCTCCCACTCTGTTTATTCCTCCCTGTGTGCTCCTGTTTTGATCTCTCTTCTCTCTCCTACTCACCCTGTACCCCCCCTCTGTCTGTCTAACATTATTATTTTGTATTTGAATCAGGATTGTATAGGAGGGGGTCAAGTAAGCCCAGTAGTACTCTTGTAGCTCCATCCAAGGGAGAACAATAAACAGTACAATGAAAACACCTGGTGAGCGCTACAACATGATATTAGATTAAATTAAAATTGATCAAAATCATATGGATAAAATCCTTTTTGCTTCATGTGGATTTACAGTTACTTGATTGAATAATTACACTCAAATAGTCGAATTATATTTTGTGGCAACAGCAGTGTAGTTCTTGACTTAATACCATGCAATGACAAATGACAAAGCTAAAGCTGAAGATATAATCTAAAGTAATCCTGTCAGCAGCTTTCAGTCTCCCCTTTATCATGATAGCTATCATTGCAGTAGCTAACATTATAATTTCACATGCTGGTAGTCTCTAAATCTCAGACCTGAATGTCTAAAGATCTTTGTCAAGGTGATTAAGATATTAAGGACGTTGTTGTTCCTCTCTGCCCCTCAGTTCACCTCTGATTGTCTACAGTATGTGTTTGTATCTGTGACTGTGCGCCAGAAGTCACCAGGATGTCTGTCACATCCCCAATGACATGCCTCCCCCCACTTCACCTCCGCCCGCCCTTCTCCATCTATCTCTGTCTCCGTCTGCCTGTGTGGTTGCTGGGCAGCTCTGAGGCGAGCTGTCTTTTCCCGCGAACCAACTTCGGATGACACGGCGTGGCGTAGGAGGGGAGGACGAGGGGGCAAACGCACCCTCTGACTGTCCTCATTTTTGGGGTCACAGATGGAGTCCTGCCCCCCACAAATCATCCTCTCCCCGTTTTTCCTGCATCCCTCTTCCTCTTCTGCTGAGCTCATGCCCCCGGAGCGAGGTCGCCACTCGGCATGGAGCCCGCCGCAGCGGTCAGGCAACCAACTGTTGCCGTGCTCGCAGGGCAGAAGCAGTGGGTGAGAGGGACATTGTTTCGGAGTCAACATCGCCTCTGGATCCAACTGCTGTATGTCAGCAAGGCATTTGAAATGTAATGGAGATAAATGTAGGTGTTAGAGAGACGCCAAATGTGAAAGAGAAATGCATTGTTTCCCTCCGTCACTTTTCCAACAGTCAGTCAGAAACAGGTCTGAAACAGACGTTTTATTGTAGGTGTTTTAATCTTAGAGTTGCATTATGGGAAACAAACGATTCAGCGTTGTTAGAGATTGATCCCTGCTAGGAAATATACTATTTAGGGCTCTACTTGCTCTACTTGTTTTTCTTGGCACTTACAACCACATCTTATGGTCTTCATCAGCGAAAATGTTTGCTTTTTGCTTGAAAGAGCATTAGAGTTGTGATATTTTGTCTTTAAAATCTCTTAATTGTTGATAAATTCTTTGACCTTGACTTAGGAGTTTTTTTTGTCAAACTCTATTTTTCTCAATCATGCTCAGTTTCAGAGATTCATTTAAGAAAACCCACATTTACGTCTTATAATTGGACAAATGATACTGGACCAAGACTTAAATCATGTACAGCTCCAGCTAGTTGATTATGAAACTCCTATATGAGATGTTTTCGTCATCTCCCCTGCATCAGTGTTTTTTTTTTTTTACCATCAACCACTCGTACTACAGTGCATTTTTTTTTTAACCTTCAACCATCAGGGCATTTTATACGAGACGAACATGTAATGTAGGTTATTTGCAGAGGCTAAAACTGTAGGAGAAAGGGACATTGCAGTCAAATCAACACCACCCTCGACTTTGACAAAATGCCCTTAAGTGTCTTTGGACAAGTGATACTTGATGGTTATGTAGCTGGTTGTCAAAGCACTGTCAAAGATGAGGTGAGCCACACAGACAGATGCAGCTTCTTATTTCGAGTGAAGAGTTGGTATATCTGAGCTTAAATGTAGTGTTGTTGTTGAATTTCTGAAAAGTGAGCAATCTTTTGACTTGTACTAAAAGTGGCTTGCTTTGTGGATTTTGTTATTTCAAGAATTTATAAAAACAAAACCTGAGGCTTTTACTGTATTAAACAGGGAGAGAGCATGCAATTTGAAAAGATTTCACAACTAAATAGTATCATATTTTTATATTTTTTTCTACTTAAGATGTTTGTTAATGTCCTGCTTACTTACCAGCTGCACATTCTGTCACAGGATGTCATTTCAGATATAATAAAACTGTAAAACTTACCAAAGGAGACCACTTAGCAGCCTCAGTCTTCCCTAATACTATAATATTTTGCATATTTTCAGCATCTTCACTTTCCTGAGGGTGTAAACTTTCCAGAGTGGTACAACCATGGCCTGAGGGCCTCATTTTGGACTGCCTAGTCCCTGTTGATTGATGAATGTGTGTGTAGTGCTCTGAGACCACTAAGAAACCTACATAGACCAGTCCTCCCACCTGTCTCCACTCCTAAGTGCAGCTGTCGCCTTGGGGGCGCTAAGACCTGCACCTGGTCCTGCCTGCTTTACGTAACACAGTAAGGAAAAGTGTGTTTGAGCATGTAGATTACATAAAGAGTGTGTTTGACTTTTGCATGTACAGTATGAGGCATGTGTGTAAAATGAGGAGGTCTCCCCCACTGTTGTCAACAATGTCAAATCACGTGTCCCTTTATTTTGTCTAATAAAATATGGAGATATTTCAAGGACAAATGGAAAAAAATCAGTATTTACACAATTAGGAAATGTTGTGAATTAGTATGTCACTTCTTTTCTCCCATAATATCAGATTGTGTTTTCATTATCTCAAAAGGTCAAAGTGACTACCACATCATTAAACAATTTTGCTTTTACTATTTTTATAGTTTTAACAAAAAGTCCACAGCGACTTGAATCACTTGAAATATAAGAAGTTCTTTTCTGTGATGTTTATTAACATTTAATCGAAGCAAGTCCAGTGTGATGCCTACATGAATGGCTTCACTCGCTGAAAAAAACATTGCCTTCATAATCAAGCCAAGCAATTACGTCTGCCACCACAACATAATTGGCGATTTTGTATTATATAATATATATTTCTTCTTCTGTCAAGTTTGAATAGTGTTTGACCCCCCTCCTTTTCAAATTGGCGTTTGTTGGTAGTCTATTCACCCGTCGCTGTCTATGCTCTCTCACGCTCATCTCTTCTCTCTATTCCTCCTTTGGATTAATTAATGAGCCTCCCTCCCGGCAGAGTTTCTCATTAGCCACAGAGGCCCCTCTGTACTCTGAACAAAGCATGGAGGTGTACAGAACAACCCCCCCCACCACCACCACCCCGCCCCCTTTCTTTCTTTACACCTGTAAGATTGCACTGAGTACGCAAAGGGCCTCTGCCGAATAAAGGAGTTCACAGAGAGTCGTGATTTTAGAAAAGGCAAAGTGAATCACAGATGCAATTACTCACCGCCTCGCGTCGAGTGAAGTCGGTGATGAGGAGATAATGAGGAGCCGCAAACGCTTCACGCCACATCTGAGATGGCTACGAATGCACAAATGATGTGGAAGAAACTGTTGAACAATCTTTAGTGATGGTCTGTTTCTTCATCGCAGCAGCTGTGAAGGAAATGAATGTAATACTGTTTATGAATGTTTTATTTTGAAACCTCTCTCTCTGTTATCTGTCATATTCTGGACATGAACTCACTCCCATTCCCCACTTTGATTATAACTTTGGCTTAGATGTATAAAACATGTATGTGTTTGTATGTATGAAGGACATACGGTGGCCTGAGGGAGTGTGTGTTTGTTTTTTTTGCCCTGGGGAGATGGAGGCTGTCCGTGTGAATTATAGATGAGGAGGTGGGTTGAAAGGAGAGGAAGCAAAAGCCCTTACGTTAGATCTCCAGACTGGACCCCCTACTTGGACCAAAACACAGTCACAACAAACCACTGCAGCTCCAACAGCTTCGTTATTAACACAAATCATGTCATTTCCTGGCACTAGTTTCCTTATTACGCACATGTATTGCTTTTATTCCAGTAAAATCAGCATGAGCGTTTTAAAAAAATGTGGTTTAATTTCACTTTAATTGTCCCTTTAAGTAGAGTGTGATTGCTAAGTAACACAATCAGTCTTTCTTTTTTTAGCCTTCAGCACCTGCTGTAGGAGGCAGGAGTAGTTTTAGCAGCAGCAGCTAAACCTTCAGGTGACATAATACAACCTCTGCTGGCTACATTTGATGTCCTTGTGAAACCAGGACTACTTTTCTAAATACAGGCTGACTAGGCCTTGTGGAGTACAGGAAATTCCTGTTTATGTCACTATTAAGCTTTGCATAACTTGTTCTTCAGTTAACCAAGGCCGAGACTGTGGTAGAGTTAATTATCAATTCTCCTCTTGTCTACATGTGGAAGTGTAGACAAGCTTGCATGGTAGTTAATGTAAAGTTAAGGTTAGGCCACTAAAACACTTGATTAAGAGCGGCTTCCTGCTACATTTTTAAACTTTCCAGGTCCCCAGAGCATGCTGGCGTGATCAAATAACGTCAGTTGTTTCCAGTACAGTATGTCAAAGCGGAAATATAAGGTCACATAGGTTATGATGTGCTCCAAAACAAGATACCAAATACTGGCATAGTTAACAGTTTTATCCCAAGACTCCTCAGGGTTAAGTGCCTAAATCAATTCAAAGCCTATGCATAACTGTCTGTGGTTGAGTCCGAAATTGAGAGTGAGATCGATGTTCTAGAGTCGAAGGATTTCCCTTGTACTGCAGAGAGCACCGTTCAATAAAACTGAAGCAGACAGTTAGTGAAATATCTTCCTGTGATGTTCCCCCCCCCCCTTATCTCTGCTCTTGGCTCATTTCAGCAAAGTTCACTGAGGTTTATCGGGCCTTTTAGCGCAGCACTGAGATTAGGATTCATTTCCTGTTTGCCCCGTCTCCCATGATGAAGTCAAATCTGCGGATTAGGACGGCCTCTGGCCTCCTTCCCCTCCTTCCTCTATCCTTCACTCTTCCCTTTCCTCCATCGCTCCTCTCTTCTCCTTCTGTTTGACCCATTTGGCCTCCCTCCTCCCGAGAGGAACTCGCAGGTCAAGACGAATGTCAGGCAGAAAAAAAAAAGCACAGTCAATTATGTTTCCTCCCCCATCATGAGACTCAAGACAAATTGCTTGTTTGTTCAACCCCGCAGTCTCTGTTTGTGCCCGTCCGTTAAATATCGACCCGCAGGATGTGACGGTGGAGCTGATCATCATGGGCAACTGATAAGATTGTGAAAAAGTAATTATCAGCATTTCTTCCTGTAAAATGAACGAGTTTGGAAATCAGATATGACTTCGATATGACACTTTATCATAAGACAGGCTTTGGAAATCAGACCATTAGTGCAGAAAGAAAAAAGAAGAAGTCATTTAGTAAGTATTGAAAAAAAAAGAGAATTTTTTGGGGGAATTCACTCATTAACATTTATTTTTACCAAGTTACAGCTAACTTGCATCAGTTTGCTAATTAGCTCTCTGTCCGATTACAAGCTCCCCTTTTTGGTGAATTTTTCATGAGAGATTAAACACAATAAAGATAAAGACGAGCTGTGTCGTGGGAGGTTTCACAGCATGCAGGCCGACAGCTGTGTGAGAGCGGGATCATCTGCTGTCACAGTTAAAAACGCGCCTTTGAGTACAATGCTGCTATTCCTGTCCCGCTCCTGATATTTTTGGGCCGGGTGGTAACTACTCATCTCTCTGGATTTTTCTCACTCCTCATCCCTTTCTTTTTTTAAGCCTCCCTTACTGGCCAGAAGAGACGTTACTTCCTCTCTGACCTTAGATTTTTTCCTCCTCTCTTACTATTTTCTCCTCTGTCCACATAAGCAAGTTGATATTATAGACTTTCTCTCTTTTTTCTTTAAGCAGACGGACAATTCAGAGGAAAAAAATCTAAATAAATGTGTAGGGAAACATAACATATGCAGATGTTTCCATTCAGTCTTCACACAGTTTTTCAAGCTTTTGGTTAAGTTGTTTTTTTTCCTCCAGTTTGTCACCTGATTGATCGATTTGGTTCATCATAGTTTCAAAATAAGAGACCACACTAACAGTGGTTTTGCATGTTTTAGTCCACTGAAGACTAATTGCGCGTGTTTTGTTATTGCTAACCTTTCTTCCAAGAAAGTACGGAGGCCCTGAAGTGACATGAGCAATGATAAAAGCTAAGACAGAAACTTGGGCTTAAAATTGCCACTGGTGTGGTCCTTTTTTTAAAAAAAAAAAACATTACTAGAGATAGTAAATAAATGTAATATTTAGGAGACAGGGTTACACTAACAAACTTACCGTATGGAGCCAAAGCTTTGATAACGTTTACAGTATCAAAGCTACGTTATCAAAGCTTTGGCTTCATTACAGTTGTTATACTGCCAAACCAGCCTTTTGGATAGTAATAAATAACTTCAGAGACTTTTTCTCCTTTTTGCCCTTGTGAATTCTGTTTTCTTCTCTCCCTATGTCAGCCCCGTCTTTTCCACTCCTTTTTAATAATCCAGCCTCCATACTGTATATCAAATGATTAAACAAACTGTCAATTAAAAGACAAAAGAACCACGCAGTGCTGGGGAAAAAATTGGGGGATAATTTGATCATGTTAACAATGTTCGAGAATAAAAATGTCAAGTTAATTTAAAACATGCAAGCGCAATTATGAGAACGAGTTAACATGAAAAGCATGACCGCAAAACCATGTGTTAACGGCACAAGCATAAAAATTTTAATTTACTCAGACAACAAAGGCTTTTACAAACTGTGGCATCACTAAAAGGGAGTCCAAAAGTGCAAGAAACATGTTTTTGTTTTGTTTTTTTACAAACAAAGAGAAACAAACGGAGGGGATTCACTTTTTTTATCCAAACTATCCATTGTAAATTGATGTCATGTTATCATAACCAGTGGGAATGATAGCCAAAGTTATAAAATACAACCTACAGAGAGTTGCAATAAACCAGAACTGTCTTAGTAGAAATACTCTCTCTTCTCTAATAAATCAACCTCCTTCCTGTTTGGAGAATCTCGGCTCCCCTCTCCTCGCGTCTCCTCTACTTCAGCCTCTATCTCTTTCTTTCTCTGTCCAACTGCTCTGTTTTGGCGCCAGAACCCCCTCCCCAACCCCGCCACGGTCCTTTCACACTGTTTTAATGTTAACAGGATGCTCTGTTTTCTACCTCCTCGCGCTCCCAAAGCAGAGTAAACGTCTGTCTTTCTTCACGGCCGGCTTAGGCCTTAAACTCGTCCCCTGGCTCAGCCCCAACGGACCAATCCAAGAATTTCACAAATCTCAAACAGCTCGCGGAGTCAGTCTAGCTGGCACACAGATGACACGTTCACTCGTAATCTCTTGTTTGTGAAAAATAATCACTTTGATTTCTTTTTGGATTATTATCATCCCTGCAGTTGCCTTGGAAACCCTCCTACTGACCTCTGTTTCTATTTTATTCCTCTCTCACGCTCCCTGCAATCACACTCATTAACTCAAACAGTGCTCTGTTTTTATATATGACTCAGTTTTCCATTTTGTTTAAAGAAATGATCCAACATTTGAGGAAACATACTTATTGTCTTTGTAAAAAATAAGGCTATAGCAAGCAGCTGCTTAGCTTAGCTTAGCTTAGCATAAAGACTGGAAATGAGTGGAAACTGTTAGCCTGGTCCTGTCAAAATAATACCAGCTCCTCTATAGCTTAGTTTCCCCCCCCCCCTTTCTAGTCTTTGTGCTAAACTAAGCTAACCAGCTTATCTTAGCACAAAGACATATTTACCGTACAGACAGGACAGTGGTATCAGTCTTCTCATTTAACTCTCAATAAGAAAGTCAATAAGCACATTTCCTCAGAAAGCCATTCCTTCAAGCACTAAACAGTGCCAATCCACGCAACATCTCTAAAATCCAAATTGCTAATTAGAGAACATAATACTTTCCAGCTCTGCCATCTTCATTTACAGTATGTAACAAAATGAATTAAAAGATCAGAAGAAATTACAAGAAAATCATACAGGAAAAAAGGAAATTTGATAATGTGAACAATGCGAGAGAATAATACCCTTAATTTGAATGTAAAACATGCAAGCGCAATTATAAAAATGAGTTAACACGAAATGCATGACAGTCCTGTGGTGACAAATAAAATACAAACAACAAGGCATTTACACGTGTGTGCTCAGGCTTACGTGCACACTCTGAATAGATTAGATCGCCTTTGGCTTTGTTGTGTCGCGTACAGCCCATCAGCGGAAGCTTAAAAGAAAGCCGAGGCCACGCTGAGGTTTGGATTAATGCTGTTGTCAGACTCCAGGTGAAGGAGCTAAGCTGCCATGTGCATGCACGCCTCACGCACGGCTGCATTTAACACAAGGCTCAGATGAGAGTGTCCTTTTAAAAAAAAAAAAAAAGAAAAGAAAAGTGAATTAAACAGGTTTTATCAGACTCAGTGACACAACTTTAGTGCTGCGGTTCATTGACGTCCTGACGCGTATTCCCTCTTTTTCCATGCAGGTAGGTCTGAGCAGACGCCACAACTCAGCACTTGTGTGTTGCACCCGTAAGTGACGACAGCTCTTTAAGGCAGGTAAGCTAAAGAGAAAACATTTTCAGGAGTTGTGAAGGAGAAATAAAAATGTAATTGCTGTGAATGGTTTAATAATTTGTGCTCTTGAATGAATAATTTATGCGTTCTATATAGTTTGCTGTGTAAGCACACCATAAAGTTAACATGAACACGAGACAGTCCATTATTATTACTATTGCAGAAAACGTTTAAAGGATCTTAAAAAACAGCCAAAAACAGCCAAAACCTGAGGGGTATACTGTATCTTGACTAATGGCACAAAGATGAGAAGTTATGTTAAATTGACAGCACAAATTAATTATTTTAGAGAATAATTATTTATTGGAGAATGCAAAATATGAATTTATTTGGTCATAAACCTAAACCTACCTCATTTGCTTCTTTAGGTCAAATAGAGGCATCAGTATTAAACTGAGAGCGTTTCATGACCAGTTACAGACTGTGAAATGTAACATTAAAATTTTGCCCTGACGATGCTGCTAGACCACAAATGTCAAACTTCATGGTGGCATTGGAAGAAAAGTCAGGTGTGAGAGGACAAAGTGAGTCAGATTTGTCATGTGGGAACCACAAATATCTGCACAGACGTTCATTGTAATTCATGCAATAGCTTTACAGTTATATTTATCTGGACCAAAGTGGTGGACCGGCAGACTGACCAGCAAACCAACATTAATATTTATCAAGCCATACTTCCATTAACTCTATATTCAACCATAAAACTGGTTCTAGGTATCCTCTGAAAACAGCTTTTAAAAGTGATATATTTTCACCTCGCATCCAGATTCAAAGAAGAAGCCAAAACATAGCAGTCTGGACTGCTGCCAGATGGTATACTACACACTACTTCTTCTCCATGACATTTCACACTCACTTTTCCCATGACTCATGGGGCCCGGGAGTCAGATCTAAGTGGCTGCGCTCAGCCAGATGATTAGCTTGGCTGTCCGCGGACATATAATAGAGGGGGAATTATGCTCAGCAACATGTGGGAAGCTAGAAGGGCCGATTGTTTGGGTTGATGTCATGCGAGATATTTTTGACCGCCAAAAAAGCAGTCATTACCGTTAAACTTCATTCTCATGTTTTGAGCTTCGGCTGTTTGAGATTCATGACAGGAAATGAAATGACAGAGCGAGCGGCTAAATGTATATTTGGTGGTAAATGTTGTTTTAGAGAAGCTTTCTGTTTGTGTCTATATATTTAGCTCATGTTAACAGTGCATTTGCTCTATGGATGTATTTTGGGGGGGGGGAGTAAATGATAGGGTGCGTTTGTTTGCATGTTTGTGAGGTTGAGTTTTTGGGTGTTTGTTCATGCGTTGGGGTTGATTTAAGCAGGGTGTGTGTTTGTGTGTGAGTGGGCAGGGCGTGGGCCTGTCGACAGTGATCATAACCTCCTCAGCCGTGAAGGACGAGTAGAGATGCAAGACGGCCGGGGAGGGAGGGGTGCGAAGTTTTGTTTGAACCCTGCGGAGAGCTCAGTGCTGCGTGAAAACCTCACAGTTGTTGCTGTCTTCATTACAGCAGAAAATAGGTGGTGAAACTTGAATCCATCCTTCTTTAACCCAACTACAATTAAATATGAATGGTAGACAGTAATAATGTGTAAAATCTCCCACTTACTCATCACACATGAAGAAAATTTGACATTTCTTTTATTATTAACCCTGAAAAAAAGTTGCTTAATCGGTTTTTTATTGACTGACAGCTCAATTAATCAATGAATAATTTTAGCACCAGTGTGTTTAAAACACCAATATAACTGACATCAGTGCAATCAGTAACCTTCAGAGAGTCACCGAATATATCTAAGGCATTTTTTTCTGACTAGTTTTTGCTTTTGTTTTGCAAAAGAATTGATATTCTTGCCACTTTACACTGCTGTAATTAATTAAAATGTTCAGTGTGAAGAAAAAAACACTCACTATTCCTGTGACAACGGATCACAAGTAGATATTTCTCAGTTTTAAGGTGTGATGAGGGAAAAAATGTTGGGAACCATTTTCTTATTCAATTGGAATAAAGCTGTTGTATAATTATTCAGAACGGGGCTACACTAAGACACCATCAGCACCAGCCCTGGAGTCTTAAAATTACATCAGCAGCCCAACCAGCGACCAGCTCTGAGCGTATTGATGAATTTAAATGGCTCGGCTCCCATTTGTGTCAGCGCAGTTAGGAAGGGCCGCCGGGAGCTGCGCCTGGAGGATCTGGTGACCTATTTCAGGATCCATAACATGGTCAAAGTCCGCTCTCTGCAGCCGGCATCCCCCCCCCACCTCCCTGACCACCACCAGCCCCTCCCACCCCGGCTTTCATGTCACCATGGGAACGCTGACATCACCACGGGGTGGGGCTGATACCAGGAAGCGTCGACTCCTCAGAAGAGATGGAGGGAGGATGAAACTAAAGAGACAGAAACGCATGCAAGCAGGCAGCGAGGTACAATGCAGTTTGATTTATTGCAGATAATGCTCTAAATAAACTGACTAAAACAATCCAGTAATATAGATCAGTTAATCGCAATATACCATTAAAACTGTGAACTGTAAATTTGATTAACAAAAATGCTGACAGCTGAAAAACAAAGCTAGTCAAGTCATTACTATTAAGGCTTTTCTGATTTCACATATGTCATTGTACATTACTCTACAAAACGTCTTTATTTCTTTAAAAATATTAATATTCCTTTCGTTTATCTATCTAAATAGGAAGTTTAAATGATGACGATGATGAACTGTCATTGTGATTGCTCCTATTTTATCTGTGTTTTTCATAAGAAATGCAGACGTAGTTTAGAGTGAGAATCTACAGTATATTTTGCTTACACTTGATTGGATGCGACATAGTGCAGCGTCATGGCGGCTATAGGGATCAATATATGGCCAACGCCTGCAGCAGACTTCCTCAACACTCGCCCATCACACGCCCACTGAGATACAGCAGCATCCGCTTCTAGAAACAACAGCTTTGATGGAAAGTACTTCCAGGTCCAAAGAGTCTTTGGGGCACAGGAAAGACATGTCTCTACTGACTTTTTTTAATTTAATGTGATCCAAACATTTAAGTCACACTGGATGTAAATTGTGAAGGATGTTTTCCTACACCCCTACCTCCAGCCTAGATTCATGCTGTGATCTGGAGTATGCACATTAGTTTTACATATATATTGCAGATTTGTATGTGATATATATTTATTTGGTTTCCACTCACTGTAGTGTTTTTGAAGAAACATCTCTTTGACCGGCTGTGATTCAGCTGTCATGTGTCAGTCACACAATCTCGCTGTACCTATACTGCTGTTATTACGGCACTTAATCTGCCAGCAGTGGAATCAGCTCTGCGCCTCCTTATGCCCCGGTGTGCACGCGTGCCTCCCTTCATGCTTGCGTTCACCATATACACGGTTCATTCACACTTTGCTGGCAGCGCTCATTATACTTTAATCCCCCACATGTCTTGCTGAGTCAGTGAAACTTAATCCAGCCGTCTGCTGCTGCCGCTGTTTGCCGAGGAGGCCGCTGGATTCAGGGTTGATTACAGGTCACCGCAACCTTGAACGTCCTGCTGTCCTCTTCAGGGCGACTGTATAGTGGGACAGTTACCCATCATACACTGCAGTGTGCAGTACTGTACAGTGACTCTGTTTAGATGACCTGTATTAATGTAGTGCCTTGATCACATCTGGATTTTTCTAGAACTTTTTGATTCATATTTGCATTTACATGCTATCAAACAAACAAACCAATATTTTTTTTAAAGATACTCATCCACTGTATGTGTCATCAAGCAGTTCAAGTACAGTAATTGTCCCAAAAATGCAATAAAATCATATTAAAGGTGCAACTAAGGATTATTTTCACTATTGATTAATCTGCTGATTGTTTTCTTGGCAAATCAATTAACTGTTTGGTCTTTAAAATATCAGTTTATAGTTAAAAATGACAATTTTGCAAAGGTGAAGTTCATTCAAAGATTAAAAGACACTGAAATGACTCGTATTAAGGTGTATGAAAACAAGCAATTATTCACACATGACCAGTCACCACTCGTCAATTTTTAGACACTTTATAAAATTGTAATGGTTGATCAATTTTCAAAGATGTTACCAGTTCATTTTCTTTCAAACTTCGACTCCTTCTAGATAAAACAAACCATGTTTAAAAGTCTATTTCTTACCATACTGTTTTCATAATTAAGATAATATGGGAAGTGTAAGAACTGTAGTCCATGTAAATAAATTAATAACTGAGCAAACAGTTTTGCAGACTTTGATAAGATGTTGCGAAACAAACCAGTATTGCTGTCTCCAAAACTGCAAATTCCCTCTTAACTGATTAGCCAGCAGATGCCAAAGTATTCTCAATTTATCCAACAAGAGAACATTTGCCAAATCCTCAAAAATGAAGAGCAAAGGATTCAATTATTATAACAAATACGCATAAATAAAATTGCACTTGCAGTGAGTCGTCCCATCGATGATTAGAGGGTAGAAAATCATCACTAAAGTTAGAGACCAAGCTAATCCTACATGCTAACACGAATGTCCTCAAACACACACACACACACTTAATAAATGGACACACACACTCGGGCACTCACACAGAGGATTAAGGGCAGGTTGGCCTACTGAGACTGGCTGCCAGAGACTCCATCCTCCCTCCTAAATGGATGGTGACATTCCGATGTGAGTGGCGCTCCACGGAGGCGTGATGAGTGACCCAGATTGGGGTGCGTTTGGTGGTGCAGGAGGGGGGCAGACGGGTGAGGGAGGGGGGTTAGCGAGGTCGGATTAGGGATAGGGTGGGGTGGAGTGGGTCGAGAAGAGGGATGCTGGGCTTGGAAGGTAGAGAGCGAAGTGCCATAGAACGGGGCGGGGTGAGAGTGCGAGACGACGACGACTGTGAAAGACAAAAGAAAGAGGGAGAAAATTGAAGTCAGACGAGCCTCGGGCCTGCTGCCACACCTTTTCCTCTCCTATGTGCGAGATCACGCTGGCATTTTCAATTTGAGACATCAATCCCAGGCTGTGATGGGATTTGACGCCCCCTTTTTTGACTCCTTGTTCTGTCGATTTAACCCTTTCAACATCAGGACACTGTGATGGTTCACGTACTGAGTTGTTGGGAACTGACTGCCGTGCTTCTCGGCTTTCTTAAACCATATAAATCAAACATTATTCAGCAGTTTGGGATTAAATGGAAAAGGAAAATGTGATAACCCCGTTTCTATTCAGGTGTTGCAGGTATTACAGGCTAAATTCAGGTGGAGTGGGTTATTATGGTCTATTTTAGAGCTGAAGAGGAGGTTGGTTTTATCTTTTGTCGCTCTAAAATGCACCACACATCAGTTCTCATCTTCCACGTCAGTCTTTCGTCAACTTTCTTTTTCCTGCTCATAAAAGCTATATTTTGCTGTCCCTTTTCAGTGAACCACAAAGCAAATTTCAGACTGACCCAGCTGAGTGTATTGAGAGAATAATTTCCCATCACCTCTCCACAGAATCTGTTTTATTAGAAAATCCTCCTTTTTTTATAGTGTTGTGTTTGGAAAGATGCCCATTATACACTTTATCCTTTTTCTCTCTAACACAGCGAGACTGGTTAGCAGCTACAGGGAAGCGGTGAGAGAGGGCAATGTCGGATCGCGTTAGCCGCACAAGGATGACAGGGTGTGTCTGGAGAGCAAGGTCCTCGGGGTGGGCAAACCCAGACATCAGGAGAAAGATAAACAAATTAGAATGAGTTCAGTACTGGGAGCATCTGAATGAAAGTTAGAGAATAAGCAGATAAACTTCCAGTAAATGAAGAGATATATTTGCTTTTAGATATAGACACCAATGAAAGGATTAAATCTTGGCTTTAACTTGAATACTATCTAAAGCAGTGATATCTAACCAAGGAGGAACTTTTTTCAGCAGCCAGTGATTACGGTCTAAATAATTACAACTATAATGGACAAATGTTTGAAATAGTCCTCTAATAGTAAGGCATAAATGGCTTAAAATGAGCTAAAAGTAACAGATAAACAGTTTAAATACTTTGCAGAAAGTAGCAGAGAGCCCTGCTAACTAAGTATTAAATGAAATAGATAGCAAAATGAATAGTAAAAAATAACAGTAACAGTAACAGTAAAAAATAATGGATATCTGGTAGTCGACTGGTGCTTTCCAGGTCTTAAACCAGGTTTCTCAATGACCTCGGTCATGTATTGTGAATGCCTGTAATGCTGTTGAATAGAAACTAGAAAACAATACAAAAAAGGGGGTCAGTGCAACTCAAAACTCATCTGGACGGGTGTTAGCTTCGATTTACAAGGTTCAAACGGGCACACTGCCAGTTTTGCTGAATTATATCAAAAGAGCACTGCTTCTTGGCATTTTACGGTGTGCTGGAGGCATTCATCAAAACATCAACAAAGCCAAGAAGCCAACACATAATAAAGCAGGTATTTTGAGTCGATCTGGACGTTGGATGTATTGCATTTGAATTTGTGGGGGTAAAAGTTGTGCTGCGCTAGCGTTTTTCTCCTCAATTAAGTGCCTTTTTTTATCAAATCAGAGCCCACATGATTTATGTAAGCAGATGAGGTTTACGGCATCCTTTTGTAAGGGCAGTGTGTGAGTGCCAAGTGTGGCATAACATTGCCAAAACAGCAGCTGAAAGCAGGTCAATGCAAATCTAAACCACCATCAGCACAATCTGGCTGTCAGCGCACCAGTTTTCTTCCTTAGCAACAGCTGGGACCAGACTCGCCTCCGACTGAAGCCCTGGGCTGAGATTTGCAGTCTCAGACAGTTTGGCCCAATATCTTCTGAGTGTCAGTAGGTCTTCCTCCTCCCCTCTTCTCTAAGTCTTTTTTCTTTTATCTCTTTCTACTCGCCTCTGATCCTCACATCTTCCCACTGCAGCAGACATTAGCCCCGATCTCTGTGAGCCTGTCGTCATGCAGCGCTGCAGGGAAGGAGAGGGAGAGAGAGCGAGGAGCATGAGAGAGGGGGACACTCTTTCACAAAGGCTCATACTCTCAATGATTAAGGATTAAAGATGCCAAGATTTTTTGCAGTTTTTTATTAACTCATGTGCCTCTTAAAAAATAATAATGTTTCCCTCTCATGTCTGAATATGTAGCCAGCCAACCAGTTTGCTTAATTTAGCATGAAGACTGGAAACATCTCTGTCCGACAAATATCTGACAAATATGTTTGCAAACAGATATGAAATGAATAAAAAAGGATGGGAAATGCATGAGGTTTAGTCATGAGAGGAATCAGGATGAAAAGGAAAAAAATGCCAGCAAAGGTGGAAGGGTGATGAATGAGATAAGAGGGGAAAAAATGGTAAAAAAAAAAAAGAAGAAAGGGACTCGAGGAAAAAAAGATGAAGGGAGGAGGAAGAAAGGAGTCCTGGTGATGATTTGTTATGATGAAATTAGCTGCAGCTGTTTGATGATAATGATGCTGTTTAGCGAGCCTGCCAGCCACCCCCCCCCCCTCTGCTAATCTTGTTTAAAAAGCAACATTATGTGTTTCCTCTAAAGGGGGAAAAAAGGATTTTATGAGAGGGACATGCTTGATTAGGATGTAGATAGTTTAGCAGAGCAAACTGGATGGGGACAAACCTTTTTTTTTGTGATTTTTAATTAGTGGGAAAGAAATTGTTGCTCTGTGGTGGAGAGAGAGTGGGAGCTAATGGATGCTGCTGTCCGTCATGTGCTCCACTTGTTTGTCTGGATTTTTGTGTGTGTAGATGTGTGTGTGTGTGTGTGTGTGTGTGTGTGGAGCCACTTTGTTGTCTGAGTGGGGCAAGCCCGTCAAACCCATCTGCTGGACCCCCATAAGACCGGTTCTGGTTGCCATGGTAACAACCTCCTTATCGGCAGTGAGGGGATATGAAGGGTGTGTTCACATGCTTTCTCTTTTTTCTGTTAACCATTTATTAAACCGCCTGCTGCAGTGCACCTTCACATTTTTTGTCTTTACAGTATCACATATTAAGGATTTCTATCAGTTGTATTTTAGTGCATTAATTTATTTTGTGTTTTGGCTTGATGCTCACCTGTTAAGCTGCAAACATGTTGCATGTCGGGCAGTACTTGAAGTCAAAGCACTGTGAATCAGATCTGAAGCACAGGCAGGTGATGGTATCACACTCCACCTGTTCATCTCACACAAAGAGACATTCGGAAGCCACTGTCTTGTTGCCTTTGGGAGTCACATACACTGTTAAAGTGACAGGAAAAAAACAGGATAGAAATGGCTATTTTGTCAGTCTCTGCCTCCTGTCTGGAGACAAAGACCGCTTGTCTGAGCCGGCAGAGGAATAACGTTGCAGCTTACTCCCTCTGCTGGCGGATTTGTGAACTTCAACTGAGATGAGGCTTCTTTCTGCTGCATATTTTGACTCCACTCCACTCTCTCCTCACTGTCTTTTAAACGCCACTTATTTCTCTTCCTTCTTCATCGTCTCACAATCATCTTTCTCGTCGCTTCAACAGGTGACCCGTCCCCTCCCCGGTGTCCCAGCAGGCAGGCATGGCAGACGGTCGGCAGCCAGACGAGCCCTGGGCCTCAAACGGCCAGGAGAACGGCGAGAATGGCTACTCCGCCTACAGCTCTGCCTACAGGGAGAACGGATACCACGGCGGGGCAGCCGCGCATCCTGGAACGACAGGTAGGAGCATGGACGCTGTGGGTTCGTGTGCGCAGGCAGCACCTGGTCAATGTCATTGATTGGACCGCCTGCTCATACTGCCAGATGGGTCTGCGGATGTGGGTTAATGTGATTGGTTCCATGGTGCCAAGTAAGGGCAGCCAATCCCCAAAAGGCACTGGAACAGGTCCAGCTGTTTCACATTCAAACGAGTCCTGAACATGAACTGTCTGCTGTAGCAGTGCTGATAAAGGTTGAAGGACATCACAGCAGTCTCTCAAGAAGCTTGGTCACGGGTTCTTTGTGGGTTAAACTACTCAAATGATGAAAAAGTATAAAGTGCATAAAGTGCATGAAGGGCGTCTTGGCCTTTCTGGAAGTAGAGCATAAAGCTTCATGACTCCTGGTTGGAAATAATCCAAGATGTGAGTAAAAAATTAAAGATGTTTTAAGGTGGAGCACACTGAGGACGGTTGACTTTAAGAAACATGCCTATTTTAAGGAGTTTACACTTTGCAAAAAATGAGCGCACAGAATCTCTAAAAAACTCTAAATTATGATAATGTGATGGTATAAAAGTTACTAAATCTTACTGGTGAAATAAAGCATCTTATCCATCATATAAGGATTGTGGCAAATTCTAATATTCTGACTGACATGACTGCAAAGTGATCAGGTTAAAAGAAAGAAAGAGACAAATGGAAAAGGCATAAAGAGCAGCGTCAGAGGAAGATATATTAAAGAAAGATATCTGACAAGAAAAGCAATTGGAAAAAAGGAGGAAAATAGGACAAATTTAGATGACTATGCACGTTTCCATCTGGGGGAGCTTTATTTCTGCTTTTTTATAGTGGTTTGAGTGTATATAAGTTTATCAATGTCTTCTATTTTATGCCATTTTACACCATCTGAGGTAAGCTGGGGGTCTGTCTGCATCCATTTGGATGTTAAGCAAACTAATCAAATCCTAGAGGAGCATAGGATTTGTGCTTTGCTTCCACAAACTCATCGAACACACGCACACATCATTAGCATTGTGTCAAATAAAAAGAGAGGCCACCCGCAGAGATAAGGTCAGCAGAGTTATTAGTTTTTCATTTCCTTCCTCCCATCCACGTCTTGTCTTCCCGGTGTTGTCTGTCTCTCTCTCTCTCTTCTCTCTCTCTCTTCGCAGTGGATGACTCAGCCAATTTGCCTCCCTCCCCTCCCCCCTCTCCATCCGCTGAGCAGATTGGGCCCGTGGCACAAGGTACACCCACACACACTTCTTACCACTCAGACCATTCAGGATGAGAGTGTGAATGGTGGTGAGAGTGGTAAAAGAAGAACAACAGTATCTCAAAAAGGAGACGCCAAACACACAGCCTAGAGGGTTTCGAGAAATCAAAACACGGCAACCGCTCGCACGATAAGAAAAACTCCTCCTCTTTCTTCTGGTCCCTTAGTGTTAAACATCAGGCTACTCTGCTTCTTTGCACGTCAGCTGATCTTCACGTCACCTTTAGGGAGTCTGCAGCATGTGCCACGCTGTCCTTTCCTGTTCGCACACTTGTTCATTTTACCTCTAATAGTTGCATATTAGTTTTCTAACACATGCCAGTATGTTCTTAGAGTGGGTAATAGGCCGAGACTATTAGTCACTTTCTAGCTTGACACATGCCACCTGTATTTTACTTAATAGTTCTTAGAGTGTTCTGTAGTAATAGGCCGAGACAGCACACGCTAAATCCTCCCACCCTTGAGGCTGTAGTACATAACCTGCCACCGGAGCCCTTCATCTCATTAGTCTGCTTTCCCCTCAGAACATCTCCTCTGTTGTTCCTTTGCTCATTCTGTCTATTGATTTTCTCAAGGAGTAAATCACAGATTGACTTTCAGCTCTTCACTCACAGAGCACAGCGCACTCTGTTTTCTAACCATTGTCTCCTTGAATGTGGCATGCAATCACCAAAATACATAACTGCATGGTTTAGAGCGAAGACAATCAATAAACAGAACAGATTCTTAGAGAATTTGTCTTATATTTTTTTAATATTTGTTCTATAAGAATAGGGTATGTTCTGAAAGAAGACTAATGCATACACATTGAGTTTTTTTTCTGGGTTAAAATATGTTATTTACAACTTTAGGCAAACTAAGGCAAATGTGCAAATTCTTATAAAAGCATAATTTGTTAAGTTTATTTTATATATTTATCTATCAAGACTAGGCCAGAAGGTGTGTTGATTGCATCCCATGCATCTCCATCGAGCTGAAAGTGTCTTGTAATCCATGTAACCCCAGTTCTGTTGTCCTCCATGTCTCATCTATGTGTCTCCCTTCCCTGCTCAAAGAAGATAAAGTAGAGGTTGTCAGTCAACAGCAGGATGAGGATGAGGAGGAGGCTCCAGAGGAGCCCAACAGTTACCCAGAAGAAGTGGCATATGAGCAGCCTGGAGACTTGCTCTTAGAGCAGACAGATTATTTAACAGAGCACCAGGCTTTGGGCTTCCAGCAGGCCCAGACACCTGAAGTCCTCAATGGAGGAAGTCATCAGAGTGAACACAGCCCGTCACCAAAAGGTGTGTGTGGTTTTTTGGGTTTTGAGTGTGTGAGTGTACTGTATGTGTGAGGAACTGTGTATCCTTTCGCTATGAAAGTGTGTTGGAGTGAATGTCTTTCCATTGCCTATTTTGTATGATCCTCTTGTACTCTATTAATGAGTACAAAGACTGTTTGCTCTTGACTGAAACTGTGATGCAACTCAGGCTTTGCTGCCAACCTTCCTTCAGCTTTGTTGCTATTAAATCTTTAAGCTTCTGCTTCAGTACCTGAAGTTGCCATGTGCACAATGATGTGATGTAGCATTTTGATTTTGTGCTTTTTCATGCAAAACATAACCATTTGCTTTTCATTGGAGCAACATATGAACACCTGATCAACCATATTGTAGTTGATCATTTCTGCACTTGTATTGCCAGCTACATTGCAAATGCAAATATCACTGTCTAAACTGTCAAGCATTGTAGACTTAAGTGTTGCTAGAAATAGTTGTCTGTATATTTTTATGTGGGTTTTGCTGGAATATTGTGTGCAAGAAGGTGTTTTGAGTACACCCACCTGTAGGGGTACTTGATGGATCAGTCCTGAATGTATTTGAAGTCTGTTGTATATCACTTGATTTAAGTTTCAATGTTGTTTTCATTTTCCATCAAAGGATATTTCTGTTTTCCTATTGTTACTAAGAGCACACTTTGAGCATTACAATCCACCCTCATTGGACATTTATCATCATCCTTATTTATAAGCCTAATTGAATCAAGAAGATATCCCTGATAAATTTACTTAAACATTTCTATCCAAGCAATATAAAGATTCATTTACATCCGCTGTGTTCCCGTACTTGCAGTAATGACACCATTAAGAGTTAATTACATCAAATAAAAGTATCTTTCTTTATCATCAGGTTGACCATTTTTATCAATCCTTATGTATTGCAATAGGAATTCAAATATTTTTGTGTACATTTATTTTTTTTACATCTAACATCACGCAAATCATTCTATCATTCCAATTCTGCACGCTATCTTAGGTGCTGTGAACCCCCACACCCCCATGCTGTTGTGGCCTGCTGCAAAATACACTGTGCTATGTGTTTTGCTTGACGGAGAGCTACTGTTTCTGTGTGCAGAAAGCTTCGGCTTGACTGTATTGGCTAGCTTTTGTGGATGCTTCAAGCAAAGCTTTTAGCTAATATGACTCAGCACAAAGCTGTACAGTATCCTTCAAACTCGCAGCCCAGCCAGAAGAATGCATCAGTAAGGCATCGTGTGAGTCTGCTTTGAAAGAAGATGAACCTCAAGTGGCATCACTACAACAGAAGCAGTCAGCAGTTGAAAGAGCAACACTTGAAGGTGCAGATCTCACCTTGATTGATCCTCCTCCTCCCTCGGTGAAAGAGGAAGAACTCTCTGACACACCCTCAAATGAGCAGGGTAACTCAGACAGAAAGGATGTAGGAAAAGATGCTGCTGAGAGCCTTGTGCTTGCAGAGTCCACAGCAAAAGAAGCAAAACAACCTTTACTGACAGAGGAGCTATCAAATCCTAAGATGGAAGACAAAGAGGAAACTGTCTCCCCAGTCAAGTCAGGAGCACCTGTGGATGAAAACAAGGAAAAACAAGGGGCGGCTAAGGGGATAAATCAGGAGGGCCAAGATAGTGTCAGTGACATTAGATTGCATGAGATGCCAGTGACTGACATTAAAAAAGCGGGCCAAAGACAAGAAACTGTTAAGTCAAGTCCAGAACCCTGTACAGAGTTGAAAGACACATCAGATATTTTTGCAGAACCCCAGTTAGGGGCAAAAACTTACTTTGAGACATCCTCAAAAACCCACAAAGACGAGCCATCAGAATCCCAGAGCTATTATGAACTCAGCACATCAGCAGAAGCAAAGTTAAGTGGGGATACTGAAAGCATTATTCAGAAGCCGGAGGAGCAACAAGAGAGAAAAGCTGGTAAGATGTCTCTAGAACAAAGAAGCCTCTCTCTGAACATTACTGTTGGGTCTTCGGCAGGACAGACAGTGAAGGAAGAGAGGTCAAGGGCCTTCCCTGAGAGTTTGCATCCAATCACTGGAAGCTTTGATGAATCTGAGGTTTACCCTTCAACACCATCTGTGGAGAGCCAACACCAGTTTCCTCCAGTTGTCTCTATAACCCCAACTACTATTGAATCATCTAAAGATATCCCCACCGAGGCAGAAAAGGCTTTACCTTCTGATAAGCACAATTCTAGATTTGAACATTCAGGTAGCCTCTCCGAAATGTTGGACCTGGCTGGAGCCCTGCCACGGCCATCATTAGAAAGGAGGGAGCTTGATCACATGAGACGAAAGTCCGTGCCTGCCAATGTATCAGCTCTGGTGGGGAGCTCCTTGGCCAAGCTCGCTTTGGGAGATCCAACCCCAAGAGTGGTGGGAGGAGACAGCCCTCTGGAGGACCTGGGCTACTGTGTCTTCAGTGAGTACTCAGGACCTATGCCTTCTCCTGCTGATGTACCCAGTCCTGGGGACTCTCCACACCAGCGTTTTCCTTCCATGGAGAGTGAAGTTGAGGAGGAGCTTGGGATGACAGAAGTTGAAGATGTTCAAAAAGGACAGCAACAAGAAGATCCTAAAGGAATTATCCCTGATAGTGCTCAAAAAACAGTGTTTGAAAAGAAAGATTCACCAGTAAAGACTAGCCTGATTCTTGAAAAGGCTGTGACAAGTGGAGTGAAACCCGATCGTCTAAGAATCCCAATGACCTCTCCAAAAGACAGACTGTCTGAGTTTCGTTTGGAGAGTGGCCTGCCTGGTGACATAAAGATCCAAGCAATCCCTGAGGTTGATGTTGAAAAAGACCCCTCCAGAGAGGCTTCTCCCATCCCTCCAGACAATTCCTTTACTTTCAGTCTTTCGGAAAATGGAAGTAAGGCTCCCCCGACTCCCACCACCCCCAAGTCCCCAGATGAAACACCCTCAGAAACCCAAGTTACTGGAGAGAAGGCAAAGACTGATGTCTTACCAGAGGTCAAAGATCCAGAGCCTGAGAGGATTGATGATAAAAAGACAGAGAGAGAGTTAGATGGAGAAATGCAGAAATCTGAATCAGAAGAAAGAAGTGATGAACCAAAAATGGAAACCAAAGACATAGCCTCAGTATCAGATAAAGATGACAAGAAGATACAAAGTGAACATGGGACACCTACAACATTAGAAAGAACAGAAAAACAAGAGATCTCAAAAGCTGCTCAGGATTTAAGCGCTGAAAAGCCCATGAATGAGAAAGATGTTCAGATCCAGTTACAGGAGGTTACTCTGGATAAACACCCGCCAAAGCCACGAATATCCTCCCCAGTCATCATTATACCTCAAGCACAAATAGAAGAGGAAGCAGATGATGAGGATGATATTGAGATTGCCGAAGAGCCTCAAGAGATGATGGAGGAAACTGAAGTACCTGTGCCCCGCAAGACAGATCAAACAGAAGAGAGTCCAATCAAAGATGCTGGGAAATCAGAGCAAAAGAGAGTGGAGGTGAGGCTGATGGTTGGCGATCAGATGGTGGAAGAAGATCCTAAGTCTGGAGCAGAAGAATGGAGTCATAGTGCCCAGAACAGCGATGATGGGGAGCCTGCGACAGACAGTTCACACTTATCTCCATGCTCTGACCACGATCTACCACAGCAACCTGAAGCTGAAGGTGGGAAAGATGAAGGGATGGGAGAAGATAAAGTAGCAGAAGAAACACAAATAAATAGGGATGAAGAGAAGAAAGAGGAGGATGAGGTGGTAAAGAAGGACCAAACTGGTGAGCAGAAAGTGGAGGAAGTTAGTTCTGATCAGGTAGGTGAAGAGAAAGAGGTGAAGATGGTGGAAGAAGAGGAAAAGAGGATGGATGAGAAGGAGGACGAGGAGGTGAAAGACATCGAGATTGGGCAGGAGGTTGAAGAGACCTCTGATGTCCTCTACCAGACCAGTCAGCCAGCTAACGATGAAACCACCATGGACGTCTCCATCCTAGATACAGACAGTGGCTGGATGGATTCACAAGGTACCCTGAGCTTGTAAAATTAATCAATAAATCACTCGTAAAATAAATGTATAAAAAAATGTAATGTATATCTAACATATTTCTACCAAAAACTAGTTAACACCATGACGCTTGTTGCTAGTTAATCATAATGTGTCTTGTTTACTTAAGAAAGCTCCTAGCTAGCTGGCTAAATGGAGAATTAGTCCTCTTTTAATCCCTCTCCACTGCAGATGAGGACAAAAGTATCATGACTGAGAAAATCGAAGCCCTTCCTCAGACACAGAGTCCTACCAGTACACCTGTGGTGGACAGACCCGCTAAACGGGCCCCTGGCAGAGGAAGGGGCCGCCCTGGCATCACTGAGAGTAAAGTGTACCGCAAAGTACCCAGCCACCATCCACCAAGAGAGGAGATGAAGAAGAAAAAAGGTTCCAATTCTGTATTCAAGAAGTAATGTTTAGCTCAGAGCAAACTGTTATGTGCATTTGCATTTTATACTTAAGCAAAATCACTTATGTAACTTGATGTTAAGCACAGATTAGCCTCTCTGCAGTACATTTAACTGAGGTTTGCATGTTGGTATAATCCTGTCTTTCCTCTTTGCTAGTAGGCGTGAGGAGGGCTGACCAGAGTAAGGTGTCAGCCCTCCAAAGTCGCTCCCCATCTCGAAAGAGTGTAGCCAAAGCGGCGGCCAGACACCCTAGGCCCGCTCTGCTTCACGGCTCTGCTAGACGCAAGGCCACAGGTGAACACTTTTCACCAGGAAATCAGCGCCGTGGATAGAGAGAGTGCTGCCAGATTTTAATGTATGCTCTGCAACCTCCCCCTGTATTATTTCCAAACTGGCTTCACATGAACTGGACATTTAATAATAATAACTGTAAGCTTGAGAAAACAAAACAAATTCATTTCCACAAGACTTTTCAAATACTGAAATCTTTATTTAACACTTTTTAAATGGAAATTAAATCAAAGATTAAACAATTCCAGGTTTGAATTGTTGCTGCAAACATATAGGTATTAAATATTTTGATGACTTTTCCCTCTCTCTATTGATGGCTTTTCGAAGAATCAAGCAGGTGCAATGTAGCTGGCAAACATCATGTGCTGCTTACCCATATTTAAACATCATGTTTGGTCTTTTTTTATGAGCTCAACTGCTTTGTCTTTTATTTTCTTTGTTTTAATTTTATCCATGTCAAAAGCGGGATATTTACTCCTACTTGGCCTCATACTCATGTTTATTTTTCTGCTCACTGGTGCCATTGTAAACTGTGATTGGTTATTAATGTGTGAATGTAAAGCTACGCCGGTTTCTGTTTCTGATAGCAAAATGTCACTTGTGTATGTTTTCTGGAAATGGCTGCATGTCAAGGGTCGCGTACTTGGTCAGCTGGTGTGAAAAGGTCAAATTTGTGACTAAAATAATGCGATGTGTTACTTCACATGTGCAGGGGGGTGTTTCATTGATTATCTGGGTGTGTCTGCTGTGAAGAGTCAAACCTGTACATTAGTGTACATTATGGGCGTGTGTGTGTTCAATGTGAAATTTCACACTCGCAAATGTCTCCCCTCGCTGGTTTACTCAGATCATTACAGCAGGACTTTTTCTTTACAGGTGTGGAAAGCCACCAGCCCCTCAGTGTGGCCCACCAGTCCAGGGAGAGGACCACTGTAAGTATCATCAGCATATTCAATGTGATAATCATTAGCATAGATTTAGTTTTCCCTATTTTTCAAAATTCATCACTATTTTTCTTTTTTTTTTTAATGTTTCGTTTTTCATCACATCTTAATTTAGTCTTTTTGAATGGTATGTAAATATGAACACACATCATTTGCCTGTAAAGAGGAAGAGATAAAACGTTCACTACATTCATTTTTGTTACAACTTCATTCAGTTTCATGGGATGAAGTTATTCCCAGTGATTCTTTTCCAGTATGTCACACACAATCACATCTGAAAAACCTTTTTTTTAATTTTGTCAGCGTTTGTCTCTGCATATTTTTAGAATATAACTCTGTATTGCATCATGGGGCTTCTTCTTGTTTGCATGACAAACCCGATATTTTCTTTTTTTTTCCATCTCATGCATGTCAGAGTTTGTGTTTTTTATTTCTGCCTGTTCGTATTCATTTTGTCTTGCATGCCCGCCTCTGCCCTTGTGCCAGTCTCGACAGAGGAAAACTGTGAGTATAGAAATAAAAATGAGAGTAGACAGACAGGGTCATGTTCCTATTTTGTTGTTTTACATTTATAATGCCCAGTGCAAAGGAAAGGGGGCTCCTGCAAATATCAAGAATTCATTTTTCATCTCTAACCCCTCTTGCCAAAAACATTTTCCTTTTATTAATGTCTTTTGTATTAACATCTCCATCTATCCAAACTTTTCATCACTTCTATAAGTTGATCATTCAGTGTCTTGATTTACAAAATACCTTAACCTAACCTAATAACCTAAATGTGTTAATATACAACTGAAACTGAAATTCTCAACTAACAGTAGCTGAAGATACTGTAGGATGTAGTTTGTCTCTCCTTCACTCATTCGTTCAAAAACATCATAAATGCATCCATCTTCACTCCATCCTGTCTCACTTTTTCCTTTCTTCATCTGTTTTGTCACCTCCGCCCACCTGCCCACACATCGTCCTAACATCCTGCATGCTTTGCCGCCTCTTGTCGCGGCCTCGGCCCAGAGCCCCACGAGGGCTGTTCTGTTAAAGATGGCAGTTCAGCGCCGGGCGTCCAATCACCAGCCCCCCCGGCCCGGCTCTGCCTGTAGCCTTAAACGGAGCCCTCTGGTGGAGGCGGAGCTCTGTGAGGTCCGCCCCGCCTCTGCGTGTTCCCGCCCGTCCCCTCTGCCTAACAAATGGGCGGAGAAGGTAAAGTGAAAGGCAAACAGGGATTGATAGGTAGCTGGAGCCCCGAACGTGTACTCTGCAAGGGACGGAGCCGAGGTATTGATCGTGTGTGTGTGTGTGTGTGTGGTCATTCAGGAGAGAGCATACCGCAGCCCAGAGAAGAGGTCGTCCCTGCCCCGGCCTGCCAAATCTCTGACACGCCACATCCCTGCTGCTGAGCAAGAAGACAACAGCACCCCCTCCAGGCCAACCTGTAAGAATACATACAAACACACACACTTAGACACAAACACACACAGTCTTCCAGCTTGTTTGCCTCCCAAATTAACTTCACAGCGGCACTACACTAATGACTCTCCTCAATCACTTTTCTTTTTAATCATATTCTTGAATTTTAACTCCTCCCACCTTACACCTCCTGCCCTGCTCCTCTCTGCCCCCCCTCCCCGTTTCTTTTTCCCTCCTTTTGCCTCTCCCCTCTTGAAGCGTTCCAGTCCAGAGCGGACAGCAGGTCTGGAAGAGCCCCTGGTATGGCAGGTAGACCACCTAGTAGCTCCTTTTAGACCCATCACACCCCCTTCATCAACATCCTTATCACAATAAATTGTTTGTATTTTGCTTTTGTCTTTTAGGATTAAGTTCTGTGTAAAAGTGAGCATCATCCATTGGCAAAGCATTCATTTATTCATCTTGGTCACACATCTCTCTAAATGGTGGCTGCAGGTTTTTCTATCCATTCACACTTAAATTACCTTAATTTTTAGTCAGAAAAGGCTGTTTTCACAGTCTTTTTCATTTAGTTTTCAGAATATTTTTCACCTGTGTTAAATTCTTCCTTGTCAAATCTGCAGTTGCCTCATCAGAGGAACAGGTGGGATCTACAAACAGCAGGTCGCTGCGTCCTCTTCTTATTCAGGAAGATTAAATCCTATTGGCCCTGCACCAGTATCCCAGCAACAAGCCGCCAGCGTTTAATGAATTCAGCTCTCTGTGTCTGCTTCCTCGCTCCTTGTTAAACATTGTCAGTTGTTTGTTTTGTGGAAACTGAGCAGATTTGTTGCCAACAGGGCAGCCTTGACAGCTCCGTGAGTGTTTTCTTATCATCACCATCAGAACCAGATGAAGGATCACACTCCAATCCATCTGCTAATGTTTTTGTCTCTATTTTTGTCTTTCTCTCCTCCTCCGTGTGTCTTTCTTCTTCCTTTTTCTCTTAGTCTGTAGTGTTTTCTGTCTCCAGGAAGGCTTTTCTTTCTTCTCCTCATCATTGTAACCCTGCAGTGTCTCTTCTTCTCTCAAGGCACAGACTCGGCACGTTCTCGGTCAGTCCGCAGCGGCGCCTCCACCCCCGGCTCCTCTGCCGTCACGCCCGGCACGCCCCCCAGCTACTCCTGCCGCACCCCTGGCTCACGCACCCCCGGCAGCCACACGCCCAAATCCTTCAGCGCCTACCAGGAGAAGAAGGTGGCGGTGATCCGAACCCCGCCCAAGTCTCCTTCCTCCGCCCAGCGGCAGCTGAAGGTTCTCAATCAGCCCCTGCCTGACCTGAAGAATGTAAAGTCCAAGATTGGGTCCACCTCCAACCTCAAGCACCAGCCAAAAGGGGGACAGGTAACGGGGACGTGCTGAAACTCTGGCAGGAAATCTTTACAGCAAACAGAGAGAGAGGAATTTATTGCACAATTAGTCTAACAGCAAAGAGAAAGACACAAAGAAATAAATTTAACTCACTTCAAATTGCATGATGTCCTTCAAACTTTCACAATGTCATGCATGTATCTCTTTCTGCCACATGAGGGCAGCAAAGGACAAAAATTTATTGTACACCTTTTAAAATGAAAATTTTGTCTGAAAAAGACTAATAGAAAGTATAGAGAATAAAAAAATCCCTCTCTGTTTCCTACAAATCAGACAAGAGTAATAATTCAATTACATTTAACTTAAATGTATTATATTTAATATCATGTTTCTTTTTGATAAGAGTGACTTTTATATATTTAAATGTGGTGTTCTTTGATTTATTATAGCTATAACATGAATGTCCATACACGACTATTCACAGATGCAATACAATAAAAGAAAAGAAAATACACAGATGCAAGAATCAAAACAAAGTAAAAGGGATTATTTTCTCATATATTTGACCGTTAACTTTTCCCTCCTGGCTTTAAAAATGTATTTGTGGTTAGAGAAACATTAGTAACAGCTTCTGTAAAAAGAGAAGGATAACGTGAGCTCAGACAGAGGTTTTCTCCGGTTTTGATTTGTCTGTGAGTTGTAGAAATGTCACAAAATATGCTCTATCTCTCTTCACATCTTCACTACCACACTGCCTCTAAACCGCCGCCGTCACTTCCTCTGACTGTCCTCTCCCTGTCTGCTGTCATCTCCGTCACTCTGGATGATCCATCATCAGCCGCCTCCGGCCTCTTCCCGTGACTTTCCCTTTGTCTTCCTTCACTCCTTACCTTTCTCAAATTCCTCAAACCAGCTTTCGGCTGAGCCAAACAGATCACGTGTCAGTCCTATGAGCACATTTAAAAACAACTATCCTCTTAAAAATATACTAAGAGTCCTCTCGAGGAGCAGTCAGCCTGCAGTATCACTCGCCCCGGGGATCTGCTTTCGTCATCGCTGTGCAGGATCTTCCCTTCGGCTCTGAGTATTAATAATTACAAGCAGGTGGAATTACTTATTGAGAAGTTGCATCAAGGACACAGAATGAAAATACGTCACCTCACATTACTTTTCAGGTTGCAAACAAAACACAGATCCCCTCCCTCGAACTGAAGAATCGAATGATAAAAATTTAAAATAGAGTTGCGAGGTGGCCAAATGTGAATGTGGGGTAACAGCTGTGTGGTCGGCTGATGGACTTAGACACGAAACCACACACGTAACAAAGGCAACAGACAGTCTTAATGTTCCCGCAGTTAATACAGAGGTGAGGCTTTTCATTAACCCCGGTCTTGTATTGAGGAGGAGGAGGCGAGTAATCGTAGTTTTGCCAGCTCCTCTTACCTCTTTGGGGAGAAATGTGACAGAGGGGCAGAAATTTTTAATGAAGCTGGATGATGCACAGCATGCTCTGTGGAACTGTGTAATGACAGACTAAAGAGTTGATGTAAGGATGTAAAAAAAGAATATGAGTATGAAAATGAGATATTAGCTTCAGTGATATGGAGATATATTCATGTTAAACCATTTTATGAAGTCAAATTTTAGGGGATAATACCTAAACACCATCTAAACCCATTAAATATAGAACCACCTCTAAAGTTATTTATGATATTTCAGTAGTAATGGATCATTATTTCCATTAAAGGGAAGAAGAAGAGGTGACATACTTATTTTGCTTGTTTCATCTTAACAACTCACCAAAACACTGAAATATTTAGATTAATATGATAGAAGATAAAGAAAACCAGCAAATAACAACATCACAGAGGCTGAAGAGGCTACTTTCGCTTTAAATATGAAACAAAAATAATAAATAATAATGTGTGAATATATTTTTTTGCTCTGTCATTGGTTGACCTTGCAGCTGTCTGTGCTGTAACAGCTGTAGAGGAGAGCAGGTAGTGTAAGGACTGCAAATGAAAGACAAAAACAAGACAAAAACAGTGAGTGTGTGAACATTCATGTGTCCGAGAAGGTAGGAGGAAGGTCTGTCAGGAGAATCCGGGTCAGGTCAGTGAAGACCGGAGACGGAGGCTCCAGCGTGTTTTCCCCCCGAACCCTTTTTTCTTTTCTCCCCGTGTTCAAATCCACTCTCTGAACAATAGAGCAGGCTCTTATTTTATTCTTTTTATTTTACAAAACAACACAAATTGGTACACAAGGCAGAAATACTCTCACTGTTTGTATTAAACCACAATTAATCATCAGTCAAGTGTCTATATTTATATACGTACATACATATATATCTGTATTCCTCTTTATTTATTCAGTCACTTGTCTGTTTATTTATTTGTTTTCAATTTGTGGGTCTCAGAGTCTTAATATTAATTAACACCTCTGTTTTTTTTTGGCTTTGTCTTCTGAGTTTAAATTGCCAGTGAGATTATTTCTGCCTCCGCAGCAGCTCTGAGAAAAATTCTTTGACTCAAGATTGAATTTTTTTTTTAAGTGTGGCAGTGTATGTGGGTGGGAGGCCAGCACGGGATCATGTCTCTGTGATGTCTGCAGTGACGGTGATCACATTACAAACACTGGGAAAGAACAATAAAACCCATCGTGTTCTCAGAGCTCCGTACATTGGCACAAAGAGACGCACTGTGAATGTAAATACACGTAAATGCATGTGACGACACATGGATCGCTCATCGCACACTTGAATGACTTTTGTGAAACCAGGCACATATAGTTTTTTTTTTTTTTTTATTCGACTTTTTTTTAGGTTCAAATTTTAAGCGAGAAGCTGGACTTCAGTCATGTTCAGTCAAAGTGCGGCTCCAAGGATAATCTGAAGCACACGCCCAAAGGAGGCAATGTATGTACTCCTTCTCTTTTCTCTCTCTCACTCCTTTTTTCTCTTTTCAGCGGGGCTGTTGTGGCTCCCTCTCATGCTACTTTTATATGTTCATCTGTCTGATCATCTGTTTGGGGGTTTATTTCCAAAGTGCAATACCCTCCTGTTAGTGCTACTTGTTGTTTTTACTCCGTGCCATCCATTTATTTATTGTCCTCAGCACTTGTACAAATACTGGATGCTGCACTTGGGAATTAAACTCTTTCTGAAATGCTCCCAGCTGCTGGGCCACGTTCAAAACTGGATGGATTAAAGTAAAAGTGCAGCCGCTGCTCTCTGATAAATGTCTTTATCTCATAAAAACTCCATCAAGAAAAGGCTTCAGTCGGTTCTCTTCGCTTTAGATCAGCCACAATTCAAATGCCCCAGCACTGAAGTAAGTGCTGACAGATTGATAGGTCATGGATTTAAAATTGGGACGCTTTCACCGGATTATTGTGGGCGGGGAAAGCAGGGAGGGGGCAGGATTTTTAAGCTCCCCTTCCTCCTCCATCCAGTTTGAGAAGCCCTCAGTGTTTGCTGTTTGTCTGAAAAAGAAAAAAAGTCACCTTGTCGTTCACAGGTCATGATTCCGAGCGTTAAACTGGACTTTAGCCACGTTCAGGCTAAATGTGGCTCCCTGGACAAAATCCAGCACGCGGCAGGAGGAGGAAACGTGAGTGACTCTGCAGAAAAAGCACACGCACACTCAGAAAAAACCTCTTTCCAAGTTCTCTCATCCCCATAAACCTTCTTATTCTGCAGTGAATGTGCTTGTTATTTACAGCAGTGGAGCGTTTTTATCTTTATCAGCTGTTCTTTGTCCCTCAAAATTCAATTTCCTGCCGACATTTGCACCAAAACACGACCTACAGTATCTCTGCATAATGTAAACACTCCTCCCCGGCACGCTGCGTCTCTTTAACAGTGTTTGTACTGGCTCTAATTCATATCACCCATGGACAATAAAGTTTAATTGAAGCACCTGCTCCCTGTAGCGTCACGTAGGGCCCGTGTTTCTGTGCGTGTTTGATGTCTGCGCTGTGGCTGCTCGCTCTGAGATAGATATGCTTTCTGATGCCGCCTGCAGGTCCAAATCCAGAGCAAGAAGATCGACTTGAGCCACGTCACCGCCAAATGTGGCTCCATGTCCAACATCCGCCACAGACCAGGTGCTTTTCAGTCGTTTACCCTTTTTACTTTCTCAGCAGATTGAGCAGATTTTTGTTAATATGTGTTCTTATAAAACATTGGAGGGTCCTTATGGAATAAATGAATGCAGAATATTTGATAAAACATTTCATATAACAAAGTTTTTCTTTTATCTGACCTTGCAGTGAAACACGTGATAACTCAAGTTCAAAGTTAATATGTGGATGTAAACAGCACATTTAGTTTAGCTCAGCTTATTTTACACCTAAACAGCAGCATAACAACAAAAGGTACACAGTGGACTTCCAAATTAAAATCGAATATATGATAAGCAAGAGGCAAAGCAAAAACAACAATCAGGAAAATACTTTGGTTTGATATGATTAAATATAAATGTTACAAAGGCTGGGTGATATTTAATCGTTTAATGCTTAATTATATTGTTGTGATGATCTTATTAAGTTGTGATTTTGCACATTTCCTATGTCCAATTGAATGATTCTGAGAAAACTGTAATTAAATTAGGTTTCTTTGAAGAGTTTTATATGAGTGTGCATACATTTGTCTTACTGAAAACATCCTTATTATTATCTATATGATGATTCCCAGCAGCCCTACATGGCACTGTACGAGCAGAGTCAGGATGTGCACACTGTGCTGCAGTGTGAGGCTCTTTGTCCTCACACAGTTTATCTCAGGCGAAGCTCTGGCTGCAGGCGAGTGATGCCCCGTGGGTTTGACGCTTTTCTTCTCCTCTCTCTGTCCTGTTCCCAGGGGGAGGCAACGTTCGCATTGAGAATGTGAAGCTGGACTTTAAAGACAAGGCCCAGGCCAAGGTCGGCTCCCTGGGCAACACCAGCCACATGCCTGGAGGGGGGAACGTTATGGTAAAACAAAAGACACTCAAATTCAGCATCTTCTGCACGCAAAGGAGAAAACTCCCCCGACTTAACGTGTCTCTCCCTCCAGATCGAGAGCCACAAGCTGACCTTCCGGGAAACGGCCAAAGCTCGGGTGGATCACGGCGCCGAAATCATCGTCACCCACTCCCCCGGGGTGGAGACGGGGGGCACCTCCCCTCGCCTGTCCTCCGCCGGCAGCATCAACCTCCTGGAGTCACCACAGCTCTCCACGCTGGCCCAGGACGTCACCGCCGCCCTGGCCAAGCAGGGTTTATGAGCGGGCTGCCTCCGCTCCGGATACCCCTGATAAAATCCACACCACCACCCCCTCCTCTTTCTCCTCCCATCATTCAGTGTTCTCCCGAGGTCCTTCACAGCAACATGACACCCCCCCACAAAAAAAAATTTTAAAAAAAAATCACGTGACCCCACAGCTGTAGTTGATTGACTGTCTCGTCTGTCAACGACCCCTCCAGCTTCTTCCAGCGGGATTTTAAAGAACTGAATTCTCAGATTATTCTTCATTCACCCTGTCCCTCTTTTATTTGATTTTCATTCATTTTCACTCAAATGTGGACTTTTTCTGTTTCGTTCTAGGTCAGCTGAATGCTGCAGTTTGAGCGGATGTGTTTGTCTAAAAAGACAGTGACGGTTTTACGATTGTACAGCCATTTTTCTTTTTTTTTTTAGCGTGAAGAAAAGCATCACATTCCACCTGTTTAAGTCGAACTCATGCATAATGTCCATTCAGAATTTATATGGTACTGAATGTAAGATATAACTGCTAGAAACTAGATGCTAGTCTGTGTGAGAGACTTCCAGAAACACGGCGTGCAGCTGTACCTGCAGAGGAATGGCCGATGACGAGCATGTCCGCTAAAATGACTTTTTAACGTCAGACAACATGATTTTTATTTTGTTTGTTGGTTCGTTGGTTTTAATTTCCTGATATGTGCTGAATTGTTGGACAAACTGTGTTTCTCTCGTTCTATTTCCTTTTTATAAATGTCGCCGTAGTGGAAGTTGTTACAGTTTTGTACGTTCCCTGTGGCTGCACTGGCTTATTAGCACTTAAACGTGGATAACCATTGCAGTTTTGTCAAGTCGAGCGCTTAAAAAAAAAAAGGCTAGCTTTCCAATAGTTTTCCTTTTTTTTTTTTTTTTTTTTTTTGTTTTCTTGCAAACCAACGGGCTGCTCTTTGTTTGGTTCCACATTGTGATTTTATTAGGCTACAACAACAACGCTGTTATGCTGGCATGGCAAATAAATAAATTAGATCTATTTGGAGCAATCTTTAACTTTTCCCGCGTGAGTGTAAAAGGCCAGGGTGCGTCCCCTCAAAGGCCCCCCCACCTCCTCGTGCTCCCGTTCCTCCTGGCTCGTGTGAAAAGTGGAAAGTGTGAAGCTTTATATGAAAACATTCCAGTGAAAGAGCAGCTACCCGCCCCCTCAACCCCCCTCCCAGTTTTGTGTGACCGACTTTGAGTGACTACACAGGAAGTGGAAGCAGAGATGAAGAACGGGAGCGACCCTCAACTTTCAGCCGTTAGAGTTCATTTAAAAGAAAAAGAAGAAAAAACAAAGCATATTCTCTGCTCACCATTGTGAAACTCCTCTGCCCCCCCCCCTTTCTCTCCCTCCCTCCCTGATGTCAGTTACCCCTCCAGTGTTTTTCTGTGTTTCCTATCTACCCACCCCCCCTCCTCTTTGCCTGTGTAAGTGTATTTAAAAAAGACCATGTAGATGTGTGCACACTTTCCAATGTTTGAGACGTACTGATGACAAATGCTCCTACAGGATGACGACAACAGAAATAAAGAAAATAAAAAGTGGTTCGCTCGTGTCTCTTGTGTGAATTTTTAGAAGATTTTCTGATTATTTCTTCTTCAACATCTATGTTTTTATCCAGTGTAGAGGAAAAATAAATGTCTGTTTAAATGGCGAGCGTGTAAATCTGTGCTAAAAATGAATCCGGTCTCTTGAGGCTCACTCGTCTTTATGGAGCCTACGAGTTGTGTGCTCATTCTACTAAACTGTGCCCTCATTTTGCTAAATTGTGCTCACATTTGACTAACTCCCGCACTTGTTTTAGTAAATTATGCCCATTTTACTAGCTCATCTGCTTGTCTTACTAAATTGTGCTCACATTTTATGAAATTGTGCACTCGTTTTACAAAATGGTGTGCTTGTGAAACTAAACCGTGCAGTCGTTTTACTAAACTGTGCTCACATTTTACAAAGTCGTCAGCTTGTTTTGCACATCATGTGTGCTCATTTGGTAAAATGTGTGTAGTTGTGCTTTTATTCAGTTTTTTAATGCAGCTATTTAAGTCCCTCTGGTTTTATGAGACTGGGCAGTGAGTGCTGTGTGTACAATTCAAGTATTTCAGGCACGTATTTTACCAAGTGAGCTCACATAATCAGTAAAGCAAGCACACAAATATATATAACATTTAGATCATTAGTCAAAATGAATTATAAAAAGCAGCACTGACGCGCTGTATTTCAGGGTTAAGCTTGTGCATGGGGTGCTAACACATTTTGATTTGATTCATTCACTTAATGCAATATGACTATTTTTCTGCATTTGTATAGTGAAAAAAAGTCTAATGTGAATGTTTCACAGGATGTTTTGCTCAGATTAAATAAACCATATTTTGCAGGTTTATTAAGCAGCTTTGGAGGAAGTGGTGAGCTGATTTTGTCACCTTTAGACTGAGCGAGCTGCTTCTTCCCGTTCCCAGCCTCATATTTAGCAAACAGACGTGACAGAGGATATATTTTTCTATCTTTAACTTCCTCATCTAACTCTTGGTATAAAAGCAACTGTGCACTTCACAAATCTTTCTTTTTAATATTGCTAAAGAGACTTAGAGTGAGTCTGTTGTCTTAAATACAGAGTTTATAGTACTTTTGCTGAGCTGGTATAATTTGATATCACAGTGCTCCTATTATATTTAATTTTTAAAGTGCAATGAGTCATTTTCAATCTTAAATATGTAAAAAATTGTTATATATACGTATGCTGGAGGCTTTAGGTGCCAGTCTCCAGTTGCATTGTGGGAACTGTAGGATATGAGGTTTTTTTTGTAGTTTTACTCATACAAGGGTCCAAAAAAACAGAATATTTTGGTCTTTGCAGCTTTGAACTTCATAGTTTCTTCTTATTTATGGACTTTATGGAAATAAATCTCTTTAAAGTTTTATAGTAGATAAAATGTTGAGTCTCATTTCGTGCAACAATCTCAATGCACTCCACTACATTTAGAAGGAAAATTGTACTTTTTACTGTCATAAATCTACGTGTTACGACAAATTAGATATCATAACTTATAAATAAATAAGATACCTTCATATTGATCATATAAATACAGACACATAAAGAGGCTGATCAGCTGATCACTGTGGAGCTTTTACACTTTATTACTGTCACACTGGTGCTATTTTACTTTCTAATTTTAAATGCAGCACCTTCACTGATGCAGTGCGTTATTTTATGGTGAGGTGGATGAGGATCCGTCCACCTGTTGATGGAGGATTATCCCTGCTGCAGGTCAACGCACCATCCGGATCGATGCTTTTTTTTTTTTTTTTTTTTGCATGTGACAGCTTGACAGCTTTGAAATGGAGACTCACTGATGCACAGAGGGGGTGCAGGGTGCAGGTGCAGGGTGCAGGTGGGTGGGGGGACATGTGAGCCAACATCTGGCTGCACTGCGTCTTTAAGCTCCGCCGCCCAGAAATGAGCACGCCGATCAACTGTCGCTGTCCGGTGAGGGAGGTGCTGAAATCTTCTCCCACCCTCCTCCTCCCCTCCTGCTCTCTCTCTCTCTCTCTCTCTCCTTCTATCTCCGTGTTTTTTCCGACAGACACTTGCAGCCATTTTACGCAGGATGAACTCGGTCACGTCGTGAGGGGAAGCTCGCCTGGTCACCTGGGCAGAGGCAGCAGCAGAGAGGAGGAGAGAGGAGGAGGAGAGGAGAAGAGAGGAGAGAGAGGAGAGAGAGAGGAGGCAGGTCCAGGTCCGGCCAAAATGGTGAAGAGGAAAAGCCTGGACGAGAACGAGCCGGAGTGCGGGAAAGGCATCCCGTTCCCCATCCAGACCTTCCTCTGGAGGCAAACTGCAAACCAGGTTAGTGTGTGTGTGTGTGTGTGTGTGTGCAAAATTGATAACAGGTGTGTGCCATCAAGGCGAAACGAGGAGGATCGGATCAGAGTGAAACGAGGCAACGTGAAAAAAGGGGAAAGGACGCCTTCACCTCAGAGCTTCTGCAAAAAAAAAAGGATGTAATTGGTGTAATTGAGTGTTTTAAATGGAGGAAGGTGCATGTTTGTGTGTGTGTGTGTTTTAATGACTGTGAATGGAGATGGAGGCAGACTGCATGATGTCACACCTGTAAATGCAGAGAGAGGATGAGCCTCAGTGAGATGTCATGAGCAGGATGTGTTGCTGGTTAAAAACATTTAGCATTATTATTATTATTTATTTATTTTAATCCCACATGAGCTTGTTTCCTGTGTTTCAGCGCATTCCTGCGTCCAAAGTTGGGGAAACAGTATGAAGCGTCTTGTGTGGTAAGTTATTTCATAATGCCGTGTGCGTGCTGAGGGGAAATAATCGCTTCCTGGATAATCTGTTTTCACCTTAATGCACCTGCAAATCTAGCGGGCTCTTGATTTTACATTTAGCAAATTAGTCCCCCCCCCTTGTTTCCTCCTATTACCCAGGAGCCAGGCCTTTGGAAACTCATATCCATAATGACGTTTCTCCAGATCCCGTTGGATCCAAACAAAGCTGCCACTGTCTCTCCCACAGGCGCTGCCTCGCTTGGGGCCATGTGGGACATTTAGATAGTCGAAGAGGGAGGCTTTAGTTCCCGGCTGATGTCTCTTTTCTCCCTCTCTCTGGCTGCCTCCCCAGTCCTTTGAGCGGGTGCTGGTGGAGAATAAGCTCCACGGGCTGTCGCCGGCCCTGTCAGAGGCCATCCAGAGCATCTCCCGCTGGGAGCTGGTCCAGGCGGCGCTGCCTCATGTACTCCACTGCACCTCCATCCTGCTGTCGAACAGGAACAAGCTGGGTGAGGACTCGCAGGACGTATGTAACCGCCGCTCCGGGCATCGAGCTGACAGGCTTCCCCGGGTTATCCTCATTCAGCAAAACACAAAACTGATGTTCTTTCAGGCAGCTACAGAGCAGCCAGGGCAGCTCAGCTCTGGATTAGTGCACACAGAGAACAAAATTATGAACATGTGAGAATGAAATCTGTTATTTTTATGGGTCTGTCAGCATCTTAATACACAAACAGACAATTTGGGGAATTAAGTTAGTCTTAAGTTGTTGATTAATAACACAGCTTTTTCTTTATTGATGAATCTGCACATTATTTTCTTTACTGAAGGATCTTTTTGGGTCAGTAAAATATAAAATATAATGAAAAGGACCCAGATCATTAGTAAAATCTTCACTCACCAACACAGCCTCAGTTATAAAGTACCACATATCTCCAGAGACACACTAAAAACACACCCGCACAAACACTAATGCTTCTAAGCTACACTCAACATTAACCTATATCTGACCTCCGACAGGCCACCAGGACAAGCTGGGCGTGGCCGAGACCAAGCTGCTGCACACGCTGCACTGGATGCTGCTGGAGGCCGCGCAGGAGTGCAACCACGAGCCCAGCCTGGGCCACGGCTGGTCGGCGGGCAGCAGCAGCAGCGCCTTCCTCCAGCCGGTGGGGAACCAGGGCTCGTCCCCGGGGGCCCCGGGCTCCGGCTCGGGCTCCGGCCTGGGGGGGTCGGGCCCCCAGCACAGCGGCTCCCTGCTGGAGGAGGACGAACACGCCCGGGCCAAGCTGTTCCACAAGAGCATGGCCACGGTGGAGCTGTTTGTGTTCCTGTTCGCCCCGCTCATCCATCGGATAAAGGTCTGACTCTACAAACATGTGCAGGCTCATTACCCATTGTTACTGTGAGGTTGGAGTCTTTTCTGTCGCACGCACACACACATACTTACGGTCATCCTATGGCTATTGATCTGTGTGTACAAACAGATACAAGGGTCAGGTTACAATACTCACGGGACTGCCGTGTTTCCCAAATGCACAATAAATTACTGCATCTCGTAAGTGATTGTGTCACAGGAGGGGCACGCTACGTCAGAATATTCACTCAAGGTGTTGGAGGCTTTGACTGGACGATGAGAAGCTAAATATGAGGGACTAAATGTGCAAAAATGTGTTTTCATTCTTCAATTTTGTCACCTTTGTAGGAGTCAGACCTGACCTTCCGATTGGCCAGCGGTCTGGTGATTTGGCAGCCAATGTGGGAGCACCGCCAGCCTGACATCCCCGCCTTTACCGCGCTCATCAAGCCCGTCAGAAACATCGTGACGGGTGAAAAAAAGAAAAACCTCACTTCCAGCCTTATTTTATGAGCTAATCTCTTTTTGTTTGTTCATAATTAAGACGTGTAATCTGCTCAACAGCTAAGAGGAACTCCCCAGTCAACAACCAGTGCAGCCCCTGTGGATCTGGGAACCCGGGTCCCATGGTGAGTGAGTTTTTAGCTCAGATCTTGTCAGAAATTGCCTCCCATGTCAAATGGACATGTTCAGGCAAGAGACTGAGGCTTCCTCCCCCTCTGTCAACCACCACTTACTGATTTCCATTAGCAACAGCCAGCATTAGAGTGGTTAACTGGGGTCACGCCACAAACCCCACTCCCACCTCAGAGCCTTTAATCATCGGGAGCTGTCTGTCTGTTTGTCTGCCGGTTTATCTGTCCATCTACAGTATCTGTCCATCTCTCCCCCACCCGCAGGGCTTCCAGGTGGTTTGCGAGGCCGCCCAGTCGGACTCCTCCTCCCCCTCGGCCGGAGAGCAGAGCTGTCGCCGTGGAAACTCGGTGGAGAAAGGCGGCCCCTCCCAGCAGGCGCCACCGGTCAAAGGCCCCTCCAAGAAAAAGTGAGCAGCGTTAATCAGCTTAACCTCGTGAAGCAGTGAGGGAGGACGTTACTGATTTTTGATGTGTTGTTCAGCGGAGGTGTCACTCTCCTTCCTCTCTGCAGGCGCTCACATGTGTGTTACATGTTTATTGGAGAGGTTAGAACAACAAGGGGAAACTTTATCATTCGGTTTGGTGTCATAACTCTGGTCAAAAGTGCTGTCTTATGACTTATAACATAGGCCACCTTTTTGAGGGTTTTGAGGGTCCTTATAGCCTCCACAAAATGATGTCATCAGTAAAAAAAGGGGATAAACCTCAGCAGGAGGGAGCAACACTACATGATAGTATCAAAATACTATGGACGCAGAAAGACAGACTTATACTACTAAAAATAGCAATGTAGCAGAGCAGAGAGCAGAATTACCAAGTTGATTTTATTATTTTCTGTAATGTTTCCTCTGTTTCTCATCATTTCCAAGCATGTATGTAATATGCAAGTAAAAAATCATAAATCCAGCCTGAGGTTTGCCCTCAAAAAAAGACAATAACCCATTAAATATATTGACAATATCTCAAAAATAAAAATAATTGTAATTTTTGGAGAGGAAACATTAGAGAAATGAATTCTGGATTATTACATACTTGCACTTAATCCCATAAAACCTTTGGGATTTGCTTTTAAACACACAGAAGTTGTCTTGAATGGGCCTCGTGTTCTCCTCGCGGCATGTTAACAGTGAAATAATGCGGCGAAACCTCTCGTGCGATCATCAGCATGGACTGGTCATTATACGGCTGCACAAAAGCCTTCAGGAATGAATCATCAGTACCCGGGCAGCCAGTTGCGGGTTGAGGCGGTGCAGAAGTGCAGTGATTTATAAGTGACCCGCGCCGACACGGGGGCTGGTGCCATCATCTTGTTGATGGCTAAACATTTACCCCTGCGGCGGCGTCTGTCGAACACACTGCACGGTGCGGCACGCTCTGCTAGCTTGCGAGGGGCTAGCGTATATGAATAGCTCCTCCTCCCCACCCCCCCACCCAACCCGTGTGATGTGTCGCTCTGAGCAGTGCCGTCTCCTCAGTCAGCACACACACTCGTATGCATACAGAGCCTCGTCTCGCTTAAGCATTACACCCATTTGACGTTTGCCCACAAAACCGGGGTAATTACGCTGAAGTAATGTGCTACATGTCTGATGCTGGCAGTGTCCCTGGCCTGGCGTGACACGGCCTGGCTTGATTTGGTCTGCCCATGGCAAGTCTGGCATTGTTCGGTCTTCGCTAAAGCTCAATCTGTGCTCGGCCTGGCACAGACGGGGCAGGTTTGAGTGGCTCGGCTGGCAGCGAACGTTCGCCTCGCTGTATTGAAGGTCTTAATTGGTTCATAAAAGTTTTGGTTGTCCCAGATCATGCTAAAAAAAGAGCAGAGGTGAAAATGCTTTATTATTCAGACATCTGATTGTGAAGCATGTTTGCTGCTTGAATTTGGTAAAACTCCAAGAACGTGACACACTGTGTTACCGGAAAAAAACACCAGATAAGGCGTGTGGAGAGTCCCCAAAGATAAACACTTGAAAACATTTGCATTCTGCACATCCCTACGTGGGCGTTTTCTGCGTTTCGAGTTCACCCTGGCCGGTCCGTCATCGGCCTGAATCACCCAACCGGTGGGCTGAGAGCGACATGGGAGAAGACGCGGCGGGGTTGCTCATCTCGGCTCCTTCTGACGACCAAAACAGAGTCACTCCGGCGCTCCTCGTGATCCCTCTAACAGCCAGCGACCGACCGATCAAAATAAGCCCAAATCCCCCTCCCCCAAGCTAGTTATATCCTAATACACTCTGAACATCAAAGGGTTTTTCAGCAGTCACGTGGTAATGCAGGAAGGGAGAGATTTATCCTCATTGTTTCAGCAGCACACACTCAACAATGACGGATTAATTGCTTTCTTGAAGTGTTGCTGGTGGGAATTTTAGGCTGCTGTGTGTGGCTGTGATGAGAGGACGGCTAGGGAGGCAGGTGAGCTGAATGCAAATGAGATGTACAGCAAGAGGGAATCTTGACATTTGAGGGGATTTTGACTGTAAGAGGGAATTTATTTCCTGCTGTCAAGTTGTTGGATTCCTACTGTATGTATCCACGAAGGGGTGGGGCTGTGCACGAGCAGATTTCAATCCAACGATCCGACCAAAATAACCTCTGAGTTCAAATCTATTCTGTATCTGCGTCGACTCAGAGAGGTTATATTTGCATCCCGTCCTCTTGGCGCAGAGGTCGCACCTCTGTACGCCCAGATAGAATAATTTCCGCCATCAGCTCCTGTGATTAATGCGGCTTACTCATCCTGTGGCGCCGCATCGCGAGCGCTGCTGATGCTGAGGCAGTTTCCATGGCGACCGCTGGCTGCTGCATCTCTCGCTACCGCATGGAGTCAGGGGCTGGGCCGCTGCCTTTCTGAGGGGCCCGGGGTGGATGTCGTCACTCGGTCTCCGTGTGGCAACCTGACACAACAGCAGCAGGCAGAGCGTGTGTGTGTGTGTGTGTGTGTGTGTGTGTGTGTGCGGGCTAGACGGTGAAACATGATACAGCCTCCCTCTGCTGTCCGCTATCAGGGTGATTCATGTAGAAATCGACCATCTCTTCCTGCTCCATTAATTACAACGGCCAAGATTAAATGCTCTCTCTCTCTCTCTCGTATCATTATGTTTCTCCATAGTGCTCTATACGCTCTGCAGCTCGCCAGCCGCTGACCTTCATTCCAGCTTATTTATAGTGGACTCACGTAGGCTTAGGCTCCCTCGCTGCCTGCTGCTCTCCCAATGATGCTGGAGGGGGGCTCTGCCCTTGTTTACCATCCTCCTTTGATGCATTATTAATGAAGCAGTGTGGCGGGAGTTGATGACAGGACGCAGTGTAATTGTGTACGTAGTTCATTGTGTAGCAGTGCTGGAAAGGTGCACGCAGCACACATGTTGCATTTTGGCATTTTCTCATTATGTCTGATTTAACTATTGATTATCAGCTGTCATATTTCTGTCAGTGTCTTTCAGTGCCTCTTAATTGTCCTTCCAGACTGATCTGTCACTCTTCACCTTTCATTTTAAGTCTTTTTATTCATTTTTTCCCCACTTTTATACATCTGCATGGCCAGCTTGGTCATAAAACACTAAATAGACACTTAAAGAAATATACAAAAAAAAAAAGGCAGTAGGCAGTTTTCACACACTCTATTTACACAAATCCCATACATTGTTATTTTCAGGATGTATTAAATTAGGTCACTATAATTTCACAGTGTTAAAAAAATGTTTATTTTTCAATTTTATAGAATCTTCTTTTTCCTATTTCCACTGGAGATGAATGTGTTTAAGTATGGCACTACAGTTCCCATCATGCTTTGGGTAAAAGGAAGGTAAGGAAGTAAGTCACGTGGAAAGTTGATGGTTTAGCAGTGTGCAACACCTGAACCTGTTTTTAGTGTACATTGGTTAATATTTTGAAAGGTCAAGTTGCAGTAACTATCAGCACTTCCTGTTTATAAGACTGCAACTGGGTTACTTTTGTTGATCAAGAAAACTTTCTGTGCTCCTTTTTGATGAAGTTTTTTTTTTTTTTACATTTTTTATACAAAAAGGCATAAAAAAACAGTAAAATCAACCTTGTCTCTTCGTCCTTCTTCAAGGACGTCTGCCCCCGCTTGGCCTGCCGACCTCCCTGTCCCAGCGAGCGCGTTACGCCACTTACTTTGACGTGGCCGTGCTATCACGCTGCCTCCTGCAGCCACATTGGACGGAGGAGGGCGTGCACTGGGCCCTGATGTACTACCTGCAGCGGCTGAAGCAGATCCTGGAGGAGCGACCCGAACGCCCCCCTGAACCTTTGGTCGCTCCTCTGCCGCGACCACGCAGCAGCTCCATGGTGGCCGCCACGCCTTCCCTCGTCAACACCCACAAAACCCAGGTAACTAATCATGTGGATTTCACAGCAGAGGAGGGGAAATGACAAAAAAGAGTCGTGTAGTCCATCAGATGTCCAAGCTGCACTCACTGTTACATCCTTTGCTGTGTTCTGCAGGATATGAGTCTGAAATGCAACGAGGAGGGAAAATCTCTCAGCACAGAGACGTTTGCGAAGGTTTCTCTCACCAACCTCCGTCGACAGGCGGTCCCCGACCTCGCCTCCGACCTGGGCATGAATATCTTCAAGAAGGTCAGAGGTCAAAGTTTACCTTTAGGCAGATCATACACATATGAGCAATATCTGCTAGATCAAGAAAAGAAAGGCAGGTCATAGACATGGGCAGCATGCAGAATTTGTTTATTTTCTGATTTAATTTTGTGATGCAGTGTTAATAACTTTCTAGAGAAAAGTGATGTATTTACTATGGAAAACAGTATATTCAATTTTACACATGAATAATAATATCAGCCCTGCTAGGGCTCACTCAGATCTTTAACCAAAGGGGGTTCTCTCATGTTTCCAATGTTTTCATGTCACTCAAACTAGAACTGTCTAATGATCAGTTTGGTGAGATCTTGGAGGTGTCCATTTTAATCAGCAAAACTCTGTGTTCTGTTATTTTGCAAAGTATGACTCAGCATCCATCTGGTGGTCTGATATCTTTGTTTACCCAAAAAAGTAGGCAGCAAGGAAAACTTGAAACAGTTGGTGCATCGCAGAGTCCTTGTTGTGACGGTCAAAGAGAAGTTATGTGTCAGTACGAACCCATTATTATCAAGATTGGGTTTCTTAGGCCACACATTTCATATCTTTTTAGTTCCAGGAAAGGTTTAATACACTATAGTGACCTTTTCCTTCAATTAACTATTGACTGATGTGTTTAAAGTAAGTTTACTTTACCATGAAGGCAAAGAAATAACCTAAGATTCAGGTTTGCATTAAAAGTACGCAGGACAGAGAGGATTGTGGTTCTTACTGTCTCCTCCTGTTATGTTTCAGTTTAAGAATCGGCGTGAGGACCGCGAGAGAAAAGGCTCCATCCCCTTCCATCACACAGGGAAGAAGCGTCAGCGCCGTATGGGGGTCCCTTTCCTGCTCCACGAGGACCACCTGGACGTCTCACCCACCCGCAGCACCTTCTCCTTCGGGAGCTTCTCCGGCCTGGGTGACGATCGGAGGACGCTGGACCGCGGCGGCTGGCAGGCCACCATCATGGGTAGGCAGAGTGCCGTTCACACTGAGAGTAGGTCGCATGTCATCAGTTTGCAAGTCTTGCTTCTCCCTTCTCCCCCCGAAGCTCCCATTTGGTGAGTCAGAGGATTCAGTGTGGCTGTCAGCTAGTGAATCAGGTCAGTTCATTAACATTGGTAATCGTGATGAGCTCTTACTGGGAAGTGTTATTAAAATCTGCTTAAGTCAGAAATATGTTTTTTATCATTATTATCCAAAATTGACTTTTTAAAGCCTCATATTCATGCCTCATATTCATGAACCCACATCCCTTTTCAATGTACTGCTGCTGCTGCTGCTACAAATTAGCTTCATTTCCTGGAAGAAATTTTATAAAAATAAATGAAGGAAAAAATGCATGAAGGGGAAATTTTACAACAGCTATCTTACTCTTTGTATGTGAGACACTTTTCACACAGTATTTTTTAAGCATGTGTTCAGGAGGAAACATGAGCATGAAGCGCGAAAATCCCCCTGATATCCATATTTTTCTTAAAAACAATTAGCATTTTTGCGTGTGTGTTTGATTGGACCTGATGTATTTACCTGCTGCATCACTTTTCAGGCAAATTCACGCGGAGGGGAAGCACGGACACCGCCGTGGACGCCGACAGCCTGAGCGCCAAGCACTCCCACTCCCACCACTCTCTGCTCCGAGACATGCCCGACCACTCCAACAGCCACAGCGACAACACCGTCAGAGAGGGTAAGGAGAGGGCAGATGACAGAGTGAAGTAAGAAAGAGCCACAACATTTCAAAATAATAAAGCATTTAAACTTTCTAAAACATGACCAGATTTGTAGATGCACTCCATACAATATCTAACTTATCAAATAGTTTCCCACAGTTTGAATGCTCTCTTGTAATAAGCTTCAGTAAGATAGTAATAATAAAAATAAGTACCAAATGATGGAACATCCTCTGCATGTCCCCTAGAGAGGCTGGAAGAGTAAAATCAAACGCACACTTTTTATTATGAAAATACAAATGAAAACTACAATCACATTACTACCCATCAGCTACAATAAACACCAGATGCTGCCGGCTCCACTGAGGCCTGCCAAACAGAAATAGGACAGGATTATATAACAGAGACATTCCTGTGACGACGCTAATTTGCATGCAAACAACAGAGCTGTGCTCCACACTGTCATGTGTGTGCTTTTAGTTTACTGAGAACAAGTGATGATTATAGAAGAGATTCTCACATGATCAGAAAGACAAAAAAGTACACATATGGGGTATGTTGGAAAATATTAATTTACACAAACATTAATAATAACATAATGTGATTATTCACTATAGTTTTTATTGTTCATGTCATTTAAAAATAAGAGACCACAATTTTATCTGTAAAATAAGGAACTTAAATGAATCCTTAAACTCTGTTATTAAAACCCTACTAACCTCTGCCGCCCACAGTTCGGTCTCAGATCTCCACCATCACCATGGCAGCGTTCAACACCACGGTGGCGTCCTTCAACGTTGGCTATGCTGACTTCTTCACCGAGCACATGAAGAAGCTCTGCAACCCCGTCGCCGTGCCCGAGATCCCCGTGGAGCCGCTGGCCTGCGCCAACCTGCCGCGCAGCTTCACCGACTCCTGCATCAACTACTCCTGCCTGGAGGAAGGGGAGAACATTGAGGGGACCAACAACTTTGTGCTGAAGAACGGCATGCTGGACCTCACTGTGAGTGTTGGGTCATTCGGTGAAAACCACTTTAAATGACCCCAGTGGGCAAATACAGTCAACAGATGTTATTGGCCTTCTGTTGCTCAACTAATCAATAAAGATGTTTTTTTTTCTGTCAATGCAACATGATAATGACATATTTCTATCTCATGAAGGCTTTCCAGTTTGCTTTCTGGTCATTTTTTTCGTCATTTTCGCACTGTTGTTTGGACAAAATAAGCTATTTAAGATGTTACTATATGTTTTCCGGAAACTTGTGATGGATCTAAACAACAATTCTCCCCTTTTTCCCCTTCCCCTTGTATCTCAGGCCGTCCTGCGGGCTCTTTACGCCGTCCTCAGCCACGACATCAGCTCCAGGATCTGCGACGTGGCCCTCAACATCATCGACTGCCTGCTGCAGCTGGGCGTGGTACCCGGCATGGGCAAGAAGCTGTCCAAGGCCGACAACAAGGAGAATCAGGAGATGCGAGCCAAGGACCCGGCCAGTCAGAACCTTGGGGGAGGCGCCCAGGGAGGCGGCGCGGTCCCCGGGGCGGGAGCGGGCGGAGGGGGAGACGGCGGCGGAGGTGGAGGAGGAGGAGGAAGTGGAGGAGGGAGCGGGCAGGGGAGCAAGGATGATGTGAAGAATAACAAGGACAATGATAAAAAGGTGCGTCCTCATTTTTTAGAATATACGTTATATATTATAAACATCTAAATATATCTACATAAAACGTCTTTGTGCTCCTACTTGTGTCCTTCCCCGTGAACAGGAAGAGGGCTCCGGCTTCAGCACCCACCGCCTGGCTCTGACCATGCTGATTAAGATAGTCAAGTCGCTGGGCTGTGCTTACGGCTGTGGCGAGGGACACCGCGGACTGTCTGGAGATCGCCTAAGGATGCAGGTCAGACTCTCCTTGCTACCTTAAGCGACCCTCCTCAGTACATGTGTGCAGCCTCCACAAATTGACGCGGTTTGCAGTGCCTGACGTGTAGTCTTTTTCAATTAATTATTAACTGCATTGCTCCTTCGGCGTCATAAAAGTTTCATGAAAATGAAATGAATCCCTCAAGGGGGCTGGGCCGAGCTTCTAACTTTAGTGAGAAGCAGCTGTGTTCATCAATATTTTTTTTTAATAGATTAACTCATATGTGAGAAATAAAATGTGTGACAGCTGATATCTTTTATGAGAATCAACAAAAAGTGCTGACCCTGCAAAGAAAGCCACTTCATAACTTGGAAGAAACCGGCCCAGCTGGAAAAAAAGAATTGCTATATGTAAATATTTAATGATGCACAATGACTTTTTTTAAAAATATGTTATATTTATTTCCTCCCAGGCCCAGAACTGCCTGACCAGCCTTTACAAGCTGGACAAGCTGCAGTTCCGGCAGACGATGCGCGAGTACGTCAACAAAGACTCTCTCAATAACATTGTGGACTTCCTGCATGCACTGCTGGGCTTCTGCATGGAGCCCATTACTGACAGTAAGTGTGTGTGTGTGTGATCACGACACACAGAAAATATGCACATGCGGCGTCAGCAAACGCAGAGTTATCAGACCAACACCGTTTTTTAACGTGGATACGATTCAGGTCAGGAAGACTCAGCAGGACTGAAGATTAATGATTTTGATTAATGATTAATGATTTTTTTCTTGGATCAGGTGATTAATAGTTCTACATAATGTTAGAAAAAGGTGAATAAAGGCACCAGCAGCTCTGTATTTTGGCACAGTGATGCTTTGAGGTGAGCACATAAATCAGCGTGCTCACATGTTTAACAGGTATGATGTAAGCATGTTCATCATCTCGATTGAGTCTGTGCGTCAGCACGCTAACATCTGCTATTTATTGCATTGCTTTACTCATAACAGAATACCTGCAAAACATCTCCATCACCTCCAGCTGTACTTTCTGCTAATTATAATTAGCAGATGTCGGCATGCTGAGAGGAAACAGTGTGAAACGATGAACGTCCTAACATGGTACCTGCATAACATCAGCATGTTAGTATAGAGGGTTTGTGTTTAACTTGTGTTTAACTGGACAAATTAAAATATCTACTAAAGGTAAAAAAGTTATTACACGAATGTCTGCACATAATTTCACAAATTTAATTTGTTCTGAAGTTTCACATGAAAATGAAAATGTCAACGTCATGGTATAAATATTATCAGTGATGTCCAGTTTCACATCTGAGAAGCTTGGAGTAGTGACTGATGTGTATTTTTACTCAATAAATTATTTAACCTTAAAGAAACAATTTAGGTAATATGCTTACATAACTTGACGATTATTCTTTCACAATTAAACTGTCATGTTTATAATTATAACCATTCAAATCCTATGTCACACTCAAAGGTCTAATGTGGGTGCTGCATTACATTATTAGTAGTATAAACTAAAGATTTTTCACAATAAATCACATTCTAGTGTGGTTGACAAAGCTGAATTGCACTACCGCTGTCTCACCCCGCACTTCGACTTTGCATTCCAGCGCTATCTCTGTTGATATATCTGTTTTTTCCCTTCCACTCGTCCTCCGCTTGTCTGCGTCCCTTTTTGTCATTCGTCCTCCTCCTCCTCCTCCTCCTGCCTCCATCCTCCTTCTTTTCCCTCATCCACCTAAATGAGCTGAATCCTTCCTACCTTCCTTACTCACTCATCCATTCTGTACACTTGCCAATCCGAAGCTTTGCCCATTACATCTCTGCTCAATCAGTGGCTTTATTGCTGAGCATTGAGACACATTGTACATGCCAATTCAGTTTTGAGATTAGTATTTTGTACAGCTACGATCATCAGGATCACATCATACAAAATACTGTGCAATTGGCAAGTTACTGAACCGATGAGTGTTTTAATTCTGAAAGTGAACAGGGCACCTTGTTTAGTTTTTTGGGTGTGTTTGTGTGTGTGTGTATTATTTTTTCCAATCTGTGTGTGTGTGCACGCGTCCCGAGTTCACCTCCTCGCCGGAGGTGGGGTGCCACGTCCTTTCTGACACCGCATACATGTCTGTGCTGGCCTGATGTCAATCAACTTGTGCCCCGCCTCTTTTCTCTTGCAGAGTACGGCAGTGCAGGTGAGAGGTCCAGGAGGGCGAAAAAAAGAAACATCGGTAGATACACATGATCGAATATCAATAACAGTCAACAATATTAGCAGTAAGATGAATATACTCACCCGATCAGATCCTTCCCAAGGCACCGCTTCCATCGCTGCACCCCTCACTCGCTCCGAAAGTGACAAAACTCGCCTGCAACTCCAAAATTCATGATTAAATCTGGTATTCATAGAGCTTCTATTCTTTGCATAGACAGTAAGTTTAATCTAACTGGACCAAGAGGATAAGCCCCCCACTGTATGTTGTTATAGCAGGCCTTAGTCACTTGCATGTATTCCTTATCCCCTACCCAGAATTCTTTTCAGTTTGCTTCTCCCCCATATGCTTTATGACCCCCCTTTCCTTTGCTCTTCCTCCCCCACCTTTCCCTCCCTGTTGTACGGGCTCACTGTTTTTTTTATTTTTTGATGCTCAAGCTGGTCAGCCGTCAGTAATGCTCTCCCCCCGTGTGATCCGTGGTCTCTCCCGCCTCCCTGTTGCTTCCAGACAAGGCAGGCTTCGGGAACAACTTCACCACGGGGGACAACAAGTCCGTGGCCCAGAACATGGAGGCGGTGGTGGTGGGATGCATGTTCAAGTCCCTCATCACCCGCTGCGCCTCCACCACACACGAGCTGCACAGCCCCGAGAACCTGGTGAGTGGTGTCCGTCCATCTGCCTCTCGCTTTTTCCTCTCCTTCAAGCGCTCGGCCTTCAAACATCGCTTGTACTCCCGAGAAATAGATTCTCGTATTTCTCTTCGCAGGATGTCGTACCTGAATTATTAATGGCTCATTTCCCACTACAGCCATCGCTGGCGCCTTTGTTAATGCCTCATCATACATGATGAATCCTGTGAATGAGGACATTGACTTAAGCTGTTCTCAGTCCTTTTCCAGAGCAGATATTTTTATTTTAGTGGAAACTGGGCACCTTTTTAATGAGACCTGGAGCAGACAGCACACTGTATATTTGTCCTCCAGCTGATGTTTTTAAAGTCCTTTTGCTTGGCAGTTCTTCTGTAAGACTGCCTCACCTTTCACAGAGTATTAATAACTTCGCTTTTTTGTCTCACATGACGGCTGTGGAGTGTGTTAGAGCATCTCATCAGAGAGTGTCTTGTATTTAAGGCCAAGGGGGCTCATTTGCACAGTATCCCCCAAACGCAGAGGCAAAAAAAACGGCATGAGAACAACGTTTAAGACACAATGAAGAGAATAAGCTAAAGAATATGCAGAAAATAATAAATTATTGTTGAACCTAACCAACTGACATATGAAACAATTTAGAATAGTCCATCATCGCTAAGTTAGTCAAAAAATGCCTGTTATCCTGTAAATGATATTGTTTTTCAGTGTAACTCATTAAATCGTCCTCTAAGAGGTACCACGGCCACTCTGCGGTGCCTCGAAAGCCTCGAGGCTGGCGTGACTGGTGCACGTTGGCGGAAGATGACACACTTTTCAAGGCAGGCTTTCGTTATGGCACAGAATCAGAGGCCACCCACTCACAAGCTGGACCCGGTGCCTCGAACAAACTCCGCTCACACTCACTTACATCACCTCTTTATGCACTGATGCAAACACACACATGCTGTCCGACTAATTGCAAAGCTTCATTCTCAGTCCGAGCTATCATTTTTCTTCATCTTTTTCATATCTTCTCATCAACGCATCATTTGCCACCCTCTTCCTTCCTAGGGTCTGTACTGCGACATCCGCCAGCTGGTGCAGTTCATCAAGGAGGCTCATGGAAACGTCTTCCGCAGGGTGGCGTTGAGCGCTCTCCTGGACAGCGCCGAGAAGGTCACCACCACCAAGAAACCCGAAGAGAAGGAGGAGACCAAGCAGCCCGGACCCAGGAGGTACTGGCCAATCAGTGGCCAGAAATGGTCTGAATGACACCGCCTTCAATCACAAATGAGTAAAAGATTTAAAAAAAAAAAAAAAAAAAAAATCACTGGAAACAATCGTTTGTCCATTAAAGTTGAAGCGCCCCCAACAATCCCAGTGATTGGTTGTGCGCTTTCTCCTTTTCTGACAAATCAGAGCTGAGCTTCTCATCACGGCTGGCTGTTTTTATTTCTTTTACGTTTATTTCTGTCCTGTCTGCATCTGTTTTTCTTGCTTGAGTGACTGATTTGATTCTTATTTTGATTTTTAATTTTTATTTTCAAAATGACGTGGCTTTAACGGACTGGACAGGCCTGCCAGGAGGCACCTCCACTATTTCTGCCTCATCACGTGACCAAACTAGAAAAGGAAATACTTATGACTTTATTTCTAAGTTTTAATGCAGTTTAGCTTTTTAGGCTACAAGGTCACATGATTCGTGTCTGTGAAATGGAGCAGAAACAAAATATGCCTAAATATGCCTATAAACATAATATTACAGTTCAACCAGTTAATTTGTAAAATGGCACCAAACATGACTGTAAGATTCGCAGTTTTTGCATGTTGGCCCCTGACTGAAGCCTCATGTATTAAGATTGCATGTTCAGCCCGGGTTTACTCCCAAAAAGACGTGCATGTCATCTGTTAGTCCAGAGACTACAAACACAGGAATATTCTGAGTTGGTTCAGGTGATTTCATACCTGATGTCAGATGTTAAAAATTTACTTTTCTTTCCTTTTACCGCTAAAAGCTGCGCAGAAACTGTTGGTGTAATTAGAGATGTGCATAAAAGTGAGTTTATATGATAAATGCAGACATCCCACAGAGAAGAATAACGAGTAAAATGGCAAATCTTCCACTTACATACATAATGTTATTTTTTTTTTATTCACATCATTGTGGAACAGATAATTAGTTACCTCAGTTTGCCATCTAAAGTGACACTAGTTCCCATCAGAGCAAAATCATCCTTCAGGTTTTAAAAGGAGAATCAGGACAGTTTTGATCAGGTGGCCTGAGCGCTCTGTCTGTGTGTGTGTGTGTGTGTATGTGTGTGTGTGTGCATGAGTCAGTCAGGCGGGTGTGTCCGGGGAGAAGGGTCAGGTGTCCAGTGCTGCAGATGAGTGTCGCAGCTACATCTCCAGCAGACCCCCCCAGACACCCGAACAGTGAGTGTCCACCTCACAGCATCTCCATATAGCACCATCTATGTCGAGCCCAGCTGCCGTTTTATCTGCCCAAAACAGGAAAACATTTTTTTCCTCTGCCCCTCCGACAGAAAACCACAGCCACAGTGCTAAACAAGAAATTTACACTAAAAAATATACTAATTTAAGGAAGCTGAAGTGAAAGTTTTGTTTCCCCCTCTCTGTACCTCCAGTGACGAGCAGATCCCCGGTGCTCTTCTGGGCAGGAAGGACTTCTGGAGGAAGATGTTCAAGTCGCAGAGCGCCGCCAGCGACACCAGCAGCCAGTCGGAGCAGGACACGTCCGAGTGCACCACCGCCCACTCGGGCACCACCACCGACCGGCGCTCCCGCTCCAGGTCCCGTCGCATCTCACTGCGCAAAAAGCTGAAGCTGCCGATAGGTAAGAGAGTGTTGTTCTGCAACCAGTGCACCTCCAAAACTACCTTGAATTGTTCTTTTTTTAGAGGAAGAAATAAAAAAAAACATCAGGTAATCGGTGTCTCTGAAATTTATGTCAGCCAATAAAATTCCTGAAAGGTATTTACTTTAACTCCTCTTATTTGGATTTGCACACAGACCAAACCATGATAAGATCCAAAAATCAGTAGCTTAAGATGTAACATAAAAAGAGCAGTTAAAATTAAAAATAAGGATGAAAAAGTACGACTTGTGAAATTGTCTCCCTTTTGTCCTTCTGATTTTATGAAACTGGGCAGTAAACATGCGGTGTATGCAAATTAAGAATAACTTTTTAAAATTAGTTTTATCAAGTGAGCACACAAAATAAATGAAACTCAAGCACTCTGTAAAAAAAGTTTGTCAAAGAATGAAGAAAAGAAATGATTTATCTTATTTTTGGTGGGTCACTCTTGGACTTGGGCATCAAATTTAGATTGATATTTAGCAAAATGTTGATAATTGCATGAGGTAAAATCAATATAAACTTAAATGTTTGCACTTAAATGTTTTTTAAAGCTGTGATTTGTGTTTTTTTTCCCCACCTAACAAGTGATACAAAAAGTTTGATCTAAAACTTTTTGTCCCTGAGATCACTTTGTACTGTACATGCACAGTTTTTATTTCCATGTCCATACCTCATTTGCTGTCCCAGCTGTGGCCTTGAAATTCACTCTAACATGATGTTTCATATGTCTAACATTGGAACACTGCCTGCCTGCCGCGAGGCCGAGTCACTTCTTCATCTCTTCGGTCTGTTTTGTGCTCCTTTCTTTGTGCCTCAGCATGCCGTGGGACTGTTCGCCTACCACTCACTCTCTCTGTCTTACGTATGTGGATGTGGTGCCATCTTCATACAGTATTTGTGTCACGTGTGTTTTCGTGTTGGTCATCTCTCCCCGTGTGCACGTTGTTCCGTGCCTGGCTCAGGTTATGTTTGCAAACGGTGGATGGATGGAGGGTGCTGCAGAGGGCCACAGGCTTTTCCCTGTGGCATGCACCGGCCCTGCAAAGGCAAACAGAGTGACGGCGAAACTAAAACAAGAGTTATATAGAGCAAGAAAGCCCTGACTTGACTTAAATAAAGCTAAGTTATGATTTTCACTGAGCTCAGTAATAAAATCCTTCTCATATGTTATACCAGTATTGCTTTTTATATAAATACTGACACTCAGACAGACACATAGCAAAGCGGAGACACATTTAATATATAAAGTTTGAGCTAAACAAAATTGAAGTCATTTTCTAAAACAAATTAGCCCAAAAGGAAAAGACTGAAGATTCCCTGAAGATGATCCAAACACAGTGCAGTATCTCCATTTTGCAGTAATTATGCAGGTTATGTAGCAGAAATGTTTTGGGGTAATATAACCATCCTAAAAAGACATAAAATAAAGGCATTATAGCCTTTGTATCTGTTGTACCAGCCAGCCTGAAAACGTATTTCACTGCTTCTGCTATTCCTGCTCTCTGCCTTTATAGGACGATGTAGTTTCCTCCATCCGTCTGTGAGAACATACTGTGACAGTGTGTTTGCAAATACAGCTCGGCCGGGGTCTTTTGTTTCAGTCTTCATATAAAAAAATGACAAGTTAGTTTTGTACATTTTTTGTATAATTTTTGAATGAACCTCTGTGAATCTCCCTGAATGTCTGTGCCTGTGCAGTAACGACAAGGGAATGCTCTGCCCGTCCTTTCTAAACTTTGTGTGTGTGTGCATGTGTGTACGCTCCCCTTTGTGCTGCTTTGTTGGATGTTCACGCACGTTTTCTTTACTCGCGTGTCTCCAGGCAACTGGCTGAAGCGTTCCTCTCTCTCCGGACTGACTGACGGCGTCGAGGACCTGCTGGACATCAGCTCGGTTGATCGGCTCTCCTTCATACGTCAGAGTTCAAAGGTCGGGAGCGACTATAAAACTGATCACTCGCTCCCATAACGTGAAACAGCCACCCCCATCCTTATACAGCTCATATTAGCATTAATATGATGATATAAGCTAATTAATATTAGATAAAAACTTTAAAAATGTAATCATATCATTTGATTTGCTTCATTTTGTATTATACAGCAAGAAAAATCTCATAGCCAGGGCTGGAGCTGTTTTTCGGGCGAGCAGGGTATCAACCTGACTCAAGTTTACATTGTTCAGTTAAAAACACATCGATTGACATTATGGACTTTAAAGGCTTTTATATCCGGTATATTTAAATCAGACTATTTTTCAGCCAAAAGATTAAAAAAAACCCCAAAAGGTTCTGAAACAGTATTTACGCTTTTATTTTGAAAGATGTAATTACAGGATATAAAACAGTAAATGTGCAGTTTAAATATAGAATATGTGAGTATACAGTATACAGACCTTATTTTGGGTGTCAAAAGTAAGTGCAAGAAAATGTATTTTGGTTTAAGTCACCATCTGATTTGGCCTGTCTGTCTGTGTGTATTTACTGGTGTGTTTTTACCTGTGTGTGTTTATCCGTGTGTGTTTGCTTGTGTCAGGTGAAGTTCACCAGTGCAGTGAAGCTGTCAGAAGGGGGCGCAGCGGGGCCGGAGTACGGCAGGGACGAGGAGGAGAATTTCTTCAAGCGGCTCGGTAAATGGAGGTCTGGCAGGAGGAATCCATCCAAGCTTCACCACACAGAAGAGAAAGATGGTAGACCTCCCCCACCCAGGGGTGCCCCCTCCCACCCAAGCCCCCCTCCTCCTCCCATCGTCCTTTTGTCGAGCTCTTTCTCTCTCTCGTTCTGTCCGTGCCTCTGTTTGTCCGTGTTCTGTCGTGTCTTGTCTCGCCTCGCAAAACTCGTGGTCTGTTCTCTTCTGCCAGTTCCTCCGTCCGCCATCCTACATGTCAGCTCTGCCGGACAGCTGCCTGCTACTCTCTGTTAGCCTGGATGTCTCATTTTCAACCCATCAGTGTCTTCTCTCTGAAAACACACTTTCGGAACGATTGGTGTTATATTTTTGTTGCAAAGTCCAAAAAGTTCATGTCAAACAAAGCAGTCGTGGCACTTTAAAGCACCTTTTTAACATTTATCTGAGGAAACGAGAAAAACATCCTTTTACAAATTGAAAAGTCGCATTCATAAACAATAAAGTTCAATAAAATTCAATTCCCTAGTTCAATTGAAAACACTTAGTAGCATGACCAGAAGCTTATAGTATATGTTACTCATCTCTATGTTTTAGCATATCATAGCAAAATAAACACACCAAAACTCACATATTTGTTTCCTACCTAAGGTTTAAGTTGCATTCCCCAAACATGGTTTTTAAGCCAAATGACATAAGAAATAAGGGAAAATGAAACGTGCTATTACCCTGTATTTGACACTTGTGGCCACAGTGACTGCTGTTAATAATAAATCACTGACAGACAGTTACGCAATTACCATAACAGAGGAAATCTTGTCCATTAAACATTAAAATGAGAACACTTTTACTTACCTCTGTGGTGTGTGAATGCAACACAAACCACATCCAAGGCTAGATTACCAACCAGGCATATAAACTGAAATAGAAAAGGGCTTTAACATCTACTTCTAGCTAATTTCATGCTTTCTTGGTGCATTTTCTCAATTAAACTATAACTACTTTGGGGGACATGAGAGTCAACAGACTGGGGCCTTAAAATCACATTTTTCCCAGTCCGTCCCTGCGTTTCAAAGCCAAAAGTGCCATCACTGCAGTGTTTCTCACTAATTTTTGGACACATTTCTATTCATAGATTGTCCAATGATTTATCAAAAATGCATGTGTTAATTTTAATGTGCAAAGAAGACATTCGGATGTGTTGAAAATTCCACCTCTTCATTGGGACTGGACTCGGGTCACAAATTGGCTCGAGGTTGTGTTGTTTTGTTTCTTTTTTGACAACCATATGTTGTTTGCATTTATCAAAATTTTCCAAAGAGGAGCAGATTTTGGCAGTTCAATTTAAAAAAAAAAAAAAAAAACTCTCTTCTTCCTCCACATCCCCTTTTTCTCTGACTGTGCACGCTCTGCCACTCTTCCCCCTTCCTCCTCCTTTCACTTCACGGTGGAGGGAGAGGAAAGGAGGCGTGTGGGAATAACTCATACCTACGAAACCATCTTTCTACCGTGGAGCGCATCTCTGTGCTGTGTCAAGCATGACGCTGTCTCTCTCCGTCTCTTCTGTGGTGACGTCTGGTGGTATTTTCCAATGCCTGAGTCTCAGTGGAGTGATTAAAAAAAAAAAAAAAAACTGTCCACATACAGCTTTCTTCTGTTCGGCTGCAGTTACACTTGTCATTTCAATGTGATTTATTAGACCTCATTATAAAAAAGACATTGCTCAATAGACCTGAAAGTGGCCTTAATTTGCTTTCACTGCCCTCCGTGCAATTGTTTTTTGCATCTGTGATCATAAAATAAATTGAAGGTCCAAGTGAAACCACGCCGATGGCTGTGTCCATCTTTCACTGAGCTTCATTTGTTGGTGGCTTTTTGTCAAATGTCCTGGATGGTGATGTTGCCTCATGCAGTGTTTACATGTAAAACTCAGTGCAGCCTTTACTTTGCACACAATTACATCCAAACACGCCTGTTTTTTTAAAAAAAGATCCCTTCACTTGTCCTGCTATACCCTCCTCTTCTTTTCTCTCCTCTTCTTCTTCTTCCTTCTTGTTCTTTGGTCACACTCCTCTCCAGGACCTCACGGTTTTCAGGAGCGTCTGGCAGCCAGTCAGGAGGCCATGAAGAACAAGAACGTGGTGAATTTGGGTGCCATCCGACAGGGCATGAAACGCTTCCAGTTCCTCCTGAACTGCTGCGAGCCGGGAACCATCCCCGACGCCTCCATCCTCGCCGCCGCTCTGGACCTGGTATGATGCACTCATCCATTCATTTTACATTCGGGCTGTTTCACATCCTCAAAAGTTGCCACGTCATGCAACAACTGGCACTGAATCCACTTCCAGGAAGCTCCGGTCGTGGCCCGGGCCTCCCTCTTCCTCGAGTGCGCCCGATTTGTCCACCGCTGTAACCGCGGCAACTGGCCCGAGTGGATGAAGGGCCACCACGTCAATATCACCAAGAGAGGCCTGTCCAGGGGCCGATCCCCGATTGTGGGCAACAAAAGAAACCAGAAGCTTCAGTGGAACGCTGCCAAACATTTCTGCCAGTGGGGAGACGTGAGTTGAAGATTTCTCAAACTCATCTGGTTGTTAATTTATTTACAACATCAGGGGTGAGACTGTGTTTCTATATGTGTTTTATCCACTCAGGCAATCGGCACAAGGCTCAGCGAGCTCTGCCACTCCGACAGCGAGAGCCCTGCAAACATCCTGGGTTACATTTTTGACGAGGAGACCAAACGGAGAATGAGAAAAGAGGACGAGGAGGAGGATTATTTAGATGACAGTGAGTCGGGAAAGAGTGAGAATACCTTCACAGCACATCTTGGGTGGATGTGGTTTAATAAAATACACATTTTTACAGAAAAAAATCTATATTCAATGAGTATTATTTAGCATTATTACTAAACTCATTTAAATGTTTTCTTCTTACATTAAATTTTCCTCAACTGTGTCAGCTTTTTCCATGTGTTGTCATTGGACATAAAAACAAAACTCATGGTCAGCTTACTGTGTTTCTCTGGTACTTTCAAACACATCTCATGGTCTTCCTCAGATTGTGTTAGCTAAAGTTGAAAGCAGTGGAAAAAGGTCATAAATGGACCTTGAATTAACGTTTTCTTTTTACTGTTTCCAAGGCTCAAGTTAGTTTGTTCAAATGTATCTTTATTTGTAGTAAAACATTAAGTTTTGTTTACATTTATCTTATATATCTTTTACAACACTTTTTTTCCATCACTTCCTGCCTCAAAGATACAGTCAATCCAACGAAATGTGGCTGCCCCTTTGCTCTGAAGATGGCTGCCTGCCAGCTCTTGTTGGAAATCACCACTTTCCTGCGAGAGACCTTTCCCTGCTTACCTCGGCCGCGCACTGAACCTCTCGTGGTCAGTAATCAAATCTTCTGTTGAGGAAAAAAAAAAAACAAAAAAAAACATTCAGAGTGAAATATAGAGATTGTGTGAGGTCACTGTATCAAAATGTGGGGTCAGATTTTCCGTAAACATGTAGAACCTGCTCACGTGTTGGCTGTAGGATCTGGACAGCTGCCGCCTGCGCCTGGACCCGGAGCTCGGCCGTCACCGCTACGAGAGGAAGATCAGCTTCGCGGGCATCCTTGACGATGAGGACGGACACGATTCGCTCAACAGCAGCAGCCACACATTGAAGTCTGACACCACCTGCGACGACAAGAAGACGCAGGAAACTCAAGGTGAGATCTGGTGTCAAACAGAGCGGGCCGTTTGCTTTCTTACTTCCCTGCTTGCTTAATGTTATAAATAATTTAGATGATCTCTCCCCGCTTCCCTCCTCACCAGCACCCATCCGTAAGATTCGCATCGGAGGCTCACGGCTGCTTCAGATCAAAGGGGCTCGCAGTTTCCGTGTTAAGAAGGGTGGCTCCCTGTCCTCCATACGCCGGGCAGGGAGCCTCAAGAGCACCAAGTTGTCCCGGCAAGACTCTGAGTCAGAGAATGAAGAGGGGCTGCTTTCACAAACACACAGCAGGGACACTGTCACAGACATCGGTACGACGTGGATTATTCAGTCATGTTTGCAGCATGCACCTTTGACAGGAAGTGATTCCACATCGAAACACTCCTCCCCCCGTTATAAGAGATCAAATGGGGTATTTTAAACATTTGCATCTTCTTCTTTCCTCTTGCAGGCAGCCCCTTTAGCACCAGCGAGCCCAGCATCGAACCAGAGGGCCAGAGCTCAGGAGGAACAGAGGACAACTACCACCGCAACATGTCCTGGCTCCATGTGCGTCCTTTAATGTGTTTGACAGAGTTTATGTCTTTTCCTTCCTACATCCTGACCACCCCCTCCCCTCTTCTCTCGGCACAGATCATGATCCTTCTGTGCAACCAGCAGAGTTTCATCTGCACCCACATCGACTTCTGCCACCCGCGCTGCTACCAGCACCACAGCCGCTCCTGCGCCCGTCTGGTGCGTGCCATCAAGCTCGTGTACGGCGAGACAGTGGACAGCTTGAGAGAGGACAGCGCCTCCTCCGGAAACATCGGGGCTCGTGCCAAGAAGAGCAAAGAGGTGAGTTTTGGCAAACTCTCCCTCCTGATTTAAACTCTGTACATTTTTTCGCATTGGTTTCCGAAAACCTCTGCTCCTTCAGTGTTCAGACAAGTCTTGCCTGAGGACCCCGTCCATGAAGAGAAGACCAACTGACTCCAACACAGAAGGAAAGAAGGACACCGGCATGCTCAAGTACATCCGCAACCAGGTGAGGATGTTTCAGGAGTTTATTACTCAGATTAAATCTTCAAATATAGTCAGATTTTCTTCATGTGCCGTTTGTGCATCTTCCAGGTGATGAGCTTGTCGCCAGCCCCGCTTTCCCTGCTGATCAAGGCAGCTCCTATCTTGACGGACGACATGTACGGAGACGTCCAGCCTGCAGCCTGGGAGCTCCTGCTCAGCGTGGATGAACACATGGCAGCTGCTGCTGGTGAGTCAGCCATCAGGCTGCGCCCCCGTAATCTCTGGGTCTCCTCTGTGGGTTTGCTGTGACCTTTTTTTTACCATCCTCCTCCCTGCCCTTTCCATCTGCCTCTTTCTCGTGTCCTTTCTCTTGCCCTCTCTCCTCATTCCTCTCCCATCCTCCGCCCTCTCCGAATCCCCTCCAGCTGCCATGTTCCTGCTGTGTGCGGTAAAGGTCCCCGACGCGGTGACCGAAATGATGATGGCAGAGTTCCATCACCAGGAGGCCTGCCAGCGCATCAACTCCATCCTTAAGTTTTACACGCTGTGGCGCTTCCGTTACCAGGTGTGGCCTCGCATGGAGGAGGGAGCCCAGCAGATCTTTAAGGTACAGAAAAATAACAGTTTCTTATTTCTAATCGTCTTATGTGACTTGAATAACATTTTTTTTTCTTCTGTTTCAGATCCCTCCACCCAGCATCAACTTCACTCTGCCATCTCCTATTCTGGGCATGCCCTGTGTCCCCATATTCGACCCCCCCTGGGTGCCCCAGAACACGGGCAGCGTCCAGGACCCGATCAATGAAGACCAGTCTGTAAGTCTGAGCCCTTGTTCTCATGGACCACTTTCAAAAATAACAGCGATGGTATTAATATGTATGCACATGCTTTTCAGGCAGTTTTCGATGGGTCGTTAATAAATTTTATGTGAATCAAACACAGACAAACTGACCTGGGTAGTCATGTAGCTTAAGATAAAATAAAAAAAATGTAAGGGTCTGTTCACTCAGATTTTATCAATTACCTATAGTCATATATGGCCATGAAAAATTACTTTAATTCATTTGTCCATATTTTGAGAGTGAATATCGAGGACACTGTTTCCAGTAAGATACACCTTGGTTAGTTTTAGGCCTACAGGCGGTGACACTTTAGGGATGGCAGCATCAGTCCTTTTCTTTGTTCCAGACATTAACATGTCATAACTATTTCATGGATTGTGGTGAAATTTTGCACACACTCAGAGTTTTGCTCTGGTGCCACCATGAGGTTGACATTTGCAATTTCAAGCGAAACGTCACCACAACAATCAGATGATTTGACCTGGTGTATTTGGTTTCTGACTTTTCGTTGTAATTTCATTGTACTTTCATGCTAAACTAAGATGAGGGATAACTCATAAAGTCCGATCAGACTAAATTAAAACAATTACCCGTGTTAGATAGAATAGGGGTGGGTGAGAACGTGTGTTTTCTTTCATAATTTAGGTGAACGGACCCTTTAAATCTCATAAATTGTAAAGAGCATGTCAGTTTTTTATACTAAGTATTTGGATTGAGTCCCGCTTAACCCCACAGCAAACCAAAAGCAGATACAATGCACATACATTGCTATGCGAGTGTAATGTGGACAACTGCACCAAGAAATCTGCTAATTTAAGAAAAACACATGCAAGACATTTTTATAATGGTGATTTAAAGCTGTAAAACAGATTTCTTGGTGTTTCCTTTTTACTTTTTTGTCTTTTTTTTTTGTTAAAAAGCATGATTATCAAAATATGTTGAATAGATTTTGATGACGACCTGCGAGCACCTGTTCTATAATTTATCTATCGACTGTCTTTGTTTTTAGTACTCCACATTAATTCAGTCAGTCCATACCATAGTAAGTTGGTATTTCTGTCCGGATGTTTGTGCTGATGCATCTTGTTACCTCAGATCATTAATGATAGGAGGGAAAATCCCCATTTGGGAGCTGTAGGTTTTTCATCATGGGTCGGTCATTTCAGATAGTTTGCATCTTGATCAGTGATTCGCACCACACTCAAAAAGTCTCCTAGCACTTGCTCTGATTGTGAGAACCAAAAATAACAGCATGCATCGGACATTCAGACATTTTGTGCGTGTTGTGCCGTTTATGCATGGTCATCGGATGAGAATGACTTTGCTGTGTATGTTTTTCATATCATGCATTCAGGCTATTTGGATTTGTATGTGTATGAGCACTCGTGCGAATGCTGTGAGGCATTTACTGTACACAAGACACAAGATACAGTAAATTCTCCAAATTCCAGTCTGAATTTGTTTGTGTTACAATTTGTCATGATTGAAATCTTTCCTATTTGAGACTTCAACAGTGTTCTCCATGATGCTCCGGGTTGCATTAGAGCATGAGATCAATGTGCTGGAGGAGAGTTACTGTATTAATGTGTTGTCCGGTCATTTTACATTACAAAATGCTCCTCAGATGTAAGCCTAGACGAGCTGTGCACACACGTTCCTGAGAGACTTAAAATCAATCAATTTTTGTATTAATTTGTACATTCCCTGATTCTGAATCTCCTGTATGTCTGCACCCGCTGTTCCTCCTCTGTGCCGTTCGATCCACCCTCCATGCTCGCCCTCTTTCCAGAAATCCTTCTCGGCGCGGGCGGTGTCGCGTTCCCACCAGCGGGCCGAGCACATCCTGAAGAACCTGCAGCAGGAGGAGGAGAAGCGGCGCCTGGGCCGCGAGGCCAGCATCATCACGGCCATCCCCGTGGCTCAGGAGGCCTGCTACGAGCCTACGTGCAGCCCCCCGCCTGAGCAGGAGGAAGAAGGTGGGGCTGCCGTGCTACACAGGAATACATTACACACAAATACAAAAAGTTTTAACAGGAATTGGGAGTGTGCTGACAGCTCTGTGTCCTGACAGCATGTTGTTTTTCTTGTATCCGTGCTCGTCTTGTCGGACATTGATCTCGCCAGCAGAAGAAGTGGTGAACCTGGCATCACGCCGCCTGTCCGTCAGCCCCTCCTGCGCCTCCAGTAACTCCCACAGGAACTACTCTTTCCGTCGGGGCTCCGTGTGGTCTGTCCGCTCACTGGCCAGTGCTGAAGGTATGAAAATAAACTGCTTGTTTTAGAAATGAAAACTGAGCTTTTCTCCCTTGATGGCCACTGAGACATTTTATGTGTTTGCTGTCAGATGAAGAGAACACAACAGAACACACTCCTACTCACCACATGTTACAGCCACCGCAAGCTGTCTTCCCAGCATGCATCTGTGCTGCAGTCCTACCGATAGTGCACCTCATGGAGGACGGGGAGGTCCGAGAGGATGGCGTGGCTGGTAGGTGTCACTGTACAAAAAATTGTTTTCCTTTTATTAAATGTTGAAATAAAACAGAACAGTTGTACCCAGTTAAATATTTTATCATCACAGCGTGAGACAGTATGTTTCCTAATGTTTCCAGTCAGTGCTGTTGCCCAACAAATCCTGTGGAACTGCCTGATTGAAGATCCGGCCCTCGTTCTCCGACACTTCCTGGAAAAACTAACAGTGAGCAACAGACAGGTAGGTGAAGCACAAACGCAGCGTCGGATCTGATGAAGCAGAATCAAGCAACGTGACTATTAATGCTTATTTTGTTCCTCCAGGATGAGCTCATGTACATGCTGAGGAAGCTCCTGCTCAACATCGGAGATCTGCCGGCCCAGACCTCGCACATCCTCTTCAACTACCTGGTGACGCAGCATCTTTATTTCTTACACATCTCCAACACTCTTTAAACTATCTTTTAAACAGTTCTCTCCTCTGAATCCCCCCCACACATACTCTTCCTAGGTGGGTCTGATCATGTATTTTGTGCGGACACCGTGCGAGTGGGGGATGGACGCCATCTCGGCCACGCTGACCTTCCTGTGGGAGGTGGTCGGCTACGTGGAGGGGCTCTTCTTCAAGGACCTCAAGCAGACCATGAAGAAGGAGCAGTGTGAGGTCAAACTGCTGGTCACTGCGTCCATGCCAGGTGAACTGATAAGATCACTGCTTTTGATTAGTTTAAGATCCCATTTAGACTAACAGTGGAAGCCTGTTAAGACTGATAACCTAAAGAATGTTATATATTAATAATAGGTCATATATTTAAATATTTTCTTGTGTGTTTTCAATGCAGGAACCAAAACGTTGGTGGTGCATGGGCAGAACGAATGTGACATCCCAACACAGCTTCCAGTCCACGAAGACACTCAGTTTGAAGCCCTTCTCAAGGTAATGACACCAAATACCAGGATATACTTTCCTTTACTTGAGTAAAAATACCAGAACAATGTGTGTAAAAATAACTCACTGCAGATAAAAGTCCTGCAAAGCTCCTTTTCACACATTTGCATTTATTTTTTGGACTGCTTTCTCTTATTTTTGCTTTGTGTAAAAAATGTGATAATTTTACCATTTGAGCCCGTGACAAATTATTTAGATAAAACCATCTTAGAGATTTAGAGGGGAAATCAAACAGGAGGTCAAAGGCCAAAAAGGGTGAAAACAAACTTTTATTTAAATTTATTTTAACAATGCGTTGTATTTCATAAGCTTTTCATATGTTTTTAAGGTAAAAATGTGGATGTCTGTAAAAAGTAACCAGTAACTTTAAATGTAATGGAGTAAAAAGGTCATTATCTTCATCTGAACATGGAAATATTCAGGTAAAATGCATTGAAGATGGAATATGGAAGATATTCAAGATCTTTTCCACAAACAGGAGTGCCTGGAATTCTTCAACATTCCCGAGGCCAGATCAGCACACTACTTCCTCATGGACAAACGATGGAATCTCATCCATTACAGCAAGGTCGACAGATTTGGTTTTATACTGAGCTGCCACTTTGTAAAGTCTGGGAAACTTAGTGTAGTAACACAGTCCAGTTAATCACGTGCTATCTTCAGATTAACCGAAGGATTTAATGCCCCCTTTTTTACACCGTGCTTACAATGTTGCTGTCCACCTCTTCCAGACATACGTTAGAGACATCTACCCCTTCCGGAGATCAGTCTCTCCCCAGCTCAACCTGGTCCACATGCTGCCTGAGAAAGGACAGGAGCTCATCCAGAAACAGGTGTGCAAGATTTAAAAAATACCCCGGAGAAATAGAAAACAGGGTGGTAACATGGTGGAAAACATAGGTCTACAGTCTTTCCTCTTTTCTGTTTTCCTTGCAGGTGTTTTCCCGAAAACTGGAGGAGGTCGGCCGCGTCCTCTTCCTCATCTCCCTCACACAGCACATGCCGGCTGTGCACAAGCAGTCACACGTCTCCCTGCTGCAGGAAGACCTCCTCCGCCTGCCGTCCTTCCCGCGGACTGCCATCGACGCTGAGTTCTCACTGTTCAACGAGCAACAAGGTGACACTTAAATAAAAATCATTCCAGTTTAAAAGATAGTGAATGATGTTTGAGGTTTGTTTTACCATCTCCACCTCCTCCTCCTCCTCCTCTACCCCACTCTCTCAGGTAAGGAGCTGTTCGGTTTGGACACGCTCCACAAGGTGCTGTGGATCAAGCTGCTGGAGGAGATGTTTCTGGGCATGCCCAGCGAGTACCCGTGGGGCGACGAGATGATGCTGTTCCTCAACGTCTTCAACGGGGCCCTGCTGCTGCACCCGGAGGACAGCGCCCTCCTCAGGCAGTACACAGCCACCGCCATCAACACCGCCGTTCACTTCAACCACCTGTTCTCCCTGAGCGGGTACCAGTGGATCTTGCCGACCATGCTGCAGGTACGGACACTCCTACACATGACGTGGGTTGGGGACGACTTAGATTCAGTCTCAGAGTTTGTCCTCTCCGCATTCTTATGACAGGTCTACGCCGACTATGAGAGCGACCCTTTGCTGAGGCAGGGCATCGAGTTCTGCTGCCGCCAGTTCTACATCCTCCACCGCAAACCCTTCGTCCTGCAGCTGTTTGCCAGTGTAGCTCCTCTGCTGGAATTCACAGTAAGCATACACATCCACAAATTCACATTCATTAGCAATCAGTTTGTGTGTTTGTGTTTTTTTTATATGCCAGCTTGAGTGAGCTTCTCCTGCCTTCATCTCCCGTCCCAGACCAGCACAAGTACTGGCCTGTCTAAAGGAGTATCTGCTCAGTGTCTGTTCGACCTGCTGGTCTCTCTGGAAGGTGAGACCCACGACGCCCTAGATGCTCTGGAGCTGGTCAAGGCTGAGAAACCTCTACGCTCTCTGGGTAAACCAATGCACATTCAGTGCCCTGTACATACTTGAGTTGCAGGAACAAAACCAAACCTCTCCTTTATTTTCATTGCAGATTTCTGTTATGGTAACGAGGACTTGACCTTTTCCATCAGTGAGGCCATCAAGCTGTGTGTCACTGTGGTTGCCTACGCCCCTGAATCCTTTAGGAGGTACGCACCCACATCGAGGAGACATCCAGAACTATCTTCCCCTCTTTTTTTGTAAATTTCTAACTATTCTCTCCCCTCTATCATGCATCTCTCCAGCCTCCAGATGCTAATGGTGCTGGAGGCCGTGGTCCCCTGTCACCTCCAGAAGCTGAAGAGCAACACGGTCACAATGGAGTCGGCCTCGGCAGCCAGGGACGAGATCGCAGCCATTGCTGCCCTGGCCACGTCCCTGCAGGCCCTCCTCTACAGCTCAGAGGCCCTCACAAGGTCTGACTCTTGCAACTGAGAACGCAAAAAGCTGCAACAACTGGATTTGAGAGCTGCTTACAATCCTCATAATTTTACCATCCACAGGCCCATGACAGCCCCCCAGATGTCCCGCTGCGATCAGGGCCATAAGGGAGGCACCACAGCCAACCACGCCATGTCAGGAGGGGTCAACACCAGGTAATCTGATCAGCTATAGGAGAGGATTTAACTCCTTGAATCAACACCTGAGGGTTTGCATGCTTGTGTCTGTGCCCAGGGACAACCTCCACCTGCTGGAGGAAGGACAGGGCATGCCGAGGGAGGAGCTGGACGAGCGAATCGCCAGGGAGGAGTTCCGCCGGCCGCGGGAGTCCCTGTTGAACATCTGCACCGAGTTCTACAAACAATGCGGGCCGCGACTCAAGATCCTGCAGAATGTAGCTGGCGAGCCACGGGTCACCGCCCTGGAGCTACTGGACATCAAGTCCCACATGAGGTGACAGGATTTACTCAAGGCGGATTTCAGTGGATTTGATGCTAAAAGTTTGCGAGTTGATTGATTGAAGTCTCCTCCTGCAAGTTGCTCAAACAACATTTTCTTTTACATTTTCTTTCCAGACAGCTAGGCATCGTCAAAAATGTATCTCTATCCAAATACCAGTTCATACACTGCCTAAAAGTCGGATGAATACATTTTGATCTCATCTTTATTTTCAGGTTACAAGATCTGAAATTGGATCTTAAAATGAAGCAGTGCCTTAAGAATGATTTATTTTATTCCTTTTGTCATACAATTTTTGTTAATTAAGTAAAATTTTGGTGATGCAGTAAAACAAAAGTAGATATCTTGACAACTTTATGGATGGTGCTGCAGATGCTCAACTTTTAGTAGTAAGTATTTTATTAGATCTACTTTTTTTGACCTAATCAAGAGATCAAGAGATAGATGACAGTTACTAACAATAGGATGAAAGCAGCTACTTCTGTCAAGTAAATATAAAAAAATGGCAAAAAAAAAAAACAAAATGATCATGTTCTTGTATTGAGGAATAGGGTTTTTTTCATGGAGTCCATTAAAGCTGTAACGGTTGGTTGATTGTCGAAAGGTATTATGCACATATTTATTTTATCATTGGATAATGTCATTTTTAGAGCAAAAATGTGAACAGATTCACTGGTTCTACTTTCTTAAACATGAATACTTAATTTTATTGGTCTTTGTTACAATAAATGAAATATATTTGACTTTTGGACTGTTGGTCAGACAAAAACTATTTTAAAAATTGTTTTTACTGATGCTTTATGGACCAAACGACAAATCAATCAGTAAGAAAGTAAAAGTTGTTTTCCCTGCGGGTCTCTCTCCCAGGCTGGCAGAGATCGCCCATGCCCTGCTGAAGCTGGCGCCCTATGACACCCTGACCATGGAGAGCCGGGGGCTGCGGCGCTACATCATGGAAATGTTGCCCATCACCGACTGGTCGTCCGAGGCTGTCCGACCCGCCCTCATCCTCATCCTCAAGAGGCTGGACCGCATGTTCAACAAAATCCACAAGATGCCAACGCTCAGGTGCGCTCGCCCACAGGCATTGTGCACCAGGTCTGTTGAATACGATCACACTTCTTTCTCCGTCTCCCTGTGAGTGTATCGTGCTGTGCCGGTGCCGTGGTGTGTACAGTAGATAGACGGCTTCTTGGCACTGTCCTCTGTAGCGCTGCCTTTGTGGGTGCCGTACCGTAAGTTCTGCTGTGGTGTGTTTTTGTGCGGGTGTTCGTGGGTGTGCGCGTGTGTGTGGGTGTGTGTGGGAGAGGACCAGGAGTGTGTGTGAGGGTGTGTGTAATAACGATGGATCCCCAACAGTTTTCCCGCTGAGCCAGTTTCCAGTCTTGCATCATGGACGATAACCTATTTTAATGTGTAACGTAACACATAAATACTTAACACTTTACCTCCTCTAATTCAGAGATTTAGATGCTTATAATTCATACTTAAGTTCTTTCTATGCTTATTTTTAAAGATTTACAAAATGGCACTGTTTCTGATTCACAGATTCATAAAATAATAATTAATTGTGGATCAGTCACTGATTGCCACCTGATCCCTTCAATAAGGTCAGTTTCATCACTTATACCAACGTAATGCAATATAAAATCACTAATAATAGTAATAAACTTCAATGTACAGCACATTTCATACATTAAATGCAGCTGAAATAGCGTTAAATTGCATAAAAAAACATTAATTTTAAACTATAGACATTTGAACAAATAAACTCAAGCAAGAAATTGAGATATACAAAACAGTAAGATGTGTTTCATGGCCTTAAGGTGTTTCTTGGAAACTTTTAAACCAATAATAAAATATCTCAATACACAAAGCTACACCTCGGTGCTGCAAAAAACAAATAAAAGTGCAACCCTGCGTCCTCCTCCACGACGTAAGGCTGACTGGCTCAGTGGGAACTCCGGTCTCAGGTGTGTTCTTCACACCAGGATCTGTTGCCGCAGTGTTTCGCTGTTTGTGAGCTTCGCTGTGCCCTATATTTGCTGTCAGTTTGGCCTTTACTGCAGTCGTAAAGGTCATGGGTGTATGGCGGGGGAGGCGTTAGTAGAACAGTAAGCGTTTCACAGATTTCGCTCTCAGCAACATGATGCTTTCTTTGATTTCTTTGATAATGTTGACCTCATGCCACATTCAGGTCATTTAAAAAGAAGCCAATGAGATGGAAAGATGAGACGGTCGACGTCTTGAATTGAAGAATGTGGCATTTTTCCTTTTATTTACTTATTTATTTCTATTCATGACGATGGGCTTTTCATTTGGGTGATGTTGTTCGGGTGTGTCTTCTCCAGGCGGCAGGTGGAGTGGGAGGCGGCCAGCAGCTTGATCGAGGGGATCTGCCTGACCCTGCAGCGACAGCCCATCATCTCTTTCCTGCCGCACCTTCGCTCGCTGATCAACGTCTGCGTCAACCTGGTACGGACACGCACAGAAGCCCAGCAGGAATCCACCCTATTTCAGTTTTTTGAGTGTTTATTTGTGTGTGTCGTCAGGTGATGGGTGTGGTCGGTCCCTCCAGCGTGGCGGACGGGCTCCCTCTTCTCCACCTCAGCCCCTACCTGTCCCCCCCGCTGCCCTTCAGCACAGCAGTGGTCCGGCTGGTCGCCCTGCAGATCCAGGTAGGCCTAGACTTAAAGCACCTCGTTGGATGTCCGTTCATCACCGACACTGATTATTTCTTCCTTTTTTTGTTGTCGTTTTTTTTTTTTTTAAGGCCTTGAAGGAGGACTTTCCTCTCAGCCATGTGATCTCGCCTTTCACCAATCAGGAGAGGCGAGAGGGGATGCTGCTCAACCTGCTCATTCCCTTTGTGCTGACTGTGGGCTCTGGAAGCAAAGGTGGCATTTGGTTGTTGCACTTATTGTGACTCTTGCTGAGATATAAATGACTTTATTTTGTTTTTAGGTTAATTATTTATTCGTGTTTTTTTCCCTTTGCAGACAGCCCCCACCTAGAGCAGCCTGAGATCTTCCTGCTCCTCCAGACAGTCATCAACATCCTCCTGCCTCCCCGCATCATTTCCACCTCCCGCACCAAGAACTTCATGCTGGACGCGTCCCCGGCTCACTGCTCCACGCCGGGCGACGCTGGGAAGGATCTGCGCAGGGAAGGACTGGCAGAGTCCACCAGCCAGGCCGCGTATCTGGGTATGAGCAAGTGGTGACAGCATTTTATAGCTTCTCTTGCTCCTTACTGCTTCTCATCCTTCCTTTCTTCTTTTCCTCTGCAGCTTTGAAGGTGGTGCTGGTTTGCTTTGAGCGCTCGTTGGGTAACCAGTGGTACCGGCTCAGCCTGCAGGTGAAAGAGATGGCTCTGAGGAAGGTGGGTGGCTTGGCCTTCTGGGACTTCATCGACTTCATTGTCCGAACCCGCATTCCCATCTTTGTCCTGCTGAGACCCTTCATACAGTGCAAGGTAAACAACCAGCGGTTTCCTTCTACTAAACATTTCTTTCTCTCTGTCTGAGTGTCTTTGTCCTCCTAACTGGTCCACGTATGTTTTTTTAGTTGTTGACCCAGCCAGCTGACTCCCAGGAGGAGATCACAGCTCGTCACCACATCGCTGACCAGCTGGAGCGACGCTTCATCCCGCGACCTCTCTGCAAGAGCTCCCTGTTTGCGGAGTTCAACAATGAGCTTAAGATCCTGAAGGAGGCTGTGCACAGCGGCTCCGGTCAGACACTTCACCGTCTTTTTTTCCTGTTGTCATGTTCTGATTTCATGTGTACTAATACATTTTTAAAATGTTTTGCCTTCTATTTAATTTGTTGTGTGATTGTTTGACCTGCCCAAACTAAACAGCTTACCAGGGCAAGACATCCATCAGCACAGTGGGCACCTCGACATCCGCTTACCGCCTCAGTTTGGCCACGATGTCGCGCTCCAACACGGGCACCGGCACAGTCTGGGAGCAGGACAGCCAGCCGTCGCGCCAACCCTCCCAAGACACACTGAGCCGCACCGATGAGGATGACGAAGAGAGTCAGAAACCGTTTTACTTTCTATTTCTATTTACTTTCTTTCACTTTTGACATTTTACATTGATTTCGACTTGAACTCACCACCCCTCCATCCATCTCCCGCCAGACGACTCCATGAGTATTCCCAGTGTGGTGAGCGAGCATGAGGCCTTTTTGCCGAAAGTGATGGCGCAGCGCCGCTTCTCCAGCCACGCCACCGGCTCGGCCACCTCGCAGCCCGAGGCCCCCCGCACCACCATGCTGCCGAGCCACAGGTAACATAAAAAACCAAGCACAACTTCAGTGTAGTTTCTCTTGCAAACAGGAAGAGCTTTCGGTACCTACACAACAGAGAGCACACAACCAAATCATGGAGAAAAGATAGAAAAGATCCCTCTGACTCTTGTGAAACTACTGGGTGATGGATGCGCTGTTCTTTATCAAACAATGTTTTAAGTCAGCAAGGATCTGTCCTCCTTTAAACCTGGGAAAGATCAACAACACTGACTGTTCAATAAATAAAGTATCCTGATCTGTGAGCCTGCAACAACTGTTCATGTACAATTCAAACCATGACTTATTTATGTAATGTGTAGACTTAACATTTTAAGAAGAATCAACCAATCATATCCCACAACCACAGTCACTTTTCTGTGTATATCTCTGTCGACTTATAATGTTTTTACTCAACAGTCTCAGAGCAGCGTTGTGAATTACTCAGACTCTTGGTAAGAATGAAGTTGTGGTCAGAGCGAACGCCCTGGCTCCCCCGCCCCGCTCTCGGGGCTCGGGGACTTGATGGATCTCGACTACACTCCCTAAACTCCCGTTCTCCCCCTTCGCCCCCCTTTTCACAGTGAACCCAATGTGCTAGATGAGTCCCAGGGCCTTCTGCAGGAGGGTAACCTCTCTAGGTACAGTGGCCCTCTCTCTCTCTGTGTGTCCCATTGGTGCGTTCTTGCATCTGTCCGCCAGCGTGAAAGGGGCGTCGCCTCGGGACAGCCTCCTCCTCTATTGGCCGCCTCGCCGTTGATCACTCATCCACATCCAATCAAATCGCCTCGGCCCGCCACACCTCCCCCTTTTCCCCCACTTACCTGTCTCTATCTCTTTCTGTGTGGGTCTGATGTGCCTTGTCTCTGTCCCCCTCCCCCCTCCCACCACTTCCTGTTGAGCTCCACACTGACCCTCATTTTCTCAGCTCATCTGCTGTGCTATCCTAACCAGGCCCCTCCTCCCCTTGAGGAAAAAAAAAAAAAGGGCCCCTTCAGCCCCGGGGCCAGGGAGCTCTGCCTCTGTTTCTCCTCTGTGGGTCTTTACAGTTGATGTGCCATCAACAAAGTCAGCCTCTCTCCCATCGGTGCCATGGTGTTTCATACTGTTTACGTGTCTATTAGGCTTCTCGCTGATCAAATTGGGCGTCCTACTCTGGATACCAATCTGCAAGGGCAAGGGGGAACTGGGGTGGCAACCGTAAAATGAGAACACTTTTGTTGCTTTCTTTGATTTGTCTTTTGAGAAATCTGATCTAGACCTGGTTTACAAAATCATTTAACAGTGTCACATTAAAAAGGGAGAATTTTACATTATTATTATATTATGAAGGGCAAAAAAAGTTTTTGTCAGTGTTGCTACTCCAGCCCCTACTGTCCCCTGTTGTGTTTTCCGTGTATGAATCATGGCAGCACTGTTTCTTCTGCACTGTGGTTGGGTGTTTTGTAACATACTGTGTGTGTCATGTAGTGAGTGACTGGGTAGAGTATCAGCGACATCTTGTGAGATGGGGTCAGTAAGCCAGCACAGTTGGGGATGTGGTGGCCTTTTGGTCCTTTCATGGTGATGTATTTCTGCGTCATTTGTGTGTGTGTTTGTGTGTGAATATGTGTGTGCGTCTGATTGGTTGTACCAGGGTTGCCAGCGTGCAGAGTGAACCAGGCCAGCAGAACCTCCTGATCCAGCCTCCGTTAGGGAGGAAGCGAGGCCTCAGACAGGTGTGGACAACAGCTTAAACCTAAACTGATAGTGACGAATATGATCAATTTAAATACAAGAAAGAAGCATACATGACAAAATGTACAGTGATTCGGTGAAAATATCATCATGCAAAATATACTGACAGTTCTGATAGTTACTCATTATTTTGATATTAAGCCTTTATTTTGAAATAGCAAGTCATTATTCTGAGAACATTTGTCATTACGACTTAAAAACCCTTCACTGAAATAGAAGTTTCTCACTCACTGGTAAAAAAAAATAATAAATCATATACAGAGGGCTTTCTGCATAAAAACATATTTGTGCATAAATAAAGGAAATAAATCAATTTTGGGTGACCTTTAATTGCCCTTTCTTTATCAACTAATGCATGTATACAACGTCTGTTTGATAAATAGGCAGTTTATTATATGTTCAATCTCTTACAAGCATATATAAAATCACATTTATCATATTCAACATGTCTAAAATAGTGTAAAAGATTAAAATTAGCGTATACATACATGAATGAAAACCCAGCTGACTCTTACTTGTGACTTTTCCTGCAGCTGCGACGCCCCCTGCTGTCCATCCCAAAGAATGAACCACGTGGTCGATCTGGAGCGAGGCTGTCCACGACCCGCAGGAGCATCCAGCCCAAGAACAAACCACTGGGTAACAGCACCCTCATCTGTGTATGTGTGTTGCTGACTGAGTGAGTGTAGATTAAGTGATGAAAGTGCGTTTGTCTGTCTTAGAAATAGAAAAAAAAAAAAAAAAAAAACAAAAACAGGAAGAGTGAATCACTGAAAATGACCAGACTTACCCTGCACTTCAGATCAAGCACACAACAAGCCAAAATCTAGACTGTTAAATATCATTAAAACACAATTAAATACGATATTCAGCGTGTGTGCTGACTTGAACTGACCTGTCCTCCCCACTCACGACCTCTGTCTTTGTTCCAATGCTGTTTGTTATACCACCTGTCACCAAACTGACTCTTCTCACTTTGTTCTGTCTCATGCCTTATGTTTCGAAAATAAAGAAACTTTATTGGACTGTGAAGGTGAGACACGACCCTTAACCTTTCCTCTCCACCCTGCAACGGCCCACCCCCTTTATATCTGCAACCTCACCCAATAGGGCGCTCTGCATGTCTGTCTTGCATCCCCCTCCCAGTCCCTGCCTACCCCACCCACCCCCACCCATCCCCTGTCTCCACTCTCTTTAGTGGTGCTCATGTGTTAGTGAGCCGCTAGTTGGCACTGCCGTCTCCATTTTGACCACATTGCAGGTGCATGTGTGTGCCCCCACAGCGCACGGAGACCAAAAGAGGTCAGTCACCTTTACAGAGAGTCAAGCCCAGCAGCCGCCAGCAGGGGCCGGAAATCCCCCAACCCCCAGCACCACGGAGCCTCCAGCTGAGGGCAAGAAGGCCAGTCCTGCCCTCTCGAAGTCGCCGACGCTGGAAGTGCCCTCCGCGCCCTCCGCCTCCTCAGCCACCATCACTGCCGACCTGCACGGCCCTGCAAACACATCACAGGTAAGGACTGTTGAAACATTTTGTAAAATGCCTGTTCTTTAATATGGAGACCCAAAGTGGTAAAAAAAAAAAAAAAAGAGAGAGAGATTATGGTTACATACATAAACTATATTCCTAAAATCAGTATCCATACTAAAGACTGAGATTTGAAGTAAATCAGTTGTGTCCTGTCAAAGGGGTGAAAACATTTAAGTTTATTCTGTAGAATAGTATATGCTTACATACTCATATGTACACCATATATATCAGTATATATAAGTTTAGTCTTGTTTGGCCTAATACAATGGAAGTGAAATTTTTTGGAAATAAAATCCAAATGACCTGGTGGGAAAGAGAATATTATATTTTTGGAATCTGTGTGGAGTGCATATTTCATTTTATAAGCTGAAGTTGAGTGTTTTCTCGCCCAGGTCCCTCCAGCCATAAGCAGCAAAGAGAAGAGAGAGCAGTGGGGCCTCCGCAGCAGCCTCTCCCCTCCCCCCTCCATCTCCCGCACCTCCACCCCAACACCCCCGTCCCGAACCTGCTCCCCTCTGCCCCTCTCCAGAACCTGTTCTCCTCTCCCTTTGTCCCGCACCTCCTCTCCTCTCCCTCCGCCGCTCCCGGTGCTGTGCACGGCGCCGGCCCCAGGCCCCCCACCGCCGCCGCCACTGCCTCCTGCCCCTCTCCTGCCTCCTCCTCCGCCTGGGCCGCCCCGGATCAGAGAGAGCCCCGGGGACGAGGACACGACGGCGCTCCTGCCGCGCAGCGACACCCTGCTGCAGGTCAGCGAGGATGACGGCACGGAGAACCCCCTCCTCACCCCGCTGCTGTCCCACCCCTCGCCCCGCCGGTCACCGCGCAGGTTGCCCCTGCCCCTCTCCCCTGTCGACCTGGACCTGGATGAGTCCCATGTGTGAGACGAGGGACAGATGGATTGTGGTTTTTCTATCTGTCCAAGCCAAATGCCAAACAGATACCTGCAGGGTGTGTAGAGAAAGCAAAGATTTGACTGAGTGACAATCTAAGATTTTTGAAGGACGGGAATGTACAGAGGAGAAGTGTGGGGGTTTTTTCCACACTAACCTTTCTCTTCAAGCGTGTCTATAACCCACCAACTTGATTTCTAGTCCATCTGTTTCCCCTCGTGAAACTAAACCGCTCTCTCTTTTGTGTAGCTGTTTAGTTTTGTCCGTCCTCTCTCTGTAGGTCTCTTTGAAATCATCATCTGTTCTGTCGGCTATGAGCCGTGAGGGTCGTATGAATGTAAACTTCAGCAGCAATCTACCTTACTGCTCGTCTCCTTAGAAACATGAAATCATGCTGATCAAAGATTTATTTTATAATTATATTTTACAGAATAATGCTGTTGAATACTCAATTATTGAAATGGTTAAAAGATTGATATTTAACTAATTAATCCCTCTAATACTTCAATGTTGAAGATGTCTATATTGAAGAGATCTATGTAAATTTAAAAAGGACTATAACTTGTATAAAGTCTTTCAAAGCTTATAAACAGTATATTAAGAGCAACACCAAGGCTCCTGAAGATCTACAGTAAATATACAATACATTATATGTATCTTAGACATTTTATGTGATCATATGGAACAGGAGCAAGAAATGAAGAGTTTATATTTTAGAGCAGGGGTCCCCAACTAGGTACCGAACCGCGAAGAAAGAATAAAAAAAAATTGTTATATTTCAGTTTTAGTTACTGTTTTATTTTATTTATTTATTTATTTATTTTTTACCAGATATTGGTTTACTAACTTTCGTCTGTTCTCTCCAGCATGCACCTGACAAGTCACCGGCTCGTTGCAGAGAAACAAGCCCCAGTGCCGCCGCCCCACCCCCCCGGTCCGCGAAATTCTGTCTTGCGTGAAACCGGTCCACGCTGCAACAAAGGTTGGGGACCACTGTTTTAGAGGATAATTATGAGGTTTCCAGTATGTTGATTATACTGTAAACATGTCGTTGGGCAGAAGTCAGCAACTGTTTTGTACTTTTTCCCTAAAGTAAAATAATTTAAATTAATCAAATTATTCTAGCTGTATGTTGAAATCCACATGATTTGGTGTTTAAGTCCCTTTTAAACCGTATATTTAAGTATAAATGAATCTATTACAATATAAATATTTATTGTAGATAAAAAACACACACTAAAGCTATGGACTGTAAATTATAAAAACATACTAAATTGTTGGAGTATCCCTTTAAATTCATTGGAAATTATTTCTAATCCAACACTGATTTTCTAATGCAGTTCTGGCTTCTATGGCGTGTATTGTGCTGCTCAGCGTCTCTGCAGAAGATTTGATTTGTGACCAAAGACTGTACTTTTAGCTTGTGTTTCAGTGGTCTGAAAAACATCCAACATTAACTACGGACCCACCTGTCCCAATGTTGCTGTGCTGGTCATGTTGTTTTTTCGTGTCTGAAGTCACCTCACGCTCACAGACTTGCAACTGTGATGAAGCGATGCAGTAGATAGCCGTTACCTCGTTGCTCATTCCATGCCTTAACAGAGAAATATAAACATATTAACGTCTGTTTAATGAAAATGTCTGTTTATAGGAGTTTGTTCTGTCTGCTGAAAAACCTCATACCTCCAACATGTCTGCTTTTAAGGAGACTAAACATATGAATATCCAATAATCTCAAATGTTATTTATTTTAGGAAAGAAAACACAACATATTTATATATGTAAGACATGTTCATTTTAGCCTGCATTCACCTAAGTCTGATGACAATAGTGATGATGTTAAAAAACATAAAACAGAATCAATATGTGCCATAATTCACACCAACGCACTGTGAGTGTTTTGTTATCAGCTGCTTCTCTCTACTGTATGTCAGTGTTGTTTCTATGTTTTTTTTTTTTAATAGTGTCAGTTTGTGAAAATATTGTTAGCAGCGGAGAGATAATATTTACATTGTATTCTTAATAAAAACACATATTACTCTACTGTCTGTTGCTAATTTAAGACCTAAAAGGTTTGACATTATGACAGCAAATGCAATTTTTCACAGTGCAAAACATATCTACTGTATTCATACATCACATGTGAGTGTTAAAAGATGTTTTTAATCAGAGGGCCACTGAATCTGAGTTCCCTTTAACTGTAATGTGTCTATGTTCAATTATGTCTTCTTTGTGAAATCTTAGAGTAAACCACAGTATATCAGAATATTTCTGGATTATCTAAATAAATGGATATTGTTTACAATGTTTTTCGGGTTTCTGTCCTTTTCTAACCGTACAGAAATGATGTGAGAAAACGTGCATCCAGAGAGCAAGCAGCCTCACATTTGACTGGCTCAGTTAGCTTGGTGTTTGAATAAAAACTTCAAGTTTCTGGCTTCAAATCGTGAGTCTGACAGAGACTTTTAAAAGCCGATGTCTTATTAAGAACTCTAAAAGAACAACTAAAGATTCAATCTTAATCCGGAGAGATAGTTCAGGAGGATCAGCTGCTGTTCAACTGTCTGACTGAACCAATGTGGGTTTGATCCCTGCTTCCTGTCTTTAAAGACACCAGCTGATTAAATATATGCTGATGATTATAACCTGATTGTTTAGACTCCACAGGTCTAAACCAACAAATGAAGTCACTTAGTTGTGTTGTGCCTTCATGTCACTTATATACAATAAATAGATATAAAATAGAGATAAAATAACAACAGCTCAATGGTTAAATAAATAAACATAACTAACTACTTTGTACAAGTGTAACTATGAAGTGCAAAAGAGTGGTGAGAGTGCAATGATGCATGTGGATAGCTTATGTACAGAAGTAGGTGTATTTTATACAGTATATACAGCAAGAATGTATTGTATTTGTCAGTGGAGATATTTACATCTTAAAAATCTGCATCTGTAGCACCTACCAGAGGGTAGGATTTGGAACAGGTTATGTCCAGGGTGTGACGGATGTGCAGTGACGTTTCTTGCCTGTTTCCTGACTCTGGAAACATAAGTCCTGAATGGAGGGCAGGCTGGCACAGATGATTTTCTCTGCAGCCCCGACTGACCGGATCTCAGAGTTCAAGACCCTGTTGGAGGAAAAAAACACCAGTTAATAACTGAAGATCAATCAAAGACAAACAGTAAACACACTGATCTTATGAGGGAACATTTAACATCTCATACAAGCTCCAAAATAATTATCAGCTAGTCAATAAGAAATACTAAGTGAACATTAAAAAATATTTAAAAACATGATGTTTCCCAAAAAGGATGTCATCTGCTGCTAAAATTTCAGCCAGATGGAGTTTCCTCTTCTATAACCCTTAACTTTAGGGTCTCTGGGGGGCGGAGGGGAGGACTGCTCCCCTCCTCATCCTTTACCGTGGGAACAGGCTGTAGGTGATACGGGGTATGACTGGTATCGAACCTTGACGTGCCACACTGCGACAGTTGCTTTGCGAAGCGCGTTCAATCCTGCTGCTCCACCGACACCGAGCACTCAGAGCTACTCTCAGACAGCTTTTCCATCAACTCAGGAGGACGTTGGCCTTTAAAACACAAAACCCAGATCAGGGATTGAACCTGCGATCACAGATTCTCAAACATTCATAGCAGCTGACAACTCCACTGCACCACCAAGCCAACCACACAACCAAAGCTCCTCTGACCGCTCACTAACAACTCTGACAGGCAACACTTCAAGCTCACAGACTTCAAACTTTTCATGCTTCGTTCAACACACCTGCTGAACACTGAAACACCCTCCAGCCACCCTCCAGAGTTACTCACTTTACTAAAGCAGCTTGTTTCGACGGATGTGAGTAGAGAAAGACAACAGTTCACAATCTCAGCCATCACATTAAACTTCATTAAACATAAAAAAACACAACAAAACCTGCCTTCACATTCTTCAACAAAAGTCTTAACATGCAGCACAACTACAGGTAACCTCCTGAGACCCTGCGTCCACATGAGGACATTACAGGACAAGACAAAGTATAAGACAAAGCTTATTTATTATACTTATTAGGTCCTACTAATCCAAGTTAGCCAGGATAAATATAAAATGCACACCACAAAAAAGCTTGGGTCTCAGGAGGTTAAAATGATATAATTATGGTGATAAATCACACTGAAAAACTGCATCGTGTTCATGAAAAAAATGACAAAGATACTCAGGATTTGGACTCACCTGAAGACTCCTCCACAGTCCCCCACAGACACCAACACCACCTGCAGCCATCTACGCTATCAAACACATAAAAATAAACACACATAAACAGAAAGTTGCACTGATTTAATGTTGAATCGCAGCGCACCACCTACAAGCTGTGCATGAAATAAAAAGTGGACATTTGCACTGATTAAATATCTTTAATTTAATTTCTTTTTTACTGCACTTTTTGTATTTAGTTACATTAAGATTGCATTTTAATTAAGATAAGCTCAACCACTACAGTAAAATACATTTCTAAAAAATCAGATATAAAGTAAAACACTTAGTGAAGTAGGAGTAGTGAACTGTGAGCCTTAAACTTTGACCTCTGACCCCCGCAATGACGCCATTTTGGGACTCATCCCAACAAACAAGCAAAATTCCTCACAAATATTATTATTATTATTATTGGTTATTATTATAGATCTACGCTATGTTAGTTTATTTGAGGAAACCAGTTAATTACCAGTCTTTACAAAACAGTGACAGCGCGGCCAGAATAAAATCAAACAAAATGGCGCCCGATCAGATTTTGACACTTGAACCGCCAACTTGTAAAATTTATATGCGGCTGTTTTGTAAAGGTACATTACTATTTTTAATAAAATATTAAAGTCCCCGAGTTTTTTAACTTCCCAAAACTGTGTTGCACTCCCTTTTGTTAAAAAAAATAAAGATAAATCCATCTTAAAAACAAGGGCATTTATATCGATGACCGCCAACGGGTAACATTAACCGCGTTATGAAAAGGCGTAATGTTTAACTAAATTACTCACCAATTTGATGTTAGCATTACTTAAAAATAAAGCCTCTTGTGTTGGTCTCCCTTTGCTGAGTAACTCCAGCTTGTCATTAAAAGTAGATAATAAATTTACTAAAATGTCCTCGTTAGCTAGAAAGCTAATCACACCTCCACCGCAAACAACAGGCTAGCAAGCTAGGGACGATGTGATTGGTCAATTTTACTGTAAATTTGTAGCTGGACCACCAATCACAGAGCGTCAAGCAGGTATTTTCTTCCTAGCAACTGCATGGGCCAGAATTCTGATAGGTTGAAAACAGAGCTTTTTTTTAATTTAACCTTTCATATTCCAACAAAAAGTGAATAAGCAGTTTTGTAAATGTTTATTCCCTTTCCTTATTATTATTATTTTTATTATTAAAAATGGGATGGATGTATTGCTCCAGTACTGGTCATCTTTTCTTTTGTGTTTTCATTTAATCATTTTATCTCATTTTATTTTGTTGGGGTAGTATGCAGGATTAAAGCAATATAGTAATTTTCTGTCCTTTGTACTTCTTTTTTTTTTTTAATAACAAAATTCGTACCCATTTTCATTTTATTTGACTTTAAAATGACAGCGTGCATGAGTCACACTGTACTGCAGATGCACGGATCACTGACCTCCTGGGGTCAAATAATGTTTTGAACATGTTTAGAGCATGTGACATCTTCCCAGTGGTCAAACACTGATCAGGGACGGGTTTAAGCACAAAGAGAAGCTCTCTGACAAGCCTCTGATTATAAAAAATACTCTCTCATTGAAAAGGAGCACTGAAAAAAACTCTACTCATGTGATGTAACATGTAAAATATCACAAAGAAGTGTACTAACAGACAGGAGTAGTAAAATAAAAAGTACAAAAATGAATATCTGAACACGATTTGCACGCCTGTTTTTTACCCAGCAGCCAAACTGTCTGCATTAGATAGAAGGAGCTTAAAGGCTGGGGCTTACTCATGCTGAGGAATTAGTCAAACCTGGGAAAGTGATCAGTGTTCATGATGGCTCTCAACATACCAGGTTTGATAATGATGGTGTTTTACTCACTGGTGTTGGGAATCGGCATCTGGGCATCTGTAAAAGCTAAGAAGATGGAGGTAATCGGGCACAGTAGGTTGTATGGAAGTTTCCTTTCTGGCCAATCGTCAGGTCAGCTTGGTAGTGGGAGCATTTACAATGACAGGTGAGAACCTATTTGTCTTATCTGATAGGATCTTTTAGGATCTTTTATCCTTAAGATTTGTTTGTTTGTTGTTATTATTGAGGGATTATGAATTATTAATATACATCTCATGGCAGTTGAAGAGCAACACTTCCCAAACTACCTCAATCTCTCATTTAAATCTCACTTCCTTCATACAGCGTGATTCAGTGGTTACTTACCTTTGGAAAGCCCATATGTATGGACGTACCTTGACAGCACTGGATTCAGGTATAAAACTGGAAATAGCTCTTAAGTTAGAGTTTATTTCTGATGTAGGATTCAATGTTGTATATTGTAATAGACAGCTCTTAAATGTTTTTATTAATTCTTCTTGTTGTTGTTTGTAAGCTGGTTGTCTATAATTATGTATAGTTTGAACTCAAGATGAAATAGTCTTTAAAGGAGGATCGGCCAGGAGTTCATTATTGAGTTTTACAGTCATTTTATTATATCATTGCAAATTGTTTGTGTTTTGTGCTTTTTTTTTTCAAGTATTTTATGGTTGAGTTTGTTTATTTTAAAGGGGCATCTATAGGGGTAGGATGCTGTGATATGTGGCACTGATTTGTGCTATATTGAAACTTGTTGGTATACAATTAAATTTACATTTATTCAAAGAAAATTTCTGTATTTTATTTTACACAACAAAATGATACAATAAAAGTGATTCACAACTCACAACATTGTGCTCACGACATGTGCTTCATCAATAATCACATTTCTGGAAGCAGAAGAGCCGAAAACAGTAAAAGACATCAGTATTTGCAGAGTAACCAGAATCCAATCTTCCCCTGAAGTTCTTCCGTTTCCTTTTGATCTTTATCATAAAGTGTCTAACTATATAAACATTTGTTACACTATGTTACAAATAGAAAATAACTCATAAAGTCAATAGATTTAGCAACCTGTATCAAGCATAGGTTCATTATCAGTTTGAACCTCAGGCTTTTCACTTTCTGTGGCGCCATCTGCTGGTGATGCTGCTTCCTGGGACGTCACCCTGAAGACGTCCCACTTCTCAGGAAGGATCCCCTTGTTGAACACGACTGAGGCCGCATGTGAAAACACCACAATGGAGACCAGAGCAGACAGCATGCAAATGGTCTTTAAAGGCCAGTGCAGGGCGTAAATGCCATCCTCTAAAGTGCAAACTGGTAAATGCAGGATGACGGGAAGACTGAACACAGGCTCCCTGCACAAAACTCTCATCACAAAAGCAACAATATAGCCTGTGGTGCAAAACGATGAATTTAATCTACTTTAAATGAAATACACTGTCGAAAGTAACTGTGTATTATATATATTTTATATACAAACATAAAAATATTTTTTTAGAATACAATATGTTATACATGTCACAGGGTATTTAGCAAAAGTTTTATTTCTAGCTACTTAAATAATGACCTGAATAGACACACACACACACACACACATATAGTCAACTATACACACACATCTTATGAAAAAAAATCAAATTCCAATTAATTACACTGATATTTAGATTTCTATAAGAGAGAGACTTACCAATAATAAAGGTAATTGACAATTGACTGGTATATTGAGAGCCATTTTGAAGTGTAAGTATAAAGATGACAAGCAGGTTACTTCTCCAGCTAGGTTGCTGAATTGCTGTTTGCCTGTTGATGACAGTGTTCATAAACAGGTCCTAACAATTCAGACAAACTTGTTTTTGAAACTACCCACTAGGCACACAAGGCCATGAGGGGGGGGGTGTTCTTAATCTTCAGCACCTCTGAAAGTGAGGGGTTCAGACCAAAGAGCCGGAGGTCTGTGTTAAAATGACAAAAAGTTCAGGTGCACATAAAAAGCAACAATGGCCTGAATCTCAATGACATAACTAAGGAGGGGAGTCATTTTGATACGTTAAAGGCCCAACAACCTCATGCTCTGCAGCAGAAAAAAAATCTCCCATAGTCAGGCTGCAATACACATCTTAGTGCCTTTTTTTTTTTCTTTTTCTGATGCCGTGAGAGCAGATGAAATTTGTCTCAACAAGTCAGGGGTAAAATTCTTAAGCGCTAACCAATATATCACACCCTGCATGCCTCAACTGCTTCACAACACGTCAGAAACCTTAGAGAGTTCCAAGACTCTTCTTCTTTAGCTTTATTTTTTCAGCTCTGTTGCACGTAGCTGTTGTGTCTACAGTAAAATAAATTAGTTTGAAACGTGCTATAGATGTAATGGATATAAAGCTGCCTTTCCTACAGGCATTTCAAATGTTTTCGTTTCTTATGATTATTATAGAGCCTCTTTCCTCACTTGCACCTACATTTTTGGTGTGCCCTTGTTGACTAAAACCTCCCTGGCATCAGAGAACAAGAAGTACCAAGGAATGGCGCATTTAAATTCCATTAAGCCCACAAATCTTTCTCTTCACAAGTGAAGCCTTTGTTTCACTTGCCTTGTGTTGGGGCATGTTTGGTATTCGGCCGCCACAGATTTACGCCTTTTGATGCCACAGAGCAGAGGAGGCGGTGCGAGAGTTTAGTTGGTGTTATGCAATTTTATTTGATTATTATCACACGCGTCCATTTTCCTACATCAGGTTTCCTTCAATGTCAGTGCATTTCACAGGTCAGCAAGACAACCAGCACAATTCAAAACCAAGACAATGTCAAAAAAAAAAAAAAGACAGAATCAAGGTGCTAGGTCGACTTGAGCACTGATTCGTAAGAAGAAAAACACACACAGATGATACACACTCCATTGCATCAATCAGGTAAATAACTGATTAGAATGCTGTGCTCCTTTAGCTGGAAGACACACACAGAAATACTTTGCATAAGGCACCAAGACGTGGAGGGTGTAGCTTATCTATGGCAGGGTGGAGTTCCTCTATATGTAGAGAACAGGAGCTGTTTGACTACCAATATTTAGTGCTGGGAAAAAAAGAAAAGTTTAACACATGTACATCACAGTATAGTAGGCTGGGAAAAAAAACACATACAATGATAGAAGAAGAAATGCTGACTATACAAAAAGTGGCTCTAAAAATAAGAGCAATTAAAGCACAAGATAGGGGATGAACACACATTCAAAGAAAATATTTATTTGCATTACAAAACGAGCAAGTTTGGTTAAAAGCTCTTAACGACAGACATTTATAAATCGAAGTAATGCAGACACAGGAGCAGTAGACTTGCTTCAATTAGTGTGAACAGAGACTTTGCTATCATACATGTAGTTTTTCCAATCACAGGACTCAATAAAGACATAAATAGTGTCCGCGTGGGTGATGGAGGGGGGTCTTTAGATGCATTCACATGTGACTCAATCAATTGCGGTCAATGCATCGTTTCAAGTTTGGTTATTCGTCAGCTAGTCTACGACATGCCATTCGAGCAGTGTGACGCTGTAAATGCACCCATATCAACATAGCGTCCAACGACAGTTACATAAATAAGAATTTGGAGATAAGCTGTCATTTTCACGTCAAGGAGTACAAGTAAATGCACACATCTTACCTGGTAAACAGAGTCAATGATCACTACTGAAGATACAGCGTAAACACAATAAGTCATGATCAGTGTTACCTGGTTAAAAGGGTATAAGTAGGAGAGTTTTTAAACTAAAACTATTTATTGGCCTGGCTGATTTTTCACACTTTGGATTTTGTACACATTTAATAAATCAGACAGAACGTTTAATTAGTGAGCCGTATTGAGGTATTGTCTACCCTTAAAATTACAACATGTACATTTTTTTTTTTGCTATTTTAATGCAATTCCTCCAAGATTTGGATGCTTCCTACAGACTGTATGATCCAAAGTATGAAAATGTTAAAGAGCACTGCAGGATTGAGTCCTAAAGTCCAAAAAGTAGTTATGAGTTTAACACTTTTGGTTCCCTTGTCTAGAAGTCATTGGGTTTTTGGTTAGATGCCTGAAATAATGTTTTTTTTTTTTTCATGTCAGTAAATACCCCCGTTGTGAATTTTTAAGCTTTTACTACGCGTCTTTAAAAAGGCGGTTGCTAAAAAGTGGCTAAAATAGAGTACAGGGCTCTTTTCCAGCCTTGAATTCGCTGTGACGTTGAAGTCATGTGACTGCGGTGGGAATCGTCAACTTTATTTTCTGCAATAATCCAAAACCCAACAGAAAAGTCTCCTCCTCCTCCGTCATACATCAGTCTATAAGCAAAATGTTTCGTACTCCTTGAGACTATTGTGTGCATGTAAATGTACTCAATGAGTGGAAATGGTTTACTAGTGTCCGTTGAATTTGGGTTTAAAAGGCCCTGAAAACATAATTTCTCAATCGACTTCCTGCCATGAGTGATGGGTTCCTACATGAAATATTTGGACAAATTCGGGACAGTTCTGGTTACTTTCCACTGAGACTCCAGTTTTAATCTGTGTCTTTTCTGTGTTTCTTTACCAGAGTGGGCGAAATTGGAATAAACGGTACCCAGACACTCGCAATGACTGTCGTGATAACCGTTGGTCGATTGGTCAGTTAAATCTGAGGAAACATGCGCAGACAGTCCTGAAGAAGCAGATTAGCCGAGTTGACTTTCACTGTTAAAACTCTCAAAAAGGAGTACCTAAAATTAGTTTGTTACTTTTTTTTCCTAAGAGTTTGAAGAAAGTCGACTGGACTTGCTTGAGGTTCTTGAAGGCGTTTCACCTCGTTCGAGTTTTTGCCAGGCGTGGTAACAAACCAGGGGAGCCGGATCCTCAAACAAGACTTTCTTCTGACTCTTGAAAAATAATTACAAACTGGATGACTGAGAATCTTCACAGAGTTGTTTGTTGCTTATTAATTCATAAAATGTTTAATATTAGATTCGAAGCAAAGTTTTCAGGTGCTTTAACATCAATGAAGATCAGAAAATTACAGAAATTTACACTCCACACTAAATCCAATTTACAACACTTTCACAGCATTACATTAATCAGACAGTGTTCCAATTAGTCCGTCTTTTGTGATGTTGGAGATCTTATTTTAAGAAGAAACTCATCGAAAGCAACTTCACCTTTGTGTGATACCACAGTTTAAAAAAAATTAGAACCACATCCAGGTTGATCAGCAGAACCCAAACTTCGAGCATCATTCGTCTTAAGGCTGTGTAAATAGAGTACCATTACCTGTACAAGGATGTTTCATTGACATTGGATTATAAAAAAAAAAAAAAAAGATCAGCAGTACAAAAGATTTGTACTTCGAGGCTTCGTGAATGTCATGAGCGAGATTCGATAACACCTTCAGTCATGCTGTGTCTCAGTCCTTCTCCCAACGTTGCATTCATCTGTACGTCAGTGCAGGTCATGCTCTCGTTTTATATCAGTCAACCACACGCTCACACACTCACACACACACACACAGTCCTGAATCTACAATATCAACATCCGAGATACAGGCTGAAGAAACTAGGATTTGAATGCAGAGTTTTTCCAAAGCGGTTTGTGATAGACCCAGCCTTCGCCCTGGAGGAGAAGAAGAGACTGGTGTCAAAATGTTGTTGTTCAGGACAGCTTTCTAAGAGTAAGCATTTTTCATGTATCTAAACCAAAAAATTTCTTTCTCATCACAATTTGGTTTTTCCTGTATATTCCTGTATATGATTAAAACGACAGTCTGGCATGTATTTACGGAGTTCTAATTATCATATGATTGAAGAAAATGAAGAAAAAAAACTGATTGGAAATGAAAAAGGTCTATATGTATTACTCTATTACTCTTGTACTATTATTTATTTTTATATTTTCATTCTTTCATCTATTTTTGTTTCTATTTCGAGTGTTTCTATATCTGTTAGTATTTTTGAGCATTGTTTGTAGGGAGCAAGAGATTTAAGAATTTCATTAACAATGATTATGGGATGTTAATTGTTGTGCAATGACAATAAATTCTTGAATCTAGACAAAAGAGATGAATTAGAAGAGCAATGAAGAAAAACACGTTAAAAAGAAAGGAGGGGGACAGGGAGGTTCGACTCGCTCAAATCTTTAAATCTTTGTGTTATAGAAATGGTCTACATCAGCAGCTGGTCTCTAATGTGTTAATGCTCACTACTATCTTGTCAATAATCAATAACCAGTCATGCATAACAGTGTAGTCAACGCGTTTCCTGCAGCACATCAATGTTTTCTTAATTAATTCAATTAGGACACAAATTAAATGTTAAAAACTAAATATGCACATGTATGCTGTGAGGCTGGGAAATTGACCACATATCAAAAAAAAAAAAAATCACTGAAGACTCCACTGCCAAGTGTTCATTTAAGTGACCCAGATTGTTGGGAGATTTAAAATAGCTTAGTGTAAAGTGAGAACACTCTGAAATGGAGACGCTCCACCAGGAGACAGAATTAATGCTCAAGGTGATTTAAAATTCATTCAGAGTCCGCGCAGATAACTTAGTGTTTTGTTCGTCCTGAATGTGCCTCCTTGCTGCTGCCCTCTGCTGCAGCCTCCTGTTAGAAATCTATCCTGGCTTGATCATTTTTGGACTGTTTTTCTTTGCGGGAAATCTTTTATAAATGTAAAAAAAAACAAACAAACAAAAAAAACGCACTCTGCCCTGTGTTCAAACCTCCACGATAGCAGAACAAATCCAGGAGCACCGAAGCTGAAACTCCTTTAAAGGTCGACTTTCTCACCTCTCTGTCGAAGTATCTGGTCCTCCACGGGGTTTCAGTCTCAGCGCGGTGCCTCTCCTCCGTCCTCTGCCTCTCCTCGAGGAGCCTTTTATGCTCTGTGGCTTTTTCTATGTCTTTCTCCCGTAAGGACTCCGTCACGTGCTGCCACAGACGCCTGAAACGTAGTGAAATAATTGAGTGACCACTTGCAAAAAAAAAAAAAAAAAAAAAAAAAAAAAAAAGAGTATTTTTTCTGTCCTGCCAAAATGTTTTGCTTCGAATTACCAACAGGGTCTGACCTGGATTCAGTTGGTCCCTGCTTCTCCGTCGGACGAACGCACTTCCTCGTAACAGGCAGCTTGGTGACGTCGACCACCCTCGTCTCTCCGCTGGTGTAGCTGAACTCCAGAACACCGTTCCACTCGCCCTGCACGCGGCACACCACCGCATTGGTGGTGTTGTGCTTCACCTCCGCTGTTACCCTTCATTTAAGCAGGACAATTAGATAAATAAATTGAAGTTCTACACTGTCCGCAATCCTGAGAGAACTGTCAAGATTTTTTTTTTAAACAGAGAGAGGCTTACTTGTGTAATTTGCCACCGTAAAATGGTTTTGTCTGGAAGGTGATGATAGCAGAGTAGCCCGACTTGGCGCAGCTGATAGTGACTTTGCCGCCCAGCTCCACCCAGGGAACAGTGAGGATGGAGCGTGCGTACGCGCAAGGCAGCGTGAACGTGTACTCTTCATCATGCTCCAGCAAATATAGACAACCTGGAGAGATAAAATGATGAAGACAGAAAAGGAGGTGCAGTCATTTTATTATTTATCATTTTATTTATCCAAAATGCTCCATATTTTAAAGCTACAATTTAAAATGTTTTATTTCTAATTTTTTAATTGACTGTTGGTTTTTCTGCCCTAATTGATGGGCTCATTGGTAAGTCCTGTTAGTGAGATACCTTATCTCAGTTTGCGTATCAGGCTCATTAAGGTCATAAATTACTTGTAGGAAACTTTCAACATTAATTTTAAATCTGAAAAGTATACTGCTCTTTCTGGTTGGAGGAGGTTAAGTAATAACGATTATTAATGTCACAATCTTCCAATCAAGAGGAAATTAAATTAAAAGTCATCTGACCAAGCTGGTTTACCTTCCCCTATCATGGACACTCCGATGGACATTCCCATGAACTTGCTCTTGGTCCACACGTGTGTGTTCACACACATCCGTCTCTCCGGGCATTCAGCATAGAAGCCAGACACAGGGGGGTGGTGGGACACCTGCTCCGCCACAAAGCGCACTTGGTAGGAGTCCTGGGAGGCGGCCGGGTCGGGGCTTCCCTGTGAGGGCTCCTTGGAGGCCTCTGGTGTTTTGGGTACCTTCCAGGAGCAGTGGAAGGTCTCGCCGATGATGGGGTTGTAGGGCTTCTTGGCGATGGCGCCCTTGCGGCCCTCGTGGAAGGAAGTGAGGTAGTACTCCACAAACCGGACCATGCGGTCCTCCGGGCTGCTGCCGTCGGTGATGGCAACAAAGAGATCCGGGTGTGACATGAAGTCAGCGTACATCTCCAGCAGAGAGCGCTTCTCGAGGATGAAGGTGGGGAGGACCACCTAAGAACAGAACCCAAATAAATACATTTGAAAATAAATACAGAAATACATTAAATACATACATTTATTTTTTTTTTTTTTTACACAGGATGAAGGACAATGCGTTTCTGTCTTCCATTTCATCACATTATTTACCATCAGTAAATTGAGAAACTGACATACACTGGACATGACCCTGAGGTTACAGCGTCTAAGATCTCCCTCTGAGGTAAGCCAATGGATCCAAATGATTACAACGATAAATCAGAAACCCAAGAGGAGGCTATCCAAACACTAGAACAAACTGACACGGAAGATAGAGTGTCTTTCCAGGACTCCACTTCTGGTGTTTTAAAGTGAGTGTGTGTGTGTGTGTGTCCAGGAGTAGTAATTACAAAGTAAGAAGTGCTTACTTCAGTCTGTAAGGTCGTTACACGTCAGACCGACCTGATAATGACTCCTGATCCAAGACAGGTTCATTGATTCAAGGTCACACAAGTTTTATCTTCTTTTCAAGAGTGCCTTTAGTTGACTTTCAATATAGTGGCTGACTCTACAGTACAGGATATATCAGTATGGGAAAATTGGTGGCTCTGCAGATACAGAGATGCATTTTTCCACAGCTTATTCAGTGCACTTTATTCAACTTAACACTACTTTTACTTTTTCTTGTGAGCCAAATAATTCAAATTGATTGTAAAAACTAATGCTATTCTTTTTTTCACTTTTAAAATTGATAAAACATGAAGAAAATGCAAAGAAAACACAACATAGGGAGGAGAACAACATAATTCACTGTTGTCCTGTGGAAATGACAATTCTTTTCACCTACAAAGGACCACTATTAACTTCTGAATGCACCAAACTTGGAGATACAAGTTTTTCAGTGGCAAGTGACACAAACAAATATGTGGTAGAACTAACAAAAAAGTGAGGAGGTCATGAATGATGAGATATTACAGTAAAAATGAAGAGAACTATTGATCTGATATTATCAACATCATCCTCTCTGACTGACACAGAAAACCTTGTCAGGAGAGACACAGTGTGGGACGAGCTGGTGGTGGTGTTGTTGGGTGTTGGGGGGGTTGTTTTGCTGCTCAGCCGTACGTGGAACTCGACCTACCCGCGTGAGGTCCATGCCAAGCTTCAGCTGGGACAGCAGGTGTAGGATGACGCTGCGCTCCTCCTCTACGGCACCCAGGTCCTCCTCCTTGTCTGTGAAGGAGTCCTCCGACTCATCTTCTGCATCTATGTCCTCCTGTTCCTGAGAGAGGGAAAGGGGGGAGGGGTGTCCTTCAACAAACTGCCTGAATGATCCCACACAGTAAGTGGGTGTTTCGTCAAACTTTTAAAAGCAAAAAGATGGATTTGAAAGCATTAGCAGAAATAAATTAAGTCATATCAAACTTCCTGATCATCAACAGGTTGGCACAACTTTCTCCAAAGCTTTGCTGCTTCTTGGCGGAGAGTGGGGAGGGAGGTCATTTCCTCAATCTTACCCCAGAGAAGCTGCAGGACTCGGGGCTGCTGAGCTCCAGGCGGCTCCCCTCCAGCGCACCCTCGCCTGTCGTGAAGCTGCCCAGGGAGCTGCTGCCGTTCTTCAAGATGTCGGGCAGCTTGGGCTCCAGCCACTCGATGGTGGGTCCTGCCATGGACGGGGAGTGCACAAGCGGGGCAAGTTCAGAGGTACTCGTGGTACGATCCCCCCCCTCCCTCTCCAATCCCCCTCACGCACACAGCTCTACACTACCATTCGCCGCACAACACCTCACAACCGCCTGACTGCTGACTGGACAGGTGGCTATTCCTCAGACATCTGCTCTAGACCAAAAGAGTGTAACCCAACTCCCCCCGACGAGGCGAGTATCAGGATACGGTGGCATCCTCACCCTCCGATTGGCTAAACCCTCTCGGTGTGGCGTGGCCATTTTTTTTATGTATGTTTAGAGGTGGGCAGAGCCAATTCAAATTCACCGTGTGCGTTGTCGGACAACTTAATCTGATTGGCCGCCACGATGAGTCTGGCCTAATGAAATATACATTGAGTAATGAGATCTGCCGTGAAAAAGTGGGACATTACCTTGAGGTTTTCTCTTTTTAAATCACCCTGAAGAGAAAAAGGCTTGAGATAGGAGCGAGTTTGACACTTCACTGTGGGTTCTCCCTAAAACTGTACTGTTTGTTTTGTTAAGATGCGGCTGACTTAGAGTTGTGGCCTGTCCTCAAAGTGTTGCTAGTGGATATTTTTTAATTGTTTTACCCTTTATTATAGATAGGACAGCTGAAGACAGACAGGAAAGGTGGGAGAGAGAGAGAAAGACATGCAGCAAAGGGACCCCAGCCAGGAATCAAACCAGGGTCCGCTGCAGCCCAAGGCCTCATACATACATGGGTGCACGCACTCTACCAGGCTGAGCCTCCTGTGCGCCCTGCTAGTGGATATTTTAACCAGTTGATCTCATTACCTTCGAGACAGGTGGAAAGAATAGGTACAGTTCCCTATCAATAATGCAAAATAATTCCACTGTCCCGCCAACGCAAACGGTTAGACTGGATTCAGGCCTGCATGTGCAAGCTTAGGATTTGTCCTCATGGCTGCAAGAAGCTAAGCATATATTGGCTTTTCTCCACGACAACAATGTTAGAAGCAAGCAGGAAACAACAATCACCAGATATAAAACATACAGACAACCCACCACCCTCCCACCCCTCCACTGACCTCCCAGGGAGCCTCTCTGCCTGGCCACTTGCTGCAGGTGCAGGATGTGCAGGCAGTCGTTGAGGCAGTTCATTGTGGCCATGGAAGTAGCCTTGAGCATCAGCAGATCCTGGTCTAGAGGGGAGAGGCCGGGGGCCGCGGGCAGACCCTCGATGCTCTGGATCAGGTCTCTGTGCTGGCCCTGGGCCTGTGTCATCATCTGGAGGGCAAGGTCATGAGGTGAGAGTTTGTACCGCCACCTCTCTTTGCACTCTAAAGACACTTTGTTCAGATCCTGTTGTTTAAATAAACTGAGCTCTTTTAGTCTGGTTTTCTTTGTTCTGTACACACAATAGCCTATTCTGAGTCAATAAAATGAACATAAACATTAAAAACATGCTACTAGCCTCAGCCTGTAACAGCAGCATCTCACAGACAGGACAGCATTTACAAAATAAAACGTACATTAGCCTTGATACCAGAACTCCTCACATTGTAAGCTAACGTATTATAACTCACAGCTCAGCTGAAAAGCTGAAAGTAAGCATATGCTGGGTTGATTTAAACTGCTGCTGTCGTCTCCTGATGTTCAGACAAAGACAACAGCTTCCTCTTGTGGACAATCTGCATCAGGCAGATGGGTCAAAGTGAAGATGAGAGTTCATGACCAAACACATTGAAATCAACAAAAGCCCCGCTATAATAAGACCTAAATATTTTACATTTACCGCTCCACATCTTGTAGGAACACACTGCTGCTTGTGCCTCTAAGAAGCCTTCAGCAGATCAACAGTGCCCTCAGGTTTAAACTTTAATGAAACATTATGTAGTGAGTTGAGTGCAAGCCTTATTTTTTTTCCACTCTTCTAATTTTTCTCCACACTTTGATGACTATCATATCTACAGCTCATTGGATGTTACTTTAGCAGAATTCATAATCAACAGTAAGAGTAAATGATTGATCAATGATATAATTATAACTACATGCTGTAAAGTGCATCTGGATCTGCTGATCTGTCCCCATGTCTGTGTGTGTCTATGCCGACAGGGATGGGAAGTCGACTTTCAGCCAATCTGTCATGGCGGGATTTTGAAGACGTTGCTGGCTCCAGCTCGGTTGCATAACAGACGCGTCGAACTTCCCAGTGACAGATCAAAATCTGACAGCGTTTTAACTGTATCAGCTTTTCTTGATTAAACCACATTTGTGTCATGTAGCACACTTAAAACCTGGCAGAATGTCCTTAATTTAATGCAGTGCATTACAGGAAAAGAGATGACGTAAGCTCAAACTGCTTAACAGTCAACTGCTGGCCCTGACATGTCAATGATATGGTAATGGGTGTGACTGCTGGGATAGATTCTGTGCAAAATAAATGGTCCTGTCAGTAGCATGTGTGTGAGTCAGCCTAATGTGCTCAGAGTCTGTCCTTGTCTTGCTGTACCTCTCTGGCGTCCAGCAGGTGGTCTGGCAGGAGCGACCTCTTGCTGGAGTAGAGCGATGAGCCCTTGTGGACCTGTGACCAGCCGAATAAGGTGTTGGGGTTTTGGCTGGGCCGGCGCAGGGACATGGGCGAGCTGCCGCTGCCTTGAGACGCCATGGAGTAGCTCCGGGACTTGGGTGGGGGATTACTCTGTGAAATGTGTCGGCTGTTGTTAGAATATAAGTCACTGGGTTTATATTACCAGTCAGTTTCTCTGAGTAACTGGCTCTTATTGTAAGAAAGATATATTAGAATAGATTTCATTCCATTTACAAAAATGGTATAAACTGCAGTCAAGTTAAAGTTACACAGCATATGCCCATCCTAAGAACCACTGTGGCATTTTCAAATAAAATGAACACCTTTTAAATAAAGCTCCTGTCTATTAGCTAGCTCTGTGTGTTTATTTTTCATGTATCTCAAAAGCTTTAAAATAGAAAGTGGGCAGCATAGTAGTCTGTAGATCAATACCCAGATCAATACTAGTGATTAAAGTGTTAACACAACCTGATATATTTTACATAAACATCAATATTTCAAAGCTCTGCAGATTTTTTTTTGACCTGCTACTGGCTTTTGGTCGATCACTCCTTTAGCACGAGAGGAAGGAAAACAGGAAACTGAAGATTGTCCAGCTCACATCCGCTCTGTGGCTCCATATTTTTATTTTTGACTAAAACATGGGCTCATCGCACATACAGAGCAGTGCAGCTGGCCTTCAAGGGCTATTGTAAACTGGTCGCCAAAATGTTTGTATTTCAGCTCCAGTCGGTAAGATTAGGAGATTCTGCTCATCTTGTCAACTGAAAGTTCTCATATGTGGAAAATTAGTTCCAGTTCCCTTCCTCTCTCTCTATGGTGTGCACCAGTTCGCCTCCAAAGAGCCTCCCCAGAGCGTCGCTCAGTCTCAGTCTCAGTTTTAGCTTGCTTTTCTTGATCTCCCTTTTTGTTTTCGTATTTTTCATGTAAAATGTTTTTCTTATTTTTCTATTGCTTGGTCGTTCAGTTGTTGTTTATCTGCCGTTAAGTCCGCTCTAAGTTAGCGTATGAGCGGTGGAGCGGAGCCTGTGGATTGAAGCAAGTAGTGATTGAAGCTCTGTCAGATACTCTGTTCTGATTGGTTGTTTTGATTCAGGCGCAGCAAATTCTTGTCAAATGACCATTAGAGGCAGCAGGTGGAGCCAGAGGAGTGTTTTTACAAAGATAGTCTCATACGCTACTGTCAGGACATAGTAACAGTAACAGACTTTTTTCAATAAGTTACCTAATTCTGTTTTAAGTGACATTTACTGTAAATACAGTAAATATGAAGCACAGTAAAAAAGTATTGCGTAATATCCCCAGTTACATATTTAAGATCTTTATATTCTTGTCTGCAGGAACAAGGGAAAGGTGTGAGTGGTCTTTACAAACATCAACGTGTACCTCTAATGATAAGCATCTTACCTTCCCCATGGCCTCCGTGTGGTGCTGTGTGCAGATCTGCAGTCTGCTCACCCAGTGCTGCCTCTCTTTGGCATCGGTGGCTGAGGGGAAAAACAAGAGAGCAGAACCACGTTACGGTTACGCCAGGAGGATCTCACTCGGCATCGATTCCTGTACGCTCCTGCCTCACCGGCAGCAGATAATGGAAAGCATCAGGATCAATACCGCGTGAACCTGATGGATGGTGATGACAGTGGAGACTGGAGATAAAAGCGGAGCTGACAAGCAACAGTGAGGTGAAAAGCTTGGTTCCGGGAAGCGAGAGCTCAGAGAGGAGCACACAGACTGAAACAACAACTTCTTGCAGACACGCGACTTTTGAACGCACACGTGAAGAAGTAAGTGTGTGTATTTAGGCACCCACCCCTGAGCTTGTACTGCTCCCCGCTGATGGCGTTTACAGTAAAGGTGTGCGAGTCCTCGTCGCTGGGGGAGATGACTGCCCCTGCCAGCGGGAGCATGCCGCGGGGCTTCTGGGGCCGCGACTGCTCATTGACAAAGTACTCCAGCAAGCCCGCCTCATTGTTTAAGACGAAGAACCTGCAAACAAAAGCCACCAATGACACCATCAGCGTCTCCCTTACAAACCACCACGGCTTTACTCGGACCGGATTAGACTGGATTACATTAATGAACTTGGCTAAAAGAGGCTGACAGGAGACTGATCTCCAACATGTCAGTTTTTTCATTATATTAAACATAAAGAAACTCACCTGTACTGCCATCCTGTCACAAGGTTGGTGTATTTCATCAAGTAGCCATCAATATTCTCCATGTGATCACTAATATAAGGGGTTATAAAGCAAAAGGAGGCTTGTTAAAACACTTGCATTCACTACACACCCATAAACAAACACATATGAACACACAAATAAATCACTGATTACTGGCTAATCTAGCACAAACAGCGACATAATTTAACTATAAACTGTCTGATTACAAACATATTTGATCATAAGAGGAAATTATTCAATCAGAAGACAATCCAAACACTTATATAAATAAACACAACTGAGATTAAGGTGACTTAACCGTGAAACGTGTTTAATCATTAACTAGAATAATTTTGAGTGTTAGCAGGATAAACGAACACCCACCTGTACTGCCAGCTTTTGGCACTTGCTCTCCCCGAGCTCGGGGTCCTGTTCTGGGGGAAGACATCGAGTTTCCCTTCGTTTTCAGTTATCCGCATCGCCGCTGTCTCCCCTTGCATAGCGACCGGCGATGGAGCCTCCTTTTCGGACACTAACTCGGCTCACTAGCTTCGAGCTAACCCGTCAAGCCAGCTCAGCGGGGACACCGCGGAATGAAAGCGGACGAGCTTCCCGTCAGTACACACACTGAAGCTGCTGGGTCATCGCCAAAACAGACGCCGAACTGTTAACTGTGACAGTTCAATAATAAAAACATTGTTTGGTGAAACTGGGAGTAGCCGGTTAGCTAGTAGCTGCTAGCTCGCCTGATATTTACGCTTCGGGAGCACCAACGGTCACGTGACGAACTAGAGAGGGGACTTCCGCGTATCGATCTGGAATAAAAATTAAAATAAAAAACTAAAAACAGACAGCCAGGTAACATTACAAAACTTTTCTTCAACTAATTCAAACAGGAAAAATAAGAAAAAAATATTTACGGAGGAAAAAAGTGAAGGAAAAGGTTAAACTAAACCGGAAGTTGTGCAATTTTTCAGATTAAATTATAATAATTAGGCAATAAAATTAATATAAAAAAAGAAAAAACATTATGTGTTTGTTTTTTAGGCTAAACTTTTCCTTTATTCATTTCAATATTCCTAACAATACAAATAATCCTTTGTTAATTTGAGGTGTTACAACATCAAAAGGGGGGGGCATAAGTGGAAAAGCAACAAGCGAAAGAAATAGAAAGAAAACATTAATTTGGGAATACAGTTTCACACACAGTTTTTTCCTCCAATAATTATTGACTTAAAATAGCTTCATGTACTGTGTGTTATAAACAGGCGGTTACTGCATTGTTTGATATGAGCATTATTTTGAAAACCACCGTGACCGGAAGTGTCCTTAAACACGTTGTCCGGCTCGGACTGTGGTGACAAAGACAGCCTTTTTCATCCTTAATCAATAATTAATTAGAAACACTGACAATAAAACCTTTAATTTAACACTTTAGCTTTATATTCCTCTTTCTACACTCACTCTTTCATTTCGGCTTCACGAATTAAACCCACCGGAGAGATATAAACGTCAGAAAACGCAGGGAAAATGTCCCAAACGGGTGTCGGGGCTGCGCCAATTTGTCGATCGTTGTGATCGATAACTATATTTCTGCGGGACCGAGGAGGTGTTTCCCTCCGAGAGAGAGCGAGGGGGGGGAAGGGGTGGCGCTGGAAATGTATAAGGGCGTATGAGGAAGTTATGAGAGACGGAGAAAAGACGAACAACAGCCAGACAGGAGGACTCACTGTTCGCAAAATGCCCGGAAAGAAAGTCTGCATTGTGGGATCTGGAAACTGGTGAGTGTCCGTGTCCTTTCTCTCCCTCTCTTTAAGTTTTTGTTGGATGCATCTTGCAGAAACAACGCCGCTGTTTGAGTTCATGAGTGGCTCTGTGCGTAACTGCGCGCCGCCTGTGCGTAATTGTGCAGATCTGAACCCACGCGTCAATATCTTTAAGCTATTCTTCACCATATTTAGAACAAATAGAGATTAAAATCTTCAATGTGCTGTTTGTTATTCATCAAATGAAAAGAAAAAGCGACACAAAAACCCTCCAGCTGCTGTGGATCTCTTTTGGCACAACCAAGTTTCAGCCCCAGGGAACAGGACATCTTGTTCTCATGAAAAGTCTGATTATTCTGGTGTCTTAAATCCCGGAAGATTAACAATCTCCCCTTTTATGCCTCCAAATGCACCTTTTTTACAGTTTGCATGTGCCCTGTCCCCCTGCACAGTCAAATTTTAAACACTGAGGTCAAATCTAAACCACTGCTTTGTTCACTCAAAACCCGGCAGACCTGTCTTGGTTCTCTCACAACACTGCACATCTGTTTTAGTTCACACCTTTCTGTGTAATTCATCAGTTTTGGGTTTTTTTGGGGGTTGATTGTTCTGATTTGATGCCATCTCCCTCCCTCTCATCTTCTCAGGGGCTCCTCGATTGCCAAAATAATCGGGCACAATGTGAAGGCGTCCAACCGCTTCGACCCGATGGTGAACATGTGGGTGTACGAGGAGATGATCGACGGCAGGAAGCTGACAGAGATCATCAACACGGAGCACGAGAACGTCAAATATCTGCCGGGCCACAAGCTGCCCAGGAATGTGGTGAGTGATCCAGTTTTAGGGAGGAGAGTCTCGGTGAGCAGTGTTATCTTTAAACTGCTCGGCCAAGTGATGCAATTCTCCCCCCGCAATCTTTTAAGCATGCTTTTGATTATACAGAGACACTTAACACTGATAAGATAAGTTAACTTTGACCCACATGTCTTGTGTGTCATTAGGTTTATCTACCTGTGACATGTAACTGGGCGTCTCTCAGTGATAACTGCGAATGAAAAGAGCCATAAATAAATAGATTTATTTATAATGTACCATGTGTTTCTCTTCATTTTTTTTGTTGGATATTGGTGTGTTTGTCACATCTCATCTCAAACATTAATGGTGAATCTCAAAAAAGACTTGTGTAGCAAGAGTATGTGTTTAATTCATTTTATTCCCCATAAATTAGCTTTTTTTTTTAATGCACTCTGGCATTATAATATTTTTGTGCATTTACTGTAGTTTGCTTTTATTTTTATGGATGTTTGTCACCTGTATTTGCTCTGTATTTACTATAAAATGTATAAATAATAATAATAATCCATCACCAATAGAGGCCGCCCCCAAAAAGAAGTAGTCACAAATAGACTGCACTGGAAAGTCGCCCGTGTTCCACGTATTGGTCCTCTATGATCCAACACTCTTTAACCATTAACTCTGTTGTTGATGCCTCGCTAGGTTGCCGTTCCTGACATCACAGAAGCTGTTAAAGGAGCCAAAGTGCTCGTCTTTGTGATCCCGCACCAGTTCATCAGCAAGCTGTGCGATCAGATAAAACCTCACATCATGGAGGGAACCATCGGGATATCGCTCATCAAAGTAAGATCCTGTCGCTGACAAAAAACAAAAAAAAGGGAAGCGGGGAAGTATTCAGTCACCTGACCTTGCTTCATATTATTCTGTGGCCACAGGACGTTGCCATTGAGCAATGCAGACAGTCACCACAATGACACATACAGTATCCATTACCCAGAAACCTCTGCATCTCTTAATGTTTCTGCCGCTGTCATCCAGGGGATTGACGAGGGGCCACAGGGACTGAAGCTCATCTCTGACATCATCCGAGAGAAACTTGAGATCGAGGTCAGCGTCCTCATGGGGGCCAACATCGCCAGCGAGGTGGCCGACGAGAAGTTCTGTGAAACCACCATCGGTTAGACGCAGTTTATTTTCTTACCGCTGTCGTCAAGTCATTTTAGCATTCAGCCGCACAAACCATTGCCTGCACGCAGAGGGTGATTTCAGATTAAAAAGAGGATGTGAAGTGGACAGACGTGCCAAAACTTCAGCGTCACTTCCCCATTTTGTATATTTTGAGTGATGTTATGGTTATTTTTTTAAAATACAGGCGCAAAAAATGAAGCAAACGGCCACATCTTTAAAGAGCTGCTTCAGACTCCCAACTTCCGCATCACTGTGGTGCAGGAGAGTGATACGGTGGAGCTGTGCGGAGCTCTAAAGGTAACTTCAGCCACATGTTGTGAATATTAAGAGGCTCCAAACTGTGTCTTCTCTCGGTGTGTTAATCAAAAATAACATCTTGCAGAACATCGTAGCAGTCGGCGCCGGATTCTGCGACGGCCTTGGTTTTGGCGACAACACCAAGGCGGCGGTGATCAGGCTGGGTCTGATGGAGATGGTCGCCTTCGCCAAGTTGTTCTGCAAGGGCCACGTGAGCTCCACTACGTTCCTGGAGAGCTGCGGCGTGGCCGACCTCATCACCACCTGCTACGGGGGTCGAAACCGCAAAGTGGCAGAGGCCTTCGTCACAACGTCCAAGGTGAGTCAGACACTCTTTAAAATTTAAGGAAGAAACAAAAACATGTGAATGAGGAATCAGTGGGTTAACTCTTCAAAAATAGTCAGATACTGTCATAATATTTTGTCCCAATTTCAGAAAACCTTGAGTTCATATTAAACAGACTACATGCTAAAGATCTGAGTCAGAGGTCTGGAGCAAGCATCCTTCACTAAATCCACACTAAATTAATGATTTGTGGCCCAGGATCTCGGTGTACTTCTTTATGTCACCAAACTGCGTTAAAACAGTTTCTTTGTGTCGTTTCCTGCAGTCCATCGCTGAGCTGGAGGCAGAGATGCTCAACGGCCAGAAGCTGCAGGGTCCGCAGACCTCGGCTGAGGTCTACAAGCTCCTACAGAAGAAGGACATGGTCAACAAGTGAGTCCACCACGCACTCCCATTAAAAAACTTTTTTGGCTGTAAGATATCAAGACTAATCACCTTACCTTAACCACACGAACCAGACTGTAGATGCACACTTAAATACAAGCTATGAGTTCTGGTGGTGGTGGTAATACACAGTAGTATCAATATAAATATATTGTATACACTCAGTGTCCAGTTTGGAGTCATTCCTATGTTCCCCCAATCCTATGTTTCCCAGATTTATATGGCATATAAGCTGAACGTGACAAAGGGTCCTATGTTCCCATTATTCTACATATGTGTTCTCCCAGGGTTAGGATTAATGTGTTAACAGAACATGGAACTAGGGGATTTAGGACCCTGAGAACAAAAATACATCCACCAATTTAGTTGGTAAAGTGGCCACTGAATGTAGTACTGCACAAATAAGCCCAAATTTAGTACCATAGATATTACAGTCAAGGCAGTTAACCGTGATAAAACGTTTATTAAATGCTTTTCTCTGCTTATGAACAGTAATTTCAGCAAACATCCTAAATGAATTTAATAAATCATCTCTATTACAGTCACGCCGTGCACGGCCATGGCTCACACAAGTGTTTTCACTCGCCTGATGAGTGTGTCAGATTACAATCTGTGTCTTATACAGCTTTTTATAATTAAGGCTGAACCAGAGCCCCATACAAAGAGGCAAAAAAATAAATTAGAATGATAATCTGTGTTCCTGATCTGTTCTTACCATTACGCAGTATGTGGTGACATTATGTAATTCCCAGCATTGCACCGCCCACCTTTACCCCGAGCAGAGGTTTTTATCAGCCTCAACTGTAAACACCTGAGTGGGTGCCACTGACAGATAATTTGTGCCTTTGTGATTTGATAATTTGCCCGGTCCTTGATCCTCCAATCCGTCCTGTAAAATAGTCTGAATATCATTTTTCTTCTGCAGGTTCCCGCTGTTTTCTGCAGTCTACCAGATCTGCTTTGAGGGCAGAGAAGTCAAAGAGTTCATCACCTGCCTGCAAAACCACCCGGAGCACATGTGATTGGAGGGGTCCGCAAACGCGCTGCTGCTGCTCCTTCAATAGCAACCTACTACCACTGGAGGGTGACAGAGATTCATCACACAGAGACGCACAATACAACAAAGCAAAAACAAAGAGCACTTTTACTTGATTATTTTTTAGTGGTGACATTTCATAAATTTAAAATCAGTGTTTTATTGATTTTTGTTTTGCTCTTATTTTTGTGAAATGTTGTGCAATATTCATTCGGCTCTTCCACAGGAAAGTTAAAAAATATCGATTTAATTATAACGAATAAGCTTTTTATTTTCCAACAGTGGCAGCTTCCTCTAAGGTAGACCACTCCACTTCTTTTATTACCTAAAAGAAAATAAATAATTTTGTATGGGAGTAGATAAATATAACACTGTCTGATTTACTTTTCACTACATGATATGATATGACGTGTTAGTTTACAATCTCAGAGCAACAACTTCAAGTTGTCTTTTTTTAAAATCTTTTATGAGGACTTTTCTCAATAAAAATGAAAAACTTTTCATTGTCTTTTTATTTCTGTAGATCTAAAGTGGGTTCAGCATGCGACGAGACTTTTGTCATACTTTAAGTTTTGTCACAAGGGAACGTGTTGAGAGTGTTTTTGTAGTTATGGAGGAAGATAAAGATAGTATTTACTGTATTCACAATATGGGCTTTAATTCAGGACATTCTCTCATATTATGCTCAGTTCACTGAGATGGAAATTTATTCCCAGGATCTGATATTCCCTTCTGTGTTTGAGGCTCTGTGATCGAGTTATGTGTCAGATCCCACAGTCGGGCCGCGACGGGCTGAAACTGATTACCACGAGGGCCGCAGTAATTCGGTATGAGGGAGTGGATTAAAGAACAAACAGCGTCCTTGTCCGTCCATCTCAACCTTGTTACAGGTCAGACAGGTGAAGCCTTTGATAGCTTCCTGCTGGCTCGATCTGTCTCCTCATCACTGTTTCTGCGTAGCATGTCTGTCTCTGTGTCTGAATCTTCTCACTGCCTGTCACTGTGGGAGTTACCTTACATTCAAATCAAAAGCACATTGCACACAGAGCTGGAAACGTAGGAGAAAAACTCAAAACAAGTCAAATCAAGACTTGATATGTTAAGAATTTAAACAACTATTAGCAGAAATGGAAGAATTATTCAGATATTTTATTTAAGCAAAAGTAGAAATACTATTGTTCAAAAATAATCATTACAAATAAAAGTTGTTAATTCAAAATTAAGTAAGATTGTGTAAGTATTATAAGCAAAATATACTTGTGTTGTGTTATATATCACCAATGACTACATGTAGGAGTAATTCATGATGTAGTCATCAATACTTTGTGTACTACGCAGTAGATTACTAGTGTGGTACTGCATCGTGTGCTTTTAATGCATAAATGTCAAGTAAATGTAGTGGTGTAAAAAGTGCAATTTTTAAAGCTGAGCCTGATGGGAAAGTCATTAGCTTTCCAGGTACACAAACCAGAGAAATGGTCAAACAAAATGGTGTAATATGATGATGGCACCAGATAAAAAGCCAGATCACCAAACCTGTTATAATTCATCCTAATTTTGAAGGTAATCCAGATAGAGGTTTGACTTTCAACTACAAATGCCCACCTCATGGTGGTACTAGAGGCAAAGTCAGGAAATTCAACCTCTGGGGAACACAAATGTTTAGTGAGTTATTTCACTTTGCACCATAATGGCAGGCTGACAGACACATTGTATGTGTATATATACCTGGCCAATGAAGCTGATTCTCATTCAGTTCTGAGCATCATTGTTTAGTCCTTGTTTGGTCAGACGCCTCACCTCCACCAGCTCAATCTGAGATGTGACACCTTTCTCGTCTCTTAAGTCTTTCTCCATCTGTCCACTGGTGGCTGGGTCTCCCTCTGCAGATCTCAGGACATCAATGCTCAGGCAGGGCGATGGAAGAGGCACCGGTTATCGAGGGGCCACGAGGAGCTTCAGCAGGTTCCCATGGGAGAGCCGGGTCTCGCAGGTCGATGTCCCCTTGGTGGGATGGCTCTTCTCATCTCCTGACAGTAACTGTCATCGGTGGGTTTTTGAGTGAGCACTGAGACCCTTTTGGAGGCTTGACAGGAGCCCAGATCCGCCAATTCAAAGACAAGGCCCACCTTCAGATGAGACCCAAGTTTGAAAGAGGGGCTTAATCACCACGGTAACTTGTCTGTTGGTCGCCGTGACCCCATGCACACACAGATACACTGTCCTCCAGTAAGAGGCCCTTTGCATCGCGGAGCATAATAGCACAACAGCGTGGATTGGGGACTTTTTAAAGACATCATTTAGTATTGAACTTTTTCTTTAAAGCTGCACCAGAGAACATGTATCTCTTAGAAAATCTTTAAATCACAAAGTGAGACACAAACTTTCCAACAGCAATCTAACACAAGTCCATCTGTGCACTTTTGGAAAGTCTTTTTTTCTTTTTTGCAAGAGTGAGATGAGAAGATCAATATCAGTATTTCTCTCAGCAGAAGGGCTGGAAGCGAGTCTGGCTCTGTCCAAAGTGAAAAAAAAAACAAAAAAACACCTTTCAACACCTCTATATCTGACTGATTAACATGTTGTATCTCTTTTGTTTAACTCGTGTGGAAAGAGAAATGAAAAAAACAACAATTTGCGGGTTTAGGGAGAGTCGTGTTTTGAAGTTAAATTACAAAGCGTCTGCTTTCTTTCTAGAAGAAATAGTCGCCATAAAGGCTGTTGACAGTAAAGTCTTCGAGATCACCGGAGCACTGTCTCCGGAAAGACGTGTTGTTATTGAACAAAATCCCATTCTCTCCCTTAAAGCTGCTCTGATGCATATTTTTATATGAACACAGTATGAAATGATTTTGTGCATGTGGCACGTGTCAGTCATCATGACACACCCATAGAAAGATATCATTACACTGCAGTGACTGCAGAGCTTTATAGGTTTTTAGCATCTTTCAGCTCATTGTTCTGTTTTTTTGTTGGGGTTCACTCTCACCACTCTCCTCAGTGTGTTTTTAGCCACATTAGACAACTGGACTCAACGAAAAAGCTCTGATAAACAGACTCTATGCTACTTGCAGCAACCAAATGACAAACTGAGCAACTAGTGAGTGAACATTACAGAGAATTTAGGAGCTAAAGAGCCAGATATTTCTTTGAAGAGTTGGTAGAGACCAAAATGGAGCTAAAAGTAGGTAGAATCAGATTTACATTCACAAAGTGGAAATAACTGTGATGTGTAAATAGGCATCTTGTTGTCTGTTATCAACTTAACATGTCAGTGCTTCGTTTGCAGCTCCTTTCTGCTGCCAAAGAACTGATCAGTGCAGGTTTAAAACATGAAATCAAAATTAGCTGCCTGGCTCAATACCATCCGTAACTTTGGGTAAATCGATGCTTTGAACATTAAGTTCATTTTTCCTGGATAAGGTAAGAAATTTGGAGACATTTTGAGGAGCGTGCTTTATTAATTAATTAATCATGTACATCAATCCTGCTTCAAAGGTGCCTTAAAAAGACTCCATTGTTAGGATCATACCTAAACTGTATTAATGTGGATTAAATCCATCACAGCCTTGTGGGTCCTAGATGATATCCACCCAAAAAACATATTAAGACACCCTTCAGCACATTCCACATTCAGTGTGGATGTGATTTATGAGGTGTGATGAGACTGAGCCATTATTCACAGTCGGCTTATCACACCTGTGTCTCCCATGGATGAGTGTCTCAGTTGTATATCCAAACTTCTCCCCTGAGTACTCCATTAAATTTTTTTTTTCTTTTCCTTTTTTAAATATGTGGGCCACCCCGGGCCAAACCACATAGCTCACGCCTTTAGATTTATAGCACATAGAGAGAGGCTTCGCGTCAGTGTAAAACCTCACACGTCGGCTAATAGATAACTCATCATCTCACCTGCAGGCAAATCATCTGTGGCGGTATGGTGTTGTATTTATACTGTGCATATTTCCATCTACATTTTCTGTCCTTATTTGTTGATACGGCTGCATTTATGAGTGTGCTTGTGTGTGTGTGTTTGACACGGAGGGGTGAGAGTCTATCCTACATCCTCAGCTAATTACAGGCCACTGATCTCGTCAGCTGTCACCGCCACACTCTTTTTACATGTCAATGACAGCCAAATGGGACCTCATATCCTTCCCCCGGCTCGCACAATACTCTCATTGAAAAAAAAAAAACCCACAAGAGACGGAGGGAGAACCAAAGGAGAGAAAGCGGAGGATGGCGCTCCTCGGCCCAGCTGGCGTCGGCTCGGTGGCGGAGGGCACGGAGTCTTGTCCGTGAAATAACAGCCACTCCTCCTCTCCTCAAATCCTCCCCTTCGTCCCTCACCTCTGCCCGGCTGTCTTCATCATCGCCGTGGCCTAATCCGGGCACGTTCACAGGGAATACGCACCCAGATTCTGCCTCTCTTGCCTCCTTTTGTGTTTGTCAGTGCTCTGATGTGAGAAAAATAGAAACTGGGGGGGGTGCAAAGGGTGCGGGGGTGGAGGTGAAGGCAGTGGTGGCAGTGGTAGCTCTTTTGCTTTCTGCAGTCTGTGGGGAAGAAGAGGAGAACTTGGCAGGATGCCTGGCTGTGGCACTGCATACAAACAACGGTGGGGTCGGCGGGTTGGAGGGGGGGCACACAAGGCCTATTTGTTTGACTCTCCCATCCTCTTACCTCAGGGAGAGTGGAAAAAATTGCACAAGACAGCCCATAAGATACAGTCCGTTCCTCGCCTCCTCAGGACGGCCATCGATTCTGCGAAACAGCCAGGGGAGCAGACGGAGACGAGACAAATGGAACGCGTCCACGCCAGGAAATCATTGACCATAATTCAATGAAATTAAGTCAATTTGTACAGTGGAGACCTGGCCGGATGCCCAGCCTTGTTTGCTGCTTCAAAAAAGCACTTTGATTAAATATAATATACAATCAGCCATCACGTGAATCTGCAACTTATCACTCCAATATATCTCTGACTACACAAAGGGCTGACAAAGTCAAAGCTGGATAATGTCTCCTCCGTTTTCTGTCTTCTGCATTACGCATTACGTGGACTCAAAGTGGCTGACATCAGCGTAAACTCCACAATTCTCCCTGATTTGTGGAAGATGGAAATCTTTACCGTCTGCGCCGCGCTCGTCTCTCTTGAGTCCGCGCTTACATGCACATAAAAATGCTTTCTGGGGCCCGCTTTCTGTGAGCGGGGGACATCGGCGGGTTCCCAGTGCAGCTGCAAATAACATTGATGTGGCATTCCAACATGTCAGTGTAGCGTGGGCCACGGACAAAGCCACTTCCTGCTCCTCGGAAATATTCACGTGGGAGACTCGCACCAGCAGTGTCTGCAAAAAAAAATAATTTCAAAAGTCTGATCAAATTCAATATGTTTTCCAGCATCTGGGTATTATGTAAATTAGCCCTGGGGCCGCGTTATTATTAGCTCAAGCCATGAAACTATATCAGCCGCCTTTAAAGAGTTTCGTGTCAAAAGCGAAGGTCAGATTTGTTTTGTCTATAAATTTCCATCTATGTTCTGTCTCGACAGCTCCGCGGCGCATCGAGACCCTCGGGATCGTCTGGAGTTTCCATTACAGATGTTTGCAGTAGTCTCGCGCAAAAAACGTCCCACTGATAGGAGACAATGCGCGCGGAGAGGGATTTCCATATAACAGGTACACCGAAAGGAACCGTAAGTATTGCAGCGAGCCGCAGAGCTGACTGCTTTATGACTGCTCGGGTCTTAACCGCAGTCGCAGCTAGCAGTCCAAAGGGAGGCATTGCGGTTGAGCGAGAAAGCAGAGTAACATGTCTGGAAGAAGATGGGGTGGTATTGAAATGGGTATTTATCTGTTTGTGCATCTGCTAGCGTTTAAGCCGCTGGCCGCGTTTGACTTGTTCACCTTCGCGATTTCATTCCAAGCCTGCCTTACCATTTAGAGATATTCGCTGTCTACATCCCCAGTCGCTCGTGCTTTTTGTCTTGTTTGTCTGAAATAAAACTTCACGGTGTTGAAATGGCAACGAGTCCAGAGGGCACGCTTGTCGGGCTGGGATGTTGTAACCTCTGTCGGATGTGCTTTTTATTTCAGAATACATGATGTTGCATCATATGTCTGTTTTCGAGCATCCAGAAGTTGGATTCGGCGCAGTTAAAAGGTGAAAGTAGGCAATGTGCAGATGCCAGTGGGACAAAAAAATGGACAGAAGAAGGTCAAGCTGCACTGTGTCAACTATATAAAAAGGTTCTCGTCCATGAAACAGTGACAGTGTCTTGGTTTGGTTGCAGGGTAAAGGACTGGATTTCCTCATGTCGTTTCATGCACACTAAACACTTTGACCTGTCTCCTTGCATCCCCCTGACCCGCTGCGTAATATATATGGCTTTTCCTCTCTCTCTCCGGTGCAACACACCGATCGTTTCCTCAGTGCTCCTGCAGGGCTGCGACATGAAAGAGTCGGACCCTCGTGCCCGGAATGGATCCGGATGTGCCTCGGGGTCACGACGTATGTTACGGGATGATTAGCCATTACCTCCCTCCTGTGCTCTCGGGGCACAAACACACATGCACATCACATCAGTGTGCGTGTACAAGGACCAGGATGGGACTCTCAAGCCAGGATTTTCTGCACCGTACCTGCCAACACCATCAACGCTGTGCAGATTTATGCCCCAAATCCTGCCTCTGACAGGTTTCTTGCGTTGCCAAGATGATGAGCTAAACTTCTCGACAATGAAAAATAAAAAAATAAAAGCGAAGGAGAGAAGAAGAAGTGTTTTTCTTACCTTACTTCAAGATAAGAGCATATCAGAGCAGGGTGGAGGAGGGAGATATGGAAGACAGGATGTGATTTAGGAAGGACAGGGGGATTTATAATGTTTGTTTAAAAATAAGATGAACACATGTACACACACACACTCATAAGACAGTTATTTTGAGTTTTCACAATGTTTTGGGCATTTGGGTTCTTAACAGACCTGTAAAAATGTCAAACTAAGAAACTGGAAACCAAAACAAAAGCTGTAGCTGGCTTTGATGTTGATTTTTTATTTGATATGTGGTATTATTTATTGTGGAAATTGGATGTTTCTGCATGACAAATTGTGACTTTTTAACATTTTAATCGGGCAATGATTTGATTGGGGAATTTTCCTCTTGTCTATTAGATTAAAAGAATCCATCACAAGCTTCTAATTAAGAAAGCAAAGATTTCCATTATCAAATGCTAAGTGAAAATGACACGGCCAGTCTCCTCGTGTTGTCACCCTTCTCCTTCATAACATTTGATGCCAATCTGCCTAATATAATGCTTTCTTTTTATCCAATTAGCTCCTGACATTTAGTTTTAATTGAATGAACGCGATGAAAGGGACCCGGGATCATGTTCTTTTGCTCGGTCTTGCGGTCAGCCGAGCTTCAGAACTGCTCAGAAAATAGTTTTAAAGCGATCGTTCGGTTTACTCCTTCATCTTTCGGCGCGTCGCGGCCCAAAGCCGAGCAGTGTCGTCACCTCGCTCAGTCTCCCTCGGCCTCTGTGAGCGAACAATGTTGCAATGCAGTGAGTTTAGAGGGGAAGAATGCGACAACTGAATGGAAGAAATGGGAGAAATGATTGCATTCAAGACCGCGAGGAATGTGCCGGAGACGGGCTGAAGCGGAGCATTTGTTCACAGCGGTTGGAGATGACAAACAGTGGGCGGCCGATGCTGCTGTAGCTGCAGGGCTCTGACACCCAGGCAGCAGGCGAGAAACATGAAAATCAAAGTTTATTGCAAGTACAAAGCACCTTTGAGTTGGATGCATTCAAAAAGCAAATGCAAAAATAAACCAAATATGACATGTGGGATAAGGTTAATTCGCCATCTTTGGGCCTCTTGGGTTACGGGGATGGGTTGCAGCGAGGAATGCAGGAGTGCCCTGCAGAGAGGCCGATGAAAAGCAGAGCGCTGGTGGCTCCCGGGCCGGCATGAAGAAGTGGACTTGGCAGCAGAGCCGAGAGTCATGTGCCTCCATTTAAATGAGAAGGCAAGAAAGGAAAGAGAGACGGAGGAGGGGAGGGAGAGAAATCCAGGCTGAGCTAAGAGGCCGGGGACTCTGCCAAGCTGAGACACTTGAGGAATGCATCAGCGGCAGCAGCTCTCGCTTCGCAGTAATACTATTACAGTTCGCAGTGCTATCTGAGTCAGGAAAACTGCTCTTCTGGTCTAGTCAGCAGGTCTCACAGCCAGTGTAAACAGATCACAGGTAAAGCCGGCGCAGAGAAACAGCAGAAGGCGAACACTGAGAAATAAATGTGCACCACCGTCCGTGTTTTTCCTGCTGAAGAATGCATCCACGTGTCTGTTTCACATAGATGCTGCACTCGCCGTCGGAGCGTCTCGCACGCAAGTGATCATTGTCTCGTCACGTCAACGTTTGTGGAGCTGTGTGCGAAGGCGTGAGGCATGCGGAGCGACTCGCCCCCCCCCCACATACCCCTCACCCCCAGCCCTGGCAGTTAGTTAATAAACACAGGCCTGTCAACAGCTGCTGGGTGATGTAATGTGGAACTTCTCCTCACTCTCCTTATCCTCCCGCCTCCCTCACTCCCTCCTCCACCACCACCTCCCTTCCTCCCTCCCTCCTATTTACAAGTCTTACTGGGTGTTGCTGCAGACTTCCAGTGCTGGCAGCACAGATATTGTGTTTTAAAGAGCGTGTGTTTGTGCACCCCCCCGCCACCTCCACCACCACCTCCCACCCTGCAGCACTTCCAGGGGGAATTTACGACAGCATGTTTTCAGCTGCCATCAAAGGAAATTCCACATCATCAGGTTGTCTTCCTAACCAAAACACCTCTGAGAGTCTGGGAACTGCAGAGCTGGCCGCAGACCTGTTGAGTGGAGCGGATCCGGCCGGCGCAGAGTAAGTTTGGATTCCTGCTTGTTTGTCTCCTGACATTTGTGGAAAGCTGAGAAGGTTTGACCCACGTTCACAAAAAAAAAAAAAAAAAAGGGGATGGGATTTGTGCAATGTGGCAAGTAGAGTTTAAAAAAAATAATGACATTTGCAAAGATTTGACAGGTTGTATTGTCTGAGTTCATCTTGACAAAGGAAATGTGTTATCAGTTAATGCAACAAGTACTGGTGACATTATCAGTAGAGGTGCAACTATATGTAAACTAATCAATTAGTTGTTAAGTATTATATTAATTGCTAACTATTCTGACAATAGATTTTGAGTCTGTTTTTAAGAAAGAGTGTCCGAATTCTCTGATTTCAGCTTCTCAAATGTGAATATTTCTCTGGTTTCTTTAGTCCTCTCTGAGAATAAACTGAATATCTTTGGTTTGTGGACATTAGATATTGGGTTTTGTCCAAACAACATTAATTAATCAAGAAAACGATCAACAGATTCATAAATAATTAATTGCAGACCTAAATATCAGTATATGGCTTTACAAATTTGAGCTAAGTTGAACTTTTGCCTTGTTTTTTGACATTTAGACTTTCTGCAAGCTATTTTTATTACACTATTTTAACACAGAAACAACTGAAAATGCTTTACAGAAGGACAATAAATGTGAATGGATTGAATTTTTATGCAAAAATACTGCTAAATTAGTGTTAACCAGCATTACGCTATAATTTCACACCCAAAGAGATAACTAGCTTGCTGCAGAAAAGATTCAAAATTGCTCAATAAAAAGATTAAATTGAAATAATCTTTCCTAACTATTTGTTTTTACCCCATGTAGACACTTACTGGTAACTAACTTTATTTATTTCAAGGTAATAAAGATTTAGCAAAGAAGACGATGTTGAAAATTAGCTAAATTAAAGTTGGCTAGCTATCCAACCTTTCACACCCTAAAAAGGATGTTAGCTTATTAGCCAACACATTTTAAAGATCACAAAAAGACACTGAAAACATGTTAAAAAGTAGCTGAATTGTAACGTTAGCGGGCAAACGTTTTGTGTGATGTATGCCACTTAATGTTTGCTAATTAACTTATGCAGCGTGAAGCTTTTAAACAAGAAATTACAACGTTGATAAGTATGTATGAGATTTAATTTTAAGACAACATAAATAAAGAGAGCATCTTTAAGTGGTGAAAACAACCTTAATTTTGACTTTTCATTGAGGAAAATGAGACACAGCTCTTACTCTGTTAACGATTAACGGCGGACGCTGATGTCTGTGGGACCGAGAGCCCGCTCGGAGTGATAAACGCTCACAAACGCGCTGTTGTTTCTCAAGCTGTCCACGGCCCCGCTGATGAAACGGCCGCGCGTTTTGATAACGGAAAAAAAATCCCCCCTTGCCCTCTCTCGACCCTTCGGAGTATATTTTCTCTGGCTTTTCGTCCACCTGATTCGGCGGAGGGTCCCTCGACAGGAAGCAGGGTTCATTTTTTCCCCCAGGATGTATATTAAAACATCCTACGCATCTGGTGGGATAAGCGCTGGGGATTGCAGGGACTCCCCTCATGAACAGGATGACGACATTGTATTCATTGTTTGCCTTTTTTTTTCCCACAAGCCCTCCCTCCCGTTTAAACCCTCATATTAAATTCCCTGCTAAGTACCGCTGACTAAACAAGATTTAAAGCTGCTCAGACAAGTTCAGGCAGGATCTTTTATTGTTAAAAAGTGTCTGAGAAACACGTTTTCTCGTTAACAGATCGTTTCCATTTATCTTGTCTGATGCGAGTTTGGTTCGGCGTTTGCGTAGCGCAGCATCGGAGTCTTTTCAGGCCTCTTGAGCGCTGATGGGGCGTCGGACACGTTTGACGAGCTTTACCGAGCAAGTACGCCCGGTCAAATATTGATAATGTGCTCTTCAAAAGACACGTGCAGATTTTTTTGTCAGAACTGCCTCGCTTACAAGAAAAAAAAAACACTTAAGGAGACAGAACTGGAGCATCTGGTGACAAGTGGAGCGTTCTCATTAAAACGAGTCTATTAAAAATGCAGGTGTCACATATCCGTCTGCTGATTGCACCAAAGCAAAACGCCTCGCCATCCTCCGGCGTGTCTCACGGCTTTGTGACTATAAAACAGGACTGAGGAGCTCCATTTGTTCCATATTAAATAATAATTTACCAGTTCAAGAAATGAAAGATTTTTGAGTTTTTGGATGTAATGTTTTTTTAAAAGGTTATAAATTAGGACCAATTAGTTAATTGAATTAGAAGATAAGATTAGGCCCATTCCTGTTTGTGCACACACACGTCTCCACAGCTGTGCTCGTCCTCGCTGTGCTCGTAGGACACACAAAAGGCTGTTTATTCAGCGATCTATAGGCTGTCCTTGGGTTTTTATAATCATGACGATGCTGGAAACCGAAGACGCGAGCAAACAACCGTGTGTGCAAAGCTTCTATTTTCACCCACGGGCTAAAGTGTGACTATTACAAGTCCATACTCCCCCCCCTTAATAATCAGGTTTGAACACCTGAAAGACACACGTGGGCTCATGCAGCGAGATCGAAAAAAGCGATAAAGGCGCGCACAAGTTCAACCTCGTCCTGATGAACATGACAGAACTAAAAAACTCCAACAACAACAAGACACACACAGTTACACTAGCGAGCACAGCGCTGATATGGATCTCCCCTTAGCTGCAGCATCAACATTCATTTTAAAGAGACTGTTAAATTGACCTATTAGCCTTGACGGCGAGGCTCTCATTTTCACACCCGGGCGATAAATACTTAAAAGTTAAACGTTGGTTTAAACACCGATGCACGCAGGCAGCACCAACACACTGGGAAAAAACTCAAAAAGATATTTGGCTTAATTATTGGTTTGCTGACAGCATGAAAACAACAACAGAGCGGCGTAAAATACGGCTCATTGTTCGAAGCTCTTCTAATTCCATGTTGAGCCGTGCCAGGCTACAGTTGGTCGGTGCCAACTGCAGCGGGACACATGCAGGGGCAGGATCAGACGGGCCGGCCAGCAGAGGGACTCAAAACATCCGATCAGACCATCTGTGCCGCGAGAATACAGATGGACCCCTCTCTCTCTCTCTGCACATTAAACCCCACATCAGACACTTGCATGCTTCAATTTTCTCCTCAATGAATGGAAAGTAATAGCAGCAACCAACCCCCTCGACGTCCCCTCCCACTTCCCACTCCCTACCCTCCCCTCCCATCCCGAATTAAAAGCGAGACTCAAACGTATAATCTTCCCCCGCTCATTCATTCTTCTCCCACCAATCTGGGTGAATCATTCAGAAGAAAAAATAAATAAAAGAGAGGACTGGGCTCCGTACCGTGGGGGGATGCCTCTGCGCTGACCCCGTTTCAGCCCCCACCACCACCTCCCTCATTCAAGGCAGGCGCAGGGCATGGAGACAAAATGAATTGGTTCCTGGGGCAAAGGGGGTGCACCAATCAATGTCCAACCCCCCCCCCCTCCCCAACATCCATTTTCAGGCCCTGGCACTTCCTGGCATTGCTCTTTTTTTGTTTTTTTGGGGAGGGGTGTATTGATCACAGAGGTGCGAGTCACTATTTAGCCGGAAGGCTTTTCTTTCAGAGACCTCTGTGAAGGTTTGTAATAGATGTGAGCGCTAATTGGAAACTCATGCAAAATGCACGTCTTCCCTTACACCTCAACCCCCCCACCCCCACTGAGAAGCTCATTAGGTATTTACTTAAATGTATTTTATAACTTATGTATAACCAACAGTGACTGAAAAAAGCAAATGTAGGAAATTCTTTTATTGCAGATAATGTTGCGATCATTCGTCGTTGAAAGTGTTTTGTTTCCGAGGGTGAAGCCGCACACGTCACCCATTTGATAACTCTGTTTGAACTCACCGCGACAAAGACTTCTTCCTTGAAACGAGGCCGTGAGCGGGTGAATGCCTGACTGTGTTGGGTACAAAGGGCAGCACTGTCACTTGTGGCAGATTGCGGTCGCTGTAACACTCGGAGGTGAAAAAGCCAAGAGGGTGGAGCAGCAGCAGACCTTTACTGTATGTAGGTACTGGAAAAAAAATGTAGATAAAAGGGTTGGTGATTGCAATAAATGCACAGCTGCCTAATTCCTCTCGGCTTACAAAGGAACTGTATCAAATCCGAGCCATGACAATCCATATTCATGGACAATCAGGGCTTATTATCGCCATTTATCCACGAGGCTCGCAGTCTGTTTTGCAGTACAGAAATCTCTCAATGGGTTTAAGTGTTATCATTAAGCTGTTAGCCGCTCACATTATCCCTGTTGTAGTTTGAAGCAGTCTGGGGCTTTGTGACCTCAGCTGGGTCCTCCCTTGTTCCTGGAGCAGATGTTAAAAAAAGAGAGAGAGAGAGAGAGAGACCCCCCCCCCCCAAACTCAAACTACCTCCACGTTCGGATTGTACACACAGACACACACCATCCCACTGCGCCTCCTCCCTTCGCCCTGGCATCTAATTAGGCCTACAGCACAAAGACTCCCAGATGTCAGCGTCCTCCTGGCCTCCTTTGATTATATCCTTTCCACCCCACTGGCTGGCTCGCCGACTGGCTGGACGGCCGGCTGTGGGGTGGGGTGGGGGGGGGGGCCTGTGGAGATATAGGCGTTGACGCGTGTCACTCCGCATAGGTCAACACTGAACTGGTTTAACATATCAGTAATTGCTTTTGGTGTAAATCACGCAGGAATCTGGAGGGAGGGAGGACAGTCCTGAGCGGGCCGCAGTGGGAGAGAGGCGCTCAGGTCGTCATCAACGTCAGCAAAGGAGCATTTAAACGTGACTTTGAAAGATGCTGTTCCTCCTAAAATGATTAATTGAAACACGAGAAGACGTCATTGGAGGAAATAATGTTTGGTCAATACTCAGTCACCAAACTGGTTCTTGTTGAACCAGTGTGCCACCACGTATTTATCACGGCTGACAATCAGTGTTTCATTTCCTTAAAAACCGAGTAAACCAAGAAACATGAATGATGTGGGGACAGTCAACAGGTTTGTCAGCGGGCCTTCTTTTTTTCACAGGCGTCGGCTTTTGACAGCCAGATTTCCGAGTTCCCGTGAGCGCTGAATACTGAATAGATGAAAGTCAAAGTCTGCTTTATTGTCAATTCTGCAGCATGTACAGGACATACAGAGAATTGAAATGACAGTTCTCTCAAACTGTGGCGCATGATATACAAAAATAAGCAAACCACAACTAAATAAACAAGATGAGTAAGAGATGCAATGTTGATTACCGGTTCTGTGAAAGATACTGAATAAATGCCTCAGCAATGCTCGGAGAACTGCAGGATCCCAGCAGAACCTCAAATATACACAACAACCAAACCGAACCAGTTTAACAAAAGTGCTCATGCTCAGTTTGATTGTTGTTAATGCCACCTAATAAGTGCTTTTTAACAAGCCACAGTCACTTATGATAAAGGTTTATTTAAAAAAAAATACAGGAAAAAAACACTGGATGAACTTTGACCTGTGATTTTGCACTGTTGACATATAGAAGCTTTTTCGGCAGTGCCCTAAAAGACTTTTTTTCCCCTTTTCAACCCATTTTTATTGGACAAAATGGTGAGAACACACTCGCTCTGGTCCTGTGTCTGTGTCTTCATCTGAGCCATTAATAGATGATTAACGGCTTTTTTTCAGCCTAACTCAGAAGTTTTAAAAAACAGGGAATTACACTGATCTTTTATTTTGTGAAACAGTTTAATGGGTTTTATCCACTCGTGTAATTTCCTTTAAATGTCTGAGCCGGGCGCATTCACTGATGACAGACAAATTGTCTCTGGCTCTGACTGACTGGGTATTGAAGGGCAAAACACAGAGCACTTTTGGCAATATCTGCATTTTTAGTAATCCTATAGGCATTATGCAGAACATTATATTTGCTCTGTAAACAAATGTAGGTTGTTTAAAAATGGGAAGTGAAGCCAGTTGTGAATTAAGTACCTCAGCTGGTAAGTATATTGGAGCTTAAAAGAGACTGAGCATTGTTTTGGCTTGTTTAGCTGTCTAAGGTAGGCGTTTTCTTGTGTTTCATCGCCTGCTTTTATCTGAACGCTCCTGATATCTGGCTCTTAATGTGTTTGCTTAATCTTTATCACTTCCTATGCATCCACTACCTCATCCCTCGCACTCTCTATACCCTATGGAAAATGGTGTCAGTGTTTTCTACGTCGGATCTGGGCAATCAGGCACAGAGCTATAATCCATTTTAATCATTTACTCTCAATTTCCTATACCCCCCCTCTATCTCTGTGTCCAGGGGAAGCTGTGGGCTCCACTTCCTCTCCTAATCTCCAGCGGAAAGGGACCAAACCGAAACGCAATCTAAACATAGGCTGCAGTATTTCATCTGATGCAATACACTTGCACAATCAGTCATTACAAAGCCGGGACGAAAGACAGGCTGATGTTTCTGTGCCATTAAAGACAGAGCGTTTCACATCCTGTTCGCTGATTGGGCAACTTCCTTACACACTGCATAACCCGAGGGCAGTCAGAAGTGGATGCAGAAGGAGACTGTATCATGTTTAGAAATGTAACATCAGTTCTGGGTGAAAACGTTGCGGCATGCAATCTGATGTTGGCGGCTTCATGTCAATATGTTGGGACTCACCAGATCGGCAGTGGATGGAGCACGTCATGTTGATGTGTGGGGATGTTTGACAAGCGCAGTCACGCCGCTGAGGCTTAAGACAGGGTGTAACAGATATAGCCTGGAGCAGGCTTCGGGATGCTGTTTGGGAAGTGCGGTTGCATAAGTAGGTTTGTGAGGCGAGTAAACAAAGCTGACCTCAAAAAAAGTGGCATAAATACGATTCAGCCAATAGCTGCACTTAGCAGGCACCAGCGGATCTGATGCTGCGGGTGTCATGAGATGATTTTGAGAGGCTTGCTGTGGCTTAAATACCACACATGCCATTTACCTATTGGTTATTTTTAACCATAGTGTTTTATCTTAATATAATATAACGTAGTAACTCTCATCAAGGTTCGCTATCATCTTCTCTTTTAACACAGGGTTGCAAGAATTTCACTCTTGTTGCTGGCCGAAAAACAGAGCAGAAGGAATTAATGAAATAACAAAATAAAATCTAATCCTTCTACCATTACTTTGATAAAGTCATTCAGTAATCTTCAAAACATATTAATGAAGTGAATGTGTGTTTCTGATCCCGACATATCTTGGCTTTGATTCTCTGAAGTTCTGAAGTCTCTGAACTCTCCTTTGTTACATTTGGCCCCTTATTTGTTCAGGCTTTTCCTTTAATTTGCTCCTGTATATTTGTATATTTCCTTTCATTTGATGCTGTATGTTTGCAGTAATAATCTTTTATTCACATGAGGTAAATTCAAAGTGGGATATGAGGGATATCCCCACTTTTTGTAGCCGTTTTTAAAATTCACTTATATGCATACAGGAAACCATTCAAAAATCATCTTCCTGAGTTATTTGAGAGACATAACTGGGTCCTGTAATTAAGGCATGGTATTGGAAGAATTTAAAGAACCTGAGAGGCATGTTTGTCTTCCATAAGAACAGTTTTTGTGTTTTGTTTGACATAAAACAGTAAAAATGTACTTTTCTGATTTGCATGGTGTACTTTAACACAGTCAGTGTTGTAACTGCTGCCTCAGTTATGTAGGGCACATCCAGGATTTTTCCACGCATACATGCACACGGCAGTACAAGTTGTGTTGCACGCACAGGCTCTCTGACCCCAAGGCATCCATCAGCTCACCTTTGACCCCATCCTCACCGATGAGGAAGTGTTTTGCTTACTCTGTGCGCCGCAACAGCGAGCCTAAAGCCCGAGCTCTTTGTAAAGGAGTAGTATGCGTGAAGTGAAGTGTTTATCTTCTGCCGCAGTCTCAGCCAGGCCAGGTCGGACTGGTTCCCAGTGCTGTTTGGAGAAGCCTAGAACAACAAAAATGGGGCTAAAGCTCGGGCTTTGGGGCTGGGCTGGAGGGCGGGATGCACTGGTGACGCCGAGAGCAAGCGGTAAGATCTAGCTGGAGCTCTGAGATCCCGGAAATCTGCCAGACCCAAGGAGAGGGCCACACTTGCTCTGCTGTGCCGCCATAAATTTCAAAAGGAGGGCGCTGTGATAGAAACTGAAAGAAAGAAAAGTTAGAAAGTAGAAATAGTGACTAAAAGAGCTGTAAGTATTCCTGAGCGTGCTGCCTCTGCTGCTCTCCACTTGGACTCTGATCTCGTGTAAAAGTTGAAAGCCCTTCTAACAGCGGAAACGTGACCGACCGGACATGAGAGCTATCCCTTGTTGACTTTCTCCCTCCTCCCTCTTTTCCCTCCCCTCCCCTCCCTCCCCTGCAGGGCTTCCCAGGTGTGCGGATCGCTGCAGGGCAGAGGGACCATGAACAGACACCTGGAGCGGAGGGAGCAGTTAAAGAGGTTGTCTCTTGACAGCGGCCTGCCGGTAAGTCAATCCCCAACTTACCGGTCACTCAGTCAGGAAGCAGACAATGTGGGATGGCCTCATTTTGTCTCGATGATCTACTGCTGCTCCAAGGGCTTCATCCCCAAAAGAAATGCTTGGGAATCAATTCTTTAAGTTTCTTGGAGCTTAAAATATCTTCAGCTGGAGGGGGATTTTCAGAGAAACAGACATCGCGAATCTATTTAAAGATTTTAACTGTTGCCCCCCACTGTGGATACTCAGATCTCTGAAAGAAGTCAGAAGTTCATGGTGTTTTTTTGGTAAATGATGTTGTCTTCAGGACTGTGCTGTCCTCGTTTGGTGGCGCTCTTTTGTCTCCCTCCTGCTGACCGTCCACTCACTCCAACGTATGTTTTGTTTATCCCGTCTGCCGGGGGATGAAAAATGCTTCGCTTCCTGCGTTTGGGCAAATATTTCCCAAGAAAAGTCCACTCGTGTCAAGTGTTTAGAACAGGAAGACCCGTGCTAAAAACCCTCTTGTGAATGACTTTGTGTTCTATCAATCAGACGAGAAGAAACAGAAAGAAAATCATAAAAAAGCCACAGATGCCCTGAGACAGAAATGTCTCACACACAGCACACACACACACAAACACACACACCCCACGTGTCAGGCAGCAGGGAGAAAAAACAGCCTGCCATATCTGTTTGTGAAACACACCGTCGGCCGCCGCTTGATTGACAGGCTTATCTCTTATGCCGGGGCGGCTCTTGCGAATCACAGGAGCGGAAACTTGTTTTGGCTCAGGGTTAACTGAAGGTGAATCTGCCGGCGAAGTGCCTCTTTGGGAATGTCAAGTGCGGCCACATTCGCGGGCGGCTGTGTTGTGTCTGCGTGTCGCTGAAGAAGCTTAACCCCCCCGCTCCCACCATCCCCAGTGCATACAGTGCAGTCACTGGACAGGAAATAATAAGCCTTTAAATAGCATTTTGATAGAGGATGCTGAAGTAATTAAGGACACATTTGTTGCAGATTAAACGGTGAACTGTTTCAGAGTGCAGTCTCTCAGTGAAACTAATTAGATGGGTGCTTTTCTTCAAAGAGAAAATACACCCTTAAACTCTATTTAACCAGTAAGTAATACACAGTTATAAGCTGCATTTTCCGGGGGCCATCTTGTTGTTTATGGCGTACTCTGTTGATGACTGCGAGGCTTTAACGAAAACCGAAAGATGTCAACACACTTTATTGACTTGACCTGACTGACTTTATGGCTCACCGCTGACCTGCCTTAAGCCGCCGTTGACAAAGAGCGCCACGGTGCTTAAAGGAGAAGCCCGCGCTTCCCTGCCAAACAGATCTTTCATACTTCCTGGATGTCTTTTCATCCGTCCGTAATGTTCGTACTGTGCCTGCTCTCCCCTTTTGCATCCAGATGTCCACGGTCGTGCCTTGGAAAATGTGGCTAAAATTGCCTGCCAGATTGACATGATGCGGAAAAACCAAGAAAGTAACCCATAAATAGTCATTGCAGAATGACTCCTCTAATCTGCAGAGCATCAAAAATTGATCTACCAGTAATATATATATAGATATATATAAAAATCTCGATGTTGATTTTTTGGGTTTTTTTTGAGACACAAACTCTCGGAGTCTGTCAATCATTTCTGACTGAATCTGCGACATGAGAGTGAATCCAGAAGGAGTGACATACTTGAATCCTCTTGGTGAGACAAGGCGCCACAGTCTGCCCAATTTATAATTCATCCACAGTGGTTTATCTTTGTGAATGTGTAACTTGCTGTGACACGGGCGGACGCTCGCTTGGCGGCGCGTTTTGTACTCTCTTATCCGACGGCCGGGTGATCCATAAAGCCTCGCCGAGCTTTATATCGCCATCATTAATAGTTGTTGGTTGATACGAGATTTACTGTGGCTTTAATTGCTTTAATTGGCTACACGGCAACCTAATTTACTGTGAGACTGAAAGTAGGTCATATTTGTGATATGGGTTTATGATTCAACACGCTCACATTTGTCCACTTAACTATCCATGCATGCATTTTTCCAACCCTTTTTTCTTTTTTCCCCCTTCTTTTTGCCTTCCTCCTCCTCTCGTGCACTCATTTGACTTTCTCTTTCTTGTTACACTTTCGCTCCTCTTTGCACCCTCACCCGCCTCTTTGTTTTACTTCATCTTTCTTTTTTTTCCCTCTTTCCATCATGGCTCTTTCCTTCCCCCCTAATGAACTGCTCTCACTCGGGGCAGCAGGAGCATAAGGGTCCTGGGTTGTTTTAATAGTGGGACATGAGGAAGCCAGGAGCCTTTTGGTAAAGGTCCAGCATAGATCTGGTGGCAGTGTGCAGATTTGACTCCGTGGCACGGACAACCATGAAACATGCAAGCTGCTTTTGACTGGTGGAGCAAAATTTGACATTGAAGTTCTTTGATTCAAGTTGAATTAATGTAGCTGCTTAATATATGCGTCTTGGTGTTAGTAAAGCCTGGAAGTATCACTTCCACGATCGGCTGATCCTCTACACATTGTAAAAGTCAGATTTCTTGGCACAACGCTCAACTTGAAATAAATTAATTCATAAAAGGATGCATTTATAATTGTTTCCAAATCATGCTGAATCAATAACACAGACAACATCATCTGTGATTGTGGATGTGGATATTTACAGTCATTTAAAGACAAATTGTGTATTTTCCATGTTACAAACTCTGCCGTCAAATGAACTTTTGTGCCACGAGTGACTTCATTTGAGGCCACTGAGTTTGTCTCTAAACTCAAACTTTCTTTATCCTTCCAGTGCTGATGGGGGGACATGATGTCTCTGGCCCTCGTGGCCCTGCTGGCCCTGGCACAGATAAACACTCCTTTTCCTGGGAGGATATGAGCCTCCGATACATTTATTTTTTCAGGCATCTGAGAAAACACACGAGGCGGTTTCTGAAATTCCATCAGACGACAGGCATGAGCTCTCTCGTGTTCTGGTTTTCCCTCCGTGTCACCTGCAAACCAGTTTCGTCCAGCTATCTGGATTTACATAACGCAGGGGCAGGTCTGCTAACAACGCACTTTACATAACGCGACGCGTGACCTGGACAGACGACCCCGCGTGATGCAGTGTTTTGACAGAGTGCTGCTCATTTGGCGGCGTCACAAAGGTTGTCACCCTTTTAGCGGAAGACTGCGCTTGCGTTTCATCCACAAAATGGCCTGGTTTAGCTACTTTCACACATTTCAGCCGCATGCCATGTGTTTCGTGGCCTGTTAGGATGATGAAGGGAGGTTTTCCACCGTGGACGTCCCCCGACAGATTTTCAGTTTGCACAAGCATATAAAGCTGGAGACAAAATACCATATGTCAGCTGAAGACCAGGTAAAATATTTATGTCTGCTCCTCCTTGGATGGATTACATGGCCGAGCTTCATACAAAGCCTCTATCAGTCATCTATGGGTAATTTGGTGAACATAGGGCTTGAATGTCAGTTAGGACCACTGCCTGACACATGCATAATGAATTGAGCCAGCATATGTTTCCTCAGTGTATGCAGGCTAGGTTTAAGGGAATTTCCCTGTTTACTCCAAAGCTGCTCAAAGCTCCAGGCTTCATTCAGATAAGTAATTGACTTTAGGTCTCTGTGTACATTCGCGAGTGTTTAATGTACCTAAAGTGTGTGTGGCCTCTCTAAGTGAAGTGGACCCTTAGTCAGTGTTATCAGTGTCTTATTGATGCGTTTCATTCTTCATTCTTGTAACAGGAAATGGGCTCGGTTGGACCATCTAATCTGACTCAGGTTATGCAGGGATGGCCCTGAGCTGCAGCAGATACAGCAGCGCTCGCGAGTAACTGGGGCACCATTTGCATTACATAACTGCAGTGTTGCTGGGTTGATTCTATGCCTCTATTTATTTTTATCATTTGATGCCCGCCTGCGGATGAGACTCTGTTCGTCATGCAGGGACGCGCACGGTGAGCCCGATGGCCGTGGACGGTCTGTGAGCTGTTGCTAGCTGCTGCCAGCCAGCTCTAACTAGGTCATGGCAGAAGCTCTGTCAGGGGTCTCTCCTGTGCAGCAGAGGCTATCACAGGGGTTTAATTCAAAATCTCTGTGGAGGTAAACATTGACAAATGTGGCTTATCAACTGAGGTATATCACCTGAGGTCCAAAAGAATCAGGTGACTTCTATTATTCAACTGATAACACTTGGGGTCATATGAATTCAGGAGCCATTAAATGTGTCAAGAGTTATTTTGTGGCAAATCTGGATTTTGGAAGTAAAAGTCGCATTGATTTTCTCCGTAGACAATCCTATGTCGGATCACTTCGATGCTTGGATGGACATAAAACTTCAACATAAAGCTTGTATTGATACAAATGTAAGGTGGGAAGCTAACTACAACTCCCAATGTGCATTTCAGTAAGAAACATCCAATCACAGAGCTACCAGCTAGTGATGAGTGAAAGACTGCACTGTTGGGAAAATTGATGATTCATTATAAAGTAATTTTGGGGCAATTAGCCATCCAGTATGAAAAAACACGATTTCCCAGAATGGTGGCCATGACTTAAACTTGATGAAGTTGTGACATCGTGCAAGAGAGTGTGCATGTAACCTGAAGTCTTTTAGTGTCACTTAGACTCTTAAACAAAGCTGCCTTTCAGCCATAACCTTTTACATTTTGCAATACTTTAGCATATAACTGCCACACCTTATCATGTGGGTGTGGCAGGATGCTGGTCATCAATTCTTTGGTACAAGCAATGAATGAACAGGCGATAGGAAAGAATGTATTTACAGGCACGCAGCATCTCTTAGTGTATTTTGATCTGAAATGTGGCATAAAAGGTTTATCAGTCCTAGCTGTTGTTTTGATCTAGTTTCAGCGTTTGGCGTGGCTCAGTACAAACAGGAAGTAGGAATTTGGAGAAAAGAACCTGCCGAGCACCTGGACCTCTGCCCGTTTTCACACCTCGGTGCACCTGGCCTTGGAAAGTAAGGCTCTTCTAAACTGGCTGAGCAGCACGTCTGAAATGGTGTGTAATCATTTGCAGGCAGTTTTGTCTTGGTCTGCAGCTGCTGCTAAATGTCTCACTTCCATCCAACAAAAGAGCCTCATGTGCTTCTGTCTGTCTGATGCGTTTCCTCAAACAAGGCAATATCCGTCAACCCAGGGATGCCTAAATCGATGAGAGCACGTCCTTGTTTTATCATCCACACCCTTTTTTTTCCTGCCAGTGCTTATAATGTGTGCGACAGTGCAATCACACTCAGAGATAATTGATAACAAAAGGCCAAATTGAAAACACTCTGCAGGGGAGGGTTAATAATCAAGTGCTCCACATTACTGATTAAACGCTTGCTTCATAGTTGTGAGTTGTATTGAATAAACAGCATGTGGCAGTGCTTTCCTGTTTATCTCCAAAGTATTTGGGTTTAGCTAAATCCCCCTGGCTTTTGTCGAGCCTCCTCCTCGTATAAAGTCTTTTACGTGCTGATTTGCTGCCACGCTGTTGTATCAGGCTGCAACTTGTTTCACCGGCCCACTCGCCACTGGCGAAAGAGAGATAATAAAATTGTCCCAGAAACAACCTCCAAAACAGACAAATTAGTTTGGTTTATGCTAAATTTGAGTGCAAATGAATTGGATGGCAAGCCAGCATGGAGTCCGCTTGGCAAGACTGGGTTTCCTCCTCGCTCTCCCCCCACACAGCCCATTACAGCTGGTGGTTACAATGCAGAGAGGAGACATAAAACTAAGCAGGGGAGCGAGCTCTGTGGCTGGATGGGAAGAAATGTTAATGTCTAATCTGATTGGCTCCCACATCGTCAGGCAGGTTTGATATTATTACTGAGCGGCTCAAACTAATTGAGTGTAATTATACAGTAGAAATCCACCCGACAATGCCGTCCTCAATGTGGGCCCCCGTTCTCACGCCATGTGTTTTACAGAATGCCGGGCTCAGTGCTCACTCAGCGTGTCAGCTCGATTCTTGAGGAGCCGGTGTAAAGCGCGGTTCTGAGGCCGCGGTAGATCGGACAATTTGGGTGGGAGCCAGGCACATAAAAAGATTTAGACTCTCTCTCTCTCTCTCTCTCAGAGCACTCTCACACTTCATCTCGAGTGTTTAAATGAAGTTTCTCAGCGGGGGTGTACCAGCCTCCGGCCAGGTCTCTGACAGCTCCCCTCCATGTGCAGGTGACATACCACACATACCTGGGCTCACCGTGTGGGTAGCCACAGGGCCGCAGGGTGTGGGAACCCAGCAAACTCTGGGGCGCTCGCTGACTCGGAGAGGCAGAAGAGGTGCCATTTTTCCTTTTTTTTCCCCCTCTCGTCACATGGGAACTGTCTCCTCTCTCATCGCGACATTGGCTTTTTCCCTAGACTCCAGTCTGAACGCAAACGGCTTCCCCCACATCCAACCACATGCTGTGGATAAGACTAAGCGGCCTCTATCCGCTTGTAAAATTGGTTTAATAATTGCTGAGGCTGTTTTGATATGAGCCACTCGTCTGTTTTTCCAACCTCCGAGTAACGAGATTTGGCAGTCCCCTGTTAATACCTCGTGTTTTTATTATGGCAATTATATAATATTTTACAGCTCTCAGCATCACGTGTAGTGAAGTTAAATGCTTCTTTCATTTTCTCGATCACAGGAGAGAAGGTAAAGTAGAGTGATTTGCACAACATGATGTCAGAAAATCTGTTTCCTGGCACTTGTAGGATGTTTTTTTTTTAATTTATGACAGGTGAGTAAATTGAAACATTACCACATTTTCTGCTGTGGGTGATAATGAGCCAAGCATTCCAACTGACCTGCTTATTCTCGGCTTTAGCATGTGAACCACCTCGCCCGCCTACCGATGACAGACGTGATGCGCACTAATGTGCGGCTAAATCTGTGACCCATGTCACAAGTTGCGTGTGCGCTGTGTGACTCGGTAATGACCCTCGGCAAATACGCGAGTTTCGCGTTCGCCCGCTGAGCATAAAGTTGTTATCTTCGGCTAATGAAGGTTTATCACCCGCCGCTCAATAAAAGACAATCAAGTCGGCGAAATAAAAGAGGAATCTTTTGGATCTTTTCCAGATTGATTGAAGAGGCGTTTTTCTTTACTTTGCAGTGAGGAGGACACTGAGTTTCTGCTCTGCCCTGGCCTTTGTGCCAGCTCCTGTAATTGGGCGTCCATTTTCCCTCATCCATTGAGACCGTCCATTGTGCCCTTTGAGTCGAGGGGCCAATTACGGACTCTGTTCCTCCAATCACGATGTAGATCAAAGTTGATACCGGGGCCGCGTGCGGTCGGAGTCACATGCGTTCCCCAAACATTAGTGCTTTGCACCAATCTCCATTCACCCTGTGGTTTCCTCTCAAAAGGACCAGGCGCCGGGAACAGAGGGGCCCTTTGAGAGGCCTGAAGTCTGCAGGGGCGAGGAGAAGACAGCCCTCTCTCTAAACGCTGGAGTTATCTCCCCGCAGGATCAAACACTTTCAGTGTGTCCTCAGATTTACACAAGCAGCGGTTTAGCAAGATAAAAGAGTCACACAGCTAAAGAGTAAATTTGTTGTTGTTCAGCTCAATAAAAAAGAGATTGATAACAAAAAGCACGTTCATATGTCCCAGGGAATAAGGCTCTGATTATGCCAGTTTTATAGTTAAAGATCTGATCATACCACATTAAACGTGTGATCAGATCAGATGTTCACAATAGCCCTGAGGAAGTTATGCATTTTATTTGCTTGTGACTGTAATTCATCATTATTTCTCCACTCTCCCTTCAAAGTAGCGACTATATTCACCTAAATCTTTTTGGAGCTTAAAGTTTCTTCAAGTCTCCTTAAAGCGTGCACACAGAGATCAATAAACAACACAAAGAGAAGACGGCACATTGCAGCGGGGATGTAAATGAAGACGGTGAGCACTGTCGTTCAGATGGTCCTCAATAGTCAAGTTTCCATCCAAGTTTGATGCAAATTTAACCCAAATATCCAGAACACAGGTAAAGGAAAATGGTAAATAAATGTGTTTTTATAAGAAAATTGAAAATGCGCATAAGAAAACACACAAACATGCAGATAATCCAATTAACCAGTCACAAAAGCGACTTTTGAATAATAAGTATGGGTTATCAGAAACATACAACATAAGCAATTTACAGCTCAGTTCCTCGCTTTGGAAGTAGATACTTAGGTTTTTAAATCATGACCATCAGACCATCAGAATCATAGAAAATCTGTTCTGAAATGGCAGTATGACACTGATAATGATCAAACAATGTTACATATCTCTATAAGTCCCACAAGCAGGCAAGGCCTGCGCATAAAGTCAGAAAATTTTCACTGAGTTTAGCTGTCTCAGATTGTGTAGGCCGCTGTCAGCATTCGGTCGCCTTTCGTGACCACCGTGCACATGGAAAACTGATGAGCCGGAAAGCATGTTATGTTGCTACGACAACCAGCAGCTGCTAACTTAAAACGTAATTAATGTAAATGTGGCTGAGGTTTTTATAATAATGTCGTTATACATTATTTAAACCGCACAAAAAAAAAAAAAAAAAAAAAAAAAGGACATGATATTTACAGCACCACAAAATTAAACGGTTTGGGCCATATTTGAAATAACTGGAGCCGTGTTTGACATCATTAAACTGACTGTGGCCTGTCCAATCAGGGGAACCTGATCCAAACACAGTAGTCAGCGGAGCTTATCCCAGGGTGTTAACCCTGTACACCTGGCGTGGAAGCTGCATCCCAAGGGGCGTTTGTTTATCGCATGCAGATGAGGCACCATCTTTGCATCCGACACTGGCGCTGCAGGTTTGAGTCTGAACAAGGCAAAACTGGCAGAGGGCAGCTAACAGGATTGGACGTGCAGATTAAGACCCGAGTGTACTACAGGAGGGGGGAGGTAAGAGGCAGAGGCTGAGGAGGGGCTGCATCTGTCAGCGCCGGGATGCCCACCTCCTCACCTCGCAGCTGGGGCGGGACAGGCTCCCTCTATGGCCTCCTGGCAGAGCGGGCGCGGGCGTGAGTGGCAGAAGGGCGGCGCGGGGCGGCAGCGAGCGAATCCTGTCTATTCTCCCGCACAGAGGCCGCCCTGTGATCACATCCTCATCAGGCACCGAGCCAAACCCTCAGACCTGAGAGAGCCCTTTCATGCAGGGTTTTCTACGCTCAAAATGTGGGGGGAACCAGGCTTGTTGTTTTTGGTTTTACTGATCTAGATGTCTGTCTGTCTATAAATCCTTTGGAGTTTTTTTTTTTTTTTTTAAAGAGAACACACGCACTCTGATTGTGGGTCTTTTTACGCCTCTATTTTTAAACGCTTAACTACAGCGATTGTCTGTTGGTCTCTGAGTAACCAACACTCAATACTGTGCCTGAATGCATCCTGTGCAGACACTTTTTACTGCAGAGCCAGAGAGCTTTTAGGCCTCGCTGCTTACATCTTTCCGTCCATTTGTGTTCTTGTGAAATGTTGCGGATTCAACATGTGCTCTTCTTTTACATATCATGACTAGAAAACTTCATATGTTAGCAGAAGTAGTCTTTAAATGTGACGTTTTGACCCCAGTTTTAGTCCCCTCTGTGGGTCTCAGGGTTGGTTGGTGGTCTGGGAAGTGCCACAACGATCCTAGAATCACTTCCTGCCCAGGATCCAGGGAAATATTTACATGTTTTCGCATTAGCCTCGACCACTGAGTAAATACATACAGAGACCACTTTAAAACTAACATTTGATATATGGCTCGGCGTAAGTGCTCGAGGCCTCCCTTGTTTGTTTTGATACGGGCTGATTGATGACGACTAAGGGCGTGTTTGCGTGCCAGCACGCCCATGAATATGCGGATGTGTGCTCGCATGTGTTGATGTGAATGAGTGTTTCTGCATGCAAATGCCCTGAGTCTTAAGTCGGGGGTAATTTCCACGTGTTCATGCCTGAGGACACTGCAGGACTCGTTAAGAGGGCAAAATAGATGCCTTCCAGGGAAGTTGCCTCACCCAGCTGAGGCTATACTGGTCAGGCTTGTACAGCGAGTTCCTGCCAGGTGTTCACATGGAGGGGTGGTGCTTCCTCGCACCTGGTGACCTCTTTGTTTTTAAAGGTTCTGAGGTTAATGCTAAAAGATGTCGGGGTGGTGGAGGGGTGGAACCAGGTTTTATTTTTGCTCAGCACGGTCTTCCAACCGCTGACGCAACTGCTTTGGAATTTAAGCCCCTTGTAATTCGCAAATAGCTGATAACCTGACAAATGATATAAATTATTTAGTCGTTTTCGACCTCGGTGTAGACTTGCAGCCATTCCTATAATTACCTTTAATTTGTTTTATTATATTTATATTATTTTACCATTAATCTTATTGAAGCTTTGACAAATGGAGCATCCAATTTGCAAGCATGCATTACCAAAATAGTCAGTCAGTCCAACCCAGATTCAATTTTCTGGCCGTCCCTGACCAAAATCATTATATGAGTATTAGTGTCACGATGCCTTCTGACTGACAAATGAAGCATCACCGAAGGATGCATTTTAATAATCTTTATCATATAGACATGGTTCATTATATCTTCTGCAGAGGCTGGTTGACTCCCATCATATAATGGTTTACACTGGTTTGATGCACAGATGGCTGGTGGCATTAGCGTCAATCCAGTTGTTCCTTCATACCAGAAGTGAAAGCACACTTAGCTTGCACAATAGATTTCAAAGTAATTTTCTATTTAATAAAGGACTCATGAGTAGGTGGAACCAGCTTTGACGGAAAACCATTAGTCACTTATGGGAATTTGTTCGGGGCAGGGCGCTGATTTTTACACCTGCATCACCTCAGCTGGCTTCGCACCACCTGAGCGGTGTGAAGCGACTGATGTCATAAATTCCTCGGCGAGGCTTGCCGAGGCGCCTGCTGACTGATGAGTTCGTAATCTCCGTCTGAGCGGGAGCACCACCTGTCACTCAGCTCCCATCAATCGCAGTGATAGCCACAAGTCATGGGCTCAATTCTCTGAGGGAGAAAACACTGCTAATGTAGGTCAGCGGGAAGAAGGTTCATATTCAATGTCTGCTGCTGTGTCAAATGTGAAGCTACTTTCTGATTGGTAATTTGGAAGATAAATAGTACCATAGGAGCTCATAGCGCAAATAGTTTTCAAGAATATGACTCTAGATGAAGATTCATGTCCGTATATTGGATGTTGATCACTCAGTTGGGCTCTTTCTGGTCACAAAGGAAGACTTGTGAGGTCATCTTGTCAGAAATATTTCTGCCGTCGGTTGACATCTTGAAGTCTTGCACAGCCAAACTGATCTTACATGGTCATTTCCGTCTGGCCTGATGGGAACTGGATAAACCTGTTGACATTTTGACGATGATGTGAGTCACTGCTGCCCAATATCTATTGAAACAAGGCACTGAAGCATGATTTGGTAACTTCATGGCTTTTTATCACCTCAGAAATGAATTTTGGTGGATATTTTATTTGATATTTGGATAGTGGGTTTGTCTTCAAACTGTTTGATATTCTGTTACTGCACATTTGTGGATAGTAAGATAACCAATGGGGTCAGTAGAAATGTGAATGAATATTAGAGAAAGGAAAGTCAGCTAAGAGTGGAGCAAAAATGTTTTTGGACCACATAACATAACAAGAAGGAGGAGAACAGGTTTAAGAGAAGCTCAGTGGGACATACCTTGTGGCTGGAAATTGAAAAACTGAATGGTTATGCTTGTTAATATAGGCTCGCTCTTCACTTCATACCAGTCAGTAAAAAAAAAAGTGCATTAGGAGAGCGGATGAGATGATTTTCTTGCTCTTTGTAGGGTGAATGTAAAATACAGTTTTCAGTTCTGGATACAAGATTGAAGTTTAGGAACCGTCTGCTTTGACAAGTGCAAAAAGAAAGCATACGAGGCAGAAGATGAAGCAGAATTTAGCAACTCTACAACATTTTCTCACCTCTGAAACATCAGAATTTGATTTTACTTGACAGTTTAGGGAGCAATATGACTCCAGAACGGCTTCCATGTTTTCCAGTCTGAGCTATCATTATGTTTTGTGCTGCCTACTTGTCCAGACCACTGTGCATGAAACAAAACCTGCAATTTGAGGTTCATAGTTCATTTTCAGGGTTTCCCTCCAAAAACTGGGTTAGCGGAGGAGGAGAGCACAGTCGAGAAAACAATATTACCAAAAGGGAAGTTTAGTAGCTGTTCTGGAGCCTTCGATCACATCACATTTAAAATAAATATTGTTGAGTTGTAGATGTCTTTGAATTTGCAACCAAGATGCTGCATAAAATCACCAGTCAAGTGTAAAATAAAGTGTTTTACTTAAACAAGAACTGCCTCCCACCTTTATCCCCCATCGAGTGGACCCACGTGTCTCCCCACTGAAAAGTGAATTGACCAGTACAAAGTAGTTGGACCGCGTTCCTCTCTTCTCCTGCCAGAGCTCGCGAGTCATGTGACATATTTGATGTCAAACAGAGGCGCTGCGCTCGCAGTGAAACAGGGGAAAATACTCCTGAGGCAAATATCATGGAGCCCTTTCATTGGCTGCTTGACACTCCTGTCACTCTGCCAGTCAGCTGCATGAACACATACACAGATTTTCTCTCACTTTTCGCTGTCAAGTCCTTCTTTACGTTACCTCAGATCTCCCTGAGTGGCAGCAGCGCTCGCTTTAGTGAAGCGGCCACTGCTCAGAAGCCGCACTGTGACTTGAGTGTGAGTTTTGGACACGAGCAAGTCACAGAAAAGCAGAACAATAGTCAACCTGGAGTCTAAATTAGACCCCTCGCCTGACATGTGTTAATGTTTTATGTCTTTACACGCATGTACAAATACCGGCCAGTCACTGCTTCACACATAAACATGTAAAAATCACACGCTCACATGCTCTCCTGGGCAGCAAACCATAGTCAGTCTCGCCCAGGTGATTGAATCCGACTTGACTCGCTGGTTAAATATTGACAAGAGCTGATGTGGCCTTGCCGAGGAGAGACGAGAATTCAGACGAGGCACTTTGCTGGCAAGGCTGCACGACCGCCTGCTGCATCATCAGTCCAAAACACACACGCACACACACACACCGGCGAATGCAAAGCCACGCATGCATACAGTGGCACGCAGCAGCTGAGACTCAGCAAAGCGAAGCAGCCGGGGCAGAAGTGGGGAACGAAGTGGAAGGCGAGCAGACGAGAGAGGAGCGCGGAGGATGAGCCAGTTCGTGGACCACACCGCGGCATCGGTCTGCGGGAGGATCCGAAACGTTCCCCTTCTGGAGCTCCTGGCGGTGAGTCTCGTATCCGTACGTCACCCCCCCCCATCCACCCCATCCTCTCCGGTTCCCTCCATCCCTTCCAACCCCTCCATCCGTCGTGGTGGTATCTGTGGCAGGAGGCAGGCTGTCTGGAGCTGGAAGTAGGTCTGACTGGGTGATAATCAGGCTAACATCCTGCCCTCCAGTCTGCCCAAATCCACAACCACCTACATCGCTAGTGCCCCAGACAGGAGACAGGAACTGCCCTGGGTTAGAGGTGCAGGGCAGAGGATAGGGGCAGGAAGGGTTGGACGAGGGAAAGTTAAAAGTCATCAGGAAGCAAGTGAAGTGTAAGTTTGTATTTGGTGTGTGTGTACAGTATATACACCTAATGTACTATTTAGCTTTTTGTACTACTTATTGTACATACTATTGAGCTCTCATGTGTATGTTGTGGTGAAAAAAAGAGTTGATAGTTTTAATGAGTTTAATGAAAAATTTTTTGTTGAAGTCAAAGAAAAAAAATGTTTGCATCCTCCACCTTCTAAAATGTGACGATTTGCCTCTAAATGTGAAGTAAATATCTTTGTTTCTGGCTGATTTCGTTGACTAAATCTGCTTTTTGGTGTGCCCATGATTCTCCCAACGTATGGGTGTATGAGAATTCTTGAGCATCTCCAGCGCACGGCGGGGCTCAACCACGTCTCCATATGTAGGTCACTAGATGACAAGCTGCGAGTGGTGCTAATTACATGCAAGAGTCGGGCTTGTTTCGCGTACGTGTCTCCAGAAGGTCTGAATCAGGGGACCTGCCTGCCATCTGCACGTATTCACCCCAAGTGGTTGAGACGGATTGTGACATTTGACAATTTATTACTCGTTTGCCTAATGGGCGTGTGTTGATATTTATGTGTATACTGATGATGGGGGGGAAGCAGCATTTCATTGAACAGCCAGATTTGAAAATATCACCCTGGTTTGAGGATGACTTAGATGCTTCAGTTCTTGACTCTTTATTTGGGCTTTTGTTGTTAGTTTTTGGCGGAGGAGCAGGGATGTGGGATCCTACGTGCTTCGTCTTGTTGGACTGGCTTGAAAACTTGATTTGTGTTCTTCTGGAAACAAACCACAACATAAAAATAAAAATAAAATGGATTATTCTGGGGGATTTTTCTTTCTTTCGGTATCTTTTCTCTTCCTTAGCTTTCACTTTCCCTCTGCTCTTCAAATGTCTCTCCTCGTCCCTCCTTCGCTCTTCCCTCATTGAGCCAGAGGTGTTTTGTGGAAATCCAGGGGTTCTTAGCTCCTGCCACCGCATGGACGCAATTATGCAGACAAATGTCTCCGCCGAGCTCCGAGGCTCCATATATCCTTTATCTAATTACATTAACAGGAGCTGGATAGTGACTAATGGCTCTTGGAGGAGAAGGAGAGGAGGAGAGGAGAGGAGGAGAGGAGGAGGAGGGGGGGACACACAACGAGGAGCTGGAGAGGCCCGGGATGCATGAATTGCATTTTTCCATCTTATTTCTCTCTCTCGCTCTCTTCGTGCCCAGATCGCTCCCTGCGCTCCGTTTAGAAATCCCCCTGCCAACAAACCCAAACTCCTTTTTGCACACACACTCACACACACTCACACACTGACCCACTGAGCCTTTTTTTTTCCAGCCTGAAAGACTTCTGTGTAGTTCTTTTGCACTGGCTATAACGCATTGTGGCAGGACTGTCTGCATTATGGCTGATGTTCTGCGCCGTCCATCATATTTCTGTGTTGCAGGTCCGCGCCGAGGCTGCACTCAAAAGCCTCGAACGAGATAAAGCTTTGTCAGGTCCACAAGAGACTCGTCCCCGTTCACGCCGCTTCCACTGAGAGCTGAATGAAAGCCTTACGTGCACTGCGGGCCACAAGCGAATGTGGTCTGTTTGTGTTCTGCTTGGCGTGCAAACCACCTTAAAACTCCAGGAGTGCTCTCTCTTTATCGTCCTGAGCTGGGCCAAGCATTGCGCTGCCAAAATAAAAGCCTTATCAACCTGCCTGTGGCGAGCAGTAAAAAAAAAAAGAGGAGGGAATGCAAAAGCCATTGTGTGTTTTCATGACTTAGTCATCCGTTTTAGTCATCGTAAAACAAATCTCTTTATAAGAGGGGCAAATGGGTGTTTTGCATGCTCTAACCCATTAGCTAATAAGTACATAATCCAAAGCATACTTTAAGATTTTGGACTGATTATGTTCCTTCGGGGCAGCAATTGGGTTCCATTCATTTTAATATCAGCTTGCAGAAACATGCTGGAGACAGGTAATTTCTCACATTTTTGTCAAAGTAATTGAATCTCACAGTGGTTAAGGAGTCACAAGCAGGTACTGTTCTTCGGTTGTCACGAGCCCTCGCCCAGTTCCACCATGCATACCAATCCTGAGCAGGTTTTTAGTGTGTTTTTGTTCATTGACAACATCATTAAAGGATAGATTCGCTTTTCTGAGAACGATGTGTACACTGAAATCGTTCTATGTTGCGTTAGTTGTTCCTCCTGAAGAAAGAGCAGAAGAGGAGGGATCCGTCTCTCAGGACAGACAGACATTCAGCAGATGATCTTGCTTATTCAGGCAAGGTGAAGAAGTGCATTTAAAAACTTTGCTTTATCTACCAAAGTTACAGTCTATAGTGTTAGTTATTTTTCTTACTGTCTCTCCATCGCAGCTCAGCAAGGACACACTGTCTGTGGTAACAAAAGGAGCTGCTAGACTAGGATTGTGAAAGGATCTGATGAACGGATGTGGACAGGAGGAATATTACTGTGATCAAAATGTGTATCTGAGTGTACATATGGGCATCTGAGTGTTGTATGTGGATGATCATACAGATGTGAACCTACAGTGTCCTTTAGTTACTCTAAAATACACACTGCAAAGACTCACTCCCACAGTGCGCTACATTAACCCCTTTGATTTGAGCATCTGAATTATAGGTATGAAATGTATTCATCATGTTGTGCCCTGAAAAATTCCAGCAATGAAAATCACAGTGAGTCAGGTGGAAAAATGGCAGAGCTGCGACAGCACACCTGGCAGCGATGACTCAAAACGATGCTGATTCACAAGCGTCTGAAATGTCACCTCGCCACTCACGACAAGAGTGTCTGTTGCTGGAAATGACGGCTTTTCTTTGTGCTGTCGTGTTGCATTGCATTGCACGAAAAAAGAAAAGCGGCGAGCCGTCTCGCAGCTGCGAAACATTAAAACTAATTACGGATGGTGGCGAGACGGCTCGCAGAAGATCTTGGCAAACAAACAAAAAATGAAAGAGTATTAAATCTTTTCTAAAAACATTTTGCTTTCTCTTTGTGAAGTTTAATTGTCAGTGGTATCTCCAGTCACAGTTTGATTGATGTCTGTCTGTTGCTTGCATCATTTTTTGGTTTGTACGAAACAAAACAGATTTCTTGTGCTTCAAGCTTACTCTCTAAGCATGTACTCTCTATTGTAAGCTATACATGTTTTTTTTCATGAGTCACATTAATTTAAAATCATATTATAAAAAGGATGCTTTTTGTTTAATTAGTGCAATATCAGCAAATAGTTTCTACTGTCTTTTCAATGCCGGCACTTCATTTTCGGTGGTCAGTGAATAATGCAGGTGTCAGTAGTTTCCTGTTTTCTCCCTAAGAGGTTTGCAGTGGGCTTACAGGAGCTCAGCAGTCTGCTGGCTCACATTACTTTATGCTAATATCCCCCAGCTGCAACCTGCACCACCCTCCTGCTTCCCTGCCTCGCTTTCTCTGTCTCCTTCTCACGCACACACACATGCACAAGCACAAAAAAAACACACACACACACTCGCACAAGCCCCCGGGACAGTCATGGGAGGGCCGTGAAAAGGAAGCCGAGATGATTAATTAACTCTGCCCTCATTTTGATACCGCCTTATTGGCTTTCAACAGCCGAAATTCAGATTCAGAGCTTTGCATGGATTATCCTCCCACCACCACCACCACCACCGCTGCCTCCACCACCACCACAACAACAGCTACCACCCAAAACAGGCACACAAAACACACTTCCCAAATATCGAGGTCATGTTGTTACTCATGCTGCGGTGCGTGCGTGACATTGGTTTTCTGAGCAGGTTGCATTGCTCAGCAGAGTCGGCTTTGTTGAACGCCGCTCTTCATGCTAATGAGAAAGAAGCCGCTCTCACAAGAAGCTGGCTGCAAACGCCGCTGACAGACGCTGACAGACATAACGACCCAAGATTGGCCGTAATTATAATTGTCGAGGCCTATCTGGATTTAATGGCGTGCAGGTGAATGGTCGCGGTTTTGACTCTTTCACGCGTTGCTCAATGTTCGTTACTTTCCAACAGCTACAAATAAATCACACATTTATATGACGGGCTGATGGGGTGAGCTTCCAGAGAACATCAAATGTTGTGAAAAATAGGGTGGTGTCAGTCTGTAAAAAGTCACGCCAACCGACTACAGTGACTGTGTAATTAAGATGCTTTCATGAGCTTATTCAACAAATATAGAATTCATAGTTTCTGCAAGTTTCTGCAGGTTTCTTTATGTTTTTCCTCAACAAAAAAATAAGAATTGGCAGCATTTTTTTTGCTCAAAAGTTTGTGCTCCAAACTCAAATGATCTGAAGAAAAAGTTGCTTTGAAATTTGAGTCTTCATATGAAAAAGAAACGTCAGTTGATTTTAATCATTTACTTTTTGCGTTGAGCACACTGTATCTGATCTGTAATCCCAAACATGTGTCAGTGTACGTGTAATATCTGTCTGCTAATGTGTAGCACGTGTGAATTCATGTGGACACTATCAGTGTTTGTTCATGTGTAGGCAAATATCTATCTATATATATCTATGTGAGCTGAACAGGCCGGGTGAGTGTGTGCTTCCATGTGGTCGCCTCACATGGATTTCATCGTGTTAGTGTGTGTCTGTGTGTTTTGTGTGTGTTTCAAAGCGCCATGAGCACCATGTGCTCCAGCTGGTTGCGTCCTTGCAGTGGCCCGGCCCTGACCGACCGTCCTCTGGTCCCCTGTGCTTTTCTATTGATGACAGCCTCTGAGTGCGGACAGCTCGGCGGCTTTAAAGGGCCTGTCAGCTCCCAGCGGCAGAGCTAGACACAACACAATAGTGCTCCTGTATATTGCCTATTCGCTGGGGAAAAGCCCGCAGCCCAGTTGTCTTTCTTCCTTTTTTTTCTCCTTTCTCTTTTTGTCTTAAACTGTCGATCATCTGTTTGCTATCCCTCCTGCTTTTTCTCTCTCCTGTTCATCTCCCGCTCCCATTGTGCGTGCATTGGGAGTCGGTGTGTGCGCGTCTCTTCATCATCTCCCTCCCAAACAAAAGATCACCTGCCTGGCTGTGTGATGTGTCACAGGGTGGGACCCCTGAGGGAGAGCCTGCAGCCTCATGTCGAAGTTTGTTATCACTGTGTCTATCTATCTATTATCTCCCTGAATGCACTACAGGCAATTTTACCCACTGGATGCGAGTTGCGGTGGATTAACCAATTTTCACAAGCGTTTGAACTTTTGTATGGCACTTCTTTGTTGGAAATTCAGCATGTTTTGGTGTGCAACGTGTAGTCTCTGCTGCGTGTTGCCCGTTGCGAGAAAACGGTTTTAATTCTGTCCGATGTGTTTTAAAGGAAACGGCCAGTGGTTATTTTCACAGCGTGAGCCAGCCCTTGAAATGTTTCTCCACAATATCCCGCACTCGTGTGCAAACACAGCGACAGAGCGGATGCAACAAAAGCCGAGAGATCTGCCTTGCCTCAGACCTCTGCAGTGTGTTGCATTATAATAAGGTGTTGTCTGCAGGGAACCTGATTTTGTCTGACGTAGCTAATGCGCTCTGTCAGAAGCATTTGCGGCTGATGCTAGCCTGGCCTCCGCTTGGCGAAAAAAGGGAGGGAAGAGAGAGCCGAGCGCCGTCCAGCCGGCCACATCCGCCTGCTGGCTACACTTTACACCACAGCCTCGCAGTCAGGATCCAGTGACCTTCATGCCACTCCCACTATTTGAGGAGCTGGGTGCTGTCAGAGCCGATAGGTGGACTGTGTTGATCTTCTCCCTGCCTGCAAGTACATTATATTCCAGAGAGTTTCCTAATCACGCTGCTTGATTTTTAAAGCAATCTGCATTTCCACGTGGTGTTCAATTGTGTTATCTCAGGGCTTGAAAGGGCTCATCATAGCAGGGCCACTGTCGTCACATTAACTTAAATGCCAAGTATCAATATGGAGGTGTGGAGCGGGGCCATTACTATGATTAGAAGGAAATTCATGCAGGATCCGCGTGATGGCAGATCATTATGAGGAGTCAGTGGCTGGAAGATTGGCCATTGCTGTGGATTAAATCATCACGCTGCAAAAAGTCCTTTTGTTTTACCCTCATCCGGCCAGCAGGATGCGATACTACCATGACATAAAGGCAATTACCTCTAGAAACAAATGACTTATTAATGAATTTGATATTGGTTTCAGAAGACATTTTGCAACAATTAAAAATGAAGATGTATGAAATAATCTCTTTTTTTGTCTTTTTTGAGTCAAGTCAGATTCAATTAAGAAGTTTGCATGACTTAATGCAATATTTCGCTGTGCATTTCCAGACTTTAGTATCATTGATTCTTGAGATGAAGTAATTTGGCTGCCCGGCTCTTTGTCATTAAAATGCAGGCTATGCATACAAAAGATTTATGAGAGGGATCAATATCATCTGCATGTAGTAATATTTGTCTGTGTGAGTCACCCGGCTAGCTGGAGCCATTCACATTATTGAGTCTCCGTCACTTTCGACAGAGATAATATGATCTGTATGCCTTTCATGAGTCCATAACTCAACTTTACGGTGATGTGCTTGTGGCGCTCAATGATTTTCCGGGGACCCTCTCTCGGCGGCCAGACATCAGAGCAGTGATTGAGGTTTTATGAGGCGTACCGAGCCTCAGGTGAGCAGGGATGAATGAGGGACGCCTTGACCCTCAGGGGCCGATTGTCCGCGGTGTCAGCATGGTCAACGGCGGCCTTTGTGTGTGGTCACGGTGGTCACTAAGGGGCTATTGGCAGCCAGGCGGGCCATCAAGCCGCAGCCCAGCATCCATCTGGCACAACAGCTGGAGGAGTGGGAGATCTCCACGCAGGAAATTATGCAGAGCAAACAAGATTCTTATGATTATTTTATTACGTTCATTTCTTCGGGATTATCGTCATTTTTGCTGGAAATGAGTCTGATGTGCTAACAGCCCCAACAAAGCAGTCTGTATTTACTCTTTGTTAAATATTGCAGCACAGCCCAGCCCCTGCAACTCATTCGTATACAAACAAGCTTTATTTTGGAGGCATTTCCTGGTTGGCTTTTCTGTCTTCCCCGCCCTTCCTCTTTCTCATTGCTGCCTTAGCCCAACCATTGAGGAGGGGGGTTACGAGACTCAAGTCGAACCAGCTGAATTAGTGCATTATTAAGCCGTTCTCTCCTGACCCACTTCCCCCTACTGCCTGCATGGCTTCGCTCCAGCATGGGGTCTGTGTGTACGCTGGGAAGCATTTGGTCCCAGGATAGGTTTTTCGGCGTAAATAGACCTCTTATGCCCGGCAAGCCCTCGGAGAGGATGCTGAAATGAAGCGATGGTGAAAGCTCTTCATTTTCTCATCAGGCCTCCATTCAAACGGACCCAGCGAGCCCCTTTCAGCATGGTCGGGTATCGGCGTCTGACATGCAACACATCAATACAGAAAATAGCAATTTATTCCCTCATAAAACCACGATGAAAGACACATTATTGGCAGTTAAATACTGTCATAACTATGTATTCAGTTTCAGAGGTTGTTTAGCTACTGTTGCAACTAACTAGTTTCATTATGGATTAATCTGTTGATGATTTTTACATTAAATCGATAATTCGGTCTGCTAAATTTTCCCAGAGCAAAACAGTCCAAACCCAAAAAAATTCAATCAACACTGATAACTGGGACACAATTCAGAAGCTTTAACGTGTGAATATTTCTAATTTTTTATTGACAAATGTCTTAAATGACTGGTAATCATTGATGGTTTTAAAGTGGTAGCTTTTTTGGGATGAGAAGATCGAGAACACTCATACGTGTCTGTTAAATACAAGGCCACAGTTGGGAGCTAATTAGCCTAGCTTAGCACAAAGACTGGAAACAGGGGAAAACAGCTAGTTTGGCTTTGTCTAAGAGGCAAACGGTACCAATGCAAACAAGCAAACAAGACATAACTTTTTAATTAGTGAGCTGTAGAGGTGTTGATAGGTGGATTTAGTTAACTTCACAGAGAGTCCGACTCACTGTTTCCTCATTTTTTCACACTTTATGCTAAGCTTCCTGCCTGCTTGCTGTAATTATATATAACATAACATGTGTTGTATCTTCTCATCCAGAGAACCAACAAGTGTATTTCCCAAAATGTCAAATGTTTGCTTCAAATGATGGATTTTCTGTCTTTTTACCAATCATCTAATTGTTTTTTGTACAGATCCAAATGACCTCTTATAAAAAGCAAACAAAACAATCTGTATGTTTACTGAAATTCAATATGTGTTTTCTCCACATATCTCTAATTCTTGCATGATATGAAACAGTCATATTTATTTTGGATAGCTTATCTTTTCACATCCATTAATAACACAACCGATGTGGACCTCCAAGGGGAACAAAGCAGAAGGCTCCAGCATGTCCTCTATAATGCCACAGTATTATAAAGGGCACGTATAATACCGCGGCTCATGCTTTCAGGGGTCGAGGGCATCTGATGGGTGAGCTATTGTAAACCCTCAGAATGAAACCGCTGCCTCACTTCAATCAGCTTTTTCGGAGGGCCCCGGCTGAGAAATGGCTTCCAGCGGGTTCGGAGAATGCGGGAGCGCTCGCTAAAAGAGGGGCTGCCCCAGATAAAGAGGGTTAGCTGAGTAAACAAATAATGATGATAGAACAGTGTTGTTATTGTAAGAGCAAATAGCTGGCCTAAGGGAAGGAAATTCAGGTCCTTGCACTGCGACATTTTCCCACACCGAAGTATCACATTCTGATCCTAAAATATCTCAAAAGAGATGAAACGTCTCAGGATATGAAATCCACGAGGCAACATTTAATACAAACAAATAATAATAACAATGATAATAATGATGGAAATTTAATTTATTTATCAGATAGACCTTTGACACCCTGTTTCATTTTTTTGGGGGTTGTGGGGGGGGGCTCAGACTTTCTCTACACACAGAAATCCGATGTGTTTCAAGCCAGAGACAAGCAAGTCCGCTGATGTCACCCCGTCGGAGAGGCTTAAGGAGAAACAGTGCTGATGTCAAATTCTTCTCCTGCTCCCATCTGGAAGAAATAAAACAAATATGGTTGCTAAAAATAAGACTCCACTTGAGATGATAAGAAGGATTTAGTGCCATTAACTGTGTAAATACAGTGTGTGGTTGGCTCCAGACTCATATTGAAATTCCTTCCCAACCTGGATGAGCGCTGACTGTAAAAAGCCCCCTGAAATAGGCTGCAATAATGCCTTTCCAAAGTCGATGATGGTCGATTTAAATATTTTATACTCCTGTATTATTGGACTCTCTGTCCCCTTTCAGATCACTTGACGGAGTGCGGTGAGCCGCTGCACTGAGAGGTCTTTGTTCACATTAACCCATGAAATGGATGCAGCCAAAGCGGGGCGGAGATGATCTCTTGAAGCCAAAATCACCCCCATGACATTGGAACTGAAATATAAGAAGAAAAAAACTTCCTGTGCACTTTGCGGTCTGTCTGCCGCACGGATGCCTGCTTTACATTGCAGATCGCAAGTGGCGGCAGCGTCACGTTTTAAACATGATTGTGGCCTGAAAATCCTACAGGGCTGTGGCATTCTTATGCATGGGGTTGAAAATACGATGTTTATTTTGAAGGGAAATGTGTCAAAATGAACACGTTCAAGTTTTGTGTGTTGCAAAATTGGTGAAAACAGGCCCAGGTTTTTTGCCTGAACACTCGTAAGCTGAGTTATGCAGGCGTCATGGCTCAAGTGAATATTTGTAATATGAAAATGGGACGAATGGGACAAATTCACAGATGTATCGCCCCGCTCTGCACCTAAAGTACTCTTATCAAGCCCAGTTTCAGTGGCAGCAAGCAGCTTTTTCAGAGCAAAAAGCTCAGATGAAGTGACTCTACACCACCTGCTCAGCACCAAACAGCAGACAGACACATGTAGTATTTCTTTATCGTTTTCCCTGCAGCTGAACTGGCTTGCTCGAAGGTACATGATTAAAAAAAAAGTGTCATTTGGTTCAGCTGACCCTTTAAAAATAAAGTTTAAACCTCAGTAACTGTGATGAGCAACTGATGTTTCGGTCAAAAGCATGACTGTTTGATATTGAAGCTTCAGCAAACATAGGGCAAACACGACTTTGTCTAACATGCATTATTTAACAAGGCGAGTGCACTGAGGACATTGTTATTTACAGAAATGCCTGCAGGGTGGGGGTTACCTCGATTTACACCACCCACGCCGGGACGACTGCAGCCCTGTAATGTAGGCTACTGGGCAAATCCAGTTGGTTGACCGTGTCATTCAGGGACACATATCTGTTTAGGGAAGTGTATGAATTACTCACTTTGCCCCCACTCCGTGCACATTTTTGGTAGTTAGTCCTCAGATTCAAACGGGCGACCTTTTGGCCACAAGCCTGCTTTCTTAACCCAGAGGCTGCTGCCACCCCCACAGTCGGTCTGGAAGGATGCGCCAAGCAAAAACATGGTGATCGCCCCTCTGCATCCCCACAGAAATAATTCATGACCACTGGAATATTCATTGCGGCGAGTCCTGCAGCAGAGGTCAAAAGCCGCCACAACCCATCTCCTTTCACATTTCGCATCCTTCTCCGTCTACCGCACCTTTCCCCCCCATTTAAAAAAAGAAATCACCCCACTGTATCTTGATCTTGATCGCTCTCCGTCACTGTCAGGTGAGATAGGAAATGTGGATCAGATAAGGATGAGTGGCACAGGTGGGTTCGGGGATGACAGGAGCGCAAACAAGCAGCGTCCTCTTGTCACATTACCATTTCCCCGGTCATGGTTGCCCGCGCCCCCGGAAGGGGGGGGGGGGGGGGGGAGGTGGGGGGATATCTCCATCCCGAGGCGGGAAGACAGGAGAGAGGAGAAAAATCAGAATCAGAAGCTGACATTAATGCGTTCTCAAGCAGGAATGCAGCGCTTTGCCTCCAACGCCTGCCTCGACATCTGCCCGGCACCTGGGTCGGGCCGACTCGGCGCTCAGACAGGCACCGTAAATAAATCAGCCTCTGGATTAAACGGAGGAGAAGCGGTGATAAAGCCGAGGCCTGAAGCTATTGCATGTGAAATGTCAGGGAACCTGACGGAGTGTCCCAGGAAAGAAATATCTCTGCAAAAACACACGCTTGGAGGTCATGAGATTGTTGCTGAATAGACTTTGTTGTGTTTGCGGCGCTTGATTTATTACCTTGGATGTTATCCTCTCTTGTCCTCACGGCTGAACTTAAGCAGAGTAGGTAATGTTTTCTTACCTCTTTTTTTAAATACTTCTCTTTGGATTTCACTCGTGTCATAAAACAAGATTGCTCTGCAGGTCGTTTCAGGTGTCTGAGAACATAAATTTCTACAGTATCTGAGTAGGAATCCGGGCCTGTAGCAAGCACCAAAACGGTGACCTGGAACAAAACTCTTAAAGCGTAGTGTAAAGCAAACACTGGCCAACATGATGACACAAAGCATACCATCAAACTGTAATGAGAAAAGGTGAGAAATGCGGGAGAGGCGAGCTGCGTAGTGCAGATAATGCAGAATGGATCCTCTTGAGGGCTTTAGCTCAATCTATAATGTGCCTAATTTCCCGTGAAGGAACACAGTCGCTGCTACTTGATCGGCCCTTTCTCGCTCGCTCGCTCTCTCCCTCTCTCGGCTCTCGCAAACGATACGGCCCTCAGCCTCGGAGCGGCTCGGTTAGGTGCGGCGCCCGTCTGTCAAAGCCCGCGTAAACAGAAGCCCGACTTCCCCCTGTGAACCAACCGACATCTGTTTAGCATCAGCCGCACTGCTCTGATCTGCCCCTTTCCCTCCTGTCACTTTTCCAGGGGGTTTCTCTCATTCTCCCATGCTCTTTGTCTCTTTTCAAAGTGTTTTCACTTTCCTTCGGTTTTGGGGGTTGGTGATGTTTGGATCAAGCCACTGACATCATCGACAGTGTGTTACGGATACTGTTGAAGTGTATGGAAAAAGTACGAACAGCCCCGCTTTTGGGGGACTTTGTTGATCGGCTAAAGGGGGATGGGGTCTTCTTGGGTTTGTCATTGAGTTCGGTTCAGGATAGGTTTGTGAGCGCCTGAGAAAATTATCTCAGTGCTGCAATTTTGACATGAAATTGGAGATAAAGATTTGGTAAATGTAAATTCAGAAAGTCATAGATCTGTTTTTGTAAATCACAGAGATCAGTCGAGCTCTCTTAGACCTTTAAATCTGTGATCTCCAGTCAAGGTAAGAAGTAATAAACCCCTTCTTTCTGGAAGCAGAACATCAACCAAAAAGATGAATTTACCACTTTGTTTGAAACAAAATCATCATATTTCATTATGTGCTAAAGTGGACTTTGCATGGTTTAATCCTTGTTAGATGTATCTAGCTAGTGAGTTGGGTGATGGGATTTTGCTGGCATGGAGCTGACATGAATCAATTCAATATGACAAAAAAAATCCCCCAATAAATCAACGACAGCATGTCTATGTATGGACGTACTTGTGGTAATGAATGTTAGGTAATTCTCTAAACTGTTAGGGACAGTTGCATTGTATCCTACAAAGTCAGAATTACAACGCAGAAAATGTTGATCTCTTTCTGTTGATGCCGGCTGAGGATTCATCTTCTTTCTCTCTTTGTTGCTTTGGTCTCTCTGATCCTCTCTCTCTCTTTCTCTCTCTCTCTCTTCCCTCGCTCTGACAGCAGCCTCTCTATTTTCCCCCGTGCTCCTGTCGGTTGCCAGGTCCAGGTTTTCCTTTTCATTTCTGTCATCGCCGCTCTCCCTCCCGCTCCAAGTACACCTGGCTGAATATTGGCCCCCAGATGATAATAAAACCCAGCAACCCCCAGGCTTGTAAAATCCAGGCAGGGGCGCGCCGCAGACTTCTACCCCCAGTATGTTCCCCGTTTCCTCGATCCCCATCCTGTCTGGAAACACCGGTACCAGCGTGGACACACTGTGTATTTGTTTTTATTCCTAAAAGCGGCATTCCTCAGCTGCTCCTCCCTGTTGCGTGTTTTTGCAGATTTAAAACTGAGGAGGGGGGTGTAGAGACACAGGAAACAGAGAGAGGGATGGATATGAAAAATGGAAAAATACACGTATTTATGTGAAAATATTAATACAGATAAAGTTTGATGTATTAGCTGCACGGCGTTTGCATTTTCCCACCAACCTCTGGCTCTTAAATCCAACCCAGCTTACTGGTTCAGTCAAACCAGCCTTTATAACAGTAATATCTTTGATCTGAAAACAGTTTATTTTAGTTTAGTCATTGCAATTATAGGACTCATTCACATTGCAGAAAGGAATTAAATTACACCATGAAATGAAATTATTCGAAACTAAATATTCAAATGCAAACATTAGCTAAAGTTGAGGTCTCAGACTGTTTTTAAATTTGAGGGGAACAGTGAATTCCCAAATTTCTAAAATAGTTTAAACCCATCCAGTTTTAAGTAACTTCTCCCTCTTTGTCTTCAGTTTGACTTGAACAAAACCAGCCACAACCAACAATATCCAGTGCACAACCCGTAAGTTGTGACTCTAACTTCATGACACACTTACTGTCACTCTTTTCTTTGTATGATGTATATAATGGGATATGTAATGGGACAAATTAATCAGTCTTCATCAAGTGTTAAGCAAAAGTCAGAGACCAAAATGAAGGAGGGATGAAGAACTACATGGTAACCTCTCCATACATCTGTTCCTTGTGTAATTTGTTCAGGCTTTTATTTTGAATTTCAAGCTGCTGCCACCCTACTTGGGATAAAAAACTCACCCTGATTGAAGGATTCAGTTAAAACGCACAAACTCAAAAATACACCTTCACTGGCCTGCGATGCCTCCGCCCGCTCGTCCACACAGGTCGCTCTGTGGAATCGATGTCAGCTCCCATGTGTTTCATTCCTCAGCTACTTTTTCAGCTCTCCCCTGTGAGATCTGCTCCGCGAACAGGCTTTGCCACTGTTCCCAACAGGCATGAATGGCCCACTCTGTCAAAACCCAAAGAGCAGAGGAGGAGCCCAAACAGACAGGGGGTTCTTTCGGCGTTGGACGTATCTTAATGTTTGGAAAGATAATCTGCAGGGATTTGGATTCCTGACGGTGGCGAGGTGTTGATGTTTGGGCTGGGCCGGGCTTTGGGTGCTGCTGGATGAAGAACATCAGATAACCCAAACTGCTGAAACTCTCTCTAGATGATGAACAGGCTCCCTTTTGTATCTTGAGTAATCCATATTCCCCGACACTCCTCCGTTCGGGGCAGGTAGGCAGATGAAGAATATCCTGCTCACTGGAGGCATTTGTTACACGAATGTCCTCGACTCAATAAGGCCACTGTGTGAGCCTCCACAACTTTACAGTATTCGAGGTTTTGGGTACAATTAGGCAGTATAGTGCTCAGCATCATTTATTAAGTGATGGTTCATTAACGGTGAGGTAGTAAGAGCTTGATTTGGTTATTTGTGTTGCAAAAAAAATCATTCATTCGGATGATAGATGATGCAGATGATGATCCTGCTGAACTCTGGATTATTTTCAATGTCAACTTCTCCTCTATCTGCAGAAACATTGTGATTCAAGCAAATAAACTATAGTTACATTTCAGTGTTAGGCACTTAGTGAGAGTTAGAATTTGTAATATTTCCATTTTTATACTCTATATGTTTAGTCTTTTTTGCACATTTAGTATTTACCTCTTTATGTAGTAGTGTTTATTGTCTGTTGCACAGCCGTTTAAGATGCCTGCACATGCATGAGGGATCCAGAGAAAACAATGCATATGTAATCCGTTTAATGACCAATGTTATTCTGTCTCATAAATATCAGCCTCGTTGTTTACTTCACCCTCCTCACATTGCAGTGGCTTTTATTGTGTCGCAGCTACAGGAGAGGCAATTTATCCTGGCGATTGGTAAGTGCATCTACAAAAAAAGGTTATGGTTTGGGCAAACTTTAATTGTGGGTCTGTGGTGGGACGCAACCTTCAGTCTCAGTCAGCGATACCAAGATACCAGAGGTACCTTGACATCCGAAATTGAGATGCAGAGTCATCCAATATGGGCATAATTAAATAATAACAGATAGTAATAGATAGAAAATGAAATAGATAGTTAGTGTGAGTTGTATTAGCATTTTAAGACAAACAGCAGCAGCCTTATTGTCGGATTCACAGCCCAGAGAGTAGAGGTCATGACCTTTTCTCTGCCCAATCCACATCCAAATCTTTATTCCTCCTTCTCGAGAATCTGTTAATCAACAATTTCCTTTATGAATCCATCAAATCATTGTGATACAGGAAACAGCTGCCCTCCACTGTGGCGCGATAAAAAAACCATCTAGGATAGCATCCAGCGAATCACACTTTACAGATCAAGCTGACAGAACGCAGATCTATGTGTCTTTTTCCCACGTGAAAAAAAAAAAAAATCACACGTATTAACCCGAGTAGCTGCCCTTTCCCGCTGATAAAGGGCAGAGCTTTGGGCCAAGTTATCACAGTCTGAGGATATGAGAGCTCGATGGCCGAGCTGATATGGTGACACCCGGTCTTTGGGACGTGAGTAACGACCCCCGAGTGAAGGATCATCAGCATCGGCCTCGAAACATGCTGATAAGAGTAATGAATTTAACTGAGGCTGGCTGATATGCAGAGACCTGAAACAAGCAGCAGCAGGGTTTTTAGAGATCTGCTCACAGAGACATTAGTCATACTGATTAGTTCATTACCGTCCTACGATAGGATCAGAGTCATTTTGAATTATATTGGCATGTGGGGTTTTCATTGACGCTGATTAAATTTGCTATGTTTACATCTTTGCTAACGGTGTACACATAAACTTTGGAGTATTGGATGGCAGGAGCGTTTGGCCGTGTCTTTGGCGGGAGGCCAAGACTAACAGCCGTATCAGATGTGGTATATCTCCCACACCCTCAAAAAGTCACTGTCATAACTCACTCTCAAGTGTGCCATAAAAATACACCCAGACAGAAATCTTACATTCTATTGGCATAACCTCCGACTCGCAGAAGCCCGCGTGGGAGCTCCGCTTTCCGTCAAAACCTGCAGCTTGGCGCTCGTGGTTGTTTTTTTTGCAGTCCCAGAGGCAGCGCTGGCGTGTCATCAGCATGTCCAAAATTCAGCGAACAGAGGTGGTTTGGTGCGGCGTGTTGGGGTGCACGGATGGAGGGGGTAGAGGTCGTGACCTTGTCTTTGGCAGGGTCTTATTCCCAGAGCTTGCTGCAGAGAGGTGTCTTATCTCCAACGCCAGCCTGAGCCTCTGATCTGCGGACACATCAAGGTGGTGGAGGGAGCTCATCGCGGCGTGGGCTTCAAGGAAAACGCGCCCCGACCTCGACAGCAACTGGGTCAGAGTTTTATCTGAGCTTAAGGTTTATTTGTTTTTTCCAGTCAACTCCAAAGCGGTCTATATAAGAACCAGCCGCTCGTCTAGGATGTGATTCCATCTCTCTTAATCTTCAAGAATGTGTGAAAGAGCTGAGCGTGCTAGCGTGGCTCATATGGATGAATAATGCATCTGATGTTTTATTACTGAAAAATCTGGATCATTAATCTTAAACAGACTGCGTTTGGTTTGTGTGTCAGTCAGTCTGCATGTTTGTGCGGCTTTCAGTGTATTTTTTCTTTTTCCTCATCTTCTTTCTCCCCCCTCCCCTCCCTGCTCCTCAGTGCCAAAGCAGTGGGGGGACAGCGCTTCTGTTTTTAAAATTTCATAAAGGCACACGAGCAGTTGGAAGGGGACTGGATGTGGGACTCGCAGCTACCGAGCGCCTCCTCATCCGCCACACTCACGCGCGTGAGCAAACATGGGCGGATAAACATCACTGAGAACCTGCGGTCAAAGAGCAGGGAGATCAGCAAACACATTACCTGCCAGGTTAAACCTCGCTTGGCCCCCGCTCACATCATACCAGCAAAAATCTATATCGCATCCAGTTCATGAAATCGTGAAATTTGTAGCATTTCATCTGCAGCTAAATAGGTGCCTTTCCTTAAACCTAACACCTAGAAATGACATTCACTCAAAACATGTGTTTACTCCAACACAGCTAAAAAAAAATCTTCTTTGGTGGAGATTAGTTGTGTGCTGAGATTTTGAACTGGATCACAATTATTGGAAATGAAACCGCTTGGTCTCTGTCCATGAAAACGAGGACACTGAGTACAAGAAACTGAATTATATGCATGGATATATTGGGAATCAATCAGTACACAAAATTAAATGCAGCAGGTGATGAAAAGCCCACCTGATTCAGCTTCACTCGCCATAAAGTCTCCTAAAGGACAACGCTGGAGGTGTGCGTCTCCTTCCCATCAAGCAGTTAGGATTTTTTAAAAAGCTCTTTATGATTTAGTATACTTTGAAGGTGATTACGCTCTCCTTATGAGCTTATAGCTCTCAGGACATTTTAACCGCCGTACCGGCCCTGAGAAATATGCCTCCGATAAAGTCTACACGTGAGCACCTGGGCCTCGTGGGAACAGTGCAGCTTTCACTCACACCGTAAAACCGTCAGAAATAATGCCTGGCTGAAGATATAACACGCCGCATTACATACATGAGTCATGCTTTAAATCTCCACTTTGAATACCCTCCCATTTCACATGACAACAAGCATGCTGCATTCTCTGCATTCCTTCATGTGCGCTGAGGATTATTTCAGTGCCCTGTCATTAGGAGAGGTCTGCGCGATGACAACACAGACTTAGGCAGCTTTACCTCACGTTTGATGTGGCCTGTAAATATTTCCCCTGACGCGGGGGCTTTCACGAAGAGGGTCCCCCTTTGTGCAGCAGTCGCGGCCATTATGGGATCGCGTTGCTAATGGTCTTTCTGGGACAGACGTGTTACGCCAGACACTTTGTTTGAGAAAAAAACTCACACATTTTTCTTGATGAGAGGGCAGAGTGAGACTCAAACGTGTTGGTGTTTTGCATAAACACAGTCTGCAAAGCATATTTCACGAGCTTCACCCCGTCCACCCACTCAGTCAGGACATACTTAAAAGAGCAAACACGATCATTTGCCATTTCTGCTATTGATTTACTGCTGTCGGCGCCAACAGTAAATTTAACTTTGGGAACTTAGCTGAGCACTAATGGGCTTTCAGTTTGAGTGTGAGTGGCAGTCTGGCTGCGTGCTGTGGCATTTTGAGACTAGCAGATGGCTTTGGGGCACTGTTACTTAACACTGTAATTGGTTACTTTCCAAACATGAAAGATCTGTCACACCGGTTAAGTCCAAGTTAATGATTAAAATGATGACAAAGATGATGAAAAGATTAGGAGTTGAGTTCTTTAAAAAGAAAAAAAAGACATGAATTGGAAAATGTGGCACCACGCTGTTCAGTATCGATCTGTTGTTGTGCTTTGGCGTCGGCCCTGTTGGCCTAATGGTCACCCAGAGTGCCCTTGACTGGCGACTCTGCGGGGAGCCTGGGCCTTTGCCATGTTCTGCTGGCATCGGGGCGAGCCGGCGCTGATGGCCGTCTTCGAGTGGCGGCCTCAGATGTGAGATCAAGTGCGATAATTGCTTCAGAGGCACCGCAGGAGGGGGCGGCATCCCAGGAGGAGAGAGGAGACAAAACAACTGCACTTACTGTATTTAGACCAGCAGCTTGTGCTTCTGAACATCTGTCCTATAAGAGTTTACTCTCAAGGCCACAGGTTAAAAAAGCCTATCCAGTGATAGCAGACGTACTTTAAGTTTGGTCAGGCCCCAAAGGAAAGTCACGTGGGGGTCAGAATCAACCCTAACATTGTTTTAGGTTCTTGGGCCGTGTTATAAGCTTCAAAGTACCCAGTAAAATAATTTTATTTTATATGTCAGAAGAAGTTTTGAGGCTGCTGTTGCTGCTATTTCTGGTTGCATTATATGCTAACATGTCCCTGTTATTTTTACCCGCCCAATGCAGATTCACAATGCGGCTCCCCGAGAAATCTGCATTGTTTTGATGTCTTATTGTTCCAAAAGTCACACTTCCACATCTATGCAACTGTGCACATGCTAATTTCCTGTTTTCACCCCTTGTAAAACAACAGGGGTCCTCCAAAAAAAAGTTTGTGAACTACAGGCGACAGCGTTTGTTTTTCAATTCCCTGTGGTATCAAAAGTTTCGCGTTGAAAAGAGGCACTTTGTGTCTCACATGTGGGCTTTATTTTTTTGCCAGTGACTAATTAGAGAGCTGAGATACAGCAGCGGGAAAGAAAAATAGATGCTTTGGGGCAGGCGATGTGAAAAAAACCCCAATAGAATAAGGCGGCCGTAGTTGTAGCAAAGAAGAAGGTTTTATGGGTAGTTTACGGGCTAAACAGGCACAAAATAAATGTACCACAGATAGATTTCTCTCAGCTAGACTGAGATTCCTGGCCTGGTGACCTCTTCATGGGAATCTCCATTATTCAATTACACTCCGCCAGCACATGACCAGAATGTCTAGAAATCAATGAGAGCATCTGTCCCTCTGAGATAACCGTTTACCCAGGAGATGCGTCATGAGCTGTCGAGCTAACATCTAATTAATTAGTCTTGAGCCCGGACCACACTGATCTGACAGCGTAAAGTCACAACTGGCAGTGTTATGTACTGTAGGTAGACCTCGAATGTTGGTTGAAGAACGGTGCCTATGTGGCCTATGTCTTACGGTTGCGCTCCCCTTCTCTGCTTAATGTAGTCGGACCATGAAGAGGCAAATCATTAGGCCGTGGCCAAGAAATCCTGACATCTGTTTTTTCCATCCTTAGCTCATTTCGTCCGCGCTGTAACTCAGTAGCGCACGTTTTGCGAGTGTGGGCTATTCCCAGCTGACATTACACAGCTGGGCTCGCTTCGGGGCCAGCCGTTAGAAGTTACCCAGAGGTGCTTCTGGAGTTACACGCAGAGGGGAGACAGGCAGAGAGGGAGGCTAAACTGATTAATCGCACCTTTGTTTTTAAAAGTGCTTTTTCTCCATGTCGCTTGGGGGGAAATGTACGGTCCAGTTATGATTTGCAGCATCTTACGCGTTCGTTTGATCAATGAATGTTCGTTGTTGTTATTACTTGGCTACTAATGTTTTGGATGAAGGCCTTAGTTGAAGTCTGCCCTTGTTTCCAGTCAACCTATATTCACTATGAGGGTTTGCACACTGACTCCATTGTTTACTCTTGGCTTTTCTCATCTCCTCTCCGCAGGAATACATGGACGCCAACAAATGCATCGACGAGCTCCTCAAACAGCTCGAGGAGGAGCGGCGAAATGTCCGAAGGTAAGCGGCTTCTTAAGATTTTCGGGCAGATGTTTTATTGCCTTAAGATGGACGCAGCGCAGCTGCCCGCAATCTATTCCCGACCAGAGGCAGCAGAACAATGTTGTTTGGTTTCGAGCGCGAGACAAGCTTTGTGCGCCGCTCTTGAGAAATGCTTTTTGTGTTGGGAGCGCACTAAAAAAGTGGCAGACAAAGGGAGACTCCGGTCCCAGTGTGGGGTTGACTGGGGGCATTTCTCATGGAGGTCCTTTGCAGTGGATTTGCCCAGACAATGGGAATGAAGAGCTTATGGAGATGCCAATCTAATGACCTTGTCCCCTCCGTGCTCCTATCGTCCAAGCCCTGCCGGTGATGCACTGCCCCCGTAGAGAAAAAAAAAAAAGAGACAATTTTTTAAACTTCACCCCCTTTTGTACAACCCTCTCTCCATCTCAATGGAGCTGGATTCTCCTGGCTCAAAGTAATTTTCCCCCTGAGTGAGCAGAGAGGAGCTGGGGGTTGGACACATTGGGATAGGGGTCTCAGGGTGGGTGGCTGAGGGGGGGTGGATTGATGACCACTGACCATCCCCTTTACTAGGCCAGGGCAGCCCCTTAATAAAGGAAGTGATGTGTAAAGGAATGACCCTCTCGCCTATGTCATCCCCACCCCTCTTTAGAAGACACGGGAGTCGTCTTCGGTGACACCCCGAGTGACCCATGTTTGGCCAAATGGTTTCAAAGCCATGAACTTGTACTCTCAAGTGATTAGAGTTGATGTCTTAACTACATATCAGCACAGTGGTTGATATTTTAAATATCTCAGCGTCATGAGGTCAAAACTTTAATTTGAAGGATTAAAGACACTCACTTCAGCTGCATTTTGTGTTTAGCGCTAATCACCAAATGTTTGCATATTTACCTGACATTACATTGGTGAACATTAGTTCACCAATGTAATGTCATTATACCTGCTTAAAAGCATGTTAACATTGTCATTATGAACATGTTGACTTTTAGATCAAAGCACTGCAATGCGTAGATATCGCCTCTTGATGATTTTTTTTTTTTTTTTTTTATTCCCCAAACAAGCAGGGCTTGGACAATAGGAGCACGGAAGGGACATGGTAAACTGACTTCATTATCATTTATACACTCAGTATTACTTTACCATAAGTCTTTTTTTGTGCACAGTGGTTAGTTTGTAAAGGTAATATGATGCTAATTGAGAAAGAGGACTGAATTTAACAAACTTTTGACTCCCTTTGAACTTTCAACGTGCCTCTGCCTTGTGAACATGAGGGTGTTGTACTTTGTCACAATAAAAGCTGGATTTACTTCAGTGGGATACCCAGGGACAAGCTGTATGGTGTAAACTTACTTCAAACTTGAATCCTTCTAATCTGAGGATGAGATAAGAGTCCATCATATGCTGGTTAGTGCAGTGTTTGTGGTTCATGGTACTAAATAAGAAGACAATACCAGTGTTCATTTAGCACCAGTGCTTCCTTTTTTCCTTCCATGGGATACAGCGACAAATGCTACCACAAGAACTTCTACAAGTCATATAGCCATCGTAAAGGAACCACCACATATGTAGCTTGTGCTTTGAAAATCCCTCGTGTCTTTGAGGCAAACGTTTTTTTCAAAAACAACATACCACCAGGCAGCGTTTGTGCTCGTTGCTTTTCCACTGTTGGTGTTGTTCAGAGTGGCGACAGTGATAAATGACTTCACAAAGGCCTTTGTTCGGCTAAAACATAGACTGCAAGTTGAAAAAAACGCCCCCTTCCCCTTATTAGGCAGCATCTCACGACACTGTGGATGTCTCCCTCCACCCATCAGAATATGGGGCCCATCAATCCGTCAAGAGGAGAAAGAGAAGCCCTTACATTCCTCTAGTTCTCTGCATCCCTTCTTTATGACCCCGTGACCCGCTGCATTCATGTCTCTCATTGTACCTTATTATAGGGTAGTTTCACACCGGGGAAGTACACAGATTGAACAATTATGACTTCTCCTCAAACCGGACCACTTTTTTTCAGTTAGTAAGCATATAGGTATCTTAAATATTGTGTCAAATGAACATGCTGATCGTATTTTGGACCTCTTGGACTAAAGGTCGCTTTAAAAAAGTTTGTAGTTCACTTTTTTATTGAGGACTGCAGCTGAAGTGAGCGAGGATCGGAGGCATTTGTCGCTTTCTCACAGCAAGACCAGGCACCCAGACGCCTTTGTCTTTATTCTGAAATGTGTGTTTTAAGCATCTTTGTAGTATTTCAGGTAAGTTTGGTGACTGTCGTGATAATAGCACAAAACCACAATCATTTTTGGCCACAATAATTCTTACTGGCACGTCCCTATTTACAGACAAGTAATTTTGGCTCAAAATAGATGCTGCGAAAGTGGTTTTAGAAGCTTTTAGGCAAATTGAATATATTTTCACAATTTAAAGCTGTAATTATCTGCAAAGAAGTCATCTCAAGCAAACATTTTCAAGCCCACAGGTGGTTTAATAATGGAAAGAACATGAACTGAAGATAGTCCTCAGCTTGTTTTTGATTGCGTGTCAAAAGCGTCTGTTGCATCTGTAACATCCTAAAGCCCCGGACACTCACACACACTCAGTGTCGCGTTCAGCCACGGCGTCATTGCCCGATGAAGCACAAAACCCCAGTGGGATGCTGGCCCGGGCTCTCCTGCTCCCTCCATTCAATGTGAGCACGTCCTTGACAGACGGAAACAAAAGCTCTGCGGCGCAGCGTCAACATCAGATGGAGCAAATCCAGATCTGGCATTGCTAGACGCGACGTACAGTAGGACGCTGACCCGGGGATTCCACTCCTTCATCGTGTGTTTGCAGCGCGCTCTCATTAAAATCTGATCAAATGGCTTCTTTAAAGGTTTACAGGCTCATTAGCGGTGGCGTTGAAATACTGGTGACACACAGTTGCATGGGGAGCAAAATGGAGTTTATTAAAGACTTGTGCTGAGTGGCAGACGTGTGGGAGAGACATATGGATGTTATGCAGTGTTAAAAAGCATGACGAGTGGGGAGTGAGTTTGCGTGACCTCTTTCTGACAAGCTGCTGTGTCAAGGCACCGTGACTGTGTAATCTTCCCTGTGGATTAAAACAATGTAGATTAGATTTTTTTTTCCTCCACTTCCACTCATTTTCCCTTGGTTGATTCGTCACTGTGATGAGCTGGTGTTTGTATTTTTTTCCCCTGAATCTTCTTTTGACCTTGTTTTTTAGTGTGTCGAGCATCGACCAGTATCAGGTCACATGGAGCCCGCCTCACCTGCCATTTTCTGCCGGCCAGAGCAGATGGCGTTCGTCTGTGACCCCTTCCACACCTTTTGAGGACAAGGAGGGGTGAGGAGGGTGGCCGGCAGGCAGGGTTGATAGTGGGGGGGGCCTGCTCAAGACGAGTGGGAGGTGTGGAGGGGGGAGGCGGGGGACTCAGCTGGAGATCCACAAGGCTTAGGACAGGTTGCGCGGTGCAGGCGGCTGCAGCTGCAGCCCAGGCCGAAAGGGACATTAGCGGTGACATCTGCTGATCAATAAGCTATTTGTCATGTTCGCAGAGCGATGGAGCTTGGAAGACGGTGATAGAGAGTGGAGGTCAGATCAGATGCACGCTGAGCTGAGAGATTATAGGTAATAGGAGTTTCTTTTCTCTAAGTGAATTTGCCTGTGGGCAGAATTGAAAATTGACCAGTTTTGTCCTGTAACTGCTCGACACTTATGCCCATTTGTCCTTGTCTGCTCAAACAACGCTGGGTTTAAGATTTTGGATTCTGCATATGAAAGCAGCTATGAAAGTCTAACTGAATTTTCGTTTTTTTAAAGTGCAGTATTACTTTTAAATGTCTGTCCTTCATCAGTGTCACTCCCTTTGTGTCATTTGGATTATCATATTCTGAATTTTCTTAATTGTTTAAGCTGTTTAGATCACAGAGCCGCTAATCACTTAAGTCAATTCAAATGATAGTTTAAGACTTTAAAAATATTTCAAAAAGTGCTTTGATTGTTCTCTAAATTTCAATCAATTAGGGGACACTAATGGAAAAAATGTCCTTGCAGCCCCTATGAGGACAGCAAGGTTATGCTAGAAAGAAAAAAAAACCCTGTGAGTGTATGCACATGAGAGAAAAAGACCACAGGAGCACGAAGCTGGGAAACAGCTTTACAAATCTGGACCTCGCTGATGTTACTACAAGGCATATCTGGCCTCAAAGACGCCTGTGTGCTGCCGGCGGTCTGAGCGAGATGAAAGGCTGTAATCCTCGGCTGAAGTATGTGGCGAGGCCTGTTCTGTCGATGAGGAGGTGGATAGGGCTCAGCCTCCCGCAAACCACACAACGCCCCAAGGATCCGCTGTCTCGCTCGGGCAGGAGCCGCGCGTTTTACAACTTTAATTGGATAAGTTGACCGGCCTAATGCAATAATTTGATCATGCTAAGCTCCAAAGAGATCTAATGCACTCCCGAAGTATATTTGTGTGCCCTCTGAAGTGAATGACTGAGTCCTAATCCATCCGTTAGAGGTCAGCTTGCAGCCAGAATCCAAAACATCTCAAAGGAGCCGTCAGGGAGGTAAATAAATCAATCCATGAAACCACAGGCACTGGTGGAATTTGGTAAAAGATCAGAATCTTTCCTCATTATTTTCTTTGTGTTTTTCTCACAATATGAAATGTGTGATTAAAGCTTGTAGGAGGATAACCAACTGGAACAATCTGAGGCTAAAACAGCTTGGTTGTTAGCGTCGGGTAGCATCGTGTTTGTCTCCACCACTTGTCATTCGGCGAGGAGTGAACTGCGAACACGATGATGAACTCCCCGAAGCAATTAGTTAAAGAGGTGACTCCACCGGCGCCCTGTGACACATGCTCGCTGGTTTGCTAGTGATTCACTAAGTCTGCCCGTCTCGGGACGCGCTCGCCTCCCGAGCCCCGTAAACGCCAGGCGCTCCGGCCCTGATTCATGCACAAAAATCCTGTGAAAATACATGCATCAGTTTTATGAGGCTTATGTGGGGAAGAGGTTAATCGAATGGGTTAATGAAGCCTTTTACCGACGCTCCCTCAAGGTCGTTGCAGCGCTGCATTCCCATGCAAGCCGGGTGAGATTACTTAAGCAGTGATATGCTGTGTCTGCCCCCCTGTGCTGCGTCCTTCTTCACATATCACTCGCCATAAGCTTTCATGTTTTTTTTTTTTCTGGTGCATTCAAGGTTAAGTGTAAAGCTAAGCAGCTGCATTTATTCAGAAAAAAAATCTATGGATCTAACCTTTCCCTGCAGATATAGTGTTGTAATAAACAATTTTTGTCGGTGCCAGCTGGGGTGTAGCGGTTTCACAACATGGATATTACAGTGTTTTATAGGACTTGTGACACGTATTCTTGGCATTCGGATTGAATGGGGGTATTATCTGCATTCCTAGAAGCAATTATCTGTATTTAAGAGCTGAGTCTTTTTCAGTGGGGTCTTGCATAATAGCTAATTACCACCGTTGTTTGTCTAAGTGAGTTCTCAGGCACTAATTTGAAAGCCTTGTGCTGGAAGAAAAGCACGTTAATTATGCATTTCTTCAGAATATTACAGTTTTTTTTATCAGATTGAAGTCACTCCAGCGTTGTCAGTTGTACATTTCATTAAGTGACGGCTCGCTCAATATCCAGGTCTATTAACTTCAGCTGAGCTCCTCTCCATTGTGCAGTGAAAAGTTTTTTTTTCTATCAAGATCAGCTTTGGGAGAATGTGCTCCTTTTGTGCTCACAAAAGCGTGCAGTTATTTTGACTCATACGTGTGCAGCACAGCGCCTTGGAAAACATTAAGATAAGAGGGGGCGATAGATCCCGTGCGGTTTTTCTTGTTGATAGATCCTGCGCGGGGTTTGGTATTGTTGATGGATCCCGTGTGGTTTTGACTGGTGGAAGTCACAGTGGTTGCATCCGTGCTATTTACCTCCAGCTCAGGGCTTTTTGGAAAACATCCTCTCATCTCTCCGGGGAAACAGGAAGGGGTGAAAATTTGGGAAATTCATAACATCTCGGACTTGAAAGGACGCGCCCCCGTGTGAGTCAGTCAACGTGGTGATGATAAAATCTGATGTTTCTTTAAGTAAAGCTGTTTGGTTTCTTTACGCCACAAAAGAGGGGGAATTTAAATTAGCCTTTTTGAATGTGACTGTGTTCCACCAGGTCTGATTTCGGGCCGCTTGGTTGTTCTAAGGCACTCTCTTATTTAAAGTATTGCATTTAAACATAGATAAACTACTCCCACATGGAGCTTTAACTAAAATATAAGGAGCATAGAACTGCTCCTGGAAAAATCATAAAGCGATGCCCTCCTTGAGACAGGAAACTGTAAGCTTTGTGATTGTAAAAACGTGGTTCACTTTGAAAAACACTACAACTAAGTGTACCGCTGGTGTGAGAGAGAGAGAGAGAGGATAGCGCTGATTAGCCACAGTATAATAGTCCCATTTGTTTACCATAATCGCACAAGGAATGTCAAAGTAATTCTTTGAGATTTAAGGGAGATTAATTAAAGATTAACTCCATCAGTGTTGATCCCGCATATTCCAGTCTCGATGACTTTAAGCGTTTCCTGGCTCGCACGGGGGGAGCGAAGCCTCCCTCGCTGACGGTGTCCCACTGGACCACCATCCTGACTGTCGTTCCGCCCCCATCACCCCCGCCTAATGAAACATGACGGAGGTGCATCATCGCGTTCATTGTGTTACACGCTTCGTCCTTCCACACAGAAGTTAGACGACACACAGATAGACGCTTGCTAACACACACAGAGTCACCCGAGGGGCTCTCTGTGGTTCGGCGTGACCCATCATGTGATTTGCATCTGTCTGGGCGTTTGCCGTTCTGAGCGGCGTAGATCTTGAGAGGGCTTGTGTTGGGTAAACAAACACGCTGCCTGTCTACAGTACAGTTGGCATTTCCTTTTGCTCCTCTTGATGCAGCAAACCCCCCACCACCCCCACCACCTCCATCCCGCCCACCTCTCCCCACCTCAGAAACAGTCTAGCCATGTTGACAGCTAAATATCTCCTGGACAGATTGAAGCCGCCCATTGTACCTCTGAAGTGCGTCCAAAACGATCCTACACCCGTTACTTTTCCCCGCTTGTATCAGACATTAAATAGCTGTTCTCAGAAGCATGTCTAAGCTTAAGCACCGCATACGTGCTAATCGTCTTTAGGGCGCTGGAGAGATGGGAAGGAAACAAAAGTTCTCCTTCTTCTCCTCCTGTGTGATTAATGCCTGTCTCGGAACACACACCTAGACGACGACGGCGGTGGACTCGGAGCGGCCGGGGGTAATGAGCTCAAGTGACGCATACTGGCCCCTCCACCAACCCCCCCTCCCTCGGGCCGCTTCTGGTCACTCATCTGTGATCAAGCTGCAGGGGATTAATGTCATGGTAGGAAAAGCGTGGCTGACGACTGTAGCCGTGGACGGACAGGATGTTGTACATTCATACACACAGAGTAACAGAGTACATTTACTCGACAAAGAGTACTTTCCATGGGTATGTACATTTTGTGCAACTTATTATTTTCGAAGTTGAACGTTTTACTTTCAAAAGATAAAATAAGCTCATAAAATATGATAAAATTGGAAGAGATTAAACTGACAAATAAAGTCTGAAAGCTTATCTGACACCACAGTAGAGAACTTTATAATGCTATCGAGGAGAGATTCAGGAAAAGTCATCTTCTCTTTCCTTTCGTTCATTGCAAGTGAAACTTTTTATTCTGCCTGAGACGTGCTTCTGAACAGATTTGACTGACTAATCCCAGGCCTTGGTGGAGGTTGTTGAATCATCCTGTGTTAAAATAGCACCAAGTTATAGGTTTTTTGCAGATAACCTTGTCTTTTTCTTTGCCAGATTCCTGAATGCAAAACACAACCTTACCTCAAACCTAAGCACATTTAATTGACGATACTTCTCTTCTACTAGAGTGAAACCTTGATTTTGACTTCAACTTTCTCTTATTGTTACAGAATGGAAGTTTATATAAAAAATAAACAGCACAAACTTGCTAAAACCTACATAAAGGAATGCATAAAGGAATACAGGATTTGTACTATTGACACTTTCACTTCATTAAAGGATATAAACACCTAACTACACACACTACCACAACTAGCATCCCTTTAAACCAGGCAGCTCCACATCACAGTTCAAAAGTGTTTGCTCTCACGCGTTACCCTTGTGTGTGTGTGCACGAACACACACACACACACACCACGAGCATCCCTCTCCCTCAGACCACCCTGCACAAAATCCATATCGACCTGCCGTCCCTCCAGCCACTGTCCCAGCACCGTCCTGTCTCCCTCCCTGCAAACCCCCCCTCCTCCCTGTGGAATGCTAACCTAGCCTGTGTGTGTGTGTGTGTGTGTGTGTGTGTGTGACAGTGGTGGAGCCAGGCTGGCTGTGTGGGCGGCCGAGTGTTTCCAAACAGTGGAATCTGTCACTGACACCCCTGGCAGAGCAATAAGCAGCGCCTTAATGAGCTCAGCAGATCACTCAGCGCACGGGGCCGACACACACACATGCACTAATGCACACACACGTTCATGAGGCGTATGAATATTACAAATACAGGCACACCATCACACACATATACATATATACACACACCCATACAATGTCATAAATGAGTGTATAAAACCTATATACACCCATCCATTTGTGAACACACACACACACCCCAGGACTCTCATTAGTAGTTAAAATAGAAGAAAACAAAAGCTAAACAAACAAACATTGTCTGCTTCCTGATTAGAGTAGAGAATGGGGGGGGGTGTTTAGAAACAAGGGTATGACTCTTCCTGACCCCACTGCCGCCGAACGCCATTTGTTGCCCTGCAGGGCACGAGAGCCATCGCTCAACGATTTGCCGCCCGCTCTTGATCAAATTAAAATGCAACACTGCCCTCAATATTTCTTGATTACGCCGCATATGTATGTGCTAGTACTGACTCAGCCGTCCATTCGTCTTTTTTAACCCAAATGGGACAATAGTGTCTAATTGGTGACCACCTGCTCTTAGAATCAAATCACGCTGGCTCTATATTCAGATTTCCCTGCGAGGCAGCTGCGCTTATGATAAACACAATTACCCCTCTGCGTGACACTTCGGCCACATACGCAATAATCAGGCATCATGAATCTTTCGGAGTTTTATGATGACAAATGGCAATGCGGCAGCCGGCTTTACAAGACATCTGATAACGAGAACGTGACAGGACGTGTCAGTTTTTTATGATTGCTGTTGGGTGATTTCCCAGATTTCCCAGCGTGAAATGATCCACCACGCAACTCATCCCTGCATGTTTATCTCTCGCCGTGTCTCCACCTTCCCTCAATTTGAAGTTCTCCGGCCTCCCCCTCCTTCCGTTCTCCTGCAAACTAATTTTCTCACATGGTTAGTGTCATTGTTCATTTGGGACATTAGTGACAGTGAATGTGGGGCAAAGTGGCAGCGATGGCCCCGGCTCTAAGTCAGCCCCGTCCTTTCTTTCCCCTCTTTAACTGAACTCCTGTCACCGGGACCCTTTTAATTCCCCCTTTCACCCCTCCGGTGCCCGCCCCCTCTCGCACTGGTCCTATTGGGGAGCAAACAATAGAGAGTGCCCCCCCCCCTTTCCTCCTCCTCTTCTGCCTCTTCATCCCCCCCTTCTCATCTCCCTCTGCCCTTGCAGGCGTCCTGCCTGGTTGAGGTTGCGGGCTCCAGGCTGCAGTTTGTCACAGCCATTCAGCTGAGACTGATTGTGATTGCAGCAGATGGGCTGGAGCCTGGTCCGTCACTCGGCCCGGGCAGACCCAAGCACTTCTCTCTCTTTCTCTCTCAGTGTTTTTTTTTTCTTTTTTCTCTCTCTCTCTCTTTGGCTTTCACATTCTGTCCTTCACTCTCTTGATCTCGATCTCTTCCTCGGTTGTCCCTATCTGTCTTTTGTCAGCACCTTCTCTTTTCTTTCTTCTTTCTTTCTTTCTTTCTTTCTTTCTTTCTTTCTTTCTTTCTTTCTTTCTTTCTCCACATTGTTTTCCCAAACGCTCTGTTCCCCCCCATGTCCAGATTACTGGAGATTGTTTTGAAGAAAGCTCACTTTGTGGTTTTCAAAAAATGTCGGCTGAGTGTGGATGGAGGGCCAAAGCGGAGTGACAAAGATCTGCTTTTAAATGAGCGCCTCGGTATTCTGTCATATTGTCCTGCAGCGTCTGAACCCCCCCCCTGCCCCCACACCTGTCCGAACATTTTTACTAACTCTCCAAAATGGACAATCCAGCATGCACAGCCACTTAACGCAGTGGTTGGCCTGGTGAAGCGGGACTTTTCTTCACATAATGACTTCACTTTGCACATCACTTTTTGCGTGGACAGACGAGTGCAGCACCGTTAATGCTTTTACATCTTGCCAATCTTCATGATGGCAGGCTTTTAGCCTTTCGAAGCACACAGGAACACTTTTGTGGCTGGATGACACATCATATCTAGTTTAAGCTTATTGGTACCTTTATTGTGAAGGTGTTGTTTGTCAGTTGTTTATATCTGTCCTTTTGTGCCCTTTCCTCCCTCTGCCTCTGCACTGAAAGAGCCCAGTTAGTGTAGCATCACAAGCCGTCTACCTCTTGCCCGTTCACGTCCCCTCGTTGGGAGTTAAACCCCCCTCGACACTGTTGTCACCCCCCTAAAAAACTCCTCCTCCATTCAAAACCCCCACCCTGACCTCGCTTCTCCCATCCCTGAGGAAAGAGCCACCTTCAGAGAGAGGCAGCGTCTCCCCCGAACACATGTTAAACGTCCCGCAAAGCGCAGAGGAGGAGGGACGCGGTCAAGGAGGAGACACGGTGACAGACAGAATGAGAGAGGCAGAGACAGACTGAGGAGAGAAATATTTTGAGGAAAGATAAAGCCTGGAGGCGGGGTGGGCAAGGGTGTGCGTGTGTGTGTGTGTATTGGGGGGGGGGAGGCAGGCACACAGCCGCTGCGAAGAGGAGCCTCTGAGCGTGTGCATTAGTGAGAGAAAGCAGAGCGCAAAGGGAGAGCGTATGTAGCGTGAAGGAAGAGGAGAGGGGAAGCAGCGTCGGGAGAGTCAACGCATGTTGCCAGATTGAGAGAGACAGGGAGGGTAGAGAGGACAGCCGCAAATGAGGAGTGGGAAGAAGCAAGGATTTTGAGAGGTTGAGGGAACACAGAAGAGAGGAGAGGGAAGGGGAGGAGAGGCAGTTTGGTCTCAGTCAAGTAGAGAGGCAGGCAGGCATGCAGGGAGCAGCGTAGAGCCGGCAGTGCTGCATTGTGGATGTAAACTTTATCATCTGCGGGATCAGTGGGTCGGCAAGCGTGCTGGTGGATTACCATGTGTGTCCTCTGAATGCACCAGGATGCTGCATCTCCACCAGGGTAAGAAGCGGATAGTCGTCAGCATACATGACACGACAAAATCGCACGATTTCTCTTGCAGCTCGCAAGCTTTCACTGTCCTGTTGATTGATTTACATTGTTCTTGTTTGGGGATTTGGGGTGTCAATTTATGTGGCATACTTCTCAGTATGTGCACACTCAAAAAATGCCAAAATCAAGAGAGCTTATTGATTTTTCTCACTCAGCCGTCTTTACTTTGTCCTGAGCTGCAATTTTCCTAATACTCCACAGAGGAGGCAACATATTTCATATAGCTACTCATGTGCAGGGGATGATTTGCAGAGTCCGATTAGCAAGTTGCAGGGGGGGGGGGGAATCGCGTGTCCTGTTGCTAGTGGCAACAGCATGGGGCCATGGCGCTGCGTAAACCACTTTGATTCTGATTGATAACAGAAGGAAATGGATACCCGTCGTTTAAGCAGAGGTAAAACAATTGAGCGTAGCAGGGGATTTGTATGTGCAGGAATGCGTGTTTTCCTTCCTACAGCCCCTTTTCTTTCTTTTTGCTCGCTCTCTCAGGCAGATTAAGATTTCCTACCCGGCTCACTAATCCCACACTGAAATGACTGGTGTTGAACTGGATGTGGATACAGTGAAGCGGTGGAGAATATGGATTATGGGGATATAGCCTTTCTGTTACAATCAGCCTCTCTGGAGCTCCTTGTTAATGTGGCGTGAAGTGCTGCAGTCCTGATGTCCATATGTCAAAGTCACAGCAGGTCAGGGGTCTTTCCTCATACTCAGCTGTATTTACAGTCCACAGAAAGAGGCTAGGATGTTTGCAACCAACGCACCGAGGATGCCAAAATGCACGACCCTGCACGCTGGTGTCATATTTTTAGTTGGATTTGTTATCTCTAAAAACAGAACTGCAAGGGAACATGAAAATGAGAGCATGGGAGAGTATGGGAGGTATCAGTGCTTTTTTTTGTTTGAGCTGAGTTTTTTTTTCTTTCTTGGGAACTGGTGCTTCCCAACATGAGAGCAAAAAATAGCATCTGCATAAAATAGCATCCCAGTTATAAAGCGGATGCTTTATAACTGGGAACGCCACTGCCAATCTAAGTGAAGGACAAGCAAGAACAATAGTCAAATAGAAGAGCAAGCGAAAGCCAAGTTTCCTACTTCTGCTTCACAGATGTATGATTGTCTTTTTGAGAAGGTTAATATTAGACTGTCCTTTAGCTTAAAATGTTTTACAGTCAGCTGTACTGGTTAAACTTGCAATCCTGCTACTGTACATGCCCCAAACTGTGAGACACATATTTCAAAATAAACTGTGATGTGGCTCAAAATAAAGTCCTGCAGCAATCATCTGTTGAGCACGAGTGTTTTGGCCAGTGAAATCTACAACCTAAGGGAAATTCCTCTCTTCCATGACTGTGCTATATGAATCACATCATGCCCTATATGCGCTGCACTTTTAAAGTTTCTGTAATCTACTGTGCAGCCTTCGGTCATGTTGACTCAAGCCGCAGAACCCAACCAGCGCAGGCATCTGTCAAATATTTATTTAAATTTTCATGACTTTGGATTGCATGTGCAGTCGCCATTACTGTACTTACAACAGGCCACAGTTGGTCCAGTTTCTATTAAGATAGTGTCCATTTAAAGCCTTTATTGGGAGCAGAGCAGCAGACGGTGATATCAACCCGCCACCAGGGCAGATGTGTTGCTGCACTGGGCAGTTTGAGCCTGCTGCCCTCTGAAACCTACCTGGGGATTACTGTGTAAGAGGATTGCCAAGTAGTGAGGGATTTGATTTTATAGAATTAAAACTGTAATTCTCTCCATCCCAGCCATGCCACAGTGCAACCATTTCTCCACATTATTATTTTCCCCCTGATGCCATGTTGCTTGTTTGACCAACATGTCCCATTACGTGCCCTACATTTAATCAGTTCTGATTTCAAAGGCACGAGACAGACACATTTGCTGTCTGTCAGAGCCGAGCGGCAGAAGCCTCACATGGCCTAAATGTTATTGTGAGTTGTGTGATACCAGAGCAAAGTCTTTTGAAGGAGATGGATGTGGAAAGTTCACTGGTTTCAACAGAAAGTGTGCAGTGGGACGTTTTGGATGCCAGTTGCTTTGCCAGTTGGCATTTCGAGAGTGATAATTGTTACTCTAAACACCAGCCGAGTCAACAAAATCAAGGCCGCTCCAGCAGATCACACTGACGTGTGCTTTTGTGTTTCCTTTAACCCCTCCAACTCTTGCCCGTCACTTCGCCTCTCACCCCTCTACATCCGATTTCCCAACTATTCCTCCCCTCCCTCTCGTCTCTTCCCTGTATGTGGCACTCTATATTCGGTGACCCTCAGCTGGCATATTGGGTTCAGGTCAAACTGAATTACTGAGGAATGTTCCCTCGTTCAATGGCCGGCTCAGTGGGCCTCAGCATGGGAGCACTTCCCCTTCATTGACAGCCAGGGGACTTTCATTTTGAAGGAGGGAGGGGGGGGAGCGCCTTCCAGACAACTTCCCTATATAATTCCCACTGTCTCTGCTGCGTTCATTGGTACCGTGGAGCCGTGAGCCAAAGCAGCCGGTTTAATGATGTGTACATGTGAGGCACATCTCAGGATCTCGCCAGCCCCCCCAGCCTAGTTGAGACGCTCTGCCTCTGTGACTGCAGGCCATCCAGCTCAATTAAGGGTGCTTTGAATGCATTCCTCCCCTTAGCCTGCTCTACATTTATCTTCCCCCACGAACAGCACGTGGGAACTTTAAAAACAGCCTCGCAGAGCTGTCTTGGGCTGGTATGAACCTGTTTCTGCAGCTACAGCGTCCGAGCAAAACAAAATAGCTCAATAAAGGATTTTGACACTTTGCCAGGCTGTGCATTTTTTGGTTCAAAGCACGAGGACACGTTGCATTAAATCTGAAGTTTCATGCTTTGTGTTTCACAGAATGTTAACAAGTTGGAAATCCAAAAAAAGTGGGACTATCAGATGTCTTTTCTCTGTGTCTCCTGTTGGCTCAACTTGGAGCAGTGTCACTCAGGAAAAACATAAAGTTTAATGGTCCGACACAATTTATAACCAATAAAAGGCTTTTATTTGCTACCTATCAGTGGCTTATTGCATGCACTGACTGTTTTGCCTGGAGACAAAGCTTTGCCCAGACACCCTCGCTGACTGTTAAGTGATGTCATTAGAGACGGAGCATTTTTGTGGTTTCTAAATGGGCGAATTCGCTCCATGTGGGTTCACCAAGGTGCGAAGACTCGTGGGCTGCTTTTGCACTTACTGCTTCTAAACTGCCTGTTTTCCAGTCCGAACCGGCCTGAAATATGATTTCTCTTTGTATAATGGCAGTTTGAGTACCTTGGCTTGCAAAAATAAACTTTTGTTTTCCCTTTATAAAAGCTTTTGTTTGTATCTCTCATAGTCTTGCCTCAAAAGAACCCACAAGTGTTTCAGTTTTTGGAAAAGAAAAAAAATCCCCAAATTGGATTTTTTTTTTAGGCCATAGTCGTGCATGCCAACAGTTTACAAGATAATATGGTGTTGTCCTTGTTTTCTTTACGCAGCCTTCCTGCTGACACACTTTCAGAGTCGCATGCATGTCACAAGTTTTTAGATCAAAGCAGTCAAAACCTACTTGGTGAGCGTTCCCTCTTGTTTCATATTTCTTTCCCTGTCACGGTGATACTTTGGAAGGAGCAAGCCGTTTATGAGGTCGGAAAGGAGGTCAGTGTCGAATTTGGGGTTGCGCGGGGCGGGGAATGTCAACAAACTTCAGCCCCCCACTATCCCGGCTGTAAATCATCAGATAATAGAGGGGGAAGCATGTGGAGACCCCGTCCAGCGGCTGGAGGTGTTGGCGCAGCTGGAAAGGAACTGCTGGAGAAGCTCGCCTCAGTGCAGTAAAACTCTTTTCCAAACACCTCTTCTTAAAGCCATTTGGTGAAACTCTTTACACAGAGTGAATTACAACAAGCGCACTCACTTTTAATTGCTTGATTACCAGAATGCCACAGAATGGGAGTGCTATGGAAATACTTCTGTGATGACTGACAGAACACGGAGCAAAGAATTACTACATATCTTTCAATTTGCATCCATCAGTAATTGGAAGTGTGTGGACAATTTTCAGGTTGTCTGTCGCCTTATAATCTAAATGTAGTGATGCATCAAATTAGACTGAATGCAGCACATATTTAGACTTCTGCAACAGCTGCCCAGCAACTCGTGCACACAAACACACACACATGCGCTCGGGGCTGGGTAGCGGCGGAGATGGCAGACCTGCGGTTTGAGCGCTCCTGTTTACCGTACCTTTGTCTCTATTGTATGTGAACCAGCCGTTTGTCTGCCTCTGTAAAGGGCTACTGTTTGCCCGCCTCTCTGAAAACGATGTGTTGACAGCCGGTGTAAAACACCCTGTAGCCTTTTGACAGTCTCCATGAGTCAGCAGAACCTTCCAGTATTACGGTACAGTAGTAAATGTGAGTCCCTGTTCCCCAATTACTTCAATCCAGGCCGGCCAGACTGTGAAATGCAGAACAATGGATGAAACGTGTGACTTACCTAAAGTACATGTGTGCATTTTTTACCACTGAACATGTCAAGGCGTCTGAATTAGTGTTAAATACCGCATACTGAACTTTATAATACCATAAAAGCTTTTTTTCAAAGGTGGAGACTGAATATTTTGATAAGAGTTTGGAGCAGTAGCAAGATTTTGTGTCATTTAACATTTGATTTCCCTCACACATAAGTAGTCACTTTCTCCTCTTTCTCTTGTGCAGCCACTTTATGCTGGTCACCTTGAGGTTTGAACATCTTTTTCTATAAGCAAACAAACAAATATGCAAGTTGTCTGCAGACATTTGCACGACCTGTTTTTCTTTTGCACTTTGGTATATTGTTAGCAAAAACGTTGACTCGATTCGACCAAATTTTTTGACGCATCTATTGTTTGCAGAGGCTTTGACGTTAGCCTCTACAGATGTCCATAAAAGCATCAGTACTTCATATAAAGTGTTTGTTGGATCCTTCCACACCTCTGTCTGACAATTTTCATAACTTTCCAAAATGTACAATGTTGGCATCAGTGGAAGTGTAATTCCCGGATAAGAAAAACAGGCTGTTGTTGTTTATTTTGTTCCGAATACAGCGCACGAGACGCAGGTAGACTCCTAAATCATGAAGTAATTGTAGTCTGAGTGTGAAGGGTGCTTTACTAAAACACAATTGCACGTCAGTGTGTGTGACTCGAGCCAGACAAGCATCGTTGGAAAAACTTAAACATACACACGAGATTATTACCTGTTGGAATGTGAGCGTGTGGCTGAGAATGCCTTTTGATAAGCTCCATTTCAAAACAAGGTGTGTCTGAAAGGAGATTTTTCTCTATTTTGGGGGGGGGGGGCTTGTTCCATCTCGTGCATTGTATATCTTTCCTCTTCATCATGTGTTTGTTTATGTCCTTCAACAGTGCATCTTTCCAGTTTGGAGTCATTTCTCTTTTATGATTTGGACATAAAAGATTCAGAATTGTGTGCGCACGTCTCTGCATATCTTTGCCAGAGTGTTTGTACATGTGTGTTCATGCGTGTGTTTATGAGTTCCCCCTGCGTGTTCGCGTCTAGCCCTGTCCTCACTCCTCGCGAGCCGAGCTGGTGAGTAAACCCTAACAGCAGACAGACAGACAGACAGACGGACGGGCGGGCAGGCGGGTGCCGCGGCCATTTTTAAAGCACATCTGCTCGTCCGCAATGTTTCGTTTCGTCTGGGCAGGAATGCGTCTGTGGCTTGGAAACAATTGAGGTCAGGCCCCGCTCGCAGAATAAGAAAACATTTAGGGAGACAGACAGTCAGGCAGGGGTGAATCCACGCTTGGTGAGTGCATTCCTCCGAGCTCAGGAGGAGTCTCAGAGGATTCCTCATGGCTGATTTTTGCTGCTTCAGAAGTTTGAAGATGCGGCGTGCATTTGATCTGCCCCTGGCCTACAAAATGATGCATTTAAATCACTGCCCTCGCTCTGATTTCCAACATCGTTCCCCGAAATGTGTTGAAACAAATATGCTTTTACAGGTTTGTGATTGCATCCATCAATCCTTTGCTCTGAGATGATGACAGATGTTAGTCGCTGCAATGAATCTGCAGCAGTGTAATTAATATATCCCCAGCTGAGACTCTCCGAAAGCACTGATGGCTGGATGCTCTCACAGAGGGGAAAACACAAACAACAGAGCGTTCACCATAATGTTGACTTTGGATAAATCTTCCTAATCTTTTTTCATCTCAACTTGTCGGACTGCATTTCTCACTGTGGTGCACACCTTTGCATATAAATAAAACTTCACACATTAAAAGGAAGTATGAATAAAGGTTAAGTTGGGTCAGTGTGTTTAGGCAACCCTCATTGTTGGTGTATTTTAAATGTCTATATTTTGCAGTCTACAGTGGAAAACAGAGTCATGCTTATCTCACATTTTCACAGTAATTATGTGCATGTCATTGTGAACTGACATACATCTGGTTTACTCTTTTTTTTCACATTTCTGACACCAGAGTATGCTGAAATCTTCAAATCACATAGAACAAAACACGTTGTTTAGAAAAGTCTCTTTTCACGGAGCAAAGACATTTCAAGGCCACATGGCCGCATGAAAAGGCGTGTGTTCTTTGTGTGCTTGCAGCAGAACCTCATCACATTTCACCTTGTCAATAATTGATGGTCTGCCGTGATGAGGTAAGGCTCATTGTGCCTGCCTGGCTGCCTGGCTGGGTGGGTGGGTGGTGGTTGGGTGTGCGGGGTGCTGACATGTGGCTCCTGTTTTTTCCGCTGCCCTCCAGTGCAGACGGGGTCTGTGACAGGGAGACGGGAGGTCAGGAACCAGCTGTGGGTGAGGCGGTGGGAACAGGCGCGGGTCGGGCCGGCACTCAGTGCCCACGATGGTGCTCCCCGGTGATTGATTGGAGCTGCCTAATGCATTGGGACCAATTGAACGGTCACAGATGTGTGAACCCCACCCCGCGGAGGCTTGAAACAGATGAAAGTGTTTACATTGAGGGCAGAAGCTGATTTTGATGCCATCTCGAAATTGACTTCAGAAAGATTCATTCAAATCTTTGTGTCATTCAGAATTTGTGTTGTGCAAGGTGTAAAAGGGCTCACATTATTAGCTAATAATATAAATTTGGACATTTTAGAGCCAAAGCCATTTTTCATCTCGACTTCAACCTCCCAGCCTTTCCTGTCAGGCCTGGGTTGGATGTTATAACTTATCAAACGCCTCGGTAAGCTCATTGTGCCTCACTGGGGTGAAATTTTGGATCGCCGCAAAAGGTTACATAACACAGCCGTAGGAGGATTATGGACGGGAATGACCGGTCCGGAGTCGGAGCCAGAATGCAGCCCATGAGCCCGTCTGAACAGGATGCCCTATGTGTGCCACGGAGATTGCGTGCGTATCAGGGCTCTTAACCCAGCAGGAGTGCAGACGCTAATACATAAATGCATGGCAGCTCTGCTCTCATCCAAACATTTATGCATCCCTCCCGGCCTCTCTGTGTACATTTGTGGTTCAGAACGATTGAAATGTTTAGCTCCCCATAAGCCTCGATGACAATATCGGAAAGACGGTTTATATTTATGCATCTTTTATACATCCTGATGTGTGCATTTATGTCAGCGTGAGTAACCGCTGCAGAACTATGTGGTGTTTAATCTGTTAACATCGTTCTTTGCAGAGGAGAGATTAACCATTCTGATAATAAGATGGTGTACAGTACTGTGAGGGAAATAGGAAACCAAAACGCAAGAGACAGCACTTTTTTTTCTCTTTCATTATGTGCTTAACAGCAAACAATGTACAATGGATCACACCACCTGTATGGAGGAGCCGTGATAGTGGCGATGAAAACACAGCTAAACGCCTGCCTCCCACAATGCAGTTCAAAGCAGCCGGGTGCGACATGTCAGCTCAGGTTGGCGAGCGCTCTCGCTGTGATTGATCCTCCCTCAGCCCTGACAGATCGTGTCTTTGCATGCCGCCCAGCCGCCGCGGCGCTCAGGAGCAAACAGTCGGCCTGTGTCTCGACGCAGAGCGGGGGTTTGCACAGCGCCTGAGTGGGGAGAGAGCGCGGAAGGAAACGGGGTTGATCTGCGGCGAGTGTCGGGATCGCTCTGCTGTCTGTGTTGTCTCAGAGGGCGGGATGTTGAGCCTTTGATGCTGCTAGAATTGGATATAAAAAGAAGGGATGTGATATTTGAGGTGTGCGAAAGGGTGTGTGGGTGGACAGCAGGTGGTGTCAACTGAGAATATGAGAAGAAAACCTCACTGCATGTTCATGTATAACACTTCTGAACATATGCTAACCCTCACCATGCATCTCCAAAGAACTGAGCCTTGTTTTAAGCACCCAATCAGTAGTGCATGCTGCAGATGTCCTCACAGCCAAGGTCTCCGGTCATCTGACATTCATTCTGAGGCCCAGAACAATAACAGTACAGTAAACTGGAAGTAAATTGGGGGCGTTGCATTCGAGAGAGGGGTTGTCAGCCGGTTTGGCCTGCTCCACTGGAGCTCGGCGGGGGTGCACGGCCTCCGCTGCTATCAGGTGATTCCAGGTCACCGGGAACCGCTGGAGGTCCGCGTCAACGCTGCTCCCGATTGGCCACTGGAATTTACTCAGCCAGGCTTTATGTTGGGGCTCAGCAAGGAAGAAAAATAGCAGAGGAGCAGGAGGAATGTATACACGGTCAACTGTCAGCTTGCGCTTTCATCACATGCTCGGATGTGCGGGATAAAGGCACGGCCTGCAGCCTGAAATAATTCCCGTTTAGTCACAGCCAAGTGTGAAATATATACAGTGTGCACAGCCTATAGAGCAAGTAGATACATTGCAAATGTTTTCCAGAGCTTCCTGCCGCTGTGGAAGCATTTCTTCCTATTGTCATGTAAGTCAGCAGCATCCTTTTGACATATAACTCTGGTTTATCGCAACTTTAGGCTCATCTTTGTAGGTCTGGACATCATTTCTATCAGCCATAATAATATTCTACTTAAAGTCAATACTGATATCTAACTAAGAAGTCCAACATGGAAAAAAACGCAATTCGTCAGGCAGGTTGTAAACAAACAAACAAAACGTTAGCCAAACTTATGTGGAAGAGAAAATGAATACCAATGAAGATTATTATGATTATTGCAAAAATTACGGGTGTTCTTGCTTCTGATTTTACCTCCAAATAAAGTTCATATAATGTGGAAAAAAACTGTTAAGCTGTTGGCCGATGGTCTGACGAGACTTTTGTTACAGTGATGTTGTGTTCCCACATTTCGCTAATTACCTCGGTGAGTACAGTGTTTTCATAACCATTAGAAACAATGGCCATAACCACAGAGTTGCAATAAAGTGGAATTATCCTTTAAGATGAGGCGTTTAACGACGGGAAGCCGTGTTTCTGTGTCCGTTTTAGTGATGGAGAACATGTATGTTTTAGCCAAGCTTTTTTTTTCCTCTTTTCTTTGCCACCAAACACCATTATGGCGCGGCTCTTTGCACGTCCAACAACGGCCTCCCCGCAAGAGATGGCTTTGAGATAAACCCCTCCACGCAACCGCCTCCGGCTCCGACTATTTTGATAGGCCGGTTTACACAGCTGGTGGAAGTTCAGCGAGTGAGTGATCGGCAAAACATGTCACAGTGGCGAACTCCGAGCGGGATATGTCACTCCAAACATCCAAAACAGAAGATAGCCGATTGCAGATTACTTGCATGTGTCTTGAACGTCGTCCAAATATCACATAACTCCAAATGTCGCCGGTGAGCATTTTGCACTGGAATACTGTTTTGACTACTGCTTGTGCCAGTTACTATAATTATGTTTAACACAGAATGTCAAATTGCTCTATATTTGGCGATGATTTTCTCCGGGCGCAGTTGGCTCATGCTTGGGTTGCTCCTGGAACATGCCTGTGCATAAGTGGTCCTGAAACTTAACCCCTTGCAGGGCTGACGCTCAGCCATAACACAGACTGGAGGAATGCCAGGCCGGTCCTGTTTAACAAAACAATATCTGCACTGAGAACTTCCAGAGACTTTTTTATCTCCTCCTTTTTCCCAGTTTTTTTCTCTTCTAAAGGTAGTGTAATGCTTTTTGATTGCAGTATGTTGTAATAGGAAGAGACACATTGTGTAACTGGAGCATGAGTGTATTAGTCAGCCTCAGGTGTGGAGCACGCAGTCACACACTCTGACACACACACACACACACACACACTCTTTCACATGTATTTATGAGAGGTCACACTTCGCTTTAACGAAAGCCAGTTCCCACTCCCACGCCCACATTTATGAACCGCACAAACTTCTCACATCAGCCCAAACGCACGAACGCAAACACACACAAATACACACCCAAACACACCTCCTTGTCTCGCAGCCCTTTTGCTCGACTTCCTCCCGGGTTTGTCACACCGTGTGTTTCACAACCGGCGTGCCAGGCTTGGGCTTTGCCTGATTCAGCTCTGGTCCCATTAGGGGGAACTCAGCGCGCGGGAATGACTTCCACCAGCGGCGGTGCTTAGCTCGTAGCTCAGTCCAGACAGTGGATTAATCCGTCAGCCGTGAGTCCCCCCCCCAGCTGTCTCTTAATCACCAAGGGGGTTTTTCCCGACAGGTAAGCGGCTCAGAAACAATGATGTCTTGTCAGGAGGAGACGAGGAGACATTAGTCATGAGTTATTTTTGGGGAGGTTGGCAAGAGGTTTGGGTGTCTGCTCCACCAAAGAAATGTGAAAAATGTGCAGGTGATTGTTATTACTTGTGGCTGTCTGCTGTATACGCTGCTTTATTAGGTCCCATGGTCCCATATTAGGTGGCTCCGAGTGTGTGTGATGTATTCCTGCAGACACAGAGAGTCAAGAACAACACTTTGACGACAACTTCAAAGTTACACCTCTCACACACAATACATGCCCGGATTTTATTCTGGAGCATGCTGTTTATCATTTTCTTTATTTGTATTCTGCTCAATATGTTGTTTTTTTTACTGGGTTTGTGGTTGATTTTTGTGGGTTTTTGTGATGTTTGTCCTTATTCTTATTATTCCTTATTATTGTCCATATTCTTGTTTTCCAAAGCAGCTTGTGTGCAACACCTGAGTTCAAGACAAATTTCCTCTGGAAAACCAAAGTGTGTCTCATCTAATCTTAAATATTTGCTCATATAGATTTGTGTCAGTATGCCGTGTTGACTTGTGTAATACGATGTTTACAACACAGTATTTATGCTGATGCAGTGTTTGACATTCGAATGAATGACTTTCTGGTCCTGAACCAGCTGATTGTAAAAATTCAAACACAGCCGGAGGAGGCATTTTCCTCCTCAACACATTTGTTGTTGTTGCCAGACACTTAGGAGAAAAACAGCGGCGTCTAACAAAGCCTATACACGTCTCATCTCCGACTGTCAGATGCAGGCTGGGTAGTCCTGGAGCAGTGCTTCAGTTGTTGTGATACCTCAGGAGAGGCCATAAAACAGTGTTCTTTATTATCCGTGCTAGTGTGCCAAGATTTATCCCATTAAAGTCTGGAATGCCCTCACGTGGGAAACGGATTGGACACGCACAGTCAATTTCTTTGTTTAGCTTGGTTCACGTGTGTGTGTGTGTGTTTGTGGCGAGTAGGAGACTGCGATGAGTGCGTGTCTGCATGTAAGGATGCCCTGCTTTTTGTTTCCTCTGAGCTATTTTTGTCTGGACAGAACTGCAAGCCCTCTGTTTTGTGTGGTTAGTGGATGACCTCTGTCTCCTGACTGTATATGTGTGTGTGTGTGTGTGGGTGTGTGGGTGTGTGTGTTTGTCTGTGTGTATTTGTTGGTGTGCTATCTGCTGATGTGCTGGCAGACCTGTGAGGTTCCTCCTCTTAGACAGAGGACAGACTAAGATAGAAGACTGAATGATGATTCCTCATTTATTGAGTTGATGTTGAACTTTAATTAAATATAAGATAATTGATTAGCTAACTCTCGAGGAATTTGATTAGTTTAAGTGTCCCATGACATGACTGATTTCAGAGTTCATCCTGAGGCTTTCTCCTCTTGACATGAATGACATTTTTGGGGAAAATGCCAGATTTGGAGCCAAAACAGAAAACTCGTCATAAGTGCCACTGAAATGTAAAAATATTGGTATCAGTCTTTGGAATCTGACCCGACCGCCTGTGTCAACCACTAAACTATCGTCACACGTTGACTCACTCTCATTTTCTACCTTCCTTCCTCCCCCCCCCCTCCCCCTCTGTTTAGGGAAAAGCTGGCCGTGGCTCGTCTGCAGAGGGAAGTCGCACGGAGCAAGAGCGAAGGAACAATGGTAAAGTACAGTGGAGCTGCTCGTCCCCTATAATCTGCCCAAAGCCAAAAAAGCCACAGTATGCTCACTTCACACACACCCACACACACTGTCTGTCATGCTCAGCCAAAGTCAATCTTTGGTGGCTCAACACTTCATCAGTCCATTTTAAAGGAGACAATTCGGGAAAAATGCGTGCAAGAGGAGGTATTTTACCAAATTTGTAGTCTAAAAGTATAAAACTTAACACAAAAAACAAACGAAAAGAGACAAAGAAACACAGCCATCTTTCACTAATGTGTGCTAAACATAAGGAAATACTGAAACTTGATGTCCTGTGTTGTTGGTGAATTTGAACCATTGTGCAGGGACAACAGGTATTCAGGTTGTGTAACATTATAAAGCTGCAGCTGGAGCTTAATCTGTCAACACTGCATTATGAAGAGCTTTACTGGAAATTGCTGATTCTTTGCTTTCACTTCTTTTTTATTTTTTTTTTTATTTTAGAGAACTTGTGTAACCTGGCGAAAGAATCCGGGAGGTGGAGAGCAGCATATCTAGATGCACAAAGGCACATATCTTTGTTTCCGTTTGTTGCATACGGTTCGTGCGCTGCGTTTTGAAGGAGGTCAGATGGTGAAAAGTTGAACCACGTGACGAAGCGGAGCTCAGCTGATTGCAGCCTCCGAGCAGAGGCTCTAACCACAGGCACAGCTGTTTGACTGCACCCCAGTGACGCCTCTGATTCGCTTTATGGCAGCGGGCCTAAAGCAACAGCACACAAGGGCCGATCCACCGCGAGATTTTCGCACCATTTTTTGCGATTCTCTATTGATCCCTGAAGGAGGAATGCTTGTTTTTTTTCCCCCGCAGTCGAGAAGTTCAGATCACGGGGTCGAATGCGGAGCAGCGCCCCTGGAGCTGGTTGAGGGTTCACTGTGTTGCTTGAGGGCACTTCAGCACAGCAGATTCTTGCTTGTAACTGAGACTTATTTTAGACACAGTAGGTGTACGAGAGACAAGGAGGAGGGAATCTACTATGCGAATGCTTCTTCTAGCGGAAAATGAGTTTAACATGCATTAGTTTTGCATTAGTTAACGAATGTAAATAGTAAAATAAGAGTGACTAACGCAGTGTTGAGGGAGATAAGTGCAGGCCATCACTTCCAGGGCTTGTTTATGTCGACCTTTCTCGAACAGTCACATCTTCATTTAAACCCGCTTTCCCCTGCCTGCCTGACCTCTCTGTGACTCCTGCAGTACTGTCATCCGAGTTATGCATGTGAAACAAGAAGGTTCAGTATTGATTTCCACAGTGGCCAGATATAGCGGGGATGTGTGGAATGTCTTCTCACAAAGAGGTCAAAAAGAAGAAGCCTACAGCTAGAGCTTGTATGTCATCATTAATGATGGACAGCTGGAAACTGACAAAACGCATGAAGTAGACAGGAAGCCCAAAACGTTTTTAGCACTTCTTCACTTTTCAGCTTGAAGCCTTTGCGTCTCCATGGTTACCTCTAGTGATTATATAGATCCCTTCCTCAATATTTCCCACAATTAGTAGATGGGTAGACGTCAGTTTCATCATACTTCTGCCTTTGAATTCATATAAGTCTTAAATCTACTTACACAATCCTGTAGTTGCATTTGCATCATAAATGAATGATATTAAGCGCTCCACTGATAATACTGACCTTAAAAAGCTGAAGTAAAAGGGCAAATGAGTTTCAGCAACATCAGACAGGTTATTTGTATAAGCCTTGCTCTCCATCTGTGGTGCCGCCGAGGACACCTTTTCCTCCTCTTCGGGATCTATGTGTACTTTACGTAATTCAGTTTACGTGTCCACACTTCAGGGCTTCACCTCTCTGTGTCAGCGCCTCCTCCTGTAACACTGACCTGGCATCCTCTGACCTCAACGCGGCCCAAGAAAAATATATAATTTGCCACGCTGTGAGGCTCGACCGAAGGCCCAGCTCTCAGACTCACGCGAGCGGATGACATGCTAATTATTACTTAGAGGGGTATGTGAGTCTGCGCATGCACGGGGCTGAGACAGAGGGATGAGTTATCTGTGCCAGACAGGAGGAGGGTGAATGGGGGTGGTGGAGGAAGAAAGGGAGGAGGGGGATATCACTAAGCTCCATTTGAAATTGGGATTATCCCCGTTAGAGTCCCCTTGCACTCTCTCTCTGGCATTCCTGGGAGGCTTCGGCGCTCAGGCACGGTTCTTCAATAGAAATGAAAAAGAGACTGCTGCATCAAGGAGATAATTGTCAAAGTGCTGGCGGTGTGCAGTGGGAACTGCTCACCAGCCACAGCCTGTGCCCCGCAGACCCCCGCACCCACTTCCATACCCGCTTGCCTCCCTCCAAACCCCATCTTTCGCCTGCCAAGGGACTAACCTAGAGAGACAGATTAAAAAAGCCGTGGACTTTTGAAGTGGCTCTGCCCTTCCTCAGTATCTGATGCCTCTTTTTTAACAGCCTCCGCTCCCTGCCTTGGTCTTTCCTCTCTACATCCATTAGTGTCTTCTGTGTAACGCGATCAGAGAAACAGAGAGCGGCGGTGCCACCCGTCGCAATCCTGCGCCGGTCGCTTCTGCCGAGTGTCTCCGCGGGGACGTGTTATTCTGTACCATTACTCGTGCTTTGTGCCGGCGAGGAATGTGAAAGGCATCTTTATGATTAAACACACCGCTACAATTGTAAGCCCCGGGTCTCGCTCGCACACTTACACAGACGTAAGTGTAAATGAAAGAGCATTAACAACACAGTTTACTGAGGAGCGTGCGTTTTTAATTGGGTCTCCTGTTGTGAAACAAGACGGCTACTGGCGGTGCTGAAGCACAACACTCTTTTGTTATGGATCATTTGGGAGAATCGCGTGAAACCTTTTGACTAATTTGCAGGGCAATCAGTAGTTAAGCTCAGGGTACAGCGTCTGCATGGCGTTTCACTGCAAATATGGCCACACAAGACGCATTTGTTATTAGTTTGAAGGGATATGGTGGAACAACCGCCAGATCTGTCTGTCCCAGACCACTGTTTGTTTCTTAAACTTTATATTCGGGCTTGGACATGGTGCTTTTGGCCTGCTCCGCGGAGCCAGATCTTTAAAACTCTTACAAGAAAAACAGTGGGTTTCCCATGAGGTGTTTGATAGAGCACAGGTCATGGTTTATTCAGTGTGGGCCTCCGTTTCTCTCCAACAAGCCTGCCCTGTCTGTCTCGAGTCAAACCGCTCATTCACAGCCTCATCGCCGCTGTAGGTTTTTCTCTGGAATTCCTCACACCCCAGCCCAGAGGTGTGGTGCAGGGCGGGGCCGCTCCCCGTCTCCCGCTCCCCTTTTGATGCCACTCTGAAGTGCAATCAAAGTCCATCAGGGGCAGGATGCCGGGTTTCCTGTCGGGGAGAAAACAGAAGTGCACATGTGGGCTCGTAAAGGCCACACCTCCCCGCACCGCTGAGGGGGCCGGGCTCTCCATTAAAGAGGCATTTAAAACTGTTGTAAGATTATGACCACTGGAAACGGCTGTCTAAACAACGCGTGAAAATAAACCACCTCGCTTTGAGAGACACTGACTTTATTTTTCTTTGGGTTTTGTGGACGCTCTCTGATATCTGAGCGAAAACAGACACGAGCCTCACACATACACACACACACACAGTTGATTCACGTGCAGCCATTCCCCGGGTTCATTACGGCGTTTGATTCGTCCGCCGCCGAGTGAAGCACACACACGAGCGATAAAAGGGAAATGTTTCTTGCTCGGCTTAATTGTGTAACTCACTTATTTAAAATCAGATTTCTCCAGAGCATTTCATGTAGAAAATGAAGTTAAGATAAGAATGAAGCCGCTGTGAATATAAAGTGGGAGCGGGTGGCACAGTATGGTAAAATAGGCCCTGGAGCCAAGATGGGAATCAGCTATTTTTGTGCATGAAAACAGATTTCACATGTGCTACAGTCTGCAGAATTGTACGTGACACAGTTTGTAACATTGCATCAAGTAAGATTTACTTTGAAATTGGCTGGCAGAGAGTGCCCTTCTTAACAAGTCATTTGCTATTGAGTCATTCCTGTTAATAAATGAGACATCCCTGTCGGTATGTTGAGATGATGTCATTCAACTTGTATGTGCTTGTTGATGTTTTAGCCTTAGGTTTTGCTTCTTTTGAGAACATCTTGGTAAAGATGTAGCTAGCTGAGGAAAGGGCCCAGGATCTTTATGGATTATAAACATGTTCGACCATTCCTGGAGATTTACATGTATTGTCAGTGTTAGTAAGAAAAGTGGCGGACGTGGCGAAAAGTAGAAAAATATTGCGGTGGTGGACGATTGCGTGAAACATTCCTGTTTTTATTACCCGTACACTTATCCTCACCTGAACCAAGTGTTTTAGCTGTGTCACCCTAACCACACCTAAAACATAGTTTGTTTGCCCTTTTGATAATCTTTTCTTAACCTGAGGTATACGGCAGTTCCCATGTGCAGAAAAATTAGTCATAAAAACATATAGTTTTCATCTAAAGTTTGTCAGAATGGTTCAGTACTAATGTTCTTGGATGGTGGTATGGTTGGAGGAAGATCATCAATAACACCTTTCACATTTTTAACAGTGCTGTTTTAAAGATTTTAGCGTAAAAATGGTATTCATGGTGTAGTGTTTAGATATTATCCAAAGATATAATTACTGTGTTAATTAGCATTGTTTGAAGTAAACATCTGGGCCATTGGATCGTAGATTGGCGTCCTCAACTTGCATCTTTTCCAACTAGGTCAACTTTTTATAAGAAATCTTGTGGATTTCTGTACAGCATCTTATTCAGAGACATCTGATATTCTTTCTGTGCAAACAAGCTTTCAGAGAAGCCACAAAGGGACAGCAGATAATTGGCTTTTACTTTTGAGCACAGTTCCACTGCTGTACTGTGTGAGTCAGGGCTCGGCCTCACCGCAGTTTAATTAGTTTGCAATAATTAGACGAAGGTATCATGGTTAATTTGACTGTGATTTATTAATGTTTATACAACCATAAAAAGCACCTCCAGGATGGACATCTTTTGTAGCCTGCATTCAGCAGATAAAGAAGGTTTTGAGGGGCTCCCCGCTTTAAAAAGACTCGAGTCCTCATGTAGATGCTCCGCTCAGGGACCTTCACGAAGAGTTTCTGACAGCCGTTTGGAGGATGTGTGACAGCGTGGAGGTCTGGGGACCGAGCCGGGGGGACTCAGGTGCTGTCTCTGCAGATTGGCCTTATCAGCCATGGGCAGGGGCGAGGGCCGAGATGGGGTCCCCCCCTTCAGCACATTCACCGGGGTGACGAGCGCTGACAGCCGGGCCCAAATCGCATCTCCACACCGTCCCTCTCACCCAGTCTCCACGGCATGTTTGTGTGTGACTGAATGACTCGGGAGTGCGTGGGTGGGGTGGGGGAGCTCCCTTGGCAATGATAAATGGGCCACTCATGTGATTTAGCATATTCCTGGGGTGTGTGTATTATTTGCCATAGTGCCCGCGGCTGTCTAAAAGAGAAGTGGTACACTCTAATGTAGTGGCTCTCCATGATAATTGAATTGATGGAGCCCAGGGGGACGCGGGACACAGATTTTTAGTGAATAAAACATTGTTGAAACTCAACATTATTTTTACAACAACTCGTATCAGAAACTCGTATCGGGGAGTTTCTCCTCACGCACAAACACCTAAATTTTCCCTCCTTTTTGAGTGACATTTCATTTAAATGCACCTTTTTATCTCACACTTTGTCTTAACGGGTAGCGCTCGGTTTCTCTTTACTGTTTCTGACCTGGCATTTCACATAACACCAAAATCCCCCCTTATGTTACACTTTCATTTGAATTCAGGCCTGCTGATGAACACACACACACACACACACACACACACACACAGTTACACACACAAGCAGCCCAAGTGGCATGTTTTATTTATGAATGAAGAACCTGCGCGGTGTATTGTGTCCCCGATGTTTGCTTTAGGAGCGAGCCAGAGATCCGCTCCCGGCCCTTTGATTAGGCAAAGAGCTACATCTGAGGGGGCTCCTGCGTAATGAAGAGATTATTGAGCCCCCCAAACTGTACCCCAAACCCTGCATGAACACACACACACATACATATACAGTTGCAGATGGTGCAGCCGACAGAATTGGAGCCACGGCGCTGGACATGTGCACTTAACCTGATAGCGTTGCACTGCAGCTTTTCTTTTATAGGAGACGGCATTGTAAAGACAGCAAGGAGAGGCAGAGGGCTCTAATTAATTTAGAGTCCTCTGTGGATCTTGGAGGGTATCAGGGGGGTTCGAGTCTTCTAGTAATTCAGCTTGGATGAATACCATTACCATCTAATGCTGTCCAATTACAGGGGCAGGCTTCAATCTGGGCTCCACTGCAACTAATACAATTTTAGACATACTATGAGTCGATATGGAAGTATAGATGGAAGCGCTCTGGGCTGCGGTACAATGAGTGTATATTACAAAGCTGCACACGCATAAATTAGGTGTTTGCTGTCTCTTTTATCTCCGTTTTTTTCATTTATTTCTGTAAATTTAGTGTATTGAAATCAATAGCATCCCGCAGTCCATTCCAATCTCAAGCTTTACATGACGGTGATAAATTCAGTCATATCTAGATGGATAAATTTTTTTTTTTTTTTTTTTATCAACCAGGAAATGAAACCAGCCCCGCCTGTGACAGGGGTCAAATTTAATCCTGAAACACCCAATCTGGGCTTGTTTCAGATATATGGCTCCGAAGACCGGTATAAAATCCTGCCAGGGTCATTTTATAGATTACACCGGCCTATTCCATTTGATATTGCTTTCTTCAAACACTGTATTGTTTGGCAGTGCTGGCTTTGTTAGAGCTGCAGCCGGCTGGTTTTACTCCAGGAAAACGTTGCCCTCCACAGGAGAAACAGGGTAGCGCGCCCCACCGGCCAATGACAGACAGTCAAGTGAGAGGATTATCTCCTCAGTCACTGGATTAACCAAAGTAAATGTTCTCACAGAAAGTTGCCAGGCGTGTTTTCACCGCATCCCATGTCAGTGTTGACTTTGAGATATCTTCCCAGGGCACTGCTGAGGGTGTGTTGCCTTTGTAGCTGCAGCTCGGGCTTATTAAAGAATATGCTTTCAATTAGCATGCTCTTTACCACAAAGGGGGGGAAAAAAAGCCATGAAGTTGGTGTAGACAATAAACATTTCAACTGAGAAGAACTGTAATGTATTGCTTGGGATTTCTGGCCACATAAAGATATGGTAATGCTTGATTTAATGGCTTTAGGCCTTGTTAAATTGCTGAAATTATATATTGAACAAAAGCAATAGAGGGCTTTTTACTGCAACGTAGACAATAAATCCTGTGTTGTTATTGAGGTTGTTGGCAGGACTTTGTCAGCAGACACATAGTGGTCGGTGGTTTATGCCTGGGGCGTTAGTTAGGCCATGTGGGCTACAAAAAATCAGGACTAAAGCTTCTGTGCTTTTGTGAGAATCCAGGCCAAACTCGCTGAACAATACTGTACACATTACTTCATGTGGTGGTGTAAAGAAAAGGCCTTTGTGCTTGTTTGAGGTGAAATTCAGCTAAACTGCTGGATGCTGTAGGTTGCACTTGTAGTGGGTGGCTTTTTGCCACGTTTTATCATTAAAGACATATTTCCATCTGTGTGGCTTGAGGATAAAAAAAGTTTTCCTTGCATTTTTTTGTAACTAAATATAAGTACCATGCAGGAAAACACTGTAGGGATGCCCTCCTTTACATGCAGCCTTTCTTCAAATTTCACCCCACGGAGAAGAGCCAGAAAGTCACTGGTTTTGGTCCAGATATATAGGTCCAGCTCTGGCAGGGGGATGCTCTACTTTATGCTTCTGTACGGCTGGATTTACGGCAGCCATTACTCCTGACAGGGGGAGCCTCCCTGTTGTGTAAAGAGCCGCTCCACATAGTAGCCGTGTATTTATGGCCACAGCGAGGACTAGGACTGGTTTTAATGGTGGCTTGGGTTTAATATTCTCTCTCCGCGACCAATTCGCCCAGTTAAAATCTGCTTTTGTGACAGAAATCCTGCCAAGTGACAACGCGAAATATGAAATATGGTTCCTCTTTGGTTGCATTCAAAGTAATTTGGTCACAGTAAAAATATGGCAATTTTCTAAATTGTTGGGTAATTTGCAGGAATGCTTTCTAGCTGTTTTGATATTTTACTTTACTTTTTATGTTTAATTGTACAGTGTGGCTTTAAATCAAGGCTGCAAGTGGTGATGGTGTGCTGAGCAGAAAGACAAACATCTTGAGGACGTTTTGTCTGTGTACAAATCTCTCCAATCAGTATCCCTTATTCTTTCACACCACTAGATGTCCCCATAATGCTTGTCTGTGAGAAAGCACCCCAGCAACTCTCACACTGTTCCTACACTGAGTAATGACATACCATGATTGGTGCTTGAGATGGAGAGGGAAGACTTAAAGATGAGCTCAAAAAAAAATATTAAGCCCCTGTTGAACAGACATCACATACTTTTTTTTTAACTGTCAGGACAGACTGTATATAAATCTTCTGTGGCAGTCACTGATCTCACCTTCCAAAGCAGATGATGATATATAATCTTTTACCAAGGACTGACAGGATAATCCTCTCCTGAATTTACAGCCAGAGAATAACTTCTTTACAGGCAGTCATAATGACTTTACCCAAAACGTCTCCTCTTTGTTAAGCCAAACAAATAAGAAAAAGTACACTTTTTAAATCACTTATTCAGCAATAACTGCACCTTGGTTTGCAAAGGAAGCAACTTTTTTTCCCCAGATGGCAATCCAGTCTCTTTTGCCTCTAACCAATTTCCAGTTATTTTACAATCATGTATTTTCAGCTGATATTCCTGACAAGATAGCGACAGATGGTTGATCACTTAAACCTTCAGCTAAGAAAATGGAGCCAATTGCTTTGTCATAAATTGTCAGCGCCAGAAGACGGCGGGCTTTGTGTAGAGCCTGCGATGCTGAGAGAATGATCGCTCGCCTGCTCCGTCAGCTGAAATCCTCAGCCTCGCTGGTGGCGGTTGCTCAAAGCTTGCTCTGCAACTTTGTCACTGAGAAAGTCGCTCGCAGTGCCAAACCTCCTCCTTCTCGAGGAATAGGAGGGGGGGGGGGAGTGTGCCAGCGCAGGGCCACGGTCTTTGAAGCTGGTTTTGAGGCGAGGACGGTTCTCCCTTTTGGGAGCAGATGGCTGTGGCCATCAGACAGAGAAGAATCCAATTAAAGACTGAAAAAGGAGCTTCCGTTTTGGAATAGTCTCTGGCGAAAAAGGACAGATAAAAATGGTGTGATCTGTGGAGACCTTACACACCACAGACTTTGAACGTTCCTCATGAATCGAATGGGGTTAGCTCACACCAAAGCAAGCTTCAGAGAAAGAAATCCATAACACTTGGCAATAAAACAGCAATTAAATGAAGTGAAAAAGCATGTGTGGAAAGGAGCAAAAGGCAAGGACGAGACCTCTGTGATTGCGTTGCGAGTTACTGAGATTGCGCCTTCGTTGCAATAAGAAAAGGGACCTCTGATCTTTATCTTTTGAATTCAAAATATATAAAGTCAAATGAGATCATAATTACTCATAAAAAACAAGTTTTTTTGCACAGTTACCAAGCAACAGCGCTGTAAAAGTAAGCGAAACATGCAAGAACAGAGCACAGTTTTTGTGTGGGGAATGCTGTTGTGGTAAACAGGCTATTCATAGTTAAAGTACCATTAATGAACGTTTTCTGAGTCTGTGCTGACTATGGAAAGTGTGAGTTCTGGGACCTCGCTGGCGTGAATATGCACACTTAATGTGGTTGCACGGCCACGCTGAAATGAAATCAAAAGTAAGAGCGCGGAGGAAGATTGAGGCGTGCGAGGCTCTGTGATGTTGTTTGACATTTAGAGTGAACTTTCTGTCAAAGCGACAAAAGGAAGAGGAGGTTCATTATGAGCATTTCAAAGTAACAACAAACTACAGAGGTAATGCCAATCTGGCAGCTTAAATGTCATCATGCCCTTAGACTCTTATTTTCTTTCACCCCCAAAGAATGAAAAAGATGATAAGGATTTTTTATTTTAACCAGGATGACCTGCGTTGGATATTAAACAAAAGACGGATGTTTGGGGACTTTGTATCACAGATGTTTTGATGCTCATAATGTTGAAACACTCACTTATCCTTTATGCACCACTTATCCTTTCATCCAAGCAGGGTCAGAGGTCAAGGTCGGCAGCAAAAACAGCACCCCTGGAGCCGTCATGGAGTCAGGGGCTTACACTGGGAGAACCAGTGACACCTGACATGGGGATGCTGAGGGATGATCTTTTGAGCCTCTGGGCCATGTGCCGCCCAGGGAGATAACCACTCTTCTTTTTGTGTCCACAGCGAGAAAAGCTGATCCACGAGCTAGAGGAAGAGCGACGTTTGCGACTGGAGAGCGAAAAGCGTCTCCGGGAGGTGACCGAGGAGTCCGAGCTGGGACGGGCGCAGATGGTCTCACTGCAGCAGCAATTCTCCAGGTAAAAGGGCCCAAAAGTCGAGCGCGTTTGACATTGTCGCGGGGACGCAGTGACCCTTAAATCCAGCTGTCTACCTTTATGTAAGCTGACCAAAATCAATGGAAGCAGCAGGGATAGGATGTCTCTATGATTTATTTGCTCAGTATTGTAATGTTAAGTTACTTTGTTACTACTATGTTAAGTTATATCTCTGCTTTTTCAATACTTGAAATAGTATCTATGTATGAAACACTTTGACATTTTGTGTCAAAAACAGGAGACGAGGAAGTTTTTTTTTTTGCTCAAAAGTTTGCAAAACTTTCATCTCTTTTCAATAAATGTAATTGATTTTTGGCAGCAATTTAACTGCAATCAGCACTTCATAACCTCCTCATAACCTTAAAAAAAATCAATGCGGCGATCTTGCCTCTCACCGTTGCTTCATTTCTTTGTTCTTCGCCATTTTACCTGAGTGCTTCTCTCTCGGTCACTTGACCTTGTCATCAGCAGAGAGATGGGCTGATATGTTGCTTTTTTTTTTTTTTTTGCTTTGAATAAGAGGGCTTACAAAGGCGTGAAGTTCTCAAACATTGCTCTTGTCATAACTTCGGTAACCTCTCTTTCACGGACTTGTCCTCCACCCCGGAGCCGCTGAGGTGTGACAGAGTCGGACGGCAAATTGAGAGCTGGAGCCGAGTTGATGCCATAATTAAGCGATAGGCATTCAGTGCTTTCCTTAACCCCCCCTACGCTTCCTCTCCAAAAAAAAAAAAGAGAAAAAGAGTCCAGAGGATTTCACATTAACTGCTTATCTCCTCATTAAGTTGGTGGAGAAAATCCTGTACATTTTAATGGTCCCGGCGCTATAGTGCAGATGAGGGCAGAGTCACCGCCAGGGGAGGAATAAAATATTTAAGAGCCATTCCAGAGATTTATCACATATTTGAAATGTTCCACTGATGCCTCTGAATTCAACTGGATGCTGTTTCTCACTCATACTCAGCTTCCTTACATCCCCGTGTTATAAAAGCGATTCCCTGCGTCGCGCTCACACAGCGCCCTGACACAAAGGCAGCCTCTTGCTAGAGAGTGACTCAGCTTTTACCACGGGGGTTAAGTGTCTTTGCTCAAAGGTCCTTTAGCACCCATTTGTAAGAGCATTTTCACCCAATTTTCCTTTGTTTGGTGTGTCAGTAGAAGTCCATACAGGATATGACCTTTGAAATGATGGTTTATAGGTACTTTCTAGTTGGTATAGCGTAACTTCCTGTGCAGTAGGAGGTATATAAATCATCATGAACTCCTGTATAAACCTGTCTGAACCAATTTCATATTTCCAATTTAGCTGGCTGCACCTGTTCGCTTCTTCCGTTTGTTTTTTACTGTGTAGGATTGGCGGTTAGACTAAGCATCTCTGCACACACTGCCAGGAAAAAAAGTGATAATATTTGTGGAGATACAGTCTGCTCCCTCCTCGAGGACGACTCTTAAAAGGGGGGCGGATGTAGTGGGGAATTAGCAGATATAGGAGCAGCAGTATGAGAGTCCATTTCTTGCAGCCGGAGCAGGAGAATGCACTGCAATTCTATTAGGAAGGAAATATATAAAGCTTATCCCTGATTGGGTCCTGCACAGGTCCCCGCGGAGACAGATGAATTTGTCGCCATGGCAGGGGTCGCCCAGATGGATGGTTCTCATTGGGTGCCAGGCGGCTATACTGAGACGACTGTGGCTCTGCAATATAGACAAAGATTCCATTATGTCCTTAAAAAGTGCTTATCGAATAGAGGATGCTCACCCAACCTCGCCACCTCGCTCCGCCATTGTCATTCCGCTGGCGTTGCTCATTGTCATCATGCCGTATTGCTGTAATTTCCGTGCACCGCGTCGTCAATACTGTTTTTTTTTGTGACGCCCGAGGCGGGGAACACAAGGTTCAGCTGCTTCCCTTCCACAAGTTAACAAAGATATCTCCCTCCACCTCCGCACAAACAAGCTAACAGGATTTCAGTCTCACTGTCAAAGTCTTAATCTTTGTTTAAGCGTCGCGGGGCGCTTATCTGAATGTGAATGAGCGAGCGCACAAAGCGAGCCGCCAACGCGCGCGTGTGTGTTTACACGTACCTGGCGCTTCAGCGGATTAACATGCTTACATGGCAGCCAACAATCGGTGGCTCCGGGCCCTGGTGGCAGATGGGACATCAGTGAGGTCACTTTAATTAGCGACTTACAAGCCAGCAAAAAAAAAAAAGAAAGAAGATACAGTAACTCGGTCATTGGGCTACCGAGAAGCGCCTTCCCATGAACCTTTGACCCACTTGTGTCTGCTGCTTGCTCGGCTCTTTTCATTTATTGGCTTATGGATACACCTCATCAGCATGCATGTGCGCCGCTTCCTACGGGCCAACCCTCGACCAACAGGCGCGAGCGGTTCCTGCCTCAGCCGCTCGTGTTCTGCGAGACTTCATCCACATTTCCTGATTGATTCGGGCTGGTTATTTGTTGCGCATTAGGGGAATAGAAATCTCAGTTCATCAATGTGTCTTTGGAGATAACGCGCGCAAATCATGTTAAGTGGACATCCAATCTTTTAAATAGACTGGGATCTGTTTGACCTCAGGCAACAATTGATTTGCGTATTGCTAATTAATTGAGGTTGCGCTTTGAATCATGGCGATGGAAGTGAAATCAGGCTGGTAGCAGGCATACCAATGTGAATGATAGCGACGATATCATACACGATGCAAATGAGCATTTTAAATAGATTTTTCTTGCCAAAAATGGGGTCCGGTCAAGTCACATTGAACTAAATGCCTCTTCTTTTTTTTTAGCCTGCTGCTTTTATGATTCATTGCACCAGGAGACAGAGGTGTCCTGTGATGATATGACACAAAAAGATAATGAGCAGCTTGTTAGAGCTGCACTTTAAGGTATCACACACAGAAACACACACATGAAATAAACAGGAGTCTCCACACCAAACAGAAAAGATCAGACACTCCTGGAGCCAGACAAACTCCAGGGAATCTCAACTTCTTACGGCCTTTGTTTGCGATAGTGTGTTTGCCTCTGAACGCCCCTGTAATGCTTACACTTTTTTGGCAGGGGCTGAATGTAAAGCAGGAATCGCCAAAAGTGGAGCAGCCGGCTTCTTTTTCCACCTTGGCCTGCTGAAAAAGCTAATTTTGCTTGTGTTTTCACGGCCGAGTTCAGAAATTCTGCATTCCTCAAGTGACTGGCCATTTAGCTCCAGACACAGGCGTACACACACACACACACGCTTGTATCTGCTACCCCCCACGCACAAACACACACACACCCTCCCCCAACCAGTTGGGTTCTTAGCCTGGTGTGGGTCACATGCACAACCCCTCCTGACCCCCCCCCGGGTCTTCACCACCACTTGCATGGCCTGCCGTCATTAAACTCCCTGCAGATTAGTGGGAGACTCCAGCCCACAACCCCAGCAGCCTCCTTGGCCCACCCTGGACGTCCCACAACTCCATATGGGCAAGACATTTAAGAGCCAGGACAGGACAGGGGGAGAATGGAGGAGAGAAAAGATGGGGGCACGGCCGGGAGCAGCACTTAGACTTCTTGTCTTCCTGCCCTTCAGCAAATGAGAACAGAAAATGGAATCACCAGTAGAGACGGGAGCGTAATCCACCGAGTGCATTTTGGACATCTATCCAGCAAGGACACGTCCCCTCCCCTGCCTGTGGTATAACACTCAGACTAAGGTGACCGGTGAGCAGACAGGAACAGGGGGGTCACTGGGCGCCCTGCACGGCCTGAGGATGAGGGAGGCAGTTTTCAGGTAATGAGCAGATCAGCAATTTCATTTTGTCTGTGAAAAGAAGTCGGAGACCAACTTTTTCAGCTTTTGAAGGGACTTTGTTTGGATTCACTCCACCACGTTTTGTTTTGCTCACCATACTTATCCTCTTAAAGTCTTTATTGTAGTCATTCCTCTGCCTGTAATGGAGATTAGACACTTCTTGAAAGGGAAAAGGAGAGGCCCTTTGTTGGCTGCTGCTCACAAGTCCGCTCACACACACATACACACACCTAGACACACACAAGCGCAGGTACGATATCCTGACATGTGCGGCGCTCGCTTATTCTCAGATTTGTCTACCTCGTCTTTTTTTTATGTGTGTGTCGCTTTTGTTCTCTTTAAGGGATTCGAGGTAAACAAGGTTTCTTAAGGTAGCGTGGAAATAAATTCCTCTTGACTTCGCTTTGCTCGACCCACCGGATAACGTTCATTGTCACCCAGATCACACGTGCGCTCATAGGCAAAAGCGGGGCGTTTACAACCAACCCGGTCCACTTGACTTTGAATCATTGCCGTCTGGAAGGGCCCTCTTCGTGGCAGGATATGGGAGACTTACGGCTAGACTAACAACAACAGCAGACGATGACTGGTGCCTGCAGATTTATGGCCCAGCAGCGTATTCCTTCTGTGCATTACTCAGTGCGCAAGAACACGTGTGAATATACAACTTGTGTGTGTGTGTGTCGGAGGCCGATGATGTAAACAGGCAAGAATGGCAGTGTTTTTCAAGTCTGGACGTGTTGTTTGGACAGTCACGCTCAGGTGGAGATCCCACCACGGTCCGCGGAGTAAAGTTTCAGAACCGGGTGTGTTTGTGTGTGTGTATGTGTGTGTGTGCGCCGTATGCATTCATGTGCTACTCTCATTACCGCCAACCGCACAGCTGGACCGGCAAAGGCTAATACACTCGGAGTGGGAGCTGAGTGATTGCACTCTGTTTGCAGATCAATGCCCTCTCTTCTAATCATCCAAGCATCCAGCCACGCCCGGACCAAGTGTTTTAATTTGGCACATACAAAATGCCCGGTCCTCCCCCCCGCGCGCCTTGGCGACTGCAGGATTTAGCTGGATGAATCAGGCCCCTGTTCAAGACACCACATCTGGGGTCATTAACAGGATGGAGGCGGGAGGGTGGGGGGTCAGCCTTTTGAAGTTACTTCCTTACTTCAGCCCAATGGGGATGACGGCTGTTAAATAGATAATAGGTGTCTGGACTATTTCGGGAGCACCTCATATTTAAAGGATTTATTGGTCCATTTCAGCCCTTCTCTTTAACTTCCAAATTTGAACACGAAATTATGCCTGATTGAACTTAATTTGGGTTATTCTACTCTATCACTTCTCCTAAATTACCAGCCCGTAAGGGAGCTTTGGCACCAACCACCTCCAGTTTTGCTTTAGTTTTCGCTTGCAGAGCACCACGCCGGGTCTGTGTGTCAAAGAGCGGCCTATTACTTGATTGTAACTGTGTCAGACAATCACAGACCCTCCAGCGTACTGCACACTCCACCCCGCTAACTTCCGCTTCGGATTACACACGCTGGTTATGATGTTTATAGGCACGCCGAAAGAGGTCAGATTACAAGCTCCTACAGAAGTAGGGCATACATCCTCACTTCATGATAGCTCGTCTGTTCTCTCTGGCGAGTGAAGCTGGTGCTCACTGATTGTAGCCTAAAGCCAAAACAGCATGTAATTCAAACTGACCTCATGGCTGCAGTATAGATCTGATGATCTGGCAGCTGCTCTTGTTGACACATATACACAGCGGCCGTTGTTATGCTCCATGTAAGATAGGTCTTTATCTCTGCATTGTACGAGCAAAAATAAAAAAGCACACACTCAAAGTGTTAGTTCATCTATTTCTGAGATTTCTTCCGCCTCTGCAGCACAGTGGAGGTGAGGGGGATTTTATCTGCTCTGCTTACAGCATTACACATTTCTGTCCTGAAACATTGTCCTGGTCACAAACCTCACTGTGAATAGTTTTAATGGGAACTATTTTCTGCCAAAGAAATAGTCCCTGTGAAAACCATTCTCTGAAAACAGACATTGCATCTTGTTTCCTTTTCTTGTTGATTTTGATTTCAGTGCATTTAGATTTTTGGATAAATTTAATTAACTTAAACAGACCAAAATAGACATATGTTTTCTTAGTTGATTACATTCAAACAGCTGCAGCATTTATAATCCTGATACATTTGTCATTTATTTGGTCCATAAAATGTCAGTAAATGGACAATAATGCCCTTTTTGCAGCACCCTATCTAATATCATGGCAGACATCATTAATCATTCCATTTTTGGCACTTTTGCTTGAAAATGACTTCAGAGGTCATCATTATGAAAATAGCTGCCAATTATTTTTACTTTTATACTTAATAAAGCCGCATCACCCGCCTTTCCCGCTCCGTCTTCACAGTTCCCAGTGGCCCCGCTTCGGAGCCGTTGAGGTTTCTGGTGTAAGTAATGGACTCTGCGCTGTCATCATGACAAAGGTTTCCCACTAGGGATGTCTTTCTCAGTCTGTGTCTCTGTCTCACATGTGGAGCACACATGCCTGTAAGCCACCGGGGAGATACAAGCGACGGCTCCAGAGAGATGCTCTTGTGGAACGACAGCTCCCTCATCGCTAACTGCTTCCTTTGGCCAGAGGTGAACATGTGGCACGTTCGTGAATTTGCACTCTAAATCCTTCCAAATGTTGCGGGACTGCTGGGGGGATGAAGGAGGAAGAACCTAAATCTGGTTCCCTCCATATGTCCCTTTTAATTTACGCTCTTTTACTCACTAGTCCTCAATTTCACTCAGTTGGCATCGCTGTTCTTGTACAACTGTTGCGGTGATCCTGGAAAGAAGCAGTAAATCCTTTTCAGACATTTTCTTATTTCAATTCATTTCTAGTATTTACAATTAGAAATCAGATGGTATTTAAGATAAAAGAGGTCAATAAAAGAATATCTATATGAATCATGATTTTCGATGGAGCCCTTTGATGTTAAACGGACATCCTGTGTAAAAAAAACAACCCCAAAAATGCTCTTTTTCACAGCAGTTGGTCAACAAAGAATGGGGTGAAATATGACTGTCAGAGCATACTAAACACTTTTGGCCTCTTGATCTGTTTTTCTGTGACATGTGTGTCTTGTTGATAAGGTGAAAGGTCGCTCACGAGAGTCACCGGTCATGAGGGCGAAGGACCTTTGTAATGCCACCCCGCTGTAACATGCATGACTGATGTGCATGACTTTTATAGCTCTGAACTGTCCTCGAGGCTCTAAACCGGACCAAACCTTCACCAGAGGCGTCTAGTTTAGTTCCTGGGAGTTTGCTCTCTTTCATTTAGGTCACATCTCAGAGAGGGTCTCCTAGCATGTTTTCTGCAAAACAGCTCTAAGAGGATAAGAGTGGCTTAACTTTGGGTTAAGCTAGGCAATCACCCAGTGGGCGTACATAAGTGATTTGCTGGAAAGGAGTCGGAGAAGAAGAATGGAATATTCCTGTGCCGAAACGGACAGTTTCGCTGGGTGCTGCGGCGAGGCCAGATAAGGCCATTGTAGCCGCCGATGCAGTAGTCATGTGAGGGCCTCAATTCAGCCGCACAACCAGGTGATTGTTCTCCCTATCATTTCATCAGCTTTAGGATTTTACAATCGCTCACTGGTCAAATCTGATTAGAGGGTCTCGGTCAACCTGAGCCTCTGACAGCGCTGATAAAGTGAGAGTCCCACAGTGCATTAAAACTTGTTGCGTTTTCTGTGGCTGAAACTTAATCAAGTTACCATGGATTTAATGATGTTGTCCTTATCTTGAATTTCAAGCTTTGTTTCCAGGTTTTTCTGTAATAGAGAAAAAATGACAAAGCAACAGAGTGTGTTGAAAAGGTCACGCTTTTATTTTTAATTCAGAATTTAGGCACAGCGTTTCTAAAACACTGCTGCCAAGGAATGCTGGCAACCCAAAGATCCAACCATGGCAGGGGGGGAATCAGCAACTCCTGCTTGGTCCGAGCTGAGAAACATACAAAGATGTAGGCGGCCATTGGCAGGAGAGTAATGACCAAAATAAACAAACTAACATCTAAAGACCGCGCTAATGAAAAGTGGCGCATTTGGGGAGAAGATTGTCAGAACAACGAGTTGGAAATATGCGGAGATCTCTGAGCATGTGTCCTGGCATTCAGCCTCTGTGTTAGCTTTTCTTGCACGGAAAGTGTTGATTTTAGCAAAGCCAAAGCCTCTTAATCACCAATGAACCATGTGGCCACAAGCGCACTCACATACACAAACCCTGGCTGACTAAACAGGGGGATCCCTGTCCTTAGTCGCGCTTCATCCCTGAGAGTCCATTCCTGATTCCCGTCTGATCCGAGACTACTGGCCTGCTTGCCTCCCAGCAGGGGTGCTTCTCCTCTAGAGAGGGCTTAACGTGGGACATATGGGAAAGTCTTTGCCTGCCAGATCGCTGTCTTTGCACAGGGCCAGTGTCAGATAATGACACACTGAAGACACGGCAAGTAGAAAATGAGAACAGGAGATCTGCTGTCAGGCTGACTCTGTAACCCGGCCACGGGACTGACCATGCTGTCTGTCGATTGAGCGAAAAGCACTCAGGCTTATATGATGACTGCATGGCCTATTTTAGCCTAGAGACCCACATTTCAGCAATACCGTCTGGGTCACTTTATGTGAGAACTGTGAGTGCTGGCTGTGCATTCGGATCTCTTCACGTATGGAGCTCACGGATGTCTGCACAGTGTTTCTGGCTTTTTTCCGGAAAAAAGGAGGTGTTAAAAGTGGAGAAAAACTCAAGATGGGGTAAGTTTTTGAGCTCAGACTGTCAGTTTTTCAGAGAGTTTTGGAGCCCTTTGATCATTTTCAGGTCTGTGAAAGAATTTGTCATTGAAGGTTAGAGCTGTGTGGAGCCACTGCAGTTTCAATGAATAGAAAGACTTCTGAATGAGACGCTCCTTCGTTTGAAGTCTTGATGTCATTGTGACTTTTGACAGCTAAATGTTGAGAAGAAGAAGAAAAGAGAGGACGTTTCCTGTATGTTAACTGCCAGTTTGTCAACCAGCGTGAGCCGACTCGCAGCATTTCACCTCTAATTGCCCTGGTGTGTTCTGATGATGCATCACTTCGTTCACCTCTGCGCCTCGCGGCCTCGTCAAAGCCATAGACAGCCCCAGACATCATGTGTGTGCTCTGTGTGTGTTTTGGCGTGAAGGAGAGGGTTGTGTCTGCACTAAAGATCGTCGGACCTCGGGCTGAAAATTGATTGGACCCTTAATTGTATTTCCCGGACTGCTGACGAACGCCATGTTTGAAATTCAGCCTGTGTGGCTCGAGGGTCAGTAAAGTCAGAATTTGCTTTCGCCCCCACATACGCCCCTTTGAAACACACAGGCGCGCACACACACACACTCGTTCGCCCTTCCCTCCCTGAATGATGCTTTCAATAGGTCGTTGGCAAGCACTTTGAGATTAATCACACTATCACAGCGAGCAAAGACTATGTTTTTTTTATGTAAAGTAATGCTCTGTCATCTGAGAGTTATATTCCATCCATCATAAGCATTTAGCAGACTCTCTTACATATAAATAGGTTTTAGCTGGCTGAATTTACAGTAAAGACAAATGATACTGTTTATTTTATGGGAAAGTTTTGCTGGACACTTGTCCTCGTCTTTTCTTAGCAGGAAACACACATTTGATTATTTAAATGTGCTTTTTTTATGCTTTTGGACTCACATAACTGCATAATTAACTCCTCTCTCACAAATGATTTTTAATGAATTATTAGTGCTTTGTTTGAAAAGACACACTGTTAAATAGAGCTATAAATTGTTGGTATTTGTAATCATGGCAACAGAAAATAGTGATTTCTGGAGGGTAATTATCCAAGTAATACTTATCTGTGGAGTTGTTCTGCAAGAGTTGTCAAGGAAAATGAGATGATAACTTGAAGTTCAGGGTGTATTCAAGGCAACAAAGCACATTTCTTTACAGATTGGATGAGGTAGCTCCCAGATGTCCCGATGAAAATAGAGATTACAGAGCAAAGAATAGAGAGATATTTTATTCTTCGTTTCTTTCTCCAAAGTAGAATAAATCTTACTTCCAAATGGATCTAGTCTTTCAGTCCACATTAAGTATATCCAGTCCCTCAGCACCACCACCAAACTTCAAAGTCTTTCGGCACTCCGTCCCAGCATCAAAAGCACCAAAGTCTGTCCAAAGAGATGCCGCACGTCCGCGCCTTCAGTGACAGGAAACTTTGAAATGGAAGTGGGATGGAAAGCGAGGCAGCGCCAGAGCTCCCCGGGTCTGCTTAGAAACACAAAGGGTCTCTTTCAGGTGTGCAAAAAATGCCACAGACCCCTCAAAACGCATCCAGACCCCTTCCCTCCCTCCTCCTCCTCTGCCCGCGACACGAGGAGGCGGGCAGGCCGAGCCATCAAAGCGTTCCTCACCTTCCCGTTGCTCTGCAGTGCGAAGGTCACCGAGGTCTTGCCAGTCACAGTGAGCACGTCGGGAAGTTTGTCTGCAAGTTAAGCAGGTGCGGCTGTGTGTGTGTGCGCCGCGCGACGTTGGCTTAGCTACAGAAGCAAACGCTCATATCATTTATGTAATTTTACATTAATTGCCTCCCTGCCTCATTTGGCACGTTTTCGTTCACAGCGCGTTAGAATAATTCTGACGCCATCTGTTGGCTCGCTCACTGATATCGGCGCTATTCCTCATTTCAGGTTTGATTTTGAAAGTCCCACTTTTACAGATTGATGCTTCACATACCTCACATTTATTCTGCCGCCAGCTCATTTCAGGATGGGATCAACAAAAGAATTAACAGCAATATGCGACATTTCCAAACAGTGCCTCTGAGGGAGAAAGCAACAATAAACCATTAAAAGTGTGTCTTACAGTGGCTATATCAGGAGCAGCGAGTTTGTGCATCTCATGTGTAAGTGTCACAAGCATCTGCCTTCCTGGCAATCTTTAAAGAAAAGGTCCTTTAGCAACACTTACCTATGATTTGAATGTCTTTTCCTTTTCCCATTTTTTTATTATGAAATATATGACATTAATGTTGCGAGGAGATGCATCGCTTTTCTCCTCTATTTTAAATTTGGGAGCATTATTTGAGCATTGTTAAATGACCCTCTGAATTTCTGAAAGATCACCAGGGATTTACCTCTCAGAAAAACAGATGCTGAATGGTGTGACGCTATACAAGAGGCGCACGCTGTGGCTATATCGGTAGGTGGTCACCTGCCCAAATCCCTTCATTCCAAGAACTACCCCTACTCGTCATGCTGATCATGTCCGTCGGCTAGTCCTTGACCCGGTGTCAGCGTCTCTGGACTCCAAAGCTTTCTCTGTCACGTCCTCTTTGCTCTTTAGGTTGTGCTGATTAAGGCCAGCATTTAAAGCAGGAACTGGAGCAAGCTGCCACCAGTTCTGCCTGCCTGCCTGTCTGTCCGCCTCCTTGACTGTTCAGTCAGCAGCTAGCGGCCTGATTACGGCCGGCTTTATGGCTCAGCCTGGACAGATGGTGCGGCTAGCACCGTCCTCCCCTGCCCTTCCCGCCCGCGCTCATTCTCACCCACCGTCATCCAACAGCATCAATGGAGCACCATCGGGAACTTGTTAGATAACAAAGCATGTATAAAATAGCCGTGAATCACAGTTGGTATGAAAGTCAAATTGGAGTTGAACATTGCACCAACACTTGTAGTATCACTGGTATCACTAATACTGTGTGATAGTGTAAATAAAGTCCCCTCATCAATTTCTAAAATAAATACAAAACATAAAGAACTATCGAGTCATTTTTAGCTTTTGATTTGTTGGAATTGGTCTTTTTTATGGATTAAACAAACAAGATTCATTGTATTAATTAGTGATCATTAGAGGTGCTGTTTCCAGTCTATGTATGGTCTTGATTTTGTCATCTAACTCTGCCATAAAGTGGAATATGCTGAGGACTTGAAGACGTTGGTTAAACTTTTTTTTTGTATAATTCATCGACTTTGGCATTTGAGTAGTAGAAGACCTTCTGTCACACTGTCGAGCACATAAGTCATGGGCTTCAGACTGGAGAGAGATGGAGGTAATAACCTTTGCTAATGCGACACCCGTTCTAAAAATGAGCATTTTCAACCCTCCATTTCAACGTTTTCTTGTGAGCCTCTCCTTTGTCTTGTTCAACTTCAGTGTGAATCGACCCACTAAGAGCAGAAGAAAAAGACAGTGTCACGAAAGTCAGATGATCCCCACCTGATGCTGTCAAAGCCCTTCTTTTGTCAGGCCCATTCTTTCGAACAATGCCTGGCTGTCGCTCTCCATTTTCACAGTGCTCCTGAATGTCATGTTTATCTCATCCTTTCCATTTACATGATCCCAGCAGGGTTCAAGATCATCTCACATCGCTTATCCGGTGCAGTGCTTCTTTTTTTTTTCAGAATCAGAAAGTAAATACTTGTTGGGTTAAAGTTCGCCACCCAGCTCGAGGGATAAAGATGGCATGTGGCTCTTATTCAGATGGAAACAGACAGAGGCAGTTTTCACATGGCAGCTGTTTTGAATGCAGCTCACAGCGTTTGCAGCACAAAATAGAAGCGCGGATTGTTTTGAGCAGACCAGACCTTGAAGGTCAAGGTCACCGTTTGCTGCCGTGATTGCACTTAATCCAAGCCATCATCAGACACACACACACAGACGAACACCCACAAAATGGTACACAATAAGTCAGTTAGTTCCATGTTTGCACATTTTGTTCTCCCTCTTTTTTTGGATTCAGTCCAAAAAAATAACACTCATCAATCTTGTGTCTCTGGCACTGATTTAGTTTCATTCTCTTTTCATTTTCACTGTGGGCCCATTCGCAAGTGTGTTTGTGGGGGCATGCTGATGGAAAGTATAAAAAAAATCACAATCGAAGGATGCAATGATCCATTTCAAACACCAACCATCTTATAAAATTGTAAAACAGCTTGAAAATAGATCCCATTTCAGATGTTTTGCGGCGGTACCTTCGAGTCCCCTCATCAATTTGATGCCGCCGATGGCTCTGGCATCACATCATCTCAGACTTAACCTGGTGTGACCTTGTGGTCTTGGAGCAGGTTCATACTGGCGGTTCTACAGTTGATATTAAAAACAAAGCACGTTTGGACCTTGGCATCAGGGTTACTACACCTTGGAGCAATGTGCCCGAGGAGCTCTGGCTGCTTAATATGCTGCCGGCCAAACAGCAGTGTTTTTCAAGAAACAATGTGCCTGGTTTTCTTTTATTACCTGAAGATGGGATAAATGTCGGATAAATTTCTACAAATTAAATGACAAAATATACTCCATTGTTGGGTTTAGATCCAAACTTTGTTAAGGTTAGGCAAACATGGGGGTTTGGGTTAAGATAAGCACTTCCTGAAGGTTAAAGGTTAAGGAAGCTTTGTCATCATGGTTACATCATAAAGAAGTGGTAATGGTTGGAAAGGGGAAACAAACAGTGGTCTCCTTTGTTAAAGTCGGACGTTTTGTTGACCTATACATCCTCCCTGACCTCCTTCCCACTTTGCTGATTTAAAACAAAGTCACCTAGCCTCCTTCTTTGTTCTCATCATAATTATTACCCAAACTAGAGGGCAAACCGGTGCTGTTTGGGGGCCACCTCCTGGAGGGCTGTCTTGAGAAAGCATCACGAGAAGAAGACCTGAAGACTTTGAAAGCAGTGCAGGTCAATTTTGGGCATTTGTGCCGAATAGAAGATCTATACCAAGCAGAAAGAGGATGGTAAAGTTAAAAAGTTATAAAGCGCCTGCAGAGGTGCTGCAGAAGAGGAAATCATCTCCTACAGGAATTCAGGGAGCTGAATCGCCGCCTGAAAAAAAATGCCACGGCAATGAGTGTTTACCATTAAAATATCTGCATTTTTTTCCCATGTTTAGCTTAACACGATGATATGTGTCCTGTGTGCAGGATGGAAGAGACGGTGCGGTCGCTGCTGCAGAATCAGGGCATCCTGGAGCAGACTGCTGTGGACACAGTGGACATCATGAAGGCCTACAAGGTAAACCACCATCCTTTAAGTGCATCATATAATGAGAGAGAAGTAATTCCTAGAGAAAAAGGATAGTTAATTGGTCAAAAAGTTCAAAATTCACTTATAAATGTGTTCACTAATGATATATATCTATTGCCCATGTACAGGTAATCATTTTTAAGATATTTGTCAGTATCTCACTGCTGTTCTTTACCTCAGAGATCCAGTGTTTTGAATAAAGCTAGACTGAACGAAGGTGAAAGCATTCATTGCTTACCCTGTTACATAATAGAAATAGCTGCCGGGAACCAGCAGAGAGGCAGAAAGAATAAGTAACACCACATATTTCTGAGGCACGGGGGTCACCTGTGGGGTCGCGCTGCACAATTTGGAGCTTAACGCGTGTACACAATGTTGCGGCAGCGAAATGCTGTTGCCTCAGTCTGTTTATCATCAGTGTGATGTTCTTCGCCTCCATGTCTGACAGCCGTAACTATGGGAAAAAAATAAAAGTTATATGCCTTTCAACTCTGTGTGATGCACTCATTTGCAGACTTTCTGAAATAACTCCAAGTATTTATCCAGCATCTGTGTTGCTTTACTGCTACACACTGTCTTATATGGCATATAAATTGTGTAGCAGCGACCAGATTATTGTCTTTAGAGTTCAGCAGCTTAAATGAGAGCAAAATACCTCCAGGGGATAGACGAAAAAGGCATCACTAATTCAGCAATTAATGTGCAATAAAAAAAGCCTCTAAATGACTACATGCATTCATCACTGCGTATAAAAGGGAGAAATAGATGCAAAAAAAAAAGCTTTGGCTGATGAGTGCAAATTAAAGTGGCAGGAATAAAAAATGAGGACTAAGTTTAACTGTCAGTCGCTTTACTGCTAACTTTCCGATATGCTGTACATTTCTCCGATGTGCTCTATACCAGAAAAAAGCTCGTGAAATATATGTGGAACGAATACAATGTGTCAATATGCAAAATAATGTTATCTGCACGCGCAAAGTAATCCTTTCCTGGGCTCCCCACCACAAACGGATTATGTCGAGGGGAAACAGTATGGCCGACAAGGCCGACACAAAGTAGAATTTGAAGTGGTGGTTTGACGCGCACAGTGAATACTTTCAACTCTGGGCACCTGAGTTCAATCCCAACAAATTCAGCATTACAGTAAAACTTTTTAGCTGCTTTATTTTGTATTTACCGATGTTTAAATTCTTCCTGTACCTGTTTTCTTGGCCAATTAATTAATTGTTTGGTCTGTAAAATACCCAAACACAAAGATATTTAATTCAAAATGATGTAAAGAGAGAAAAAGCAGCAAATTCTAACAATTTTAGAAGCTGGAATTGTAAAACATTTGATGGTCTTACTAGATAACTGACTTAGATGATTACATTTACACAATAGTAAATTATACAACAACACATAGACATACAAATAATCGCCATGTTTAAGTCCCCAAATATGTGTGAGAATGTGTTTAAGAGGGGATTTTCTCAGCTATGGAGCTTGATTATTTAAAGAGATTATTTTCTATGCTCATGCTGTAGTTACTCTGCTGCACCGTACTGTACACAGTGAATGTTGAGCAGTGGACGGACATTGTCAGGGAGAATAAACTTGCAGGGTTATTATGGTTATTCCCAGTAGCTGTATAACTGAACACCCTCCGTTCCTGCGCGGCGATGTGCTCCTGCTGCAGCTGTATTCTGTGTATTCAGCAGACAAACTCAATAACTTGAAAGGGCAGCGTGAGGGACAAGGTTCCCTCCCCTCTCCCTCTCCAGACTCTCTCTGCAGAGATTATTACCGAGCCCTTTAACGCCGTCTGATGAGCAGTCTCTCAGAGCAAACCACAAAACTTCACAGCCTCGCCCCGCCAAAACAAAAGGCGAACTTAAAAACCGTGACTTTAAAGGATTGCCTCGAAGACAATTGTCTGATGGAATCGAGCAAGATTGAAAACCTAATATATATTTAGAAGAGATTGGATCAAGCTGAGAAGTATTTCCAATCCCTATTAAGAGGGAGCAGTAACTTGTTCTGCGTTTGGGAGATATATATATATATATATATATATATACATATATAAAAGATGAGTTTCAGCCATCCATTACTGCTGCTAACCTCAACTTTGTCCTGCGCATTAGCTAAAGGTATCTTCCAGTCTGACAATCATCTGTCAATGCTCAGCCAGGAATGAAAAATGTAATGTGTGTGCACGGTGATCTATCACACTGGTAACAGCTGAATACCTCTGTGTCATTAAAGAAAAGCCTTTGCTTCATTCACGGCGCATGTCAAAGTCAGCCCACTCTATTAATGCCGCTATAGGGTACAGTAATGTTTATATTGCTAGAGGGGAACTGTGAGGGAATAACAGTCCAGCTGGAGAAATGATTTCTGTAATCAACATTTAATGGACATGTAGGCTGCTGCATTCAGGAAATATTTTAGTTTAGTTAGTAGTTAGTTTAGTTTTTAATTAAAGTTTTTTATCAACTGTTGAATAAGACGAAAGGTTTCAGGGGTTGCAATGTCATTTATCTGACAGGAAATAAGAAAAATAACGTTTTGCTTCTCAACTCTTCTACCTTTCTTTTAGGCTTCTCCAGTCTTTGCTTTAACTTGTTAATTATTGAACAGGTGACCTTACTTAGGCCGCTAAGTGTTATTCAAATGAAACTATTAGAGTTTTAGAGGACGACACTCTTTGATATAACTCGTAGATAGATGGTGCTTCATTTTAAGGCATCGCCGGTCAAATTTGGCTATAAAGGGCCTTAAAATATCAAAATGCTGCGATGTTTTGTTTGTTTTCCCTCAACCAACACACCAAAATATCAAAAATCAAAAACTAATCTAAACAAGTAACATCCAAAACAGAATATAAATTCTTCTTCTGCTACTTAGTTTTTTTTCTTCAGTTTTTTTTTTTCAAAGGTGACATCTTGAATTTGCTTGTTTTCTCCTACCAAAGAGTCCAAAGATATTTAATTTACAATGAAACAGAGAACTGGAGCAATTGAATGATTTGCATTTTTGCTTTGAAAATTACTTAAAAACCCTTAATTATCTGTTGTTACAGCTCAGAAGAAGCTACTTTACATATCGATAAGGTGAATAGATGTTCAGTGAGTAAGTACATACTTTAGAGCTCCAAAGATTCGCCCGAAAAAGATGAATAATCTCATGAGTGCGACAGAGTGTTCACTATGTTTTTGCTTTTCTTTTTTTGCAGTTTTGGTGCTAGCCAGACACCGCCTAATTAGTATCTAATTATTAGCAGTAGTTAATTATCACAGATGAAAGGAAGCCAAAAAAGAAAAAAAAAAGAAACAAGACGGAGGAAAAGATAGCTGGCAAAGAAAGATTGTCAAAGGCGGAGGGAGAGAGAGAGAGATATGTGGTGAGTGAAGAGAGAGAGCGAGAAGGATCCCCATAATACAGACAGGATGAGAGCCCTCAAGGTCGCTGCCACTCTTTGGAAAACAAGTGAAACATGATTAGGGATTAGGGGATGTTTTGGAGCTCTGTTGTCCAAGCTGCCTCCCTGTTGTCCCGTCTGCCCATCTGATCGTCTCCCCCCTTTTTCTTCTCTCTCTTTCTCCTTCCTTCTGATTTTTGTCTTTCACGGCTCCTTACCCGTTTTTTCAAATCCTGTCCCGAAACATTTGTCATACCTCACTTTTGAGCGCTTTATTCCCATCTGTTCAGGTTTTTCGCTCGCCAGATTTCGCCCTCCTTCTCCTTCTCCTTCTCCCACCCCCTCCCCCGTTCTTCTTTTGCCTCTAACCTCGTCTTGTTGTCTGTGCATCAGGATAAAATCTCCGAGGATGTGCAGAAACAGCACGATGGCCCCGAAGAGAACGGCTCCCCGCCGGCGACTCAAGCGGAGCCAGACACGGGGCCGCCGCCGAACGCCGATCCCGATGCCAGCCAAGCAGAAGAGGACAAAGACAAAACCAAGCCCCTCCTGGAGCGCCTCAAGGCCCTGGAGGTAACTACCTCACCACCAGTTTTTTTTCTCCCTATCTTTACTGCTTTGACTTTCCCTCTGTTTCCTTTCTTCCTCTCTGCCTACCTCCCTTCTGCTTTGTTCCTCTCCGCTCCTGCCTCTTCATCCTCCTTCGCATCCACACTTCCCCACCACCCCTGGCTATCCTCTGCGGCTGGCCTGTCTGCCAGTTGTCAGAGTCCTTGCTCAGTTGCGTCTGAAAGCGTGACAGCCCGTCAGATTCTCCAGTCTTCCTCGTTCGGAGAGCAAAGTCATCCTGTGAGAGTCGCCGCGGGGGCCTCGGGCTGCACTCCAGCTCCGGTTTGTTTTCCTCTGCGCTCGGGGATCGGAGCTGCAGTCCGCCGCGAGCCCCAAGCAACAGCAAAGGCGGCAGCGCAGCCACGGCGATCCATGCTGATTGTTTTCTTGTTTGTTTTTTTTTTAACCGAAGCCACCGGACGTACATCCTCCCAGATCTCCTCAGCAATTACAGACTTAATTAAATTAAGCCATCAGTCCTACCGACTCATTCTTAAGTCTTGATGTTGATGTGGTGGAGGGAGTGTGATGTACAGTCCTCACATCTCAAATCATTTACAAATCATGCAAGACAGGTTGATAATAAAGCAAATAATGAAGAAGCTGACTGATATCCCCATCTAACAAGGAACTAAGGTGTTTAAGAAAAGCCGTATTAAGTCACACATAATGTAGTCTGCCTTTTTTTTTTTTACCAAAATTACACAAAAGCCTCCCTGAAGGAAAGTCGCCCCTAATTACAGCAAAGTGGCAGGTAATTGCCTGTTGCTCCTCAGCTGTAAGTTATCTCGGTGCGCTGGCAGGAAGTGCGGTCAACCTGTCCCGGTGATCCATCTGATGAGGCGCATTACCCAAACATTACTTTCCAAATGGCTTTATCAAAAGTTATCTGCCATTTTATTCTATTCTGCTACAGTGCCGGTGATGGATGCGCCGCCACCGCCAAACGCAGCAAGAACAAAGCAGGGGCAATACATCACTGCCCCAAGCATCGTGCATAAACTCCACTGACACTAAGTAAGCTTCGGCCGGCTCTTATTTCTCCAGCTCAACTGATACTGTTCATTAACTTGGCAGGCACGCACTGTGCTGGGTCTTAAATGAATACACCCAGACTGTGGGAGAAATGCCCGCCGGTCATCTTACTTGTGATGAAATGCTAAAATTACCCAAGTGATCGTTTACTGTGCGTGTGTAAATATTTTACAGTTACATCATGTTGGAAAGTGTCAACGAGTACATTTAGATGTGATGAGGCTGAACCTGAAGTTACTCTGAAGATGGTGAGAAACAGCAAATGCAAATTGAGGAGGTAGATTTTTAAAAAAATATTTTCTATATTAACGGTGTATCAAATGACTATGTATAATGTGTAAAGCATCATTTAAAGTGAGAAATCCTGTAAGAATCATCACCCAACACTATTTCCTTCTGCTCCATGAGGTGTTTTAGCCTCTTTAAGCTAATTTTTTTCTGGTTTCTGGACCCCATACAACACTATCATTAGCGTATAGGCTTCTTCTTTTAGCAAAAAGCTTGATAAACTTTTATGTACACAACCAGTTTAATGGAAGAAAGGCAAAGTTAGCAGCTTGCTGGTGAAGAAAAAGGAGCATTTAGCCTCTAAACAAACAAGACGTCTTTGTTGAAGAGTTGGTGGATAGCAAGGTGAACATTTGACTTAAATTCATCAAGTGGCCAAAAACACAACTACAGATGATGCTGGATGTGTAAATACACAATGACGCGCTCATTCTTATGTTATAACGTGTCAAGATGTCAGTTTGTCATGGAGTTCATTCGCAAAGAAAATGAACCAACGCAGCTTTAAAGCAAAACCTGATTACATAAATGAATTTATCTCTATATAAATTAATATAAATTACTATTAGGTTCATGGAGAAGTCTGAGTTTATCAGCCTCATAATGCAGTATAGAGGAACTTCTTTAACATTGATAGGTTTTTTTGCCCTTTGGTTACTTGTAGTTACAGTAACCATGCAGCATGCTTATAATAATACATTTTTACAGTGGTGTTATGCACAGTACTATACTCATTCAGACAGGGTGTCACACTGAAGTATCTCAGAATATGATCACATGGTCTGTGTGGGCGGAATTTGAATCAATATCTCGACCGTCTGCAATGAAATAGAAATAATCCCTCCTCATAAACTTAAATATCACATGCATGCCTCTCCGTATTGGGTCTGTCAGGCGAGAGGGAGCTGTTTATTTAAAGGTTCTCCCCTGAAACAACTGTGAGATTTTTTATTTACAGAACAACGATAGAAGAAAATGTTATTGCGGTAAACAAGCCACGAGTCTAAATGACACAGGGATTCTCATTTAAACGTTTAAAGGCTCCTGAACAATAAAGCAGCAATACAACTGAGGTCACGCTTCAGGTAACAAAATATCACTTAGGTTGCATTTCGTACGTGTGGCTCGGAGAGTCAGACAACACTTCACACCTCCACTTCAGTTCTTTTGTCGGTGTGTATTCAAAATCGATGCCTTTTAGATGCTTTTGAGAAAGAAAAAGAGATTTTCATTTTGTACAGTTCATGACAGGAATATGATCCATGGGTGGGTTTTAATTATAAACAATCATAAATAAGATTCTCCAGTTAAAGTCATCTCACAAAAATAGAAATTCCCTTTCACAAACCAACGCAAAAGACACACGAGCGTTGGTTAATGATGTTGGTCATTCATTACATTCGCACCCACAACCATGTGGGCTTCGAGGCTTTAATTAGTCCTCCTAGATGGCATAATTAGGATGTTTTGGGCTGTAATTATGTTTCCCATGTTTTCATCAAGGGATAGGTAGTTTCTACTAAAGGGCAGAGGGCGAGAGAAGCAAGGCCAGCTGACAGCTCCTAATATGCTGCCTGCCGCTGACAAATTGGAAACTCCCAGAGATCAATAGGGCGCCGCCTCATCGCTTGGCAAGTGGAGGAGATATTCTTATTAGGTCCAAACTCCAAATGGCTCGCTATCCACCCCAAAGTTCAGCATCACAACTTCCATCCCCTTGACCTTTTTCTCTGTGGTACTTTGTAAATCTTTTATTGGCCTCCCTGGTGCGGCGTTGACATATGACCTTTGTGAAGCAGGTCTCCTCTCCTCATCGCTGTTGCATCAAACAGCCAAAGTCACAGCGAGGTTTGTGCTTCACTGACGCCAAGTGTGTCTGATTTTGTGTGTGTGTTCTTTGCAGGAGCGGAACTCTGCCTTGGCGTTGGAGAACGAGAGCCAGAGGGAGCAGTATGAACGCTGTCTCGACGAGGTGAGCGCGGGCTTCGCCGTTTGTCTTGTCTCACTCCGAAGGCGCATTCAAAGGGCGCCGCGTGACTCGCCAGATGTTTCGCTTGCCTTGAAAAGTTCACGGGTTTGTTTGTACAGTTCATTTTCGCTTCATGCGAACAGAGCAAGCGGTATCGTTGAGCCTCAGATTAAGGTTTTAATGAGGTCCTGCAAAGCACATTGTGTTTCCCACAGGTTGGCAGTTTACTTGAGGGAGGCGAAGGGGAATTGTTGATCTTAACAATTACGTAGGAAAAGAGTCTCTTGTATTTTTAACACAAAAATCTCTCTCATCTCTTACTTTAATAAAGAGGCGAGCAGAGTCTCAGCTGTGCTAAGCTAAACCAAGCTTCAGCTGACTAAAGTCTGATTTATGTAAAAAACATTGATGGCAGCCATGCTAGTTATACTTCATGATTTTCTAAATTCGAATGAACAATTAAATCTTAAGTCTTTTATGGCTTTTATGGCTTTTTGTGCATTTTCACATAATAGCAGAATGTCGCACCCACAGTATGTTCAGTGATCAAAGCAGCTTTTTATTACTCGTACTCAGATTTGATTTTATACTAAACAGTCTGAAATTCAAGCTGTTAAATAACCTAAAGTGAACTAGCACTTGGTAAGTGCTGGTTAAGGAGCCACATGAGGGGAATAAACCAGCCCTGGCTGTGGGGGGGGTATGTCCAGCAGGGACAAGTTGCCCAATTTGTCCTGGAACCAGCAGGCTCAGTCGACTGAGCAGATCTGCCGGAAGGCAGGAAAGACGGGCGAGGGAAGAAGGGGGAATGAAAGAAGAAAGGACGGGCTGAGAAAGAAGATCGTAACTGAGTGATAAAAAAAGAAAGGGAGGGGGAGAGTTATCATACTGTTGTATTAGAGTTTGCATCCTCTGTGGATTGTGTTTGGAGTAAATTCAGCCCTCGTCTCCTTTCCCTGCCCTCATTAAGATGGCTCAACTCAGCCTTGTTGTGTTTACTTGTCAACCATTTTCCTATGTGGTTGACTTGTGTGGAAGGAGGGCTCGGTAATGATCCTGTTTTGATGATGGAGGCTGTGCGTGCCTCTATGACTGCACAGAATAACAGTGGAAAGCCTAAAGTTTGCTTTGTAACAGAAGGGATGATTATTTTTTATGTTAGACCAGCTGCTTCTCTGAGTTTTAGTGTGCGGTCAGGCTCATTTGTAGTTTAATCACTTGTGTCAAAGTCACACAGCGTTCGCCATCACAGGTTCAAATTCTCTGTCCGAGACCATTAAGTTGGGTTTTGTTTGACGAGGCAGATCTTTAAGCTGCGGCCGCAGAAGCAGGGCTCATTTCACCATATTTACTCCCCATCTCCCCTCATTCAATAAACAAGAGCGAGTGCACTCAAAAGAGCCGATGTGGCTTCACACGGTATTAATGAGCAATCAATGTGTAGTAATGTGAGCCGCTCTTCAACCGGCGTTGTGGTCTGAAGTGCGGGCGGGTGTTAGCCGCTGTGAGACCAGAGCCCAGACTCCTCCGCTTCTACATCAGCCCGGCGCTGTCAATACCACCATTAGGAAGTGAGAGTTAAGCATTTTAAAAGATTTGTACCATGTGTGTAAAAGACACTCTTTCGTGCACACACACAAGATACAAGGTGAAAAATCTTGAATATGTTGCGCCGTTGTCTTCACTGAAGCTCATGATAATTCATCTTATGTGTAAATTGGCTGCAGAAGTGCAGCGTTAGCAGTGCAAAGGCGGCCTACAGAGGCCTGTAAGGGTCATGAAAAATCAAGAAGACATCATCACTGTGCCAAAGAAGCCAAATTACATTCAATGATGTTTTTCTTCTGTCTGTTTTAAGGTTGCCAATCAAGTGGTGCAGGCGCTTCTCACCCAGAAGGTTTGTTTTTTATTTCCATGGAAACCATTTTTCCTCTCATCTCAGGTCATTTTCAACACCACTGCCTTTATTAATTAACCCTGCAAAAATGCAAAATCTTACATTCTCAGACTCGTGATACACTCGATGCACCCTTGATGAACATAATCATAATCATAAACATGTTTTGATGCCTGTGAAATGCACGGACTGAACGCGGACAATCCCTGTGTTGCTTCTGGATCTGCAGGATCTAAGAGAGGAGTGTCTGAAGCTGCGGACTCGAGTTTTCGACCTCGAGCAGCAGAACCGGGCGCTGAGCATTTTGTTCCAGCAGCGGATCAAGCCCGCCTCGGACCTGCTTCTCCAGGTATGCCGCCCACTCAGACGCTCACACATTCAGGAGATTCACTTGAGCAAATGGAGAACAGCAGAATTACTGCAAATATGACAGAGAAGTGAGTTTCAGCTGTGTGCTTTGCAGAAAAAGTACCCAGAATACCAGTCACCTGAATGTAAACCTCGTATGGACAAACTGTATGTTCTTTTCAGGCGCCAAACTCACTACTGAAAAGGCTTGTCGAAACAGTAAAGAGCCACTAAGCTGCACATCAGTACCTATAAGATGGAGATGTTATTTTTATTCATAGCATATATCCGTACTCCTGTAAGCCCGCTTGCCCACTCTCAGCCTCCCGTGCACTCAGCTGATTTCCGAAGGAAGCAGCAGCTCCTCCAGTAAACAAGAGCGAGCTCTTATTCTAATGCATTTGAAGTTGTTTTTCATTTGGGTTGTTATTAAACTGCTGTGGGGTCCCAGCTGCAGACAGTCGCCACAAAGAGGACTGTAAATACTTTGATTTAGAATACAAAAAAATAAACCCCTTTCATATCAATCTTTATCAATTTTTTTTTCTTTTTTTTCTTCCTCAGAAGTTGTTTTTTGGTCTTTTTTTCTGTTTCGAAGCAAAGATAAAGGAAGTACAGGGCCTCAGAGCGCAGATCCCTCGCAGTTGTTTTGGTTTGTTTATCGTGGTTCAGTCTGAGGTTTGCATTCGTGCAGTTTTAATGTTTTTATTTTTATAGTTTCAAGTTGAGAATTCACACATGCACTCCGGACTACTGGGACATATATATATATATATATATATATATATATATATATATATATGTATATATATATTTTTCTCTTTACAGCTATTTAGGAAAGATTTGAAAAAGCTTAAAGACTAAATTTAAAGATTTCCTCCAAAAAAGTCCCTTTCCTCCCTGGTGCCACCCCAAAACTACCTCCTCCCAAATCAGAATAAAATATGCAGTAGTTTTATACCTCTCACAAATGTTTGCAGCACTATAACTATAATCTGCTATGGTATAACTATAATCTGCTATGGTACATGAAGGGATGACTTGTCTCCTTTATATTCCACTAAAAAAAACCCCAAACAAATATTTGAACCATCTAGTCTCTCCTCTGTAACCATCAGAGAGCGACCACTGTACTTATATTCTCCACAAATCCCACATTCTCTCATTTGGAGAGGCTGAAAATTGCCTCAGTTCATCTTTTTTGGTCCGCTGGAAAACACCAATTTACTGAAAAGTGTCTGTGTGTGCATTCCAGCTCGATTTTTAAGGTGTAATTATGAGACAGACGGACCTGCCACGATATGCTTTACCCATCCATTGGAAACAGTGATATAGCATTGCGGGGCCAATAAGGTCACTTTGGAAAGTAGGGTTTCACATAATTGTGCAAATTGCTGTGGGGCTCCTCGGTGTCACTGTGAAAATAGCGAGCTGCCAGAAGAGGGGAGAGGAGAAAGGGAAAGGAGCTGTCAGTCTGTCCATCCCGACGTGAGGAGAGAGGAGAGCAAGAGGGGAGGATGAAAAGAGAGGAGGCAAGATAAGGAGGGGAGGACAGAAAGGGGGGAAATGGAGAGAGATGAGATTGCAGAAGAGCCGACAAAGAGGCAGAAGTAAAAAAACTAAGGGCAAAATAAGAAGAGGCACAAATTGTAGATGAATGTAGTAAAAAAAAAAAGGAAGGAGGACAGAGAAATAATATGGCTCTGGGTGTGTTGTAGAGCTCTCTGTCAGCTCCAGCTACTTCCAGCATTATTATTGGACAGGCAGGAACATTGTCAAGTGAAAGTGCAATATAAAAGGCTTGAGGAGGGATATTGATGATACCGCTGTGGGGACCAAGAGGTGCAATCAAGCTGGAGTTGCGAATTAAGGCAGAGACTCTGTGTAATGTGTTTTTCCTTTCACACGAATCAGCTGAAAATACATGATGACACAGTTGCAATTATACATCAGTTCATTTGGAGTAGTCCGTATGTTCAACGTTTTGACACGTTTCAACCGCGTGGGTCTTTTTTTTTTTTTCACCGGCAAAATCATCTGCCTGCCTGCCTGCTTGTTACTGAATGATGACGATTTCACCATCAACCGGTGATTCAGTGTCAGAATTAATCACAATGTGATCACGCTGCGATGTTCCCTGCGTCCGTTATGAGCTGTCCAGTCATGTGTGGGAGGAGCAGTTACGCATCTATGTTCATCCTCCTGACGGGGGCGCTTTTTAATCTGTCTATATTTAGTCTAAGTTCATCTAATCTAACTAGCCAATCTCACTGTTCAGCTTTTCTCCAAATTATCCTTTTGAATTGTCTCTGTAAAAGCAAAACGTTGATTTTATTGCAGAATTTTAGGTCATTTTCAGGTGTGTCATATCTTATCTTCAAAAGGATGACCTGCAGACATTACTCCGGGCTGAAAAAAAAAAAAGCATGTCAGCTTCTCAACATATTTTTCTGAGAAAATAAAAATAATTTGATGTGTATTTTTAACTCACAGGTAATAGTCTCCTGAAAAGACAGACATAAGCTAATGATTATTTATCATTCATTCATGTCATGGAAATGAAATATTTAAATAATAAGTGCAGCAACAATACAGAGGTCCACATAGCTTCTATTAAAAACTACCATTATTATAATATTTTTTACTTCATTATGTCCCTCCCGACTTCTAAAAGCGTATACTACTTACTAAACCATCCTCGTAGTATTTCTAATGGAAAATATGAAAATAACAAGGGAGAATTTTCATTTCTTTTCTCTCCTGGAGCTTCTAGCAGAGGGAGACTTAATCACCCATGTGAGTGTACTATTTCCCATCTAGCTCTGGACCTTTTCCTTATCAGTAATTAAACGTTCTCGGGGTCCCCGTGGGCATCTTGAGTTTCTCTGATAAAGAACCGTAAAGCTTTTGATGGTGACACCACGTGCACCTTTGCTGCCCTCAGCTGAATTGGTTTGATTCCAAAATTGCCGCATATTCATTTCAGAAAAAATACCTGACATTTGAAAACAAAACAAAAAAAAAATGACAGTTGTTTTCTCAAACCATGCACTCTTTGCGAGCCAAGGGAAAATAACTGGTGTGCAGTCCCATACACTTGTGCTGCTTATCAAATATGACAGGCAAGTGGCAATTGAGCCGCCCATTACCGGGACAAATGCTCGGTGTTTGCTGAGCTACCTCAGGGCCCCAAGGACACAGCATGACCTCATTACCGCTCATGCAGTTTTGCAGTTTGTACAGTCAAACATGTGCTGCTGCAGTGGCCGTCAGCTAAAAGTTTCTGTGCAAAAAGAAAAAAAAATCACAAATTTAAATAAATTACGCTGCTTTTCAAGAACAGCAGTGAATCAATTTAAATTGCAATGTTTGCAAAGGAGAGCTTTTGAGATATTGGATGACAGTACTTAAATAGAGCTTCATATATCTCACCTCAGTCTTGTCATAATACAGCTGAGTCTTTGTCTCGTTTCCTGGTGTTGTTAAGCAGGCGGGCGTGTAGCTGTAGCTTTAGGAAAAGCTTTTGTTATGAGTCATGTACAGAGCAGGTCATGCAGGTGAGCATCATATACAAGTGTTTGAATTCATATGTGTCTAACTGATTGTCCGCCTGCTGTTGTGAGGGTGTGTGTTGCAGTGCCGTTCATCCGATGAGTTTTTGACAGCGGGTGCCAATACTGATGTATTTGTTTGGAGGCTGCCTATTGCTGCTATTCTGGGGCTGATATTCATTATCTTGAAATATGACCACTGTCAAGCCAAAAACAACAAAGACTAAAAGCAGGAAGCCTCTGCTTTTTCTTCAGTTTGACTCACAAAACTTCTCCAACGTCTTCCAGACCAATGTAATTACTCCAAATGTTAACAAATTTAAATTAACATTTTTGACTTTGATCTTGGCCTTGAATCTCAAAAAGTTCAAGAAGTGTGCACGCGGCCTTGTCATCTACCGTTTCCTTCAACTATCTTCCCCCCCGTGACCCTGTGACACTATCGACTGAATGCTTGATGAGGATGCTGAGGAGGTGAAATCCAGCACCCTACGATAAGATCGGAGCCTCCCGTGACACCTCAGCCACTCCCATCCCGTGCGGACAGCAGGGAGGCTCGCGATGCGGTGAATCGGGGGGCCGCGCATATTGCAATTTCATGACTTTGAAATTGGGATGAGAAGCCATCTGGCATGGTGCAAAACTAAAATGGCACTAATCCAGGCTAATTTGGAAAGAATAATGCCCATTTAGCACAATCAGTGGAACACACATGGATTCAAATGATAGTTTTTAACAGGCAATTTTGATCTGGAAAAGGGAAAAACAGACAGAACCTCCACAGTTTATCTCCCTTTAAATCGAATCTAACCAGGTTTTAAAGATCCCCGAGCACTGATGCAGATTGTGATGTTATATAAATTCTAAAAATAGTAAAGAATACTTTTCCATATCTGTGTGCTGAAAGAGCATTGATAGTGGGCATCGATCCGTTTCCATGGCACCATTACCACCTAGTCACTGTAGGTGAAAAGTCAGTCTCTTTGAGAGCTTATTCACAGACTCACACTAATACAAAAAGCAGCCTTTGCTTTGAATGCTCTGCTGAAAGTTGAAGCGAAAAACGTAGGATGGTTGTGTTTTGGCCACAGGCGACATGATGCAGGTTGTTTGTTCTTAAGAGACAAAAGAAGCTGTTAAGTTTTGGGATCATTAAGAGCCGTTTTCTTTCGTTTTCTTTTCCTTTTTTTTTTTCACACTAAAATGTTCACAGGACGTCTTTCGCAACACACAAAAAGTCAATACAAACTGTCAGCAAGGAGTTTTATAGAACGCAATAAAAGAGAGGATGAATCTACCCCTTTTTATTTTAAAATGTTTGTGGCATTGATGGAAAATTTGAGCCGTTAGTTTTCAAAGCTCACTTTCCATTTGCTGAAGGTGACTTTCGCTTTTATAACATGCAATTTTCTTGATAGCTATTTTTCTGCTGCAGGTACAAAGCATGAGAAGTGCATTTCATTTTAATGGCAGAGACTGAGACTGGTACATATCAGAGCGCAGAAATACACACGCCTGTATATACATATACTCCCTGAGTGAGCATTAGTTTTACCCTCGGCAGGAAATGCAGCGTAAGATCAAGTGTTTTGTTCCAGCATATCTCTAGATTTAAGTTAATTTGAGCGCAGGGAACCCAGTCTAATTAAGTTCTGAGATTAATACGTGGAAATGTATTTGGTTTTGTATCCTTCCCTCTTAAGCACAAGAGTTAAATAACAGAAGAGACCGCAGACTAGCATATGAATTAAAAAAAATCAAAGGAATCCCTTACTCCCTGATGCAATTATTTCCTATTCACATTAGTTTTTTTTCCGGCCGATGACATTAATGGCTTTGAGCATGGAGTATGAATCAGTGCTCTGCATGGCGCCAGTAGAGGGAATCTGATGGGGAGTTGTAAGGCCGGCAAAATACTGCTCAGCCTCAACATCTATTTGCCGTTTAAGATGTTGGAAAACAAATTCAAATTATTATTATGAATAATTAATTAATTAATTCGTATTTTAATTAATATAATTGTTTTTGCATTGCTTTTTTTTACTGTAAGAAATCGCTTGAGTGTTAAAGAATATTTGTGGTATTACATTTAAATGAACAATATATTGAAAAAGTCAACCTTTAGATTTGCTTTACAGTATTGATGAACTGGAAAGGAAAAAAAAAACATCCTACCATTCTGCTGTTGTAGCTGAGAGAAGAGATGCGGCAAGGCTAATTTTAATCCTAGAAGTCCAAATTCACTCTGGTGTGTCCTTCCTTTTGCCTTTCAGAAACTCCACTCTCGGATCATGGATTTATCTGCGGCAGATTTGCTTCTGGAGCCAGAGAGAAGCAAGGCCTTCTTGCTTTCCAGGAATACAGACTCTCCCTCCAGTGTAAGCTTAATAGAAAACAAGCTGAAAACAATGTTTTTTTTGTTTTTTGTTTTTGTTAAGCCATATGAATCGTCCAGGTAGCATAACTACACCCCCATCCCCCTTCAAGAAATCATTACAAGATATTAAAATACACATCTAACTATCAGAAGCTGTGACCCCTCCTCTGCTCTCAGCAGGAAGAGCTGGCAGTATCACTTGGCACTAAGAGGAATAAATCCTTGTCATATTACCAGAAAACCATCGATTGAGACTCACCGTCAGTAAAAATGACTCCATAGGACACTGTGGTACATTAGTCATCTTATGTATTATGCATTAAGGGCTGAAAATGAGTTCGCTCCATTCTTTTGCCCTTTTACCCCTCTGAGAGTGCCACCTGATAAACTCTAATGTGTGCTTTGAGAGCGGAAGAAGAGGGAGAAAATGAAATAATAATAGCAAGACATGATTATAAATCATCGAGTTATCTAAACGCGCAAAAGTACCACATTTCCTTAGGCAGGTTGCGTTAGGTGATACACACAAGTGATGCTTATATGAGATTAGTGAAATAGCAATTTTTACATGAATATATCTTATTTCTTATCTTGCGTTCAGTAACTGTTTAAAAGATATATCATTTGCATGTCAAATTCACTGCAGTGAGATGCTGATTGGAGAAACATCTGCGGTGTTATGATGACTGCACATGAAACAGTGATTGATATTTTAAAATGAAGTCTGAAAAGTGCAGTGCCTTAGCATTTTTAGGAAACTTTCCCAGAACATTTGATTGGTCTGTCAAATCTTCTTTAAGTATCTTTCATCACAAAATTAACAGCAAGATAGCAATTAGATATGCAACACTACCCAACAACTAACACATCAAATATTCTTGATGCTTAGTTACAGGAAAATCTTTTACAGCTAAAGAAAAAACTACACATAATTAGATAAAACTTAGATTAAGATTAGAAGAAGAGTACTTAAGAATGGTTTTACTCATCACTTAGTTGTATGGAGGATTAGGAATCCTTAGTATGATACAGCTGAACATGTACATCTTTTTTCCAGCTACTCCAGAAACCAAGCTGACACACGTTTTCCACCTCAGAAACCTGTACAATGATGCTATACAAGTTATTCCACTATAATGCCATGTCTCTTTTGTCTGTGTCACAGGAGTTTCAGTTGAATGGAAAGGCAGGTCTCCCTGTGGCCAAGTGTCTGAGCCAGCTGAGTCTGACAGTGCCAGCGCCTGTATACCCACGCAGCAGCTGTAGCAGTAGTGAGTTGTCCCTGTCAAGCGCATGCAGTGAATTCTCCAGTGGCTCATACACCTGGAATGATGGACGCTCCTGTGGGAAAATGGTAAAGCCGTTTTCTCTGTAATGACACCAATTGTGCAAAACTCATCAAGTTTGCCCGTTAGTTTCTTTAGCTTCTGTTTCTTTTGAGACCCTAATTAATCCCTCATCTTACTGTAAAATGTGTTGTTGATTACAACTCCAAATGGATGTAAAGACCCCTAAGGTAATATAAAAAAATAGCTTTCATATTTAAGGTTGACAGTGCACTGGCACAACTCAAGATGCATAAAAGGCATGCTATAATAAGCAGTATTTTAAAATTAAACTTGGCTGTAGCCTCCACAAGGGCATCATGTCTAACAGCTTTCCAAAATTAGGATCTTTATTTACACTATAAATGTGACTTTTTTTTCAGCATGCAGATATGGTCAAATTTTTCACTCTAAAAATTTAAGTAAAAAAACCTTTGATGTATAATTCTAATTATTAAAACAGCATAGACACAGTGTATGTGCACATACTATAATATCATTTGTGTGAGACTGACCCACTCTTTCTTTTTGTCCTGTAGTCATCTCTAACCTGGGAGAAGAGGCTGAGTCTGGGTTCATCAGCCCCTAGTAATATCTGTGCAAACCTGGAGGAGCAGCAGCCCACAAGGCGCAAGGAGAGCCACATACTAGAGGGACTGAGAAAACTCCAGAGGAGGAAACACAGGAGCTCTTCGACTTCATCCAAGGTCTCCAAGTCAGGCTATAAGGACTGCATGAATTCCAATGAGGGCATCTACTCCCTGGGTATCAAGAGTGGCAGTAAAGGAGTGTCCAAGCCTACACATGTGGGTAGAACTTTGGCTGTTGGGGGCAAGAAGTTCTCTTATGATTCTGATGACGCAGATGATGAATTGGCACATTCCAGTCGTGGAGATAACATCCCCACCAAGGACAACTGGTTTTACTGTAAGAGGCTCTCCCACAGCATCTCAGACAGCTTATGTAGCTGGGAGGGTATTCAGGACAGTGGAGCTGGAGGCGACAGTAGCTCAGGTCCTGTGCGTACTTCTGCGTATGACTCAAAAGAGCGTCCTGAGAAACTCATGAGTTTCATCAACAGTTTTCTCCCTGAGGGAGGGCGGGTATCAGCTTTTACTAAACCATCCAAGCTGCACTTCAACCCTTCTGACCCAGAGGGTTCTAATCACCTCTCTGATATGGATGATACAGAGGAACTCAACTCTGAGTCCAGTGACATCCGAATGTCCTTTAGCCAGCCACCAGAGCAAGCTGAGAGGGACTCTAAGAGGCAGTCAAGAGATGCAGCCAAGCTGCTCACACAGCAGTGCTTGCGAAGAGACCAGGGACGCACCCAGTCTGCAGATGGGAGGCCCAGGCCTTTCAGCCTGATTAAGGAGCCTAAAGGGGCCGTGTGTACTCAGTCTGAGGAGAGCATATTGGCAATATTTGATGCAGAAGGAGAGCCGATTGAACTTTGTTCTCAAAAGCCTGCAGGAGGTGCTGGGCCTCGACATAACATTCAACGTAGCAAGATAGTTGCTGATTACTCAGAACTAGTCCCCCAAGAGAGGCCAACCAGGCAAAAATCAGCAAATGCAAGAAACTACTCTGTTCTTGAATCTCCAGAGAAGCCATCTGAATGTCAACTTAGGACTAGCAAAACAAGCAATAGCAGGGAGGGCAGTGCAGAGAGGCTGTCAATGCAGTTGACTCCTCAAAGGAAACTAATCAAACCACCAAGCAACTGGCCTAATAAAGGTCATTCCATCCCTCCCATGAATGATTCTGCTGGTCCCAAGTCCAATGGTTCAAAGATACCTGGTCGTAACAAACCTGCAGGATCCCCACTGAGATTGTCAAAGGGCTCCACCACTGACACAAGCAACAGTGGAAACTCAGGACCCTCTGGTCAGGAGAAATCCCCCTCCTCTCCAACTGTCAAAATGTCCAGGTTCATTAAAACACCAGGAACCTCCTCACAGAGCCCAAAGGCAGTAAACTCCAAGCTCTCTAGCAGGGCTGATTGGAATAAGGGCTCCTCCTCCGGTTCCCCACACCTCTCAAGGAGGCACCTTGAGTATGCTGACAATGGTGAACAGCCAACCAGAGACAAACACTGTGAAACCAGCAAAAATAAACTCAGGTCCCCTTCTCCTCCCCCTCCCCCAGGCCGTACCACCTCCTTACTGATCAGACCAAATTATGAAGGGTCACCTCAAGCACATAAAACATGGGTGGCTCAACCATCCGCACCAACCACTGTGAGGGGCCCTCCCCCAAGTTACCACACCTCAATTGTACCAAATATGCAAACTACACTACCCATCAAGGATAAAGATAAAGACTGTTTAGACTTGGATGCAGGCTATGGGACTGCACTTGCACCTCAGAAGCTGGTTGACAAAACCAGTCAGCACCTTCAAAAGTCCCCCGCCATAACTCAGACACCTATGAAAGGCACTTCCAAGAGGATGACCACAAAAGACTACCTCCCTTCTGCAAACTCAGGGTGTGCTCCAGAAACTGAAAATGCACCTAAAAGCTCAAAGAATGTCCCTCCTCCCTACAGTGCCCTCAGAGGGTCCTCACTTCAGAACTCATTTGCAAGTAAAAGAGGATCAGCACATGAAAATGTACATCAGACAGTGCAGAAGAACTCTATTAGTTTAGCTATATCACTTCAGGACACCCCTCAAGGTAAAACAGAACCACAAAATGGTCAAACTGTCGTCAGCCCACCCATCTCAGTGATGACTTCCCCTAACCCAGTGGAAAAGGCTTCAAAGACTCGCATCCCAATGGGGTTTAAAGCATTTTTAAAATCTCCTCCCAGCCATAAAAACAGTCCCTCTATACCAGGCAAGCAAGAGAAAGATCATATCAACTCAGTCTCCAAGGAGACTGTGACTTCAAATGCTTCTATCCAGTGTGACAGCTTACAGTCAGTGTTCAGTATTGATTCACCACCCAATACAGAGGGGAAAGGTGAGGTCCAGTGTAGGTTACTGGAAGAGGAAGTACACACTACTGTGTTACCAGAGGAGGGGGATATTTGCGATAAAGGAAAAAGGAGCAGTCAGATTTTCTCTAGATCCATATCTGTTACTACCAAACCTCATCTAAAGCCTGCCTTAGGGATGACTGGGGCAAAAGCCCGCAGCCAGAGTTTCAGCACCAACTGCACTGAGAAACCCAACATCAATGTTTTAGATGGACCAGGAAAAATCCGAACTCAGATCATCACCAACTCAGGTGAAAGGGGGAACTCTTTGTCACGACAGAGTTCCTTGGAGGTAACCAGTGTTGGCTTAGCTGAGAGCCCTGTCCATTCCCCCAGGAATAGGCTTAGCCACTATGGAGGCATGACAGGGTCAAATAGTCACAACGTCTTCCCTGAGAGAACTTCTAAATCAGGCTCCAAGGGTGAGGGGTCACAGGCAACAGTGAAGGGGGAAGCCATCACCTCATCTCCTCAAAAAGAGGCGCGTAGCTTACCCATCAGCGATAGGCTTGGTTTAAACAACATCCGTAAGCCAGCAAAAGTTGCCTCTCATCCACAGTTCCAGCCTCCATCCTCTTGTGTCTATAGCTCAGAAAACCCAGGGCGAGAGACAGGAGGAACAGCAACCACCGCTAATGAGCCAGACTTTACCAGGGAAGTCAAAACCCAGACAGACTCGCCAAACAAAGCCCCAGATATGGAGGAGAAAAAAATCAGCCCAACAGTCTGCACTATCGAAGAGAAAGTCATGATGGGAATCGAAGAAAATCTGCAGAAATGTCAAGAACAGGAGAAGGTCGCTGCCAACGAGGCCAAACAGAAAACGGGTCCGTCTCTGGCAAACTGGTTCGGCCTTCGAAAGAGCAAACTTCCAGCTCTGAGTGGTAAGAAAGCAGACTCCCCCAAAGGAAAAGAGGAGAGGAAAGAGTTGAAAATCGGATCAGTGCTTGGAGGCAAACAGATGAAGTCTGACAAGAAGAAGGATAAGAAGAAAAATGATAACCAGCAGAAAGACAGTCAGGAGGTACAAAATCTGTCTGAGATGAACAACAAGCTGAGCTCTATCATGGACCACTGCAACAATCAGATGGGTCAGATTGCCACTCAGATCCAGTGTACGACAGCTTTTATTGGCAAGGACCAGTTTGTGAAAGAGCTTCTTGGCAGGTGGGTGAACCAACATCTTTGTCATCAAGAAAATCAAGAATGAATTATCTTTAATTGATCGGATGCTATGCTGATTACTTCCTGTCACTGAGCCTCCTCAGAGTTGTCTTTCTATCAAGTGAATTGACACTAAAACAAATTGGTTGTTCTATTAAATTAAACATGAGCCATCACTGCATTACAGCCGTGTGTTTGGAGAAACTGATAAATAAGGAGCACAAACAGCAGCTGTCTGTTTGAGCTATGACTCGTAGCATAAGCAGTTCTTGGACCAGGATCCAGACACATAGTCAGCACACTGAAGGTAAAGTTACTTTAAGCCAGGGAAGCTCCACATTTCATACCCCTCACATCATTGATTTGCCACTTCAAATCACAGCTGACAGATTTTTATCCACAGTAACTGCAAACAATCACTTGAGAGGGAGCCCTTCATAGAGGTTGTTAAACATTTGATGGCATTTCAGTGTGTGTGTATTTCTGTGCATGCATACGTGTTGTTTGCGTGCGCCAGCCGTGAAGCGAAAGAGCAGGTCAATGCAATTTATCAGCAGGTTTGCTTTCTACCTGCCGAGCTGATAAAGGAGGAGCTCGGCACACAGACATAAAAACAGATCAAATCTTATTTCCTTGCAGGACCGCTGTGAAGGGCAACTCTGTGTCTGCATCACCGCCTGGGATCTCCACACCCAAGAAACACGAAATGAAGGGAGATATGGAGATCTGTCCAGATACTGCTGTAAGTGAGCAAACATACCACCTTAATAGAGCCCCGCTTACTTTATTACAGCGGTGTCTGTGTCAAGCTCTGCTTGTTTGTCTCTGACCATGTTTGGACAGGCTGTTGGCACATACACACATACATGCATATTCCCACAGGTTTTCACACTTGCACAGTGCATGTACGTGTTCACAAACACATCCACCAGCCCGCCGCCTCTTCAGCATCATATCCCCTGAAGGCTCACTATTGATTCACATTGTGCTCTGACTCAGCCTACAATTCATCGCCTACCTTTTCATTATCTACCCAGGCCGCTGTTGTTGTTTCCACAAGGCTGCAGGTTTTTAAACTATACCTCACCCAGAGACAGCCATCAGGCCATGCATGTAATACAAACTTAAATTAGGCCTCTCTCAGCCGCCGCATTCTTTAAATCATATCAGTGTGCTTCGTAAGCAAAAGCCTAAAATTATGACCTTGTGGATTTATTCTTTATTATCTGTCAGTCAAAAGACCCCAAAATGATGGAAAAGCTGAGTGCTTGGGAGCACTTGAAAAAAGCAATAAAAAAGAAGTGAAAGGAGGCTGAATGGAGGAAGAGAGTAACAAAAAGAGAGTCTCACTGCATAATGTAGGAAATTTAATCCAGATGATGTGGAATTTTGATAACATGGAGGAGCCCCTTATCGCTGGCACTCAATTTGACAAAGGGGCCATTTAATACCATCCTCCAAGCTTTCTCTCTATCTTCTCCCCACAGAAATACAACAAAAGAGGGACACTTTATGACCTACAAGCTCCTTCTCTTGAACCACCCCAAAACCATTTTTTTACAAATAACCTAATTAAAGTAAGGCAGGAAAGTACAACAGTTGCCTTTCTTCTTTTTGAACAAAACTTTTTAACGTATTTTACAATGCCAGAAGCACGTCTGTTCGTCTGAAAAGTCATCAAATACATAAATCTGTAGGCACTATAACTTTCTTTTCATTCTCACTTTTCTTCTTCAAATTGCGTCAAAGTAAGCTTTAAAAGTGCTTATATAATGTTACACCTTGTGCAAACAAGTACATTTTAATTATAAAAGACACTTGCCTATGCTGTATATTATGGTATGTTTATGTGTCACAGTATATTTGCGCTTTTTGAAGATTTTATCAGCAGCATGCACTGTTTTTTTTATATTCTAGACCCTTATAATGACTCAGAAGATCAACCTGAGGGCTGAAAATGAGGAGGGACGGATCCCAGACACAGCTTGTCAAGACCACATGATAGGTAAGCTTGCGTGAAACTGTTGGTCTTAAAGGGACATCTCTCCAGAAACAGTACACTGAACGACATGGAAATTAAATGAATAAATACAGTCCTTTTTTTACCAACTTCGCTCTGTTATTTCACTCCGCTGAAAGTTCACTTTGTCTGTTTTAAGCCACTGAGTTTCATATTTGCGAGTGTTTACTTCGTCTGGCATTTTTTTTCCAGTAGCTTGCAAAAAGCTGTCAGTAACCATCACGAATCAACCAGTGCAACAGAGCATCAACACATTTTACAGTTGTGATTTTCTGATGTGATTGACAACTCAATTCCTTCGCCAGCTAATTCTCCTTACTGCCAGACTTGCCATTACTGTGGGGAAATAGCAGCGGCTGCAAACAGCATGTTGACAGTCTAGTCAAGTGATTGATGTGTAACCGGGTGATATTTTACAATTCCTGAGCAGCTAAGGAAGTGAAAAAATAGATGCATCAAACAATATATGAGACGGGATGATGATTGTTATCACTGCGCCACGACAAACTTACAGTATAGCGTGTCGTTCGGCGTGGTGGGGGGAGGCAGTGCGAGAACTGTTTCCTCGACGTCGAGTGCAGCGTGTTTATCACTCAGATGTCACTCCGTGGGATATGTGAGAAATTGTCTCGGTGATCCATCTCAGAGTTCGTAATGACTTATCTCTTGTCATACAGCACCATATCCAGAGTGAATTGAGATTAGCTGGGTTTGTCTTTTAATAAATTGGGGACACATTCAAAAAAGTATTTTTTTACGGTCTTTTAAATTGGATATCCTGAAGCAGTGAAAAGTAGTAAAAAGTTAGTGACTACTCTGCACTGCATAACTTGTCACTGTAAAAGTTGGTTATTGGAACAGTTTATACCAAAATATATACATGATGGTGATTGTGAAGACTTTAAATGGAGTTTCACATCAGCTACTTCTTACATATAATTCAAGTCAATGTATTTTATTAGGGCAGAGTGTTGGTGGGAATAATCTCTATAGAAGCAGAAAGTGGTTCTTAAAGTCACTCTTTTTTGTAGTTAGAGTACTGAAGAAGTTAACTAATCAAAACAAGAAATAGTTTGGGCCCGAGCCACTTTCGGTCGAGTATGGAAATGAGCTTCTGATGGGCCCCGGCACCAAAAATAAACGCTTAATTGTTTCTGTATTCCCATTAACACACTGCCTTTTTTATATCCTGCCAGCTAAGCACTTCCAGACAGTGTGAATTAAATATTTCATAAAGGTTTCATGGTTGCTCATTGTTCCTCAGCGCAGCCTTAATGTCACGTTTCTCTAAAGTGCAGCGTTCGCCGGCCTAATGCCAGACAAGCACATCAATCATACAAATAGTTTACGCCCGGCGTTTATGATGCGAGCAGCTTGAGCAAAATCCATTGCTCAAGTTATGAATGTGGACTTTGAAGTTCACTCCACGCCGGTCAGTTGTTGTATATTAGAGGAACTTCCCTTGAGGCAGTATTTCTTCTTGTAAAGGGACAATAAATAACATTTTGACTGGCCCATAGCACAGAATGACCCTAATATATCTGCAAAGATTTGATGGTGTCGTTGATCAATACCAATGATTCAACAATCACTTCTCCAGGTGCTGATGTTTCTGGCTTTCAAAACTTACTTTCCAGACTCTCTTTTGAAAAGACATCAGCGCAACATTTTGCAGCAGATCTCGCTGCTGGATCTTCGCTCCAATGACCGAGGATGCTGGTTGCCATTGTGGAAACATGGCTTCACAATTTGCGTCAGTTGGTGCTGCCTTTTCATCTAATTGGTGACACAAATATACCTCCAAGATAAAGTTATTGTCATTAGTTTCATTTCCTTTTGACACCTCCTGGTTGCATAAAGCCCATTTCACACTGTGGAGGTATCAACAAACCAGCTTTCTCCCCTCAAACCCTGGAGGCTGTATATAGAAGTGATAGGGAGCTCATGAAAAACTAGATTATGTCCAGTTGCTGCTGCCTCTGGGTAGAATTACTGTGGACCTTGTTGTGGTTTGGTTATAGAGGGCGTTTTCAACTGCCAGGCTTGGCATTCAATTATACAGCTGCGTAATCTATGACTCTCTGAGCCTTTCTCTTCCTTGCACAGACAATAAGCATTCATGTTTGTATTCTCTCTTTGTGCATCAACTACATGATGCATTTTTAAAACTCAGATCGGGATTATTTTTGACTTTTCATCCCCTTGAAGGAAAAAGTGACTCACAGCAGATACATGCACAAATAATGGGCCATCTGTCCGACGAACACGGCGTATGTGTACATCCCAAAACCGAGGACTCATTTTCACAGGTTCTGTATGCACAGTAAGGTGCTGAATGTCAGAGGCAAGTCAACAACTAAAACAACTAAATGCACAAACAAGGCACTGAAATGTTGTTTTCTTGTTCAGAACTCTTGAATTCTCCGAAACACAAATGAATAACCTCCTTTAATTCCCTCATCTGTGGGTTTACTGACAATGATTTCACATTCAGGGCAGAGTGTTGCTTTTGTGCATTTCTAATGGCACTCAGAGACATGGTAGAAGGCTGTCCAAAGAGAAATTGGATCAATAGTTTTAGCTTCGGACCCCAGAGTAAATGTTCTTAGGATTAAACTGATTCTGAAAGTGTGCCCCTCATCCTCCTCGCAAACTCTTTCCCCCCTCAATTTTAATGCCCAGTAGTGTTTGGAGAGCTTTAATTCATAAGAGGAAATGCACACAAGCAGACAGTGTTTGTGCGCCCGTATTCCATCGAGACGATGCTATACAGTTGAGAAGCAGAGCCTGTCAATATCGATCCAGCCCTACAAAACATAAAAAAAAAACAAAAAAAACCACACGGTTTTCACTTACCAATATTTTGAAAGACAGAGCAGATGGCTGTGGAGGATTCAGTATCTCCAAGGCCGACAGTGCAAGATATAACGCGATGGGATCGAGTTTCAGCCTCAGTTTGCCCTCAGCAGCGCAGAAAAAAAAAAATTATGAGCCTTTTCACTTTCACAAATTCAAACTCAGCACAAAGTTGCACGCCGCACATAATTAGTGTAGCCAGTGTAACTGTCAGCCATTAGCGTTCACAGTTACAAGGACCTGGGCTGAGCTGAACGGCCGTCCATCTGTTCCAGCCTGAGTCAAGGCTCTGCAAACTGTGGCTCCTAAATGACGTCCATCTGTTGCCACTTGCTGTCATTTCTCCCGATTACGACCCAGCGTGCACTCTGATGAATCCGAGGAACACATCCTCAGGCTGTAGCTCAATTGTGTGTTTTTTGCTCAGGATTGCTGGCAGCGGGTGCTTTCCTCTCTTATATCATGTCGGAGTCACGCATCTGTTGCGACCGTGATGGCTACGGATGTGTCTAACAAGAGTGTCTGTTGGAAACATTAGGCTGAGGAGCATCAGGATAGAGCCACCACCAGCTATTCACTGGAATCCTGAACATCTTTACTTTTGAAATGCTACAGAATCAAATAAAAATGCTGTTTTTTTCTTCCTTTTCCTACCGGCCACATGTTACTGAACCTTCTACAGATGCCCTCTTTGCTCACAACCCTTTCCCTTGCATGTGAATCCAAGCCCTCCTTTCTTTTCCTTTATTGATGTTCCCTGCTTCTCCCCAGACGTCACACTCCTCTCCCTGTCACTTTAGGCTCTGGCTGTCAGATGAGAACCCTGGACAGCGGGATCGGCACCTTCCCTCTCCCGGACTCGGTCACCCGGGCCAGCGGTCGCCACATCCCCAAATCTGAATCCAGCCCCGATGGGGTGACCGCCGGCTCCTCCGAGCTCGATCGGGAGCCCCCCTCTTCTCACCCAGACCCCTCAAAACCTGATGTGAAAGTGCCTTCCCTCCCAAAATCCCGCCTGCATGCCCCCACCAGCATGGGTCACTCCCTGTCCGAATCCAGTGTGACCTGCAGCAGCAACGCGCAGGAAACCCAGAGCCGCCTGCCCAAATTAGCGACGTCAGGTAAGACAAACATGTGAATAAGTTATATTAAATGAGCACGCCAATGCATTAAATTAAGCTGGTTAGCAATATTTAAGGCTGTTCTGAAGATATTTCCATGGTCCCTAAAGCCTCATCTCTAGAGTGAGAAAAAAATCAGTTCTCTGTGCTATAGAAACACAATTTCTCCTTAAACATCATGTTTTTTATCAAACAAGTAAAATATAAGCCTGTGATTATGTATGAAAATATGAAAATAATGGAAAGTAACATTAATATAGACAAAATTTAACCTATAACAAATAAAATTCTACTTGATGGCAAGGAGATATGTCATTTACAGCAAAGAAAAAGAGAGATTCTGTAAATACCTCTTGTACAAGTGATCTTTGGGTTTTTTCTAAGATTACCAGGGATTTATCTTTAATAAAAACGGACTCACATCCGAGTGTAAGTAGGAACGTTCAAAAGCAGGCCTCGTAAAGTGTGTCACAAGACAAAAAAAAGGGACTTTAAATGCAGACATCCAAATAAAAGCACAAGGAGAAACAAAACTAAAACCTGAACTAAAAAAAAAAAAAAACTAAATCAGAGACGAGTTTAAACCAATGTGTTGTGAGCTGCTTTTTGAAGGTGTCAATGGGTGACTCTAAAATGAGCTATTAACTGGCACTGTGAGAAATCCTGACACTCATCAGTGCTTTGTCCTGTCCATTTTGTCCAGCTAGTTCTTTTTACTAACTCGAAGATGAATATTGTTAGCCGGTTATGGCACCACATGTTAGAGAAGAGCAGTGACTTTGTTTTCTAATTGGTTTGCTCAATCAAAGCCTGTAAAAAGAGCCACGCAGCGTCTGTGAAAGCCACTATTATCACACTAGATGGCGAAGTGCCAAGCCCTGAAAGCCTCTGACAGCCTGGCTCACCTCTCAGAAGGTTAGTGAAATATTGAGTGTCGCCGTACTTTATGTTAACACACTTTTCCTCCAGAGCGCTCAAGGGCTCCAGACAGGCAGACGAGCGGAAGTTGTTTGCTTTATTAGACTCTGATTAAAAGAAGAACCTTGTTTGTTCAGCTAATTCTGGAGTTTAATGCATCAGTGCTGACGTTTGATGCTCAGCTGAGGTGACAAAGGTGTGTGTGTGTCTTTTTAGAGACTCATACACTCCCATGCCCCGAGGAAAACCACCAAACGCAATTAGATAAGCGTTTCAACACAGCCATAGATCATAAAGCGCCGTCTGCCTGCGTGTTCTTGGTGATGTGCAACAGAAAGGTGGCGCGTACGATGCAATCAGATGGCTGATTAAAGCTACAATAACACACGGGGATGAGTGATCACGCCCGGGGATTCATGCTTACAGGACATTAGTCTGCATCTCTTTCACCTCGGCGCTGCGGTGGCACTGCAGAGGCAGCGTTTTGGGCCGCAGCTGTCGGCTCCTGTTGAGTCTTCCTCCTGCGGAAGAAGTTGATTAGAGAAGCCTGAAAGTATCCTGCGCATCTTCATCATATGCATCTTCCATCATCGTCACACTGAATAACAAAGCTTAAATATGCCAGGAAAGCAGTGGCAGTCTTTTTCTTAGTTTTTTTCCCTTCCTGATAGGCGAGAGGAAGGACATGAAAGGACTTTTATGATCTTGATGCAGATTTTTCAGATGGAGACAGAGCGCCGGCCAAAAGCGGCCTGTTATTGTCGTGCGGCTGAATGTTAAAAGAGACAGTGAAATTGGCGTCCGTCCAAGGCAGCAGTGGGCAGAGTGATAATAAAGCAGGGCTTCGTCACTCGGGGCCCGACAGCTGAAAGCTGTTATATCTGGGCTGCCAGGAGTCATGGCTGGGAACAATCGCAGGGTGGACGCCATTAATGTTTGATAGCCCTGATATTGTGCAGCTCCATTTATATATGGAACAAAATGCATGTGTAGGCAGCTGGATGGGTTTTGGTTGAATGGATGTGTGAGATCCACTCATCTGTTTCTCTGCTGAAAGGAAGATTGCCATTTAGAGGAATTCAAATGATGTTTTCCTCCTCCCACAGTCTCTATGCATTACATTAGATAGCCATGTAGTAGAGGACCATTGTGTTTCCATTTGTTTGTCGTTCAACTCGTGATTCATTTCTCTCCTTTGACGTATAGATGCAATCAGGACAAAGAGGTTGAGTCTCGGTGCCCCACGCAGCAGCAACACCTCCGTGGAGGACAAAGAGAAAGAAACAGAGAGGAAGATGAAAAACAAGGACCATGATACACCCGGTGTAAGTTACTTACATCACAGTATACACAGTGTAAAAGTATCTGACATATCTGCATATCTCAAACAGCTCAAAGAAATCAATAAATACCCATAGATTGCCTCAAATCTAACACAGTACATATATGGGCCTCTTGTCTGGGGTAAGCATAACAAATCTGAATAATAAGCTTTATATGTAAGTTTTAGGAGCTATTGGTGGAACTGTCCTGTAAGACTGTAATCAAGCCATTAAACATTCATTTAACAGGAAAGAGTCCTGCAAGTGTGCACATACTCGGGCAGCAGCAGCGACACCGAGACCGAACCCGAGGGAACCGGAAGCACTCTGGGCTCACCGCAGAGGACCCTGATCAACACAGCCAAGAAGAGTCACTCAGGTCTGGTTGAAAAACTTTAGCACCCAAAAAGATTTATTTATTTATTTACCCCACCATCTTTTTTTTTCCTTATTATAACAAATCCCTCTATCCACAGTCGACCAGAACGAGGAGACCCTCAAGAGAAGCAGCGTGGAGAAATCCTTGTCAATCATGGACTACTACCAGCATGATGTGTTTTCACATCTGGAAAAGGACAGCAGGAGGATTTCCCAGTACAACTTGTTGCACAAGGAGTCATCCCTCGATGGCAAAGCAGGAGACAGGCTCAGCGTGAGTGCTTGAACAGCTCATTGTTCACAGCTGATCGGTTTTATGCACAAAATGAGCTTTACAGGCGCGCTGCCGATTCCTATCCAGCATTTTATTGGTCATTATATCCAGGAAGCTGTGCAGACAGTGACATTTCATTTGTTCACTTTTCAGACTCTTATTCAGATATTTAACACATGCTGAAGTTGTAGTTTACTGTAAGTAAGAGGACATTTTATGCAGTATATTCAAGTTTTTCTTACTTTACGCTCACTCTTATTGATCACTTTGATTCAATGTGTGTATGTAAAGGAGATAATGAGGTGTTGATTGGTCTAGAATGATTCAATTTTCTCATTTCATGGAGCCAAACGCAGGCAGTTTAAATGATGAAAAGCCGGGCTGCTTCCAGGTTTATACAGTATGAGGAGAATGTGTTTGAGCTGTTGAGAGAGTCAGAAAAACAGCACCTGCTCTCGCTGAAACTCTTCCAAGGATAGACACACACTGTGATGGGGTTTGCATATTTTTTTCTTCCCTCACAGTAGAAGGCATGAAGATGAATACTGTGAATTCTCACCGTTCCTGTATGTCTTAGACTTCGGCAAGGAGACTTTTCAGATGGTCAGATCGAGTCCCCGTTCAGCTGCCATGTCAACTTTACCTTTGAAATACTACCTGAGGCATGAATGAATTCACTAAACTCAGAGGTTTTCTGCCATTGGAAGTGTTTGCAGATTTTTCGTTGAAAAAAAGCCACCTAATTGCTTTCGATCGCCTCGCCCTTATGTGTCAGCAGGTATTTGCCTACCAGTATTTAACACCCCTGAATGACAAATGAGGATCAGAGACCATGAAATGGCCTCTAGCGTGCGTGGCCCGACTCTACGGGACAGCCAAACTCTCCTCTCTTACACTGCGGCCGCCCCAACACCCACCCTGACACAAAAATCCATATTTTGAAAAAAAAAAAAAGGATCTGACTCAACAAGCTAAAAAAAAAAAAACTGTTGTGTATTCGAGGGGAGAAGAAAAAAAAATCGGAATTTATTCAACGTTTTTTTATTCTTGACCTTTGCTGTCCTTCTGTAACTCAACACCCGGATCAGATATAGACTATTTGAAAGCATTTATACCCATAAATTAGAATAATCATGCAGAATTTGTAGGTGGAAGGTGGAATATGCTCACTGCTACAGCTTTCATTAGCACCATGATGTATTAACATTTTGGTTTTACATGACCGTAGTGAGGGCAGCCTCCTTCTGAGGCACACTGCATGTGTGAAACCCTTATCTTTCATTATCTACAAAAAAATGACAAATGTTTGGCTGTGGAAGGTCCAGGGTGATTCAGCGGGTAAGACACAGTGCTAAAGTGTCCTTGAGCAACACTTGAGCAAGTATGAATCCCTCTAACCTCTGGGGATCGCTTTCTTTAGCTGACTCCCCCAAGCAAAGCGAGGATTTCAGTCACGTATTATGTTTGTGTGAGGCAGAGCCTCAGCTAAACAAAGCCAAGTTGAGTTCCCGCACTTGAACTGGAAGCGAAGAGAGATTCTCGATTCTGATCCGAGTCCCCGGGGGAGGGGGGGAGAGGCGCCGCGTCGAATGTCCTGTGCAACCAAGCTGCAAGCACAACTCCATTAGCTGACATGCAAGATACAACACACATCCTCAGACCTATCTGTCATTTAATTGGGTGCCGAAGGCTTCGTGTCCGAGGGTGGCTGGGGTAGCCTGCACTCCTCACAGGGACTGAACCAAAAATGAGAAAGCTGAACTCCCAAAACAACCTGGCATCATGTCCTGCCCTGTCAAAACATTAGCTCGGCCAGCAGTGGTGCAAAGCTGCTGAGTACATTTACTCCAGCACTGAGATATTTATACTTTACTTGCGCTCTTAGACTTTATTATACATACAAAAACATGCACACGGTTAAAGATTTAACCACCCAACAGCACATAAAGTGGATGAAAGAATCCCAAACTTGACCCGCTGCAACACTAAAAATGATCCTTACATGTTAATGCATCTGTAAAAATGTTCCGATTATTTAAAGCATATACAATGTATGACCATAAATGGGTGGCTATCTCACATTTAAATATCTCTTCCCTCAAAGTTGCTGGACTGTGATAATGTGTACGTTAATACAACAACAACAACAAAAAAAACATCTTGTCAAGCCCTTTATGTTTATGACCTAAAATCTTTTTTATATTAGAAAATGAAAAGGAAATGAGTTTATTTTAAGAATGTATGAGTGTCTGAATCCTAACACAAGATACCGCTGTAGAGTAAAAAAACATGGAATTTGACTTACTAAATTATATATACTTGACGTGATACTTCCCTCTGTACTGGCAGATCATATAAATAAAGATTTTTTCCAGTTTCTGTAATATAAACACAGCTTTCGATATTAATTTTGACAATAACCTTACTCCTAAGCTATGAAGCAGCCATAATGATGGATGACTGCCGCTGAACCCATTTACCCTACATTATTCCTTTGAAAAAGACAATCCATCTGCGTGTCAGCACCTCCGCACCCCTCTCAGGGCACGTCCATACCCGCGTGTCCGCTTTCCCTTTGTCGTGGCTCTCGAGGTTTTCGACTCGGGAGACGCTGTCATTGGTGGCGGTTTGGAGGAAGTTTGGTGGCTGGTAGCGGGCCCATGTCAGAGCCCGGTGATTTAAGCGCCTTTAATAACCTTTCACAAACACTCAGGAGAGTGATGTAAAGCTCAGCGGCTCCCATCAGAGCCCTCACAGCCCGCGCTGGCCTCCCATTCATCATCCTGACAGCACCTGACAGCCCTGCTAACAGTGGCCCCCGCCCCCTTCTCCCTCTATCCTCTCCTTCCTCCGAGTCTCTCTTTCTCCCATGTGTCTTCCCTCGTCTTCCTTTCGGTTTTGCCTCTCTCTATTTCTGTCTCTCCCGTACAACTCTCTTCGTCTGTTCTTCTCAGTTGACTTCTCTTGCTTTTTGTTCTTAACAGTTTCCCCCTGTCATTCCATTTGTTTTTTTTCCTCCCTTGAATCCCCCTTCCTTAACTAACTTTTTTTTGCCATTCCTCTCCTGCTTACTCACTCTTTTCTTTTTCTTATTTCCATCCTTTGTCTGCGTGAAGGAGGAGAAAGAAATAGCTGAAGGAAAATAACGTTAGAACTTGTGCCAAGGCGTAGCATCAGTAAAGTTAGAGGGATTCCTGGGGTTTATGTGACCCGGGTCCAAAACCGGCGTACAGCAAATCAGCATGCGCAGCTTCTCCCTGAGTGTGGAACAGCTTGTTACCTTGAGCAATGATTACATGGCGAGGGAAAGGGAACATTTCAGTTGACATCTAATTTGAAACAGTGCCGCTGGATAACCAAAACTGTATCAGTATACAAATAAATATCAACAGTAGGAATACGTGTTCCCCTTGAGTTGCTGTCAGACTGATAGCATTGCTAGCCAGCATGGTACAGGAGTCAGAGGAAATAGACCCAGAAATACATTCCCTATGATCACATTATTCACACAGTGATGACGGCGAAGACAACATGCATTCTGATACAACACGCATCTTTAATTTGCATGTTTTTTTTTTCACCCATTGTAGCGCCATCAATGACTTGCAATTAAGATTCAGATTGTGTAACCTAATCTCAGAGTTCTGCCAATGACAATGAATGGCAGCAATGTGAGTTTTCCAGTTACTCTCCGTCTTACTCGATATAGCGACCAATCCGATCTTTAGATACGTCGCCGCCGGTAGAGACACAGTGGGAATTCACTCGTCATTGAACACTTTAATCCGCATATAACTTCACATTTATTGAATTTTGCCATGAATAGTTTCTATTAACCACTCATCAGCCAATTTCATGTCATCTTTTACACTGATTTTCTAGCATGTGGGGGAAAAGAACTTTTTAAATGTTTTGTTATGTTTTTTTTTTTTTAGCCTCAATGTCCTCAATGGGCTGAATTACAAACCACTTTCTATTAAGCTCCAGTCAAAGTCTGTAATAAATTCTTCACTGGGTCCAGATTCAATTAGCCACCAAGTGCTGGTTTATACACACCGTCCGAGCAGAAATCCAACAGAAGAGCGACTGCTATATCTGTTTATCTGTTCATAGAGCAGCCAAACAAACTCACTATATTAGTCAGTCAGAAATAATTGTATTGTATTGTATTGACGAATACCTCACTCTGGTTGCTGTGTCTTGTTTTATTTCTTTCCTGCAGTAACTAAAACTGTAGCAGTGGCTTAATACATCTCTGTAAAGATCTGTGTGAACATTAAACAGTGATCCTTTGGTGGATTATATGCACGCATCATCCCAGCGTGGGTACGACAGACTGAACTTATATACTGTCTTTTGAGTCTTCCAATCACTCAAGGCACTTTATAATAAATGCCATTCACACACACAGTCATATAAGCACACCAATGGCACGGCTTTCCGGAATGATTTGGGGTTCGGTAGCTCGCCCAAAGCCAGTTCAAGTTGCCGAGTTGGAGGTGCTGGGGATCGAACAGCTGACCTTCCAATTAGTAGTCAACCTGCTCGACCTCCTGAGCCACAGTCGCCAAAAAAAACAATAATAACTGCAAAAATAGAGAGGTAATTACTGAATGTATATACTGTGAATGGCATAAAAAATGTAAAAAATGTAGATCATAAACCATATAAACAGTCAATTTCGCAAATCTGTACAAGTCGATAACAGCAAAGGCAAAGAGAGGAAAATGCCGAACAGCAGGGCAAAAGGAGAGAATATGTCTTGCTGAAGTCACAATAAAAGGCCCTTTCAATAAGCTTTTGTTGTGAGCAGGTCGACTGAATTCGGGTTTAGACATCCCATTACTGACATGTGATGCAGAACCAATTGCCGATTTGGCCCCTCGTGTTTTCAAGTGGGAAGCTCTCACTGAGACGTCTGCCTGCAGCCTCAGTTTTGTGTGTAGCTATCATTCTGGCTGAACCCGCAGGTGGTACAGAGACCTGCACTGGCAAGCTTCGATCCACCGGTAATTGTGTTCCTCCAAAATCAAATCCAATCAGCGATAAGACAGCCGTTCCCTCTCTTTCTTCTTGTTTCCAACCAAAACGAGATATATAGGGGGAGTTAGGACCCGAGGACTGTTCTTCACTGTCACGCAGCTCTGCTAATCACCGATCCCCATCACGTCGCGCGCTCTTTCGTTTCCTGGGGCCATGAAATGACAATTTTCATGGCTGAAAAATAATGTGACATAAAAATAGTGACGCCATAAACATCGGTGCGTAGGCGTTGAAGTAAAATTCAACAAGTCTAATCTGCATTCGACACCTGTGCTTAATTTGGGCTCAACCTCCGCACCTGCAAAAGCTACTCAATGCTGATTTAATATGTGAGTCAGATGTCACCTTTGGGCTCATTTCCCTTAACTTTTCCTTTTGATTCTGTGTTTGTTACAGATTTATTGTGATTGGTATAAAAGGTCACATCGGTGCACATTTATGGGACATAATGGGATTTTAGGGTGGAAGCTTGCACTATGAGATGATTAGGTGTTTTTTGCAGATAGCTTTTGAGATCAACCTCTGAAGTTTTGGTGAGAATTTAAATAATTCAAACTCTAACTTTCCTTTTATACTTGCACAAGAATTTACATAAATCACTCCTCTTTTGATAATACTTTGCATGGACCTCAAAGATTCATAAACCTGAATTCCATATCCTCATTGGTGATGTTGCATTTTGAGAAAGGAGACATGAATTTCTTCTTGTCCAGCTCGTCTTGCTCTTACCATACAGCACCAGCAGTTCTCATACTTTGCTATGTGGGCTCTGAATCACAGAACAGTTTACACCTGGGCTGGCAGGTGAACGCAATTAACGAGCTGGTAGGAGAGCAAACCAAACAGAGCTTCAGGCCCATGAGGAACAGCGCAGAGAACAACAATAACTATTGTTTTTACTCCCTCCACCTACACATGTAGCCTAAGACACAGCTGAATGCAAAAAGTTCACGCTGCCTTTGTAGAACTTGTCAGAAAGCATTATGGAAAATACAGGAAAGCAGCAGGTTAAGGAAGAAAACACAATCTCTGAAATGAACCAAAAGAAAGCACCAAGAATATTTAGTATCATAAGATGGATGTTCTTTAATTAAATCCTATAATTTTGTTACCATGTAAAAGGGATATATAACAATTAATACTGTAATTACAAGCAACTGAGTCAGACAATCCCTTCAAGTCTTTTATCAAATTGTAGTTCCAGGTTGTATATATTTAGAATTTCAAACTGTGACAATTTCTCACACTTAATTATATCCACATATATCACATATATCAACTAAGTGAGTTTAATAGGAGCTGCACCGTTTATTTGTATCTGCTTTCAGTTGCTAACGATTCACTTCAAGTATGTAACCCCACAGATGTAGCTAATTTAGGCTACTTAAATGATGCAACTACAAAGCTAGCATTGAGTTTTGAGTAGGACTTCCTGTCCTTCCCATTCTGCCGACATTGTGTAAATGCAGCATCAAGCCCACTGATGCTGATATAGTTGAGACCTATCTATGGTATGAAGTGCATAAATGTCAGTAATCTAAAATGAATGTCCAATATTAAAGAGGAGAAAACAATGTAGAGCTGCTGAATTCTTATCTTGCAGACGTAGATTTTTTTCCTCTCTAACAGTTGTAAATAAGTAGGATAAATGTGATGAAAAATACATGCTGGTGAGTAAAGATAGTGTGCAGAAAATTTCTAATTAAAATGAACTTTACAAACTCAACACAAAAGTTTTCTGTGTGGTCCTGGCAGTCATATATTATGCAGATGATGGATTATTTTACTGTAACATATACAGGATTACTATTTAAAGAAACCTACCTCTAAAAAGGTTTAAAGCTTGCACAGACTCACATGTGCAGAAGATTCTTCTTCATCTAATTATTACATTTGTTAATTTGTCACCGTTTGTCGTAAAATCAAAGAATGTCTGCAGGCTCCATTACAAACATGTAGAAGTTATTACCACTTGAACACAACTCTAGACTTCTTTTACTGGCACAGCCATGTTTATGTGTTCATGCATCTTGTGTGGAGTAGGTCTGGGTTTACATCTTTGGGGAGATACACCTTGCAGCAAAATGCAAAATGGTCCAGGTTTGGAGCATCCCTAGAGGTTGCTTGGACCCTCTAGCTACTCCTATGTGTACTTATCCCTGCAAAAACACCTATGTAGATAACTGCTCTCCCAGGCTGAAATTGCTGAAGGAAAATTCAGCTACCCAGGGAATTTTGTTTACAGCCTCTGAGGAAGGATTTTGATGCTGATTGCTACAGTAGCTATCTCCCTAAAGTGCCTTTTGAAATCACATAGAGTACTCAAATATGGACATTATAAACAAAACGTGATTATTTATAGCTTTCTGTGTTGTTTTGTTTTCCACTGCAGGCGGCGTTTGACTCATAGGTCATTATCATTGATGTGGCGTAGAGTCATGTGACAATGAATTTCAGCATTAAGTATCAACAAAAGAGCCGGTAAAATGCAAGCTTTTGCACTTTTGTTACTGAGTTTAATCACTGCTCAGTTGCTTAAAGGAGTGAACCCTTAAATGACCAACAAGGTCATGTGTGAAGACATGTTCCTGTCTTGTGAGAAGATCGACTATCTTCACATTTTTTTATTCTAATAGCTTCTAAATTGTCACAACCAAAAGCACATGTAGTCACCCTAATCATTAGCGCACCCAAGATGAAACTGCTTCTGCTATTTGAAGCCGTGTTAACAGATAGCAGCTTTAGATGTAACATTTCCCCTGAGTAACATATCCGCTACTATATGCTAATTTATAAAGCAGACTACAACAGGCTGTGCAAAAAAAAAAAAAAAAAGCATGATTCAGTACAGTTAATATAACAGAGATAGTCAGGGAGCCCAGATGCCCAGAGATGCACGCCTGCCAACACCCAAGACATACATTTGGTCCTTGAGCGTGATAAAAATCTCAATATAGATCACTGTCATGCTCTCAAGCGGCGTCAGTCTTATTGCTTTGCAGCACAGCACTACAAACGAGATGAGTTACATGGTGCAGTGTTGGATTTACTTCTGTGCTTGGTATCATCATCATAGATCTGTCAAAGCAATAGAAGTGAGTCTGGAGTTACACAGTATGAAGTTGGGACTGGAAAATGCAATTATTTATAGTGAAGCATACAGTGAAGATGTTGCAAATCAGTCATACTTCTTTAACATAAATGATCGTATTTTGTGCTCTCTGTTGACCTGTATTCCTTTTTTCTCTGCAGAAGGAGATCCCCACGGAGAAGACGCCCGTCGGTGCAAACCAGCCGGGCTCCCTCGACTTCTCCTTGGAGTCCCTGAACAAGCTAAACCACTGCAGCTCCAGCACCGGCAGCCTGTATCCGGACGCCGGCTCGGGCAGCCGCAGAAGCGACTGCCACGGCGATGCGGGGAAGAGCGGGGAGGACTGCTTCAAGGTGGACGAGCCCTCCTCCTCCAGCTTCTCGAGCAAGCCTGGGGCGGATCACGTGGGCTCCCTCAGCGACTCGCTGTACGACAGCTTCTCCTCCTGCACCAGTCAGGGCTCCAATGATGTGTAGGGGCAACGAGTAACAAGGCAGGGCTGTAGTGCTAGAATCCAGTCTTGAGTCTGGTTTTCAGATCAGTCTTTGACATGTCCAGTTCTCAGAAACGTTTTCTTCCCTTTTGAATTCTCTTCTTTTGTTGGGATGTTGAAAAATATTGTAGGCCCATGGGAGGGGATTTAAACCTTAAGAAGCTGTAGTTTCTGCAATTGCAAGTAAAAAAAAACACTCAATATGACTTGAATTTAGTTTTGATTCAAGCTCAACTCAAACCTGATCTTGTCAATGGTTAGACTGGACTACCATGGTCTTGACCACAGCCCTGCCACAACACGTGGAGCCCTCGCTGCATACAACACGAAGCACTTAGCAGAGCTGGAGACGTGAGGATAAAACCTTGACTCAAACACCAAACCCCGACTTTGAAAAGTTTGACTCTGGGTGTGGTGGACGAAGACAGCAATACACAATGTTGTCTCATTGCAATTTCTAGTTATCGTTTTTCCCCATGCTGGGGAACTTCTTATCATTGCACTGTAACAAATACTGTACAAAGTTTGTAAGGAGTGTAAAGTGAACGGTTATTCAAGCAATGATAAGCAGGGCGTCTTCTGGGAACAACGCCGATGGGCAACGCTGGTGTGTAGTTGCAACAAAATTGTTGCATTGATTGCATTCCTGTTTGCTAGGAAAGTAGATTTAAACCTAAGGTGTCATTTTATGTTTGCTGCTAAGTACGTTGCCCATTGTAGTTGCCCAAAAATTGTCTCTGTGGCATCAAAACCCATAATAATACACCTGGTTTATCTCTGTCTACTTCTTTTTTGAAGCAATATTTTCAAAACTACATTTAAAAAAATCACAACAGGATTTATATTCTTTCATTTCTGTTCATTTTAAAGGTAAAAACCTGTCGCCAATCTTGTCTTTGTGTGTTATTTTGAGCAGTCATGCAGCCGGTGATGGCAAACAAAATGAAAAATTGTGACACAAATGTTCAACACTCAACTAAGAAAACTCATATTTTGCAGCAGATTATCAAATCATGACAACTGAAGCAAAGCATATTATGTCTCGTGGTACATTCACTAACAAGATAATGTTTCGGCGTCTGACAGGTACAGCAAACAACCAACTTTTTGGCTTGAACGCGCTCAGTGTCATTGCTGGTAGCTCAGGGAACATACTGGACTAATGTAGATTGTAAGAATTAAAATGCAGCCATCAGGAAATTGTTGATGAATACAAATAACACACAGAAATCTCTTTAGCTTTTTTAAAAAAAAAAATTTTATGTTCCTGATGCAAAACTCCAGAATCCAAACGGTCTAGTTTATAGTCTCATGTAGCATAGCGTACCTGAACTCTCCAAACCTCAGTTTTCCTTCCATGGTTGTATATTATTTTGTACATAGAAACTGCTATAAGTTAATATCAGAACGGGCATTGCGGATTGATATATGCAAATGAGGAAAAACACAAAAAAACATGTAAATTGTTTGCCAATCATTCAACCAAGGTTTTAAGTCTACTGTTTGAAAATGGCATGTATCTTTTCTTATGGAATTCTTTAGGGGGTTCTTATTAAAAAAAACAACAACTTTATTTTGATCAATAAGAGCTAATACTAAAATATTTTATCACTTTATTTTAAAGACTTTGAACTTTAGGTGAAGTTATGCCAAATCTGGAATTTGACCAGCTGGTGCTAATCTAACAGAGCCGACTGTGTGTTTCAATTTTTCTATGAAACTGTTAATATTGTATGAAGAGAGTCTGAAGAGGACTTGTGTATTTTTCTAGATGTCCAGTATTTATACCCACATTTTGTACTGTCAGACTGTAGTGTGATTGTCATGCTTCACCTCTCTCCTTAAATGTTCCTGGTTCCTTTGTAAAGAGAAATGGTTACCAGCAGTGTTACTTGGTAATTATTATTATTATTATTATTATTATTATTATTATTATTGTGTGCAATTTTGTCTGTTACACCAGACTTTAATGCTATATTTTATGTAACTATTTCCTAAATAAATATGAGAAACTATTTCCTATTTCAAACTGAGCTGCAAGCTGTGTGTGTTTTTGCTTTTTTTTATTCCTTATTTATTTATTTAGAGGAGAAATAGGAACAATGCATCCTCATGCATACGTGCACATGGCCCGTGCAGGCTCCAGGTGATTCTTTCTTTCTCTCTCTCGGTGTGGAAATAAAGGTTTGGAGGAAACAGAGTCGTTCACCCCGAGGTCACGGCGCGTAATCACCGCTTCCCATTCCCCAATCTGTCAGCGGGAGCTGCGGCTCGGAGCCGGCGACGGTCCGCTCCGAGAGCGCGGCGCTCCGTGCGGAGGGATTTCTAACCATTAGTCCCTTGATGGGTAATTATGCGCGTATAAATAAAAGCAATTAGTTTGTGCACGCTGGGATGATTTCTCTCTCTGCCTGCCTCTTGGTACAGTAATACGCTCAATACACACTCTGTTGTATCGATCACATTCAGACAGAAACACAATCACTTGATGTTAAAAATCCAGCTTTGTGTTTATGATTTGGTTATCTACGATAAACACAATGAAACTGCCTCTAGAGGTAAAATAATACAATAACCAGGCTGTAATATAGTTCTTATCTGTTATGGAAATACAGAAAAGTTAATAAAATGGCACAAAAGGCTCACTAAAGTCAGTAGCAGTGTGTTATTCAAGAAATATAAAGGTCATGAAATGTAAAATCCAAATGAATACCTGATCAGATCCTACAAAACAATCCTACAGTGAGTCATTATGGGCTGTAACTCCCAAAGTACAGGTACATTATTATAAAATACTACCACACTGGAAGGGACATGTGCAGTGGTTATACTGTCACCAGATGGTTACTTCATAAAATGAGTCATTTGTAAGTGAAAAAATACCAAAAAATGTTGTAGATTCTACTTATTTTAAAGATCAAATCCTAATATGCGCATTTATATATTTATAGGAAATCTAAGAGGATAGTGAAAGGGAAAGAATTGTCTCATTTTAATATTAATTCACTGACCTTTTCGTGGCGACAGTAACTTTACAGAGATATCACTCAAATGGGGCCAATCATGAATCTAGAAAATGCCAAATCCACCCAGAATACATTAGAAGTAGACACAGATAGTGTGCTGTCGCCGTTTTCTCTGTCATCAGTGCCTGAAGACGCGCCGGTGCGCCCCCGTCACGTGGTGCGCTTTATGATTTCTGCGCTCCGGGTCTGTCTCCAGTCGCGCTGGAGGAGAGACTCTCACTCCGCGGAGCTCCAGCTCTCATTTCACCCCCTTCAGACGGCCGAGAGGATGAGCGGATCCGAGCCCGGGCGTCTTCCTCCGCGGCGGTTCGTCCTCCCCCACGTCTGATCCCCCCCTTTTTTTTTTGGTCGGATGTTTCCCCTCCGAGCGTCATTTTGGAGAGAATGCGTCTTCTCGTTTTTGCGACTTTACTCGGAGTCCTTCTCGACGCAGGTAGGTCGCAAGTTGGGGAGACTGCGGGCGAGGGCACAGTTTGGAGCCCAGCTCCAAAAAAACCCCCCAAAACAACTGTTTATATTGTGTTATGTGCTAAAGATGTGTTTATTTCAACCATATTCGTGCGTAACAGATGCGAAATGCCAGTTACAGACAATAACTCACTTATTAAGCGCATTCCATCAGTAGTACAGACACTTTATATCATTTAATCTCAGAATATACTGCTCCAAAATTACTTTATTTTTATTTTATTTTACATTTAAAAAGCAGAACTAGTGCCTTTTGGTTTCTCATTTGTTCTGCGTATGTGGAGTCTGTGCGTAAAATCGGATCACCCAGATGTGGACACAGTACAAACATTTACAGACTGTCTTGTAATATACTTTTGGACCAACTTAAGGAAAAAATAAAAGGCAAGCCGTTTATAATCATGTTTGGTGCTGTGCTGGAGCCCTCTGCACAGTTTTGTCACAGCAGGGGGGGGAATTGACACAGATTCAAGCCAACAGCACCATCAAACCTGTGATTCTCTGCCCCCCTCCCCCTGAGCTGTTACTGTCCAGTGTTGGCAAAGAAGGTGAAGATGCTGCAGATTTTTTTTTTCTTTTTGGAGTTGCTCATATGAAAACATGCTGTGTGCAGAGCTCTTCCTTTACCTGTGTCTCTTTTTGTAGTTTTTGGCAGCGCCTCTGGTGATTCCAGCAAACAGGATTGTGTTTTGAAGATATTGTTTTTTTGCAATTGTTCTGCACCTGAATGCAGAAGCTGTAAAGGATCCTGCGTGCTTTTCTTATAATCCTTTGTTTTCGACTGTGCGAGGGGGAAGAAACTAATAGATTTAGAGCAATTTTCTAAAACTGATAAGCGGCGTTCTGCCCTCTGGTATGACAGATACCCCCTCCCTCCCTCCCCCCCCAAAAAAAGAAGAAGAAATTTCCTTGTTATCGCAATCTCCTTCCAGGTGATGGATGGAGGTTTGGGGCATTTGCTTGGTTTAAAGTAATTAGACTGGGGTTGCGGTGTAATATGTGGACCTTTATCAGTTGCATTTGATGGTGCTGTCAGAGCTGAGATTAATGTTTGGTGCCATTTCAATAATTACACCACTAATATATGTCAGCGGGGATGGAAAGCTCGTGTGGGACACTGAGGAGAGAAAGGGCAGGCGTGGTTGTCGGACTCTTTGATTGAACGCCTCCGTATGGTGCTGCCTCGATGACAACATCTTTTAGAAACTGAAGGCAGGTTTACATATAAATACACACACAAACGTGACAGTGTGCCAATTAACTCTGACTCATGTCCTTTTTAGTTATAAAGAACTTCTTGTGGGCAATTTTTATCCTCAGCTCTCTGTGAAAAACATCAGAGGTTCAGTAAAATGGACAGACTTCATACACTTTGCACAGTAACTGTACTGCCTTCAAGACTTAACTTTGAGGGTAATTTAAAAGGCTCCGTGAAGTCCATTTTCAACAAGAACAACAGCAGAATGATACTGCCTTTCTCCATTTCAGCTCTCATGACTTGATTTCTGCAGATGCCCTTTCAGCAGGACGGTCAGATTAATGATAAGCTTTCGGGCAATATGAGGAGCTCATCCAGGGAGCCTTAAAAGCTTCGGATGAAATTTGCAACAGCGTATTATCTTTTAAAGAAGACATGCTTCACTCCAACACTCACATTTTTATATTATCTCAGGAGATGGGAATTCACGCCGGCAATCTCCACATCGGCAGAGTGCATCAAGTCCTTCTCGCCGCCTGTTTTGTGTTGTAAATGGAGCTTTATCACCTCTAAAAATCAATGGGTTTATAAAGGGAATTTTAAAGCACCGCTGTGTGCTTTTCCTGATGGTTTCTTTACAGCTTCTTCTCACCTCAATGTGCGAATCTGTAACCTCTCTGTTGACATTCGAGACATCCAATAAACATGCCAAAGATTAGACTAAGCGAAGGAGCGTGCTTTGTAAAGTCACAGAAACCTTGGCGCTCCCTTTCCCTAGCAGGCGTTATGTCACAGCGCTGCGCAGAAGATAAAGAAGGTGACATTGCGCTCTCGAGGACTGACATTCGTCTTATTTGGAGCTGCAACACAATCAAAGGTCTCTCGCACAAAGCAAGATATATAAGAGCCTTGACTCCACGGAACAAAATGAAGAATGCGCAGAAACTATTCAGAAAAATGTGTGGAGAGAGGACACATTTCTGCTGTACATACATACATACATACATACATAATGCTGTATTGCAGATAGAGTGGAGGGATTCAGTTTGCGAAGTTCTCCACGGTGAATGTGATGTAATGTTTAAACATAATGCTTTTAAATGTAACACCAACCAAGAGTTCACCCCACCCAATCTCAAAGGAGCAGTTTGCTTAGTCGCTAATAATTTCCACCTGTTTCCAGTCTTTGTGCTAAGCTAAGCTAACCACCTCCACCACAGATGTGCGAGAAAAGAGGGAAGTCTCTTTCTTTTTCTCTTCTCATCTGAATCTCTACAAGAAAGAAATAAATTAATTTCTTAAAGTGTTGAACTATTTCTTTAACCATCATTTACTACCAGCATAAAACTGTCACCTGTAACATTTGTGCTTCTGTGAAACTGTATACCACATTTGATAAACAACCCACTTACCTTCCTGTGTCATCTCCATTTGGAAAAAAAAAAACACTCCACTAACGATTGAATATTTTGTTTGCGTGTTCCTGCTGCGGGCTGAAGGAGATGCCCTTCAGATCCAGTGCTACCAGTGTGAGGAGATGAAGCACAATGACTGCTCCACACCGGAGTACATCGTCAACTGCACCGTCAACGTACAGGACATGTGCCAGAAGGAGGTGCTGGTCAAACCTGATGGTAAGGTTTACACAGTTTACTGTAAATCTGTATGCACGGCCATGGGAGCTCCCCCACTGCTCTGTTTGTTCTGAGAAACACTGTTCCTGCTGCCCAACAATCAGATTTCAGTGAAATCTGGTGGAAAGTTAGGCCACAAGCCAAGAAACAAGTGATTGTTTTGTAGACATTTGGATGCATATTCAAATTAAAGTTTGTTTATGGAGCAGCATTAATACAGTGCAGTTTAAAGTGCTTTGCAGGATAAGCTGCCCTGTAGTTGTCCAAGGCCACAGGCCATAACAAATAAAGTAAATGTAAGACATAAATAAAGGGCTCATTTTGATGAAGGACGAGGCAGAAGAAGGAGAGGATGGCTTGTTCTCATATAAATAACGAAAATTAAATAGACTGTATTGCTGATAAATAAATGAAAAGAAGAGTACATGGGTTTCAAAATGGGTTCAGGTTTTCTACTGAATAGTTGAAGAAAGGGCCCGAGCATGCCAAAGGTATTTTGGTGCTGAAAATACAACTGCGAAGGACCTTGGTGGCGGTGTAGGCTCTCTAAGTTTTCATATTGCTCCTCCAGGACGGAGTCAGCGAAGATTGATAGTTAAGGATGTAAATAAAAAGTCTGGGTCGAAGCAAGAGTTCCTACTTATCTACCGAGGAAAGGTGACCGTCTGGAAACCTGAGACGGAGCTGAGCAGCACTTTGAAGATGCGCGACCTCTGAGCATTAAGTTTTATTTCTCTGCCATTCAGATGAGCGTATGAGCAACATTATTAAGTTGCTAAGCGCTTGCAATGTTCTTGACGTACAACAACAGGGCACGCAATTAGCATAAATACTGATGTCTCAGCTGGGACGAGCTGAGACACCATCGTAAACAAGATTGCCTTGAACAGCAGGTCAAAGAAAAAATCACTTTTATCACTTTTAAAGAGATTTTTTTTTTTTGCTGTAATTTGACATAATTTCAAGCCATGCAAAACACAGCCAGCATAAACAACAAATTAAATCAGATGTGATTTTAGCACCTGTTGGCATTTTCCCTCTTCTCAGTAAAATGTCAAAAAAGATTCGCCAAGGATACCCAACAGTCCCTGTTTCCTCCCTGCAAACACCTTTTAATCCTCATATGTGCGCGACTTCCTGACCCATCTGAGCAGGTCAGAACAATATCCTGTGATTTTCTGTGTATATGGAGACGTAATTATCTGTTATTTTGTTCCCTAGCTCAGCTTCAAAGGCAGAGGGACGAGCATTGATTGATGTGTGGATGAACTCGCTGTGTTACAGAGAGCGCAGTCTGGCAGAGGGGGCACCAGGCTGTGTTTTTCAGTTTTTCCATGTGGTATAAAACCTACGCATTGTAAGCCCTACGTTGTTTTTTCATGTTCGAGCTCACTTTTGGACGCTGTGGCGTTGTCGCCACATCGCTCCAAAACCCCGACAAACATTATCTCACTGGGCCAGTTTATCTGGCTCATTCGTCTAAGGAGAGACTCTCCCACACTCGCTACTGACATGATATTAAATTAGTTTTGCACTGCGATCCAGAAAATAAAATGGTTTGGCCTGTAGGGCCCTGACAAAAGAAAGAGTTTGAGGGGTGGTGTCTCTTTTAGCCTTCCAAAAGAAAAAGAGCAAAAGTAAAAGGAATGTAATGAAATGTGTTTATCTGCTATCCAAGTCCAAGTCCAAGTCTTATTAACTAGTTCCAGTAAAGTAATCTATAATCTATATTTCTTCTTTATTTTAAGTTCCCAAGTTTCTATGTTCCCAAGGTCTTAAAGTTTGTTCCCCATTTCAGTACTCTGTATGCACATATTAACCCTTCTGCTGTGTTCGGGTCAAACAATCTTCGCCCCAACGCTCGACCAAACCTGATCCTGACCTTGATCGGAAATTTTCAGTAAGACGCAGAAACTATTTCATGAACTTGTACTCCTTGATAGGTACGATGGAAATGGAGAGCTGCATTTGCCTCCCCAGTTTAACTGCCCAGTCGAGGGAGCTTTAACTACCTAACTCCTGACTCTAACCCCTTAACCCTCACCCTGGGAACATAAGACCGTTGGAGAGCACATATGTAGAACTATGAATCGCTGTTTCTGATTTTAGCTTTCATGTGTAGATTTGGCCTCAGTATTTCAGCACAATGTTGAGTATGTGTGCTATGAGGTGCAAATACATTCTTTTTTAACAAGTTTCTGTCAGAAATATTAAAAAGTCAGCCAGTTTTTAACCAACTCATGGAGGTAATGTTAACTTAATGAGCAAGCTAACCACAGCGCATACAGCCTGTAGGAAATGAGAAGCCTGCTATTGTTTACCTCTGAAATCAAGGACTTATTGTTTTATTAAAACTGCATTTTTTTAGATGTTATGAGGGCATCCAAAACTTCCAGTAAGAGCAAGGTAAATGTACAGTGGGTGCTTTCCTCAAATTCTGAAGCAAAAAAAGCAGCTCGAGGTCAAGTCATCTGTTTGGCAAGGTGACTCATGTTTTGAAGGATATCAGACAATTGGCTTGATGGTTAGACGCACTATCTTGTAATTGGAGTTTTACAGATTCAATGGAAGTCCTTGAGTAAGACATTTAACCTGCAACGCTACAGATGTTAATTTTATGCTTTGCCTAATCAGGAAAAGTAACAGAGTGCTGATACTCTCAGTAAAAAAAACAAAACATATATATATGTGAGAAAAGCAAATACTGTCACACAGGGAAAACGCTCATTTGTACATCTTATATTCATATTCAATCCTGTGTCCATATTTATAGAAAAGCATTCCCAGATAATGGGTCGTTCCGTCTACAGAGACAGAATTTATCTGAATTTGATCTTATCAAAACTTCTTCTTTGTCCAGTGAGAGGAAATTTCATTTGCAGACAACTGAAAACACAAGATAAATAACACAATAAGAATGTCACATAAATGATAAAATACCTGCTCTAACATACCATAGGAGCACATAGCAAATAAGAGCCAATATATACCAGATGGAGAAACATCACTTGATAAGGGAGTCAGCGGCTCTGGAGTGCAATAAAAAGTTATGGCACTTCAGAATATGACTTTTTCGTCTTCATACAAGCATACAAATTGTAGTAACATATACCACTCTGACAAACATCAGTTAATAAGAGCAGACGGGAAGTCAATAGCTCCACAGCCCTATAGTGCAATAAAATGCTGCGGCATTGCAAAACACAAGGCTCTTATACGTTACATCTTCAGTCAGAGCAATCTAATTACAGCAGGGGAAAATGAAAGGCCACTCTCTTCAGGCTGATGTTGTATTTTGCAACATGCCCAACATCTCAAAGCTGCATGCCTGGTCAACACTTTCTATGTCAGGTCACGTGTAAAAAAAATCTGAAAATATTTCTGGGTTTTATTTTTGCAGGAATACATTATCGGAAGTCCTGCGCCTCCTCCGGGGCTTGCCTCATCGCCTCCTCTGGCTACCAGCAGTTTTGCACCGGCAAGCTGAACTCGGTCTGCATCTCCTGCTGCAACACGCCGCTCTGCAATGGGCCCCGGAGGAAGCGGCCCGTCCCCTCGGCAGCGACGCCGGGCTCGCGGACGCACCAGCCCCTTCTCCCCCTCCTGACCTTTCTCCTGCTGACGCTCCTCCCTGTGACGTAGGCCGAGGATGCCGTCACATCTCCACTGTACAGTTTGTTTTCTTTGGTCAGAACTTTGCTGTTTTTTTTTTTTTTGTTCATTCAGCCTCACACTGTCCAGTTCGAACCAAATTCGAGCTTGTAAGCACAGCACAATTCAAAAGGTAGAGTTTAGCCTTCCTGCAGCGTTAGAGATTTTGGCAGCAGGAGAGGCGGTCAAATCAAATCAGTCCTTGTCTGCGCTGTGTAGCTGTCCTTGCAACTTCAGCTCAACGCATCAACTTGTTTGCACTTTTTGCTTTAATTTACCCTCTGTGGTGACCTTTACACACAGAAGTAGCTGCATATAAGCATCAGTCCAGACCACAAAACGTTGGGTAGCAGTAATTTGAGAAAAGGAGGGTTACTAAAGATGGCTGATGGGGTTCAACTTAGGTTTTCTGTTTTTAATATGAAGTCTCCCAATAAACTCAATTATCCAAGACTGCAGGTTTCCCTCATCTGGGTGTGTCGCAAGATACTTAAGGCCATAGCTAGTAACCGGTTAGCTTAGCTTAGCACAAAGACTGCAAACAGGGGAAAACAGCTAGTCTAGTTCTGTCTGAAAGTAACAAAGTTCTCATTCAACATCTTTGTTTAATTCATTTTAAAAAAGTGTAAAAACAAGAAACTTTCCGTCTTATGATTTCATGAGCTGTTTAGTGTTGGGACATTTCTTGGCTGGAGGCAGTTGCCTGGCAACCAGTGGAAACAAGGAAATGACTGTCCAGCCAAAAGATATCATATTTGTATCTGTCATGAAACAGAGAATTGTTGTTTTTTTTTTTAAAGGAAATGGCACATAGTATGTCATTTGGTGTGCTGTTAGGTGGATTAAGCTACAGTAAGCTAACCACCTGCTCACTTTAGCCATGTATTTAATGGAATAAGCACATTTCCCAAAACATCAAGCAGTTTTTTTAAGGGAAATCTTCAGTGTACAGTTAAAACTTTCTTCCTGCTTGGTCTCTTTCCTGTTTCAACATGACTATACTCCCCGTGCATGAAGCCAAGAAATGGTTTTCCCAGTTTGGTGGGGAAGAGCTTGACCGGCCTGTGCAGACCTCAGCCCCATCCTACTCCTCTGAGATGTACTGGCATGCCGACCTTGAGCCCAACATCAGTGGCCGTCCTCTCTGAATCTGGACTTGCAGCAGCATTTTGCAGCTTGTGTTTTTTTTTGAACAAGATGTTGGAGCGTAGTTTGAAAAAGACACAAAACATCCTTTTTTTTCAGGCATCTCACTGCACTTGTTGGGTGCCACAAGTGACAGCGTTCTCCTCTTCACTGCGCCAAAAGAGTAAAAAAACACACATATTTTACTTTGAAGGCTGAATGAACAAATTTTTTGTCCTTTCCTGTCGCAGGTTGACCTTGGAGCCCTGGACTGCTGGGATGCACTGAAGGAGCAGATTTGGACACCGTAATAGCTTTGTGTCCTCTCAGCATCACGAAAAACTGTCATTCCGATCGATACGACACCGTAACCGCTGAGAATGATGTTGGAAAAAAATGCAGAAGTGGAAGCACACCGGGCTTTGTGAATCATTTATTGCTCTTGTTGCCACAGAAGGACCATCCAGTCTGCAGTGTAGGCATCTCTCAATTTCTTTGCTTTTTGTGAAGTGGAGCGTTTTGTGAGAAAACCTGCTCTGAAGTTATTTTCTGGTTATTACACGCTGTCAAAGGTGCTGATAGAAGTCAGTCTATAAAAAAAACCCCAGATGTTTTTACGCTTTTATTTTGTGGGCTTTATTTGATTGATGGATTGAAACTGTTTGTTTTCTTTCTCGTTGACGCTGTTGCTGTTGTTGCTCTGAATACACAGATTTCATATTTTGAACTGATTACAACAAAACTGATAGGATGAACTCAAATTACACTCTTAATGTGAAATGACGAAGACGACACTTTGACTCTGGAGGGTTCTGTGGTCTCTTGCAGCATATTATCTATTATCTAATATATATATATATATATATATATATATATATATATATGTATTCCACTGCCGCACAGTATTAATTGACATTTTCAGATGTTGAAATGACCTGTTTGTGTAATTGCTTATTAATTCTCAATCATTAGATTCAAAAGTCAGTTCTGTCAAACAAGAAGCTAATTAGATAAATTAAGAAGCTGTTAATATTCCATATATTCCTTTGCAAAATGAGATATTGAACCGTCTTAGAGTGAGCCTTGGAAACACCCGGTATAATGAACAGTAAATCTGATATGACATAGTGCAGTATAAGAACAAGCTATAAGCACAAATTAATTCTCACTGGAGAGACGCTTCAGCGTGATATCAGCCATATATCCTTTCTCTTTCTTTAGACCTTTAAATGAAACATGCACCCAAATCATAGCTCATATTGCATGTAGTCAACGCTCAAGACCAAATATTGCATTTTATAATCTGCACCAATGAAAAGGAATTTAACTTATTGTATGGATCTTATTTTCATGTCCAGATGGGCATGTTGTGAAAATCTGAAATCTATTTATTTGTTTCTTGAAGTTGTATTTTACTGCTGTCATTTTGTTGGTTTTATTTTAATCTGTACAATATTATATTTACATGTAATGAATGTGCTGTAGACAACCACAGTGCAGACAGACAGTTTTCTAACTGTATTTTAATGCCACACATAAAGTTTAAAAAGGGTCTACAGCTGAGAAAGTGCACCGTGGCTCCTCCTGTGACACTGATTACGCGTAGTTTTCACACCATTACAATATTATTTTCATCTGAAGAAGAATCTCATGCATTGATTAATATTATGAGACTTAATTTGACTGTTCTGGAAACTTAACTTAAAAAAAAAAGGACTTCAACTTCAGACAGAAACGCGCCGTCTGATAAATGTTAATGGCAGTTTTTTGACTGGTCTTCTGTGAAGAGTAACGCTGTATTCTGCTGATTTGCGATGTAAATAAATGTTGCATAAAGCTTTGTTCTCCATACAAGTTTGTTTGCCTTTCTGCAGATAAATATCACATTTTTTGCAGCATGTTCCTCTGACTTAATGTGCTCTGAGTAAAAGACTCTCTGGGTTATGCTTGCAATTAATTGGAATTAATTAACTGGAACTATCCCAATGAACACTGTCTCAGTTTTCCCTATTTAATAATTTGTACCAAATTAAGTCCTTTGGAGGAACCTTCCTATAAATCTATTTCAATAATAGGTCCTTTCTCAGAAATGATAGGGAGCTGTGGGACCTGTCAAGTCTAAGAAATAGTCCCAGCAATGAGGTTCCTCTGTTGATTGATTGACATAAAATGTTAACACCCTTTCCTTCCTGGTAAAACCAAGAAAAATAGGAATAGTGTTTAAATCATATGACACATTATTTGACTCGTATTTTTGCCGCAACAGCCTCCACATGCAGCTTCACATTACAATTCACCTCAGCTCGGATGTGATGCCTGAACTTTGGGGGTGTTTGGAGGGAGGATGTGATTTTATTTGACTCTCTGGGAGATGAAATCCTCCGCTGCTGGTGGTCCCTCGGAGGTTATTTGGGCATAAACGCTCTCCCTGTGTCTTTAACCTTCACACAGCCTGGCGAAGGACGGCGTGAAACCAGTGTTTTATTAAATTAGCTACATTTCAGCATGCTACCATCGCCCAATTACTCAACTATTGATTATGTTTGTGCATGCAACCTCTGCGGCCTCTAAAATGAGTATGCACGAACATTTTCAGTGTTTCATTTAGACATTTTGCTTTCTTTCCTTGCATTATTTAGTCACATTTTCTTACTTGAGTCTACCTGTGAGAATTTTCAATTGCTAAAATTCGCCCGTCGCCAGCCTGCACTGAAGCTGATAAAAGCCTTATATGAAACAGAAGATTAAGGTTTTGTCAGACTGAGGAGAGAATACAGATTAGACATAATCCACTCTGCAGTACACCTGTCTTACAATGGCTGCTTTTGTCTTGTGGCGGCAACACCAGATTCCAGTAAAAAGTAGGGCAATTTGATTCAGATGTACTGTGATATCAAAGATCCGGGCCAAAACACACAGCAGGTGAAACACTCTGTCAGCCCCTTATCTGGTAAAGAAAGATTGAAACTGGGATTATTCCTGGCAATTTTAAAGAGACATAATTTTAAGTGACATAATGGTGTTTCCAAGTAACCATTTTCAATAATGCACTTAACAATGCAGTGGTGCATTGTTAGGAGACACAATAGAGCCTCTCCCACTGGATGTATCCTGCAGTCCACAGTAAAAATGCAGAGAAATGTGAAATATGTTGCAAGCGCCGCCACATTCAGCCCGTGAGACGAATCAACGTGGCGGTATCAGGTGATTTAGCCGTTTTTAAACCTCACTCGCAACAACCGCAGCATGAGCTTTGAGTCTATTAGTGGCAAAAGCCTCCTGCAGTGTGAGGGCGCGCCTGTATGGCAGAACACCATTAAGCCTGAGCACAGAGGAGGAGGAGATGGAGGGAGGAGGTGGAAGGAGTCAGGACTGACGATCACAGAGGGGAAGCGCCGACTGCAGACCTCCTGGGATTAAGAAGCAGCAAAAACAGGAGATTATTAAAAATAATAAGGCCCATCTCTGCCTTGCTCTAATGACAGGCGCGCAAACACAGTCGTATTAGTGCACTGGTGGTGGAAATACTTCAGTTGATGAGGGACCTCAACTCATCTACTTTGTTTACTGTGTAGGCTAAGTGTATTGGAAATAAGGGGGGAAATTATCTATTCTGGTGTGGGTGGGAAATGGTTTCAGGTTCAGAGCTACGGACTAACAGGGGACCTCAAGATCAAAAAACCTCCAGAAAGTCAATTACCCATAGTTCAGCTGTATAGATAGTGTACATTGTATTTAGTTATAATGAATTAGAGCCAGTCCACTTGAATGCATCTAATCTAATTCATTTCCATTTTTCTTCATGAATCAAATGCATGAACCCCGTCATCAATGGGCCTATTTTTTGGGTATTGATTAAATGGCCAAATTAAAATGAAATCCTATTAAATTACAGATTTCATTAAACATATTACATTGGATACGAACACAACGAAGCCCGAGGAAAGCACGGATAGCTCCAGCAATTATCTTAAATCTGATGACTTTGCAGTCAACCTGATACGAGGCTGCTCCACCAGACTCCATTCTCACTCCAATCCACTTTAGTGCCGTAACACAAATCTTCATTCCAGTAAGTAGGGCCAATAAAGAAAAGTAAACACAATTAAACCCCCCCAAAGTTACAGCGGCTGCGGAGGGGAAATTAATCTGCGTCTGTGGGAAAGTTAACAAGCATGAGACTGGTGTTAAATACATTGCACCTCTGCAAGAGCCGGAGAAATAAAAGAGAACTGGCTTGAAGAATGGTTGTAAAAAATTCCCTGTTACTCTGATTATTCCGTTCGAGGGAGGACGGTTTAATACATCTATTAAAACATCCTCCCCGGAACGATGGAGGAGTTTTTTAAAAAAAAAAGGACTGAGTCAGTGGAGGTGGGGTTGAAATGAATGATTTTGTTTTGTATGCTGCCACAGTAAATGAACCCCTGGCTCACGATGCTTAATAAGGCTCAGCGGCCTCTGTTGTTGCTCAGAAACGAGAGCGCTGGTGCCCTCTAGTATTCAAAACAGTGACACACAGGAATGTAAAGCATGTGCAGAAACCATCAAGGTCGGAGTTCTTTCTTTCTTTTTTGTCTTTAAAACACCTAAATAACACCTTCCGCACAATCTGACTGCATTTTAGATTTTTTACTGTTACTGGGTGGAATATTAAAATCCAAGACCAATATCAAACTGATCATTTATCACGTTAAAGTCCCTCCTCTGGATTTGGACGGTGTTGGTTTACATGAAAATGGGATCAGCCCGGTGGGTCCATGAGGTTGGAGAAGCCATTTTGTTTCACTTTCTGTTCATGTTATTTAAAGCCTGTTTGGAAGGAAGGGTTATTTTATTTTGTTTCGCCCTAACCAAGCGGCGAATTATCAGTCCGGCCATAATTTTCAGTTGACATGATAGTGAGAGTTATATTAAAATGAGCAAACAAATTACGACAAACAATTACATAGCATAAGTCATAAAACTAACTTAGTAATATCTGCCACATAGCTCTCTGCTGCAGGCCTACATGAAGTTAAATAACTTAGGTAACATTAGCCAACAAACCCCACCAGACGAGTGCACTTGGGTGAACTGAACTGAACAATTTGGGCTTTTTTAAATTGCGTTTGAATTCAAGTTTTCATTTTAAAGACTACAATTGTGTTACTGGGTTGTCCCCACTCTATCCTGCCTACAAACCTCTGAATGGCTCAACTGCTCCCTAACCACTAAACACTTTTCACTGAAAAGCAGCAACTTCAGACACAATTAACAATTACCAGATGATGATAAATGATCGCTGGTGCACCGAAAGTGAGGGACAAACTCTGATAACCACTGGTGTAGCTTTTCCTTGTTGGACATCAATGAAAGAAAAATACCAAAGTCGCGTTAGTGCTTTTGGACAGACATTAAAGCTATTACACAATTGTTGTCATGGAACTGTGGAAATTTTTGTGTTTGTGTAATTTCTCCCACTGCCAGAAGGAGGAGACAGAAGTCTCACACTCCAGCTTTAAGCTACTGGTCATACCAGACTCAAGCAAAGAAAACAATGTGTGTATTTAATCGCAAAAAGGTGAGTTCTGTTGCTTATGAGTTAAATTTTTTATTTAGAACAGGGAAGTCGAGTTACACAGTCTCACTTTAATGAGCAAAAAAAAAATCTATTTGAGACCTAAAAAGAATCTGAGCTGTGGGTGGTGATTCAGACGTCTGGATGCCAGGATTACATAAGATGAAATGTGATTTCACGGTCTCTCTGTTGTATTAAGCTCCTAAAATGACCCTATCTAAATTTCTCTTGAATCAAATTTAATTTCAGTTTGTCATTCTTTAAATGTAAGTTCAACATTTCATCTCTTTATTCTACTTGTTTTTATTCCCCAAAATGAAGCTTTTTTAAACTCACCAAGGTAAAAGCTTTATTAATAAAGTTCATTCTTACTGGTTCAGATAATTGCCTCGTGAGAGTCATTGCTCAGTTCCGTGAAAAGGAGAGGACAAAGGACGACACTTGTGTTTTGAACCATTTATCTCAGTGATGTCAAAGGAGAGTCCTTCTTTGATAATGGGCTCTTGGCGAATCTTTGCTCCAGCACTGACAATGTTGAAACAAATCGTCTCAGCAGCGGTTCTTGATAGAGAGTTTCCATCAAGTTGCTCCACAGCGAGGAGACGAGGAGCGTTTCTATCAGGAGCAGCAGAGCCGAGGGCTTTTCTGGGCGAGTCGGTGCGGTGAAGAGACTCTTGTATGAATGATGAGTCTGCCTGAGGACAAAGGGCCAATGTTCTCGGGCCCTGGGATTGGCTCTAATGCGGTAAGGCCCTCTGAAGCCAAACCCTGGAGCTCCGTCCTGCTCATATATCGTCTTTATCAGCGGCCCTCCATGCAGTCGCGGAGGGTGAGGACTGTTTTGTCTGGCCTTTGATGGCACCTAAATCACTGATATCATCTGGTGGCATCAGCAGAGCGAGATGAAGTTGGTTATTATTTTTTGCTTTATGGAAAACCACTGTAAAAAGCCAAAAAATACAGTTATATACATAAACAAAGACATGCTCACTATATTGTTTTTGACACAGTAAACATAAAAAATTGACTCCAATATTAAAGATACTGTTTGTTAGTTATGTTCTTTTCCCAGCCTGGACTTAAGACAGTGAAAAGTATTTGTTAGACTAGAACATGACATGGGATTAAAAACTTAATTTGATAACATTATATTGCACAAAAGTCCTACAAATAAAATCTGCTACAAAAAAGTGGTATTTATGTATTATTACATTTTACATTTGTATATACTGAAAAATTGGTGTCCACCTACCACTTAAGCTCTTAGTGTGTATATAATGTGCATTTTAACACTTATATTACATATATTTATACTTTTTAAATCCTAGTTTTAAAGGTATGCCAGGTGTTTGACTGCATGTTTGAATGTGATAAATAGATTTTTAATCTTCATATCTTTGAACTCAATTTCACCGCCGACTGTGATGGAAATTGTGGGGAGTCTACTTTAAATTCAGACCAATAAATGCACAAAAGCATTACTGAAACTTGGCCAAGAGGAACCGAGCATGAAGCAAAAAAAAAAAAGTTTACACAGTGTACTGACAAAACAATTATGCAGGATATCCTTAAAAAAGTCTTTTCATCCTGCTGTTTTAGGGGCATGAAGACGGTTGGTATTCAAAATAAGGTTATTTTCATACAGCTAAGTGTGTGTACAGATGAGCCATAAACAGAGATTATACTTACCTTGATGAGCATGAAGTGAGTAAATTCATTTACTTAAAGCGCCACAGCATCTACTTCAGTGTCTGATACAATTTCTTTTGTCTGCCTTCTTCCAGGCCTGCTATCGAAGTGTATTTATTTATTCTGGACACTCTATTGCATGTATTTCTTTCCATTAAATTTTTTTTTCCTCTTCTGATTCGGGAGTCTATAAGGACAGAGACTGTTGTAAGTTGTACAGATTGTAATACTGGGCTATACAAATAAAAATTACTTAATTTAACTCGACTTCAGGGCCACTGTGTCAGATTACTTTTAGTCAGAATCAGGTTTATTTTCAAGTAGGATTTCACATGTAAGGAAGTCATCTTGGTATATTGGTGCAAAAAAATATAAGCATAGTAAGGAGAGAAATATGAAGGTGAAACAAAGTTTTTTAAGTCAGAAGTATTAATTAAGTATAAATACACATAGGTTAGGATGCCAAGAAACAACAGAAGGAGTTCAACCAGTACATTTCCATTGTAGTAAACATTTTTTAACAATCACTAAATTGGAGCTAAACCAGGCTCTCCTGTCCTCAATAAATCATTGTATTTTGTGCTGCTGTGTGTTTATTTTATGAAAACTTGGCAGATATATGTTGTAACGTTTTATAACTAATAATCAATTTAAAAAAATAATCATTTTAAACATGCATTTTTAAACGAGGTTCAGCCAATCATAATCATTAACTAAATGAAGTTAAACGGTGGTTGCAGTAACAGTCTCCGTCCATCGGGGGCGATATTGAGCGCGTGCAGCTGCTGACTGTGCGCTCGAATAAAACATCCCCGAACCCGGAAGCTGTCCGTGAATCGGCCGCGGCTGGTTTTCATTCAGGCTGCCGCGACTCAAATCAACATATCCGTGCAGATCAGGTGCCTGGAAAATATCCTCACAGGTAGATTAAAAGGAGAGCAAGCATGGCTGGTCGGCTGCCGGCTTGTGTTGTCGACTGCGGCACGGGGTGAGTGACAAAAACGGGATGCTAGTTAGCGTTAGCTTGCTGTCAAACTTGCAGCTAACGCCCCTATTTAGCTTCAACTCTGCTGACGGTGCTCGGCTTGTTTACTTGTTTACTTAGTTATCTTCTTGCTTTTGACAAAGCCACGGTTACTGCTGCAGCCCGGCTGTTTTGTTTTGTTCGCTTTTATTGATTTATTCATTGTTTTGCACCAACTGCTTTATCATTTGCACTTCGCCGCTGCTAGCCTCTGAAGCTAATGTCACTTCCTGGAGAGTCCACCCAGCAGAAAATACTTCATCCAGATTACTTTGGCTTTTATTCAGTTAACACACCTTTCATATAATTTTCTTAACACTTTTACCAGAAGGGCACAACTATAACTTAACATTTATCCTCTTTTTGTTCCTTTTTTTTAGGTACACAAAGCTTGGTTATGCAGGAAATACAGAACCACAGTTCATCATACCCTCATGTAAGTCAATAAAATATGTCAAAAACTTAATTTTCTACAATTAAATTATCACTTTAACTGGAGTTTATTTAAGTGTATACATGTATAATAAGAATTATACAATAAATGAATAAAAGTAAAAAATGCATATAATGCTGGTGTTGATTGGTTGAAGTCTTGAAGAGTTACTTCTGAAGTGTTGTTAACTCTATTTTTTTTATTTCTAAAGTAACTTTTAAATGAGGATTTTGCTTCTGTGATTTGCCACAACATGACAGTTTGAGGCCAACTTCCTTTTTTTGTCACAGTCCAGTGAGATAAACATCAGCTCGACAACTTTAGCCGTGACATTTTCCGTGTGCGATAAAACCAGTGATAAACAAGCTGTAGTGTAAAATAAACGTAATCAAAAATCAAAGTTAAATACAGTTAGCTAAAGAAAATATAGTCCATCCCTTCTTTTGACTTCCCCAGGGTGGGGAAGTCAGGAAGTACTGAGAGACAAATAAATGTACAGTTTCTTTCTTCTTGTTGATGATTCAGTGTCTTCTATCAAGCCCAGAACAATGACATGTTAGCATTTGTCTCGATAATAGATATTCATTGTCTTAGGTTTGTCCTAAGTTATAAGGTTGCATTTTGTTTGATCACTTGAAGGTATCGCAATCAAAGAATCAGCCAAGGTCGGAGACCAGGCCCAGCGCAGGATGATGAGGGGCGTCGATGACTTGGACTTCTTCATCGGGGACGAAGCCATCGACAAACCATCATATGCAACAAAGGTAGATGAGAAACTTGAGCTTGGTCAGGAGGGACGATATTTTGTGAAGAGGGAACTGACATTTATGGTGTTTTCCTGGTTTTTCTTCTAGTGGCCAATCCGTCACGGGATAGTGGAAGACTGGGACTTGATGGAGAGGTTTATGGAGCAGGTCATCTTCAAGTATCTGCGGGCAGAACCTGAAGACCATTACTTTCTTTTGGTAAGACCAGAGCTGCATGAACAGTTCCTCTAATGTAGATCAAACTGTCTCAGTATTAACGTTTTTAACTAACCTCAGTTATATCACTGTAATTAAGAGATTGCAACATGTGTTAGACTTGACTATATATGATCAGAGGTGTCAACAATAGATTATCTATCTATCTATCTCTATCTATCTATCTAATTTGATCTTTAAATGCCTTTTATTAGTAAAGAAAAAACAAAAAATATGTAATCAGTACAGACAGGGACGGGGAAAACAAACTGCCTTTCCACCTGTCAGCATACCTGCCTTAAATTAAATTAGCTTCAACTCAGGCACGGTGCAGTCTCTCCATATTTTCGCTCTGTCAACAGCAGTGAGCAGAGATATTTACACAATACTGCAAATATTGACACATACTTGATGGATAAGCCGATAAAGTTTAAAACTGTAGCTTGAAGCGGGCAGGAAGAAAAACTGTATGTCAGACAGAGTCTCTATGTTGAAGCTGTGAGAGATGAAGATTGTTCTTGGCTGATTGCACCACAAAGTCTTGTCTAATATCCTGACATTTCAAAAATAGGAAAAGAGGTCAGTCATAGGTGTTTTCTGCAGCATAACAGAAGTTAAATCTTTTCTCTTGGTTGCATTTCTTGGTCTTTTCTCTAGAGAAGTGGTTTAAAGTCCTGCTGTATTCAGTGTTTCTGTCCTTCTCTCTGCAGACAGAGCCTCCCCTCAACACACCAGAAAACAGAGAGTACACAGCAGAGATCATGTTCGAGTCCTTCAACGTCCCAGGTCTCTACATCGCTGTTCAGGTAAGTTTTCACTATACAGTCCAGCACCTGAAGTGAACACTTGTCAATAAGTCAACATGGCTGACTGGACTTCATTTCCGCAGGACTCACAGTGTGAAACATACAAAACCAGACGTGGGATTGTAGATTTATCTACAAATAGATTAGATTTTTTTTTTCTATAATGTCTTTCACATTGATGAGGAAATGCCAATTTTCACTTCCTCTTTTTTTAAGTTTCACAGTCTGTTTTTTAAATTCTCACTAGATTTGAATCATGTCACAGTGTCATAATTTAGTACTTCTTAAAACTAGAACATAAATACTGTGTAATTTCTGTTAGCTGAGACCTTAAATCATACAGTTTTAAAGACACAATAAAGTAAGTTTTTTTATGTTATTTGTTAGGAGCAAAACAGTAAATTCGTACTAGCTTGCTTGACCCCAATTATCTCACCTTGCTCTTTAGGACGGTATTATCACTACACATTTTTTCTGGATTGAAACTGTACTTTCTGCATCAGGCTGTCCTGGCGCTGGCTGCCTCCTGGACATCCAGACAGGTGGGAGAGCGGACGCTGACGGGAACTGTGATTGACAGTGGCGACGGAGTCACACACGTCATCCCGGTGGTAAGCATTGCTTTCTTGGGGATCGTCTCTCTGCTCCCTCCTCGCTCTCAGGCCTAATCTGGTGCACGCTTGTCTTCCAGGCTGAAGGCTATGTCATCGGCAGCTGCATTAAGCACATCCCCATCGCTGGCCGGGACATCACGTACTTCACCCAGCAGCTGCTGAGGGAGCGAGAGGTGGGGATACCTCCCGAACAGTCGCTGGAGACGGCTAAAGCTGTCAAGGTCAGTGTGCTTTTCTGCTTTTTACAGCACTTTGAAATATTTTAGAAACCATTAAAAGCAACCAAGCCAGTGTTTGATGGTTTACAGCAAAGACTGGAGGAACATCTTACTTTGTTTGTTTTAAACTCTTAAACAGTTACTTCACCCAAAATCTTCTCAGTATCAAACCCTCAGTCCCTGTGGATGCGAAAGGTGGAGAAATGTCTGCACCAAACTAGAAGTTTAGTCAGTTTCTAACCAAATCCGAGCTTTGATTTTAGAAATCTATTTTTTGTGCATAAAGCGTCGAAATACAAATATCTAATAATAATAATAAATAATATACGGCAGCTGTATTGTGGTCTGTTTAGGGACATTTTGTTCCTGCATTATTAGTCATGCTCTGTTTCTGTCTGGAAACCTGCAAAAAGAAGGCCCCACAAAAGGAAGTGACACCCTCTGCAGATGTTAATAGTTGATGCTGGGCTCTCATGCATTTCTCAGCTTGGCCACTAGAGGGCAGAACAGCAGCACATCACTTACCTCAACCTTGACATAAAGCAAATATTTTGCATGTAAGAATCAAAACATATTAAACTAGAAGTCTTTTGTTACACTTTTTGATTGCCATGTACATTATTGTTGACAGTGAAAAGTTTGTCTTAAAGTTTGTCCTGTATTGTTTTTTTTTTTCTCTCTCTTTCTAGGAGCGGTTCAGCTACGTCTGCCCCGACCTTGTTAAGGAGTTTAACAAGTACGACACAGATGGCTCCAAGTGGATCAAACAGTACACGGGCATCAACGCCATCTCCAAGAAGGAGTTCACCATCGATGTCGGCTACGAGCGCTTCCTGGGGCCTGAGATCTTCTTCCACCCTGAGGTACAATAAAAACATAGACTGAGTTCTCGCTGATGATAAATGATGAAGCACAAACCCACTTATTTGTTACATACATATTTTCACTAAGCTGAGTGTTTTGCTATCTCGGTGTCGATCAGTTTGCCAACCCAGACTTCACCCAGCCGATCTCAGAGGTGGTGGACGAGGTCATCCAGAACTGCCCCATTGATGTCAGACGTCCGCTGTACAAGGTACGGAAACTCGCCTCTCTGCAACCGCTCCAGCCGCCACAGCCGCTTGTGTTTGTTTTCCTCAACGTCTCCCTCCTCCTTGTGTCGCAGAACATCGTGCTCTCTGGAGGCTCCACCATGTTCAGGGACTTTGGCCGACGCCTGCAGAGGGACCTCAAGAGGACCGTGGACGCACGACTGAAGATGAGCGAAGAGCTGAGCGGCGGCAAGTTGAAGGTGAGGAAACAGATGAAGATAAAAAAGTTGGGGAAGCTTGGTATTATTCAAGCCTCTTTCTGCATTAGATTAGTATTTAATATTGGTGCCTCAGTTCACATATTGTCATATTTGATTGAAACATTTTGTTCAATAGAGGTTAGAAAATTTAGATGTTCAGAAACTCTTTACTAAATACATAAACCAAAAAAGACCTTGAATGCAACAAAAGTTTTCCACTTTTCTTCTTCTTTTCTTTTTCAGTATTGAGTAAGCTATCCTCTTTTGTTGTTTTGTAGCCAAAGCCTATTGATGTGCAAGTCATCACTCATCACATGCAGCGGTACGCCGTCTGGTTCGGAGGATCGATGCTGGCGTCTACAGTGAGTATCCAGACTGTATTTTTACTTTCTCTAACAACACGTAATCATCCTCCCTGCAGCTTTTTAGATGTTTCTGAGTCAGCAAATAATTCAAAGTAGAAACTACACTCTGAGTGCTCCTTTGTTGAGATTTTACTTGAATAAAATGCTCAAAAATAAAGGGCAAAGGTTTCTCCAAATGCATCAAACTCTGATAAATTCAGTTTTTTTGTTGAGTAAAACACAGCACCCCCTCGCTTGTTGTTGTTATCTATGAAAAGTAAAAAGAATCAGTACTAACTGGGAGCATTTCTTGTTTTGGCAGCCTGAGTTTTACCAAGTGTGCCACACCAAGAAAGACTATGAGGAGATCGGGCCGAGCATCTGCCGCCACAACCCCGTGTTCGGAGTCATGTCTTAGGCGTCCGCAGGGGCGCGTTCAGCGGAGGCCGAGGAAAAATACGGGAGGAAGCGCCGCAAGACTTCACATGCTGTAGACGTCCCACGAGCCTGTGCACGGATGCTCCGACAGACCTGTTCATTCGGATAGAGCGACAGTGGACCAAACAAACTGCCAAAAGAGCGGCAACGTCCTCATAAATTAGAGGAAAGAGGTGACTCAGCCCAAAGGATCCTCAAATAAAATGTTTACTGCAAGTAGGTTAATAATAGGAGATAAATCTTTCATTTCTGCGTGCCTCGTATATGTACTTATAATATCCTCACAGGGTTGTAATATGTAATTAATCAACTTGAGTCCTGTATAAATGCACCTCTCTGTGTATATGGGTTGGGCTCTTGCGATGTGTTGTATACTCTTACACAAAAAAAAAATGATTTCTGTTTCAGGAAGCAGGACGTGTTAACAAGATCATTTCCCACAAACGTCATTGAATAAAACACCTTTTTGATCATTATGTCATCAAATAGGTGCAAACATATAAGACATTGTTACATATATAAAAAAAAACAATCACAGACCAATCACTGACCATTCCTGATTTTTTTTTTTTTTTTCTCTTCTTTTAAAATGTCCCTCAGTACCTGGAAGAAATATTTATTTGAATTTAGATGATTAAAACAAGTCAGGCATTAAAGAAAACTCCTCAGATATCATTAACCTGTTCAAATAATGTTTCCCAGGTCGCACTGAGTCCAGTCCTGCCTTCTTTCCTCCTGCTTTAACCTCCTCCTCCTCCTTTAACCTTTTTCTTTTTTTTTTAAATTTGCATTAATCATCTCTTGAACCTGTCTTGGAAAAAAAAAAAAAGAAGTCGTATTAATATATGAACATGCAGTTTGAATGACTTTTGTTGGACCATCACTGTTGCCTAGATCTCAGTTATACTGGATAGCCTTGTACTGTACCAAATCTAGATTTCAATGCTGGCATTCCAATAAATGCCAAGGAGATATTTCTACAGTTGTGATCTCTGTTTTTATTTTCAAGTTGTCTTACATGAATATGTTTGAGCCACTGCCTCTGTGTTAAATATGGCATCTATTCCCAACATTACGCAGTTATTTTTGTGAGCTCCGTGTAACTGTATCCCTTCAAACTGACCAACACATGATGCAACCGTTTATTTTCATTTAACCGCTTCAGGCACCTGCTTGGTCAGTCGGCTTGGGTTCGCCGCTGTGGTCACTTACTTCTTGCAGCCTCAGAGAAATGGGCGCATGGATGCACAGTTGAAATGCCGTAGAGAGCGATGACAGAGTGAAAAATGGCGAAGGGAAATGGAAAAGGCAGATTTGCGGCTACAAAAACGGGAAAGTCTGGATAGACGGGGCGACAGAGCGAGCCATGTCTCCCGCTGAGAGGCTGAAGGTGCTCCTCTTCTTGGCTTTGTTCTTCGGGGCAGTGGGATTCCTGTTCACGCTGCTCTCCTGCGGGACCGAGTACTGGCTGCTGGCCATCGAGTCCTGCGGCCGGACAGAGGAGGGCCACGGAGGAAGTGGCCTGAGAGGGGGGAAGAGCAGAGCCGAGGTATTTAAACTGAGCACTTCAGGCAAGAAAAGCTGATTAGTAAAGATCCTTTTAGACGTGGGAGTAATTCACAGAAATGCATTAGAAATAGAAACATAAAATGAATTAAAATGGAATAAAAGAAGTACAATAAGACAAAAATACACTGTTTTGTGCAATTTTGAGAATAATGTCATGCTGTGAGAATAATTAAAGTAATATTTACAGTTTAAAGTAGGTTGCTTCTCGAGGAAAAGTCTATGATCAGAGCTGGAAAGTACATTTATTCAAGTACTTTACCACATTTCAAGTACTAAGTTATGTACTTTTTACTGCATGACATTATTTTTAAACTAGTTATCAGTTACTTTGCGGATTCAGATTAATAATAAAAAATATAATCAACAAATAAAACATTATGTTATATGTTAAGATAAAACTTATATTGATCCTCATGCTACCCAGCAGATTATAAAGTCCTTAAAATGAGTTCCACCTCACCACCATTCTTCCATCAAGACTTGTGAATCTCAGATTGGGATCAATAATAAATCCCGCCAATTAAATAAAAATAAAAAAGAGCAAAAGAGACTCAATCAAAGGAAAAGGAGAGTTTTTAAAGTGGATGTTCGGGCGCATTTGTGATCAAAACTTCATGTCCGTGTAGAATGAAAGAAGTGGTGAGAATGAGATAACCATGTGTAGTTTTCATCTTTATCCAATGCAAACAGAACATTTTATTACACAGTACAAACACCACCCAGCTCATTCAGCCCTTCTTCAGTTATTAAAGTGCTCCTTTAAACTTGTCACAGGCAGAAACGTGGGATGAGTTCTCCAGTCGTCCACTTTAGACTCTTATTTCTTCCTCTTTCATGCACATGGTCAGTGAGGAATCCCCCGCTGGCTGCACTTCGCTGTCTTCACCTTCCACCATCAGTCAAACTTCTGTCTATTTCCAGAGAGCCGATGGCCACACGTTTCTCTCAGCCTGCTGTCGTAGGTCTGCAGCAGGCCGAGGACACCTGCTCGGACGTTTAAATGTTGCTCTTACTTCATCATGTTGTTGTCATCGCCCAGGCTGCAGCAACATATTCTCCAAAGTTATCACAGGAAAATGTCAAAATGTTTTATCCCCACGTGGTTTTTCTGATTCGTCAGGCTGAGGACGGCGTGAGGATCTTCCATGAGGGTCTGTTTTGGCGGTGCTCCTTTGCGGCCCTTTCGAGGGAATACTCCGTGTGGGACCTTTGGATGTGTAAGAGGCTTCACTTTGCAGTTGTGTGTGTGTGTGTGATGCAGTAGTGCTTCCAGATTCGGCAAAAGCCCTCGTAACTGCCCTCTTCCCCTTCAGCGAACCAGCCGCCATCAAAGGTCTGCCAGGCCGCGTTCCTCTTCCCATTTCCTGCTAACGGGCCTGTGAGATCGTGGGCGGAGCCACGAGGTTTACCGGCAGAACCATATGAACACCACTCTGCCATCGGTCGGTTTTATTTTCTCACATGAACCATTTATTTTTACATCACTGTGCATTATGATCACTTATGAGGCTTTACCCTGCAGTTTTTAGGACCTTCTGGAGCATCTTCCTGGTTACAGGGTTAACGGCCGTCTTCATTGGTGGATTTGTCATCATCTGTGCCGGCCCACTGGCCAATCACAAACTCTATAAAGCGGGCGGGGCCCTTCAGCTTTGTGGCGGTAAGGACAAATCAGCAAAAAAGTGTAAAAAGTAATATTCACCACAAACAGATCTAACTCTGAGTGTGTGTTTTTCTCCTAAATTGCAGTTAATTTGAGTTTGATTAATAATTTGAGTTCGTCAATCACATCCTGTTTATGAAGGTTTATGGACAGGAAACATTTTATGCTATTTGGGAAGGAAAATTAACTATTGAGGACACTGTAACATCATTTTAGCAGAAAACCTGATCTGTTCAAAGAGGAGAAGCAGAAGCCACCACGTACAAACATACAAATACACAAACCAAAGTATAAAATGACATGAATTACATGTGCTAGAGCCGTTTAGTGCCATGATTTAATAGGAAAGAGGTAAAGTGTGTACTTGTCAAGTCTCAGAAATGGCAGATGTTCAAAGAGAGATTAATGTGATTTTGAGACTATGAGAGGATAAAGAAAATCATTAAACCGAGCAGAAGTGACTTGATTCATAAGGATAAATACAGTGAACTGCGGCGATGGATGAAGTGGAGAGAATCCTTCATTGTGGTTGGACGCAGCTGGTGGTCAAATCGCCGCATCCGCATGCTCTTGATGTGTCTTGGATAGAAAAAAACAAAAAAATCAATAGGTTAGAGGAAGAAATATGATCTGAAGTGTTGCCAACATGCGCGGTCACATGTGCAATGGCTGAAAAAAACCCCACAACAATAATGCATGCCGTGTTGTAATAATGGAAATGAGGAGCCCCGCCATGAAACGTACGCCTCTGGCATCTCTGCAGGAGACTTTGGCCAAGACTTTTAAAGGCCTCAGATACTCACTGTACCCCAAATATTTATTAATCTTAATAAACCCAGAATTTGTACATTTGTAATTTAACTGTTTAGACCCTCCAAAGTGGCTTCTGAATATCCATTTTTCATATTTCATCTTTTTCCACAGTCTAACAGCATCATTTTATAAACATTTCTTCCAAAATTCACTTTAATTTAAGTAATGTTAGATTTGCTCTATATTAATTGGGTTTTCAACATTAAAAGCACAATATATGTACATATTTTTTTTCCAGGAAGGAGAAAGGCAAATATAAAGTGACTAAATGTGGCTTTTAATTTTGTAAAAAGAAAAAAAAAGTGCAGTTAAAAATCTGTTTTCTAATTTTTAACGAATTCAGCTTAAACAGCAATAAAAAAACAAGTAAAGTTGCACTTAATTGTAAAAAGAAGTCACTAATCTTGATTGTGTTTGATTGCTGGAGGCTGCTCGTCAGGTAACATCGCCTACAGCTGGACAGAGCTCTTAAAAAGCCTCAGTTTGTTGCGTGTGAGACTGTGAAGAGACATCATCAGTCTCACTCTGTTTTGGTTGTGTTTCTGCTCATTTCTTTGCATCAGGTTTCAGTAAAGCTCTGAGACGAGGATGTGGTTGCTTCTAGTCCCTTCGTTAAAGATCTTGGCTGAACCTTTTCTTCTACCTCCCCCCTGAACTTTCCTTTCACTCAGGATTGTTGTTTTGGGGAACGGTTGGAAAGAGTTCCCGGAGTTTATATTCTACAGGCGATTGAAAAATTTCAGCGAGGACAACAAAGTTGACAGTAATCTTTTGGAAAGTCTCAGATCTGACGTCAAAACGTGGCTAACCCATCACCCATAATCAATATCTGCAGATTCAGGACGCGGCTGCCAAACCAATAGAATGTGATCGCTGTCTCCGACTATAAATCAAATGTCCAGATTAATATCCACACAGAGAAAACATCATTTGTGAGCCAACATTTGCCTCAAAGCAGTCTTTATATAAGGGGGGGCCACAGACACAGTTCAAGCTCCAGGTGTGAGTTTTAAGGACTCCTCTTAGATCTTTTCAGATAAAATATACAGCTTCTGCAAAGATTAGAATGAACTTTGAAGTAAATGTGAAAATTGATGTCCAGCCATTAGAGCCTTAAAGTCCACAAGACTTATTTTTTTTCTTATTTAACTCAAACAAAACCCCCCTTGTGTTTCTCTTACCCACCTGAACAGGATCTTGAGTGCAATCATGTACATATTTCACAGTAGAACGTTATATATTAAGTATTTTTAGCAGGAAAATAAACAGAAAAGAAAGAAATAAAATTATGAAAAAGCAAGACAAACAAAACACACAGTTCAATGAATAGTGATTTAAAAACTGTTTATTGAAATATTGAAGAAAAAAGGAAAAGTATTTGCACAGAAAGGAAAGGCAGAGATAAATGACTCAAATTTTGAATTTCCTGCAAGTAGAAAATGAAATACACACGATGTCACACAAACATAATATTACCTTTTCACTTAATCACACTTAGAACTGGATAAAAGGCCTTATGTACATTTGTTTGATGCTCCAAAAGTGAGGTTTTTTTAACAGTGCATCAATACAGAATGGCAAATAATACATTTGATTTAAGATCAGAGTCTGTTTGTTCTCATATTGAAAGCAGCGACTGGGATTTAAATTACGCTACGGTATGAGATGTAATATCTTATTCTGAGATGAGCATAATCATTCAGTGGCTGGAAAAAGAAGAAAAGTCGCAAAAAATAAAACAAGAAAATCTCTCATGATTAATTTATTTTGAATTTAAAGTAGCAGCTAAAGGGCCAAACACAGACACAATAATTAAACATAAGAATCACAAGAATTATGTAACGACTTGGACTGAGTCTTGAAGCAGTGACTGTAGTTTCCTCTCTCTGTTTGTCAGGTCTGAGCCTGCTCGCCGTGCTGGTCATGTATCTGATGTGGGTTCATGTCCTGGACACTCTGGAGCAGTTTGCCCACCATCAGACGGTCTCCGGCTGCCCCTCCTTCCACCTCGGCGTCCAGCACGGTCCCTCATTCCTCCTGGCTCCGGTCGCCGTCTTCTTCTGCCTGCTGGCCGGCCTGCTCTTCATCCTGGTGGGCCGCAGGATCGAGGGGGCGCAGCCGGACGAGACAAGAGACAAGATTCCTGAACTCCCAGCATCTGACATTTATGTGTGATTTTCCCCCTGAAATACAGAGGAAAAAGACCACAGTGTACCTTCTGCTTTAACAGATCAGCAGACTTGTCTATCTGGATTATTTTTAAAATGGTACATGCCAGTACAGAAAAGATGCACCAAAATATCCTGTAGATTCACTTAATGTAATCTAAAAGTTTTTGGGCCTTTTTTGAAGTTTTGTTTTCCGCTTCAGTCAATAAATATAAAGTGAAATAAATCCATAAAATGTGCATTTTTGTGATATTTTAAGCAGTTTTATTGGAGACATCAGATGAACTGTATAATGGTCAGCATCCCATCCCAGCAAGTGGATGCAATATCTAAAAAGTATCTGGTGACATCATGAAGGTCTGCTAAAGTATTCCTGCTTGGGGAAAGAAGCTAAAGATGTACATTAACTTACAGACCTGCACTTCCACACAGGTGGTTTCAGTCATTCTGCATAATTACTGTTTTTTAGTGTGTTACCTGTGCGCAGTCTGTATTTCTATTTGTAATTAATTTCATGTCATGCAGCTCTTATACAGCATGACATGTTCGGTGAAAACAGCTCACTGAGACTTTTGACTTGATGTTGATTCAGGCGGTCCCTGTGAACAAAGGTGGTAGTGTTTCACCTGACGTTAGGTCACATGTTCCCTTCTGCAGGAGGCAAGGAGACAGTCAGAGCAAACCCCAGCACTATTTAATCTGATGCTGCAGAAAAATCCGACCCAGTGGCTGACATTAAGAATAACTACTAGAAACTAATGTAAATAATTGATCTTCTTCCTGTTCTTGTTTGCTTCTGCAGCTCATACAGAGATGCTACCACCTACAACATTTTAAATGCTGCTTACATCCATCAGTAACAGTAATCCAAGAAAATAATGAACACTTGGTGAACCATTCCTAAAGCACAAGTTTTACTCTTAATACTTGTATATTTTGCTTTCTCAAATATGATAGAAAATAGAGGACTTTTACTTTGTGGATATACAACTTAAGATAATTGGATGTTTCCACCGCTGCATAAAGTCTTGGCTTAAAGTAGTACTCTGCATCATGTGCATATAAATGTCAATTATGTTTACTCGGGTTTCATCTGTAACCGATTTTAAGGAAGATTCTGTTCTACAGAGACAGTCGGGAAGCTCTTTTATCTGAGAAATGTACTGGAATATATATATTTTCTGTATTTAAAGCACATACAAAGATCAGACACCAACAGAAGAAGTCCAGTCACAAAACTTTAATCAGACAAAAAGACAGCAGTGGTCACACATTATGATTGACAGGTGAACACTCAAACAGACTCAAACAGTTAACCAAAGACCAAAAACCACACATGTGGATCTTTCTGATTAACCACCTCCATCAGCGAGGATAATTGGAAATACTTCATCTGAAGTTGGGTCGTTCTAAAAGATTTTTCTAATCGATTTAACAGATCCCATTGTGATTAATACTCCAATACTCCCGCTCTGCTTTTATTATAATTGATAAATCAATTTTGACAAAAGTGGAGAGGAGAGGCCTGCCCGGCTGCTGGTGTGTACGTTGAAGGATTGAGTAGATTGAGTGTGACCGGGCCTGCCTGTCATTAGGACATCAGGTTGGAGCTCTGAGATATTGGGTCAGAGGGAGAGAGAGATTATAATAAATTAGACTGTCATAATCCATTTTCTGTCAGGAGGGCCACTTCAGGGACGGATCCCGGAGCAAGTAAAACGCGCAACAGCCACTAGGGGACAGTGTTGTCTCAGGGTAACGTCTCCAACCTCCATTTAAAAGCCAAAGTCTTTACGATGATGTCGGACAACATTACGGCACAATGCAAAGTTGCAGAGTTCGCATCAGATTAGGCCTACAGAGGATGGAACCAGGAGAGAAATTTGTAAGTGATAATTAATTCAACTCCTGTAATTTTCCTGACAAACAAAAGGAAAATGATTTTTTTTTTCTTTTTCTGCAAGTTCAGTATAGTTAACATTATATTAGAGGGAGGAGGTGGCGGAGGAGAGGGGAGGATTGCGGAGCCCCACAGTCACACCTTGATAATTGGAAAAGGCAAACAGAAGTGAGACCTTGCAATGATGGTGACAAAAGGGAGAGGAAAGGGAGGGGAAAGTGGGGGAGGACGGAGAGAAAGAGAGAGAGAGAGATGGAGTTGACACTGCTCATCAGCGAGTCTTTCGATATTCTTTCATGTCTGACGCTCCCGTGACTCTCCATCCCTTCTCTTCTTAATCTCCGCTGTGAACTAGGTGAGTATAATTACACCTGAGCATGTCACATTCGTTTCCCCGGCCCTCGCCGCGTTTAAACATCTGTCACCTCCTCTCCCTCGTCACGCCAGCCGCCGCCAAGGCAGTTGCGGGGGTTTAAAAGGGCGATCTTTATTTTCTAACGAAGGCGAGGAGATCCAGTCATATCGCCTGGTTTCAATCTCCAAGAGCGGGATCGTGGCAGATTCATTACTCGGGTCCAAGGGGTGGATGCGGTGCTGTTGTAGCTGTCAGCCTCGGACAGCGCACACACACTTTTTATATACACACTCTCCGGCACCACTGTAGGAGGCCTTTTACATCACATCCTCACACTGGGTCTTTGTCCTCAAGTAGATAGAGCTGTCCACAGCGATTACGACAGGAGCAGCAAAGACGGCTGAAGATGCAACTTTTAAAGACACGACACCTAAACTCGTCTCATTTTTTTATGCTTTTAAAGACATTTGACCACAAAGGTTTAAGTTAATTTTTCACTTGTTAATTTAGTTTGTGGTATTTTTGATTGCGTGGAGGCCGACTGTGTTCAGGCCAGTCGAGCTGAAGCCATGCGCGTGGGGCTGTACTAACAGCGATACTCAGCATTTGAGAGGTTATTTTTCTAGTTATTCCAAAAACAAAAGTATTTAGCCCCCGAGTGGTCAAATCATCGTTTTCCTCCAGTTTATGCAGGCATTTGCTTTAACCTAATAACATGTCAGTGTTTTGTCTTAAGTGATGGCAGCTTTAATATTACAATTGTGCAAAAAAAATGAATTTGAGTCAAACTCAGTAGTTTGAGAAAGAATTGGTATCTGCAGGGTGATTTGGAAATCTAAACATGTCTGGTTTGTTTCCTCTGCACTCTTAAATTATGCTACTTGCCATGTAATGCTGCTGATGATGCTTGCATGCAGCTATAAAAGATCATAAATGCGGGCCGAGGTTAATGTATGCACATAATGTCCCTGTATCGAGCAGGCAGTGTCGTGTAAAGCACAAATAATGGCGTGTAAGGATGCTCCTACTTTCATAACACTAAGACAAATATAATGAGCAGCCATTAAAAGCTGGACACAACCTTTTCTGTGATCCCGCCGCCTTCCCCGAATCCCCATCCGCCCCCTACACCCCTTCTCCCCCCTGTTCGCTCTCCACGTTGGTACACTCTGCTCTACCTCCACATTACCCAGAGGCCAACCCAGGGGGCGCAATTATTCAGGCCTTTGCTCAGCCAAGTAGAAGAAATTAGCCTCTTCTCCTGAACCAAGACCTTCTAACCTGCACCAGGACCTCGGGCTGCCTCTCTGACTAGCATGACCCCCTGTGACTTCCCTCACCAGACCTTGTTTTCCATACATATGAGCCCGAGCTGGCCAGAGCCACGCTTGGCTGCCAAAAGGGCTCTCCTTGCCCCGTCTGGCAAAGTGGGACCGGGGAGCTGCAGGCGGTAAAAAATCCAACACCCCCACACTGCCTCTCCTGCCATTCGCCCCCCACCCCCACCCCCTGGAAGGATGCTGCTGTCCTCGGGCCATCGATGCGCTTTTACAACAGTTCAACAAAAAGTCTGAGACGGTGAGCAGCTGGGCTGAGATGTCATTTTCTTTGTGGCCTTCAAAGCCGTGATTACAAAAGCAATATTATAAATTTCATTTTGGAGCAGGACTAGAAGTTGTGTAACCTCTAGTCCACATTTCAAAGTTTTCAAATGACTGCAGGTCGATATCTAAATGAGCAATTACGGAAAAGAAGAAAGTGATATAATGAATTCAATTATGATGGAGTATGTTCTCCGGGTGTAAAGAATAAGAGCCTCTCTCCCTCCTTTTTATTCCTCATTTGATCTTTTCTGTAATTTGCCCTATTCTTTTTCTTCATTAAAGTCATTTTGAGTCACAGGTGATTCCATTTCCCACGTTTGCGCTGACAGATCCTCCACTCTTACCTTTTCTCTCCTCTCCTGTCTGTCTTTGCCTTTTCCCACCTTCCATTTTATCTATTCAGGCCAGTCAGTGGTGGATAATGAGGTCTGTGGCCTGGCACCATGCTCCCTGACTCAGAGTGCAGGGAGGGCTTGAAAATTGTCATGGCTCTGCAGATGTACCTCAAATTCTGCTGTTACAGGGTGTGAATACACAACAGTGCATCTGTAAAAGTGGATATGGGTCAAGTCTGCGACATATTACACGTAAAAATAAAAACTAAAGTAGATTTCCTTTCCTTTGATTGGACCTGATCCTAGCTGACATTGGGCGAGAGGCACAGGACACCTCGGAAATATGCACATTGCTAACTTGTAAACCACTGGTGACAATATGTTAGCTACAGCCATCTATAGATTGTAAATCAGATGTGTGAAAATGTAAATAAAAGAATGTACTTTTATGTCATTTATATGTTTAAAAACATAAGTTTTTCAAGGATTTATCTTCCAGGACAAGGTGGAGACGGTAATAAAGCAGCATAGTCAATTCTGCAAGCTATGTTTGCTGTATCACTGTCTTTGTACCTACTAATAAGGACGTGCAAATGTCTTTATTAGAGTTTAATTGTTAAAGATGGGTGCATTTTAACATTAAAACCATGTCTATTTCAGCTGTAATATATCAACAATATATGCAGAGTATTAAAAATGACTGGAGTGTTTTTTTTTTTTTCCTCCGGATCAGCCGTGTCTGGCAAATGGGTGACATCCAGTGGATTCACTTTGAGCATTTAATTCTTTGTCTTATTTCATATGAGGGGGCGAATATCCCTCTTACCGCCTTTCTAACACTCTCTCTCTCTCTCTCTCTCTCTCTCTCTCCTGTCTGCTCTCAGCTCCTCACAGTCTGCTCTGTAGTCTCTCTATCTCTCCTTTATGACAGGCCTCTTACCTTGTGACTACAGATACCAGGCAGCTGAGGGCCTTATCGTGGCCGGGGCCAAATGAGGCGCAGGGAGGGAAAAACGATGGCTTTTCTTTATCTTTCCGTCCCCCCTCCCTCCCCCTCCTCTCCTCTCCGGGCCACTATTTCATCAGGTCACCGTGTGTACATTCGGAAGGGCAAACTGATTCTATTGAACTAGTCCAAACCTCGCCTCACCTGGGCCTCGTGGCTGCAAATGGGCTTTACCCCCTGTTTTTCTATTTCCTTCCCCCCCTCAACTCCTTCATTCCCATCTATTTCCTCCTTTCTCTACCTCCTTCCTTTTTTTTCCCAGAGAAGACGATCAACACCGTGTACTGGAAGAGAGAGCGAAAGACGGCGAGAAAGATTAAATCCAAGTTTCTTTCATCCATGAACGCTTTCATCTCTCTCTCTCTTTTTTTTTTTTTTTTCAAACAGAGGGAATTATCAGCGCCGCAACCGACATTACAGGTTTTTTTTTTTTTTTTTGACGGGGTGATGGCGTAGGGAGGGGATGGGAGGGTGGTGGTGGAATGAGGGAGGAGCGGGAGATGAGGAGGAGGCGGGCTGGAAAGTGAGGTGGTTGCCGATCGGCGAGGGGATCCACTTCCTGTGCATCCTCGGGTTTGTCGGAGGTGGGGGGGTTTATCTACCGAGGGCCAGGGGTGCTCCCCTTTGTCTCGCCTCCCATTTTCCTACCTTGAGAGCGTTTTTGATATTGAATTACTGCTCAAGTGTTGCGAGCCACTCTTTTAAAAACATACCACGAGGGAAGCTGGCGCCCTCCTCAATATCTCAATCTGACTTACGGATTGAGCGTAAAATAGTCAAAACAAGCGGGAAACGGAGCTCGGCGGTGGAAAAAGCGGCGACGACTTACTTACTGGCGCTACAGGAATGGTGCTAATCCACCCTTTCCAAAAATGTAACCAAAACTAAATAGATGATCCCCCCCCCCTCGCCCCCACCACCCTTCTGTGACACTTGGCATGACGTCTAATCTCCACTGTTCTGAGTGTTTTTTCATTAAATTTGTGTCAGGACTAATTTCGAGGGGAATGAATACAGATGTCAGGATGCCATCGAATCCCATCGCGGGGCCTTTAATGAGATAACAGGCTTTAGTCAAAGAATTAGCGCTATTGAAAAAAAAAATGAATAAGATTAGTTCAATGGGATGTGGATAGAGAGTGGAACGGGGACTTTGGCTGTCGAGAGGAAGAGAGGGAGAGTGAGAGAGAGAAGAGGGGAGACCGGAGTCGTATCAGAACCTGCCCTGCCAAATCACAAATCTATTTCCAACACTGGTATTAATTATCAAACTAAAGCTGCTGTTGCATATTGATTCATCGGGGTGCACGCTTGTATTATCTCCTATTAAGCAGGAAAAAAGGAGAGATTATATGAAGCCTTCGGGGGTGTTTTATGGATCCTGTGAGACTGTTAAACCACGTCACGGACTCCGGAGCAGCAAGACATGCTCCCTGTGTTTTTGTGTGTGTGTGTGTGTGCCCTGATGTTGCGCCTTATGTGGGCTCGAGTGCATTCTTAAGCTTTAAATTTGATTATTTTGGTGAACGTTTTTCAATTAGCCCCACAGTTGTGGCCTTGAATATATTTCTGCGTGCTGAAATACGCCTGTCTGCAAATATATCTGCGTGTATTTCAGACACAACGGCGATATTTAAGGCTCGTCTCGGCCGTGTGTTGGTGGCTCCAAATGGCAAATAAGCTGCAACTTCCATACAAACGTGTCGCCAAACTCCAGTCCAAGGCCATCTACAGAGAGGAGAGCAAGGTGGGACAAAAAACACTAAAGCAATACCTCATGCATGCAGGGGTTAACTTTGATTTAATTTGACAAACTGTAAATTTGTTGAGGGATATGCAAGCACGGAGTTAATTAACATTTTTGGGACTCTAAGATTAGATTTTGACACAAGGCCCTAGAAATCCTTAAAACTAAATGCAAACAACACAAGCTTCACTTTCTTTGCACAAATGTGACCCTTTAAGAGGTCTGTTCATTCATCCTAAACATCCAATGTACCAACTGTACTGCCACCCTCTGTAAGCTAGCAAGGCCTGATTTTGTGTGTGTTTGTGTTTAATGTGGCATTTCAGCCTCTGACCAACTTGAAAACCAGAAAAAAACCTCTCAAAAGTTCTGTCATTGTCTCTTTCCCTTTTTCGTCTTCAATTTCGAATGTTACATTTCATACAGCCCCTGGATGAGAACTTTTTTTTTTTTTTTCAGCCTGTGTGGTCACGTCCTTGCCTCAGTTCATGTCTCAACCTCTCCCCTGGGGGCGCATATTCGCACCCACTTGTGTCTTCCCATTAACTTTGTATGCACTCACCGTGCCTTAAACTCACCTCACGATCCGTCTGAACGCACAGCAATGCAGGGCTACTTGTATGTCCATATCTGCATTTACCACAACTCAAATTAAACACACCAACCAGACCTTTAGGGCCTTGAGGCTGTGTTGTTACTCAAAACTTGGGTGAAGAAATGTCCATGCTTGACAATGCAAACTGGAGGAATTTACTTTGGAGTAAAAGGGAGACTCCATTTTAGATAAAAATCTTTCTCTTTGGTTGAGCTCTAAATGAAAGGTGGTTAAGCCACCAGCAAGTTAACTTCCCCAGTGTCTCTTTGAACGTGGCAGTGACTGACTGGGAAAGAAAAAGCAGACTCGCAGAAGTCACCCAGTGGGAGAGCTCGGGAGTCCGCAGCCTTTGAGTCAGGCCGACTGCTCTTTAAGCAGCCCACGATTCAAAATGTGACTGTGATGCGCACTGAGGCGAACTCCGTGTGATAGCGCTGCAGCAATTGTCATTTGCCGAGCGAGGGAGTGCGCAACGTGTGAAAAAGAAACAAACCCAACGAACAGCTCATCTACTGCTGTCCGGCGGAACGATGCATCCGTCCACGCCGACCCGAGGCGTTTCCCCGAAGGAAGGGCGGATTCGTTTCGCACCTTGCGCCAAACGAGGACTGTTGGAAATAGAATCCATTGTGCGGCGCGCTGGGCATGCAAAAAGCTCTGTGCGAGATTATCAGCAGAGGAGGTACATTACACAGCTGCTGTGACCGGTGTGGGTGGTCGCCAAAGTGTTGAGACGGCACGCGCACTTCACAAATAATGAGACGTCCAATGGTGTGACACCCATTTCACACATGGATGGCAACTGTGATTGGGAAACATATGTTTGTATTGATGTATAATTATGAGCATTGAGTTCCTCCACTTCCTCCAAGTTGGTGGAAATGACGCGTGTGTGTGTGTGATTGAGTGTGTGCGGCAGAGAGAAAGACAAAGAGAGCAAGGGAGAGAAAGTGTGATGGAGAAAGAGCATCAACACCCCGCTGACTGCACTCAATCACTTTCTTAATTATACAGCGAGAACACCAGTCGCTGTCTGTCCGGAACCCGAGTCACAAATTCGTCGCGAGAGATATCATCTCTTCCGTCACCTCCTCACTTTCCACCCTCTACCGTTCAGGTGTTACACAGGTAGCGAAGCTGGAAATATAGTGATTACACAAGAGGCGCGAAGATTGTCGTGATTGGGCGCGAGCGACTATGCGATCATGCGGTCATCCCCCTTTTGCCAGGAGGAGAAAGAAGGAAAGCGAGAGAAACAAAAAAAAAAGAAAAAGAAAGGGGCAGAGGAGGAAACCTGAAAGATTTACAAATTTAAAGACGAAGTGGGATGGAAACGGGATGAGAGACAGAGAGATTGGAAAGGGGGGGATGGGTGGAAGTGAAAGGGAGGAAGTGGGTGAGAGGGAGGGGTTGCATGGAGGGAGGGGAGGAGTGTGGGGGGAGTCGAGGAGGACGAAATGAGACCAAATTTTCTTTGGCAATCTCCGTGTTCCTGCTGCAGGTGCCGGGGCCATTTCACTAAAGCAGGGCCAGACGCGAATGTCATTAGTTCCTGAGCCCCAGGTGAATTTGCCACAGTTCCACATGATTAACCCAGATAATTGTGTGTTGATAGCGAGCATGGTCGATGGAATACAATTTTCGGGCCCAGATTCCTAAACAAACAGCTCAGCAGCAGCAGCGGCAGCCGCCACGGTGAGCCAGGGAGATGGGATAACGGTGGCGGCGGCGACACTCGTGACACCCGTTGCGTTCACGTACTGAGGTTTACAAAACTGGAAAGAAAGGAGGGTGAAGTGGAAGCTTCTCAGAAGACTCGGTGGAAAAAAAAAAAAGGCAGGTCAGCCGTGGGTGACACTGAGAGGAAGCAGCTGGAATCGGCATAATTTCATTCACCTCTCTTTTTAATTCACTCCTGTCGCTTTAGACGCCAAATGTGTCACCACTTTGCAAAATTACAGGTTTTTGTGTCCATAACAGGAGAGGTCACAGCCAGGACCTTAGAAATCTTGATGTTGTGGGGTCAAATCCATCTAATCATCAAAAATGAAGCCATAGATGAGTTGTTTAGTTAAATCAGCTCAGTAGAACTTTTTCATTTTGTGTTGATTTTTACGATGTTTTCCTCCGCTCAGTTAGCAGCTGAAGAAACTCGTATTCAACCAGAACAAACTCCAGCACCTTTTTTATCTGATGTCACAGAAAAATCTCACTTGGTGGCAGGGAATTAAGAATGACTATTAAAAACGTATAGAAATAGCTTTTTGCTGTTGGTCTTGTTAGCTTTGAGGCACCGGTATTAAAATGAGACTGTTTAATAACCAGTTGCAAGCACCACAGAGGACTTTTAACTGCTTGCATTATATTGCATATCATTTTAGATCTTGAAATTTAAGCCGTCCCTACACAAATGAAAGTACTTGATTTATTCATTTATTTTGGTCAAATTTAAACCTGAACAGCTGCTGAGACAAGCTGTGAACTTTGACATATTATCACCCTTTATCTTGAATGGCGAATCTCAGACTTGTGTTTCTGTCCACCTGATGAATTTAAGTCCAGTATCCACTCTCCTTTTTGTTTTTTTAGTTCTCTGTTTGGTCTCTGTGTCTGTCCATTAACTTTGTCGGGCATACTGATAAAAGTATTGACTAAAAACTTTAAATCTGATCAAAATCTTCTATATTAACTCTATGACAAGGTTTCCACTGTCATCCATGATTGAGAAGAATTTTTTGCTGTCTGCACTCACCCCTGCAATTTGCTTTCAAACTAAACTTGCTGAGCGGGCACGAAAAAACCCCCGCGACACCTACTGTATATTCTCCGGCTTATACGATTCCCAGCCCGACGTGCGCGCTATGAAATTCATCAGCGGGGTGTGAGAATTAGCTGGAGGTGAGAGACTGAGCTGAGTAAACACGCAGAGGATGCAAGTACACACATCTGAAAGGTGAAGAAAAGATATAAACCCGGTGGTGCAAACATATAATATTGTATTTTTTTTTTCCATGATTAAATATATATGTCATAGCCTATACAGTACGAGACCCAATCAGCGGTCTGACTCCCATGACACACACCACCTGAGAGGTCTACATGCGGTTAGATGGATGGAGCCTTCCCGGCTTCCTGAACAGTAATGTAATTTCCAATAGCGCCTTGGGGTTGATGGGACATGCAGTTGAATATTTAGTGTGATCAGAGTCCCTCTACTTTCTCCATAAGAGCGAGAGCGTTGCCCTCTGTGCACGCGCATACACACTACCTGCTGACCTCACACACCTTCAGTAATGGATGAAATACTCAGATACTTATCTTTGAGTGAAAATATCAACACAACGATGTAAAGATACAACAAGTAAATGGTGGCTTAAATAAAAGTACGGCAACATTAACTTCAAGCAATAGTTTTTAGGCATATTTGTGTCCAATTTATATCACACTCATATCCATCTGTTAAATTTAAGGCTGCAGACAGCTTAATGACCATTTCCAGTCTTCATGCTAAGCTAACCAGCTACAGCTTTGTGGACAGACATGAGCAGGGTATTGACCGTCTGTTTTACCTTGTAGCAAGAAATACAAAAACCTTTTTCAATGTCAAACAATATAAATTTTCAAAGTAAAAGTACTCATCCTCTGAGTGCTATATTAATAAATATGATCAGATTGTTAATTCTGTTTCATCAATACATTCATACCATTTTGCTGTTATGATCATCTTGTAATAATAGTAATAGTAAATCTAGCAGAGTTAATAAATAAATAAAAGTACTGTGTTGTCAAGAGAGGGTTTTATTAGAAATCTGTTTTGCAATGGTACTTCAGATATCTTAACTTTAAAACATCGTAAAACTCAACTTTTTGTTTCTCAACTTTCACCAAAATGGTTAAAGTGAGAAAGCGAGCATGTTGAAGAAAGTCAGACTTACGAGAGGAGAAACAAGGAATAAATGTTTGTGCGAACCGAACCCCGTGCTCACTCTCATTGGTGCTAAATACCACTATCCACTGTCTTGTGAGGCATAAAGTGGGGATTGCATCAGGTAAGAAAGAAGAGAATTCAACCTGTTAGACGCTGACAACACCTGTTTTATGAGAAGTGTGCGCCTTAATCTTGTTTTTAGGCACACGCGTGCAGCCTCGAGTCCCAGGAAGACGGCTCTGTAGCCTGCCAAGTGAATTCGTAAAACATCATCAAAGAAGAGGATGAAGAGAAAGAAACACTGGGGTTTGTGTTCCCACCAGCAGAGAGATAAAACAAGTCAGGAAGCCAGGTATGGAGGGGAGGAGAGAGCGAAGGAGCGAGAGAGAGAGAGAGAGACTGGCAACAAGGAGAGAGGAGAAAGAGAAAAGAAGCAGAGAAAGCCAATCTCCCTGGTGCATTCTGGGAGTTGAACCTGGCAGGAGAAATTAGCGGCAGGCGCGTGCTAAGTGAAAGGGATAATCCCTCTCTGACGGAGAGGAGTGCAGTGCAGTGCAGCAATGATCCCTCCTGTGTTCCTGTGATTTTTTTTTTTTTTTTTTAGGTTCCAGGTTTATTTATAAGCCCTTCCTCTGTATGCAAACCTCGCAGGCGAAAGGGGTCGCCGTCACTCCGATGCCAACGTGGCGTTGATTCTGACGGTCCGCTATGTGCCGCGACACTGGCTGCAGGCCCGGACGAGGCGTTCACTGTCGCCGAGTGTTGTTGAGGGGATCCAACTCCTCCCCGAGGCTAAATGAAACTTGATGGAAGCTCAGATCACGGCACAGACCTGAACAAAAACAATGAAACAGTTTCTTGGATGCTTGACGATGGTGATAAATTAAACTGAATTTTTAAAGCTGCTACAAGAAAAATTAATGACAAACGCACATCCCATCCAACACCTCTGGGATGAACTCATCATCACATCAGTGTTGAACCTCACTTCAGCTCTTAAGGGTGAATACGGGAAGCCTTCATAAAAGAGTGGAGGCTGTTTTAAAGCAGAGTATTAATGCCCAAGGCTTTGGACGGAGATGTTGACCAATCCTCGTATCCACATACTTTTGGCCGCGTAGTGAGTAGGCAGTGTCTTATTCACAGCCGATTGGATCTGCCAAGTGGTGGTGATCTGTATGGTCGTTCTTTTGTCTTTTGTGAATAAAGACGACTTCTCGCTAATTCTGGGTTGTTCGTCTTTTGTGCGCACAACGAGGTCAGCATTCACCAAAATCATGGTAGGAGTGCTAATCTCGAATCACTCCCTCTTCCAGTTTAATCTTATTTGTGATGTGCAAAGAGTGCATCGATAAGACGCGTGCTGGCGGAGACTGTGCTTTAAAACGAGTGAGACAATGAATGAGAGGTACAAGGGGACCAGCTGCTAAATGCCCAAAAAATGTCAGATTTGGACCGACTTAAAAGATGCGTGGGGGGAAAAAAAAGCCCTCTTTCACATGTGCATCCCACTTACTTACTCAGCATTGATTGAATGATATCAAAGGCTAACAACACAAGATCAACCCTCCTACACACACCTAGTAAATAGATTTCACTCTCCAAAGGTGTTTTTTCCCTTTACAGTACACAAAATATGAAGCCAGTGTATAAATTACATGACAAGAAAAAAGCACTAATGAAAAATGAATGCGCTGCTTGGCAAACGCAATCTATCGAAACTGAAAGAGCGTATCAATTGCATAAATATGTTTACCTTCATTGTTTTTTTTCTCACTCTGTTAAGTGTTGGGATGTGTCGGCCCGCCTGTGTATCTGTCCATGGCTGCTCTTGATCGCCGCCGCCACAAAGATCAGTTCTGTGCTTGTAAGAAAAGTTTGTGGATGTGATTATCTACCCAAATGGAAACATTATTCAGTGGAAATTGTGTTGAAATAACAAATGATTATGTAAACACTTTCTTCCCCTCAACCTCAGATACATATTCATGCTCTGACTGCATCTTGCGTCTTTGCCCCCCCCCGTTGATGAAGCGATATTTAGTTTGTATGAAAAGCCTGCGAGCCAGCTCCACTCATGTGAAATGGCGAGTGAGGGGGAAAAAACATTGTTTTAATGAAATGTGACAAAACTGCTTTATCACCAAGTACACCCACCATTTTTCTTTCTCTTTTTTTGTTTAGCAGGAAGTTCAGAATTAAAGAGAAATATTTTTTAAAAAATCAACTCCCATGTGGTTTCACATTAACATGGAGATTTCTGTTTATCTTTCATTTTCATCCAGGCTAGTGGCATGGAAGGTCCAGACTAAAATATTTAAACTATTGGATGGATTTCGATGGAACGTGCACACATTTCTGTGCCGTGTGTGAGTTCAGATACCTCTTAGCACATGTACTGTGCACACTATGTACTTACTTGTAGTGCTCGAATTTGGACAGGGTTGTCTCAAATTGAACACTGCCGTTGTGCACTTGACAATCGATGGGAAATGACTATTACAATTCTTACTATACTTGCTTGTGTACAGTGGCCCCCGTAACCGCAGCTTTCAGCTTTCTTTGCCATCGTTTCCGTTTGTTGGTGGTCCTTCCCCTTCTGCTAAATCACCAAGAGGGTGACCACTGAAGGTGTGAAGAGTTCAGCGCTCCACACTGAACTTTTTTATCTTGAGTAAACCATGCAGGTGCTCACTGCGCTTTGTCATAACAGTTAGTGTGAATGCACGTTTAAAATAGCAGGTACGGGAGTGTGCAAATGGAGACACAGCTTTAGCCTGTTTTGTTCAGTGTGACATCTTTTTCCTGTATTTCTGTGTTTCTCCAACTTCAATAGAGACCGTTTTAGTGCAAACCAAAAAAGACTTTTGAATTTAAACTAATGTTTTGTAAATTATTTTACAGTTTTGGCATAATTCATCTACATCAGCTAATAGGGCTAAAGATCCAACCTGATCTGACACTTCTGCAGATGTTTGTCCACGCTGGGCTGCTGAACGCATTCAAGTGTTTATTTGTGTGCAAAGTGCACAGTGCGCCTCTGTTTGCCCCATCCACTTTTTCTTTCCCCATTCTAGGCCAATCTCTTCTCCAAGCAAGTGCTCTCCGATGAACATCCCTGAGCTAACGAGCGCCTCATCGATTCGTTCAGGACAAGGAGAGATAAGAGAACAAACAGGGCTGAGAGGAGGAGGGGGATGGTGGGGTAAAGAGAGAATGAGGCAAGAGGAAGAGCAGCGAGAACCAGGAATTCAGAGAGACAGGGTTTTTTGAACTGAAAGGTCTTTGGTTCGTTCCACCTGCAAATCGCCACCGACGGAGAACCGGATGAAACACCTTTATTATATGTTAAATGTCAGGGCTGGATCATTAACAGGCTGCTCACTTGTATGACTGAACAATGATTCACCCGGCTGGAACTGTTCCCGGTGACACCGAAGTGCGGTGTTCGTGTCACATTACCACTGTACCTGTGAGGAGCATTCATGCTGCTGATAAGTTCTTAATGATATCATCTCTCTCCTCATCTGCAGGGAAGACTCGCGCTAGCAGTGGGCTGAAAAGTGTCTCGCTAAGTGGCAAACTTTTGATTCCAGCTGGAAGCACTTTGTCACGCGGTTAGATGAAGTAAAAGCAGCAACAAATGCAACTTTGGACTTGGAAATTTCACCGGTTTGAAGGCATAAAGGAGCATCTAATGGGCCTGAAGGTGAATGAAGTTAGGTCAGAAGTCAAGTATTTTGCATATAAATAGCAATATATGACCACATCTTACTTTTTGTGCCTTTTTTTCCCAGTGAAACCCTCAATGTGCTGTCACATTAGTACAAATATATTCACCTATCACCTATTTTGACAAATTAAAGCTTTCTTGCAACAGATTTTTAGGTCTGATTCTTCATCTTCTCTCGTCTGTTTGTGCAATCGAGCAAAAGACAGTGATGCATTTTTTTGTTTTGTACAATAACACACTACCAGACTTCTTGGCTTTCATGGAGTGTGAGGTTTCCACTTAATGAAGGCCAATCTGATCCACTGCAATGTAGAATAATAAAGGTGAAAATAAAACCCTGTGTGTTGCTGAATTAGTGTCCAGAAAGATTTTTTTCATGTTCAAAAAGGGAAAATTTCCAATTAATTAGACGACCTTTTGCCCTTTTCAAATAATTACAGTTATCTCTTTAATGAACTTTCATTCTTATTTTGGGCTACATCCTGTTAATTAGAATATTTTAGTAACATGCATGACCTGATGTCATTTTAAATGAAGTTTCCTTGCGTTTTGATATTAAAGTATATCCTGTATATAATTCAATGGCACATAGTTTGAATCATACTCGCAGTGTTGGATCATCTTAAAAGGATATCAAAGATGTTTTTTTTTTTTTTTTTTACTATAAATTACAGGTACCAATCGGCTCTTTGAAGAAAACTTTAAGCCTAGAATGTAAATGACACATGTACCATTAATAATTAGCACTGATTGGAAGACTTGAAGCAAATTTTCCAAGCAACAGCCAACAAAATGATTAAAAATGATTTTATTTTCTTCTTTTCCCCCCAGTCGAGAGGGATGTGAATTAATTGGTGCTACACCTTGTTGGAACATGTCGAACCTGATCCTTCCATTATGCCACACACATCCACAAAAGGGAATTAAATCCTTTTGTAAATATCAAACTAAGACCTCCCAGTCACAACAAGGACTCTCCTCGATGGCTGTCTCGCAAGCATAAGCTATCAAATGAGGCGGGTTGCTTGTTTGGGGGGGGGGGTTTGATGGAAGGAGGGACTAGGATGAGGGCCAATTCTTCTTAGTGTCAGCGATAAAAATCCATCTGATTGAAATTGCAGGCCATTATGATATGAGGAGTAGAGTGCTGGAGAGATGGGGAGAGACGGGGGAGAAAAGAGAGAGAGTGGCTGCACAATTGCTGAGGTGCTCCTTTCTTTTCATTTTCAGATGAAAGCTAATTACGCGGCGTGGCGAGAAGACGGGGCGGCGTGCGCGGCGCGCAGGAAACGGGGAGCCGAGGTGGTTAATTGGGGTATGTGATTACACAGGGCTGTAGTTAGGGGGAATTAGGCAACAACACACTCGGCGGCACAGCTCATCATGGGGAGAGTGAAAGGAGCAGGCGATAACGCTGATATCCTCCTCGCTCAGCAGACCTTGCCCTCAGAAGACACTCTGCGGGGCCTCAGATGTGACTTTCAGATTTCAAGTAAATCCACAAACCTTTTGGTTACAAGATTTACTGCACTCTTTTTCTTAAAGGTCACATGGCCAGTTCTTTAACACCTTTTCTTGGATTTAGCGGCTTTTTGCTGCTCAAGCTTTAATGTATACCAGTGATCACTTCCTGGGAAAAGACCTATGAGGCACCAGGTGTCTGAAACTCTTTTGAGCTACAGGAATTGAAACGTTAGAGAACAAATAACACAGGAAAATCATCTGGAATAATTCAGGAAGTTGATGGTAGTGGGCAATTCTGGAGAACAGTGGCAAAAATTATAATTAAGAGGACCAAACACATTGGCCTGAGGACTCTTGAAGAAATACTAATCTTGGTTTAAGTTCTGGGTTTATACAAGTTATAGCACTGTCGTCTATTAATTACATCAGCTTTCGTGCTATCATTTAGATGTATAGGATGTTTACTTTATTTACGTTTACATTTATTTGCTGTATCTTTTAAAATAAACAGTGAAAAGTAAATTTGGTGTCATCTAATATCAGTGTATATATTCATGCTATGGTAACTATAACATGATTCACATGGCCTAAGTTTTGCCAGAAGAATAAGTTAAAAAAAAAACATCTTACCAGAACTTTGCTACTTTACAGTTTTTAATATCAAGTTGGATTCAAATAAATTATGTATCTGAAAATATGTCACAAATAATCTGTGTGAGGATAGAAAAAAAGGAACTCTCCTGTGTGGATTTGTTTTTACCAGCTTTTATCATTTGACATCATCCAGACTTAGCAATATTTATTTTATCGCAACAAAGGAAGGGTGGTTGCCCAATACCACTAACTTAAGAGGAGCAGCTCGGGGTGAAGCACCATCCTCGGGACTCTGGTATTTCTCACCAAATTCCTTCCACTAGTTCGCGGTTCAAACCATCAGCCTTTCACTTACAAGACAATTCGCTCATCTTGAAGTTCCTACCAGGCTTTGAACCCCATCAAAGAGAACATTTGTATAGCAGGCCCGACATAACCGCGCCTTCACTCTTACGTGGTCAAACCAGCCGTGGCGGAGGACGACCTGCGGCGTGAACCCTTTCTCGCTATCGATGACACTTCAACGGCCCGCACTCTAAATTTCCCAACATTATCTCCGTGCTAGATGGTCTTTATTGATCAGCGTGTTATTCAAAGTGTCCCCCCCCCACACGCCCCCTCCACGTCGAGCCTTCCCCTTTTATGTTGAAGAACAAAGGGGCCAGCCATGAAAAGACGCTGGACGGGTGAGTTAAGGGTTGTTACCGTTTGGCTGCGAAACTAAAGGAGCGTTCGACTGGGTGTCACCGGATATAAGCACAAAGTTCTGCCGAAGACATATTTACGAGGCCGAGGAGAAAGAATTGTTAACGCTGGGAACATCCGTCTTCCTGCATCTTTATCTCTTACCCTCAATAGCTTGCTGTGGCATCATTCAGCTCGGGTCAATACACATCACCTGTGAATACTGGTGGAAAAGGTTGTAAAGTGGCTTTGATGGAAAGGCTACTGTAAAGCAAGGGAACACCTTCATTTAAATGCACTGGAGAACCTCAGTATTAATCTGATCTTGATCTTGGAAACAGCAGAAAACAATGTCATGACAAGGTCAATTTTAAGAGCAGAGGTCTAGTTGGCTCAGTTTTTGTGGAATTGAAGATTTTCACATAGAATTTTTTTGACCTTTCATCTATGTTGTCCTGAAAGCTGAGATCAAATCAACGTTAATTTCTTTTACCACAAATTCCAACCAATTTCTGCTTTTTTTCCCCCCTCATTTTGTCTTTTCAGCTCCCCACATTCACCATATCTGGCCGATAATCTTTCTTCCTTGAACCAATCGATCCTTGGAAGTCTTTCAAACCTCCCGTGATACAACCATTCCCCTCTCTATTACCTCCAGGTTTTTCAATGGTGAATTCTGCTGAAAGTTTCCATCAACCACCTGCTGTCTGTACTCCACCTTCACAGGACTGTGGGGGACACTACCCTTCATATGGACATTGAATTTAATCATCATTCTACTCTTTCAATTAATTTTTTGGGCCATTTTTAATCAAGAATCCCTTATTGTTGAAATAAGCCACAGTCAGTAAAACCTAGAGAGTGATAGCCAGGAGGGCTGGTGTTCGAAAAAGTGAATATTAAATAGGCTTAATATAATTTAGGCCTGTACACCAAAAACAGCATTTGTAAAAGGCAGTAATCTTTCTTGAAATATGTCTTTAGAATTAACTGATTTACAGCCAAAGGAAAACTTCAGGAAAAGTTAGCCATAAGTTGCGTAGTAGATTTTCTTTTTACTTGTTTCTGAGTTGAACCAATGACCAATGTTGGCACAAAACTAATGTTAAAGTTAACCTGCAGACTACATTTCCTACATCACTAATTTGTGTGCAAAACTCACAAGAATTGATGCCTGATGGTATCAAGTCTCATCTGCAGTAGTAAAGACGTGGACTTTCATCCTCAACTGTGGCCCGTCTTGGAGAACATGTTGGAACACCTCCAACACGGCGTCCAGAAAACACACCTGAAAGTGCTCCATTGTCTCCGCAGCTACTGTAAACCTGTGTGATCTTTGCATGAATATGAATCTCTTCCACTTGAGCGTCGCTCTAGTGTCCGGTTCTTGCCCTCCTTCCTGTTGTGACCTGGACTCTCCTCCTTGTGTCCGGCGACCTCTCGCATCAAAGCAGAAGAAGTGGCACACATCAAAGGCTGCCGAGCCTCGTGAAATGGGGCCGCGCGTGGTCGCCGGACGGCCGCTCGCCAGACGGCCGCTTTGCCTTTGAACCTCGTCCGAATCCCCGATCTGCGTTACAAAGCTTCAATTAGCCGACATCTGAACGCGCCGCAACACAGAAAGCGGCGGTTTCCTCCTCCTTCTGTCTCTCTCATGGCGGGCCTTCTTGATTCTTTGTTTTTTGGTGAATTATTCCTGCCTAGTCAGCTGCTGTTATTGTTAATCAATCTTAACCACCCACACGGCGATGAAGGTAACTCCCAGATGAGAGCAAACACAGGCAGATTAGACTGAATGCGTTAGAGGCGTTGGTGGATGTATGAAAGGGCGGTTAGCATGATGCTCAGGTGCAGCAGTTGTTGGCTGTTTTGAGAAGTTTTAAAAGGTATTTTTTGACTGATTAGAAGGTCATCAGGTGAGAGGGAGACTAAGGTTAAGGAACAGATGGGTGTCAAATGAGTCAGGTTGAAAATCTTGGAAGTTTGTGCCATGCCTTGTGCAGCTGAAGGAGAAGACGCGCTTAGGATAATGCACCAGGACAAAATAACCAATCAGAGAAGAATAAAAGTACAAAATGTTACCAGACAGATGTTGTAAAACACATAGAAATGGTAGGAAATGGCTGCAGGGATGGGGAGAGATTATGCTAAAATGTAACACACAGGAATTAAGACTTTGGTTGCCGCTTTTTAACAAAAAAAAAAAAACGTCCTGTATGATCTCAAACTCTATAGACGAAAGAATCTCTCTCCTTTGTATATTAGTCCTAGAGAAACACACATTTTTAAATATAATAGCAAAAAAACTGAGAAAAGTCCTCAAAAATACACCTTGAATAAAACTGAAGTGTATTGTGGACTTCATGTGGGGTTGCACTGTCATGAGAGAAACAGCCACTAGATGTCAGTCTAAGACGTGATAAAAATCTAAAGCTCGGCTCGAGTGTTGCCTCAGTGCGTTGATCCTCTAATGAAATATCAGCAGGTTGTGGGTGCAAAATTCTAATGAAATCTTAGGAAATAGGCAGATTTAACAGTTTTGATTGAAAACATGTCATACCGCAGATCCAGTAGGTGCTTGACGGTGAAAATGATAAAAAATAAAAATAGCAATATTTCAGTAAAACTAAGATACAAGGGAAAAATATTACAATTAATAACACTTGAGAGTTTTAATGACTTCACTTTTGTGGGTAAAAAATCTGCAAAATCTTTAATTTAAAAGTTTTTCCAAATACGCAAAGCGCTAAGGTATATTATGGTAATTTAAAATACTGTAAATGTTTGTTTACTTCATCAGTATTTCCTATGTTGGATAAGGATAAAGTGCATTCCCAGATAATTTGAGGTTTAATTTAAGATAAAACCTGTGTCTCAATGGTGGACAGCTCATCTTGGAACAAAACACTGTCATTTTATGTTGGCCAATATCTAATAAATAGCCATAAAAACAGATGCCTTTATTATCCGTTTTTACTCCGAAACCATCTAGTGCTCACAGTAAGCAACCTCTCCTCAACAGATTGCCATTCAACCTAATTTATGCAGGGTAACCTTTTGTAAAATGTCCATATGCTTGATATGCCTCCCTTCACACAGGCATGTGCTAAGCAGCTCACTGTTAACACAGATGGACCAAACTGCTGCAGAAATTGAGGTGAACATCTGTATGGAAGGGATCTAATGTACCCTATTGCTATTATATTGCTGTCCCATATGGAAACAATCCTGAGTGTGTGTGTGTGTGCGAATGCAAATGCACATGCACAGGACAGGGAAATTGTATTTGCTTGTGCATGCAATCAAAAAAGTTATATTTTTTTACATTTATCTTTAAAAATTTTGCATAAAAATGTCTATTTTTTTAGTAATGTGTTTTATTTTATTAAACCTGATGATAAATTACACACACTTGGAATTTCATCTTTTTTCCATGTTCTCAGTACTTTTAATTTCCAAACAGAGGATGAATATTTTACTAATGTTTCTCACTTGCATTGACTGAGGAGGGACTACTTTGTCTCTACGCAGACAGCCAGTGATGATTGAGTTCAAACATCTTCCCCTCAGAAAGCTGACTCAAGGCGTACAAAGGCCACTGATGAGGTAAACGAGTTTCCCTCTCCCCTATAATCTCCTTGTTTTGCTGCCATTCTGAAAAAGACATTTGATGGGGCTTTCTCCCTCTCCATTCACTGTCGCATTCACACTTTTTTCTCCTTTTTTTTTTTTTTTTACCTCGCTGAAAGAGGATTCCTGTGTTATAATTTGGCCAGAAAATTATTAGGCAATAGATTGCCGGCTATCAGGAGACACTGGGCCACCGTGAATGGCAGAAATGGTATTATCTCAGCCTTTTCAAGGAGCTGCAGGTTTCAAACTGCCAGCTAATGAGTGAATTAATTCAACAAAAGCAAATGATGTTTCTCTCGGTCTCAATGGCAGCCTCGCTAGGAAAAATTCAAAGGGCAATTCTTCAGGTGCCATGTCATCCTGGAGAGAAAATGGTGGGTAAATAAAACAGAGAGGAAGGAAGCGTTTACAATTTAAATAGGCATTAGTAAGTCATAACCCTCGGAGCACGTCTCTCATTCTCACTCCCGAAAATCCACATTTAGGATTCACCAAATTTAATATAATAAATGCACTGTTTATGAATTTAGATAAACCCATGTGACATTTAAGTGTAATTCTCATTTAAATGGGACACTTTGCCTCCAAGTAAGCAAATGTGTTAGAATAACATGAAATCTGCATTCTATTACACACACCGAGTGCCATTGAGAGCTTGTTTTACATAATTTCACTGACTGTCTGAGAAAATGAATAAACAAAGAATTATGTAAAATGTTGTGATCTGAATTACTGAAATAATGCACATGATTAAGATGCGTGTAAGGGGGTGGTGTGCCGGCGCTGGCACGGTGCAGAATGTTGTTGAGTGTTGAAGTGGAAAAAAAAAAAAAAAAGCAGGGCAGATTCAACAACTAACAGTGGGAAAATAAAAAGAGCCATATTTCATTACTATTTCCTGCAAACTTCCAGCAGCCAGCCACTATTTGTTCATGTTTGAGTCATGTCAGCTGTAAGAAAGCGAGCAAGCTTTGGTAGTACCGTTTAGTGAATTTACCTTTTTTTACAGATAAAATATCCTGCTTGCTTTAAAAAAATTCATCACAACATTAATCATTCCACATTTTTGATTTCATTTTCTTTTAAAACAGTAAATGTTTTGACAACTCACTTTCACACAACCTTGCACCATATTTTCAAGTCCTAAAGATGAATATTTAAAAAAAAAAAAATTTTCTGATGTTGCACTTGCTGTTTCTGATAAGTTACGTGAACCAAACAAACGCCGCTGCATCAGCTGTTTGTTTGTCTGTTTTTTTTAAATCACTGTCTACCTGCGGAAGTCCTCCGTGGCAGCTGGAGTCTAGCCGAAACTTGTTGTACTACATCAAGGCGATACCAAAAACAAGATGATTGAACTTTGCCATTGGCCCCCGCTGTTGTTTTTAATGGTGATGCATGGATTTTCTTTAACGTGCTGCCAAGGGACTCACATTAGCATGCCATTTAGAACCTGCATTCTTGCCTGAAATAACACTTATTGCATAATATCCCGATGAACGAGCTCTGGTAATACGCCACAATGTCCACATTAAGCTGGAAAGCGTTTTGCATCTGCCAACCCTCCACTAGCCACAATTATTTGGCAGTAGGTACACAAAGGGTTATGGGCAGTCGTTTGATGGACACACAGGCCTTTTGATTTTTAATTGTAATTGTAATCCTCTCCACTTGAGGACTTGGAAATGCATCGTTTGAACCCCCCCTCCCCCCATCCCCCACCTCCTCTCCACACACACACACACCTACACACCACCTCCCTCCACCACCCCCCCACTCCTCCTCCTCCTCCTCCTGTGGTGGAGATGTGGAGTTTTCAACGGCTGCCCACTTCTCGCCAGCGTGTAGCATTAAAAGGTGTAATCCCACTGAAATGTAAATCACAGTTCTTGAAAACAAATTACGCACAAAGATAACAGGGCGAGCGCTCTATCAATAAGGCATCAGAAAAGGGCCCTGAGCAGTTTCTCAGTGTGTGTGTGTTTGTCTGTTTTTTTTTTTTTTTTAATATATATATTTTCTTTCGGGGGGCCAAATTGCAGCAGACCTGTTATCAGGGGTAATGGTGAGCTGTCAACCAAGCCAGGTTGATTACAAGGTTATAGTAAACAATCCCGTCTAACTGCTGTGGACAGACCGAAGGTGGTGGTGGTGGTGGTGGTGTGTGTGTGTGGGGGGGGCGCGTTGAGGAGCGTGCATCACATTCATCAAGCAGATTTAAACGAACGCTCAGGGGTTCAATGCTTGCCATCACCGGCTCCCCCGTCTCTCCAACTCATGATAATTGCCCCCATTTCTGCGTCTCCTCTGGTGATTTTTTTTCCCCTCTGCAGACCTTCAGCGCAGTTATCCCATCTCTCCATCAAGCTGCTTGTAACATTAGGAGAGATGAAATTTGCGAAAAGTGACCGTCAATTTGTCAGTGGCAATGTTTCAAAAGGGGATGTGCAACATCGGGGGTAAAAAAAGAAAAGCGGCCGCTGAAAATGATTGTAAAACCTGATGACACGGAGAGGTGTGAATGGACGATAACTGATGGTTAAGCAAAGAAACACAGGTAAAGTAAATAAATGTAAAACATTTATTTCCCGTTTTGAGACACAGCTTTCGTATGTCTTCTCCTCCAAATCCGTCCTCCCGCCTCGCACCTAAAACGTTCAAAACGTGTAATCTGCGGAGAGAGTGTGTGTGTTTAAGGGGAGAAACCAGCTCCGGCCTCCGCTCTGCCTTCAACAGTGCCATTATAGGGGCTCAATCAGCTCCTTGTTAGCGCCAAAGTCATTCAATTAAAGGGAGCTGGAGAAACAAATTTGCTACAAATCAAATCGAGCTCGGTTGGTGTCCGTCGGGTGCTGGGAGGGAAAAGGTGGGGCAGTCGAAGGGTTACGGGAGCAAGGATTCATTTCGGCGGAGGTTGCCCCCCTCCCGGTCCTGAGCTGGAGTCCTGATAGTAAAGATACATAGGCCGCCGGGGTAAGAGGCCAGGCTTTCTTGGGCCTTCTCCATTAAGGGCTGGGCGGAACAATCGCCTCCGTTGTTCGGGCCGGGAAAGTGATGAGGCTGCAAATGGAATCCCGCAGAGGGAAACAAAAGATGAGGAGATCGTTTAGTGCAACCGGACTCTCGGGTAGGTGCCCCTCTTGGACACGTTAATTGAGCTCATTTGTTACTTATACCTGCCCGATCAAGCTGCTATCATTGCCTGGTAAAGGGGGGGGGGAGTGCCTGCCTTCTGAGCCTGCGGTGTCATGTCCCGTTACGGTGCAGAAAGAGAGGGGAAGGAAATGATAAGGAGGACGCACCAAACAGAACAAAAGGGGTGAATGTGAGGAAGGTAAGGCAAACAAACAAGGCTATGAAGTAAAGAAGGAAAAAGGTTGGGAGGGTGATGCAAGAGAAAATGGAGTACAGTAAAAGTGAGACACAGGAAAGCAAAGAGAGAGCCGAGGCGAGCGAGAGGGCAGCCTCTCCTGCCAGTCAGGCGCTCTAGTCTTACAGGCTTCATTTCACCGCAGCTCCGATGGGCCCTGAAACTAGACACTCCCAAATATCCCAATTACACCTGCACTTCTTGTCCTTTTGTAATGGGAATTCTGCTTTTTTTTTTTTCTTTCCTTTCCTACTCCCCTCCCTGGATCTCTGCGAGCACAAAGTGGACAATTGTCTGGCGTGGAGCTGAGACGACCTGCTCAAACATCCATGTCTGTTTACTGGAGGCAGGCGGCTCGGATGTGCTTTTAATGGCCCTAATGGGACACTGTATTAGTCTGCAGCTATGTAAGTATTAGGTATTTAATTCACATTTTATACATTTTTTTAGCTGGTGAATGAACTCACCTACAAGTTTGCACTTTTCCTGTTTAAACCCCCCCACACACACAAGACATCAGGGGGTGAAGAGAAGTCACAGTGAAGAATAAAACTCTAAAAATAGTGAGGAGTAATTGCAGATTTTCGTGTTAAAAAGTGGATTTCTGCACACCTAGAATTCGCTGTGATGGTCGATTTGTGGCATCATTGGTATTCTTTCCACACTCCCATTCGTCTACATTCCTACTGTGTTCGGCTCAACCTTTTTATTACCCACTGAAAGTGATGTACTGACTATGAACGGGCCAAGGAGGCAGAGGAAGTCTCTGAGGACTTTACCCCCGGTGTTTTTGTGAGCTGATTTGCTACCTTCTGGTTGAGCAATGATGTGCATATCCTCTCGCCCTCAGCGAGACATAGTGTGAGTTTGTTTGTACAAGGTCTCTTCAAAAAAGTGAGCTGTGCTCTTTTGTCTCTGCGTGTCTTTTGCAACTTCGCCCCCCCCTCCTGCCGGCATGTCTTCTGAGCTGGCATGGCAGGGTGAGAGCTCTCCAAGCTGCCCGCAGCTTCTCATGCATCCTCCGTGGCTGTCACAAGACGAGATGGGCGCCATTCAACCCAATTAGTGAAATCCACTCTGATGTTGGGGAGAGGGGAGGGAAGAAAAAGAGAAAGAAATCAAATTTTTATTTCGCCCCCTGTCCGTCATCTGCCAATTTCACTGGAAGTAAGAGAGTGGCACCAATTAATGACCGTGGGCCGGAGGCGGCACCAGCACTGGCACAAGAACAGCATGTTTCTAGCGTCGGGTGGCATCATGCGAGGCCTGCTTCTCTACCGACGCTAAAGCAAATGAAATGAGACTAATAGGGAGTTCGTTTCCAGCCGCTGATTAAAAGGCCTGGAAGCTCCTGAGGCATCGCCCATGTCCAGGTCTAGGCCCGGCATCACAGGGCCTTCACATTGCTCCTGTAATGTCATTTTGGACATCAGCACGTCTGTCTCCCTGAGGTCATCCTTCTTCAGACTCTCTCATTTTGTTTGTTCTGCAGCAGAGGCGGGCTCGGAAATCTACACTTTCCTTTGGGGTGTTAATTAAGGGGAGCATCCAAAATTAATCAGCAAATTCACTAGGGCGAAGGGCGATGTGTCTGAAGGCCTGGAAACAAAGTCCGTGAAGCGCCCGCGGAGAAAGGAGCCCTCGGCTATGGCCGGGCAGAAAAACAAGTGCACAGACGGCGATCTGACACAAAAATTCATGTAAGTATAAAATTTTACACTCATTTTCCCTGTCAGCTTGTCACAATGAATTATAAAGGTTGATTCGCTTATCTGGCTAAGGGAGATCACACACGCCCGGTCATCTGAACACCGTCATATGGTCAATGTCTGCTGGTGGAGACCTGCGCTAACCACCACGCTCAAGCTCCATTGGTAGAGCAGCAGGAGGCCGGCCGCTCGTCCCACTTGTATCGCTTTCTTAACCGAAGACCGCACGGACGTTTCAAAACCACGCAGCGGTTCCCGAATTCAAGACGCCCTTTTGTTTTGGGTCTCTAGCTTCAGGAAAGAATTTTCTTTTGCAAGGTTCAGCCACTTCCTTTCTCCTTTCATTCACCTTATCCCCACTTTCATTACACCAGCATACTTAGATAACTCTCCATTTTTGTCTTTCAATTTATCTTTGGAGTTTTTTTTGCCACGTTCTCTAATTAGCACAGTGCCTGCAGGCTATTTGTGACCTTTCCATATGTAAATAGATGGATGCTTCCCTCCCTCTCCCCCCTCTTCCTCTCCCCCCCCTCTTCCTCTCTTCCCCGTCTCTGACTCGCAGTGACAGGATGAGTGCAGTCAGTGCTCATGTGTGGATGGATGACACCACTCAAGGCATGTTTGGCAGCGGCTCCGGCGATATCAGGGAGCGAGGTGTTCGGGAGCACGGTGATTGACAGCTGCCAGGTGTGACACGGCCAGCCTGACACAGTGTGTAGCAACTGTCTCCTGTCACTTCCCCTCTCCTCATCGCCCGCTCGCGCCGAGGCGCTGTGTCACTCACGCCCGTCCTCTAAGCCCTCTCGCCCAGGGTGCTTCAGCGACTGTGCAGCTGGAGTGCACTAACTGCCGAGTGCACTTCGGAGAGGCCCCGCCGCTCAACAGCTATAGTTTCTTGATCTAGGACAAGTTTGTTTTATAAGTCAGAGCAGTTATTTTTGTCAAGTTGATGCTGACTATTGGTGGGGAGAGGCAAGAGCTTGGGATATAGTGAGACTCTTTCTCTGTGCAGAAGAATCTTTTTCACTGTGTCTATGACAAATCAAAGTCCTCAGATTCAGAGATCGGCCACATGTGACACCAAAACTGATGGATAACCTTTAAAGGATGATGCATCAAATCACTCTCAGAGAACTAGCACAGGAAGGCCGACTCATCCAAAGCCTTCAGTTACATCTTTTAAAAACAACACTGAAACCTAACAAATGGTATTGAAGTTAAAAACAGTTTTTAAATATCATTTTGAGGCCATTCATTCTTATAGTAGATAGTTTCACTATATTTTTCTGACAGTACATTTTACTTGCAATGGATTATTTCTACAATGTGGCTTCTTTTTGCCACTTTTACTGACATAAAACACATAAATACTCTTGCCACCACTGTTTTAGAAGTTGCATTTGAATGTTGTGTAGCTAATGCACGCAAAAAGAAACTACATGCAGCGGTCGGCCGCAGTAGTTGAAAAATGCCCCAGTGTTAGCATAACTTTGGCCCTACTGCGGCAAACACTTGGCTTGGAGTCTCAAGACTCAAGACTTTTTAAAAGCATGCTGAAGCTAAATGACACTTTAAAGACCAACAGTAGTACTGGCATAACGATTAAATTTGGGTCCTCCCTTCATATGCAGGGGTATGATTTTCTTCTTTTTCATTTATTTTCTTTCTCTAACAGCTGATATCTTTATTGTGCGTCCAGCGAATGAATTGGGTTACATGGAAAAATACATATCAAACGACGCAGTGAGCAGCCAACACTGGCAAAGGCCTCGCTGAGTTTGGGGTGAATATTTAAAAATTCCTTCTCCCGAGTGAAGTCGAGTTACATGCGAGTTAATCTGATTCAGCCATAAACCGGTGTCAGGACCCCGCTTTGAATAACTGGCTCTCCGGCTGCCCATGAGGCTCCGCTCAAAGAGGCAACTTTGGGGAAAACAACATGAAAAGAGTACGCATGAAGTTGGTGAGACACCCTGGCTGCCGGAGAACTTTTCTCGACGCCGAAAATGGAGTAAACGCTGCCGGTATGAATCCCAATATGGATTCTTATTCCTCAGAGACAATCCAGAGTGTTTTTACTCTTATTAGCATATATTACAAAAGGGCTAGATTGCCAAACCAGATCACTTTAAAAGACAAATGCATATCGCGGATATAGAAGTGAACCCGATTATTATGGCATATTAATTGATGATAATGATAATCTTTTATGCCAGTTCACCACTTAGGAAAGGGGCGATCCCTGACCTGTGCCGGCAATAAATATAGACACGGAGAGGGGGGGAGGCGGCTGATAAACACAAAATGAGAGCACGCACACACATAACTTTGGAGCATCGTCGTCCTCGCTCCATGCAGACGAGACAAGACACAGCAAGTAAATAAAGCTGAAATATATGCGGCATAATTGTTTTACTCAGGCATTACACTTAATGCATGAATAATGTCTACAAATGGCAGGTCTCTTCCTTTCATTTTCCGGAGAGAAGTGTATTTACGGACTGCTGGTGGTCCCTGGAGCCCCCCCCCCCCTCCCTCAGCTCTATTTAATACCTCTAAAGTGCATAATTGCTGATCAGAGAGTGTGCGATGCTCTGTTTGGTGTGTAAAGGACTTCTTTCAACAAGGAGTGGAGAAGAGAAGGGGGGAAGGAATGCTACACCTCTGGTATCATGTGCCATATTTGTTCGCCGTGGCTGGTTGTAGCAGGGACAAACACAACGGCACAGAGTGGCTGTCTCAGTAGCAGGCCGGTATCTCTTTACCGGGGTCTTTTTGTGCGAGCGAGCAGGCTTGGTTGTCACGCAGCGCCGGCTAACCATCGATGGCGCATAGAAAGCCACTTAATAAGTAAAGGCTCACAGTGTGATTCTGATCTAGCACGGTGACCTCTAGAGAGGCACACCCACGGGCTCTCTGTGTCCCTTGGTGTCCATGTCCCCCACAACCACAATGGATGGCGGGGACGTGACATCAACATTATTTCCTCCCGTTCCCTAACAGAGCACCTGCTCAGCCGCCAACCACCACCACCACCACCCCCCTCCCTCCCAGCCTCACATCCAGCCCCCAGAGTGGTGTCCCCGGCCAGGGCCAGGGCCACGGCGCATTCCAGCCCGACACTGATGCGAGGTGACCGGACTGGCCGGTTCACACGGCCCCTCCAGTGGCGCTGGGGCCGCAGCCAGAGCAGCACGCAGACAGCTGGAGGAGACGGCGGAGGAGGAGGAGGAGGATGCAGGGCACAAACAGCCATAAGAGAGAACAAGTAGAGTTAAAGTTGACAGGTTCAACGGAGCAGCTGAATGTCAGCAGCGGCGGCCAAAGCAGTGCTTGAAAGTGAACAGACAAAAGTTGTTAAAGTGGCAATCCGTGAGGTTTTTGTCTTTCTTATTTTGGTGCTGTGTTTCGTTTGCAAAGCGCTTCCTAGTGATCAGTCTTTCCTTGGATCTTTCAGTGGATTTTACTTATTATTCTTCAGTATTTACAAAGCTCAATTTCTGATTTTACATCATAATTTAGCTGAAAATAAGCGCTTATAAGACCATGAAGTTTCCATGAATTTGCTTAAAAATGAATACATGTATAGACTTTATTTGTATTTAGGTTTTAAAGCTAAAAATCCAGCTAACGTACTCTTTATGTTGAGCTGTATCCTTTAAACTGTAAAGCTAATGTTTGTTTTTCTGCTTGACTGTTGAATAAAGTCAGTTTTAGAGCTAAAAGCTAAAACATAGGTAACCTATGGATGTAAAATGTAAATGCCAAATTTGTATAACCTTTTGTGAAGAGGCCAGAAAGTGCATGCATATCGAATTACTGTTATTTTACATATCAGTCTACAACAGTGTGCAGAAATGAACATGTTGGCTTTCGATCATATGTTGAAAATATGAGACACCTATTGTTAGTCTCTTCACTTTATAGTTGAGTAAAGTTTGTTTAAAAACTAACCCCCCCTCCCCCAAAGGTTTCGAACTTTATCTTCTACCAATCTGCTCTTGATGTCGAGCTAAAATGTCAAACTTTCGACTCCTCCTTTCAACCCTGGAGAGTAAAAGCTATCAGGAGTGGGCCGTAAAGTGGGCAAAGGTTGAATCTCTGTTTTTAATGGATCAGTCAACACTTGGGATAAAAAAAATGAACATCCATGATGAAAAATTATAATTTCAAAGCTAAAGACGTATCTTATCTGCTCCCCAAATTAAGCTGAAAATGTCAAACTTTAAACTCTCTTATGTTTCAAGTTTGACCTTGTTCACTGTCCACTCTAGAGGAAAAAAAATACCCAAGAGGACACGATTTTTTTTTTTTTATAATTATTGCAAATACTTCACTTGAATCTTGAAAATATTGTCCTCACATTGTTAGTCTCTCCGCTTTACTGTCAAATAAAGAGTTGTCGACTGAAGAGGATAATCTTGAGAAGAGGATAAAACATTGAGAAAGTGGCACGCTAAAGTAGCTTTTCACCGATTCAGTGGTGCACTTAAATATTTTCAATCAGGGCGACTATTAATTATTTATATTATTATATTGTCATCGCGGTTCTAGCCATTTTTTACGATTAAGAACGACTGAAAAATGGCATTTTTATGGTCAAAAATGCAGATTTGTGGCCTGCACATCACCACAACACCAAAGTGACCAATATTTCAGTGATTAATAACTAATTAACAATAACGGTGATACAAAAGAAATCCGAGCTCTGTGTCTTAATTAAATATGGCTGCTCTCAGGCATATTCTGTCACCCCCGACAAATATTTCACTCCTCGAATGCGAAGATGGGTAGCTTGTGCTATCAGGAAAGTGTTAATTAATGAAAGACAAACCTTCTTCAGCTTGGTGCACATATGCAGGCATTACCCCGGCACTCGCCTTGCACTTAGGCAGCCACTTACACACACACTCTCTCGCACACACACACTTTTACAACCAACCTTATTAGCTGCCGTCCTTATGTGGGATCACTGTTTGTCGGTGAGCCGTTGCTCCACCTTTTTTTTTTTTTTTTTTGAAGGAGAAACAGAGAATGAAACAGAGAGGCCTGAAATAATTTGTTTAATTTGGAGCAGCTCCCAACTCAGCAGGTGAGAGGAAGGGGGAGAAAGAGCGTGTGTGTTTTCTTTTTGTGTGTGGGCCTTCTTATCGTATGGGCGGGGGGGGGTGTTCGATGGCGGATCAGGGTCTCACTTCACTTGCCCCAGCTGCAGACCCTCGGTTTGTTGGTTTGGGTCACGATGACATGTGAAAAGCAACCCCCCCCTCCTCACCCACACACCCAAACCTCACCCTTCCTCGAAGCCCCCTCCATCCCCAGCAACCCCCACCCTCCCACCTCCTCCTCCCCGACCCCGCAACCACAAACCCAACTCCTAATTATCTCTGAATAGCAATTTTATTGAACCCTATTTTGTAGTAATGAATTGTGATAGGTGGCGAGGCAGAAAGAAAAGAAAAACTTCACCCCCCCGGACCCACCCTCCTCGTCTTTCCTCCACCTAACTCTACACACACACACACACACTCTCACACACACACACTTCTCTTGGTTAATTGTTAGGGCACTCGCTCTCACCCAGAGCTGTTGCTGATAATCAGTGTTATTCTCCGTGTTTGACCCTCGATGACCACATAAGACGTTCATGTGATGTTTCACTTCAGGATCAGTCGCAGGAAAACAAATGTAAATCATTTGTCTGTCTAAAAAAAGGGGCGTTCATGCAACATGACTTTAAGATCTAGGAGAATAATTATGCTTAATACCTTTTTGATGGCTGGATTTTGTGCCACAACTCCTGCAATAAATGTCTTTTCCTGCAGCCTGATGACGACCAAAAACACGTGGCAACCACCAACGAGTCGCCTTTTTTCATCCGAGGGACCCCGGATGTCTCTTTTAGAAGCGCTCGGTCACTTGAAAAGCGGCAAGTGAAGCGGTTTGAAGGGCACTCGAGCCGCGGCTGCAGCCGAGGACGAGGCGGCGATTCAGCTGGTCGGGGCACCACCGCAACAGGACTCATGCGGTCATAAACGGAAACGAGAGTTCTCATCAGACAGGCCGGGGTCGCGAGGTCAAACCAACCGGGCCCCCGGTACAGATGAGCCTCTATGTCTGTCTGTTTCACTCATTCTCTCTCTAAGGGAAAGACACGGATGTGTGTGTGTGCACATCTGAGAAGAATGGGTGGATCTACAGTCATTTTTAATATGTGTAGATTCTACGTGCATGTGAAGTCTTTAATTAAGACGCTGTTAAAGTGAGATTTTGTTTGAGAGAGAGGCTTTTCTAGCTAAGTTCAAGTATGAATTGGATTTATATTGGAGGGTTTTCTTTCTTTTGTGAAGTTTTTCATTGCATCCCAACATGGGAACTTAAATTCCCAAACTGGACTCCAGATTACAAAGAGCCCCAAAAGTTCTGGGTCATATCACTTGGTTTTTTTAATTGAATTAATTGCAAAAAACGGAAACTAAATTGTGGGGGGATTGTTCATTTATACCTCATCTTTTGGCCTTGTCTTATAAAGGGGCCCTATGACAAAATCTGCCTTAGTACCCTTATGTGTGAAAAATCCTTAAACAGCATTTTGTACTCTGCATCCCCCTTTAAGACTCTGTATCTATATATGTATATTTAATGCAACTTTGAAACTTTCCTAACAGGAAATTAGCAGTAACAACACAGGTCGACTCCTCCCTTCCCACCATGCTGACTTCATTTCCAGCGACTGTTCCTCATTCGGGTTAATCTTAAAAAAAAATATCCCTTTAGCTAAACTGCATTTATTTGCAAAGCATATCCAACAACATCATCCCGAGCTATGTAGCATCTGAAAACAAAATAATGAAAATAATACGAGGGGGGGCTTTAAGAGAGCTAAAAAAAAACAATAATTTAAACACCAGCTTTGTTTCTCTTTCTTTCCTTTTCCTCACCTACCCAGAGCGAACAAAGCCCCGCCGTCGCCAACTTTCTCCCCACGATTGGAAGGGATCTCCAGCCTATATCTGGTCATACAAACACTGTTTGCTCTGGGCTTCCTGTCTGTGGACTTACATTACAATGTGTAGATTTAGAGATTGGGAAACTAAAGTCGCCAGGCTTTTCAGTTGGATAACGGCTTCCTCTCTCTCTCTCCACTCCCCCACCACCACCTCCCTCCCTCCCTCTGTCTGTCACACTGTCGTCCAATACCAGATGGTAGGCGTTCAACACGAAGACCAGCGCCGCTAAGCTAAAATACCTGATTACAATTCACCAATACAATTCAAATATCATGGGCAGGCTTAAGGATAATACCTCTGTAACAATATCATTTATTTTTTTCCCTGTTCCCTTTATCCTTGTTTTACTGGGAGAGGAGACTGCAAAGCCCTTTCTCAAACAGATAAAAGAAAAGATAACCTTTTTTTTTCTCTCTCTCTCTCTCTCTTCCTCTGTTCCTGACTCCTTTTATCTCCCCTCCCTTGTGATATGATGCTCCTTCCTTCCATAAAGTGCCAATGAAAATAAAACCAATAAGAAAATAATATTTTAACAGGACTTTGTTTCACTCTGACTCCAGATTTTTGGGGAAATAAGTAGACAAATAATTGAGGTGAAAATATTTATAGGATGTAAATTGTGCCCTGGTTGACATTTTGGAGGCATGACAATAATGAATGAAAATGTTATGCCAAATTCATATTTATGCTGTTTATTCATATTTGACAAATATATTCCACTGCTGCACAGTCATACATATACATTGTGTTCTTGTAAATGCATGAAGTACACTAATAATTAAGCTTCACATTAGGGCTGACATATTAAATAAACCTAAGGGCAGTTTTAGTTTATGTAAAATAATAATAAATACAACTGCAATATAATTTTAATTCTTATTATCATTTTATATAATCTAGACACAGCAAAACCTGATGGAAATGCCTTTTACGTGTGTTGTATTGAACTGTATAGTTTATTTGTATTAGTACAGATTTAAGTAAAAAAGGAAAATAATTAATAATTAATCATTAATAAAATAAAATAAATAAATGTTATTGTACACATTGTGGAAGATATTTTAAATTAATACAAATAATCAGTATTTGTTTGTTTTTTTTCTACTTTTCTGTGTTTTCTGTCTCCATTAGTTTTAATAATTCCCCCTTTCTTTATGTGAAATATTTAATATTTTCCCTTATATGTTCTCTGTCTTCAGCTAAGAAGGTCATAATGGCTTTTTTATGAACATAATTGTAGTTCAGATACTAAGCATGTTGTTTCTCTGATGTCTCAAATGTCTTGGACTTCATCGTGACTTGTCCAGTGAACAAATACATAAAATACAATTTGCTAAACGATAAAATTCAACCGATTTAATGTATCAACTGCAGAATCAAAGTTTTAAAGCATGCAAAACAATAGTACTTTATAATGCATCATATTTTTTCACTGAATTACACTTTTTTATTTGCCATACCTGCACACAGCATAAGTCATCCTATGGTACTGACTATATATGATATCTGCTCCGACAGTGTGACTTTGCTTTATAATAATCTGCTATCACTATCTGCTATATAAATAAATAAATAAACACAAGTCATGTTAAAGACAATGAATAAGTTGATGAAAACAGTGATATTTTATATATAAAAGCATTATATATAAACAGTATTTCACTGAACGGTTTGGACAGGAATACAATCGATGGTAAATGTATGTTTCCTGTAATTTCGGGGTCATAAGGTGAGTTTATAACATTATATCAAACAAAGGAACTTTACTCTATATGGTCGCTCTTTGCAGGAATATAATCATGTGTGTCCATCTAAAGTGCACGGCTGAATGAATAATTCCTCCACAAAATGCTCCAGAACAACCTGTACAACTCGAAGCTCGAGCTCGCTGCAGACCTCGTGCCCCAAAACTGACTTTGAGTAGAAAATTTGGAGCAACAAAAACAAAACTGAGAAGCCAATCGATGCGACCCTTCAACTTTTTAGCCACTGTTTTTTTTTTTTTTTTGCTTTAAGCTTCTAAGAAACCCAATACCAACAACAACTCTCCGTGCGAAGTAACCGCCTAATATGCATACAGTTATTCAGGTCACACTTTACAGCATGTGTCGCTGTTGTGGAGTGGAAACCTCGTATCTCCAAAGAGGGGTAAAAAAAAAAAAAAAAAAACAGTTTGACCCTAGCATGCGTGTTTTTAACTTTATCCAGCTGGTTTGGAAAATGTTTTATGAATCCAGGGGTTGTAGGAATTTCCCATCAACCCTTAGGAGCATGTACGCCTTAAAACGAACACACGAAATACCCCCTCCTCACCACCCACCCACCTCCTCCTTCCTCCCCATATTGGAGTTGGGAGGTTTTTCAGCTGACACCAGCGAGAGAGAAAGCAGCGGTTGCTCACTGTTTGGAGGCGAGGATGTTATTCTTCCATGGCCAGAGTGTGTTTTTTCTTTTTTTTTTTTTTTCGCTCAGAGTGTGATCTCTGGTGTGGGCAGAGGTGCGTCTAGCCGCCCACACCACTGGCACTCCTGCCCATGTAGCACCCATAACACCAAACCATTAGTGGCATGGCAGTCTACCCACATCTCAACCACCTTCATTAGTCATTCAGCTCCTTATTTTTGTTTGGTTTCCCCTCTGGCTCCTAATTAATGCTTAATCGAAACTGCTGAACTGAGCTGGTAGAAAATTCATGAATATTAAAATCGACCCTGACGTTTTTTCTCGCTTTCTCCTCTTTTTTTTTCCCTTTTTTTTTTTTTTTGGCTTGTCTACAGTAGTAGCCCAGGCGCCACGCCATTTATTTTTGTTGCTGTCAGAGATTTAAGGCGTCATGTTTCCTTCCCGCTTTTTCGCTGTTGTAGCAGTGATGGAGGACAGCGGGGCAATTTGAAGTGAACCGCAAGGGTTTTTTTTTTGTGTGTGTGTGGCTCTGACGTTAGTTTCGGGGTCACTCGGACGTAGTTTCACTTTGACGGAGGCCTGTAAGTGAAGCAGACAGAGAAATCATCTGAGCTCAAGACCCTCAAGACTGCGATAAACCTAAATAGATAAACGCCGTAATGTAATAGAGTCAAATCCCTTGATGCCTTTTGGATATTTCCTCAATTCGCAGAGGAAACTGCTCGAAGAAGTTTAGTTTCAAATCGCATCCTGTAAAATCAGATTTCTATTGACCCATGCTGACGGGGCTGTTTGCAGACTGGAGGCTCTGCGACGTCCCGCAACCCAATATTTGTTGATCTAAGTTTTAAACTGCAGCCTCAGCATTAAGCTCCGTTACATGACCAAGGTTACGCGGCTCTCTCCCTCTGAAATCTTCTCAAATATTAGTTTCTGGATTGATCAAGTTCCGGGGACCTCTTGGAGACTGTTTTTGTCCGCAAGATTAAAAGATTAAAGGAAGCTTTTATCAGCTCTTGAATGACATTCAGAGAATACTCGATATGATATGATGGGGGAAAAAAAGGATGTCTTTTTACTTAACATCGTTTTTGAAAAGTTAAAATGCAGTTTATTTGGGAAACAAAGAGTCCCTCGCCGTCACCAGAGTTTCGAAGTTGTCACTCGCTTTTTCTCTCTCTCAGCAGTCTCTCGATTTGCAGTGATGCATGCAAGAATTTATTTTTTATTTAAAGGAAATTCACAAATGAGAGATGTTTACAAATTATCCAGTTCTTCACGCAGCTTACAGAGGATCACTTCTAAATGTGTTGTCTTGTTACCTCTAATGGGACATGATTATTAATGTCTCCTTGGAGGACGCCCTGTCAGCTCCCTTAGAGGAGAGTTTGTGAGCAGAAAAATCATTTAAAAATATACACTAACCACGGCTGTTTATCATATTTTATTAAAAAAAAAAAAGATTTGAATGTCAAATGAATTCCTTTAACTTTTTTGTTCTGTCATTTTAAACCTCTCACGCAGTATGTACTTATATAATAACATATGATTGTGAAAAACGCTCCTCACACAACAACACAATCATGTTGCTGTTTGTACAGAAACATGTCTATATTTGTTCTGACTAAATTGATGGTGGCATTGCAGGCGGACCAAATTGAAATCTTGTGACAATTTCTCTGAAGTTACTCAAATACAATTTGACTTCTGACAAGGGGATGCAATTTATAAAACAGAACATGCCATCAGTGGAGCCCGACATTTGCATAATGAGGATACTTCCATTTCCGCCAGCAATGTTTTTGACAGCCTCTAACTAAAAGCCGCGGTGGAGAGGAGTGAGAAATGTCGATACAAATAATCCAGAAGAGGCAGAGAGAGGGGCGATCAGGGCAGCCACCGGATCCATCAAAGAGCTGGCGAACAAAACAAATATAGTTTGGCGAGGAAAAAAAACAACAACAGTGTGCTCAAGCTGCAGTGATGCTAGGTGACCCTGGCAGAAAAGGGACAGAGGGGCCTTCTGCCCTGAGCTACAGCCTTGACTTTGAACGCACCGGAGAGGAGTTGGACCGCAGGAAAAACTACTCCAGAGGTTGCTCTGATAGGTTGACAAATATGACTGAGCTGACGCTAATGCCATGTAGCTCTTTTGCTCTAATTGTTGATTCAATTTGCTAATGACTAATTTGATTTAAGTGGCAGGCACATCTCCATGTGTGCAGGACATGGAGAGGAGGAATAAAAAAAAAAAAAAATGGACTGGAGGTGGCGTGATGGGTTGTCACGCAAAGGCTGCTCGCCTATGAATATTCCATGAGAGTTCACACTTAATTGTTTCTGATTTGTTTATTTTTTTCAATACAGTGCTTTAGCGCACACTCCATCAGTCCCTGTGTTGACACCCCGTGCAACCTCACCCCCGCCTTCCCCCCACAGCTCCCCTTGCCTACCCCTCCTCCTCCTCCTCCTCCTCCCGCTCATGCCACCCTCTCCTCACCATCCCCCACACTTTCACAAGTGGTGCTCAGATGTCCATCAAACACGGCAATGAAGGATCACTATAAGTTGTTGGAGCCTGTCAACAAAAGCACTCTACCACTTTGTACCCCCCTCCCACCTTCCCCCCCCTCCTCTCTGTTCTCCCTCGTTGAGCCCGCTGGAGATCTCTGATGTGAAGGAGCAGATGAATTTCCAACCAGACATTTTCGGGGGGCCCCTATTGAGCCGCAGCTACCTGTTGCCAATGCAAATGGATTCCAACTCCAAAAAGATCCAAAGGAAGCGCATTGTTCCGCCGCCGAGTGTTTTGAGTCCACTCGCGTTGTTGTTTTCTCTCCTCGGAGTGGACGCTCCACCTCGCTTAGATCAAGGCTACAAGGTGGAGCGTGACCCCCCCAGCGCCCTTTCCATTCGGCGTAGGGAGCGAGGCTGCACATGGCAGTTCAAAGTGGCCGTCTTTCTGGATCCCAGTGGTGCCGACAGAAATTTGTGAACGCCAGGGTAAACGTTTCGGCGGTGCAAATTGTTTGCGTAAACGGTGATATGACCGTGTTCCAATATGGGAACGGTAACATAAGGAGAGCACGAAGACAAGAGTACTTACCCACATGAAAGCCACGCGGGGTGACCTCAGCCCGAGCCGTTCTCCTCTTCCTTACTGGAAGCATCGGCGTCCATCCGTTTGTTTGTAGCCGCTCCAAGCCCGCTGAGCGTTCCCACGTAGGGTTTTTTTTTTTTTTTTCGAAAAAACCCTCGCTCTCCTATACCTTTTTTTTGTACTCGCCTTGTTCTGGCCGGACTTGTAAAGAAGCGAATCCCTTTCCTTTTTGCCTTTTATCCTCTCCCTTGATGGGTCTTCTGAGCCGCATGACTTGCAAATCACGCAGTGATATTGAATGGGATTGACATTTTCAGATGTAAATACATAGAATATTTCATATTTGGTAATGGGCAATGGAAAGTGGATGGAAGTCTAATTATTGTATAATGATATTTCTCCCTCTCAGATGTGCCGGGAATGTGTTGCTATGGAGATTATGAATAAATATGGCCATGTATTTATGTATTAATTCATCTGTGTGGATATTTATTTGGTGTTTGTTCATGTATTCATGTATTAATTTATACATTTGGGTCGTTGTTTTTCGTCTGGACAAACAAGGCCGCCGCGATATGAGGAGCTTCCCGTGTTCGAATCGCGTCACCGGAAGTTGGAGAGGTGGGGGGCGGCAGAACAGCCAATCAGAGGAGACAACACGTGTTTTAAGACTTTCCAGAAGAAGACGAGACGAAAACTGACAGTAAGAAGAAACTTTACTTGTCTCAGTAAGTTTCTCTCTTGTTCTTTCTGCTGTTGGATGCGAGTTAGCGGTGCAAAGCCTGGAGAAACCGAGGCAGGTCACAGGAGAGTGACAGTTTAGGGCAGTTTATATTAGTATCGATAAATAAACATTATTTAAAACATCTGTCAGGCCCGGTTAAATATCCTCGGTGTGGTTCAGTAGCTTCACCAACCCAGGGCATCGAATATTTAATTATTGTACTAACTGAATAATGAAAAAGTCAATTTCCAGACCGACGCCCCGTATGCAGAAGACAATTGCATTTCTAATATCTGCATGTGAAATCTTCCTCGCACACCCTCCCCTTCCCACGTCCCGTCTCGATGCCTCGCAGGGCTGCGAAGTCTCCTGCATTACCATAGCTCTCTTCCTGACTACGTCTGTTCCTCATATTCACTTGTCGTGGCTAATTACGTGTTTAACCCTGTGCTGGTGAGCTTGTTTTACATTCAAATTTATGGGGACCTCGCTGATCTGAAGGAGCGGGAATGAGCGGGGACACGACGGCGAGGATCAGTCTTCTGGTAATTGATTATCCTCTTAGAAAAAGGGATGGCTTCCAGAGGGCTGCCGTCTTGGAGTTGTTGACCTTTGACCTCTGACAGGGTTGAGGACATAAAACACAAAGGTCACAGATGGATTGTGGGTGGGAGGAGGGTACATTTATATTTGCAAAATTATGGGCTTACTGTATTTTCTTTTCTTAAATTTTGACATTTTTCTGGCGGCTACATTGCATCTTTCCATTATTATTATTATTATTATTATTATTATTATTGTTTGTTCTGTAATGTGATTAGCATTTTTATTACCAGCAACTGCAAATATTTCTGTTTTCATATTAACACAATGCTGTAGCAATAATTTTCTGATCTTGTTGCTTGTGGAATAAATAATTATGCATATGTTGTCAATATTTACATTTCCACTGTTTAATTTAATTCTAATGGAAGTCCCTGGGCGATACGAGCAGCAGCTAATAGAAGAGAAATGATTAAAGCTTTCTCCATAATAACCCTGCTGAAACACAACTTGCTGTACTGTAATCTAATGTAGCATTTCAGTGTTTATGGACTACGGCAACTTTGATCACTTCTATCGCTGATTTCCCAATGTAATTTTTCAAACCCTCTTTAAAGGACATCTCCTCTGATTTATTTTATTACTTTCTGGAGTGAAAATAAAAAAGAATTGTTTGTGTATGTTTTCCTGCATTGTAAATATACTCCTTGGGTGTGTGTGTTTGTGTGTGTATAACAGCTCGGACTCGCTTTTTAATCATTACCACACACACCCTCTGCTCTGTACAGTGTGGTCCCATTGTGCTGTTAGCGCCGTGTAAGAGTGTGTTTGTGTGTGTGTGTGTGTGTGTGTGTGTGTTTGGCATGATGCAGTACCAGGCCGGGTCAAAGCAGCTTAGTTCCGATCTGTTGGGTGACCTGCCCGAGACTCGCCGGCCTCACTGACCCGCATGATTTCATTATAGAGAGGTGAGGCACATGGCCTCTGCACACACATGCACACACTCGCAGTCGCACACACACACGGAGGTATGTGCATAAATACAGTTGAGGCATATATGCGCACACTCGGGTGAACATGCATCTACACATATACATAAAAACATTTAGAAAACAAGCCACTGACATTCCCCTCTTCATGAAACACGCAGTCTTCGTTTCTCATGAGTCTTTTAAATGTTCCTGTGAGGAGAGTGAAAACATGAAAATCATCAAAACCCAACCCTAACCCAGCATTTCAGATAAATGAAATAGTCACACAAAATTCAAAATTGCATTGAACAAAATAAACAAAAATTTGGTTGCATTTCTTACATCCTAAATAATTTTGGAGACACAAGACACTTACAGCAAACATCAAAAACATCTAGTACTTTCAAATTTGCACTGACAAAAAGTCAAAAACAAGGTTGCATTTCTTAAATGTTTAGTGATGGTGATGATGTGTTACAACAAAATCAACAGCGAGCTACAGTATTTGGTGCTTTTTAAAACTGCATTAACAAAATCCCAAAAGTAAAGTTGAATTTCCAGAAGTCTTAAACATTTTGGGGGCGGACGTTGATGACATGATACTTCACCAGCAAGCTACAATATCTGGTCCATTCAAAACTGCATTAACAAAATGCCAAAAATAAAGTATTTATGAAATTTTAAACATATTTGGAGATACAAAACAGTAGTGATGTGACAACCGATAACAAGTAGAAAGGAGACATATCTGTCCATTGTTCATTTCCTCAAAAACCGATCCTGGAAATTAGTAATTCAGCTGTCACCAAAAGCAACGAGAACTTATTGATCCTCGGTCGGGCGGCGGGTCGACTTTTCACCATGACCACATAAATACACCTCTTTGAAAAATGGATTTCATTCGTTGCTGATTATAAAACGTGTCAGAACAAAAGTCAATTCCTGCAATTTTGTCTTAAATACACACACTCGAAGATGCTCTTAAAAGCAAAAATGCCTACATTCCCATACAGACATCCTGCTGATGGTAAACATTTCTTCGATGTACAATAGACGTATGTGTGTGTGTGTGTGTGTGTGTGTGTTGAGGTTGGTGGTTGGCGTCGGAAGAGTCGTACCAAATGCAATCACTAGATGGCGATCTAGGTTAAAGCAGTGTGCCGCTCCGGAGTATTGAAGGGCAGGAACACAAGGCTTGTCAGCAGTCTACTGTTCTGTGGCAAGTGATCCTCCTTATTGAAGTGTACACACTCATAGCATGTAGAGCTGTGGAATATGGAATAGGATTTAACTTTTGCCGGGATTGGGGATTTTCTTACACGCTCGCGAGGGGCGCACGTTCTGAAGCCTGAGCCTGAGAGCACGAAAGCAGCGCGGCTCTGAGGTTCAGAACAAATTTGCCACCCCAGGTGAGATCACACCGCAGCTCGTACGGGATCCTTAATTAGGTCAGATTGTGTTTTTGACCCCAGCTATAGGCTTTATTAGGCTTAGGGGAGATCAGGGTGACAAATTCGTGTTGGAGTTCAGTTTGTTTATTCGCAATGAAACATGCATGAATTAAAAGGAATTTTTTTTATTGGAAAGATTGGGGATGATAATAAATCTTTTCTCAAGGTTTAGGGGTGAAAATATTCCCAAAGATGTCACAAGATTAGCAAGCGTTTTCCTTCACGTGTTCCCATTGGCTGTCTGTAGTGGCTAAACTGTGGTTCTTGCTCCAAAACTGAATGTTTAAATTGGAAATCAGTACATGTGACTTGAGGACAGCATAAAACAGCAGCTATGGCACTGTATTTCACTTGGGAATTAAAGTGAAACCTGAGCCTTTTTTCTTCCCAAAAATGTAATATAAAGTAAATTATGTTAATTAAGAAAATGCTAAAAAGTGTAAGTGTATAATTTAAAAACTATTACAAGACACATTTAGGCATTTTGCATTTTGGCATTTGGCATCCTGGTTGGCTTCATACAAGTAAAATGGAAATCATATCAAGAGACAACAAGGATGAAAGATGGTAAATAGTTGTATCAAACAAGGAGACAGACAAAGTACCAAACTAGTGAACAATTTTTGCTTCTGTTGATGTTAGTTATAATAAAATACAATTTGTGTATCAAATCTATGTCAAATATACAGAAGAAACACTTCTCTCTGGAGGCAGAAATCTCATTGGTTACACCTCAGTGAGGCGATCTACAGGTGTTCTGACTGTATTGGTGGTGTTGAAAAGATCATCACTAAAGGTTGTTTCTCGGATGGAGATTCCAAGGGACAGTAAGTATGGGGGAAGAAACGCGCCATGTGTATCTTCTCAGCGACCTCGGGAAGTGAGGTTGAGTCGGTTTTTAATACATTCGCCAACAGCATTTCTGAGCTAAACGTCCCACTCTAATTCCTCCAGCTAAAGATAAGAGACATGTAAAATCAGACATGTTTGCAACAATAATAGAAGGGCTTTTCTCTTCTCCTAACTTTTACTAAGTACTCTGTCTCCTTAAATTACAATTATCACCTTATTTGACCTCTCTGCTTCTTGTTGGTCATAAGTATGTCATAAGTCTGATCTTTTTACATGCTTTTCTTTTTCTTTGGGATTTTGGAAACTGCCAGAGTCTTCAACAAACCTTTTTTCATGATTTGTTGGGAAATGAAATCCAGTTAACAGCTCTGTTTGTCACAAAATACGCTCTGCTTCCATCTCCACAGACGCATATTTGATTATATGTTAAAAACGCAGTATGTGAAAAACTTGTTTGTGATGTTTTATGGGCAAAACTGAAGGAGAGACACAAAAAACCGAGAGAGAATTGAAGTAAAAAAAAAAAAGACAATGAGAGGGAGACCATGTTTAAGGCCGGAGAATCAAAGCGCTTTTATTTGCATAACCTGCATGCAAGCATTTACAAAACACACACACATACATCCCATCACTGTAGTATCTCATCACTTCTATCTCCGCCTCTTTCCAATCTCCCTGGCCTTCTTTACATCAACTCTCTTCTTTTTTCAGCCTTTTCTTGTATTTCCTCCCCTCTCCTCCTGCTCTACCTATGCAAGTTGTCATTCTCTCACCATAATAGCGCTTCTGTGCCTTCATGTTGCTGGTTGTTTGCTTGAAACGTAATCTGCAGATGTAACAGAGGAAGAAATTGAGTCTAACAAATGGCTTGAAAGGCTCACGCGGCATATCAAGCCCGAACCAACAAAGGCAGACAAAACGCCCGTCTTTTTTTCCTCCCCTCAACATCTGAAGTTGATATTTTCAACAGAATAGCGCGCGGCTGACGCTCCCTGAATAAAGAACGCAGCATTCGCTGCTGTTGTGTTGTGTTACGCTGTCATTCTGACTTGAATGGGAAAGTTAAGGCCCGTTTGTTTGCTTTAGCTGTTGAGGAGAAATGGGTTTGTTTGATTAACATTTTGCTCGCGCATGTCAGTTTCGGCGGTGTCATTTCTGTGGGGAAATGAAAAGAGTTGAGACTGAGGCTGTGTAAACTGTACAATATAGGAGAGACTTCTATCTATCTATCCAGGAGTAAAATAAAATGGCTTTTTGGTTGCAATGGGCACATAAAATCTATGTGAAACTAGCCTAACAGCGACTGTGATTATGGCCATTACCGCACACGATGACCCACACATTACCAGACATTACCTGAATCTGTGTGCGCACATATGTGTGTGTCGCTCGACCGTGGGCTCCACCACGGCAGGAGTAATCTCTTGGTTTCGCTAATGGGCAGTGATAACATTGTTTTTTGCCTCCCCAGTTCACAAAAGTCACATTACGCGTCCGCAGAGTAGTGTCCCATTTGGAGAGCCGTACCGCTCTCTGTCAGCTCAGGCAGGCGCTACCTGGAATCTCCTGTAATGGTGTGTAATGTAGACGCCAAAAAAGGCCTGTTTTACAGTGGGAAAATGTAAATCGCTCAGTGTCAAGACATGGATGTTGTGTGAAAACAAAGTTCTACATTAAAATGACTCGAATTCTGATTTGATTGGCTGTCTTTGTAGACACCATAGAGCAACGAAAACCAAACAATGTTACAGCTTGCCTCACACTGTCGCCGCTATACGTTAAATGCCAACTGTTACCAAAGGATCGCTCTTCTTTATTTCCTCGATACGAGCTTGTTAACTGCTGTTATTGATACGTAAACCGATTCCCCCTCGTTTGTCGCGTCTCCCCCTCACACCTAGCTGATTAATTAGCCGTGCTCCTAATAGCGAGTGACGTCACGCTTTGTGTTGTGAGTTGTGTTGTCGTCGCTGAGGTTTCCTAACTCCATTGCTGATTGAAGTTTGTCTCTCATCTTGAGTTTTTCTGTTTGTCTCCTTTGTTTCTCTTGTGGATTTGACTTTTTAAAAGCCTCTTGCCTGTTTGTTTTTTACAGATTAAAATGAAATGAAAGACGAACACAAAAGCACTGGATGGTTCTGTGCATCGCTAGTTCAAATGTCTCTGAATACCAATATTACTATGAATGCTCTCTTTTCCCCACTTTGAATCTGTATTTCCTGCCGATCTTACCTGGTCGGTGCTTTTGGAGCGACTCTGCCACCCTTTGTGTTCGACCCATTCCCAAGACCCTCTACTGAGAAATACCCTGAATATACCACAGAAACACTCAAGTGGAAGTTGTGCATTCAAAATGTCCCTTACAAAACATGCAAAAATATTAGCACCAAATTTTTATCAAAACTAAAAGTACTCAGTATGCAGAATTGTCATTAGTGTTGCAGCTAGGTGGGTGATTTAAACTAAATACTGCAGAGGAGTTTAATAAAGCCTCATAATTTGTTTGCTGATTTAATTTTGTGTTCACAATCTACACAGTGATTAGTCACTAAATGCACTTTATACTCCTCTACATTTATTTGACAAAGTGGAAAAGCTGAGGTATAAAATGGCATGAAATGAAAAGTACAAATACTTTCCAGCACTGCTTTTAGATCAGCCATGAATGTCGAGGTAACTGCAGTACAACAGGGGCTCCAAATTGTGATTAAGAAGGGCAATTCAAACTTCTCAAAATCAGAGAAGTGAATCAGTTCATGCTTTTGTTCTTCAGAAAACCACTATGACCATACAAAGTAATGATACTCACATGATGTGTACTCTGATTTTATGACTCACTTGCTGAGAAAGTGTTTGAATTCAGCGCAAACAGTGCACGTGTAGCGGTCTTATTGTATTTCTCTATCTGCGTGCAGCACGTTAGCCATCATTTAAACAAAGAAATGAGAATAGTTTCTGGTCCATTTCATAGCCATCACTTTTTTTTTCCGTCTGATAACATTTTGGTGAGCTGCTCCTTTGACCCATGAATTTCAATAGCCAGTGGGATGGAGGATGCAGCCTTTAATGACTGGCTGACTGTGCAACAAGCCAAGTTCCCTTAAAGGTACAGTGCAGCTGGAAGAGCTGGGGGAGGCTGTCTCTCTGCACGGGGAGCGATGCTAACATGAAAAAACAGGATGCAGAGTGAGGCCGAGCATCACAGAGAGTCTCCTCCTCGAAACTGACTGCTGCTTTCTTTAAAAAAAAACTGCAAAAAAAATAAAAATAATGATGTTTGTTGATTGCTGCAGCTCTTAAAGAAACAAAGTGACTTACCTACTATTTGCTCTTCAAAGGTCTCTGCCACTTCCTACACTCCTAAAAGTATTGTAAGGCATTATAAATAATTGCTTATCTGCTGCTTTCACTTCATTGCATTTGTTTCTGATTCTTTTCTAACACTGAAAAAGAAATGCACTTAAATCAAGGTAATAATAAAAACATGTATTTTGTTATCAACCCTTAACCTCCACTCTTCCTTCGGGGATCAATAAAGTTCAGTTAATCTTCCAGCCTGATTTAGAAGAAGTCTCCAGCCCTTCCCACGCAGCAGCAACACTGTACCTTGTTTCCTTATCAAATGCTCAATACTCTGTACGATGGCTATGAGGTGACCCTCCCTTCGTGCCCCCAGGGCCCCTTGACCACCTCCCCCGCCTTTTGACACAGCGTGCGCGGTGGGGATCCGCCGCGGCCCTCCTCTCCTCATTAACCTCGTCTAATTAGATGGCAGGGAAGTCCATTGTTCGCCCTAATGAAGCCTCAATGGAAAGACAGGGCCTCGGCTGGCTCTTCTGACACTGCTGTGAAATTACAATCCCCTTTCCTCGCCATCCCTCCCTCCCTCTCTCACTCTCTCACTCCCTCCTTCCCCCTCTGCCGGCGTGATTTCTCCTTCTACCCCTCTCTCTGCTGGACTCCTGGAGAGACTTGCCGCTGAAGTTGGGAGAGGTTGACGACAAAAAAAAAAAAAAAAAAAAAAAAAAAAAAGATTGAGAGGCGGACACAGGCCGGCGAGCGTGGCAGATAATCCGCGCGATAGCTCTGCACATTCCCATACAGCTAATTTAGCTCCAGCAGCAGAGCCCAGGGTAGCATTAGCTCTGCTTAGCGCCCCCAGTATGGATCCCATCCACTAATTACTTGAGCTGCCGTGGTTCGCTGAGATTTAAGTACCACCTCAATACCATTATCTTCCATCCCTACAGCTAGCCCCTGTCGCCCGGGCCCTTTGTAGTGGATGAGCGGAGGCTGCGGGGTTATTGATACAGGCCTCGCCTGCAGATAAGATCCACGGCGGTCTGAGGGAGGAACGCCGCTGTATCGTGTGGACCTGGATCGGAGCCGGAAGGGGAAACAAAGAGCGCCGAAGGGCTGAGGGAGTGAACACACACACACACCTATGTGAGAGAATCAAAGGCGAGACAGGGTGGTGACTCGGGGTTAAAATTGGATGGGGTATTATTCGCCCTCCAGTGTTTTCTTTTTAATTTTTAAAATTTTTTTTATTTTATTATCCCCCCTTCACCCTTTTTTTTTGGTTCTTTTCTTCTCTTTTTTTTTTGGAGGTGGGGGGTTTGCTCTCTGCTCACCCCAGAGCGACTAATTACAATTCACATGTCACACACTCCACACATAATAAGAGTTAGGAAACAGAATTAGAATATTCCAAAGGCCTGCAGGGGGTGTCATCTCGGGAGAAAGAGGGGAAAGTGTGTCTCTTTTTGCAGGGAGGATAGGGGGAGGACAAAAAGGGGTGAGGAATGGGGAGAGAAGAGACTGCGCATGTGTTTATGTGCCAGTGCATGTGGCATGTGCGTGGTGGTGGTGTTTGTAAGAGAAGGTGGGTGAGTGGGTGGCTCGGGGGCAGAGGGGAGGGGGGAGGCGACGGAGGGAGTGCGAAAAATCGACAACGCTCCCACGCTGTGCATTCCTGCCTGATGCCGTCCCGTCAGCATGCCCACCACCCCTCTCTCTCTTCACACGTCGGGTGTCGTCTGCTTGGCACGCCGGCACGGCTGCCTGTTAGGGTGGCAGAGGGGCGGTTGCGGCGGTGGCGGTTGCGGCGGTGGCGGTGGCGGCGGCGGTGGAGTTTTCAGGGGAGGTGGAGGGCAATTGAGTGACATCTGCTCTGCTGAGACGAGGGGCAGGCGGGCTCCTGGCACTGGCAGCGGCGGTGTCGGAGACGTTGGCACGAGGTTGGCTGGGTACAGCAGCAGGGTGGCGACGCCGGCAGCAGGCGGTGGATGGCCTTAACGGAGAACCGTTTGCTCAAACAGCATGACATCTCCTGGAATGAAAGCACCCCCCCCAACACACACACACACACTTTTGGCATCACACACTCGTCTATGCCTCCATGCACACAAACTGGCACTCCGCCCGCCTTCTCTTGCTCTGTCACTTCCCTCTACTTGACTATTTCTCACCTCACACTTCAGGTTTCCTCAAAACCCGCCATGTCCAGCATGGAATTGCCATTCAAAGGCGTTTTCATCTGCAGTCTACCAACGTGGACGGTGTCAGTGCGACACCAGGGTTCATTTATGTTGCCAATTACTTTCCCCGCTGCCCGGTCCCTTCCGTCTCTACCTGTCTCCTCGTCTTTTATCCCCTTTCTCTTCGGGTTTCTCTAAACCAAACACCGTTAATGAACCATGAAGCTGACATCTGCAAGAAAGCAACAACTACATTAATGTGAGCGGCGGCAGCGTCCCAAATCTCTGCCTTGTCACCTGCCACCTCCCAAAGAGAATACATAAGTAAACGGGACAAGGAAAGGGATGGGAAAGTGAGAGCGCGTTGAAGGAATGAGGTTTAGTGAGTTACAGTGGGATGAGGATAAACATGTTGATAAGTAGCTAGCGCGGTGCTTTGGTTTGCGATTAAAGCTTAGCTGTTTTCAATATATATATATATATATAAAAGTTATTAGAAAATTCATTTCCAGTGGAGGACAATGGATTCAGGTGACCTGGGGTGACGCAAGAGAAAAAAAAAACCCCAACATGAGTGACGTTTATTAGATTGTATCTAAACGAATCTACCACTCTCCTCTGTCTTTCTCTCAGAAGTTGTTTCCTTCCTCTTTCATATCACCGCTGTTGTCGAGGCACTGTGACGCTGATGCGGTGTAAATTGATTTCCCGGAAGATGTGATGGATGAATAGAGAATGAACATCTTCATCGCTGACCCCGGCGCCGATTGCTTCTCCCCCTGCCCGCGCCGATGATTGACAAGGCTGCTAACGAGTGCCGTCGCCGGTCGTGTTATAATTTCGCTGTGTTGAAAACAGCCGAGGCTCGGTCCCAAGGTAATGAGCTTCTGGAGGAGAAGGGAAGAGAGGGAGGAGAAAAGGAGAGGAGAGGCTCACCCTGGGAGAGGTGAAATAAAAGAGTGGGAGTAAATAAAAAAAAAGGAGAAAAAGCACATGAAAGTAGATTAGAAAGAAGTTGAGGTTATCATCGACTTGAGAGGGGCCGTTTCATTGTTTATCTGCTGTCTTGATGGATGTCTTTCAAGCTGGGCTTCCTTAGCCGCAATGTATTCTTCCCTCAATCGCTGAGAGGCAGGAAATTTCAAAAGGCACCATAAAACCCATGCTATTTGCATTAAAAGCATTTGATGTAAAAGTGCTGCGTGTTGCAGATTGTGCATCCGAGCGCACACATGTAGATATTCGAGCTCCTACATTTGTTTTTTTTCAGCGAAACTCTTGTGTGTATGTGCGGGCAAGCATCATATATGAGCGCAATTGTTTGCATATGCATGCAGGCATGTGCAAGACTCCGGCATGCGCGCGCTCGTGTAATTTATTCCTCGGCGTCGGGGCTGAGGGCAGGCCTCTCTCTGTTTATTTGGATGATTAGGAGGTGACAATATGTTGCTGATGATCAGGTTTATAATCAGCTACCATCACAGATTATTCTAACCTTGATTAAAGAACCGCAGTCTCCCTATCATCTCCCAGCTCAGCCTAATAAGATAGGACGACGCTCTGATTAATGCCAGAGAGCGACTAGTCATGACACAAAGGACAGGCCTGCATCACCGCAGGAGGACTCGGTGAAACTGTCACGCATCATACTTTGTTGTCTTTCTGATTTGTCTGCTTGATGCAGGACCTTTGTCTTAATTATTTTTTCTTTTACAAATTAATCCGTGTGAGACTGATTCAGTTTTCATTACCGCAATAATAAGGACGGCGTTGTTGACGTCTGCCGTGATTAGGTATCAAAAGAAACGCTGCGGCGTGATGTTGCTGCTGTGCATCCATCTGCTACCGCGACCGCCGTCTCTCCACCTTCTCAGAGTAAGTCATAAACTCGTCAGCAAACTTTCTTTTGGTCCTGGCTGAAAATCATTAGCGTGACGCGCCTCGCATGTGTGTGTTTACGCGGGAGTTTGTGTTTTCCTGGCAGAGTGTTTGATTCATTACGCTGCGAGGTGTTGTTGAGGTCCCGGAGGTGTGTAGGAGAGGATTGAATGAATGAGTCGCTCTCACAGGTTGTCAGATGATGAAGGCACCGATCCAGGGTCTCTGGCAATCAACCGGCTGGAGGCAGACGCAGCAGCCTCTGGCCTTTGATTCAGTTTAGCACCGAACAGCGTGGCCCGGCCTCTACCTCCAGCCCTCCTCCGCCAGAGTGGGATCATCACGTACTGTTGGCAAAAACAAACCTCCGGTTTAGCAGCAGTGTCACTCTGAGGAGGAGGTTCAGTGATCCACTATTATTACTAAACAAAAGTTGTTTACTGTTTTCTTGATAAAGGTCAAATCTTTTATCTCACTGGGAAAGAGGATCGACTGTTGCTGCACAGGAATGATACATTTTGTTTTTGTTGAGTAGGTAAGTTTAATGTTGACAGAAAATCTATCCTTTTTCACGATTAATTCCAGTTTCATTGATGTCTTCGTGCATTTCTTTAACTGCAGGCCTCCACTTGGCTGTTCTGCATTTTGATTAAAGTAGCTGGTGCTGTCAGCCAATCAGGTTCCAGCACAGTTAAACCTAATGTTGCTGTAGATTTCAGACCCCTATTTTTAAAAAAAATCACATATAACATCATATTATAAGGGTGATACTTCAAGTTCATGGATAAATCATTCCTAAATCTCAAATACAGCTGTTTACTCATAAGAGTTTGACCTCTCTGGAGTCTTACTGACCCCAAACACAAGTAACATCACTCTGTAGGAGAACACACTGTATATTTCTCCATCTGTGAATGAGTTTTTGGCAAAAAAGGAATACATGTTTATTAATGCACAGCCTGTATGCCATGTTAAATATGATCGCTTCAGTACTTTCCTACATGCTGGGATTTAATAAGGTCAAAAGAATGGTTGATTTTACTTTGTTATTATTAATTTTTTTTCCTGGGGACTCCAAACATTAAGAAAGTAAAGCAATTTAGCATCACAGCCACCCAAAATTGTGTTGTAAATACTATGAAAATATATAGATAATAAAAAACACATCATTAAACCATGATTAAAGTATGCTTCTAATTCATAGTGTACCTCTTTATCACAAGTAGTCATATAAACAAACCACCTCAGCCTCTAAAGTAAAATAATGTATGGTTTGCTCTGTTTCTCTGACACATTTCTGCACAGATCCTCTTACATTTTTATCACAAAAGGTCACAGGTGCCGTGACTAAAGGCAAGTGTTTGACAAGTATTTTAATAGACAGAGGACAAGTTATTAAAAGTCCCAAATATTAAAATAAGCCTGTATTTTCAAGTATGATGAGCTGAGAAACCATCCACAAGTCAAGCGTTAAATTGTAGTCATTCTATAAAACACATCCTAATGAACATCTTCGTAAGTTTACTTTAACAGGAAAGAAATAGTAGTGAAATAGTGCAGCGTACTGTCGTGTACTCTATTTGTCCTGTGTTCTTGAGTCCAGGTGCTCTTTGGACAAGGTGCCTTATGAGGCGCCACACTGAGCCGTGGGACAGTCCAAATGGAGGAGGTCCTGCCGCTGATTGTCTCTTTCCTCTTTGATATTAAAAGCATTCTGGTGAGAGTAATTTGTGTTTAGTGCCCTGCTGCGGGTGGAGCCGTCCTGTTTGACCAACGAAGCTAACCTAATTCATCCTCTCCAAGTGTGTGTGTGTGTGTGTGTGTGTGTGTGTGTGTGTGTGTATTTGTGCAGAATAGCTGTTGTGACTAGCTGGGCGCACACAGAGCCTTGTTGTTGTATCTGAGAGAGCCTGTGTGTGCGTTTTGAGGGCCACTGAGTACGTGACCTCTCCTCCAGCATCACCAAAGCAGCGGCTCAGCGGGCGGGTAATTCATGCTGAAGCCCGGCCGCCCCGCCCCTGCTGCTCGGAGCACGTGCCCTCCCCGGGCGCCCCCCCCCCTCCCCTGCATGCCCCTTGACCCATGTCTCCGTGGCGATGGGGTGTCCCATCACAGGGCGCACCTGGTCACCCCCCTCCTTCGTTTTCTTCTTCTCTCCTTTCTCTGTCCATCTCCCCCTCACAGGCCTCATTGTGGGGGGGTCCATAATAAAGTTTCACATCTTCATTCGGGGAGCAACAAGGAGGAGTTTCAGGCCTGAAGCGAGCGTGGTCAAACTGCTGCAGTGACGCAGTTTTGAGGATATTTCACTGCTGGGATTGAACTCTGGGATGAAAATACTGTACTTGATGCTGCAGGACACTTTAAAATATGAGCTTTTGTTTTCTTCCACAGCCTGAATATTTAATATTTAAAAATGATAAAAAATAAATGATAAAAAATAAATGATAAGTAGAAGCTGTGCCACATCATTGTGGAATATATCTTTATCAGCTGTCTTGCAGAGGGTTTGATCAGAAGAAAACACTTTCATATGTATTTCTTGGAGTTAGCTTTGCAGTTTGACGTTTTTATATCTTGTTTTTTTTTTAATAACAACCAGGATATGATGTGTTTATTAGTGAGCCTCACAGGTGCTTGTATGCAGGTAGATTTTTTTCCAATTTTGAAAAGAGCCAGACTCGCTGTTTTTCTCTGTTTCCAGTCTTAAAGCTAAGCTAAGATAACCAGCAGGTTGGCAATTTTCTCATCTAACTCTCGGCGACTTCCCAAAATGTCACATTTTCTTTAAGTTGTCAACAGCCTCTCTTGATGTTACGCTGGCCGAGAAAGAGAAACTTGAATTTGACTTTCTTGTTACACTACTGAATGAACAAGCTGTTTTTAAGCAACAGGGAGACACTTTTCTATATTTTCAGTGATCTACTCTGCAGTGTTTTTGCACCACGCAGGTATGCTCTTTGAAAATAACCACAATACTAATGACTCTGATCTATTGGTACATATATCACACACTCCTGTTCATGTATCCTACCATTGAACAGCAGTCTATCGTGTGAGCTCTCTGTCGTGACACTGTTCAGCAGGGTGTTGAAAGGTTAAAGTGCTTTAAAGGAACACTGCGAAATGAGACGCTGAGTCAAAAATGTCGATGTATAGCTTTGACGGGAGCTCCGAGCACAGATTATTGCCACCTGAAGGAAAAGATCCCCTTTCCTCCTGCTAATCTCTCCTCCTTTCTTTCTTTCTTTCTTTCTTTTCTTTTTTTTGCACCCACCTCCAGACGTGACATTGCACGGCCACTGACTCAGCGAATCACTCACTCGGCTCCTGTCTTTCCTCTCTCCTTATTACATGCCGATTAGCCGCACAAAGTGGTATAAAAAGGTGTCTAATGCAATTACCCTAGTTAGGACGTTTTAATAGTGCGCTGCGCCTCAGAGATGTATGTGCCAGCCAGCCGCTGACATTAAATCAATAATCAGCCTGTCACGCCTGCTTGTTAATTCAGCGCTTTGCATTTTATTCCCCAACATGGTAAGATTGATTATTGGTAGCAGGGGTTTTGAAGTGGGGCAGGGGTTTATAATGATATGTGTAATGGAGTATGGACTGCGTTGCTTTAATTTGCATGGTAGGTACTAACAGATTTCATCTGTGGGATACTCGCAGCCTCTAATTTGTTCGGATAAATCGCTGTATGAAAGAACAGTAGTTTTATTGAGTGTGTGAATGGCTCTCCGTGCATGAATGTGTGTGTGTGCAGGATAGGAGAGAGAATGAGTCATGACTAAGTGAGAGCACTTCCTTTTGTTTCTCTCTACCCACCTTAGTCATAATGCATTACTCAGTGCTCGTTTCTAAATTATCTTACGCGTTACTCCCTAAAAGCAGGCATTCATAACTCATTATGTGTCTCTTCCTTTCCATCCTCTAAATTGGTGACTGCTTCTTTATTCTTCTTCAGAGAGGGGCTAAAAGTCAATTACAGCTCCTTTCCTTTCTGTAACTGCATTGATTATCCGGTTTCCTGTAACAGTTTTACTTGATAAAATCAATTTAGTGTGAAAACCTCCATCTCAAAACCACAAGACCACTTGTCATCAAGAGTAAGAGGCCCATAGACATAATGTTGGTATAACTTTCTAAAAGAGAACATTTCTGGATTCAAAATCTTTTTATGTTAAAAAAATGTACTTTTTGCACAACAGGTGTGCGTAAAAACCATGTATATCCAATTTAGATGACTTTTAATTTTTCAAATAAACTGAAAAATTAAGTTTTTAATTATAAGTTGAGGAAATTATCCTACTCCTTAAGCTGAATAAACCATTTAAAAACCAGATGGGCTCATTTAAAATGGCATAATGATAAAAATAGGGCCATTTTTCTTGGTGTATGAAAAGGCAATGTTTTTACAGGACACTTTTGCCTGCGGCAAAGTCAGAGCTCTGGTAGGAGTAATGATAGTTTAAAACATCTTTTAATATTCGTATACTCAAACTTTTGGAATATCATACCGCCGAAACTCTGAAAATTAGACTCAAGGAGCGCCGAAACTGCATTAGAGGAAAGCACATCACCCCACTGTTGTTGAGACATTTAATAGATTTTGGACATGAAATCAGAGTTTGAAATGGCATTGCTGTTGAAAAATATAAACGACTTGAGGTGGAAATGTTGAAAAAACTCTATTAAAAATACCTCTGGATAATACCCTTAAAACTTTAGATTCTGATGCAGACAGCTGTTTTGACTGTGCAGGGTCTATTGATTATTTGGATGTGTGTTAACATTTGATATGTGCTTAGATTTCTTGGGTTGGTAAGGCTGACAGACAGCGCTCACATTTCCACCTTAACCCTCGTTTCAGTGCAGGATGCTGATTGGTTGTGATCGAAATAGATGATTGCCTTGCCAGGTGCAATGCCAATTAACTAAAGAGGGGTCACCTGTGTTTTTGCTATTTAATCTGCACTGCGTAGCTGTCCAGAAATATCTCGTCATTTCTAAATAAACTACTGAATGATTACAGGTCATTCAGTGCAGCCCTTCTCTTATCATCATCCATTTTTTTTGCACATATGTATTGTTAACTGTCAAAAATATCAAGTCAACAAGCCTGTATTTTATTATAAATCTAAAAACTAAAGTTGTATAGTAAAAAAATGCACCATTTGTGAATCTCTTGAAATATGAATTAAGTTAAAGTTTGATTTTGCCACTACCACTGAAATTTACTACATTACTCAGGAGATCTTCAGACGTGAGAACTACATGACCACCCAGATGCGCCCCCCAACATATAGACAAACACACCTACATGTTTAAATGTAGTCCCCAAGGAAAGCTGACTAACACCTTCCCATCTCCCACAGGAGGTGTGAATCACAGGGCAGACCTGCATCAGTATTACTGGTCTTAATTAGGCCTCCATTAAGGAGGGTGACTCACTGTGCTAACACACATTAGCCAGCCACAGAGAACACGATTGTTTTTGCCTTGTGGTTGAAGTGACCAGGCCTTGTGGGGGAGTCTCCGCCACACGCCCTCGACACTGCCGGCTTCATTTTTGTTTCCATTTATTCACAGGCACACACGACAAACCCTCCCTCCAAGTCCAAAATCCCCAACGTTTATTGCTCGGCGCGTTGTTACTTTTGCAAAATGCTGAAAGTTGAGAAAAGTGTGCAAATGCACTCTTGTCATTTATCACTTTTAAAACTTGAATCGAAGGTGCAAAAAAAACCACCATAAAACAACCTGCTCAACCTTGGAGGAGCAGCGTGGAAATCAAGATGAGGCTTTCGTGAAAGTGACAAAGTCTCAACACTTTCCTCCGATGCATAAAGTATAAGTTTCGCCCATGCAATTCAAGGTTGTGAATAATGTGTTTTCACTAAACATTTTAATTAAAAAACATCCGTGTATGGCGATTCAAAGAATTATGGTGCTACTTTCTCTTCCACCCCCCTTCAACCTTCCCATGCACCCCTTCTCTAAGCCAAAGTGTAATTCTACTGCAATGCAATGCAATGATGCCTCAGTTCCTCTTCAAGGAGATGGCTGAAAGCAGTATTATTAATCATTGTCTGGTGCTGGCCCACCTTCCCTGGGTGTTTTGCATCCCATGCACATCACTTTCAAAGTCTACCTCCAAACTGGGGAGAGTGACAAAGTGGTTCTAAAAGACAGGTGGCAGCCAAGCATAAGCATATGGTGGGAGGGAGGGTGGTGGTGAGGGAGGGAGGAGGTGGTGGTGGGGGAAGGCGGCTGCACTCCAAAGCCAATCCTGCACAGAAGATGAAGAAAAAGCAGGACGAGGAGGAGGAAAGGAGAGTGAGGGAAAAGGATGCAGATATGAAGATTATCATCTCGAAGATGCACCTCTTGTGTTTTTTGTTTTTTCTCCACCCTTCACTTTTTGCCCTTTGCCAACAACTCTTGGTCGGTGGATATCATTCACGTTTGCTGCAAATGTGAGTAAAATTCCTTTACTTAAATAACAAGCATACTCCTGCAAAGGAAGAAAAAAAACAAAACACAAACAATAGCACCTAATAATTCAATTTTCCACAAGTTTTGTTGCACGCGGTAGAATTGTGATAATAAAGCATGGTGCTCTGACCCGCATACAAGCATTAATAAATCAAACATTGATTCGCCGCTAAGTACCTGGCGAGTGTTTGCCTCACAAACAAATGAATGCCTCGCCATGTTCCTGTTTCCTGGCCGCCTCTGATTGGTTCTGACAGATATTCAGGCTTTTGGTGGAGTAATTAGAGAGCCTCGGGGTGCGAGCCGAGGAGAGGCCTTCAGCGCTATGTTTCTTCAGTCTTTCCTCTCTCACTCTCTTTCTCTCTCTCTCTCAGGTAATTGCTAGCAGCTGCACAGCCAGGGAACTCAGCCTAAAAGAGCCTTGCATCGATTCCCCTCCTACCCCCCTCCCATCCTCCTCTTTCTCACCATCGCAGCCTCCCTGATGCCTCAGATCCCGCAGACCACTCAGATGTACCTGATGCTGCAAGAAGCTGCCGTTGACAAGTACCCGGGTGACTGCAACTAAGTAAACATTACAAATTTTTGTTTACCTACGGTGTCCTGAAGGGGCAAAGCAGTAAGAAAGAAAATGGGGAAGGAAAATGCTGTTTTTATGGTTTTGTTTTTTTGTGAATGCACTCTCACCTCCTCCTCTCAAGAGAAAGCAAGTTCACCACCTCCAAAAGCTTCATCCAGGTCTAGACCACTTATCCTGTCAGACTTCCCTTGCTTTCCTGATTTTCGTTCAACTCTACGTCTGAATATCGTACATGCAGTAGCTCACCTTGGAATTTTTACAGGAATTTATGCTAAAAAAAAAAATCCAAAGAGCCGAAGATGAGTAAACTTTGGAAAAGTTGGTCAAGGCTGGACCAAAACTTTGGTTAAGGTTTGGCAACTAATGCATTTGGCAGAGGCTATCTTGAGTTGAATCATAAATATTTTCACTCCAAATTTAAAATGAACTCACAAACTCTCTTTGCACGACTCTGGAGTTCAGCCAAGGTCGGCGCATTGGCTGATCCATCCGCCCTATCCACCTCCACAACCTGTTTTTATTCACATCCTCTTCATGTATTCCTTTTCTGGTGGGTGCGCACAACTTGTGTTTCACTCTCATTTCACAGGATGAGATTGATCATTTTCCTGGTGGGCACTTGTGTTTTGTAATATGTCTATTTGCAGGCAGTGATTTCAGTGATTGTTCACTCTTTACTCAAGGCGGGCCTTTCTTTTTTTGAAGAGTTGCAGAGGAAAGGGGATTTTGTGGTTGAAATATTCATTTTCAAGGTAGTAATTAGACACACGCACACTTGGACACCTCTGAAATTCACTCCACGAGGAACAAAAGGCAGCGTGAGAACTGTTAGCAGATGAACGCGCTTTTTTCTTTCAAGTTGTAACTTTTCTGCGAGGCTGGAACCTGCCATTACTGTCCATCATCCTCATTTTAATAGGGTTTGTACTTTTGGCTCGTTAGACAGGCAGTTAGAAGACCTGGACTGAAAGGGGGGGGGGAAGATCAGAGTTTGGTCAAATAATATGAATATCATATAGTATTTTGTTAACCATAATATAAAATCTGTCACATTGGATAGCACAGCTGAGAGGAAATCATTTTGTTGACTTACTATATCTGTGCAGGCTAAAAGAAAATATAAATTGGCCCAGTTCTTTCTTCAGAGAAGCAAGAGGCTCCTTGCGGTTTCTTGCCATTTGAAGCCACCATTTCATTTGCATCACTGTCATATCAAAGAAAGAAGTGGATCCATACAGTCTTTGTACTGCGATACATCAGGTAGAAGAAATAATGTTAATAAGGAATGACAAAAGGAACAGGCAGAAAACTTGTGACAACGTAGAACACCACAGAAGTGTAAATCCAACCTCATTAGGGTTGATGAATGGAAGCTTACCTAGAGGGAAAAAAATCTCATAAGTTTAAATAAATATATTATGTTGGAAGGTCCAGTTGTTCACCCACAGAGACAGTATATCTACAGCGATGGACGAATACTATATGAACATGGTCTGAGGAGCACAATTTCAAAATTTGTTTCCACTCTGGAGGAAAGACTGAGTCTACCACCATGCCAGCAGCTCAGTGAGGCTGCAGTGAGCTTAATGCCAAAGTTAGCATGCTAATGTGCTCACAGGCATGTCATAATGTTAAAATGCTGATTGCAAGTAATGTTCACCATCTTAGTCTGACGTGTTAACATTTGCCAATTAGCACTGCACACAAAGTTCAGTTGAGGCTCATGGGAGTAATGTTGTTTTATTTATTTGGTAAAATTAATTTACTAGTTGCTGAAACATTTCACTTAAAACCACAAATGTCAACCTTGTGGTGGCACTACAGGAAACGTCATTTAACCAATTGATACCACCAACGTCTGCTCAAAACTGAATGGTAATCTGACCACTCGACCGAGGTGGCAGCCCAACAGGCCGACATTTCCCCGGCTGCAGCAGCTCTTGTAACAGTTAAACATGCAGGCAGATCTTTAAATGTACTGCAGACGTATGCATAGCAATCTCACGAGAGTCTTAGGTCCAGTGGTTCTTCTGCACGGTGGAATAATGACTAAGGGAAATGAGGCCATTTTCACAGGTGCACCCCGCGGTGCGACTGCTTTTCATTCATGACGTTTCCATATTTCGTGATGATAATGCCCTCCATTCGCCCTGTCGAGTGGATTCACGAACAGCAGGAGCAAGTCAAATACCTTTCATGTCCCCCTGAATCACCACATCTAAACATTACTGAGCCTTTAGAGAAACTGAGGGAATTTTGCACATTAGGTGGACTGAAGCATCTCCAGAGAAGGTCCAAGAAAGTTCAGGACTTCTCTTAATGACTTGATACATCTCTGGACTGATTTCTTTTTTTTATTTTGTGCATGTCCACACATGGCTTGATGAGAACAGTAGCAATGAAGTCTGCTTTAATTCATTCATCCTGCCAGTGACAAAAAGATAGAAACTGACAGAATGCACGCCCGACATCCACCGACACCCAAATACTTGAAGGCGAACGTTCAGATTGGCTTGCAGTGTTTACATGCTCAGTGATAAAGCGCATCAAAAATATAAATTTTATTGACGTGAAATAAAACAAACCCTGAGGGCCTTAAAAAAAAAAAAAAAATTCACACATCATCTCCTTCAAAAAATAAGATGACAAGCAAAGACAAAGCCGAATTGGATAACAGAGACTTAAATAACAACAAGCGAAGAGCACTGTGATATACAGTACCAGTAACAAAATGCTTAAATGACAAGCAAAGGAAATAAAATGAAACAGTGCTACGCTTCACCTCACATAAACCCGTCACCGCATAAGCTTGAATCCTCGCGGAGATGGCAGAAAAGTGACATTTCATTGTAAAGCTTATTACTGAAGGGGGGGATGTCCGTCAGTGCAAACCTGGCGCAGGGGTTTGGATGGATTACATTTCTCTTTTAACACAAAAGGTTATTGTTTTGTATCTGTGAAACATTGCTGAATGCACCCTTTCTCCTGCGTTAATTAACATCACAGGCACGTCATAATGTCACCACTTTTCCGTTTGTCTCCCGAGTGGCACCCCTTTCTATAAAAAAAAAAGCTTTTCTTTGACGGAGCCTTAGCGGGGAAGGCTGAGACGGGGGATTGTCAGGAAGGAAATATTGTCGTAAAATAACAGCAGGGGCAGGTGTTTTGTTTGAGCGGCCCTCTTTGGCATTTCTCAGCCACCGAAGAACACCACTGCAATTATACGCGACAATGGCTGAGAAGAAACAACTATAGATTCATTACCTTTAACAACCTCAGGCTTCTTTCCCCAGATCCTATCAGTCGATCCTGTCTTTTCATTTACTCCCCCATTTTTTTCTTTTTTCATTCATGTCCACTAATGTATACACAAAACACAGAACAGCGCAGAAAAGAATGGATAGCCTGCCAGACGCAGAGTGATGCATGCGCATAGACTCCTTGCGCAACCAGATGTTCGCATCTGCTACGCCACTATAAATCCATTAAGTGACAGGAAGTCATTTCCAGTGGCAGCTCACTGTGCAGGAAGACTGGCACGTGGCAACAAGTTTTAAACCAGCCCACGAAGGGAAGTCAAGAAACAGTCGTCTTTATGCAAATGTGCAATGATGCATGGCCCCCATCAGCTGAGAGGAGCCAATCACAAAGAGCTTCTTCCGGTGAAGTGGAGTACAAAACATTAGTTCCTCATCAGTATTTGTTTAAGATACATTGCACAGTATTGTCAGTCTAATACGACATATAATCAGAATACTGTATTTAAATTGATATGACAAGCCGTTGCTATGGTGTCTGAAAATAAATAAATAAATAAATAAATAAATAAATAAATGTCATTGAAATATTTTTATTTGCCCGGCTTGCTTGTTTTTTTTAAGGGTTTGCTTAAAAAGCTTAACATTAGAAAACACCTGTTTAATCAGAGCATGACATACAAATTCCAGGTATCCACTTGTTTCCAAGTCATGACCTTGGACCAGAATTTGTCAGTTTCGTTTTATTTATAGCACCCAGTATCGCAATAACAGCACCCTCACTCTCTCTCCTTAGACCCTGACCTGGACAACCTTGAAATCTGACATGAAAGAACACAAACACAGAGCACATTTATAAGATTACATTTAGTTTCATTTGGATCACTGAAAGCATCCAGATTATTCACAGAAAAGTCCACAAATGTCTCCATTAAATTGTGTGGCCATCCATCCAATAGTTGTTGAGATACTATGGCTTGATGAAAGTGCTGGTGGACAGATATTGCAATCCCCATGGCTAAAAACGTACAAGAGAGTCAAGGATTACCCTTTTCTTTCCCATTCAGGCTTGCCTTATTTTTTGTGTGCTGCCTGAGGTTCAAGTCACCCAATAACCTACTAAACCCAATAAGATTAATTCCCCCTCCAGGTCTAGGTGACTATGTAAATGCAGAGATAAAATTCTAATCTGTGGTACAGCCAAGGGTCAGCTAAGGGCAGAATAGGTGATTTGGTTCCTACTGGGGTCACCTATAGCTAAAATGTGTATGATAATGGTATTGTGAAGTCCTTTTTAGATAAACATTACACATGAAATGTCAAGTTAGCACTCGCTGTTCTGACGTAGCGGGCAAAATCATACATGCAGGTGTCAGAAGGATGAACAACATCAGTTTTAAAGCTTTAAAATAAGAGAAAAATGTCAAATATATTCACCAAAAAGAGACCTTTTTTTTTTTTGTGCAGAAGTGACAAACAGTTTTGACACTCCCTCTTTGTGAGCAGCTAAATAAATAAATGGGTCGCCATGTTCGGACACCGCACCCAGTCTTTCAGTACGAGGCCACGGACATTAAACGTATCTCAATTGACCCCTGAACAGTCACTGTGGCGGTGCATTGTGGGGGAGAGAGCTGCAGACCATAAGCAGCAGGCAGATAGCTCTTATCACATCCAACCTCACTTCTCGTTGCCTCGCGGCTACCCAGGGGCACATTCAGAGGTGAAATGAGTTAAAACAAAATTAATTTCCCCTTTTTCACTTGATTTCTTTAAACTAAACACCGAGGGGCGAGTTTTAGGGATCGAGATAGCGCTGGGAGAGCCGAATCATTTAGATCAGCGCCACAAGATGTCTCGAGAGGGCAATCACGGCGGAGAAATGACATGGCTTTGAGAGAGGACAAAGCTCTGTTTGGCCTGAAGCTGCACCTCGTGGCCACTCTGTTGTAACCCCTCATTTAGCTGCTCACTCCATCACTTGCTTGTACCGCCAAAAAAAAAAAAAAAAAAAGAAAGAAAAAGAAATCTCAGTTTTATCTGTGCCGGTGTCAGATGAGGAGAGCTTCTCCTGAGAGTGTCAGTGTCTGACTGCGCCGAGAACAGCTGATTCTATTCTGAGAACAAGTATTGTTTTTTTTTTCCTCTTTAACTCTGATTCACTTTGACTGGCTGACAGACTGACTGTTTGATTGGCAGACGCACCGGCAGGTTGATAAACCGTAACCCCAAAGTTACCACGGCTCCACGGGGCTGAATTTGGGAGTTCACGCAGTCTGTATGAGCGCGTTACTGTAAATCACCATGTCACTATATTTAGTAGATACTGTAGGTAGTTGGAGCTGGAGTAAAAAGGGAACACTGCATTCAGGTAATTTAGTATTTAAGTGAGTGTACAAGCTGCCAAGCAAGAAAATAAACGTTCACATCAACCTGCTGGAGGCTCTGCTCTGGAAATTTAGACTTCATAGGTGGAAATTACATAAGATGGTTATTCCAATAAGCCATAAAACAACAGAATACAGTAGATTCATGCACTGTACTTTTGATTTCTATTTATTCTTTGCTACTTGATCTTTTCACATCACTTCCTTTCAAATGGGAATATTTTACATTTGAATCCTCGTTTTTAATTTGTATATTTTTTGTCTTTTTGTGAGTTTATTTGGCAGGGAACGTGGACAATAAACCAGTCAGAGTTAGCCAAGAAACCTCATTTTCATCAGACCACATGTAAAACAGGTCCCCTAAAACAGAATAAAAACATGTTTTCCAGGAAGTACTCAAAGATAATACATTATAATGTTACTTGTCTGATGAGTATTTCTAACAAAATCTAATCAAATCAAATGATGAATTCGCAAAAGTACCACAACAAACCAATACAGTGGTATATGTGGTATATATATATATATGTGGTGAATAGACCACTAAATGACCGATGTGGAAGTTTTTCTTCATCATTTCATCCAAAAACAGCCTGAATGTAGCTCAACTGTCAGGCAGGCCGACACACAGACAGACCATTAGCTCCGCAGACAGACGGCCTTCTGTCTGTTTACCCTGGAAAGGCAACAAGACAATTGGAAGGTCAGAGGTCGAATGGCTGTCTGGGGTCAACCCCGTGTCTGGGCAGGGGCAATTAATTTTAACACCAGGCGGCAGTTTAAGACCCTCTTAGGGAAAAATAATATCTGCTGAGGACGTTAAACTGCCCCTGGGGCCCGAACATTTGTGTGACAGGTAATTATTTTGAAGTAAACAGAAAAATCTCGGACTGACAACCTGTATATAAAACACGGGCGGCGTGGAAACCTGAGCAATTAACATACATGTTTAAATAGCTCTGTAACACAATCAGCCGCCTCTAAGAGATTTTTAATCTTAAATGTACATAGTAATTAGCAGCTAAATCCTGTACAATAGCGCAGTCGCAAATTATACTTCCTTAGCCAAACAATACCTTAATGATTGCCACATTTTCTCAAGCCTACATCCTCCAAAAACAAACCATGACAATGAGAATAATTACATGTTGTAATTATGGAATGGAAAGGAAATATTATATTTTTTTACTGTTTTTGCCTGTGTTGACAGCGGTGAAATGTTAACTTGTCATTATACTTTTGCAAAGGGGCAAAGATTTGATTGGAAACCATTAATATATTTTGAAGTGACCTCACAAGCGAGGAGAGCCATCAGTTCAGTCAAAAAATCTAAATGATTTCTTTCACATATTAACCTTGAAAACCAACAATTAACGGAAATAATACGAGCCCATGGCGCCTTGACAACATCCCCGTGACCCTGAGATGATCATATATGTAACCGAGAAGAGTTACATGTGTGAACGAGACAGGTACAGTCGTAGGCGAACCGTCAGAGCTCCGGCCTGGAGATCGCGAGGTCAGCGAGGGTGGGCGAGGAGCAGCTGGTGGTTGTCAAAGGCGCCCGACATCTCCAGGACACGGGTTCTCTCATCACAGGTCACACGGCCCTGAGATAAGATGAGTTCTTATTCCAAAGCTGCTCCCGCTGATAACTTCTCACTCGCGCTGTTTGAAGTGTGGGGATCCTTGAAATAGTGTCGGCGTCACATTTTCGCTAGAATGAACATCTGCATGCAGCTGGACTGTGATGGCGCGTGGTTAAGGTGTTACTTGCGGAAAGTCAGTCTTGTGTCCTATTTTCTGTTCCTGTTCCAACTTACCGACTGAAATCTTGCAAGTCAGGGTGAGTAGAGACAAAACAATCCAGCTGATCCAAAACATAAATTAAATTCAGCTTCCAAACTACTAATTTCTTTACGTTCTCACATGTTCTCCTACAGTTTCTCCATGTTGTTGCTTCACAGTATCGCCTCCTTGTTCTCTGGTTAGATGCTGCTGCCTGTCTGGAGGTGCTGCTGTGTAATGTACTGCAACAAAACCAGTGAAAGTGGAAATAAAAAAATGAAATATACGGCGTCTAATTACACATTTAATGGTAAGTTAAACAAAGCGCGCTAAGGATGCTGATTTTTGAAGTGGAAGCTCCATAAAATGAGGACTGTGTGGGGGAGCGCGCTGGCAAGCAAACTGCAATTAGGTCAAATAATGTTTCATCAGAGGCAATTAATGTGATTGACAATAGTGCTGAGGTCAAATATGAAGCTTGGAGTTGTGTTTTCACCACCGCTGGTCAAGGATGATGGTTTCACACACAAAAATGAACAAACTGTTCTCATTTTTAATTGGAGATAATCTTTACATTGTGATATTTTAATGTTTTCTGGAGTAATTTTATGAAACATTCACAATAAAACCCTTAAATTAACATAGTATGTACATTGCAAAAGAAAATAGGACTCACTCGCTTTCTACTTCTCCCAAATCACACAGCTCATAAAATCTCTTTTCCTCTTGAGTACCTTTTTGAATCTGCCAACCTCAATGGCCAGAGGAAGAATACCAGTTCCCGACTGCAGCCAGGTTTCCATCCAACTCATCCACAGATCCGGTGTTTTCGTCCTCTCTTCAGTGGAGAGAAATCTTTCTGTAGACGCTGCTGTCATGCAACTTTTTCCACCTCAGCAAAGTGTAAAAATATTAGTATTTCAAGTTTGTTCTTACATTTTCCTGCATTTCCACTCAGGTTTTCTTTTTTCTTTTTTTTTTCTTTTTTAAGAGCAAATTGAAAATATGCTGAGAAAACAGGCGAATGGAAATGCACTTTGTAAAACTAAATATCTCTAATCAAACCTTTTTTTTTTTTTTTCATAGGCTTGTAAATTGTGTGATACATTCCACATGAACACCTCCATATTTATTCTGTCTTCTGCCATTTTAATCAGCAGATTTCACAGTCGGGTCCTTTCACGTTTCTGTAACGCTGGTCCTGGTACCCAACACATGTTTTCCAAAAACTGCTGGTAAGGGAGCAAAGCAATGCAAAGCAATGCTCTCCCTCACCCTCCAAAAAAACTGCTCTGTTCTGTGTGTGACGTCTGCAGTTCTTAATCATGCCTTATAAAGTTGAGTATATGTAGAATAAACCAAGTCCAACCAATTCTAATGAAGAGCAAATTTTCACCTGCTAATCATGATCTTAGTTTCACAAATTGGAAGTGTTGCAGTGCCTGTGGTGGAGGTGAGTGTCAGCTCATGTTTGTGTCCTCACTGCACTGCAGCTCAGCATGATGGGAAAAACACTCCCTGTGACCACTCACAGCTTTTACACACACACACACACACACACACAAAAAAAAAAAGCCTTGCTGACATTATTTGTTCTCGCCCGCGATTCCCACTGAATGTGGCACCGGCAGCGCAAACAGCCCCACTTGTTATCCAATTGTGCCTCTGCCAGGTATGGCAGGCAGAGTAGTGTTTGCGAAGAAGTTGACTTGAAGTCCCGAAAAGCAGCCTCTCTCTGTGACAGTCTGTCAATCATCTCCTATGGCGGGCTGCCTGGTGCACCGCTCACACACACTCTGCCAACATCGACTGTTCAAACTGTTGTGTGCTACTATTTTGTCTGTCATTTTGCTCGCAACCTGCTCCCGTCGAACTTTTATTTTCAGCTTCTGCTTCTGTTTATTAGCCCCTCGTCTCACCGTAAACGCCTTGCTGACTTCCTCCTCGTCGATGTTTTAACCCAGTTAAACCAAACACCTTCCCGGCTAACAACCCCGCAACATCGGGCAGCACACAGTGTAGCCTTCCTATCAATTACTATCAATCTTAGCCGGCCAATTACGACCCAGTGACGCCATTATCACTTCAAAAACAGACAAAAAGAGAATGAGAAAGGAAGGGATGGAGGGATGGAGGGAGGGAGGTAGAGGTAGGAGAGATCCAGCCTGTAATTAGTGGTGGTCCTAACTGGAAGAGAGAACAGGGGGCCACATGGGCCATGGTTAGGGCATCTGTGGCCGAGACACACACACACACACACACACACACACACAAATGGTCCCGCTGGCGTCTGGGGGGGGTCCGGCGGTGTCAGCCCTACTCTGGGCCAGCGGCCAGCGCCTCTGTCCCTGTCATGTGGGCCCGTTAATGAGGAAGTCACATATGGACCAGGGACCCTCGTTAGGCGGGCAGGCAGAGACACACACACACACACCCACACATATGCATACACACTCTGTAATGCGGGGGGAAATGCATTCAAAGATCATACACACACACGTGAAATAAGCAATGCATTCACAAACACACGCACAAACAGGTGCAGGTGAGGGCGCGCTCGCAGAGATTGATGGACACGAGGCAACGCGAGCAAGCTGGGGGCAGAGAAAGAACATGCTGTCATGGGCGACATGAGGGCAGGGCAGCACCAGACGGGCCTCACACACACACACACTCCTGTAGGTCTATCTCATCAGCGCTCATTCAAACACACACAATACTACAGGCCTCAGAGCAACACAAGCTCCCCCTTGTTAATGAACTGAACTGACTAGAGAGCCATGCTGAGAGCAGACCAACTACTGTACTTTAGGGAGGGCAGTTGGATCAAGTAGCTGGATACTGTGGAGCCTCGTTGAAATCCACCAAGCAAGTTAAAATTGTTCCAGGTTAGCGCAAATTACGGTTAAAGTCATCATCCTTGACATTTTTACACAAATAAATGTGTTTTGGTGCTCCAGTGTTACCAAAAGTGAATCAACCCGGTACACCCCGTCGTTGAAAGCCTCTATTTTTGTTCCTAAATACAGTTCAGGCTCATTGTTTTCATTTTCCACTGAAAAGACCCAGATTTTTTTTTTTTTTTTTTGAAGTGATTTTCATCCAGATTTCGTGTTTTTCGTTTTTGCATGAACATCACTGTAGTTTACTCTGAATGAGATCCTCTTGCAGCAACAAAAATGAAAATTAAAAACTAAATTTAAAGCTTTTTGACTTTGATTTAATTTTTTTTTAGCATTCATAATAAATTTGGATCTTATTTTTTGGAAATCTGGACCCCTAAAAGAGTCCCAAGACAAATATAAAGAGTCACAAGATAATTATAGATAGGGAAAGTACAGAAGTATACTTCAGTAACACAAAATTATACTTTTTGTTTTTCTTCTTTTGTGAAACAGCTTTTCAGGTTTCTGAAATTTGGGATGAAAAAAGTCACTACTCACTAATCTTGTTCCCATAAATAAAGCCATAATGTGTGAAGATGGATTACAAGTAGATAGACATCATGCTAAGCCAAAAAGGTTCACATTTATATGGATTATGATGACATTGTATGAACTATAATTACATTTATTTGAGAGAATGTGTTTAAAAATAGTCTCACTTTAAGATGAGCAGCAATAACAGAACGAACACCTGCACATACTCAAAGGTCATTAACAGAAACTGTTTGACTGACAGGTGATTTCTGTGTTCATACCGAAAGACGCATCACAGATTGACACCTTAAAATGGCAGCTACCTATTTTGCTCTGTGCTGGGGCCGCTTTTGGACCGTCCACTGGGGGTGGGGGGGGTGACACGGCACAGGCGACTCAGCTGCTGCCCAGCGCTCCGGCCCGGCCTCGGCCGCATGTGTGTGCATCTGTCTGTACGGTAAGAGGAGGGGTGGCGGAGGCATCGCGGGGGCAACGCTCTTTCACACGGGCCTCTCACCAGCTGTCACCCCCAGCACACCGCTGAATGGGGCCTGTCACTCCGCCCCGGCCCCGTCGGGATTTAACTGGTCAAGAGAGGAGAGGAGAGGAAAGAGGATGGAGGGCGGGGAGGGGTGAGGGGAGGGAAAAAAAAAGCAATGAAATACAAAAGCAGCTCAGAAAAAGCTGGAGAGCAGGGATTAGGGCGCACATGTGTAGAAGACACTAATGCATCTTACACTAACTTCAACCTCAGCCCCTTCCCCTTGCATCCCCCTCTGAAAGCCCAGGATTAGAGATCCCAGGCGGGCAAAGGAGAAACATATAGGCCCGGGTCTCCACATCTCCTTCTCAGGGGTTATTATCCACACAGCCCCTTTAGCTTATTACAGGCCTCATCCTGCTATTTATCATCCCTTTGTGTCATTTTTCTCCCTGCCTCTTGGAATACATTATATTTTCCTTAAGTTAAGATGCGGATCAGACGCTTTAAGAGACTTTGAGGGAGGGGGGTGGGGTTGGTATGTGTGTTTGCCACATCTGCTCGCCGCCACCATGACAAGGGCAGCTGATGGCGAAGGGCTAAGAAGGAAAACACAGGGGTCGCTTCGAAATCTGAACCCGCCCCGGCTAAATCTCTCCCCGTGGTGCACTCTGCCCCACCCCACCCTCCCTCCTTATACTCACCCCATCTCCCCTCTCCTCTCTCTCCTCCACTTTCTCTCCCCGTGTCCCTGTCTCTCGCTCGGCTGCTTTTTGTTTGTAGAGGATGATAGAATAAGAGCGGGATAAGTCCCCCTCTCTCTCTCTCTGAAGACCTGAGGGAGGTGAGACGGGAGGTAAAAGGGGGAGGTGGGTGCTGTGCTTCGCTGCTGATACCGCCGCTGTCACAATCCGTTCCTCCCGCCCTCTCACTCAACCTCACACTCGCCTTCCCGAATTCAAATTCAGATTTTAAATTTGCTTTATTGGCATGACTATAAGAAGTACAGCATCACCGGAGAAGGTTGCACAAGAGGGGGGAACATGTGGGGAATACTTCAGGACGTAAGCAAAATAAGGAACACTGCTCATGAAGGCCAGGTTGTGGTCACTCAGTTTCTCATGGTGCTTCAGTCTCCCCACTCATGTACATTTATTTTGGAGAACATGTGATGTGACTGATGGACCTTTATTTGCAGTTTGGATAGAAATCAGTTGACAAGACGCTAATCCATTGTTCAAAAGTGGAGCAAAAAAAGCAACTTAGTCATGTCTAGCCAGCCGCCTTGGGATTTCTGTTTGAGAATATTGTTTCATGGCTACCATTATTTTGCCGCTGCTGTTGTAAAAAAAAAAAAAATCTGAAAGGAGCAGATTTTTATATACTTGTTCTGGTTCGGGGAGTATTACACACACAATACACACACAATCCCAGAAAGGTTTTACATGGCATGTGCATGTTTTTTTTTTTTTTCCTTCGTCAGTGGGTTAGTGCAAATTCACCCATGCACATCATGAATAGCCAAAATTCACAGCATCTTGCCCATAGGGGTCACTAGCACTTCACCAAATGACTGAGGATTTGCAATGGAAAAGAGCTTGCTGGTGGATTGTCAGAGCGTAGCCATGAGGGCGCATGTGTGCCCGTGGCCTTTCTGTGCACACACACACACACACACATAAATAAATACCACCCCATATGCTGAACTGCAAGCTAACCCACCAGCAGCAGCTCTCGCCCCGTACACGTATGTAGCATTTTCCCAGCATGCCTCTCTCTCGCCGTAGCGTGCGCCATTATCTGCATTTCTTCACATGGTGTGGAAGGGAAAGCGGGGCCTCGGCGAGTTGGCCACAGCTCAAGCCGGCCCTGATTAGCGGGGGCTACATGGATGTGACACGTCCTCTCTGCCAGTGCGCAACCCCCCCCCACCCACCTCCATGCTGCCACACACACACACACACACACACATGCACCAGTCTACTGCCTGGAAGAGTAGACAGGCCTCAAGCGAAATCCAACCCCCCCACACCCTCCTCCATCACCCCACACACACACCGCTAATGCAAATGAGCTCTCTGGTCAGCCAGGCTGAAAAGGCAAGAGAAGGCAGGAGCGTATGGCCAAACAGCGGGGCTACCACCCCCTCACCCCTGCCTCACCCCCCCACCTTCCACTACCAACACCTCCCCACCCCTCTCCATCACTCACCCCCATGACCGCACATACACACACATGCAGAAACCCACAGGACCAACACAAACCAATTTGCAGCATCTTCTCCGTCAGCACACACAGTCCCACCTTCTTCTCTCATTCACCCCCCACCGGCTCAGCCTCTCAGCCAGAAACACACCTCAGACCTTCTCCTTCTTCGTTCGTGCTGCATCACACCTGACGTATTCATCACGTGTGGTGCTGAACGTAAAGGATCAAACTGCATCTGAGTGGAGTTTTATGATGAGGAGAAAGTTTAGCTTAGTATGTACGAGCAGCCAGAGACATCAAAGAATTGTGGGTAAATGCATGATTCAGCATCGTAATTTAAAAAAATAGTCAGACACCCCAACATTTAGCATTTTTCAAAAAAAGAAAGATATTTTTATTATTATTTATTATTTTCACATATTTCAACCAAACACAGAGGCATGATGCCTTTGATGCTGAGTTAGTGACAGAAGTTGTGGGGGTTTCGCTTTATTTTCATGTGGGAAAAAAAGCATACACTTACTTTTGGATAAACAAATATATTTATGTGACGCTGGATAATTTACTTATATTCTTTAAAAAAGGGAACTCCATTAAGAACATCTACATGACATGGACAACTCATGAATTAGTCTGTCTAAATATGCAAATATTAACACATTAACATGTCTTCTTATGGTCTTTAATGTGCAGAGGAGCCACAGGTGGCAATATCCCCAAAAAAGGGAGAAGTGGAGTGTGCTGAATGTAAATTTTGGATGAATAAAAAAGGCTCAAAGTATATTTTCTTCAGTGGTTGTTAAAAAAATAAAAATACACACACAATGTAATACTGAGTATAATTCAGAAATAGCACGATTATCGGAGGCATTGAACACTATGTGGCTCAAAGTCTGCATGCAAAAGCAAATGAAAGAATATTAAACCTGTGGTATGGTGTATTATAGTATACTTTATTTTTGTAAGATAACAACACACAGTTTTCCCATGTAGCAGTCTTTCTGTTGTTTTACTGTTATAAGTCAACAAAGAAACATCCTTGTTGGTAATGCCCTCAAACTAATTCAGTTTGAGCTCATATTCTGATGCAACACTGGGTCGACTTTACTCACTGATCCAGTGTTAGTGTTGTTTTTAATATTACTCTAAAATATGGTTTTGAAATGGACACAAAAAACACAAGCTGTACTTTAAAATGTGTACAAAAGGTGCATGTGAGATTCAAAACTGCAGAAGGACGCACTAATGCATTAAATAAATGTCAATTAACTGACCCATCACTTCATCCTCATGTCAGTGCCAATTAAAATAGCAACAACGTGAAACAGCCATCTCTCCAACTCATCATTTTATCTTATTGTTTACGCAATTGACATTAACCGCAATATATTTACATGAAGGTGTAAGCCAATCAGCTGGAGTGGATGGCCTACTTCTTTTTTCCTCCCTCCTCTCTGCCTCCTCACTGCTCACCTTTTCTGAGAGTTATTTTTTGTTTGTTTTTTTAAATATTTTGCTTCTTGAAATACAATTAAACTCAAATGATTGTTCCCGTTATTACAGACCTGCAAGTCAGCAATCATTATGTAAGATATTGCTGCTGACTCTCTTTGTGGACGATGCTCTCGATTGCTGATTTTAAATGGTGAGATGATGCAGAGCAGGTTGTAGGTTGTAGGACTGTGCAGGTCGCTCAGGTTTTTGAGGCCCTGACGCAACATTTCAGCTGATGCACGCTGTTAAATCGAGTGGCCTGATTTTCACCCCCCCCCCTCGCTCCTCGCTCTTTAGATTCACTCCAGCATCGATTTCTGCCTTTAATTCTGAATCGCAGCAGAGCGACTTTTATTCTCTCATCACACTGGCATTGTCTTTAGCTCTCATTAGGCAGCCTCTCTCCCCTCTCCCTCCCTCCCTCTCTCGCTCTCTCTCTCCTCCTTAGGAAACACCACTTCTTTTGACTACTCCGTCGTCAGCAATCAGTGCTCAGCGGAGGGAGAGTTAAAGTACTGACATGAAGAGGGGAGGAAAGGGGGGCATCTTTTTGATTCTCTGGGGTTAATATTTCCAAACCAGGCTTCACAAGTCTCTCAAAGATTTCACTCCAACCTGTGCTGTATCATGGAGACTCATCTTGCTTTACATATTTGCTAACACTTGTATTCAGAGTGGCCCTTATTTCAAATGTAAGTGAGGGTGTAGCTGCACAATTTAACCTTGTAAGTGCAGTTAACTTCACTTATTACATGTTGTCATACCTTTTTTGAGTATGTTGTTTTAAAGCAGTTCCTTTGAAATCTAAATAGTATGTTAATATAATTAAAATAATATATTTTGAAGTATATAAGGCTGCTGTAAGGATTGATGTGTTTTAGTTTTTAATGTACTGTTTTTGATAATTTAATGTAAAAAATAATCTAAAGTTAATAGTTTAAGGAATAATTCCTGTAAAAAAAGTACTGCTGGTGCTCTGTTAGTGATTACAGTGTGAAAGTTACCCTCCCCTGAAAGTACACAGCACTTGTTTTGCAGTCAGACTTATTAAGCATTTAAACATGTCTAAAAATGACTGTGCTGTTTTTTTTTCTTTTCCAGTGTATGCAAAACTCCATGCAAATTAATACAATTATTCTCACTCAGATTGTACCGAACAATGTCGAAGTCAAGATCACAATCGCAAACATGCAAATGACAATAAACACGAGACGTGTCACACCTACCAAACAATTACTTCAATATTTTGACAAAGCAGTAGATCAAAACACGAACACATGCTGTTTATTGTAAGCTGCTGTTCAATTGTGCTTTCATGCCCCCCCCCCCACCACGGATCCCGCTCATCGAGAGGGAAGAAATGTATATGATTTCACCCAGGTCGGGGTCAACAATCCACATCTAAGCGAGGTCGTGAACTTGACCCCTGAGTGGCGACCCCGGCGTTATACCTGGGACGTTGTTTGGCGAGCACTTACACTCAACCCCCCCCTTCCACCCCATCCAATGAACTACAGTGCACGCTCTGTCCTGAAGAGCTCCTAGGTGTACAGCCGCCCGGTGATAAAAATGTTACAGCAACATCAGGGCCTGTCAGGGAAGTAGACGGGAGGGGAGGTGGGGGGGAGATCGGGAATCGGAGGGGGCGGGCAGGGCCGGGAGGCTACGGGAGGTTTTCACTCAGCGGAGGAAAGAAAAGGGGGCAGAGAAGAGAGAGAAAACACAATAACCGATGAAAAGATGAGATGTGAGGAGGGAAAAATGTTACTTCTGGAGGCATTTTTCTCAAACCAATGAGAACAGAGCTTTTCACCTTTGTGGTGCAAAGGTCAGATTTCGCCTCAGGCCAAGTCAGCCCAGACTTAGAGAAGCAACTTTCCCTTTTTTTTTTTTTTTTTTTCTCCATAGAGGGATAAAAGTGAGAGTGTGTGTGTGTGTGTGTGGGCGAGAGTCTGTCTGCACATGTGTGTGAAAGCCCAAACCGAGCTCAATACAACGAGAGAAAATAGACCCTGTACGTTGTCCTGCTGTTAATTGGGCTGTTTAACAGCCATGGGAGAGGGTAGGGGGGGTGTTTGCTAAAAGTGCCACCCAGACCCTTGCTCTTTATCTCCACAGCCATCTCTTCCTTGTCTTAGTTTATTAAAAAAATTATAGATTTCTACTTGTTGGGCTCATAAGACCCCCGTATTTATCAGTCGAATGATGGGGTGAAGACATGTTAAAAAAAACAAATGACAGCAAAGAGATTCACAAATTTTCTGATGGACTGAGGTTTCAGAATCAGTGTGGTCCATTTAAAATGTGTGTGCATGATGGTAAACAAGCGCGCCCTGACTTTTTCTGACTGCTGCACAAAAATATGCATCCTCTAAACAGGCCGTCTTGTTCTCCATTCAAAACTAAATAAAAAAAATTGAACAAACAACAGAGCATCGCTGTCTTGCAGAAACCACGTACCTTTAAATCCTAACCTTTTCAAGAGTTAATAAAACTGCTCTGTTTTTATCTTTCTGCCAATAGATTATTTTGAAACGCTTAATTATTTCATTTATCTGAAAAATTCAAAATAGCCAAATTGGGAGTTCCATGGTTTCTATTCTCCAGACTATTTATTAATTATCCCGGAGTTGGACTCGCTGTCATGCGCACAGCAGGACGCTGATTTTGAAATCAGTACGCAATCAGCCATTAGCAAATCGACCTGCGTGCATTGTGTCACTAATACTGTTACGACTGCAGAATGTAAACGAGTAAAGAAACAAGCATTTTGAGGGGGAATCTGAGAGAGCTCGAAAGTTTCTTTTGAGGAAACGGGTGAGATAAAAGCCTGTGTAGAATAAAATCACACTGTAATATCCTGAATATGCTTATTTCTGCTCACCACAACATTGTTCATATAAAAAAAAGTCAACAGTAGCATGTAAAAGTAAAGAAGAAGCTGGAAACAAATAAAATTCACTGAGTGTTTCTTTGCTTTCATGAGAAAGGTCCATGTAACTCTTAAGAGAGTCCATTTATAATAAAAGTATTACATTAAAAGAGTATTATTGGCTAAATATACCTAAAATACTGTATTAAAAGTAAAAGAATTTCAAAGGAGCAAAGTAACTGTCAGTGTTATTAATATACCACAGGAACATTATTATTAAAGTATAGTATAAAAATTATTTAGTTTTAGAGTTGTAGTTGGTCCAATAGAAACTAATCTCAACTTCTTTATATACTGTCGAGTAGTTAAACTGTGTTATATTTTATAAACCCATCATATTTTTTTTTATGTGGTAAAGTGAAAAGTCAAATATTTCCCTTTGAAATGTAGTTGAGCTGAAGTACAAAGTGGCATGAAATAGACACACATGTCCAAAATAATACCTAACACAGTCTTTCTGTGTCGATCTCAGTCCATGAATGATTGAGTCCAGAAGAAAGCTGCAGCACATGAAGCACTCTTTATTAGCTGGGAGGACTGATGCTTCGACACAAATTACCTCTTCATTACTGTCGTGACAGTGTGTCTGCGTTTGATGAGATCAGTTTTTTTTTTCTTTGCAACGACACCTTTTGCTTTCCTGTTTAAAAGGCAGCCAAAAAGATTTCAGCGTGTGAAGACCTCCACAGCACCTATCTGTGAAAAGAAGGGGAACACTTTGACTAACTGATGAATAGAGTAAAGGAGAGAGTGAGTGAAAAGAGGGGAGGGAAGCGGGAAGGGAAAAAAAAGAAAAAGGGAGAAGTCTGATTAATAATTGCAAGGCTGCTAGGTGCCGATCTTCTGGCTTCTCACTTCAGTGGGCCGGTGCGGGGATCTCGCCTTCGGCCGTGTCAGGTGGGGCTCATTAGGGAACCTCCAGGGACCTGACAGAAATTGTTAGCGGGATGTGATGGCCGAATCAGACGCGCGCCCCTCCGCTCCACCGCCGCCGCTATCCCCTCCAAACCCTCGCTTCCTCCCTAATTCCCTCCACCCACCCACCAACATGCCCCTCATGCCCCTCATCCGGACAGGAAAAGGAGTGAAAGGAGACTGAGGACCACCGTTCCTCCCAAACACCTCCTCCTCCTCCTCCTCCTCCGTCCACTAGTCCATAACAAGGCCTACACCTGTAATCAAACTGCTCCCAAAAAAAAAAAAAAAGCACCGGGGGGAGCGCGACCAGCCACAGGCCTCGCTCTGATTGGAGCCGGCGGAGGACGAGGCGAGGAGTACCGGAGCCCCCGATCCATAATTGATGTGTGTGCACAATTACAGGCCTCCAGACATCAGCAAAGTGTTGCACAAGCGCGCCTCAAGGAGAGTTGAATTTTGAACAGGCGTTGCATAAAAATCAAGGATCACTCTTTTTCCTGCCCACCTCCAACACCCACCACCACCCCATCTCACTACATCTCTCTCTTTCCTGAATTTTGATATTACTGTCTGTCCAGTGTGGGTGTGTGTGTGTGTGTGTGTGTGTGTGTGTGTCAGTGAAAATGTGTAATGTGCCAAGCCAGTATAATGGATGAGTGAATGCCGGCTCACTTCACTGGATATGCATACTATTTCTCCGTCTAGTGCATATTTTTGACTTTAAGGGTATTCATTTGCACTTGTCCACTCCCATGAGCTGCACACAGTTGATCTATTTATTTTCTGTAGACCACTGGCAGCATAATCACAACCCGTGTTTACCTAAAACTTGGTCTTGTGTGGCCTCTGATATCACAGTTTACAGGGCGTGGGTTAAGGCCATTTCTCTCTGCATATTCTGTTTTCTTTTCATTTCTTTTGATTTATTTAAAAGGGTGTCTTTTGCATTTTTTTTTTTGTTACTGAATCTTAAAGGTTTGCATTTGTTGTTTAAATGAATTGTTTAGTTGAGGCTGCACCAATGAATTTTTTGCAAAAGTGTCCCCCAAATATAAAAAAAAACATTCAAAGCAGCATGGCTTGAAATGACAGTCACAAATTATGAGCTTCAACTTCATTTGCTGACTTTTATGGTTTATTTGATAGCAATTTAATGATTTGCCCTCTCCAACAATGACCAAAGCCTTCAACTTAATTAATTACACTGTATAGAAATCACATTATTCTTTGACAATGAATGCAAGAATGAGCTCTTTAAGTTCATGTTACTTTATGTGGCTTAATTCATAAAAAAATATTCTAATAATAATTCACAGTTCACTGAAAATGATCAAAATTCGACATTTTTTCTTCATTCAAATCTGTGTTTCAACTCATCTTAACTCACAAAACAAAGGACACAATGGCAGCCCAAAGCGCATTAGTACATTTGAAATGTTTTCTGACGTGCAAGTGCAGCGTCAGAGCACATCCACCGAAGGCCCCCGCTGAATAATCTCCCACAGAAATGAAAAGATTATTGATGATTAAGTCTCCGTACGCATGGGCGCTCCAACACTAATTTGGTATTTCAGCAAAAAAAAAAAAAAAAAAAAAGCAAAGTTTTTAACAAATTTACATAAACCCTCATTTTTCAAGGAGGTGTGAGTGGACTGAAGTGTGTGTGTGTGTGTGTGTGTTGAATTGCTTGAATGTAATTGGTATTTACAGGCACAGGTTCAGCTTAATTTAAAATAATGTAATTGTTGATGCAACTTTAAAAAAAGTCAAAATGCACAGGTTTTAACAGACCTGCATCACATTTTTTGATCATATTTATATTTTACTTTGCTGTGAACTTTTTGCCACAATCTAAACTCTGACTGCTTAACAGACAAGTGCATAATGTGATCTCTGTTACCCAGCACTGGAGAGTTAAAGAATAAAGTTCTGCAAAATTAAAAAGTTAGGACTCTTGCATGGTGAATAAAAATGTTGAAATACAGTAAGTGAACTGGTTCGGTAATCAGTTGATGACCTTGCAAGTTTTTTTCTTTTCACAATCAGCCGCACACTTAAGTGAAATCCTTTTGCTCGGATGTGCCTCTGCGTGGGCGGAGGGCGGGAAAAAGACATATTCTAATGATTCAAACGCTCATATGCACTGGGCTGACGCTCCCCGCCACGAGTTCAGGTGAAAAAGAGAAGTCTTTGGAAATGAACCAAATGACTTTGGGTCGACATCGGCGGAGATGTTTTTCCCACTAAAACGAGGAGAAAGAGACTGAGAGGAATCTAGTGTCTTTGGCCCTGAGTGTCAACAGGTGAAAGTGGGCGATAACGCTTGTTTGATGTTGCCAGACAGAATTTCTACCACCCAACTTCACTTCTTCTTCTTCTTCTTCTTCTTCTATAGACCTCTCAGCAGACTTCAAAGCCCCCCCTCCTCCTCCTCCTCGTCCTCCTCCTATTCCTCCCTCCTCTATCTCTCTCTTCTCACTTTAATCCACTGCAGTGGAGCCCTTCAGTTCAAAGCGCTCAGGAACACCCCCTCTGCACTCAAAAAAAAAAAAAAAAAACTGCAACCCAAACTTTTTCTTCAAGCCCCCCCACACCCCTCCATCCTCCCTCCATCCTCCTCCCTCTGCTGAGTAGCAATTACAGCTCTGCTTGCGCGCTGACCAGCTCCCGCTATTAATTAATCCCACAAAGAGCGTTCATTTCCTGGCTTTCTCAGATTGACAAGAGATGAAGGGGAGAGAAGGTGAGGGGAGGGTGGATGCGGGGGGGAGGTGGTGGTGGTGTGTGGGGATGGTGGGGGGGGAGCAGAGATGCCTGTTTCAAAGGCAATTCAGTCTGACCAAGCCAAAAGAGGGGAGAGAAGAAGAGAGTAAAAAGGGAGACGAGAAGAAAGACCTGCACTCGTGAAGTAGGTGGAGGGCGCATTTGATACAGGGCCCTACTTGAATGTGATTGAATGCTTTGTTGCCGAGGGCTCTTTGCTAATCTTTACCTGCACAAAAATTCACAGCGCTAGAAAATGCCCCGCTGAAGGGCCTGCGAGTTGAGAGGCTTTGGCCTGGGTGGGCGAGGCGGCTGGGAAGAGGTTTCGCGTCCTGCCCGCCGTGCTCTCTCTTCTCCCTCCCTTTTTTTTTTTTCTTTTTTTCGGGACTTTCTTCTCCGAAAACAAAAGGGACTCCTTCTCCTCTAACGGACAGTCGGTTTTGTGATGGCATGGTGGTGGTTTGGAGGGGGATGAAACCACGCTGAATGAAAAGAGAGAGAGAAAAAGGAGGTTGAGAGAGGGGAGACAGAGGAGAAGGGGCGGAGCCGGAGAGGAACGTCGCCAGGAAGAGGCGAGCGAATGACAGCGGAGGGGTTCAGACGTTTTCATTCATGGCCTAAGCTCTGTTATGTTTGAATGGTGTGACAGAATCTAGTGATTGGACTAATCTAATTGCGGAGTGAGGTAAAGGGACTATTCCCAGGGCGGCCATCGCAGATTTGGACGCAGGGTCGGAAGCTCTGTCAACGAGTCCAACCTTCACCTCGCTTTCCAAAAAGACGTATACGAGCACTCTCTCTTTGTCAGAGCCTTCCAAAATGCAAAAATAAGAGTTGAATCTGAATCCGAGAGCGACTGGATAAAACGGTCTGTAAATGGTCTGTTATAATAACTAATGGCACCAAAAATCAAACCCAAGTTGTGATAAATCTTAAATTTGACACTCGACCTGTCACACATATCTATGTCGTTAGCTTCGGTGGCTTCAAAGTGTCCCAAAAGCATTTACAAAGTTAAACATTTCCCAAAACGCAGCGAGAAGTTGACATTTCAACATAACAAGTGCTCAGTTTCCGATGCAAAATGGGAATATTCATCCCTAAACTTGTAAATGAGGTTTCCCCGAAAAAGTGAAGACTGAAGGAAATAATCAAGTCTAGTTTTTCTTAATATCATGTGAGTGGCTCTGACAGCTTTGAAAGAAAATTCATAACCTGCCTTAGTCTGATGCAGCATCAATAAACCCTTCACTCACCTGATGAAGCATCAATATTTCACGTAATCCATTTCTTTGAAGGCGGCTGATTGAGGGCCTGAAATTCATTTTGAGACGCTGCAGTCGATACAGTTTAAAATATTAAAGCACGGTCAGCTTCTCTTTGTTTGTTGCATCCACGAGGTGCGCTGCCGAGAAGCTGAATAAAAAATGTTATTCTCTTACGCAGTTTTGAATGGCATCCGAGAGAATCTGGTCTTTATCTGGCCATTAACATTTAACACAGAGTGAGAGCGGTCTATTTACTGTCAGCTGCTGCCTCAGTTTGGTGCTTTCTGCTCTTCTGTTTGTGGATATTAAAGGCTCAGTTCCTTATGGCCAGTATAGAACCTCTGGCTTCGTTTACACTGCACATTTCTTCCACTCCAAAGTGTGTGAATCGACTTGGGATTGATTAAAATTAAATTATTCTTTTTATATGTATTATCTAGGCTTTTGACGGAAGTTTGGATTTTGTTGCCATTCTAGCACTGTAGTTCAGTGGATGGTCAGCTGGTGCACCACTTTGGTTCAAACTGAAATAACTCAACAACTATTGGTCAGATTGCAATGAAATTTGGGACACACACTCACGCCGTCCTGAGGATGAATCTTATTAGGATTAGATTTGTCCAGTACTTTAGCTTGGACCAAATACCTGTGTTTAGCTATTATAAGAAATATTAGCATGCTTACATGCTAAAGTATGATAAATTATGAACATCAGCATCCTCTCTATGAGCACTGATGGCATACTGATGTGAGTATTAAGCCTGTGACAGATTAGAATAACAGGGATGTTTGTTTGGCTGTAGGAAGATTTGATACTTCCCAAAGCAGATTTCTGGTCAAAGATCTGAACATGAAATGAGACATGGATGATAAGAGGAAAAACTCAAATAAACCAAGTAAAATAAAATTATTTCTTTGGAGAAATTTGTGTTTATAAAAAAAAAAAAAAAAAAAAATCTAGGTTTGCAATATAGATTATCGCTGCTGTATTTAATGATTGTCTCCAGATACTCACTCAAAAATCAGTTTTCTCATAGTTTTAAAGCTAAACTTTTTGGATCGTGTCTTTAAATCTTTCCAAAAGCGTTCATGACTGATGACGTTTGCCTTTCCTCGCTGAGTGAAATCACATGTTAGCGGCGGATCGTGTTTCTTCATGCAAGAGTAAAGCACAGGCAGGTGTGAAGGGGGCTCTTTGACAGAGGAGGTAAAAAATTTAAATATTAACCCAGAGGGTTTGGAGAAGGGGGAGGGAGTGAAGGCCATTTTCACTGACCCCTGATGTCTGCAGGTCCAACACTGGCCCCCTCTTTAGGCGAGGCCAGATGTTCTTGCACATACATTGGTGTGAACATGCAAACACACCATGGAGGGGGGTGGGTGAGTTATCTGCTTTTCTATCATTCATCACTCCGGTGTCAAAAGCCATTATTTAGCAGTTGTTTTCATAAATGAAGGGCAACAAAAACCTTGGAAATTCATGGATGCACCTGATTGGATGTGATCCCCACTTCCTGTCCTATGTGTGGCCCGAGCTTGGAGTTTGTTTTTCTTTAATTAGGGTTAAGACATTTTCTATTAGAAACTGGGATTTCTGTACCTCAATTAGGTGTATCTGTGAGTCAGACAATGACAAAGATATATTCCGCACATGGCCGGGCTGCCAATTTACCAATAGCTGAGCTGTTTGAATGCGAGATGTTGTGTGGGTGTTTGCCCCTTTTGCAAAATATGAGCTGGCACTCTACAAACAGAGAGCTTCCTTCAGGATAATTTGGTCCTCAGGGATGGACTTATGAGCCATTAACAAACTTCCCTCTGCCGCTCTAAGAGGCTGTGATTGTAAGAAAAACTAACACTTTCAAAACTTAATTTTCCCTCCTTGTTTGGTCGACCTGATTAGCAGACTGCTAATTCCCCTCCCTGGTGCAATTAATCACATTGACACCTGTACTCCAGGCTTTATCGGAGGCTTCGTTCACACTCTCTGCCGAGTGCCTTGTACCCAATGCGCTGGAGGCACATCAGAAAGTGTTATTTTTGTCGTCTCGTTATGCAGGTTGAGAAAATTGCAACACAAAAGTCCACAATATCGAGTCTTTTGTTTGTGTCTTTTTTTAATTTTTTGAAGCAACGTGAAAAAATAAATCCTACAATCACATGACATATCTTAACACTGCTTGAGAGACAGAAACAAAAAAGGTAGCACTCTACTGCAAAATAGAAACCTGCGCGAGAGCATGTAAGCATGCTCGGGGCTATCTTGCTGTATGAACATACCCATTAAATCTCATTAGACTGAAGATTCGAGAAATTGTATTTGATTTTTGGCTTCTTCAAAGCTTTTACATGCAGCACCAGAAATACCCGGACCTGTGCTCCACAGTTGGCGCAATCTAATTTACTTTATGTTATTGGGCCTTAAATGAGGTGAAACCGAACAAAAATCATGAAATTATCTCACCAATTCAGCAGCTTTTATACAATTTGATTTCAGAAAAATAAGATTTCAGGACCCCCGGGAGGATTAGCAACCTTTTTATGGAAACTGATGGGGGTCTAAATAAATAATAATATCACAAGATTAACACTTAAATTTAGATTGTCTTTTTATTGCCTCTGAAACGAGGAAAAATGACAATTTCAACAAGCACTTCTCACTTATTTACTGTACTTTTGCAAACTGTGTTAGGTTCTCCCAACAGGTGTTTTCGATTGCTGGCTGATTAGACCTCCTCTCAGGTTGAAACTGGGAATTATGTCACCACACTCGAAACACCAGTAAGACTGGCTGTGCTCCATTTTGGCTTTGCTGCAACGTGCGGCGACGGTGCACGTGAGCATGTGAGAAATATGTGTTCGCTGGTGTTGTTTCACCACGCTGTTGTAGTATTTTGTTTTCCTCGCCACACTCTGGGTTCAGGTCAGCATAAGCTGCGATAGAGCTGCAAGTTGTCCCCCGTGAACAGGTGCAATAAGTTATTAATCGAGCACACGGTCCGCACACAGTCCAGAGAACAGCTCTACTTAGCTGATAAAACATGTGAAAACACCTGAAGGGTAAACTGCGTCTGTGTGAAGCCTCTAAAAGTCTCAGCGTCCGTCCCAGCAGCCACATTTGTAGCATTTATGTTTAAGTGGCGACTGTATTTGTGATCTCATACTGTCCACAGTGAAATAATAAAGCAATTAAATCAAATAATCTAAAGGCACGTCGGTGTGCTGGGAATAAAAACTGTATCAGACAGAAGCCATCAAAATATAATCATGTCTCTTTTTAAAGATGTAACATATTTTTTCAAAATCTTTGATATGATGAGGATGAAAAGGACAGTGTCAGATATGTTATTATTCATACCAGTGTAGAGGAATAAATTGTTAATATTGAGTGATAACCAACCTTGTTTGCACATGAATGATAATGATATACACTTCTTCATGTCTGTTGATAATTGTTGGTTGGTCTTACTGAGCCAACTCATTGATAGAAACTACAGTTGTGAGTATTGTGATAAACCAAGATGATACAGATGATGTTATGTATAAAGGTGATAAAGCTGCAGGGTTGCTGATTTTCATATCTATACAACTGAATCCTGCATACTTCATCTGTTATGGTAAATATCTTTAAAAACCAATTGTCCAAAAATATGAATGTCATGAGCAATTACTTTATTGTCATAAACATCATCTTCTTGGTAATGTCTGCCTTCTAAAGAACAGGTAATGTTGGGGTTAATAATATGACATAATGGAGGACAAGCTTCATTATTTCTGCTGAATTAAATGGATCTCCCTCTGGTGTCTGAAATAGACACTAAATAGGCAAGTGAAGAGCTTTCATTCATTTTTAGTAATCAAGCAAAAAAAAGAGAGAATTTCTGAAGTGATCACTTTCATGGAACTACACACTCTGATGTGTCTGATGTGATTTCATTGTCATCCATTTTTTACCAGCGTCAAATGATACACTCGCTACCAAATTTGGTGTGAACTTGCACCATAGAAAGTACATTTATGATCCTAGAAAGTCACAAATGTCACCTTTCGCATTCGTGGTGGCACTCTCTCCACACCACTACCCACAATGTTAATCTAGTCACTGTGGGAACAACTAGCTCAGCGACATCAGCGAGTTGTCGTTTGGTCACACCTTTAGTATGATTTTTGGTGAGAATGCCTCCAAAAGTTTGCAGTCGGGAGTCAAAAAATTAGTTTTACGGACTTGTTTTGTGGCTTTTGAAATTCTCACCATGGCTTTTTTTCTGAATTGTTAGCGATTTGCGTCACCTTCCAGCACTTGACAAGGCGGGCCTGCTGTTGTTTGAGGGGTCAGGGGCCAATCTGGGTGACCAGAATGTCCTGGAAGCCTAATGTGACAGTGCACCTGCCTTGCATTTCAATCCTCACACCCCAAACCTCGCACCAGACCTCGCCATCAAAGAGCTCGGCCCGCGCTGACTCACATGCAGCAACAGCCAGGACATCTGTGGAGTTCTGGCAGCCCCGCGCTCGCGTGTGTGCATGTGTGTGTGCCTTTGCATCCAGACAGCGTGTGAGACCTCACGTTCCAGCCAACACCGACTCTTACTCAGGCTGTGTTTGGCCAGCGAGCCACTGGGAGCCGCGCCGCGTGTTACAAGCGGCGGCCATGTAGGAAGCAGAGGCCTGTGGCTGTGTCCTGGGAGTCTGCGGGGGAATCACTTTTACAGGAAAGAAAAAAAAAAACAAACCACACACACATGTACTCACTCATTTTTTTTCTGTCTTTGTCGCTCTAAAATAGGCCCACACGTAAATACTTTACACACAGGCGCCCTCCGCTGCATGAATATTCATTTGCAACTGTGATGAGCTGTGACATGCTTTCCTGGCAGGGCTCTGGGACCACATGGCCGGGGTGTTAGAGGAAGAGAAAGGCCGTGTCGGAGTGTGTTACTCAGGCCTGCCTCATTCAATTGGATCCAACCATGATGGTCGGATTTCTCAATCTCAGATGGATTCCAGACGTACCCTTAAAGCTGCTCCTCCCCTTCCTTCACTCTTTGATTTCAAAAGAGGGACTCCGGGGCTGGTCGAGGCTGCGGGGCGAGGGGGGGGTGCATCCGTGCATGTGTGTGTGCACTCGCAGCGTGCACGTGTGGACGTTTAAGGGGGAGTAAAATGGAAAGCACTTCGATGAAAAGGCGCTTTGACCTTGCTCTGCGTCCCGGCTGCATTTCTCAAACGCAAAAACCGGCGCTTCTGGGTGAAATCTCATCCGATGAGGCGCACTTTTAACGAGTAGTGGCTTTTGTGCGGCGCCGGCACGGGGAAGCTGGCATGGCCGATCGTGGCGGGCGGAACAATGCCGCCGCCTTTCCATGGCCGCCCATTGTGCACAGATCTTTGCATTGTTCAGTCCCCGCTTTGCTCGCCCCCTTTCGCCACTCACACCCAGCCAGCTGGCACGGAGATGGCAGCGCCGTTGACAAGGTTCACAATACCCCCTCTAGTCCACGCCACAATAGAGGGACATGGACACAGGCATCTCTATGGCACACAAGAGGCTGAGGAGGGGATACTGGGGCCTCACAGGCAGGTGGTGCTGCCAACGTCTCTGTGACGTGTTGGTAGCTTTCAGTGCTGACAAGGGGCTGGCAGAGAGGTTTTCTTCTTTTAAAATCCACATTGTTCACAGGGGACTCTAGAGGATGAGTGTTTGTGTGCTGTGTTTTTTTTCTCTCACAGAGATGGGGAGCTTAGTCTCCTCTCATTCACACATAAAGCAGTGAGAGAGGTGCACACACATGCTCGAAAATCCAACTCTTACCTTCTTCCCTTCCTCTGTCTTTCTGTTTGCTTCAGCTTATGGCATTATTGCGCTGACTTTTGTCAAAGCTTATCAATAAGGGAGAAGTGGCAGATTCACATGTCTTGGCAAACCGGTGAGGAAGGAAAGGGGTTTTTCTTTCTTTTCCGAGAGAGGCAGAATGCCGAGGTGCTTCAAGTCTCAGAGAGTCTGAGTGACAGCTGGATGCCAGCACGCCTTTCCTCAAGTCACGATACGATGTTTGCGGCGGGTGTCGTATTTGTCTGGGTGCTCTTGCCGGTGCCTGAGCTGCTGGTTTGTCATTTCACGAGTAGCTTTAGTGTCTCTGGGAAGCTCCAACTGGGTTACACAAAGTTGAAGGGTGCGTGACAGCGCTGTCAAGGTCCCTGAAGGTCATGTTAAAAACACTTTCTGAAAATAGAATCCGAAACTACAAAATGATAAATAAAAGGTTGTAGGTGTTTGCTTTCATGTGCACAGGAAACTACAGTCTGTTTTTTCCTTATCTTTTACTATTTGGATCCTCATAGGTTAATTATATTTCTGCTCTAAAGACTTGCAGATAATCATATTTTGTTTAAAAGAACTTTCATGGGTGAGTGTTATTCCATATTTGATTCTGTTGTCTTGCAGTTTGTGCGGTGCTGAACTGGGAAAGCAACAAACAAACCAATGTTATTATGCAATTATATGGAGGACCAGGTTGGCCTGAATAAATGACCTTGTTTCACTAGAACACCTCTTGTTCCCTAGAAACTGTTTTAAATTTATGTTGTGATGACTGGCTATAGATTGACTGCAGATCATCAGTTTTCAGGATGGAGGACTGATCACAATTACTTAACTCCCCATTGCAGTCATTAGTGATGTTAGTCAAACAGTCTTTTCTCTGTCATGTTTCCAGATAGTAACAGCATAAAAAATGCCTTAAGCAAGAGAAACTGCATAAAAAATAAACTTAACACCACACTGACAGACCTATTCTGTTGTTTTATAGACCTACAAATTAGGGTTAGTCTTTTAGATGCTGTCTTATAGTAATCATTTCCTTCCTTTATTCTTTTTGGTTATTTATGGTCTTCCATTCTTCTTCCTTTCATAAGTGTGATTTCAGTATTTACACTGGAGCTGTGCTTCAGCTCGTCGTAAACATCCCATGGCGTCACACAGTACAAGAATGGCTGTTTGATTGGTTGTTTTCTGTTATTTATTTATTTCCCTTAATGGCAGGTTGCAATTTAGAACCTTTTCACCCGTGGACACACAATGTCAAATGTTAATGTATGTGCTCGCATAAATTCGGAGGAGTTCTCTTGTCAGACGACGGCTGTGTGTGAATTTCATTACTGTCAGGGAGGTAAACAGCAGGCCAGTGGCAGCTCCAAGATGGTTTTGATGTTGTGATGTTGCACCGCCTCAGGTTTTCCAGCGTGGCCATGTGGCTGCCATGACATCAAGAGATACCTGTGTGGAGGTGGGACCCGACGGGGGAAACAGTCATCCTGAATGGGAGATTAAAACTAATTTAACAGTGAATTAATTCATTTATCAGAGCTCGTCTCCGTTTGTGGAGGTGTTTCGAGCCATAGCAGCATGACCAGGGTTGGCAGTGGTTGGTTGGTACGCCGCTTTGATCCAGACTCAAATATCTCATCAACTATTGGGTGGACTGCCAAGAAATTTTGTGCAGACATTCAAGGTTGTCAAAGGATGGATCCAAAAGACTTTGGTGACCCCCTGATTTTTTTTTTCCTTGGCGCCACCAGCAAGTTGACATTTTAATTTGTTGAGTACTTTGATTTGCAACCAGATATCTTCATAAACCAGGGACGCTCCCATCGGCTTCAAATGTACATTGTGTTAAGTGCTAATTAGCAAATGTCAGCATGCTAACTTGCAAACCTAAGATGGCAAAAAGGGTAAACATGTATCAGTATGAAAGCATTGTTAGTATGTTAGCATTTGACTCAAAGCACTGCAGTCTCAAAGAGCAGCTTGCTAGTTTAAATGACTCACTAAGACAGTTCTGCTTTTTTATGTACAAGAAAGTTGTCAAGATCTACAAAGTAATATTTTTATCATATTACAAAGGGAGCTTGTTAGCATGTTAGCCGAGCTCAATACCTGCCAAACAATGCCAGACCAGGGGGTCTGGTCCACTTTCAAGTTCTACTTCAAGTTTCATTATTTTATAATCAGTCTGTCCCTGTGGACCCCCCCGCCCCTCATCTCACCCTCCTAATTCCCCCCCTTTTCCCCTCCAAGCCCTCCTGCCCCACCCCAAAGGTTCTCCCTTCCATGCCGCTGTCAGTTCAGCACTTTTAAGGGAATTGGTGCTCTTTGAAATGCATATTCTGCAAGGCCCGACACTGGCATGTGTACACTGCTGAGTAATTGTGGAGGCCAAATGTTTAATTACACATGGCAGGCTAAGCAGCGGGAGGCCACACCGCAGCGGGGCTCAAAAACAACGTCCTAGCTTCTCTCAGTCGGACGCGCCAATAACAACCAGCCCCCCCGCCCTCCACCCCCTCCAAAAAACATACTGAAAGTACAGACGGCAGGCCGAGAGGAGGTGAAGGGAAGGGAGGGAGGGAAATTTGTTTTCATGTGCATGCGTGTATAAGATTTAACTCTTGCAGAAATGCTCTGCAGTTGATGTCTGATCGGTTAAAAGTGGATTTACCGAGCTGCAGTTGCGTGCCCAGACTTTGAGCAACAATACAGTTCACTGAGCAATGTGTACCTACAGTACAAGGTGCGCAATCACTCAGCCTGAATATGTTCCTCTACTGAATATGCTTAAGCTTTGCATTAGCCCGATGGTGGTCTTTGGTCTTCTCAGCAGGCCTGGGGTTTGTCTTGGTCCTGCTAATGGATCCAGACTGGTCCTGGGGAGCTGGGAGGACAGGGAGACTGGGGCCCAATGTCTGTGACCCCCGGGTGGCGGGGTCGGCGGGGAGGAAGCGCAGAGCAGCAGGGGAAGTGGGAGCACCTGTGCAGGTCAGTGGCAGCCCGTCAAGCTTAACTAATTTTGAAATTGACCTCCAACCTCCATTCCCACGGTGCACCAGGGCACAGGCTGAGAAAGGTCTGGTCTCCTTTTCCAGCTTGACTCCTGCTTCTAATTACCGGGTAGAACAAAGTTGTTATCTGATTAAGCCTCCTTATAAAACCATATCATTGATGGTATCCTTTGCTCGGTGTCGGTACAAATTAGCCCATTAACACACAACAGGGATGTGGCGAGTGATTTAATAAAATGAAGCTAAAGCCGATAATGGCGGCAGGCAGTTCCTTGAGTGGTTGACCTACTGTGAGGGATTAGCAAGGCCTGATCTCAGCCCTGCACTGATACCAACGTACACACACACACACACACACACATACGGGCACAATTAAGTGTGTGCATATCCCTTGTTGACCTTAAATTATATGTCGAAGGTTTGGGGCTAAAACTTTGTATTTTATCAACATGTATATTTTCTTAATAAAAAGTCAGTGTTTACTTTCCCCTGCCTGCCATATGGTCGCAGCTGATGGATTTACAGCTTGGTGATTGGCCAATCTTGCATGTCAAGATCAATGAGGCGGTGAAATCTGTGTGCAAGACACACGCAGAAGCCTTCATGTACAGTACATACAGTATGCATGTGTGTTTGTGAACACCTGTGAACATGAATGTGTGTGTGTGTGCGTGTGTGTGTGTGTCTCTTTCTGTCCACCGGTGTGGTCTGTGTCTACGCGCCTACAAGCTGTAACATGCTCAAACAATCACATAACGATTAAACCGCGGCGGCCCCACAATTTTCAGCCACACTCTGTGTCACGGGGAAAGCCGTCTGGCAAGAGGAGAACTGCCAGATGTCTCGACATTACAGTTGTTACAGGCAAAAAAAAAACATTTACTCGTGTACTCCTTCATAAATAAATTCTGTATATTAGCTGTCCTGCAAAATTATCTTGTTGGCTTAAAATACTGCAGTGGTACACCGTAATGTTCGTAATCTGAGTGCATATTCTTTATTCACTTTTATATACTCTAATATATTTCATCATTTAATCAACTAACTATTTTTTCAGTCAACTGATGAATCATTCATTCAGTACGATTTTTTTAAAATAGTAAAAAAGGCACATCACAACTTCAAGGTCAAGGTGAAACCTCAAATTTTGATTTAATCCTAAATATGTTCAATACAGAATGATGTAAAAACAACATCTGAGAAGAGTGAAACAGCATATATTTGGCATTTTCTGCTCATTAAATTACTTTAAAAATGACTTCGTTACCAAAGTCAGTGTTGAATCTTTTTGTGAGTCAGCTTATCAATTAATTTCAGTGTTAATTTGATGTACAGTAATATTTTTTAAACTGTACATGGACTTATTATTCATATCACTGATGGTTTTGGCTGCGGTGTCGACGTACTGCTTACTTTATTGCCTTGGTGGCTTTTTCTTCCACCCTATGCACTCTTTTTTTTTTATTACACTTTTTTTATTGCATTACTTCCTGTGCACCAGCAGGTTTTTGGATCAGCAAATGTGAAAGCTTTCACAAACTGACATGTAAGTCAATGGAAAAATGGCTGTAAAACCTTCATTTATTTACTCTACCTTTCATTCCTCTGCGGCAGAAGGACGAGTATTAATTTCAGGATGTGTTTAACGTGGACTGGCCGGCGAGCGTTCTCGTGGAGGGCACCTGAAGGATGGCAAACAGCAGACAACAGCAGGCTTATTTTTCATCCTAATTGTCAGAGCCCTTTGTCGAGGTGCAGGGGCGGCCAGAACGTTTGGCATTCTTGACTTCCTGCCAGCTCTCTCTCTCTCTCTCTCTCTCAGCCTCTACCCTCCTCACTCCTTCTTCCCCTTACTGATGAAATTTTTCCTTGTTTGTCGTTGCCATGGCGAAGGGATCATTGCCAGGCGCGTTGTGTGTGTTGACACGTCTTCTGCTGTGCAACGTGGGATGCGAGCGCCGCAAAGAAAAGGGGAGGCTTGGCGTCGGCAGATGGGTATTGAGGATGTCTTAAAGCAGGACAGGGAAAGCTGGAGGATGACCTTTGACCTCCGATACACACACACGCACACACAGGCAGATGCAAACACAAAAAGATGCAACAAAGCATTTACATGCATGCGTAGCTACGCGCACACGCCCACGCAGTTGCTGATCCAGTGTGAAAACACCTATGGTAATTATCTTTTCTTCACATTAACTTTTGGATCAGGGAGCATATTTATCGAGTTATTTAGAGTCCCTGCTTGGAATCTCACTGAAAGTTAAACTAGAAGTAAAAAACACTCGACCTCTGAGTGGAACTTGAGAGTGATTTATGATTTCTATCCTTAGTTTCAGCAAGGAGAGGGACTACGTTTGGGAGAGAGTTTCTATTTTCAGGCAGTTTGGCAAAATATGATAATTGAGACTGAAAGCTTGTTTACTGACCTTGGAAACAGTGGCTGTCATGAGATCTCTCCTCATTGTCCATTTAGTAAATATTGTGGAGCTTTCGATCGTATCACATCATCACATCATCATATCACATGATCTTTAGCAAATACGGTTCATCCACTTGTGATGGAATTGTAGAAAAACCTTTCCTCTGAGCATTTTGAGGCCTTCTTGTGCATGTTAGTTTAAAAATTCAGATTAAATGTTTGTTCTGGACCTTGAAAATGGACCTGGTGGTGTGATTGTTTTATCAATTAATCTCATATTAACATTAATTTACTACTTGCATGGCTTAAAAAATAATTATGTATTCAAATTATATATACAGTATATGTAATAAAATTGTAGTTTTTACTCAGATGCTACTAAATTCCCCCATTTTTAAACTAATGAACCCCACACAGGTTTGGGAAAAGTCATTTTATTTCTCATTAATTTCACCCTGTCTCTCGCAAATACACCATATGCAGGATCTCTGCAGAGCCAGCATGTGTTCTCCCTTGTTTCCCACACAAGAGGTCAGACACAAAAATATTTCTTTTGGCCAAAACCGCATCCTTTAATAAGCTCATTTGTACCAAGTGTTCCCAAAGCATCTGTCTCCTGTGTTCACCTGATCAGCTTCGAGGGACATCTCTGGACCGAGATAGGTGACATTTTGCGGGTCAGAAATGCTTTCCTCCTCTGAAACACTTGATAAATACAGGCCCTAATTGTTCTTTCTGGGTTGTTCTTTTGTGGTTTATGAGAACAGTTATATTATGTCAAATATACTTTGCCAGCAAGCTTTAAAACACAACATCATTTTTCTCCTGAGTTGACATTCTGGAGATGTGAGGTTTTCACCCATCAGTGACACACACAAACAGACACTCACACGCACCTCCTCTATTTCCCACAACCATAACCCCTGAATCCCAGCATTCTCCTGCCATTGTTCCTCCACTGCTACTCATTACCATCATAAAGGCCGTGAGGATATGCATGGTTTCATTCACAAAATCATCTCCCAGTGTATGGGCCGATGAAATCTAGGGAGGAGTAGGAAGAGGGGAAAAAAAACTGCCCCAGGAGCAACAGCTAAATGAAAACAGCAGTCTCAACCCAAAGCGTGTTCACTCAAGCAGGAACTCCCAGAACAAAGGCGCTGTTGTGTGTTTTCAACAACCCCGGTGTTGTACGGGGGCCTTGACCTTAGCCGAGCTTGACCCTAACCTGTAAGAGAAGGGGCTGTTTGTTTGGAAATGACACATTACACCTCGACAAAGCCGCTGTCAGTCACGGCGCCGCATCAGATCTTTGATTCTGGGCATCGCTGATTCTCATTAACTGGTACATTTCGACTTTTTTTTTCCCGTGTCGGGATGCTTTACCTCCTGATAACCTTTTTCGGAACCATCCTTAGATACTGAAGGCCTGTCAGATATTATCTTTATGTGGTTTCACTTTATTCCAGCATTTAGTTTGTGTCGTAGCTCAGCTTCCCATTCACCCTCTTGTTTATATTGAAGGAAATGAATAAACAAAGTACAATGGTACCTTAATCAGAGTTGAATTCATGACTTGTAACTGCATTTCCATCTGGGTTAAACAGGTTACTGCTTGAAGATAAACTGATAATTATGCCTCTTTATAATTAATATGGTCAATTAAAAAGATGTTCTACCATCAGTTTCCATTATATCTATGCAGGGGATATTTTATGTGTCATTTTATCATCTGTGTGGGCCAAAAAAAAAAAAAAAGCGAGAAATGTCTTAATCGTTGGATTAAAGAGTTTGGTGGATGTTTCTGTTATTCAGTCATAAAATTACATTAAACTCCCAAAACTAGCAAAAGTGTTAGATTGTCTTTCAAAATTTTCAAAGTTTCCTACCCTTTGACATTCAGCTCCAAACCCCAAATTATTTAAAAGCAGGTCACAAATATAGTTTCATTTGTAAAAGCATCTCACTAATTTCCTAAAACTGCTTTTAGTTTAGGCAAATGTTACTCCGGTAGGACAAATGGCACCTTTGTTAGGGATGATTTTCAGCAGTGGATTAAAACACGCCGGTGCTCTCGAGTGTTTACAGCAGCAGGGCGCGTGTGTGGGGCTGAGTCAGGATAAACTGGAGCACCCCCGTTCATGGTAATGAAGGAACTTGTCACCCAGTGCAACAGTGTGGATATTAGATGAGTTTTTAACAGTTCTGGACAACAGCAGAGCTCTATGGCACAGAGGAATAATATACAGTATATTAGGCTTTGGATACGTTTTTATCAGGATCAATTCATTTTGGATTTTTTTGTGGGATTTGTTGACAATAAGATAAATTCAAAATAACACCAGCTTTGTCATTTAAAAACATATATAACCTCAGTGAGTGACGTGATGAGCCGGTCGCTTGGCTGGAACAGGCTTTCAATCAATTGTTCACAGTGACTGGTCAGCTGTAAATACCTTGCTGGTGTTTTTAGCTGTCGACAGCTCTGACGTGGTGAGCGAGGCTCCCCCACCGCCCTGAAAGACTGCGAACATGAGGCGGCACTCAGTGCATGCTGGGCCTTCAGGCCTGCTGGGAAACAGTGAATTTGAACAATGCTTTCCCCGCGAGAGAGAGGGCAGGCGCAGAGAGGATTTGAGCTTGACCTTGTCACCTTAAGAGTGGAATAAAATGCAAATGTCTAAAGCTACAGTCTTCAAAATAAAGCAAAAATGAAATTAAATAAAAAATAAGAGAATTTGAGTAAAAAGGCTCTAACTATATAAATACATCCTGCAGGATCCTGGTTGTTCTGTAGATCCTCCTTAAGGAGTTTCAACATCAAGACGTTTATATGGACTGGCTCCTGCAAGCACTTAGACAAATGCAATTTCAGTTTATCAGGCAGAACATACTTTAGCAATCATCTCATTTTCCACTTGGTCTCCTTCTCACGTTCCCAATCTATATTATTTTCACATGCCAATATGGTGATCATATAGCTCATCCACTGGAGGGGAGAGGGATTTGCATACAGGTCCTCATGGTGAATGTTCAGACTGTGCTATCAGTACAGGGAGAGTGAAAAACACACATCCACAGACACAGTGTTTAAACATACAGAAATACTTTAATTTCACAAACATGTAATGTCCTCTTACTTGCATAGGGATGCACAAAGATGCTAAATATAGTGTGTGTATTGAACATATTGTTTAGTGTATTTTATATGCTTAAGCTTGCATGTAACAGCGATGTAACACCAACTGCAATCACAAAAACATGCATGCATTCATACTTGAGAAATCATGCATACTGTACATGTTGTACACATTTGCAGTGTGTGGAAATCATTTTAAAAAGATCATTTATTTTCAACAAAATCTGGGAGATTTAAAAACTTCCATTTGCATTGTAACTGCTCTGCTACTGAACCATGCATTGTTTCATTAAAGGGACACTATGCACAACTGTATAATCAATGTCAAGCCTGGGAAAATAACTCATATGATGTTATAGGGATGTCATCAGGGTTAATTTAGCTTGGGCTTGAAAACTACAAATCCTTATCAAGTCTGTGTTATAATCTGGGGGTGTCAAGTTAAAAGAATGTAGAAATTACCAGACAGAGAAGGTCTAGTGACACTATCAAACTGCATTATAGGAAGACTAATTGTTGAATTGATGCCTTTTGTTGCATCAATTCTTTTTTTTATTTATCTCTTTCAAGTCTCCAACTTCTTAAAGCTCCTTTAGTTTCTTGTTTTGTCTTCTTATTCTGTTAACAGAAGCCTTTTCAGAGCTGTCCTCCCTACAAGAGCGTACAGGAAGTAGACAGGAAGTAAAACGTAATTGTCTTGTTGCTGTTCGAAAACCAGCAAAGTTTGGATATAAATCAGTGAAAAAGTCCAGATATTGTTCAGTGAAATGCTGTAAAGACTGAAAATGTTCATACACGTGCATTAACACTTGGACACATATTAATGCACCAAGCTAAGGCCTGCTCATGTATTGATATGCATATACTATAATCATGCCAAAACACACGCGTTGATTGTAGGTATACACGAGTTACCATTCATATTACATACTAATGCCCTCACAGGTACATTCACAAAACATTAAAACTCTCTTGCAATAATTAATGGAGAAATGTCGATAATTGCCTTCCACTTCTCTCCCAGCAGCTTCAGCAGGGCTCCTTCTGACAATCAACCCGGCTCGCTGATTGTTTCAATATGTATGCTTGTTTAAATATTTTACTTGTGATATGTAATATGCAGGGGGAGTACAGTAGTGAAATAGCCCTCAGATGGTGAGCTTGATTATTAGGGTGCAGTTTGCTCTCCCCCCTCCCACCTCTCGGTTTTGCACACCTTGCAGACCCGCGTTTACCGCTGACTTCTGAATGCCTTTGTTAAACAGCCATTTACACCCGCGTCCCGTGAATACATTTCCTCGGGGTGAATTCCATAATTTTTCATGTGCCAACGTGATGGATCGTCCCGATTTTAGATCCCAACTTTGACAAGCAGCCGCGGAGGGACCACACCACCATGGAGTGGCCTTTGTTTTGCATTGCAGCCCATTTACTGATAGACAATAAATCTTCTCCATGCAAATTTTTATCTCCCTTAAGTGTGTGATGCTTCCTGAAGGTTAACATGGATTGTGATGGAATTTAGCATTTTAGCCACAAAATGGTGTCCGTGCTTGTCCTCATGAGGAAATAAGCCATGCAGATAAACTAGCAATACAGTCGGGGATTAGTGACGATGAGTGATTTTATGTTGGTTGTTACAATTTGATGGCTCTTCCGCTGTAAATGCTTGAAATAAAACCCATTAAAGTTTTTAGTGTACACTGTCTCTACACTCTCCCGTACTTTTACAAAACCATCTAAAATTGCCCCTTCAGGATTCCTATGAGCCATTATGCATTATGTGTGTGTGTGTGTAGCTATGCGTGCGTGTGATTAAAATGAACCCGCCAGCTTGAGTACCTGCAAACCGGCGAGCCTGCGCACAGAAGGAGGCACAACAAAAGCGGGCGGGCCATTCTCCCTCTGATAAACAGACATAATTCAAATGTCAGCATTTGAATGTCATCCTCAAAGAGCCCTCTCCATCAGCGCTCGAGTCATTACAGACGATAGGGGGAGAAAAAAAGGAGGGGGACATTGTTTCATCTGTTTGAGCTTTCTACCCCTCTAATTATTAAAGCGCCTTTCTTCCTCTCCCCCCCCTTTTGAAAGCGCACAGAGGGAGAAAGAGATTAGAAGTATTGTTGCCTTTTGACAATTCTATTTTTCCCCCCCTCTCCTCTCCATACAGGTTGAGTTTTAATTTGTGGGCATTGAAGAAACAGAGCCCAGATGGCGAGGCACAACTCGTCATCCCTCTGTCTATCTTCCCTCTCTACCTTTCTCTCCCCTCACAACCGGCACCGGATAACAAAGATATGCAGATGAGGCCGAGGCGGCGGGCTCTGGATCAGCGCCAGCGCGATCGTCTCTCACAATGGCGGGGAACAAATTGATGTGTCCTGCAAACTGTGCCACAGTAGCAGCGGGTTACCTCCGCGGCCTGCCAAAAAGCGTCGGTCCGCCGTGCCAGGCGGCGTGCCCCCGGTGGCAAAGTGAGGACATCAGCTGCTGAGCGATTGCCAGAGGCCCGTGACACAATATGTAGCATCAGTGTCAACGATGTCATTAGACACAGAGCGATGGTGCCAGCAAACTCATTAGCCCGAGTGGAAGTGACCCAACTCTTCGTATAGCCACAATACGAGCAACAAATGCACTTCTAGAGGATACTTTTGAATGCTTTGATAGTTTTCAAGTGCTGTGATTCCTCCCAGTCTGGGGGTCAGATTGATAAGCTGAAGCATGCATTATAGGAATATAGCATATTATGCTGAGTGGTATGTCGACCGTGAGGTGCAGAAAGGTTCAGAAAAACATGTAAGAATAATGTACCGTGTGCACTGCAAAAAACTTTTCAGCAGTACTATTGGCTTTTGTTCAACTGCAACATTAAGATGACTTTACAGCGGCCCGTGTTTGCTTAAATGATGATGTAATATGTTTACAGAAGTGACAACGAAGATGGAGGAAATTGGAAAAATGTCAGATGGAACAAAAAACAAGACAGGTGCTTTGTATGTCAGTGTCAAGTATGCCACTTTTCTTCTGGTACAGTATGTATGACATAGTATACTGTTTTTAATTCAGTACAAGTGACATCAATCAAACTGTGACCTTACATCATTGGTGTTCACAGAGAGACAACAAAATGTCTTTCTTGATATTTAATACATATTTTTCAAGAGCTGTCTCACCACCATTCATGTTTTATTTTATTTCTCCCGCTGTTACCAGCTCCTTCATTTCCTTTCACCACTGGGAGAGTGGGAGAATAACGCTCAAAAATCGACCGTACTTCGTATTAATGCTGTGTGGCTTCAGTGTATTAATAATAATCTAAAAACGCTCTACACACTCAAAACCTGCTTAGAATTGGTATGTAGTTTGGATTTGGTGCTCGCCTTCACATCTGACATTCAGATGAACAGAAAAGGTCTAAAATTCAACAGTTAAACAGCAAGAAAAGTGATGAGTAATCAGTAAAATGCTGTAATGATGACTGTGCTTGCTGTTACAGCATGTTGTGTTGCATGACACCTCGACCAGTTAAAGACAGGGATGTTTGGTGGGAGAGTACTTTAGTTTCGAAGAGGAAAGGCTAACTGATTATGAAGCTCATCTCCAACCGATATCATTTTTTTTTTGAGCCAAAAGAGCAAACTAAGTGTATTTGCTCTCCAAAACAATGAAATCTGAGTGGATATATGTTTCCAGGAAGTATAACATTTTTCTTAAATTTTCTATATAAGCCTCAATAGCTTCACATTTTTTAACTTTATTGATGTTTCGATTGTAGGGGCTCCTTTAATTGATGAGATCATTTCTCATTAGATACAACCGACGAACTCGAACAACCTTGTAGGGAAAACAGCCTCTTTGAAATCCACTTTTCAGTACATTATTATTCCAACTCTACCGAGGGCTGATTCATTCAGAGAGGAAGCTCAAACCAGATCGTGCAAGCTGGAGACCGCGCAGGCCTGTGGAGACACCCGTCGGCCCCCGGTGGGCTCTTGGCGTCTCTGCCTCCATCTTTGATGCGTAATGAGTCTCCCCGCTTTCTTACAATCAGCACAAATCAATATACATGCAACAAACATGCCTTATCCCCTTCTGATGAATGGGGAGAGAGTAAGAGAATGTTAGGAAGAGGGGTGGAGTGGAGGGGGTGCAGATGGAGGAGGGGAGGAGAGATAATCATATCTCCACCCTCAGTCAATAAGCCTACGCCTCATTACCAATGCATGAGGGAGGGCTGTGGGGGGAGGAAGAGATGGAGACAGTATGCACTCACATACTCACACTGTCATTACCTTAAATTAGCGGCAGAACATGATTATGCCTAACTTAATGTCGCCCTATTCATATATGAAAACAGTCTGGTGTCATCTACACTTGTCATTACTACTGTCACGGCGAAACAAATGGCACAGAGTATTTATGTTGGGGTAGAAATATCCTCTTATTCCGGCTGAAGTTGAAAAATAACTCAGCCCGTGTTTTAGTGGTGTAAAAGGTCGTAACTGCAAGATGTTCCCTCCCACACCGTATTATTATGAGTCAGGTCTAAAAATGGCCCCCTTTTTTCTTTGGAGTGAGAGACAGAGCTCACCTAATTGCAGTGATTCAGAGCATCATTCATCGCAATCCGCGCAATTTGACGCCAAGCAAAACGCGGGGCAGAAATGATGCAGTCACCGCGCCAGGTACAATTGTTAATGTGGTAATCTGCAGGTCATGTGTCAATCAAACGTGTGTGGGGGCAGACCTAAAATTTATTACTATTATTATTATTATCACATGTGGAACATCATTTCATATGCAATAAACATGATAAATTCATACATTTAAGTGTATGATTTTCAGATATGAGATATGTGAAAACATACATTTCACTAGTAATATAACATGTACATACACATGCTGCACAGATTATAAAGCTCTTAACGCAAATTAGGGATTTTAAACTATAAAAATAAAACTGACTTGAATTTTAATGTCCTCTCCCTGGATTCAAGTTTCCAAAATTAGACTACTATTAGTTAGTAGACTGAAAAAGGTGACACATAACTTGCACACCTTCCTGTACTACAATCTCGCAACACATTCATTTCTTTGCACCAGATTAAGAAAGAGTCGGCAAAGTGGAGATTGATTCTCTTCCTCCACAGCCTCCGTTCCTTTCTAGCATCCTCTAGATCCTCGAAGATCAGGGGTCTTCACTTTCACGGGTTCCAGGGGCATCTCTCTCCTGCGGCTCTAGAGTGGCGGCCAAAGTCCCCCCACAGGGCCACCGATCCTGAGTGCGCCTAATTCAGCCAGATTGACAGATACTAATAGCGTGGACGCCTTTCATCCCACGGAGGCGGCCTGCTAGGGCAGAGAGCCGAGGGGAGACCAGGAAGCTAGCCAACTAGTGGCTGACTTATTAGCGAGATTGGCGAGTCGGCGCGCCGCTGCGGGGGTGCCGCGTCGATATGCAAATGTCACGTCGTCCTCTTTTTCTATTTACTCCTCCCAGGCCTCCATCCATCGTCGACTCCTATCTCCTGCCCCGCCCTTTGCTCCCTCCTCTCCTCCCCTCCCTTCATCACCACTGCCGCTCCTCTGCCTTACTTATACTCTCATCACTTCGTCTACCCCGCCCCTCCCTCCCTCCCTCTGAAGGGCAGGTCCCCCTTTCTAATTGATCTGTGGAGATTTCGGCTAACCTTCTTCCTCTCGCTAAGAGAGATGAGAGAGTGGAGATTAGAGGTGGAGAAAGGGGAGGAGACAAGAAAGATAGATGGGTACTCCGCATGCCTCCACTGATATAGCAAGCCTCCATTATGTAAACAATGTAGGGAAAAAAAAAACTTTTTTAATAAGTGTCCACTGTCTCCTTTTTATGAACCTGTTTGTTTCCTCAGATTTGGGTGGAATATGAAATAGACTCCAGAACAATAACATCTCATTATTACGAGAGAGGAGGATGATTTAAGCTCAGATGCACCGCCGTTAATAAACAAAAGAGCAACGGGGGGAAAGGAGGGAGATGAAAGACACGGAGGATGTCCCTGAACGGCTCTGGCTTTTGCCCCCTTTAGAAACCAGCGAGGTGATAAGCGGAACCATTATCCGGGCGATCGATGACGGGGGGACTGTGATTAATGTCACCCCAGGCTTGCGCGTCCCAGGGCCAGGCCACAGGGACCACTACTGTCCCCTCTCAATACACTGCTAACAGTGGCTCATAACAGGCTTTATGGACAAGCCAGTTACTGCACTCTTGCTTTATGGCGGACAATTCACTTTCAGCCTCCTCTTAGATATCTTCATAACACTTCTCTCCTCTTTCTCTACCTTTTTGTATTGTTTCTCTATGCAAGATTTCCACCCCAATAACCTTCAGATTTTTTTGTTTTAGAGGAAAAGACTTAATATACTTTATATTCACCTTAGAAATTAGTTCAATTACAGATACTGGTGTTTACACGTTTTCTTCTCCTTCACATTCACTTCTATGCTCAGTTTCATTGTTTCCTCTGTAATTTGGCTGGAAAGCTGCTAAATTGCTAAATGGAGTTGCTCTTTCAGCGGCAGCGGAGCTAAAACTTCCGACCTCACCCTCACACAAATGTATAAAAATGCCAAAATCAAATGAAAACATTTACTTTTGCAGGGAATCTGATTAATAACTTTCTGTGGTGCTAAAATTTTGTGAAAAAACAGATCTGGAAATTGAATTATGCTGGAAAGCTCATCGCTAAACCCAGATAGAAAAAAGGAGGCGAACATGTTTGACTTTTGTCACCATCAGCAATAAATATTTGCCTATTTTTTGCCGTAATTATGATCTTTACTTAATCTTTCCCCTCATCACAAATACTTAGTTAAACACCCAACCAATACCTTGACCGTAGTTCATTTATCATAATCATACATATTCCCTAAAGACTAGAGATTCGTATAAGGGCTTTGACTAAAGGACATCACTTCCTGTTCAGCAAAGCAAAACAAAAAAGTATTTTAATTTGGGAAAAAAATGGATTCAATTTAAAATGTGCAAACACGCACTTTATCATTACAAGCAATTATTCCATGGTATCACAAGACATTGGGGATCCCACCGATGTGCAGAAACACTGCCTTTAACTGTGTACATTTACTATGAACCCATCCACCCATCCACTTCTCTCCCCTTCCACTCAGCTATCTTCAGTGTCACTCAGCGATCACAGGCCGGCTCTCTCCTCTCTCTTTTCCATGCAGCTATTATTTACAGGATTAGAGTGGTAGAGATCTTAGCACGAACACTCCTCTACTGAGAGGGGAGAAAAAAGACAGGCAAATTACCAGCTAATGGACCACCGGGCACTAATATCTAAATCCCCAATCTGGCTGTAATTGCTGCAAAATGCTCCGGCTTGTGCTTTATGGGAGACTTCTAAGCGACTCTCTCCTTTCTCCCCCCCTCTCTCTGGTTCCTTTCCTTGCTTTATTAAAGCAACAAGGAACAGGGGAAGAAGAAAAAAAAAAAAACTAGTAGTGCTCTCATTTTCCCTTTGAGTCCTTCCACTTTCCCCGGTGGAATCCCCAAGACATCATTAATGTCTCTCCTCTCTTTCATATCTCGACAGAAAGGGAGTGAAGTGACCGTCCCGCAGCTGGCTGTCTTCCTCCGTTCGTCTTCCCCCTCCGCCGAGGAGCGAGTGATTAATTTCCTTGCGAGGGGAGATACAGAGAGGCAGAGCGAGAGGGAGAGCTCTGTTTGAAAGGTACTTTATTTGCATTAGCATTCATAATTACTTAATGACAAATCAGATATGGTTCATTGCGACTAAGTGCAGAAACAAGCTGTCGGAATCATGTATTTCAATTAGAATACCACTAAAACATGGTCCTCAATGACCGTCCAATATAAGGAGGACTTTATTTATTTAGCTGGGGAATTATTACACGGGGACAAGAAGGCCCCGTTCCATCTTTTGTCTTTGTACTAGCATTTAAAGCATTGAAGTCCTATTAGGAATGTAAAAATAGAGATAAAGGGCACATTTTGACTACAATTTTGGCAGCCAAGACGTTCAGGTTTTGTCAAAGTATCCCAGTGGCATTTTCATGATGTTTTATAGTATTTAACTGATGATATATATCTTCACATCTTTGCTTTGTGAAAAACTAACATCATCTTTAAAAAATGGCTGTAGTACTTGCGCTAATAGATGAGATTCCCACAAGATGATGTTTTTGCGTCTATGTAGAAATAAAGAAACTCACTGGGAACTGTTCAAATGACCCAGCTATGCCAGCTAACATGACACATATGCAGATGGATGGCAGTTTAAAGGAAAATGCTTGACCCCTACAGTGAGTGTATCCAGTGGCTTTATGATGCACATTTTGCTGGCATGGTTTGGGACCGCTGCAAATCATACAAAGTTGTTGTTTGGAAGAGTGGTGTCTTCCAGGATGTCAATGTCTAGTTTGATGAATGTGAAAATGGTGTGAACCATATGCTATGGCCTTCACAGTCACCCACATCTCAACCCAATTTAGCGCCTATGTGAGATTTTGGGGCGACGGGTCAGACAGCGATCTCCATCACCATCATCAAAACACCAAATGAACTGCGTGCGTCCAATGGTATCAACAGATACGATGGTTTAAAAGCAAAGAAAAGACTTTCAGTTGTTGTGTTTGCACACATTTCACAATGTCGCCCCCCCACTTTGGTGACCTTCTCAGTCTGATCTTTGCTGAGTTTCCATCATGGAGATTAATGCTAGGCCAAAAAGGTACCAAAAAAGGTCACTTATACTGATTTTAGCTGGGTCTTCCACTGTACATCCCTGAACATAACTTAAGTCGCTGACGCCTCTATAAAGAGAGACCTAATCATTGAATCTGGGTGCAGTCTCTGGATCAACACTGTTTCCTTGACCAGAAGATGGACTACAACTGGTAGGCTTGTTTTTATTGCAGGACCCCTCTTTTTCTGATAGTACTCTTTAGGTGGATCCAAGGAGCCCACAAAAACTTGCAATACCTCAAAAAAGAACAAGGAAAAGTCCTTCATAACAAAGTAACCTCTTTTTCTCCTATCACAGTGTGCGAAAAGTGCCTCCTTAGCAATATCCCCTTTAATCAAGCCAAGCCACAATAGGAGACAGCAGGAAGCGTGTGTAAATAATGCATTAATAACCATCCCATCCACACTCCCGGAGGCAGCGCCAGCACGCAGGGAGTTTAAATATCTCTAAGGGATACCTTCATCTGAAAAGTGCTCGGTTCTCTGCTCAGAAAGAAAGGGGAAAAAAATCAAACTAATTGTGAGAAGTTCAATGGCAGTTCAACATGGAGTGCACTTTCCAAGGCCTCGGCAGAGAGCGATGGAGGCTGGACGATCATGTCCGCATTGCCCTCATTGACGGCTGTTTTAGAGGGCTGTAACCTTTGACGATGAGCTATTGACGATGGTCGTCAAACTTTTTCCCCCTCTCGATACCGACATGAACAGAAAACACGTTTTTTCCAGCTCCTGTACTTGGTGGAGGTGCTTTCATTCGTGCAGAGACTTCAGCGAAGACGCAAAAGTCAACATGACCTTGTCAGTTTCTTCATAACATCTTCAATCATCGGATCAATTTTAAAGATCCCATGACACATGAAAAATACAAGAATTCTCCACCTTAGGACATGTGAACAGGTGAGGAATAGGAAGCATGCCTGGTATTTTTCGTGTGCTTTTGATTTTTTTCTATGTATTTTTATTTTCATTTTATCGCCATGGATATTTGGCCAATTCATAAGCAAAGTGATGCCATGTTGACATATGTTCACTTACACAATAAAAAACAATGTTAATGGTGGAAAATGTTCAATTATACAAAACAGATTAATCACTAAGCATAATTTGGCATCCATTCCAAATAAGGGTCTATTTTAAAGCTTTGCAGACACATTTATTTCATAATTGAAAAATTTCAACACTGGATGATTCTAGTAAAGCACTTACTTTTAATACAATCAAAAGTTGAATTTCAACATTTTTTAAATTCTCACTTCACCACCATGACCTTCACGCCCTTACTTATTTTCTGCCTTAAGGGTACACTACACTTTTTGCACTGACTGAACTTTTGCATTGGATGTAGGTGACATTTTACTGCAAGTTACTTTCAAGTGACACAGTTCCTTTTGGATTTGTATCCTGTGTCTCATGTGTTTTTAGGTTTTGGCTACCAAAAAGACTTGGTTAAGGTTGGGAAAAAAATTGTGCTTTGGTTACTAAAATAAACTTCAACACATCCACTTTGGTGTTTCAAGTCAACTTTTCCAATACTTTTACAGAAACTTTATATGCAGCATGAGACATGGTGGAGGTCAGAGGTCAAGGTCAAGGAGCAAGGGAGCGTTCAGCTGGAAATATCCTTTACCACCATGAGGGTTTAAACTCACCTGATTGTTACTCAGCCACAGTACACTGACGGCCTGAAGCTTTTCAAAAAGTCATAAAGTCTCTGACTGATTATTCTGGAATGATGTTGGTTTGTAAACAGGAATAGCATGAAGTAAAGGGAAATATCTGATTAGATGAAATACACTTTGTAATGTAATATTGTCAGTTTTGAAGTGTGATTGGTCAAAAGATAGATGTTATGTAGGGTATACTCTCAATATGCAGAAACAGCTGTTAGCGCTCTCAATATGGTGTAAACAATATGTAAATCAGCTTTGTGAAAAATATATATGCACCACTGTATGGGTTTAACAAATTAATATTTCACTGAATACTCTACATTAGCCATACTGTGCATACCAAATGCTCTTGGTGTTGAATCCAAAGTTTTGCTGGCCTTGCCTTTGCTCCAGGAGCCTTGATGAGAAGCCCAATCAATGCGTTGAAACCTCAACCAGTGCTGCGTCCAATCCAATACTGTTTATGTCTGCTGCAGTCGATTGCACGTAACCTTGGACGTGGGCGCGGCTCTCGCCTTCACACCGCCGCTGTCATCGTGCAAAAACCTCATAAGTGCGATTCTGCCTGCTTTTCATGTTTTCACCTCCTTCACGGGCCTCGCTGCGGGGGTTGGTAAGCATCACAGGCGTCTCGGGTTCGCGGGGTGCGCTCAGAGCCAGTCGGGCAATGTCGAAAACACACTGTCATCGTGCTAAATTTGAGGCTGTCTCTCGGAGTTGCTGAAAAATTGACATTTTAGAAGTACAAGGTTTTTACCCTAAAGCGGTGATATAGTATCCTGCTGTGGAAGCCTGGTGTGTGAATGAGAACATCTGGTCGGAGAGGGAGAGAGAGTGTGTGTTTGCGAACAGCTGCGTGTTCATGTACACAATGACACAAACCCTCTCAATCCCTGCCAAATCTTTGGTATATGAAACCCCTCATACAAGTCCCCGCAGTGGTCCCATTCAGCACGGGGTGTAGCGGGCGCCTCGGCTTGCCACCAACGGAGACCCTCTGCCAGTGTTAAGCCCTTTTAATGACTGGATTTCCTCCTGATTGCCAAGTTCCCGTGTAATTGCTTGATGGTCAGCCCGGTGCCGTGCCAGAGCCGGGGGGAGTGCTTGGCAGTCGGTTTGGTGTTGGCTTGGACAAGGGTGAGCAGAAATAGCTGCAGCGGAAGCTTTCGGTGTCACCGTTTGGACAGTTACAGCCCAGGGTTTTCACACTGAGAGGGACCGGAATGAAACAGCGCCTTGTAGTCAGAGAAAAGAGGGGATAATGGAGAGATTGTTTCTGTTTGCTGAACCCAATAAGGATTGTGTTACCCCAAAAGCATCACTTTACACACACACACAAATCCAGATCTCTCACTGTGCTCCTCTGGCCTTCCTCCTCTCTTTTACTTGCCATCACAGAGCTCCCGTTTTTCTGTAAAATCATTATTATCGTTCCTCTTAATCAACACGCTTTTATCTTTTTTCTGCACCAATTTCTGAAAATAGAAAACGCAGGTTAGCAGATTCAGGATAACTAAACACCCAGCAAGAAAAGAAATTTTGCAGTGGTGTTCAAGTGCAAAACTGGAAGCACCTACAGTAGCACGGCTGCAGGTTGTCAGTCGCCTTTGTGTATGTCTACGAGAAATGGGAATCGCTGCCCTTTATGCACATATCAGTGACCTTAAACCCACCACACTTAGCCGCCTTTTGTCTAAGCAAAGATATCCAGGAGTTTTGAAAAAGAAAGGGGGGAAAAAAACAAAAAAAACAAAGTAGATGTATGGTAATGCGCTGTCCGGCTGCTCTGGTGCCGCCGTCGTGGCGTGGCAAACAAAACGCTCTCTCAAAGACCCATAGAGGGAGAGAGGTAAGGAGATACATCAATCAATTAACAATTACCCCTGCTGCTAATCAGCTGTCCCCGGCCAGCGCTAACCGGCCCTTTTGTAATCCCGTTGGCAGCATCAATTAAATTCTTAAGGTTAGTCTATTGAATTTTCCAGATAGTGGAAGATGGGGGTGGGTGGGGGATCGTGAGGAAGGACAAATAGCAGCCCAAACCTTCACCTCGTCCTCTTTAATCCCGCCCCCCCCCCTTCTCATATACTGTATGTGGCTTTCGTTGCACCGAACCACCATTCGCAGACAGACCTGAGCTCAAACCAGAGCAGAATTAATAAAATCCGAAAAAGAGGAGACAATAAGATCTAAAAGTAAAAGGAAAGGCTAACAGCAAATGATGGAGTGGGGCAGGAGAGGCCAGCGGAGTACAATAAAGCATAATGCAACGAGACGGAGCGGGACAATGGAACAGGAGAGGTGAATTCTAAAGTGTAAAAGCACCGTGGGCTGAAATAAAAGTGAACAGGGTAACGGTCTTGTAAGCTGAAGGGTAGGAGGGTGTGATTTAATGAACTGAGGTAATGAAGTGAGACCATGTAAGGAGCAGCGCTGTACAGCATGTGTGCTCAGTTGTGCATTGAGAGACAGTTTGAGGTTAAGACCTTGGAAGGTGGGGACATTTTTTGGAAAGTTAGGAGGTTTTCACATCTTCAGATCTTGTTTTTTTTTTTCCTTTTTCTTTTGTTCTGCATATATATTGCCAGAAGATGTCTCACTCTGTTTTTTTGTGACTTCATGTGAAATGGATCAGATATATAGGATTACGCACCAACAAAAATTCAGTAAGTTTCGTACTAATAGAAAATGTATGATCTATACACTGAAATACGTCAGTAAACAAGGAATAAATGTACTTTTCTATTTTATACTAACAGGAAATGATGCACAATTTGAGCAAATAGACACTAAAGCAAAATTTCAAAAGATTTAACATTACTTTTTCTTTTGTTGTGTTTTGAGGTGTTCCTGGAGATGTTTCATCAACATCCACAATTCCTTTACTCTTTTTGTTCAGTGAGTAACTCCTCAATGTGCAATGCATTCTGGGACAACATTGTCCATAAACTGCACCTACGGTAGATTTCTGTCACTCTTTCCTTTATCAAAAATACACACCCAAAGATGTTTAGTTTAGTTTTTTGGGTTAAGGTCAGGATTAGGTTAAGATTAAGGTATCGGTATGCTTGTAACGTTGCCGAGCAGCATCTTGTCAGTACCTCCTCCGGTACCTTGCCAACGTCAGAGCTGGAAGCACCACAGCCAGCGATTTTTGTAACTTAATTGGACAAGTATGCAGACTTTTACCCAGTGTCACTATTTAGTGTGTAACAAGTGCAGCCCAGTGAATGCCTCAGAGACTGTCTGAAAGCGTGCGACGTTTGAACATTAGCATTATCATGCCTCAGATTTTGCCCCCAGCTTGTAGTGTGGACATTAGGAACATAAATAAACACTCTTGCCTTTAGATATACAACATACATAGACACTTTCACATGAACTGGTTAGTTTCAAGCATAAGATGGCCTTTAAGGTTAATCTTTGGTTTTGATGGTTCTGAGCAGGGTTAAGCTGAGGGAAAGCAGTACGCATGTCAAGCCAAGGTCCTCACAAGGATAGAAGCACAGACGTGAGCTTTTTCTTCGGCGGAGTCAGCACAAACATGCAGAGATGCAGCCATACATGGAGCAAACAAAAGGTGGAGGAGAATCTTTGATCTGTCCATAATGACCTGTAGGGAAACCAAGAATCACATCATTATGTTAAAACAATCCCCCCTGCATACACTTTTGCTGACCATACTAATTACCCATCACCTAATCAATACATTATTTAATCCTCTTCCCAGTAACACAAAGATCTCTGGAAGAACCAAGCGAGTCCTCCTTCTTCTTTTTTTTCTTTTTTTTTCCTCGCTCTTCTTTTATTGCCTGCTGTTTATTGCTTGCTTCCTCAAAAAGCTATTTGTAATTTAAACTAGGATGCATGTGAACCTGATAGGAGCGGTGTCGCAGCCTGCCGGAGGACGAGAGCGAGGAATGCTGACGGTGCTCCGATGTCCTCAAGTGAAACTTTAACTGGCTGACCCTCCGTGGCCTCTGACGCCTCGCCGAACCGCCGCCGACGGCGATTGATTCGGATGCTGAACTCGAACCGCTGAACTTTGTCACATCCAGTGAGATGTGACAAAAGGGAAGTGAAGAATTAGGTATTAGAATTAGAATTAGTTACCTAACATTTAGAAGTAGTGACATAATGTTAATCTATTGACAGGAGAAGATTAAGGCAAGGTGGACGATTACGTTGTTGTCATGAAGCCAATTAAACCTGCAGCTTTTTGGATCAACATAATAACTTCTCATGTCTGCAAAATCCAAATGAACATACTTGTGGCTTCTTTATTGATCAGAATTATTGCAGCTGGGTGGGGTTTTCTGCGGGGTCATCATTTGAGCCAAAGACTCTTCCAAAAATTAGACTATGAAGAGCCAAAAGATTGGGATAAGGTTCACAGGCTGAGCAAGCAGAAAGACATATTTCTACAACAAAAAGATCAGGTTTAATTGCTAATTTTTGCATGTTTTTTTGTGAATTACTGGATGATTTTACCTCTTATGGTCAGCAAAAAGTATTGAGATAAGCTTTATTTTTTGGTGTCATGAGCCAAAAAAATCTTTTGGTTCAACTGCTTGGGGAAAAACTACAAATGGGTGCTAGTCATTGTTTGCATCTCAACAAACACACAGTAAAGTAGTAAAGCATAATTGTCAGTCTTCATCACATCATATATTTCTAAATTAGAGATATTTGACAAGTCATACATTTTGCTTTTAGTACTCTCCAATAAAAGCCGGTGTTGAAGAACAAAGAACCTACAAGTCAGGTCAGTGATTTCAGACAAGAGAGCTCGCTGTGTAGGTATTCAAACACCCCGACTGTGCCATGGACGAACCGCCAAAACAAAAGCAGAGGAGGGTGCGTGTTCCTCCTGCAACATCTCCCCATCGCACGCCCTCCATCAGCGCGTCTGGCTGCGCGTCGGAGCGTGAACGGGCAGATTTTCCGGTAGCACAAGCCTGAGATGGGCTCCTGCGTCTTGGTGAGCTCGTTTCGCCGGGCCTCCCGCCGAGTCCCCCTACTGCCGCTGCACAGACACGAGACTCCGCAGCCCCAGGACACAGTCTCCACGGGGGAAGAGGGGATATAACGGAGGGGGGAGGGAGAGGGGGTAGAAACAGAGGGAGGGAAGGAAGAGAGATGGAGGGTGGGTGAAGAAAAGGGATGGAGGAGAGAGATGCATGAAGGGTAGGGGGAGATAATGAGAGGTAGAGGAGATGAAGGGACAGAGATGAGAAAGAAGCCGGGCGAATGGGGAGGGGGAAGCGAGAAGAGGTAAACAGAAAGCAAGGAGAAGTCGACGCACACGGGGAGAGACGGAGGGGGGAAGAAAGAGAGGGAGAGAATGATTGCTCGCGGCTCATTTCTCCACACATGAGCCCATCTGTACAGCGCCCAGGGTGGGACGGCACCACTGCTCTGTCTGAAATGACTGAGCGAGCCAAAGACACCCCAGCACCGCAGGAAGCCAAATGCAATCCCATGAATCCCGGGCTCGCCTATTATTCTGCAGAAAGCCCTTTTAAAGTGCCATTTTTTCTTGCTGATAGTGCCTTGTTGATTTACTTTCTTTTCCATCATGACTTAAGTTGACCGTAATGTGTTTGAAAGAGGCACATGGTTGAGTATCATGTTTGAGAATATTTTGGCCTTGTACACTCATGTTATATACAGTGTGTGTGTGCATATATATATATATATATATATATATATATATATATATATATATATATATAAAGATGCAGTGTACACACAGAGAATTCCTCTTTCCTTGGTTCCATCAACATAGCAGCACCACAGGGGTAAAAAAAGGAGAAATTGACTGGCAGAGAGCAAGAAATGGTGTTTGCAGTGAGCATCTTGTGGTATTGTAATATTTACTGTTAGCACCTCAGGCTACATGATACGCTCCACTGTCACCATCAAACAAGCAGCTCTCTGAAGGAGGGAGCACATCTGTTGTCACCCCTCCAACCCCCTCCCTCCCTCTCCCTTTTTCCTATCTCTGGAGTGAGAAAAAAAATTTAGAGTAAGAGGAGAGAAAAAGCAAAGGAAGAGAACCCCGGAGTTATAAAATACACACAACTTTCTGACCCCCTTCACTTCTTGCTCATACACACAAATATACATACATACACTTCCTCTTCCTCCCTGACCATGGCTTAGGATGCAGCCGATTCAAATTGATCATTCCTCTGACCAATAATTCATTGTGATGGAGCAGACGTGGTGTGTGCATGGCGAGCGCCAGACGCGCAATGGCACCTGCATACCAAGCAGCCCCACCGGCCAATCGCACCGCTGCGATCCCGGTCAGGTGACCCGCTGTTTATCCTCTGATAAATGGCAGGTCAAGCCGGGTGGCGCTCACCGCCACATCCCTCAGCGCCATGTCACCTGCACTCCCGACTGCTCATCAAACCCCCTCGCTCCCTTTCTTCAAACCCTCTCTCGGTCCCCTCATCCCTTAAACCCCTTCTGCAATCACCCCCCCCAACAGCACCACCACCACCACCACAGCCCCCCCGGCATTTGCCCTGCATGCATCCATTATTCTCCACGCTCGCTGCACCGTCAGCACAGTCATGATTGCTGACTTCTCCTTCCACTGCCAGCCTCCACTTTGAACACAATTAACTTAGTAATTGCATTTGTTTTAGGAGTATGGGAGTGATTATCAAAGCCACCTATGATCCTCCAAGCATACACACTCCCTGCCTTGCCTGTCTGTTGATGGGCGCTTGTGCAGGCAAGACCAATGGGGGGGCTGGGCGGGGGGGGGTTACACAGATAAGGCTGGGAGCACTTCAGAGAAAACCTTGCTTCCTTGCTCAACCTCATATACCTTATTAGAATCTCCTGATTGCCAGCCCCCTCTGTTGCTTTTGTTTATCTGTTTGTTTCTTGAGCGGCCAAGCAACCGATGCTTTTGAAATCCAGGGGGTCATTTTCAGCACAGCTGCCACTAACAATGCAAAATACAAGGAAAGACTGAGCAGCGGAAACGGCACACACCTACACTGCAGAGGCCGTTTTGATTTGAATTTGAAGTGGCTGAAGTGAAAATGTGTGTTTAGGGTGAAGTGTTTTTGCTTTTAAGTTGGTCCCTCTGTCGCAATCAAAGGAAGGAGTGGTCTGTATGTTGACAGATATAACTTCAAGCTGTGGTTAGCGTAGCTCGGGCGCTGCAAATTGGTTCCCAGGAAAAAAAAATCTACATCTTGCCAACCTCTTAAAATGTTGTGTTTGGTAAAGTTTCTAGTTCTGTTAGATTATTTAGATCTGTTTCAATTTGCAGACCTATTTGTTTCAAGTTTGCTTTTTTTAAATAAAAATGAGCATCACATTATCTTGACAAATAAAAAAAATAAAACAATTCTAGAAATGTCTTTAAACAAGTGATTTTCTTTTGTTTTGACAAAATAAGACAAGAAAAATGCAGCTGGAATTTATATTTTAATATCGACCAACGCTGCCTTTGAAAGTAGTCCAATTGAAATACAGAATAGGGTCATGAACTCCCTATCAAAGTCCTCGACAGTGCATCCCTTCGCTTCAATCACTTGCTCTCGCAGTGTAGTTAAAAACTTTCACTATTCAGCCATGAACATCCCTTTTACACTGAAATACTGCAATCCTGCATTATGAGTCCAAACACCAGCTTGTGTGATGTCCCCGCATTATTACACTGCGCACAAAATACTCTATTCTGGCTGCATTTTGTGGATCCTTCTTACGACATTGACTTTGAATAAAAGACCAGTATTGCGGGCCTTTTTTAATTGAAATGCAAACTACATCAACGGCCCGGCCGCGGAATTGGCAATACTCTCCTGGCGGCGTGATAAAGGCTTTTTTGCTGTTTCTGTGGCTATCGACTTGGTCATGTGTGTAATTGCCTAAAGCGTTTCTGAAGCCTCCGATGCACCAATGTAAATATTAAAGAGAGCGCTCAGCTTAATAAAATGCTGTTCAAACAATATGGGGCCCAAGTTATCTCCGCCTGTCCGTTTTCCAGCGGCGCCCGGGAGCCCGGGGTTCTGCACGGGAGACGGGGTCAGTATCAAGATGAGACCTGCTCCTTCATAAGTGCTGGCAAAAACGGAGAGGGAGCGAGGCGACAACCGATTAAATGGATCCACTAAAGAGTGAATAGGGCTGAGGTAAGAAAAAGGAAGTGAAAATAGGAGATATTATAGCCACTGAGAACTGTACTGAGGGGAGAAAGGAGGAGGAGGAGGAGGAAGGAGCGAGACAGCAGCAGAGAGCACGGTGATGGATCAGACAGATTCTCTAATGGTATCGATCCTGTCCAAGGCCACGGTGGAGACGAAGGCCTCCCTGCACAGATACCCTGCTGTCACCTTGACCTTGGGCCAATCCCCGACCTCTGACCCCGCAACCCCCTTTCCAGCCCGCGCCGACCTCCCATCACCTCCCCTGCTGGTCTCCGCACCACCTCTTCCAAATGAGAATTGACTTTGCAGCACTGCGCAAGGTGGAAACGCGGGTTAAAGGGTGTCAATAATGTTTCACAAGAACAATTTCTCCGGCCGGTTTTCGTGGACGGCGCAGCGCTTTGACATTTTCTCGCCGTGTGGATACCGTAGCGTTGTCCTGCGAGGCAGTTGAAGGGAGTTGCGAGGCCGCTAACTGCCTTTAGCTATTGATCTGCCGGTGAAATTGCATGCACACAGAGCTGGCGGAGAGGGAGCATTGAGAGTCAGCCGCTAGGGCGATGCACACTCGGCTCACGATAGCCACCATCTAATGGTAATTGCTTTCGATCTCTCCCCACAGACACGCGATTTACAGCGGCTCTTCACCTGAATAGGTGACACCAAATATTTAGTGTGTGTGTCTCTGTGTGTGTGTGTGTGTGTGGGCAAGGGAGGAAAAATGTATCACATCTTGTTCTCACGCTCAGGTAGTTGAGGAACTGCACCAGAAAGGGAGAAAAAGAAGAGTTCATCGACGTCGGGAGGAAGCGAAAAAGAACAACGGTTGTAAAAACATGATAGTTGATCATCTCTAAAAGGGACACTTGGCTTTCTCCTCACCCTGCACTTCATCACTGTGTCGCCGCTGAATGGTGTTTAGGGAGCGGAGGGAGGGGCAGGCGGTGCTTCTCTCGCGGCCCCCAGGTGATTACACTGAATGGATTACAGCGGGAAACGGCTGTCCTTCTTTCAAACTGCCAGGTGGCGTCCATTTTTCTCCCGGCCTCATTGTTCGGCTCTGTGTACAGGACAGATTTAGACGGCCCAATAAAGTCCCATCTTTAGACGCGACAGCTTGATGCAGCACCCTCTGATCTCAATGGGAACGCAGTAGCTCAACTGCCTCGCCGTTAACTTGGGATGCGCAAAGACAAAGGCGGAGTTTGAAATGAAGTTCTCCGCCTGCGCGCGCTTGGAAAAGCTCCATAAGCCGCTAAAAACTGACCCGCTGGACATTTTCCAAACTAATCAATCTTATGCCCATTCACTGGTCGCCTCAACTTTTTTTTGCTTTTTTTTTTTTTTTTCTCCACTCATCTCTTCCCCTTGTAGCAAACAACAGCCGAGTTCATTAGCCGATATTTGCATCAGTCTGTTCCCCACAGAGCAGGGAGCTGTTTGTATCCCTCGTAGCCTGATACCTGCCAATGCTAATCCTGTTTACAGTAGCACTAAAACACAACTTAGTGGGCCATCCATCCCAAACATCCTTTCCACCTGTCAATAGGCTTAACGCGTCGACCAAATTTATGTCAGAGTTGTCGCGCAGGATTATGGAAGTCATTTGTACCACTTATCCCGCCATTTGCCGGCTGTTAACAAACAAATCGCCGCTGCTGAGTTACGACCTGATGTTTCCAAGGTACATTTCAAGAGCTGAGGAAAACATCCAGCATTACAGGATGCATATTAACAACTTTGCTCACCTAAAATATTTTTATCTATCAGAATAACATTGAATCCTTCAGTTTAAAGCCCCCCCCCCAAATCATATTTCCTCATTTACCTTCTTGCTATGAATAATGGGACATGAAAACATCTGCTAAATTTAGAGCAGTTTGGTGTGTTTCACATGATTCTTGTACAACTTTCTCACTTATTTGAGTGGGTGGGGCTTAATGGGAAAAAGTTGACAGCCCATTTGAATCAGAATCTGATGACAGATTGACTGATGCAAGATCAAACCACACAGGTCAACTAAGTTTCTGAGTATTAAACTGTTAATAAATTCTATTTAAGCGTGTTTCCTTTTTAATTAGACCTCGTGCAATCATGATGTTACAGAGAAATATTTCAGATTTTTAAGCCAGGTTTTCAGGGACATCACATCAACACATCAGGACTTATGAGGTTTTCACCCAGCAACAACAAAATAATGAGCTCGACAATTAGCGAGCTGCTGCTGTAAGGGGGAGCTTGTTATCCATCATCCTTTTTAAACTTGGATTTGTGGCAGCTTGGGAACAATATTAATATATATAAGAAAAAACTCAATACTGGATCTCATTTAAACCAATTTCTACTGTTTGTGGTTTAATCACAGTGGAGGTTGCATGATATGGATGCAGCCCTCGGCGCTGGTTTCAGGAGGACCTGATGTGTCCTTCTCCTAAGTGTTTGATTCACCCGGAGCCGATGCTAAAATGGATTCCTGGAAGTTTTCCAGCGCTGTTTTGTTCTCGCCTTTGTTACCGCTCGAGTATTGTGTATGATAGAGGGACCGCTGGGACTGTTTGTCACACTGATCCTCTTATACCGCCTCTATCGCTTTGTTTAAAGCAACAATTAAAACTGTTAAGCCACCGACTGTTGTATTTTTTTCCCTCTAAGAGCAATTTTTTTATCACTTCAAAGAGTTTAAGAGCCTTGATAAAAATACCATATTTTGAATAGCGCTCGTTTTTATGTGAACAAATAATGTCACTTTATATTATAAGCAGGGGAAGAGGAGTGCTGTAGGGAGATGGCTGCAAAAAAAGTGTGTTTTTGCCTTTATTTTAGCCCGATTTGGACTGTGCATGGTAATTCTGCATATACACTAAAAGAAAATGACTCCGACAATCACATCAACTTGAGCCAAAGTTGTTTGTCGCATGCTTTAGCTCACAAGTTTCAAGTTAATGTATTCATTTATGGCATAAATAAAGTTTCCTACAGTCGCGATTTATAATGGCTCCCTCAGCTTGTGAGATTGTTCGAACTATCCAGTCAGTTTCCAGTGATAATTCCCTCATAATGAAGTCATTTTCATTTTTTGGAGTATCCTTGGCCTTGCTCCAGGTTCCCTCAGATGGCGACCAGATGTCGAGATGTATCTCTAAAGACTCTCAACACTTGAACATTTAATTTTTACGGGATTCTTCTCTCGACATGTGAATCTGTCATTCACACATGAGGGGAGAAAAGCATGGAATCGGTTTTAAGCTCAACCTTATGTGTTTTCGTTTTTTTTCTCTTCTCTTTAGACTTGAAAAATATTGATCGGCATCCATGAGTGAGAGGGTCTGATTGTTGGCAAAACATTTAAACATGCAATTTGGTGGTATCTGCCTCTCTCATTAAGCCACAGCACAAGGCTGAATTTAAAGCAATGACAAGTAAGTGGCGAGTGTAAACAGGCAGGATTTGCTTGCCAGCAAAGGCAAGTGTGTTAGTAAGGGGTCTAGGGAGCAAGAAATAGTCTTGAAATATTTATAGGGTTTGACTTGGATCCCTCCCAGAGGATCAAGCATTGAAAACTTGCAATCTGTGGATCGCTAAAGGCAAACTGCCGCAGAGGTCAAGCCTATAGGTTTTTCTTTACATGAAAACAACTCGTAAAAGGGAAAAAAAGACAGAGCAAGGGGAGAGAATAATATATTCTGCACCCGGGAGCAGGATTTTAGCTTGAGCGGGTTATGGATTTTTTTTTTTTTGCCTTCCCGGTTTTTTGTTGTTACAGGCATCTTCCCTCATTTTCCCGGGATCAAAAATCCATTTGGATCATCCATTCAATATTAAATCTGGCAGGTACTTGTATACACAACAAACTCAATTTGCCACTGCGATTTTGAGATCTTTCATAGATGTGTCAATGACAGACAACAAAGATCCTTTCTTTCATTTTTAATACAACGGCAACAGGTTGAGTCACACTGAGTCGTATCTCTAAAGGCACTGAGGAGAAAGTACAGCCATTCTGTTTTTCACGTATGTCACCGTTTGTTGCACATTTTCCTCATCGCCATGATGTTACATGAGTATAGAAAATGCTTTTCGCATCATATCATGTATGAAATTGGGCAGGACCGCACAGTCATCCGAAAGACACTCAAATTCATTCTGTACCAAAACAGGGACCACTCCACTGAACTGCCACCCATGACTCCCACCAAAACAGAGAGAGGTCGGCTTCTCATTTCCTCATGGTTACCCAGGCAATGAGGCCAGGAAATTGGACAGTAGGAGGCAGCCTCTCAGTGCACCATATGACATGCCTCAAATCCCTCTAAAGGAGTCCTTTAGAGGAGCCAGAAATATGCCTGATTACTTTTGCCGTCTTTATTTCAGCTTCTCCCTCCAATCTGAAATATCACCATTTTGGCGGAAAGCAATTATTTTTCATTCGAGCTACAAGAACTCCGCCTGCAATTGTCTGTCCGGCGCGTGGTGTAATTTCCTGAAATGAGGCGAGACTTGTGTCCTGTGGTCTCGAGTGCTCTTGTGCAATATTCGGACGGCGAAATTGCTGTTATGTGGGTCGAAAACACAACATGTGAAGTAATTACGAGGCAACAATTACCCGGGCGAGGCCAGACGTAATCGATAGGCCATCAGACAGACGGGTCAGGGGCCAAATGTCAGGGGTCAAAGGTCAGCTTCTCTCTAACTCTGTGTGTATATGTGTATGTATGCATTGTTCTTTTCTGTCCTCTGGAGGAAGAGGATGCTGATTCATAACTAGCAGGGGGACAGACAGTGAGGTGGAGTCCAGCTGTAGCTCCATGATCTATTCTTCTTGAGGCGTCGAGTATTGATTAGAATCTAGCACATTATTGTAGCCCTGAGGAGAGGCAATCCAAACAGCTGGGATAACACTCGAGGTCCCTACTCCAACGCACCTGGGGAATGATACAGTGAAACTGATAACATCACATGTGTAAAATATGCCGTTTAATGGATGCGCCTCACAGAGTGAATTCATTTTCCATCAGGTGGCCTGATTTTTTGCAGTAAAGAAAAAGAAAATCTTCAAATCACAGTTTGGCATTGAGGATTTGAAAACCTATTTTTCCTCAAACAAGGTGCTTCAAGCTTCTGGATGATATACAGCGCAGCAACGCCGACAAGGAAGAATTTATTTTTTGATGTACTGTAAACCTCACGTACCAAATCATCTAAAGAACTCAGGTTGTTTGCATAATTTTGCGAATGTTATTTGTATGTTGTTCTTTCTTACAAATCACCAGTGTCTGGGCCCGTGACATCGTTATCCTAATTGAAGTTAGTGAGCAATCAGCTGGAACACCTGCTGAGTATTAGCTGTTGATTGCGACATCTCCACCGACTGATGGCAGTTTTAAAGCAAAAACTGAGGGCTCGCCGGGAGTGAATCCACTCCACTGGATAACAGAGGGCGTTTGTTTGATCTGCTCAAAGGTAAGACGACTTATTACACATTTTAAATGAGGTTGCAGAGTTTTCAGAGCGCATCATCTCCTGATTAAGTAGATATGTTTCCTGCAAACTTTGAGCTTGACGGCATCGAGGAAAATGTTTGTTGTGCCTCTTGATCTTTTGAACTCTCTCTTAGCGACTCCATTTTGCATTAAAGCATGAAAAATGGCGGTTTTGGTGATCATAGTGAGAAAAACTATATAAACAGGCGGGATCGCACTAGTTTATTTGAGAAAACAAGATTTTAGGACTCAGCACTTGACCATAATGATTTCTCCAGATGGATATAAGTTGTGAGTTTCTTCCAACGCTCTGTCCAATCGAACAGTCTTAGACCAAATGATCCAAGACCCTCTGTTGTGAAGTGGATGGCCTGCAACGCGCAGGAGGAAGAGGTACAGTCCATCATCAGCCGCCTCCTGTGAGAGACCACCCCCCTTACTCTCATCCCTCCCTCCTCGTCCTCCCTCTGCTAGCAGGGATGTATCCATGAAATATGTGCAACTTCCCATTGAAATTAGAGGGCCCTGAACCATGAAAGGCACCACAGGTATTGGGGCTGCACGGCGCGGCAGCGGCGGCCCCCGCTACACGCCCGGCCTCCGTGTTGTAAAGCTCCGACGGCACAACGCCCGGCCTCCGTGTTGTAGCTCCGACACACGACAAAGACACACGACCACTCGTCTGTAACATATTAAAACCAAGGGAAATAAATTACCTCGGCGCTCTGATGAGTTATGAGTTGTGTCTCAGGAGCTGAAAACGCTTCTTTGGAGTATGGTGAGCATCACCTGATTTTCTTCCCCACTGGACTCCTCAAATCCTGCTTAATTACGACTCTGAGTTAAACAGCACTATTTCTCTGACTAAACTATTGACAGGAAAAAGAAACAACCTATGTTGATTTTAAAAGTTTTAATTACAGATTTATACCTCAATGATCTGTACCTCAGCAGCAAATATGAAAAAGCTCAAAAGCAAAGAAAAATAATCAGCTTTTTTCAGTTAGTTAAAGTTAAAATTATTTTTATGGATTTATCTTTTGTTGCATCAGACAGGGAAACTGCAAAAGCAACGTCCACAATTCAGGTGATTTATTTATTTATTTTTGCAAACGAGCAGGAGAAGCTTTGAGTGCCACCTGTCAAAATAATGCAGCCTCTGAAGCGATGCTTTCAGGAAGCACAGAGCTCGGGAACAATATTTTAATATGTTGGAGAATGCCACTTTTAAACTTTTCAGTCGTGGCTGGAAAATGCTCCGGTGGTTGTTATTTACATCTACAAAAAGGACTGGAATCTAACTTTGACGCTATTTATAGCAACAGTAAAACATATTGACATTTTTGGGGTAATGTGGATGTACAAATACAGCTCGGCCTAAAGCTTAGTCACACACACATGTTTACACTCTTACAGTCGGGCTACATTTTCCTGCTGGCAAATCAATACAAGCTTGTGGTGCTTCTGCGATTGATCAAGATTTCTTTCCCTCTCTCATTAAGAGGTCTTCTTTTGGTGCTCGATAGCTTGTGGAAATGATTCTGAACAATGCAAAGCAATTCTGTTATTAACTTACAACAGTAAATGTGTAGGAGGAGAAATCCATAGTTGAGTAATGAGTTTAGGCTACTGGCTACAAAGTAAATATTTGTGGAGTTAATAAATCCAGTGAATTGTCCGATTGAATTAAGGAGGAACCTTATTGCAATCCTGCCCCTCCCATTGGCTCATCCAGCTGTTTATTGACTGGTACAGTGTGGCCTGCGGTGCTAGATTGAGACATCTTCATCAGGAACACCGGGAATGTGCTGCTTTCCGAAAAGGATCCACGTTTTTTTTATTTATTTATTTTTTTTGAGGGCATCTCTGACAGGCCGCGCATCCATCTCTGCAACATTTAAAGGTGAACAACTTTATCTTGCGCCACTTTTAAAGAACATCACCTCCGCGCAATCTTGGAAGATTGATACTGTCAGAAGTGAAACATTGTTGAGCCACATGACTGATGGGCCGCTCAGAGGAAAAGTGGAGCGCTTGATGAGATATTAATCAGGCGGCGGCGGGAGGGGTGGAGCAGCGCCGTCGCGCGCAGATCCTAAATGCGAGATGTGATGGAGATGTTGGAGATCTGAGGTGTCTTTGGCGAGGCGGAGCTTGTTGGAGGGGAATAATGAATCGGCCCATTAGCATATTGTCACTGGTTGTCTTGTTTACTCCGAGGTGTTTGCCAAGCAGCTGTTTTGAGAAAGAAACGGGCGCTTCACAGTAACTTCTGGAGTAAACAGTGATATGCTAATGCGCATGCAAATACACACATGCCCGCACACACGTACTGTACGCCTGCAGACAGCGAACACACAATAAACTTTGCTTTTAACAACCTGTGACGGGGCGATGGCTCACGTTCTTTGTCAATATTTATTGCAAAGGGGGAGGATGGGAGGGCTCAACATGGAAACGCAAGGCCTCATACTTCTCATCTAATACTGCTTGTTGTGTGGAATCAAAGGGTACAAAACAGCCAAGTTTACCCACAGCAAACATCCGAGCCGCGCTTTCAGGTGCCTGTATTACCCAAACAGGCAAAGCAGCCCCGCACAATAGAGTGTCTGAAGCTATTTTCATTGACGTTTTCACCACTTCTCGTGACCCGTACACGCTCGTATCATCGTTTACCGTTGATTACACTCGTATTTGCGAAAGGGGGCTGGGATGTTCAGGATCAGGCGCAGCTTTGTCAGTTCATTCTGTCAGTTTTTTTTCTTTCCTCATCTCTTCTCCCACCTTTCTCTTCCTCCGCCATCTCTTTGTCTGTCTATATCCTTCTCTCTCCTAAACTCACTGTCGGCGCTCGCTCAGGCTCTTGTAATTGCTGGTAGTCTGCTTAACAGTCACAATGCCTTACTGTAATCAAAGAACTGACAAAAGACCTCTTTCATTTCACTGTCTGCCTCTGTGTACAGTATAATAAGCTTCCATCTTGCTCACATGTCGAGAAGCCAGGGACCCCAGCGCAGTAATTTTGCATTGAATGAGATGCAGGTGATCAAAGTCCGCATAGTCTTTTTGATTCTCTAGAATAGCCAGGCCCTCCCTCTGCTATGCCTTTTGAACATCTTAAGATTCCTCCAAAAAAAGAAAAAAAAGGAGGACAAAAAAAAATGCTATTCCTGCATTCTTCTTGTAGATATTCCCACTACACGTCTGCCTGGGAAGCTGGCTCCCCAGCGTTTTTGGGAGAAACTTTGAAGGAAAGTAAAGGACAAGCAGCTTTTGGCAGAATGAAACCCAGACTTTGTCTGTACATCTGTTCAAGTGCACTATGTACAGCAGTGGTGAGACGGACAGAATTTCCTTAGGCAGTTTTTTTTCTATGCAAAATGTCTAAATTCTCATTTATGGTGCATTTAAACCCTGAAGGGAACTCTAATATTATCAAATATGTAATTTATTCTCAAGCTTCGTTTTTTTGCTTCACAAATAAATGCTTAGGTAAGGACTTTCCTGCCTCATAAATCTCAGCTTTACTTCCTTTTTCTGGTGCGTTTCCATCCATGATGAACAGGTTAATATACAAACATTTAATAAATGCATGACAAGTTTTCTTCTTTTCCCTTAAAACAAATATCTCTTAAGAAAAAAGAAGTCAGACATTTCTCTGAGATTCCCTGTCAGACAATAGTGCAACCCTTCCTCTTAATTCCTCTCACTGTTCAGAGACTTCACCTCCTTCTTTTATTCCTTTCTTGTATAATCAGTTTTCTAAGCAAATGTCAGGCTCACGCATCTTGTGTGTTGTGGCAGTAGGTGGTGTCTGGCAGGCGGGGAGGCTCAACCAAGTTTGGGAATACCTGCAGAGCTGCGCGCCGCGCTCCTACATTCAATTAGAGGATTTCTCAGGTGATAAGGCCAGCCAGCGGGGCAATATCCTGGGGATCCCGGCCGTCCCCTCTCCTCCTGTCCCTCCATCCGTCAGGGGCTCCAAATCCATTGTCAGAATTATGGCGAGCAGTTCAATAATTCAGATTAGAGCTCATGTTTATTAATGTCCTACATCTGTGCAAACAACGTGTCAAGCCGAGAGTTTATTGTAATTGCCTGAGCAAACAAAACCTGAAAGAAGCAATTTCCAGTTACAATGTGCTTTGACAAGTAATGAGGCCATTGGCATTCCGCTCCCATCGTCGCCGCTGCTTCTTTTCATCGCCCCGGTATTGTGTGTGATAGATATTTTTATAAGGAATGAAGGTGCTGGATAATGCGGTGGCGCCACTAGAGGCAGGTTAGTGATTAAAGATAATCATCATTTTTTCCCCTCCTGCAAGATCTTATTAGGTTTCCTTTAGCATTACTTACTCTGACTTCCACGTGGGACTGAATGGCGGCGCGGCCATCTCCGCGACGGCCGTGACTAGATGACAACTATTAATTTGCATTATTGGAGGCAGGAAAAAATAACAACATTGCCTCGCGCCACCTGAGGGACGCGCAGTCTCAGTCACACTGTTTTGAAAATAGTTGTTGCATAATCTGCCAAAGCAGCTTTGAAGGAGAGCTCCAAATGATTGGAATTGACACAGGATATCAACCCGAGTTTCCTATCTGTGTCTAACATATTAGCCATCTCTGGAAATGAGCTATTATTGCCTAATTGAATTTTGGCTGCCAAATGTTTAATTAAATGGCAGTTGTAGGTTTATTGAATTCGCCCCGTATTTGTATAATGGCCGAGACCTGTGAGCAGATTATGGAAAGTGCTGCGGTTTGATACGTTTCCCCTTCCCTCTATGGTGTTTTAATGTGATCACAGTCTTTGTTTTCAGTCACAGATGGTTGAGAGCAACCAGGGGCTTGTTCTGCAATAGACTGCCATGCTGTTACACTGGAGCTGATGGACCCATGAGGACTCGGGATGCCGATTGATGTCTCTACTTAGCGCCACGCCACGCACCTAAACTCGTCTCTTTTGGGTTAAATAGAGCTATATATATAGATGTGTTGAGCTATAATATAACTATTTTTTAACAGCCAAGGTTCAAGATCTCCCACTTGATTTATAAATTTAACACAAACACCAGAACATATATGCATAAACTATATAGTGAGTTTTAGAAATTAAATATCTTAGCGAGTCCAGTACAAATTTTCTCCTAGTAATACTGATTACTACACTTAAATAGCTAATAGCTAATATACAGCCAAACTCTTCTGTCCTTCTTCGTGTTGGGGATGGAAATGTGAAACGTGAAAAGCGTTGCTAACTACAGCACAGCGCTCCAAGACTGATTGAGCTTCTACGTGAAGCAACCCGGGGGCCGCTGTGTCGCTCAAAGTGCTGTGTTAACTATACGCTAAGTGTGTGTTTACAGCAAATGGGGGCCGCTCGCTCCATGACAAAGTGTTTAGGTTGCAACTCTGCCTGATGGCTCGGGGATTAGAAAATCCCTCTTATGATTGATAGATTTATTTGTCACCGCTGTCTGGGCGCGAGCAGCTTACACCCCGCCAAAGCCGGGGACCATTAATCAGTGTAAATAACGCTCTTCTCATACACATATCAGGAGTCCGTACGCAGAGACATTTGACACTGGGGAGCGGCGGCGGCGAAGCGCATTTGCTGCAAATAGGCGTGTGACCGGATGATCAGGAAAGTGGCGTGCGGATGTTGGCGAGGAGCTGACTCGCTGCTCGAGGAGTGCTGCCTCTGCTGCTGACGCCGAGCAAGAGGAAATTGGTATTTTCTGCTGCGGGGATCAGGTTGTGGAGTTTGGGACAGTAGGGCGTGATTTGATTAATGGCTCCATCGGATGTCCCCTTGTTGAAGACGGCATCTTACTTTCTGAAATATCGACAGATTTATAATTCAGCCCGTGATATATGATAAAATAGTTTGTACGGCATAAATAACTTGTGTTTAGCGGTGGAAAGTTTCAAATAAGTTTGTTCCCAGACTGAAATTTCAATCAGCACTGAAATTGCAATGCAACACACCCCCCCCTCCTTTTGTATGTTTCATGATAGCCTGGTGATTATTACTCTATTAATTATCATTCAAAATACATTCAGGGCAAATACACATTGTGATGATTATCACACATGTTTAATGCACTGCATAACAATGGTCAAACATGTCCGCCGGATGCATTTAATCTCACTCCATTGTTGTCCTAAGAAATGATCTGATTGGGCAACTTCTCTGGGGTATCACTTCACCCAAGGTTTGCTATTATCTTTGCATAAACGCACACCTTGTCATTATTTATTGCTTAATTAGCGCGCTGCTTAATTAAATCGGCATTAATCAAGGAGACAGAGGTGGCGCTTGGGGAACACTTTACACATGTTAGCGATACTGTACTTTATTATCCAAGGAAACATAAATCAGGCGTCCCTCGCTGGAATTAACTGATAACAGTTGGTTTGCGAGCGGGGGAAAGAGTTCCTCTGCGCTCAGGTGTCGCCGCGGTGCAATCGAGGTTCGTCATGGAAGTGCATAGTGGGAAAGTGGACAACAAAGGAGACGTTATCACCAACATTTCTCCGCGGCAATACAAAGAAAATTAAGCCTTGTGCCGCTGTATGGGCCAAAGGACAGAGAGGAAGAGGTGATAACATTACAATCTCTGCTTTCTAATCTTTCCAGAGAGAGTTAGAAACCCACTTGGTGTTTTTATTTTGACATCTGATCTGAAACATCGCGCCCCTGCACAAGTTCGTCCAAATTTGCGGGAACGAATGAAATCATTCACATACGCGCAAACATGCTCAAACACATGAATCATTTTTAATTTGCTTCACGGACCAAAAAAAGAAAAAAAGAATTCATCTATGAGGGAGGGAAAAAAATAAATAAATAAAACCAATCTGCGAAAAGACATTTGAAGCTGAAAATGGTATTTGCTCCCTGCCGCATGTGTGGAAGTGGTAGACTCTGCAGGCTCCTCTCCCCTCACTCTCTCAATCTTAATGGAGAGGAGACAAGGAGTGCTTCCCTGTGGAGAGGGAGAGGTAGGCGTGGGGAGGGCGGAGGGGAGGGGGGTGAGCTGGAGGACAAGGGGTGGTGGTGGACTGGAGGAGTCATCTCTGTGTAATTAAAGCTGTTTTAATGGGAGGTGCCAGGCAGTAGAGAGGAGGGAGGTCAGTCCCGACGGAGACGAGGCCCAGAACGCCCAGCCCGTGCCCCCATCCCTTCTCCTCCCTTGTCCCGCGAGGCGAGGTGGGCACAAACTCCTCTTTTAGCCCGCTGCCACTAAGAGGATTTCACCGCCTTGCCTGCCCTCATGGGGAAGGGTGCTTCGGTTAGAGGGGAAGGAAGGGAAGGTGGAGGGGGGGGGTACGAATGGGAGCCCCTGCTATGGCACCATGGAAAGCCCTGATTAACTCCCTCCGCCAGTCCAAAACCCCGCCATGCAAATGAAGTCAGCCCGGCGCTTTTATGAAGGGGGGGAAGCGCTTGTCAGTCAGGCTTGGCCGTCCCTTGATGTGCTTCCATTGTAATTCTAGGTGTGCTGGTTGTACCGTCTTAGATAGGAGCGCAAGGTTGATTCATCCCCATAGGATTGTTAAAAGGTGGATCCGCTAAGTTTTCAAAGTGACTCAAATGGGGGAAGGAGAGGGGCGGCTGGCACTCTCTTGTCAGCTCTTTCTTAGCCCATCACAGACATTGGTTTTGAAGATTTTGCTGTCTGACTTTGTGATAATACATAATGGGGATTCTTTGACAGTATGGCCGTCCCCCGAGAGCAGGAGATATGTTTGTGCCCCGAAGGTACGGCCCGCGTTGCCGGAGCATCGTTCACAGCCATTTAAGTGCTCCATTGAGCGAGGCCGTTCCCTTTTTTCATTAAGTGTTTCCGCGGCGATTTGTAGGCAGATTCTTTACACTGTTCACCGCCATTGTATAAAAAAAGAGGTCACTTCAAATTGCACACCTTTATCGGGGACTTTTATTAAATGAGCACACGGCAAGCGTTGCCAAGGAAATCTTCAGGGTCATGGATTCACATTTGAAACCAGATGTTAGTTCTGTTTTTTTCTTTGGTCTCAGTCAAGCAGCATCTCTCATGAACCCTTCGGATGCTGTGCGAGCGCTAATTTGAAGTTTAACATAACCCCTCAAGTCGCCTGGAAAACCAGTGTGGGAGAAAAGGCAAAAGCAAAGCATCCCTTTCAGGAAATCAGCCTACTAAATTAGGACCGGGAGGTATTTTTACAGTTTTCTTGGGTCACACACGTCCAGTTTCTCTCGTTCCTATTCCGATTCCTCCGCCTGTCACAGATTGTAGCCCGGCAACCTCTTTAAGGAGCCCTCCGCGACCTTGACGCGGCTTTTCCTTCCGCTCCGTCCTTCTCTTAATCACTGCCAATTCCCCTCCAAAATTTGACCATCATTAGGAAGAATCTGGATGCAAAATTTCAACATCTTCCAAAGCATGTCAGTAATTCCTCTGACCTGCTGGTTTGACATTTTCTGACATCTTGTTTCTTGAGCGTGTCCAAAGGAGCAGAAAAAATTTGCAACACCGCATCACATCTGAGAAACCGATCATTTAATAAACTTTATGGCGAGAAAACTCTTAAGCTTCCATTATTTAAACATCTGCTTTCTTACTCCACCAACAGTCATTTTTAAGGGTGAATTGGTTCTGAGAAGAGAAACGCGCACTCCGCCTCACCCCCGGCAGAGCAATAGTCGTAATTTCAGGAGAGGGAAAGGACCGGCTTGAAATGAATGGATGGCAACTCTCCCATCTCCCGCATTTGTCATTTGTTAACACACTTGACCTCATAATCAGACTGCCGGCGCAACAAGGCAGCAAACAAGTTATGTCATGTTATCAATTTATCCAACATGACAAAGTAATAACAGCAATAAATGAACATGTACTTTGGAACGGCGGCGTCGCAAATTGAAATGCCGGAGTGTGAGATGTGCTTCTCGCCAAAAGACGGAGCAATGAAGATGATGGAAAATCTAATATGAAGGAAGACAAGTGTTTACATTGCAGCTTTGTGCGTTTTACATCCTAAGTACTCTCTGTCTCTTTGTTAGCATCCCCAGGGCTGCTTCCACTGTTAGCAAAGCATATGCAACCGAATTGAAATACAGTTGCGGCGCCGGCGCTCCATGAGGAGGGAAAGCGTCACGAAAGTGGCAAATAAAACGTGCGATGCCTGATCTGATGAAACGGCACCGCAAATTGAAAATCTGATTGTTATCATCGCGGTCGTATTTGGCTGATTTTCCACAGGGAATTCCTGTTGGGCGCGTGTTTTCGTCTTACACAGGGGCACTTCAGTTGGTACCAGTTTGAGAGTCCAAATCAATCCGTCAATCACCCGAGAAAAGGATTTCAAAGACAGTTTGGCTCAAGCTGGAATAAATCTCGACACATATTTCATGCAGCTGACCAACCTCTGAAGTCACTCTCACTTGACATCAATTCTCCGTGCGGTCCACAAAGGCCTTGGGCGGTTCACCTGCACACGCAGGACCGGCCGGCCTGGTTCACACACTACCGGTCCTCCTTTATTCTCAGTGCCCCGGGCGCTTCACAGTTCAGCAGCTCTGCACACCAAACGGCGCATCAGCTCGACAAATGCACAAGACTGAGAAAACACCGCGTTCTCTGCCGCGCTCCCTCGCACGCTGCAAAGAGAGCAACGGGCGCGCAAGACTGCGCGGAGGAGTCACCGGGAATCGTGAAAGGAGCCGTCAGGGAGGCTTAAAGCCGGCCGAGATCCCCCTGCACACACCTGTAGGTCCGGGATCAAATCAGGCCAGAGAAAGGAGCGGTGAAGGAGACTGATGGAAACAATCAGAGGAGAGTGGTCATGGGTTTACTTCGATGTCTCTATAAGGTACTTTAGCTCAGAGTCAGAGTGTGTATTAAGTAAATGTTGGGGTTACCCATGTGAATGAGAAAAAAAAGAAGTTAATTCTTAGTTGAGAAAAGACTGAACAACACAGATTTAGAGCCTTTAATTGTGCAAACAGACCAGCATTTCAATCTGATCAGATTTGAAATATCAGTTTTCAAGTTTTTCTCGATGTGACATTTTTATTTGAGATTAATAAACTTCTTTTCCTTAACATTTCTATTGATTATATCTGTAAAATGTTCTCCCCAGAAGTGGTGTCTTGTGGACCCTCTAGGTTGCCTTGACACTTTGTTTGCGTACCATTTTCTACTATCATTAAGCATCAGTTCTCACCTTGATCTCTTGTTTTAGCTGACGCAAGTTTATCAAACCATGAATCGTAGAGGCATTTTTTTCTGAATGCTTACGAAACTTTCCCAAAGTATCCACAAAGTCTCAAATAACCTACTGATGTGAACTTATTGACTTATTGAACAATGTAGTTTCTTTTTTTCACCCTTTTTTTCCCCTAATTTCGCTCTTATGACTGTTTTAATGATAGATAGATAGATAGATAGATAGATACTTTATTGATCTCCAAGAGAAATTCACAAGGAATAATGCCACAACTTGCTCCGTTTTCACACAGCCTCATTGTCCTCCCTTAAAAATAGATGATGTCATCTTTGCCACAGTTTGAGGTTGGTTAGGATGTGGAGAACTTCACCACAACAGGGCCTGGTTTAATTTCTTGCAGAAGAGCATGCATTTTTTTCATATATAACGAAAACAACAATCTCCTCCATTGAAAGAAAAAAAAAGTAAAACTACTACAAATCTATCAGCATTGGCCATTAGCAAGTTATTTTTTTATCAAACCCTGCCCACAGTTAGATGTCTCAAGTTTTCTGTGCTCTTATTACTTTGCTGTTACTGTACTACTTTCTCAAAATGAATGTTTATTAAAGAGCAAAATGATGCACGTAGCAGTACAAGTAAAAAAAAAAAAAACAACTTTGCTTGTAATGAGCTTTTAGCTGTCATTCATTCTGTTTTTACTGTTTTCGCTATCAACCGTCTCTTTCTTCCTGGACGTATTTACTCTCAATCTGTCACTGAAAAGTGAAAAAAAAAACTTTAATAAGTAGTGTGTGAGTTTTTTTTTTTTTCTGTAAACACAAAGTCTAAAAGTACTCAGCAGTGACAGTAATGATGACAACACTGATGACCAGCGCCGATGACCAGTAGGTATTTTGCATTTCATTTATTTAACACCTGCTCTCTCCCACTCGTGCCACTACCAGACCTCGCTGACGCTGCCTCCTCCCAACTTTCATCCCCAGCTTCAAACCGAATCTGAAGCTAAAAGTATACCCTGTCATCTTTAGCATGTAATTGCTCGACTTGCTGTTGCCCCTTCGTTTTCACAGGCTCCAGCAATTACAGAAATACAATGAGGCTTGGCTTTTCTCGCGGGGTGTAGAATGTATATACTAATTCGCAATAAAGTGCTACAGCTGTCAGTGCATTTTCTGCTCGGTTACTTCAATAAATTGGAATTCCGAGTAGGGAAAAACGTGAATATCGTATTATGTGCTTCTCACGCTAGACGCGGGGACTCCTCCTGCAAACACAATTTAAACAATTCCATTTTCCTCTGATGAGAAAATGTGACTTGTCATTTCATAGATAGACAAACGTCGCTGCCTCAGCGCCCTAATAATGGATTTCACTTTTCAGGAAACAATTATTACAGACTAGGAATAAAGCAGCGCAATTCTGATTTTATTCTGGTTTTATTTTCAAATTATGTAAATTGACAGGAACAAAAGTGCTTGATGACAGTTGGCAACCTTCTTCTTTGTCTCTTCGAAGTGATCTGCTATGCCATGTTGCATATATTTTTTTTAAGTTTGTGTACGCTCTGCTGCCTCATCCTCTGTCTTGACCCTCACCCACGGTGCTTAAAACAGCTTCCTCATTGTTTAGTATCAATGATGACCGGGGCCAGCTGGAGGGTCAGAGTCGCTTCCAGATGATTAGCCATTTCTTCCCCCCACCCTTGCCTCCCTCCCCGATCGCTGCGATCTCTCTCTCTGTCTCCCTTTTCTCTCCATTTCTCAGAGCTGCTGTCATTCACATCTGTTCCCAATGGCTTCCTCGGCTCGTCTTGGAATCCGAGCCGGCCAGCATCCGGAAGCGCCGCGGCCGCAATCCAGAAACGACGCCGGAAGCGTCTGAAATCAAGGCTCTAATGATGCCACTGCATAATGCAGGATCTGCGGGGTGATGATGATGCGAGGAGGGGGGCAAAGGAGACGGAGTGGGGGGGGGAGGATGAGGGAAGAGGGGGTACCCGGCAGCCAAATGAAAGCAGAAGGACCGAGAGGGAAGTGGAGCCAGAGTCGGTGTTAGCAGTGTTGTTCTGTAACTACGCGCCGTTAACAGCTGCCCCTGCCATTAACACAATGGGAGAGAGAAAGAGAGAGCTCCTTGTTAGGGATCATTTATTAACTGAGATCATCTTTTCGTTAGCCTTGGGGTAATGACTAATGTCAATGGCAAATTTCACAGTTGTCTAGAGAAATGAATTAGATTTGCAATAAAAGGCCCCTTGGCTTGTTGTACATGCTCATTTGCTGGAGTTGGTGAACTTGAAGAACTGTAAAGAAACCACGGATCCTGGCGTAATACCCCCCCCACCCCCTTGCCAGACACTGACCTTTTTCTCTCATTATGAAGGAAAAAAAAGGGATCTAAAAAAAGAAGCGTTACAGTATGTGCCGTAGCGCGGGTAACATCATTAAGACGCAGTCAGCGATGCAAATGAGACCTATAGATTCTGGTGTAACCGTCGATGTGAGCGTTTAGCTAAAACACACACACACACAAGCTGCGTGAGACCCGACCGCGACACCGCGTGTGTGTGTTTGTGCATCTTGTGTCTTGCGCAGTTCAAAGATTAAGACTCAGGCGTATTCTTTAATCCGCCCATTGAGCAGTAGCAGAGTGTGGAGACAGAATGGAGTGGGCACAATGACCCCCCATCGGCGGCGACTCACGCCATCTCCGACGCTCCTGACGGCACCACAAAACCGACCCTCACCTACGCAAACCCCCTTCCACTCCTCTCATTCGTCCCTCCCTCCTCTCTGACCCAAAACCACCCTCCCTCTTTACAAAAGAACCTGTCAGGATGGGACTCCCCTCCCTTCCTGCACACACACACACACCCAGAAACAAACCCTCCCACCCTAACACTGCTGTCATCGCCCCTGGGGGTGCCCCGCTAAGAACAGTGGACCCCCAAAAAACAGCACTTTTTCTCCCCCTGCGTCCCATTCTCCTTTCTCCCCACTCCTTTTCCCCGGGACAGATGACACAATGCGGTGATTCACACGGGGCCGGGGACTCACATACAGTAGGCCGCCTCTATTGGCCCATGTGTGGCTGGCTCGCAGCGTGGGGTTAATTGCGAGCAAGGTTAACAAAATAGAAGACAAAAATCTGTTTCAGAAGAGGCCGGGGACCCAGGAGGCTGCACAGAGATGAAGTGGGGACCAAAAAACTGTGTGTGGGTGTGTGTGTGTGAACGCACAGACGTGGGTCAGATATTATTTGCAGATAATTGTTGTTGTTTTTCTTTAACTTTAACAGAGGGGTGGGGTTTATGTAAGGACAGTTGAGACTTAGTTAAGGGATCTTTGAAAGAAAACAGCGTGTTAATAGTTTTGAGGTTTTCTCATTTTCCCTGCATACATATAAAACATACTGATGTTACTGTTAAAACAAGCAGTATGCAAATCAAATAGTTGATCGATCGGAAAAAAATCAACAATAATTTGGTTAATGGGTTATGTTCTTTTTTGCCACATGGGGGCAGCAGAACAAGAAGGAAACATGACATTGCTAATAAATTCACTGTAACAACTACATACATGATAACATGACAGTTATAACATGTCAAACAGTTGCCTGTTTCCAGATCTCACAAAGACATTATTATTGGATATTGTCATTCGATCAACAGTTAATACATAAATATTTTGTTGATAATAAAGCAAACATCCTTTTGTTTCAGCTTATCAAATGTGAATGTTTTTCTCATTTTTATATCATTGTAAATTGAATATTTTTGTCATATTTGTTTGTTCTGATGTTGTTTGGACAATATAAGATGACACTTTTAGCTCTGGGAAATGATGATGTTTCATTAATGTGACTAATGGTGTACTAACACCATTAACAAAATAATCAAGTTTATTAATGATGAAAACAACCGCTAGATGCAGCCTCTACATGATATACATTTAATCCCAATCTCTTAAGATTGAGAGGTCTTGGCAGCATGGCACTGCCATTCGAACCAGCAATCTCACGTGGAAGAAGAGCGAGATGATGATTACAGCGTTTGTATTCACTACGCCGGGACGCGGTTTTCACGAACACTACAGTATGCTGAGTATTTGTAACATCAACATACAGCTCCGCATTTTCACAGTACAGCGCCATAAAGCCTCAGCTGTGGGTTATTAGGGAGCACTATGGCAGCCAGTCACTTACTGTACAGTTTCTCCACAATCGCATTTTTGAAAATGGATGTAACATTTAGCTGTTAATACCAGCTGCTGGAGTGTTCGTCTTCAGATGATTTAATTGCCCGGCAATTTTCTCCTGTCAAAAAAGCAATGTGCACCTCGGATGAAAACGAGCGAGCACAAGTGGGAGAGTTAATTAGCGACCTCGTTAGGGACCTGGAAGTGTCTGGTGGGGCCTCTGTGTGCGTTTGTACGTGTCTGTGTCGTCTTTGTCTGCGCGTGTATATGTGTGTTAGTGTGTTAGCTGATGACTGGGAAACTGAGAAGGCATGTAGTAAAGGGCCTAATCTGTCATTCTGTGTATACATGACCAGCTTACCCCGCGTGACTGACAGGAAATTCACACTGCGAGCCGATTGGTCGATGTGTGTGTGTTCAGATATGTTTTGGGTGGTTGCTATGACATCTGCTGTAGATGATGTACAGCTACATTAAGCTATGTGTTTATAAAGACATTTTTGCTATATATTTAATGTCAAACACAGTTAAGAGCAGACATAAATGATGTTATGTTAAGCACAAATATAATGGATAACAGTCTTCCAAAATAAAAGTTGACAAAGCAGAAAAGTTTCAGTGTTTAATTATGTTGGTAAAAATGCAAAGAACCTGGGACCTTGGCTCCAAAATGTCGAGCAGTGGCCTGTTTTTAACCTCAGCCAATGAGCTTTGTGATTGGCAAGTCTCGCCCGTCTCGAGGCTCTGCGGGAGAGGAATCAATTTCCAGCATCTGTGACTGTGTCAGGACTCGTGACCTGACAGTGGAAATGTAATAAGTGAGTTTAGGGCAGAATTTTTAGAGGTGAAAGTTTGCATCTCTGGATCGGATGAAATCGAGGTCATAATCTCGGGCACCGGCCTGCGTATCATCAGTTTCAGTTACTTATTTCATTCAGTAACTGGTAAATTCTGTGTTTTTTTTTTTTCCTCGGGTGCACATGGCAGAAAGCTTAGAGGAGAAATTTACCATGGTGCCTCGATCTCAACACTAACAATAAGTTAACCACTTCTCTTATTTAGCTACGGTTCCATTGTACAAAATCTAATGTCTCAGGGAAGATATTCCATCACCGGCCCAGTGATTATTCAGTCCTGATCTAATATACTCGTGGTTATACTTTTAATCCTCCTGGAACACGCAAAACAGCCCAACAGTGACATTTGCATAAAACCTCTGTGACCAAAGCAGACAAAGGACATATATCATAGGCCTAAGAATCACAAACTGTTGAGAAATGCATGCAACTCGTGGAAATGTGGAAGAGAAAACTGCACCAACCTTCACCGTGACGTTTACCAGTGAAAATTATATTGCATCATACGAAATGAAACAAAAGTAATCGTATTTCAGAGGATCTTCCACCTGTAGAAGCAGAGTTTACACCGTCACTGTGAACCGCTCGAGTAAATAAGCGAAACATCTCGCGTTAACCAGCTGTTTAAGTCAGGAAGCACCCGTCATATCTCTCCATACGAGCGGGAGATCACAGCGGAGATTTGCCAAGACACGTCTCGCTCTCAGAATGATCGAATTACGCTCGAGATTTAGCGCCTCGCAAAAAAATGTCACCGCCGCCTTCCAAGGGCACGGTGGAGAGTGGATGAAGGGGCTGCGTGCGGCGCTCTGGCTGACTGAACTCTGTTGGTTTGGGGAGCGGCGCGGTAATTTGTTAAGACTGGGCCACTGAATTATTAAAGGCGTATGAGTGTAAATAATTCACTGATCACCAAACAGCATGACAGGCCATTCATCAGCATGTGTCACGTCGCGCGTGCGCGGGCATGCTTGCGGTCGCGTGTTGCATTCGTGGGAGGTTGGAGGTTAGAGCGGAGGTGTTGAGGAGGGAGCTGGCCTCCAAACAAGTCTTTTTTTTTTCATGCACACAGTTTCTTATTGTCCCTGTTTTGCTACTTAGATGAATTTCTGCACCAGTGTACCTTAATTACACTTCTAAAAGTTAACATATTGCTAACAGGAAAGGGTAAGCATGAGGAGAACTCACAGTAGGTGAGTTTTTGCAGTTTGTGGAATTATCCGAATGGAAGTGCTTCATCATCACCTGCTTTGAATTTTTATTCCCGGGAATCTAGCCTTGCGCTGCCTACTTCTCCTCTTTTTTTTTTTTTTTAAACGCCGTCTCCTCAATGGCAAAGCGAGTATGGTGACAAATTGCCATAAACGGGCGGAAAGCATGCAAATGCATCGAGGAGACAAATGTCCAACCTTGTGTTTAGTCGGAAGCTAAGGTCATCCACCCTCCCATCTATCACTGTTCTAATCAGCTCCACGCAGCCCCAATGCATAGCTCAGTACCTGCTGCATAGATAACACGCGGGGAGAGGGAGAGGAGGAGAGAGAGAAAAAAACAAAACTGATAAAAGATTCAACAAGTAAACATTCATACTGCTCTGGAGAAGCTTTTGTTTTGTTCGGGTTTTGCTCTGTTCCATTTTTCTGGCTGATTTTTTTTTGTGTATGTGTGTGTGTTTCTCTCCCCACCACCATCAACCCCTCCCCTCCACACACACTTATATTCCCTTGTTTGCATGCTCCTAAACTGTGCCGTGTTTATTTTTTCCTCGTCAGGTGGAGACTTTGGGGTTTGACCCGGGGATCGCGGCGTTGTATTTTGAAGGTGATTGGAGATGAGTTGTATTGAAACTTTTTTTTTTTTTTCCTTGTCAGAGGTTCGTGGTGTGGGGGAGGGTGGGAGACAAGGCAAATCCAGATGTCTGGCTCGGTTGTAATTGCAGTTGCACTTGTCTTTTCAGATTGCAACCCCCAGGTGCATAATCGAAAAGATGGACTGTCTGCTATTTTGATTTAACTTTTTCTCGCTCCCCTTTTGTTCGGTCTTTAGTTCATTTTCACGTAAATTGAAAGCCAAACCGTCTATCTGATATCTCTCCCTTTCTCTCTCTTTCTCCTCCTTTTTTTTCTGTCTTTGTGCTCCCGACGAGTGTTTCATTTGCCCCCGTCAAGCGATCCAGAGATAGTTGAATTAGAGCTTTGCCCCGCGCAATTAAAATCTTATTATTGCTCGAGTGTGACCCGGCCTAATTTAATTGCTGTACATGCTCAAAAATGATTAATAGATACAGTTTGTAAATAGCCTGGGCAATGATGATAACGCCAAAGATACGGTTAGTTGAGTGCATTATTTCTTGCTAAAATAAACATTTGGAAAACACATTCGGCGCGGCACATTGGATTCCTGAAATGTTAGCGGCGGCGGCGCCTGATTGTAATAACTCTAAATGAAAGATCAAAGGACACGGCGGCCTCCCGAGGGAGAAAGTTTACTCAAACTAGGGAAAAGAAGAGTTGTGTCTCATGCATATAGCCTATTAATCATTCAGCTTGCCTGCCGTTATTACTCGCACACTTGTCTCCCTCTGTCAGTGTGTTATTTTGCATGGCCGCCGTGGATATTTGTGATGAGACATTTTGTCCCCAAGACAGAGTGCGAGTGTTGCCAAAACCTCGCTAGACACTTTGAGAAGGTGTGTACGTGCGTATATATTGTCTGGCTGCGAGTGTGCGTGCCTCCGCCTGCGTCTAAGTGCATACTGGTGTGTGCTTACGAGCCGCGAACGTCCTCAGAAAGACAGAGAAATATTATTTTGGCACTTCTAACCGTTAGGACTTGAGGTTTAAGGGTGGTAGAGAATAATTGTAGTCAACAGACAAGTCCTCACAAGTATCCTCATATAATATCATGTGTTTTTGTGTGTGTGTGTGCCTTTGTGCATCCCGCTGTCTAGCAATGCAAGGTAAATGGGTGTGTGCTCATTAATCTCGGAGCGCGTGATGGAGCAGAGTGGTCGGCCAAGCTGCTGAATGTCTAAGCAGGGCGCTGTGCGTGTGATTTATTGGGAGGAGCGTGCATTAGGGCCCATTCGTAGCCATTAGCCTGGACAGCTAAGAACGCCGCCACCTCCCACCACAGCCACAGAACTGGTGGGAGGAGCCTACGGTTTACAGCCCGCCTCTTGGTACATTTTGTCCAGGGTGTATTAAGAGCTACAAATGCTGTCCCAATAAGTGCTGATGAAGTAGTGACATTTTGATGTCGCTCACAGCATTGTTGCCAGGCAAGCCAGCGCAGTTGTCTTGTTGGACTGCACTTCCCAGAGATTGTCTGTCAATCAAACAGCAGGCACACTTCTGTCTCTCTCTTTGGATTATTACAGTTTTCATTTCCATAAGTGGCACTCTCTCTTCTTCATGCCCAATATTCTGAGTTCCTCTGTTTACTCCATAAAGCCCAGATATGCGAAGCGCCGTTCCTTTTTTGTACAAGGAACCAGAAAGCAGGTGTTTAAAAACTCAAGTTCCCCGGCTGGCTCGAGGGCGAAAGCGGACCAGGATTAAAGAGAAACACAAATGTCCTGCATGTCACACAACCTTCCAGGAAGCTGACGGTTCTGGCCGGCTCTGTGATGGTTCAAATTCCAGCGCTGCGAAGATTAGAAGCCTGACTCCAAAATAAGGGTACCCGCGCTAAAAGATGCATGCTCTCACGGTGCAGCAAGGTGGGCATCCTCCAAATGGCATTTTTAAAAGAGGAGAGGGGAAGTTGGTGGCAGTGGGATATTGTGCAGACTCCCCAACCAGTTTGGGTAGAATCTGAACCATTTTACCATCTTGGAGCAAAAGTTTTTGTTTTTATTTAACATCTTAACGAGCTGCAGTATCATTTTAAACCAATACTATACATTATCTGCAAGCACAAAGCCTCACAATTATCAAAACTGTGTGAACCATTTTAAGACGACTGAAATAAGTTGCCTGATTTGTGATTTGTGATGTGCGTACAAAACAAAATGAAAATGAAAACATAAATTAACAATGTAATTTTTTTTTTTTTTTTTGCTTAATATCATCCACTGTATGCAAATTCTGACATTTTGATCGTAAACTCCAAAGAGATACCTTTCAGGAGGAATGAGCGTCGCAAACGTAATCAAAACGTTCAAGAGCAGCAACCACTTTATTTGGTGGTGTTTCATTTTTAGGCAGTTGCACAAACAAGGACGGGCGGTTGTTAAGGGGCTAAAACAAGTCCAGCACTCATTTACTCCAAAACTGGGACACAGAGCCAGAATATTAAGTGTCTAATGTCCCTCATAAACAAAAATAAAATTAGCCGAATCGATGGCTTTGCTGAATATTTAAATTATAAGTTAGGTTGCTTTTTATACTTCATTATTTACTTTATTGTATCTTTATTAGGTATTAATATATATCCAGTACATGTGTGTGCTCATATCGGTGTCCAAGTGTGTGTGTGAGGGTAGTCTATATCATCCAGTGTCAGTGGCTGTGTGAATAAGCGAGGTGGGCGGGTGGGGTTATGAGGGGTGCCGGAGGGAAGGGGTTGTGGAGGTGGGGTGTGGGTGTGGGAGGGAGGTGGGGGGTCACTCTATTTTGGCTGAGGTAATCCATCCATTGTGTTGAACTTCTTCATCTGTATCAATTCATTGAAAACACACCGGCCCTGTGGAGTGAAACTGAGCCTGCCCGGTCCTTTCTTGACAGGGCAACAGGAGAGAGAGAGAGAGAGAGAGAGAGAGAGGAGCGAGAGTACCACGGGATGGGAGGATTGGGGGTCAGTTTGGGTGGGGGTCCATGAGGGAAACTTCGGAGGAGGGGGGGGGGTGAAAAAGGGGGTAGCGGACCATGGGAAAAACACAATCCTTGGCCCCTCTATAGCACTTGTTCCACCCCACTTCACCCACACACCCACCCTGTGTGTGCCACTTGTCACTGACCCCTACAACCCCCTTCTCATTCTCCCCAAGCCTTTGAGCCTGTCTCACTCTCTGGGCTGCAGATGTATGTCAGCCTCCGCCCCCCCCACCCCTCCCAATCGCCCCATACCCACCACCGCAACCCCTTCCTCCTCCTCCCATCGAGACCCGCGGACCTCCACACTCTAAGGCCCCTGCCTCTGCCTCTCATGCCCGGGGATGGTGAAGCGTGGTGGGGCAGAGGCTGCGCCCGGACCCCCGTATCCAGTCCCGGCAAAGAATGGACCAAAGGAATAAAGAATAACAGAGAAGGATCCCTTTTCTTTGTGTTTGCACAAAGGGGAGGCAGGCTGGGGCAGGCAGAGGAAAGAAAATGTGTGTCTGTTAGCGTTTGAGGTTATTGTGCACACCCACACGTCCGGGGCTGTGTGTATTAAATATACCGTGTATATGTCTTGTCTCTGGGCTGTGGAAGGAGGGGGGAGGATTATTGCTGCAACATGCGCCCTCAGTGACAGTATAGTAATTGGTGTAAGGCATCCGCTCCCTTTGCCACCAGTGACAATGTAAGCTTTCATTAAAACATACGGCAGAAATACTTATGAAATGAATCATTACCACGCGCCATTAGCTCGTCTTCTTTCAATAATTGAATTTGTCAGCAGCATCCTTTTCAACCACGAAAAGCCGCCATCGTATTCAGATGATGAAGGCGATCACTAACAACACTTACAGGAATATCTGTATTCCTTAATTATTCTCCTCCTTCGTCTTCTGCCTGTCAATCACTGCCGTTGATGAACCTGAGTCAGATGATTAAGCGTCAGTGCCGACATTACAGCACCGATTTAATCCGTGACAAGGTGTTATCGATATCAATGATTGATAGTTAACACGTGCCATTTGGTGGATGCTTTAATCTGAAGTAATTACAGTAGTACGCGTGGCTGGGGTTTGTATCCTGGGTGGCCCCGTGGCAGTGTTCGTGCCACACTTTCAACATTCAGATATGCAAGCTGTTAAGTAGCATTTGATGCTTCTTCGCCGTGTAAAATGTAAAAATAATGGTAATTCCGACGGCGCCAAGGGATTTCTGCATTTCCCAAACTCATGACGCAGCACTTGGCAAAATGCAAATCTGCGTTACAGCATCGCCCGCTTTTTTCCTTATGTTAAGGCCCCTCTCGAGCTGCAATGCTGAAGCAAACCCATGAGAGCCTTTTCAGAGGGAGGAGGAACGAGAGAGGCTGCCAGCAGGGGGAGGTAAGACAAAAGGAAAAGTAAAGGGAGAGAGGGGAAGTGGGGAAGCAGGAGAGGACAGGGGAGGGCGAACAGAGGAAGGATGGGAGAGGAAAAAGGAGGACGGTGGGGAGGTTGGAGGAGGGAGGGAGGCTCTCTCCGCATGGGGGCTCCGATCGATCCCATTGGTTTTTGGTCGTACATCAAGCGCGCCCCCGGCTGAGTGGCAGCCCGGGCCGGACCTCCCCCTCTGGTGGCCCGGGGGAGCGGAGGGTGGCGCGGCGGCGGCTCTCCGGCCTTTCCTGCGTCCAGCTGTGTGCCCTGCAGGGAGTGCAGCAGCACAGTACCTCAGAGCTGACCAGCAGGGAAAAAAAGTATCCTACTGTACTTTTACACCACTGACCTTTCATGGGAGGAGGGGAAAACAATCCCATGTATTTACTTTCCAGCCTCGCCATTAAAGAAGATTAATCCTAACTTGCTTTATTTAAAAAAAAAAGCTTCATATACACACAATATTTCAAAACACAGGCAATTTCATCTGCTAATTTGACATCATTCCCTTAGACTGAGGACAGCTGATTGACTTCAGTAATATTACATGGTGAGATGCTTTTTCAAGTATCATATTTTTTTTAAATGGTGCCTACAGTATGTTTCGGTTTGTATTAGTGAGCGCTCAGCAGCCAGAAATGAGCAAGAAGTGTTTGCGCTGCCTTCCGAATCTGTAATATCAAACTGATTTAATGTGCTTAGAATCAATTGGAACAGAAAGAGAAGGAGGCTGTTAGAGCCCCCTGGGGTAGTTTTTTTCGGGGGGGGGTATGGGCGTATTTTCTCATTGGACTCCCAAATTGTTGTTGCTGGGGGTGCTGCACATGACATCACAATTCCCAGATTTTATTCTCATGCTGGAAGGGAGCAGCTGGAGTGTCGAAGTTGTGCGTGCGGCACAGTGATGCATAAATGTCCAACGACTGACTGTCATTCGACTCCTCGCACAAAACGGAGACTACCTTCAAAACTTCACCTACATTCCCTCAAAGCAGACGGGAGAGCTTTGTCCCCAAGTGCCGTCTGAGTTGAACACCTCTAAGCGCCGCTTTGGCTGTTATAAATAATATATCGCTTAGTTCATTTTCAGTATCTAAGAGTTTAACAGTCTATTTTCAGGGTGTGACACCGGGAAGGGCTGTGAAGTTTTCCCCCTTTGCAAGAGTCTCACTCGGCTGCTGCTCAAGTGACACGCTGCTCAGCCACAGCTTTCGCTAAAAGAACAGGAGAAAAAGGGAAAAGAGGAAGAAAGGTGTGCAGGCACGCGCGCCGCTGCTGGCAAATTCCCACTTTCACCGTATCCGCGCTTCAGCTACTGTGCCTCGCCACCACAGCAGCTGCAGTCTGTTCTTTTGTATATGTTGTGCAAAAGAGCATCCTGCGTATTTTATCTCTCTAATTACCAAACAAATGCTAAGTCTGAAAAAAATGCAACTTGTTTTTATACTTGTATGGTTTAGAAAATTTCCACTAGTTATCATATCTATAAAAAAAGCTTTTTTTTTTTTTTTATTTGCATGTGTTGCAAGAGTTTTTGGAAGTCCCATTGCTCAACTTTCTTAGAAAATCGGCTTAAAAACAGCTGTTTTCTAACATGTGGCACTGTGCTTCTGTCCTCTTTTGCAGTCTGCACACACTTTTCAATTTCAGTTTTTCAGGAAGTTTTTTCCTATCCAAATCACAGGTCTAAGGAGGGTGGACTATGTAATTAAAACTGACTTGTCATGTGAATTGAATCAGGACTTCTTTTCTCCACCACTCGCTTTACTTCAGTGTTTTACAGCATTGTTTATTCCTGCGAACATGACGCCTCGCTTTGGCTTCATAAAAAGTTCCTGTTTTTATCACATTTCCAGTGTACCGACTTGGATGTTTTCACATCATCGCAAAGTATTACTTTACATTCTGCTCGCTGTCAATCACCTGACACCCACAGGAAGAAACTGAAGCCTCCTCCAGGAAATAATCCTTCAGAAACATGCTGCTTTACAAACTGCACTGTCACATCCAGGTCTTTTTATTTGGGGAGTCTTTGTTAGCCGGGACAGCAGTTACTTTCAGGCTCAAATTCAAACTAGGTACTATTTTAAAAGAAAAAAAAAAATCATCTACAAAAAAAGCGAATTAGCGCTGATGGTTTCAGCAAACAGCAGTGTGTGTGTGGAGGTGAGTCATGCTCGGTCGCTTGAGTGAAAGGTGTTTGTGGTGACGGCGGAGGACGGATCAGGGAAAGTGTCCAAGGGCCCTCCAGCGCCCTGAGCTGCCTCTGTGCGTGCATGAGCCTCATTTCTCTGAGACGATGGAAAAAAAAAGCAAAATATATATATATAAAGGATGTGTGGTTTGAGGGGGAGGACAGGGTTGGAGAGGTTGGGGGAGAGGTGAAGGGGGGGGTTGCCATAGCTGTCCGGTGAGATCCGCTCACAGCTGCCTCCCCTCCTTGACGGCTCCTCCGGTGAAAAGGGCCCTGAGTGGCGAGCGGGATCCATTTCAGCGTGGAAACCCCACACACACAAAGCTCTGAAAGCTGCTCTTATGCCACGTCTCGGTATCTCTTACCTGTTAGCCCGATTAATTATTCCCCCAAGTACAGGAGCCAGGGAAAGGAGACACCGCGGATGGGCCGGCGAGATAGGGCTGCACTCTCTCAACTGAACGAGAGAGGCCAGATAAAGAGAGAGTGGGTGGTGGGGTGAAGGAGAGGAAGAGGAGGGGGGAGAGCTCTGTTGTCTTTCTCCTTTTTTTTTTCCCTCCCTACAGTAGGAGCCTTCAATCTCCAGCTAATGTACTAGAAAGTTGCTCTTACAATGTACCCACACTTTCTTAGTCACAGTAGAGTGGGCTGAAGGAGCTAAAAGCGTAGATAATCAAGTTTTTTTGCAAACCCCCCCGACTCCCCTCCTTCCCCATCTATAAGCTCAAGCAGCAGCATGCAGGACACGTGAAAGACCCTTCATCCCCTCTGGGTAAGAAAAAAAAAAGTTAAGATGCGTTGTTTCCGCTGTTGGGGCTGCACACCCCGGAGCATGTCATGTGGATGGCACTTTTGGCAGCAAACCCGCCGACACAGTGACCAGGAACTCCATTAAACGTGGCACCCGCTGCACGCCCCAATTGCTCTGACCGCCAGGCAGCGGCACGTCTTTGTGTGTGCGAGCACACAGCCAGCTTGAGGATTGATTTAAGGTTTCATTCCAGGGGAAAACGCTCACTTCACCGACCGGGGAAGGGATCCAGAATTCAAAGGCGGGGACCTGTCCCGCCATCACGCTGCCCGCAACTTCTTGACGACGCCCGTTCGCCCTCAGGTCTGAGCGTCCAATCACTTTCACGAACAAGCGCTTCCTGGTTATGCAGAGCAGGGGTTTCCATGGCTATCAATCAGCCAATAGCGGCACAGCTCCTCAGAGCAGCGTGTTGAGAGCGGGGGTCTCTGGGGCAGCCTGTCTTTTTAAACAAGGCCAGACACTTCACAGACAGGGAGAGGGCCAATTAATTCTGCCGGGGGCAACGCTCCTAGGTTAGCATTTGCTTATAGTGATAAATTGGCGCTTTGTATCCAGAGTAAACTACCTAGGCTCCCTCTGTTTTGGCTGGCTTGGCAGGTCCAGGAGTGATGTCATGGGGTTCAGGCTGATTAGTCGGGTGTGCCTCGTCCTTTTTCACGGGGTCACGGCACGACTGTCTGTGTAAAATTAATTAAAAGCTGACCGGGTTGAGTGTCCGTGCTAATTCCAGCTAGTCTCCAACATCTGTTGAGGAGGAAAATGAGGGAGCATCAGCGATGATACATGGTGAATCCACAATATGAAATATGATAAGAGAGTCTCAGAAGTGGAAATAACATTTGAGTGAACAAAATGACAAGAAGGCCATCTTGTAAAAGTAAAAAAAAAAAAAAAGTAAAAAAAGTAAAATTTATGTAAAGAAAAAGACAAAATAATCACTGGATTTCCCCGCTGAAATTTGACGACACTGTCTGTAATGATAATCTAAATATGGACAACGGTATGTTGATGTAAACCGTGCACATCCTCATCCCCGCACCCCCTCCCCTCTCATATCCCAGTTTCATAAAGCTACCGTGACTGGAAGTAGCCCCTGGTGACTCCACTTGTACAGTCATGCGGCCATGTGGTCTGAATTTAGCCATCCTTTATCTTCCTCTCCCATCCGGCTTCCTTTCCTTACTCTCAGTCTTCGGCTAAGTGGTTGCATACATACATGTGTCTTCAGAGTCCAGTGAGCACCAAAGCAGCAATGTTGCAAACCAAGCGGAGGAGGAAGGAAGGGGAGGGAGGGGGGGCATCTCGGATCTTTTATTTACTTATTATTGAAATACTTTCTCCCAACGCCTCATTATTTCTTAAGCTACAGTGTAGCATATCAAACATCCTTGCAGCGTTCCCTTTAAAATCACCCCCAAGGTGAGAAAGGTTGATCATTTTTCTTTTCTTTTTTTTTTTCCGTGCGAGCAGCGTGAATGAAAGTCACGGCCAATTTCCCTTTTAACATGGACACGGGGAAAACAACAAGTACTAGAGCAACAAAACAGCCTTCAGTTGCCGAAGCAGGATCTTTGATTTGGCATATCAAAGGGGAGCGCGATCCCTGGGTTGCCGTGGCTCCCAAGGTCGGAACACACAGACCTACTTCGCCTGAATCTGATTGGCTGGCTGCTCGGCGCCGCTGCACATTCGCCTAAGTGAAAAAGGGCTCCATTAGAGTATAGGTAGAAAATGCATTTTCGCCGCCTAAACAAATAATCAAAGTGCTCAAATTAATATGCTTCGGCGGTGTTTGCGACTGTAAATTATGATGAAACAGCACGCAAACCCTTAACCACCTTTTATTTGTTTATCACACTGTTGTAAATTGAATTTCCATCAAGGACTCATGAAAATGCAAAGTACACCAATATTGACGAAATGGAGGCACATTTTGTTGCAGCGTGCGAATTGTAAAGAAAGTTCAAGACTTTTAGAGCAAAATTAGAGCACGTGTCAATCCCAAAATAGCCAACCACATTGTAGAAACTTTTAGAAACTGAAAAAAAAAAAGTTGCGGAGCTAAGCTTTTAAAATACACACTTCAAAATTCACTGAATGACAAATATTACATACATACAGTTGTTTCTAAGAGCCTGCTAAGCTGAAGTAAACCCTTGCCTCCATTTAAGCACACATTACTTTCAGCTGACTGCTTCATCAGAGCTGTTTGGATGCAAGCCGTGCAGGCGGAGGGAGCTGCTGATCCTCCGGCGGATTGACAGGGGAAAGTTGATATCACTCCCACTGTCGGCTGAGCGGTGCCCAGAGGTTTCCCCTCATGGGGGGTCCTGAGAATGTCACTCTCGCTCCTATACAGGAGACCCCCTCCTCCTCCTCCTTCACCTCCTCCACCTCCCATTATATTCACCTACTTTATCTCCAAATGTCACTGAGAGTAAAACCAACAGCACAGGGAGGATTTATCAAGGAGGCGCTGCGCTCTTTTGGGTACAAGGTGCCTGATGGAAGCACGTAAACCTGCAGAAGTGATTTTAGCTCCGTTTACTGTGATACATTTATCACATAATGCTGCTACTGAGCCTTCAGTTTCAAGTTATAATGTCAAAATGTTTCTGGATACTTCTTTTACATTGTTCATATGTTCAAACTCCAATTTGTTCACCTCTGAACTCGATGTTAGATAAAGGATGTCTGTTAAAAGTAAAACATTATTATATGATTATCCCTTGCCAATATGATTCATATTTCATTACAAATACTTATACTATACTGATTTTTTGCTGCTTTCTAAACTTGAAAACAAAAATTATACATCTGATGTAGTGATATTGTTTACTTATTGTCAACAAGTTACTTGAAAATGCTAAAACCAACAATCAATTGACCCTGTTAATAGATTATTTTTTCTTTTGTGTAGCTATTTTTCTTTTCCAGAGAACTATTATTAATAAACCACACTGTTGCACTTGGTTATGTCCTTCACCACGATGAACACAACACAAAGCACCGTAGTTTACTTGAGTCAATCCTGCAGAATTTGTTCTGCTGCTACAGTTTGCTGTTCATGTTCAATAAGAACATGTCCTGGGCCCACAGAAAGTCACAGGATAGGAAAGTAACATATTTTTGTTTTGGTCCTTTTATTGGATTTGTTGCCAATAACAAAAGTACAGGACAGCCTTATCCTTTAATACTAATACTCTTTATCATTAGAAAGTGACACAGTAACCATGTGCATTCAGCTGCAGTATTTGACTTACTGTACAAAGAAGAATTCACAATGTTTAATCCACAAAGCAAGAACATGCATTTGTGTACTTGTGTGTTAATATGCATCAACAAAGCCTGCTATCCTGAAATCTCATTCCTCAGAGGGACATGACCTAATATTTTTAGGACTATTGAATGAATACAGGGCAGATACATGCACATTTGATGGGGTCTCCATTGCAGCTTTAAGTACTTCTTTAAGTACATATTACTTCTGTTGGCCTGGCTCATTAGAGCCGCAGCTTTATGAAATGTGACACTGTGAATAGTAAAATAAAAGTTTTTTTGTATGAGCCACAAGTTCAATTGGAACAGTGGGATATGACGGATTTTTTTCCTGAAAGGCTACAAACACCTGGTGGTTATGGGTTTGGACAGCAGACATGTCATATTGACGGCTGCCCCCCCCATCCCCCCCCACTCCCATTTCAGCGACACCCCAAGCTCCAGCTTTTGTGGATTTTTTTAACACTGAAATTGTCAATCGAGTCAGTGGCCTGGACAAGCTCTTTCTTTGTGACGCTGGGGCTTTAAAATGGTGCCAACCAAGCAGCATGGACGAAGGATTTGAAAAAGGCACAATGAGCTGGGAAAAAAAAAAAAACCTAGCTACCTGGGAAACAAAACCAGGGGCAGGCGAGAAAATGTCGAAGAAAGAGGGAAAAAAAAGGGGGGGGCCCACACTCCCCTCTATTCCCCAGCCAATTCTGAGTCCTCAGAGTAAGCGGCAGGCATTTCTAGTCTTGAGAGGAGTGACAGAGAGAAAGGCAGGGACAAAAAAAAAAGAGAGAGAGACAGAAAGAAAGTGAGAGCCCGTCCGAAAGAGGGGGGGGGGGGTACAAGAGAGAAGAGAGTGGCAAGGGGGAGGGATGGAGGGAGAGCAACTTGAATCGTTGTCATCAGCTCCGTCACGTTGAATAGGCCTAATGAATGCAAGTGAGTGTTGAGGAGCCACGGCCAGCTCTATCAAGGCAGGTAATACCGCCCAGATTTAATTGGGAGCAGGTATTGGAAGGGCTGTATTACTTTAATTGGGTAGGGGTTCTCTAAATGGAAAAGACAAAGTATAATGGCCAAATTGTGGTGCACAATAGCACTTAGCCTGGGATTGTATGCATTCGCTAATCTGCCCTGGAATGAGGCAATTCTGAACAATTTTCTCAGTGAAACCAGCTGCAGAAAGCTTGTCCCCCTTTTTTTGTTCTCCCTTGGGAAAGTGTAAGATTGAAACAGAAAATACCTTTACCCGGGCAATCATTTGCCACGTGTGGAAAGCGGATACAGCAGTGAGTGGTGGAAAAAAAAAAGAAAAGGAGAACGGGAGAGAGAGAAAGGGGAAAAAAAAAAGAAAAGGAGAACAGAGAGAGAGGGGAATCTTTGTAGCGGGCAGAATGGAAGGCAAAGGAGATAAAGCGGGGCTCAAAGTGGGGCCTGTCACGGTCGCCAACGAGAGAATAAAGTGATGACATTTACAGTGACAGATGAGACTGCAAGGGAGAACTGCCCACTATTTAGAGGGAGGAATCTGATATTTAACAGACATGGCCTCTGATAATTAACAGTGGACATGTATTTAGTGGTGGGCCTTGTCATTATTAATGACAGCCTGAGATACTGATATCCGCACGATCTTAATGAAGTACCGCCAGTCATGCCAGTATCACGCGGTGCACGATACCACGCGGACGCTTTAAAAGAGCAAGCTGAGATGCGTTTTAATTCTCACTAGTTTTAATTCTCCTGCACTCTGAGTGGATCTAAAAAGAGTGAAGAAAACCATCCCAGTTGTAAAACGCTTCAACTACCAACCCCTGCACTCGCCGTGGACAGGAAGTGCTTAGCAGCACGCTGCCACATTATCCCAGCATGCACCGTGCCAGCGCGCTCAGTCTTGTGTATCTTATCACCAAGTGAAATGGAGGGAAGAGGAGCAAGCGGCAGAGAAGTCAAAGCCACGTTCGCACCAAAAGAAACTCTTTTTATCGCTCCTCTGCTCTCACTTTTTGTCGCAAGTGGGTAAAGGCAGGGGAGCTAAGTTGTACAGTAATTGTGCTGGTGAAGTGAGAATGATTGCTTTTTATTGTCCATTGTCCCCACAGGTTAGTGTGAGGAAGGTATTGTGTATCCTCATGGTGGAGAGGAAAGGGGGGTGGGGGGGGGCAGAGCATGCAGCAGCGAGGGCCTCTCCTTTAGCCCAGGTGGGTTTCGCATTTAGCCTGAAAGCCGGCTGAGATGAGAGATAGCAGCCGGACACCGCGCTCACTAAAAGGACGCCCTGCTGGGCCGCCGCCGCCACCGCTGCTGCCCTGCAATCCAGAACATTCATTCCACTAAAGGCACATATGCTTACATTCACAAAGTTTCTCAGGACGGCGGCGTGCGACTCGAGCCCGCCACTCTTTTCATTTCGCCGCCATCAAGTCCAAACTGTAATGACTGTATCCTGTATTCAGCATTGTAACGAGGAGGGAGAAAAAACCGAGCAGTATTGTCCCAAGGAAGCAAACCTTGGCATATTGTTTGAAGGCTAAATTGCTCCCTGCGAAATGCACCCTCCGCTTTATTGCAGGCGTCTCTCCCATTAAATGTGTGGGTATTGTGTATGGATTACAATAGCTAAGAGGAACCCAGGGACAGCTTAACCGTTCAGAGAGAGCGAGAGGGGGAGTGTATAAAAAGCACAGAGTGGTTGGGGTTTTGTCGGGAGAGACGCATGCCTGCCTCCCCACCTGGGGAGGAGCGGAGAGGGTTTTAGGGAAGAGCTGGGTGTCATGAATATTACATGGAGAGGAGGAGAGGAGGCAGGAGGAAGTGGCCAACTCCAGAATAGAACATTCCTGTATATTAGATTACAGTAAAGGGATTCCTTAGAGGGAAACTCTTGATTAACTTGTACCAAGTGTGTCTAGCAATTAGTTACACTCCGCAGTGGGTAATCCATTGGTATCAGAATGACTTAGTAATGATATGTAATTAAAAGATGAATGAATATGTTACTCACGTGTAATACAAATTGGATCTAGAGCACGCTTTGGAAATACACTGGACTCGTATTCAAATTTATTAGATTAATACAGCAGTGTATCACGTTCTTATTTTTGCCTGTCAGCCTGAGCAGTGTAGTTTTTGTCTGACAACTTGAAACAACCTTTTTCTTTCTTTTTTTTGTCTGCGTCACACGGAAATAGACGACATGTCTCATAAACTGCATCACTACAGAGCCGCTGATGTCAATTTTGTGTTTGTGTTCTTAAAAAAGTGTTTTTAGGGCCGAGAAAAATATGATGGATCCACTGACCCCGACTTAAATTAAAAAGGCTGTTTTTTAATACGTACCTCTCGCCCATCAGTTTTAACTTTCTCGTAACGTTCTGCTACAAATTGGAAAGATCTTAGGTGTAAAAATATAAATTCAATCATGTTTGGTCATTGATGAAATTAAAAAATAGATTGTAACATGTAACATCTCATGGTGGAGCACCGGTGTTATGTTTTTGTGCCTGCGAGGTTGATTTTTTTCAGTGCAGGTTTGATGCTAGAATCGATTTGATGAGCGGCCGGCTTTGCACAAGGCACACATAAAACTTGGATGAAAATGATGATCGACACACTGCTGCATCCCCAAACCAAGAATTAACATTAAACACTTGCACATAAGCAGACACAAGAAAATAGACGCATTCATGCAGTTTCTTATGGCAAATGGAGGTGTAAAATTAAAGCAGCATAATCAACATTTATTATTTCATCTCATCATGGTTAGATTAACCACATGTGTGTCTTAGGGCAAAAATAACCCCCTGTATCTTATACTCTCTGCACCTTGGCTGAGATTTGGTAAAAAGTTATTTGATCAAACACATTTAGGAGCATATTATGATGTGCGGCATATTAGCATATTAGCACAAAACTGTGGAAGTGGAAGTGAGTTACTTGACAGAGTCTGAGGATTAAGCTATGAAGCAGGGCCCAGCCTGAGACCTTCATAATGTCAGCGGATGTTGTGCTTTTGTGGTGCATTTCTGCAAAATATTTTAACTCGAACAAACAAGTGTGAAAGTGCAAAGAAGTGTGAAACATTATCACTCAGACGTTTAGGATTTTGTCTTTGCCTCGGGGTAGTTGTCCACTTTACCTGGTTAATAAGTCTTGCATCTAATCTACTAATTCATCACTTTGGTACAGGAAGTGACTTCTCCATCACCTGGATACAGAAATAAACTTCTTTATCTTTTTGGGGTCTCGGTCCTTGAACGCATCATCATAGCGAAAATAGAGGTTTATTATCCCTCCGGGGCCATAATAAGAGAAAAGTGGCTCCATATTGAAGCAGAGATTTATATTTTGGCTTCATTTCTGTATCTTAAAGTACGAGCGCATGCAGACACAGATGTGGGGAAGAATCTGTGCGATATCTCTCATTCTCGCTCGACTTCTTGGCTTTCAAAACAAAGCCATTCGAATTTTCACACATTGCTCTCTCACCATCCTCCATCACACATGTCATCCTAACACATGTTGCTTTCAATGACTCCTTTACAAATCAGGTATTTGTCACTTTTAATGAACATTACTTCACACCTGGCACAAGGACAATCTGCCGCACAGATGTATGTTACTTCAGCACTGCTGCAGCCTCCGAAGATTCAAAAAAAGGTGTTATTTTGTCAGAGGAGGATATATTTTTAACACCATCAGACCATCAAAAAAAGTGAAGATGTAAGAGGAGTGGATGGGAGAAAACAGTTACTGTATTAGATTCATTGGGTGGAAATGTAATTAACTGCAAATGAACTGGTGCCTGATACTTCAAAATGCACCCAAAGCAGCACTTTGAAATCCTGACTTTGTTATCTGCTCTTTCAACAAATAGCAATCTCTTCTGCTGATTATCCATTAAAAAAAAAAAACTATTTATTCAATTCATCTTTAAAAGACAAAACATTTTCCTTTTTAATACACATATTTTTAACTGATATCAACATCTGATTGAAGCAACAGAAAAACATGTCAACAACAAAACAGACCTCGGTTGTCCTACTTTATGGCTCATTTTTCCAATTATGGAGACATTTTGTTCCGAGTGAAATATCTACCAACTGTCGGAGGGATTGCCAGAAAATTTGGCCCAGACATCGATTGTCCCCACAGAATAATTATTAAAAACTTTTGTGACCCTTCTGACCTTTTAGTGCCGCTATAACTTTGACACTTTGGCTTTAGTGACATGTATTGATAACTAATAAATAATAAAGGGTTTCCATATAACTTATGATATTGATGTTCCCAAAGGATGAATCCCAATGACTTTTTTGAAGCCCTGACTTTTCCTGTAACATCACTGTTTTTTTTTGTTTTTTTTTTGGTGTTTCAAATTACTTTTGATGTGACTTTGACATATTAAGTAAAATATTTTCACTGTACCTGATTGGTTTGGCACAATATTTCATAAAGAAAATGAATCCCAATCATCTGTTGATCCTTTGAATGTTTATCTGGTGCCACCAAAAGGTCAATTGTTTTATCTGTACAGTGTCTTGATGGATTGGATAATAAATCCTGACTTTGTTGATCCAGAGACCTTTCATAGTGACATTGATATTTCTCAAAAGGATAAATTGTCATAACTTTGGTGATAATCCTGAATTTTCATTAGGCACCATCATCAGGTCAAAATCATAACATTTTCAAAACTAATGGTTCCTGAATCAAACAAACTTCTGAACTTGTTATCTATCTCGCAATTTGTTTTTCATATAATACCTTTATAGTGCCTATAGTGTGGCCTTAGACTCTTGTCTTGTTCCAATTAAGGATAAATGATTGCACTGTACATTATGTTTCTTCACATTACAACTTACTTCTTTCCCAGGAAAAACTGTAAAAACCTTGTCCAGAGCCACAACAGTGCGCACCGACCCTCAAAGCCCCGCTCTGTCCAGGCATGGGAGTTTTCCTCTTCTGAAACCAGAGGTGGAATATAAACAGAGGGCATCCATCCATCAGTGTAAAGCAGATGAATCGCTCTGATTCTGTTAAAGGGTTTTGAGGTGGCGAGAGCGGGGCCTTAGATTGTATGATAAAGTACGGCAAGCAGATGAAAACAAATAGGACCAAATGAGTAATCAAGCCCTCACTTCCCCCCTATAGGTCCCTCACAACTGAAGTACCTTTGCGCTGGTCTGGTTGCGAGGTAATGCGAGCCTGTTATTGGTAGGGGGTGGTGATGGTGGGAAGGGGTCGCCGGCAGTGTAATTTGTTCTGTCTGGCGGAAGGTATGTTGTGTTGATGAGGATGGAGGGGGGGGGGCTTCGTACACTTGCTCCCACTATGATTCCAGTCTGGGGTTGCAGGGTGTCCCGGGTGGCGGTAACATACCCTCATCTCTCCGCCATGTGAGCCAACAGAGGCCTCCACTGGTAGACTGTGAGATGCATAGATAACACACACACACACACACACACACACACACCTGGCAGACAATGTTTCCTTCACTCACAGTTAAACATTTTCTGTGACAAGTCAGAGAGGTATTTTTCCTCTCCCCCGCCTCCGCAGCTCGGGCTATTTTCTCAAACGGCCTCTCGGCAGCCAGCCCCGGCCCGTGCTGGTGTCAGTTATTTCATGGTGACAGGAAGAGTTAGGCCGACACGTGTTCGCGCCCAAACCCTCCCCGCGGTCGAGCCTGCCGGGGGCTGCGGCTGATGAGAACAGACAGCCAAGGTAGATCCACAGGCGTGATAGAAGTCAACGGAGGATTTCTAGGCTTCTCGAAGGGTTTCATCAGTGGAGGATTTCTGGGTCCCTCAAAGTGTTACATCACTCCCGCTGCAGTGATATACAGTAACAGATTGTGTGCTTGTGTAGAGGTAGGAGTCCTGAAAATGTGAATGCCAGGTCCATTAAATGTGCAGCTTTTGTGTTATTTTAGGACACAAGGTGGATCAGCATGCTTTAAAATGACTTTAACCTAATTTAAAATAATACATTGTCACCCATTTCTCTTTTTTATAGCTTAAATTCACACATTTAAAAAAGCATGGCGCAACAGTGCAGCCGAACACGTGTAGCGTAAATTTTGATCACAAGCTGAATACGCTTGACATATTATCAACTTAAGTTCACATAGAAAAATGTGATAGCTAACAGTTTCCTATTACACATCCAGCAAAGGACGGAGAAACATTCGGATTTGTTTAGAGTGATGGAAATATCTGGATTTTTAGCTGCCAAATACTAATTAGCTTGTGTTTTCTGCTGTTTCGTGCTGGACATGTAGCGGTTAATCAAATCTTTTGGACGAACACCACACCGATGGGAGTTGTGAGAGCAAGTCGTCACAGTGCCTTTCTGAAGAAAAATTAAACAAGAGGCAAAAAAAACAACAGCATTGTGTGTCTTTCCTCTCACATCTGTATTTGATGTAAAACTATCAATCACTGGCTTTAACTTTAAGCAGTATTCATATTTTTTGCTGTTCTTTGTTCGCTAGCTGAGAGCAATGGGAAAATATTAACACATATTCCAGTTTTGACTTAAATTTTTGCTCTGTTTTGGTCTCCACCAACTCCTGCTGCTCTTTGACTTCTAAATGTTGCTTCTTTTTCATTTTTAAACAGCACAAATAATTAATTGTCCTTTGTTTAAACATTTGTGCAAAGTTGTTTTTGAGCTTTTCTCTCAAGGTACTTAAAACGTTCGGTCTTTCAGAACCTTTCTCATTCGTCACTTCTCAAAGAAACTAACAGAATCTCTATACAAGCAGCTTCCCCTCGGCTCCACTTCACTACAAAAACTGACTCCTGCATTTTCCTTTTGAACAAGTTTATTTACTCTCCCCCTGCCCCTCTTCTCTCTCAGCGAGGAATGAAATCACCCGAGCTCCATCCGCAGAGAATAATCAGACTCATGTTTGTATACATTTCGGCGAGCGTGCCCGGCTGTGCATGTTTCATAGCTCGTTGGTTTTCCTTCCTCGTGTTGTTATATGAGTCACCGCTGTTCTGGTGCTGTAAAATGTCTTGCGTGTTGCGAGCGGGCCTATGGGCTCTTTGGGAAAAGGGGGTATAGGCTTGTTCAAACCTTTCGAGGGGTCTCTGAGCGATGCACCTCCAATCGTACAAGTGGAGAGGATTGTGGTCGGACTGGGAGGCTTGCAGGTGTGGACTCAAAGCGGGACTTTGCTGGGAAAAGTTAAGTTTGACTTTCCCTGGATAAATAAAGGTTAAAAAGAAGTAATGTGTGTTTATGGCTGTGTGTGTGTGCACTTGTCTGTTTGAAGCGCTGCACCTTTGAAGGCGGCCTGCCTGTGAGCTGTCAGAGGGTCCCGGGGTTGGAGGCGGCGGCGGCGGTGATGGTGGGGACGAGGTTAAGTGCAGCTTTTACACACACACGCACACACAGCGAGGGAGAGGAAGAGGGCAGCGGTGGCGGCCCGGTGCCTAGGATGAACCGACGCCTGAGTAAATGTGTGTGTGGAGGGGAGGGCAGGGGAGTGGAGGTGGATGTGGGGGGGGCTAAGGTCGTAGCCAGCAGCAAGGTTAATGCAGAGATCGTTTCACACACAGCCGCCCTGCTTTTTCTTTGTCTTTCTGCCTCAAAGAGGTAGATGTGAAGACATGCACACACACGTGCACGCCATAGGTTCAAAGCTGAGTCTTTCATTTGAAGTGAAGGCCATACTGTAGACTTCATTAGGCTGGACATTTAGCTTTCACGGCGGTGTGCAGCCTCTGTCACTTCAAAACTTTACATTAACTAGGTCAGACGCGGCGTACGGTTTTGTCACATATATCTAAAAAGTGAAAGAAAACACGCCGAAGATGGGAGCTCTTTCATGCTAAACAAATGAACAAACGCATGATATCTTGTTTTCAGCATCCACATCTTGTCACGCATTACCATACGACTCCACAAAAACTGATCAAAACCGCGTTTCATCGTGCCGCAAGTTACGGCCCGTGACAAAAAAAAGCACATAAATATTGTAACATCTCATCAATATCCAACATTTATCATGAAGTTACAGGCAGGATAGATGTTTTCGACCATCTGATGGCGTACAACAGGAGATCCTTCAGGAAGCGGCTCCCATCATCGCCTCTGCTTCACTGCTGCCGTTAACAGCCTGTCCGTCTCGAAGTCGGAGATGACACAGTCTTGATTGTCCCTGTGATTTGTAATATCATCCTTGTTTTTTTTTTTTTTCTCCCCCTCTCTGTCTGAGAGAGATGGAGGGCTCAGAGAAGAAAAACGCCAAACACAGCTGCCGGTGCCTCACATGTCTGGAGCCAATTAGTTGTTTGGTTGTGTGTGTCTCTTGTTTCTGTGGATAAAGGGGTAGATGACTGTTATGTTATTGTGTATTGTGTCAGGTTTCCACGTCCAGTCACACGAGGGCACATAACAACGAAAATCTCAACCGAAATCAAGTCTCACTTACTTGACAGAGCCAAGTGCAAAAAAACGTCCCGTGGTTTGATGTTTGAATCAAGTTTAACTTAAATATTCTGCTGTGTCACTTCCTTTTCTGACTGGGCACTTTTAGTATCAAAAGTCTTCTTCTCCTCTGATATTCAACATCCAAACTGCTCTGACATTTAAAAGTCACTTTTTTTTCTCCTCAAGTGGAAAACTTCTCCTACCGTCAATATGTTCTGTCGCGGTGGTCGTCGTTCGCCATCCCCAAGCCGAAACAGGCTGCTCTGGGTGACAGTCGAAAGCTTTGCCGTAAAATGTAGAACATATAAAACTACACGCTACTTGCGATGCTCCAGGAACGCACAAAGCAAAGCAGTATATCATGGGGTGGACTTTTCTTTCGCTTCTTCCCCATTCCTTGCGAGGCATTTCATTAAAGAACATCAAAAGTCAAAGTCTCTGTGGGGAAAGGATAGTTGTGAACACGTGATTCTCCAGGGCTCGCCGTACTTGTTGACAGGCGGCAATTTTGATGCCTCCCCTTGCACGCGCGCCCGATCGTCTTGGCCTGGGTTCGTCCTGATGAATTAGACGGGGCGTTAACGAGAATCATCGAGAGGAGACGGGAGCTGCTGACAGTTAGCAGTTCTCTGTAACAACACTGGTCACCTCGAGATGTCAGTTTTTACACTTAATGATGATATTTTAGACCACAGCCGGTATCACCTTAACGTATATTGTGAAGAGAATCTAGTTTCTTTTTCTCTGCTGGATCCACATTTTCTGCCATTTGTATCATTCGTATAGATCCTCATGTTCATGTCTCTGTGTGGTGTCGTACTACTGCAATTATTTTTAACGTGTTTGCCACAAACATGTTGCCTTGTGTCACAATGCTGTTTTGAAATGCTCCATACGTTGTTTGCTCGATGTCAGCAGAGGAAAAAAAGCAAAAAAAAAAAGCTTCATGTCAGAACAGAGATGCATGGAGGAGAACAGAAGACACCTACGAGGGCTGTTTAAACAGAAAACCGACGAGTGCAAGCTCTTTGTTAAGGGCTAAGAAGGCTTTTTTTTCTCAGGCTAACTAAGTTCTTTCTTAAGTTAAGGGTATAAAATTTACCTACCAATTCGTACAAATTTAAAAATGTTAACAAATGGAGAAACAACATGTAAACTATAAAAGTACAACCCTGAAGTAGCGAGCACTTTCGAAAGCTGCTGCACATTCACTTTGCAACCTTGGCCTTTTTATGTGTCCTGTTTAGACAGTGCTTTTAGTATGATTTGCGTCCTTTATGGATGTTCTTTTCACGGAGATCAATCTCCCCACAAAGCCCTTTATTTAGCCATTCGGCTGGATTATGAAAAATGTATTAATTAAAATAAGAGCCCTCTGGAAGGCATCGCGTCACTGAAACAGATCAAAATAGGATATTTATTGGCGACGCGCGTGCGGAGTGGAGCTGTTTGCTGAAGATAAAGTCGATCTGCCATAACCTTGATTGCAGGCGAAAAACTCGGGCGGCCAAAGTTTGTGAGTTATAATGGAAGTCTTGAGAGCGCTCATGCCATCAATCAGCAAACACACTTTTTGTCACTGGATGGATAGCTAACTTTCCGGAGAAGAAAAACAGTGAATTGATGAGATGATGACTCAGCTGTGGTGTGTTTGGATAGTTTGTGTATTTTATTTGAGACTACAACAAGGAAGCTACTGGAAAAAGAGGTTAAACATCTTTACTAACAGGAAAAATCGTCATCTGATTCATCAGCAAACATAGACGGCTTTAGCATCATTATGAATAAAAAGACTGAATCCTTTGCAGTCCAACTTAATGCACTCTTTGCTGTATACTATGAGCACTCTAACAAGTTAACTCGCGTCGTCAAGGCCTCGTCTCATTTACGATGATTGATTAATGTCACAATTAAAATTCCGAGCTGAGATTGTTTTGATTAATATTCCCTCCTTGTCTTGAGGTTCCAAACCACCCATGATGACATGAAAATAAATAAACACACGCCGGAGCGCGGGCAGAATTCTCAGAGAGACGAACAACATCTACCCGGGATCTTTGGCGAGAGAGAGAGAGAGAGGGAGAAGAAGGGGAGAGAGAGCGAGAGAGAGAGGGAGCACTTCCCATATTTCTGCCGCTGATTGACAAGGCTGACATATGGAATAGTTCACCTATTCCCCAGTGACGGGAAGATGGGGGAGAGCGCAGGGAGAGGCGGGTAAACTTGCCTGCGAGGCTGAGCACTTTTTTTTTTTTTTTTTTTTTTTTTTTTTTAGTGCTTCTGATCAAAAGGACTCATATCTCCCCTACTAAATTTAGCACCAGTGGCAATTAGTGGCGGAGTCACACAGCCACTCCAGGAGCAGCTGACAAATGGTACCTTAACAAGTCGGAGATGTACGCCACAGTTTGATGGATTTGTGTGTGTACAGCTGAGGGAAACTGTGCTGGTGTGTTTTTCTTTCCATGTGCGTGGTACGTGCATGTGATGTGTATGTGCGTGTGTGTTAGTGGAGGAAACATGCTGCTTCAGCTTGTGTTGGTTAGTGAGCCTTAGACATGTTGTGCATACATGTTTGCTGGTAAATTATTAATCTATACGAGTTTGATAACTTGCCAGTAAAGTGGTGCATCAGTAGACTTACCAATAATCAATTTTGTGTTTAATTGTTTAGGTATTTTGTCAAGAAAACATGCGAAATTCTAAGTTTGCTTTTTCTAATATGTGTTTTGCTGTCTCTGTCAGGTTTAAATCGCTGTAAATATAATTGTAATTTGATGTCTTGGTTTTGGATTATTGGACTTTACAAAACTGTGATGGGCATTTCTTTGCATTTTACATGGCAACTTGGCAAATTATTTTTTGACACTGCTCAAAATACTTGTTTCTTGCTGGACAACATCTCAGAAAATACAGATTTTTAAAGAGGACCTTATTCCCACAGTGGACAGTTCAGCGTGATGGGAAGGTTCTCTCCTTACAGGCAGATATATCACTTCAGTATGAACCTGTATTCCTCTGGATTCTTTGCACCAGTGTATTGATTCATTTATCTGCGTGTTTGTTTTTTTTATAGTGAATCTGCAGCATGTTTGATTCCTGTTTATCTTTTTTATCTTCATTTATGTGATCTGTATCTGGGGAGTCAAAGAAAACCATAACTCGGCAAGACTTACTACTCAGTAAATTCCCTCCCCAGAGATGAACATGTTTACGTAGTATAGCATAAGTATACAAATATTGCTTCCTCACGTCTGCCAAAGTTCATCATTTGAAGTAAATTAACTCAAATTTCATGCTATTTAACGCCATTTTACCCTGACAAATATAACTCTGCCTGCCATAAAAACTATTGCTCAATACTGGAAAACTATTTGCACAAGATGATTATGAGAATCTTCTTATTCTTCTTATATGTGGGCACAGCACAAGAAAATCATTCAGTTATTTAAACATGTCCACACACTACATTGTAACTGTAACACGTAAATACCGACAGACAACTAAAACATGCTTCCACTCATGAACAATGTGCGTTTGCAAGACAGAAAAAAAAAAAAACCTGAGCCAGCATGTGCACACCTGCATTGTCACTATGACAACATCGTAATTACAACAAATTATGTTCCTGTCAAAACAAACTGATCTAATCTGGTCACTTGGAAATGTGAACGATCTCCCCCGCAAATTGGATTTGAGGGGAAAAAGGAGCATAAGGAAAGACAGACAGACAGACAGACGCACTGAGAGACAGATGGTTGAATCAGAGACCGCGCCGCTAACAGAGAGGATAGAATGACATCATGGCTCATTTGAGTCACTTCCCGGTTAATGCAGAGATGCGGTGATGTCAACAAAGCAGCGTTTCCCGCAAATGACCAAAACAACCACAATGATAAACAGAAAACCAGGACGGACGGACGGACGACACCACAGGAATGCCCTCTCATCTCTCCTGGTGCAATCTTAAAATTGAAATTTAGTCATTGCAACTCATCCTGCGTTATTTACCTGTAAGTCTGTGAGAGCTGCTAAACCTTTTTAAGAACTGCTCTGCGTCGCCGCTGCGAGAAGCGGAGTCGATGAGCCGCCCTTACATCATCCTCGCTCACCCAGGAGAGTCTGTTGTCTGTTAGACTGTTAGATGCACACACACACACACAAACATGCTCACACACTCTTCACATGGCCAGCCAAGCTCCTGAGAGAGAGAAAGGCAGCAAACCGTCTCAGTAGAGGAAATGAGCTATCTGCTCCACTTCTCTCTGAGACACACACACACTTCCCCCTGACATTTTTAGACTCCTCGCAGATCTTCTGTTTATTTGTATCTGTTTGTGAATACATTCATGCACATCTGGTTGTAGCCTCCTGTGTGTGTGTGTGTGTGTGTGTGTGTGCACGTGCACGTGCGAGCAGCGAAGTGAGTTTGACCTTAAGCTTCTCCTCCTCTTTTTACAGTGCCAGCTCTCGTGTGCGTTTCCCGGGCCTCCAAGATATGAGAGGGGAAAATATCTGCCGACAGCCCATCACAGTTCACGGCTCTTTGTTTACCCATTAATAATTGAGCATAGCTGAAGACAATACAAGGTGTGCTTGTGAGTGTGCGCGTATTTGAGCGGGGGGTTGGAGTTACGCCTCACATCGCAGTTTGGGCTAAACTGCAGGTTCTTTTAGAGAGTAAATATGCAAGTGTATCATCGCTGTTTGTCATAGATGAAGTCAAATAAATTTTTTTTTTCTTCTCCTCAACTTGCTGGGGTGTACGTAAATATAGTATATATCTAATTAAATATGATAAGGGGTGACCAGCTAACGTCTCCTGTCATTTAAGGTGTCAAGCCATCGCTCCGACATCCCCTCAACATGACGGCCCAATAGTTAAAAAAATGGCAAAAACTAATTCCCACTGTTTTGTTTAGTTAACTCTAACCCTTTTCAGATAAATGGGCTGTCAGAGCAACAGGAATTTGTTTTCGGCATAATATGCTGTCGGACCAATGGGCCACTTTTTGGAAAACTAGGCCATCGAACTAATGGGATTTAAGCACAACCAATCTTAACCTTGTTTTTTTTAGCTTGCAAGTTAGCCAAAGTATGTGTTTGGACATTGGTCAGCCAAAACTTTTATTTTTTACTTTCATTTTTTGGAAATCATGGACAGTGCAATAACCTATAAACACGACGCTGACACCTATAAAGGATAATGTGATAGCAAAGAGTAGTGTATTCAAGCTTCCTTCACAAGACAGACCAATGTTAGCGTTCATTTGTCATTGTGTTTGCGTCCATCCCACATAAGTCCAATATTCACACGCTAGTTGTCAATATTCGTTTGATGCTTGGTAGCTGGCTTACAAGTGGCTTTTTTCATATAATCAACTGAAAACACACATGACTTGACTAAAAAGTAGTCATGGTGCAGTTATCGGGATGTGCCTATCCTGTGAGTGAAGGTGATTAAAGTGCTGCTTTATGGGATGTTGATGCTGCAAAATTGGACAGTGGTGCATTCTGCCGGGGTGTTTAAATGTGCATCACACTCTCACATCGTGTGTTGTAATTGGGGTTGGTTCAGTACAGTATAAATACTTGTGTTGTTTTAAGGGGGTATTCCAGTTATTTATCATTGTAATAAGATAAATGTAGGGCATAGAGACAGATAATAATCAGTTTTTCAAGCACCACACTCCCCAGTTTGAGATGCTGGTTTCTTCTTCTTTTATTTTTTAAAACCCAGCTTTATGACGTAGACATTATCAGGGTTATATTCTCAGACCGGAAAAAGCTCCTTCAGGGCCACAGGAGTTTCCAGATTGAGTCATAAACTGATCTTCACGTGTAAAATCTCTCGTGTAACCTGGTTGTAATACCGTATTCCCATAATGCCGTGCCTCTGAGATGTCCAACAGGAAGTCAGCAATCTTTTTCAAGCATTTGTTTTTGTGTGTCGCCTTTTTTTTTTTTTTTTTTTTGCAAGACTTTACAAATTTTCAGGATAGCATAAACTCAGCTGGGGAAACCATTTGGGAAACAATTAGGAAGTGTTTCTTTTCCTTTCCTCAAGACCGTTTTTCCACCCGTGTCCCCGCCTCATGAACTGAACCCCCCATGAACTGAATACATCAGAGCGGCGGCGCCTTTCCGGGGTGCTGCCATCGATAAGAGGCATTAAAAAGTGATGCCGCGTCCAAGCGAGAGTTGATTTACTATTTTGAGTTCACATCTAAACCGGGGTTTGTCTTTACCTCTCGCTCCCTCCTCTAATTACGTGGGCCTTTTTAGACATTTTTCCCCACAGGGCGCTTGCTGCCAGAACAAAGTCGAAATCGTTTCCCCCTCGGAGACGGCCCTTGAGTGAGAGTCTCCCGACGTATCTGCACACAGAGAGGCGAAGACTTCAGTCCTCTGGGGGGGCTTTCAGTGAAAAAATAAGTCATACAAGCAAAGGAGGCTCTGACGGGAAGTGAATTTACAAAAAAAGTGAGCGCGAGGAGGACAGACAGAAACAATAGTGTGATGAAAGAGTGATTTCCTCTGTCCTTTTTTGGGGGTGTCATCACTCCATATGTCTTATCGCTTATGATGGGAGAATGTAGAGTCGAATAAAAAATGGAGGCAAGGGATCAGAAGAGATTTTCACACTGGGAGTGAATTCCCACTGGTGTTGAATACAAGCATTTTGGTCCCCCGTTCTGCTGACAAGTAGGTTAAGTGTATTAGTATCATGCATTCAGGTTGAGAACATGTGCTCCACTGACCTGATGAAGAGAAAACGTTCAAATCTTTTACACGACGGGGCAGGTATGATGTTGAATGAGCGGATAATCAAACAGCAGCAGGTAGTGTGGATGCTGTAGATGTGGATGCTGGTGTTACACTTGTTTTAGAGGGTGAATTAATGCAATCAACTCTTTTGGCAACTTTTGACATGAAAATACATGAAATGATTTGTTTACTAGTCTTTTTTTTATCATGCTGTGGTACGTATGTTATTTCTACTTGCCACTCAAGCTGTATATTCAGGTCAACATAAGTGGCATGCATTTTTGCTTTGCTCTGTGCTCTTAAAAAAATATATATAATTCATGATGAAAGACAAACATTTAGTTTGGGCTAAAGTTTCAAGCCCCCCCCATGAATCCTGCTGAGTTGGTTTTGACTAATGACTCCACCTGTAGCATATAACAAAGTCAATGCATGGACCAGATTCAGCCATGTCAGCATACAGGTCACTAAACAAGGCAAACCAGCCAAGAAACTCATCACCAGTGAAAATGAAAGTCAGTATGGCAGATAAAACAATGTACCCATGTTTAGCTTATATATGAGAGATGTGAATGTTGACATCACATGACAATAAAAGAGGAAACAAGCACAAGAGATTGACTTTTGGGCCTTCGCAAACACTGATATTAGCGATCTTAAGTACGATTGTTGAGGAGCAGTTAGTCACTGGTGCCTAAAAAAGCTTCAAAGGCCAGAAAAGGTACAGAAATCCCGATCTCAGGGCTGTAAAGTAAGCCTCCTTTCTTTTTACTGTTGAGCTTTACTGTGATCTGCTACAGTGGAGCTGCTGCTGCCGAGTGTGTCATCATTCACTATGTGTGTGTAAGTATCTGGTGCTTTCAGATGCACAAAGACACCGTGAAGTAAAGTAAATATATAGTTGAAAAAATAATGCATTATTTCATCTGAAATTTGTCTCTATATTAACTGCAAGTCTCTTTTTGAGCTTTTCCTCAACTTGCATGCTTACATGTATTATACTGCAGCGTTGTTTTGTCTCTTTGTCTCTTTGTCTAGCTTGCATTTCATATTTTTGCTCTGTTTATTTTGTCTTCCCGTGTGTATTCACCGTCCAATTCACTGTTTCTCTCTCCCTTTTTTCTGGCAGCTCGTCCGACTGTCTCTCCACGTCCATCACGTGTCTACAGAAGTCCACCCTCCTGCTCACCCATCACCGTGCCAAGACTCGCACAGTCCGTGGATCCTTTTGATATGGTAAAGCAATATTGTACTTCATCTCTCTTTTTATTTGCCCATTTGTGAAGGAGATGCCATTAGCAGTGTATTATGCTCCTCTGGCGGGGAAAAAATATCTCCAAAAGGAGAGTCTGCGGCTGCCCGCATCCTGCAACGCCTCATTAGTGCATTGCCTTCGAACAAACGTATCAACAATGTTCTGAGCTAATAAGCTTTTATATTCCCAGGCTATATGATGTAGAAAGAGGCAGAGCTGAAGGTCACGGGTGCGTTTGAACGCAGCAAGTGGCTCCGTGAGGGAATGATTTATCTGGAATTATTGCCGCGCTTTGCTCTAGAGAGTCTGCCATTGATGTGTGCGGTTGAAATGGCTCCTTCAAGAGGGGGAGATAGGGAGCTTCAGTGGTGACACGCGGCTCCGCTATCATCAGCCGGACACATGCTCTTCTTCCCGTGCTTCATTTCATTCAGACTGTCATGTGTTTCACACAATAGCGCAAATGCAACCACATATAGGCTGCGAGGCGACGTAAAGGTGTCCTGTGGCCAAAACATTGTGCTGACTTCTGCAAGTATAAGGGTGTACTGTTAAAGGAGCAATCCACCTAAAATATATGAAATTTTAGTAAAATCACAGCAAATATTTCCATTTTTGGGTCCACTTTGCTGTTTGGGGATTTACTTTTCATTTTTCTGTGCTAAACCATTCAAATGAAGGCAATCGACGCAGCATCATTGAGGCAATGTCACATTGAAATATTTCCTGGACCTCGAAACGGAGTGCGTTTCAGCTGTCAAAAAACATCACCGTATATATAAACGTCAGGTTCCGATCTCATTTCCCTTAGAATTAAAGAGCAAGGACGTCTTTCAAAACCCACCGACGTTCAACAATCATAAAGCCAGTCATCCATCATAGCGGAGAAAGAGTTACCAGCGTTTCCATCAGCTGTCTATAATTCAATACAGCCACAGCACGTTGCATTTTCAAGAGAAGTACAGCCACTGAAGAGAAAAAAAAAAAAGAAATGTTCTCTCTTGCTTTCACCATCGCTATCGCTCTCCCCGCCTACACATTTAACCCTCAGCTAAATGCAACAAGTTTATGTCCCTTCGCTGGAAGTTGTTGAAAGGCATGCTGGAAAATGCAGAAAATCGTTAACTGACATAGAAGTAGATATTTCAGCAGGATGGGGGGGGGAAATCCGGCACAGAAAATGCAAATTGCTTTACAAAATAAGTCTTGGAATGCATTCAACACACCCACAGATTAATGATATTTAATACTTTGACCAATTTTTTTTTTTTGTATCTTCCATAACAATTGCGGTATGTGGTTTCCTGTAACCTCATCTGCTCACCCATTGCAAGCCGCCATGAATGTGAGCATCAGGTAATTGCCTAAAATATAAATGTCTAAATGTATGCAACCCATGTGGATAGACACAGAGGCGCAAACACACATAAACATAAAAACATACATACGGCATCCCACTTCTCCCCTCCTGATTATTTGGAATCCACATTAAAATGCAATAACGAGCGAGGTAACAAACTAATTATCCCAATTAGCTCACTGTTCATGCGAGCAGGCTCACTGTATTTGTTATCATCCTACTATTGCAAAGGCGTCCTCTGGGGGATTGCAGACTGCCTGTGCACACCCCACACAGTCATGACCACTTCCCAGCAAAACATCTGGCATGTACGTGCACGATGGGACACCAAGATTTTATTGTTTTTTTTTCTTTCTTTCTTTTTTCATTCTCTCTGTCTTTATAGTTTGAGATTTTTACCTCGGCACTTGCTTCCGTGCGATCAGGAGCTCTGTTTTCTTGAAGTTGTGCCTGTTTTCAGGCATTTTTTCCCCCTTGTGTTTATTCGAGTGTTTGAACGTGTACTCCTGGTGGGATTGTGGGAGTCGGAGTACTGTCAGGTCTAATTGCCGTGTGGTGTTTGGTGGTGAGACGGGCCTGATTAGGGAGGAGGTGAAGGAAAACATCATGTCCCCACTCTCTTTTTTCACTGTCTCACCCATTTTCTGTCTTCCCAGCTCCTTTCTCCCCCCTTTTTCCCTCCTCTCTCTGACTCTCTACACGACTACACAGGATGATGGCAGTCCTGCATGGCTCATTAACTGGCAGAGAGAGATGGACAGACACAAAAGGATAGGAAAAGAGAGAGGGGATGTAGAGAGGGCAGCCCGCAGACTTCTCAAACACAGGTTACCACGGTGCTCGGCCGGCGTCTGCCGACTACATCAAAGCCTTTAGATGCCAGTTGAGGGGCAACACGAGCTGCCAAATGAGTTGGGCATATAGAAGGATCGGTAATAGTAGCTAGTGGGAGGAAGCACTAGCAAGGATTAAATGAGTTTTGTGTGTTTCATTTCTCTGATTTTCTTTAAACCTTTGTCTGTTTTACCGCCTCGGCTATTTTTTTTTGCTATGTCACTCAAAAACTAATCTGAGAAATCGATGTCAGTGCTTGCACTGTAATTAGCTTGTCCAGCAGTCGTGATTATAGTCAGTGTAATATTTAAGCAATCATGAAGTGTGGGCATTGTAACTGAAAGCATGTTCTTATTGTACAGAATACAAAAAAGTAGTGATATAACATGATGATACATCACAGGGAAAGCAGTTGTAGGAACTAGGAGATTTGTTATTTGAAACCATGCTTGTGCACATTAAAACATTTATTTATTAGTATTTATCACTATTTACCAGTGAAACATAACAGCTAAGGTGTTTCTGCTCTCCGTCCTGGTCTGTTCATTAAGTACAGTAACTACTAATTGAAAGCCACAGTTAATAACTGATATTAGTAGCTAACAAACTCTTGACTTGTACTATCTTGTAATAGACAAAGATGTAAGCGACACAGGTCATTCTTGACCTTGGAAATTTGACAGAATAATCCTCAGTGCAGTGTCCTCTTAAAAGTTTTTCCTAGGGCTTTCACAGCTCCTACCTCTGCTAAACGAGGACGCTCTCTAGAATTGGATACAGTGGCCTCTTGGACCTTGTGACCCCTGATGATGACTTTGACCCATCCACAGTTTTTTTGGTGTAAGATGAAGACATTTTTTAAATTGTTTGAAATATGCATGGATAAAATTAGATAAAAACAATTAGGACATAGAGCACAGACAGTAAACATTTTAATTCAATAAGATTTAAGTTAAAGAAAAAAAAAACATATGCCAGACTGATGTGGTGAAGCATTTCAGTCCTGCTTTTGTGCAAAAAGAAGGAGGATCACCTTACAGCTTCTTATTCTTATTATTTAATGTTATTAGATCAAAATATCAAAATGAGTAGAAGGAGAAATTTTATATTCTATGCAGATGATACCGCACTGTTTTCCATCGGTATTGAATGTGATCCCTATAGAAAGGCTACTAATAGATTTCAGTAGACCTCAAGGTAAGGACGCTTTGGAGAGATGAGGCAGCTCTCTGTTCACTGCTTTGTAAACCTCTTCCTAGATGAGAAGAGCCACGAAAACCCACAAAGATGATATCAGCACGCTTGTGAAATAATCATCACAAGATCTTTCCCTGTTCTGAGTCATGGGGTGAAGGATAACGAGAGACAAACAGAGATGGAGAGGAGAGCAGAGATGGATAGGAGCAAGAGAGGAATAAAAAAGGAGAGAAAGAGCAAGGCTTTGGAGACCAAGGGTGAAAGTCTAAATCTTTCATCCTCTCTCTGGGTTCAGAACGAGAGGAGAATTGTGGGTTGGATTATTGGCGCTAAGCCGCAGAAAGAGCTTAACTATAGCTCCTCTCCTATGTTCTGAAGACAGGCAGACTATCTACCTGACTCAGTGCCAGACAGAAAAATCTGCAATCACGACTCACTGGCCTCTGAATGGAGTTATTGTGGACCTGAGGGTCATTTAATTTGCTGTTTAATTTCCTCCTTGAATAGAGGAATACTGTATCAATTTCTCCCGATCATCAACAGCAGCAGCTCCATCCTCAGCATCGTCATCGCCATCTAAAAGCAGCAATGACCTAAGTCAGACAAGCATTTGCAGATGGAAAAAAAAAAAAAAAAAAAAGAAAATTTTGCCAGATCTACTGATTTTCTGTGCTGGTGTCTGGGAATGATTGCGCGTGCGTTCAAACTGGCTGCCATCTCTACTCCTTCAGCCCCTTCATGTTGACGTCGGCCTGTTATTCAGTTGGGAGATTCGACACGAGTCCAGGAGAAAACACTTCAAACGCTATTAAGCCTGTAGTGGGGCTTGTGTGTGCCAGTTGTATGCCTCCTCTTGTCAACACTACTGTAGGATGCTCACAAGTGCACTGACTGGATGGAGAGGAAGGGAGAGGGAGATACTCTGCAAAAAATGCCCGTCCTAAATCAGATTTTTCTTCAATCGAGTGAGAAATTGAGTCATTAATTTCACTTGTTACCAGTGAAAATTCAATTTTGTCAGGATGTGTTTGCAGAAATAAACCAGTTTTAGAGATTCTGGGATCAATAAAAGTATGAAAAACACAGATTGTCACATCAGCATCAAGATATTTGTACTTTCTTGAAAATACGAAGTGTGAACAATTGGAAGAAGTGACATTTTCTCTCCCTGTAGGCAAGTTTCATTGCTTGTTTTCAAGAAAAAACACCACTCAGATACCTGCCGCCGGATTAAATAACTTGCTACAATGGATATTTCTTGCAGTGGTGGGGGAGAGATTGAGTTAGAGGAGAGATTGCTTGTCAGGGCCCTGATTTCACCGTTCTCCGCTGATGACGATAATAATAACCATTCGCAGGAGTGGCAGAAAATGGGGAAGAGAGAGCATAGACGTCTCTTTAAAGAGGCGTGCACGCAGTTACATTCTGCAATCAAAACACAGATTTCTGAAGACGAGCTGGAGCAGAAAGCACACACACACACACTTGCAGCCATAAATTGCAGCGCACATCCTGTTGTTTGCCATCGACAGAGGATATTAGCCTGGTATTTGTGTACAGTAATCAGTAGGCCCCTTGACAGACTAGTCTCTAGACAGACATCTGAGGAAAGATTGTCTGGTAATCAGGCTATGCGGTTTAAGGCGGGGGGTACTTTGTGGTTAAAACCTTGTAAGTCCATTTGTCTTCTAAGGTTGGGAGGTGGAGCTTCCTCCGATTTTGCTCAGCGCAGTTGGGGAAACTTTTTAAAATAAGCACAACATGTTTCATATTTTCGGTTGATTTGACAAGTGTGATGCGCAGTTGCCTGACAGGAAGGTTGTACATGCTGTAATGTTTTCTGTTTTGCCTTCCCTCTCTGTTAGTCCATATGTCACCGATCATCATGTTGTCTGGTGAAGGGAAATAACACCCTGTTATTATCTGTCAAGCAGCAGAGTGTTGGTTCATACCTGTGTGTATGTTATGTAGCGCAAACTTGTGTGTGTGTTTTCATGTCCAGTATGTACATCTCTGTCTATATAGATTATATAGAGTGTATGTGTAGCCTCTTAACTGTGCACTACAAACTGTATTACTGCATTTTCCTGTTACGCTGTTGCCTCCAGATACCTCTCTTGTCTCCACCTCCCTCCCCTCCTCATCCTCTCTTGATTTTTTTTTTCTCCTCTTCCCCCATCTTGTCATATGCGTGATCACTCCCTCCCCGTCTCTCCTCCTCACTCTGCATCCCTCTCCTCCCACTATTCCCCCTCGACGCTTTTAATCTTGGGTTGATGATACTTGGTGGAAGCACTTAAGTTTCTGTGCCAGGTGTCTCCCCGTGCTTAACATCCCGGGCTTAGCTCCTCGTTTCTGCACCTCCTTCCCCTGGCTCCTGAACACGCAAACACACACTCGTACACAGAGGCATGCACGCATAGCCACTCACTCTATATACACATACATGCACAAGTACACGCATGGAAACGTGCACAAACATTCAGTACAGATTTCTGCATGCCTCAAAACATGCAAGCTTTGCACACACACACACACACACACCCATAAGATATTAGCATATTCAAGTTGTTAAATTTTATTTTACCCTCATCATGCTACATATTAGCAAACATATCCCTTATATGAAGTTGATTCCATCTGCAATTAAGATTTTATTTTTAATATAACAAGTGGAAGAATTACTGCTTTTTTGACCTGTTTCCAATGGAAATAAACTTTTAAAGAATTTTCATAAATGAGGTCTGTATCTTGAAAGAAATGGTGAGGTTGCAGCATTAGCATCAATAAATTTGAACTGATTTTCGAAAAGATGTATAAATTTTATATCTGCCTTGAAAACATGATCCTTTTTTTTTACAATAAAATATTTAAAAGACTCAGGTACAGACAAAAAATGACTTTATAGGAAGATTTTTACAGTCTGGGTCTTGAGGGTGTCTTTTAAAAACACATTATTCTCAAAGTTCAGCTGCACATTGTAGCATTTGTAATTACAGCGCGCTGAGATGGATAAATCAAATCCCCCAGCTACTGTAACACTTGCTGAGTCATATGGATCTTGATTTGCATTGACTGTACAAAATGCTGTTTACAGCTAACATATCGTTTTTGAGATTTAGGCAATGTGTGGAGAATTCGTGTGCTGAAAGAGTTTGCATAGCATTGCTTTGTTCTTTAAAGACAGAAGGCACCAGACAGGAGGAAGGAGACAGAGGAATGAAAATGGGAGAGAAATTGAGAAGGCAAGGAGAGGCAGAAAGATAAAGAGAGAGATAGCTCTCATGTGCTTATCATATGTTTGTTTGTGTTGCCGCGGGGACCTCCTTTCTTCACTCCCCGTTTCCTCTCCCTCTTCCTATTTTTTTTTTTTTAGTCACCGTCTGAAAATTTTTTTTTTCTCCTTTCTGTCATGTATCTGCCGCCTGTCCAGGCAGTGCTCTCTGTTTCACTCTTGTCTGATGTCTCAATTAAAATTAATGTGTTCGGTCTGCTCAGATAAAGAAGAAAGAGGAGGAAAAAGCCTTTCCAGGAACAATGGCAGCTTCTTGCATATTGGTAACCAATCCTTCCTTGTCTGGGCCCACACTAATGCTTCACAATATTGACAGCTCTAATGGCACAGCTCCTCTGAAGGGGTATTTTTTTGAAACTGGGGGCCAAAGCAAACCACGGCATGCGTATTGGATTGCATACCGATTTCAGGTGGCTTTTATTGTGGAAGGCATTACCTGACTTTTTTTTTTCCTTTAAAGTTTTACTCAGTTCTGAGGTAGGTTCGCCATCACCTTCCTCAGTGTGGGGTAATCACACAGACAGAAGGAGGCCGGTTGCGTGTGGTCATCCCAGGGAGTGGATGCACTCCGACGTCCACCCCCCTCCCCCTCCACGCTCCATCCTCCTTCCCATGTTTCCTTGTCCTTGAGACGTCTTCATCCCTGGGCTTGGCGGTGGCGCTCCTCTGCCCCTTCATCAGGACAGAATGCTGGTGTCAGCACTGCCGTCCCCTTCCTCCTCCCCCTCTCCTTTTCCCGCCCTCTTCCACCTTTGCCTTTATCTGTCGCTTCTTCTAAAGATGCTCTCTCCATCTCCGGTACCCCAGGGGTCAACTTGGTGGAAGAACGAGGGGGAGGGAATGAGGGGGAACGGAGGGAAAGGTGGGAAGTAAGCGGGGGAAGGGAGAAAAAAAAGAAAGGAGGGGAGGGGAGCACCTGACTTGAAGGCAGAATGATAATTTCGGCCGGGCGGCTCTGTTTAAGGTTAAAGCCTGATTTGCATTTCAAAAGCGGCGACCGGCCGCATTGCCACCTCAGGGACGCCATCGGACCAACCAGCGTGTCATTTAATGTCAGCAGGCACCAGGGCCTTGATGAAATTAATAGAGCAGCCTGTGATTGATAACGACCCCGCTCGTCAATGCCACCGTCATGACCATCCGCCTGTCCCTCCTCCTCCTCCTACCTCAAGCCCAGGTGTCCAGCACAGCGCTTTCAAAGATCCCATCAGCAGCAGCGCTTCGCCTCTCACGGCGCCCTCACCTGACTGCTCATGATCTCCCAGCGGCGTTGTGGCGAAGAGATCATCTTTTTCTGTTCGCAATATAGAAAAATAATCTGAGTGCCGTGGTGCTTTTAGGTTACCAGGGTAACCTCTGCTGCAGTCATGGCTAGATTACCCACAGTGGACGAATCCAATGTGCCTTAATGCGCCAGATAACCAAGAGCCACAAGAGCTCTTGTTTTACATGTCAAAAAATGTGTCATTTCTAACTGCACAGAGAAAAAGACTCCTGAGAAAATAGATCTATTGCAAACCTGCACTTTGGCTTAGACACATCACACATGATACATTTCCATCTTCTTCGTCTCATTTGTCAGCACAAGTTAAAGACCTTCATTATTGTGTGTCCTCTGAACTGTTTTGTTTCCATTGTTCCATCTTGTTGTTGATTTCACTGATTGCAGGGTGTGTCGATGTGATAGTGTAGCCCAGATGACTGGGATTACATTTTAGAAAGAAAAGCCAGGCACAGTCTCTGGACACTTCTGGTGCCAAGCACACCTGACAAAGGTCAAAGGACCAAAACAGCATCTCTGTCTTAGTCCATAGGTCAGACAGAGTGGAGTTATCCTTCTGTAAAGATAAATAAATGAAGGTTGTTTGAGAGTTGCAGATTGGTTGGTAGCAAGAACCCGCCCCAATCCTTACCTGATAAAGAAAAGTTAAAGTTTCATAGTATGTTAAATGACTTTTGAAGTTTCCTCTTGGTGGGATTTTTGACATTTAATTTGAAAGATCAGATCTTATTGTTGCATATCCACACTTGAGCTGAAAATGCCTGATACAGTACTGCGACACCATTCATGTAAATATCAATAACCTGCATGACATTTTAACCCTAATTTCCCTCTCCATTTCTTTCTTTGCACTGCTGTGTGTGGACTGTGCATCCAGTTTTCTACCTCATTCAGATATATAAGCCATGATTATGGAGTACAAATTACGTATTCAGGGTAAATTTGACTTATTGTCACTGCCCACTGTTTCCTCTGTACAGTTACATTTATTCAACATATTTAGTCTGAAAGAACGAACCCAATTTATTTGACTTATTTGAACGCAATAGCTAATTAACTTAGACATTAAAATCAAACTACTTAATTTTTCCTATTTTTTTAACAATGTCTGCATACTTACATTTAAATAAAAAGCCAAAGTAATGCATGTGTAAACACATGGCATGTTTGTGCCCCGAAGTTCACTTTTTAGGTTTGTCCTGTCCAGTCGCATCGAAATGACAAGAATCACTTGGAGCCACGGCCCGAGCCACGGCCCGAACCCTTGATTGCGGATGTCAGTCAGTGTCAACAGTGTCTCCCGCAACGACCGTCCCCGCTCTGACACCGCGTGTTTTGCGGCGATTAAAAACATGAACCCGAAGCCCAGAGAGCGGCGAACCCGGGCCATCAGGGAGAGCGGGAGTCAGAGATAGAGAGTGGGAGGTGTCAGCGGCGGGCGGGGATGAAGCCGTTAGCTCCGGCTAATGGATGTCCTGATCCTGGAGGTTGGCGGTCATAGGGGGTCAAATTCGGCACACATTACACCTTCGAGAACCTCCCAGGCGTCTCGGCGTGGACAGAAGACAGGCAAATGAAGAAGAGTGGGTGAGACGAAGGGAGAGGAATAGAAGAGGGCAAGAATGGGAAACAAAAAGGAGACATAAAGAGCCGGACTGAGCGGTAGTAAGAGAAGAAAGTCTTTTCAAAAGAAAGGCCCAGGGAAGAGAGATGAGAGAGAGAGATCTGCTTGTCCTGAAATGACTTGATATGTTCTTGTCAGTCTTAATCTCTGGGTGTTGTGGAGCGCGGAGGGGGTTGATGGTTGTGGGGGGGGGGTTGAGGTGCACAGTAATCTCCTTCACAAGCAACGGACAGAGCTCGCCGTTTCCCAGCCCGCATTCAATTCCACAGTCATCTCCAATCCACTTCATAAGAGCACGTTATTTTGCACACATCTCCCCTCTCCGAAACGGCAGCGTGAGCCCGAAAAAGACAAAACAAGAGGTAGACGAAAAGGGTGATTCACATCCTCCTCTCTGCTTTCTCTCTATTTTTCCTTTCTCTCATTCACTCATTTACATCAGCCATTATCTGGTGTATATTGAAAGCGGCGAGATAAAGAGAGTGCCAGGGAGAAAAAAAAGAAAAAAAGAACAATAAAAGGAGGCAGAGGAGGCGCAGCGACGTTTGAATCAATTACATCCTAAAGAATCTTTCATTTGCATCCGTATCTGTTCAAAACCTGAACAAATGCCAGATGCCTTTGTGTGTCCAGTTATTTATAGTGGGTGTTTTTTCCTCTCGTAATTGTGCAGGAAATATCAAATTTGCATAGAGTGATTATTGTTGATTGTTTATCTAGCCGTCAGGACGTTTCAATATTCGAAGGCTGACAGGTTGTCAAGTACTTAAAACTCATTTATTTGGGGAAATTTGCATGTAATTTGGCGGTAATGAGGGGGATGTCTGTGGTCATGGATTAGAATGCTGGAGATGCTGCAGGGAAAAGAGGGATTCTGGCTGACTGGCATTCCTCCACTTGAAACACACGCTTTATCCTCAGCTCGGCTGCCGGGGTGATGCTAACGCTACCTAGTGCCGCACACCCAAACAACAGAGGATTGTGTACAAACGCTTGGCATCGCTGTGGACTTAATAACAGAGGCAGGAGCGAGCCAGCAGCCACGGGAAGAACCATGCTCAGCGCTGTGCTGTCACCCGTCTGAGGCGGGCCTGCAAACAGGGCAGGTACGGTACTTCTCAGCACAGCAGATGTTAACTCGTCCTGCCCAAGCATATATTTTCAAATACTGTGAATTCCAAAATAAAAGAGAGCTTTAAAATAATTGCAACGTCTCAAAGAATGAACAAACAAAGCTGAAAACAATAAAGAGACTATAATGGCTGATATAACAACAACTACAGAATTGTGCATCCATTTTCTGCTGGGTTATCTTTTTAATCCTTTTCCCTACTAAATAATTCCAATAGGGCATACCATTTTTTCCCTGTCAGTTTTAAAACTTCCTTAAGATGTTTCCCTCTTTATAGTTTGCCATTTTTACGACCGGAGTTAGGCAATCTCACCAAGATGTTTCACACTAAAAGTCTAACAGGAGTTGTGCCCCTTGAGCTTCTAGGGCTTTTAATGTGAAACCCAACTGCATAATGTGATGCATATGAAGTGTTTCATTGACCAGTGGCAGCTTATACAAAACAATACAAGAACAATATTTCTCTTAAGAAGAGGAGCAGTGTTTTAACATGACATGTGGAAATGCACGTTATCTTTCATTTAACAAGCCAACACGTAAAGCATGCGGGACGTGTTGAAGCTGAGAGGCTGCATGAATTTAAATGTTCAGCAAAACAGGACGGTCGAAAACAAAATCCTGCTTTTCAATTTTGCAAATATTTTTGCTCAGATTGCAATCGTTCACAGCTCGGATGGATAAATCATCTAGGCTGATAGAAAACCGTCGTAAAACAGTCGGTCTTCTCCAACCCGCCCACCAAATCCCATTTGAAAGTCTGATTAATTGTGTTTTAATAACAACCGGGGAGCAGACACCACCCATTCCAGCGACGTGGACCAGAGAAGCGGGCTCCCAGTGGGGTTTTGTGTGCGCCGTTTGTTGCTGTTAACTGCATTGTCTTTCATTATCAGTCCTTGGCATCATCTTTCATCTAGCAAGGTACTGGACGCGGCGAGCTAATGAGTAAACATAGCTGGGGGCGACCGTGGAAACACGCGCACACACAGAAAGCCGACTTTGATGAGTCGCCCGTTTGTTTATCTTTTCAAATTCCACCGGTCTATTTCACCTGTCACAGGCAAGTTCAGACCTTGAGAGGACTGGCTTTAGCAGCAGGCAGTCTCTGGCAGGGATGAGATACGAGCCCGGGCTTCATACCACACAGCCGAGCATGAAACTTTGAGCGCGCGTTGAAACATTCAGCATGTTTTACCTTGAGCCCAAGGTCATCTTCAAAAAGAAGACTCGGCAAAGCAGAGCCCTCAGTTCTCCGCTCGCAGACTGACTGAGAGGCTGGCTGGCGGGCTGACTCACTCGCCCGAGAGCACGAGAGAAAATGCGGCAGAAAGCCACAAAAAGGCAGCTACCCGCACCTGTGTGACTCACTCAAAGTCACCTCAGCTCCAAGGTTAAACGCTCGCTGTGTTTCCCTCTTAAATATAGATCTGTCCCTGAGTCGGGGCTGTAGCCTCCGCGAACACGAGCCACTTGGCGGATGTATCTACTGTATGCATGTGTGTACGCGTGCCGCTCTCTCATGTGCTTACATCTACCTGAGTGAGAGCATTTTCCACGTGTGTGTTCATATGCCTTTTTTTTTTTAAAAGGGTGAGTGAGGATAATCGGCCCCCAGCGCACCGGACTAAAAGGCCGGGTCAGAGTTTTAAAGAGAAGCTATGTATTTCCCATCCCTGGGTAACGGCGATGAAGTGGGCCCTTGTGACTCAACCTGAGAGCATGAAAAGGGCCTCAGAGGGGGCCCCGCCATCGCCGGCCCCTCTCTCTTTCACGGTCCTAACGGCCGCCTGAGCTCTCTTCCCCCGGCGGCGGCGGCGAGCGAGGAGAGAGAAAGGAGTGGAGTGGTGGAGAGCTCTCAGTGCTTTACCTACCCGGCAGCCACTCTCCGCCATGAAAGCCCAGGTAATGTAACCACCCCCCCTCCCACCACCAATGTTCAGCTTCATACCATTTCAAAGAACACCAACCTTGGTATATGTGTTTATCAGCGTGTGTGTGCCATTGTCGGAGTGAAATTATTGACTGTGGTTTAAGACAAGTGGCCACTGGTTAATCAGCTCTGGTGGCCATCTTCAAGAGTGGCTACACAGCATTACTTTCTATATATAAATTGTTGGCAGAGGTCATAAACTGAGGATGGGAAACTCTGTAGTTATGTTTAGCTGAGGGCCATTTCCAAAAGAGTTCTTTTTAGTTATTTTGTTCTTTTAGTTTTTTTTAATCACTTTGGAAGTACAATTAATTTCCAGGCACTCCACTGATTTGTGCAAAGTTCTTCGTAATGAGGCGTGTTAGTCATCCTGTGAACCGTCGTGTGATGTTCTCTGTGGCTCTGGAGGAGCTTTGTCAAGTTTGAGGAAATTACCCCGATAATGTCAGGTGTTATCTCAGTTTGGGCTTGGAGACCACCCCGGTCTGTAATGCAAATTGAGGCGCAGCGCTCGAAAGATGCTGTGAAGTGAAGACATCGTGTCTGTCTTGTAATTGTCCAAAAGAATGGCGAGTAATGCAAATGGGAGGTTTACAGAGGAACAAATGAAAAAATAAATACTGAATGTGTTTATCTTCAGCTTATTTGTCTGTACAGTTGTTCTTCTTCTGTCTTAGCTGCACAACTATTGCTAATCATATAACCACGCTGATATTTGTGCTCGAGAGATGGAAACCATTTCTGTTTAAATAACATTGAGGAATTAAAAAGGGTGTTTGAACTGGCTTTATTTGGTCTTTGTTTGTTTTACATGGATTTCAGCACCGGGAGCTGCCCACAGTGTGAACTGTTAATCACCGCGGAGCTTTGAAGGGGTTAAAAGGGAAGAAAACTCACACTGTGAGAGCCAAATCTTTTAATGGAGGGACAAAATTTGGCTCACAGGTTCCTGTTTGTTGTTCGACTTCACGAGCGAGCACAGACCAGCTGTGTCATGTTGTCTGTGGAGGTTAAATGCCCTCAACCTGCGCTTTTTAAATGGATTTTTTTTCACTCATCGGCCAATTAGAATCTACCCTAAAGTGCTCGATAAGAGTTGATAAAGATAACTACGCTCACAACAGCCACTCTCCTCTGCCTGATTTCACAATTTGTGCTCATTGTGGTGAACGTCTAGGCTCTCTTCAGGAAAAGGAGTCGATATCAGCATCACCACCAGGCCGTCACACACCGGCTATCAAACCTCAGCCCCAACTGAAAATAATGTTATCACTCACCCGAACGCACCACAGTGGATCATTTTTATATCTTTTATTCTTTTTTTTTGTGAAATGTGATCATTGTCAGTCAATTTCAGTTTTCTTTCTTGTCCTATCAACACACACACACACGGGCGATCTGGGCTCTCGTGGGACAGTCAGCCAAGTCAGTAAATGTTGCTGCCGGTCCGTCTCGGCGCTTGTCAGCATTACGGCGTTATTAATTCCTATCGCTGTACAGTGCGTTGACAGCAGAGACAGCAAAATATGTAAAAGTTGACACGGCTGACATTGTGACAGGCTGACAGAAATATGAAGGTTTATATGTGCTTCACAGATGATCTATAAATAAGTTATTTGGATGGGATCTATAAAGAGTGTGTACCCCATTAGTTTTTTTTTTCCCTCTTTTTCGTCTTTTCTGGGTTCTTCCTTGCTTTTTACTTGTATCACTTCTTCTTTCATTTTTAAAAAATGTTTTTTACTATATTTCTCTCCCTCCCTCCATCTCCTGCATCTCTCTCTCTTTCCCTCTCTGGATGGCTGCCTACCTCTGTGCCTGTGTCTGGGAGTTGGCTGGGGCAGAAATAAACCACAGTAATGGCTTTGCTTTGCTGCTAATCTTGTCATAAGAAGGTGCGGCCCTGAGAGGATAGCTCCTCGCGTGTGATATCCTAATTTAAACATCAAAAGATTCCATCATTAGGAAGTGTGCGTCTAGCCCCAGTTTTCAAGGGAAATTATTACATCTTCCCGCCGCAGAAGTGTAATGCAGGAAGACGTTTCTGTCAAGCGCACACGTAGACACACACACAAACCTCACCGGACTTGATGTTTGTGCACTTGAAGAAAAACATCATCATTAGCAGCTTTCTCTTGTGATAGACGGAGCGATGACTTTTTGTGTCGCGGCCCACCGTGGGCTCTGATGATAGCCTTCATTTGGAGCCGCCGCTCGGCATTTGAGATTCGCGACGGGGACGGGATCCGCTAAGTGGGATCTGGCGCTGCCTGCTGACAGGTTCCTCTGGTGGGTCTCCCTGCGCTTCAGAGCCATCACGCTGAATCTGATGTATGCCGTGCAGCAAGGGAGCATCAGGCGCCACGGCACCTGGTTAATATTGTCATATACTGCATGACAGGTGCAAATGCACACAGGAAACATGTGCGTGCAGACAGAAGGAGAGCATACATGCAGAGATAGAAACATTCGGTACCAGAGGCGTAGCTGCCATCAAAGACACTGAGGTTATGACTGTGGTCTTTATGGCACTTTGGGGGGTAACAACCTAAATTTTATGTTCCCCAAATAATATAAAGTGGGTTTTTTATAGTATTTAGGCTCAATCTGTTTAGAGTTGACTCTAAACATGATTCTGCTGCTCTAAGAAGTATTTTAGCATCTTTAAGCTTTTTGTTTTGGTTTTTACAGCCTGAAACTTGACTCGTCATCGACCCCAGTTATCAGCCGCCGCAGGCAGCTGTTTTCAGCGGGGAAGCTTCCTGCACGACACCAAAATGACAAAGTGAGCTGACAGGTGGAGCACTCAGAGGCTAAAGAGCTGAGATATTTCCCTTGGTGGCTCACAGAGACCAACACAGAGCTAAAAGGAGGGTGACCAGTGTAAAGCGACTCAAAAGGAGTGCTAAATTTCACCACATGGCCAGAAAAATATACTAATGTGGGTTGAAGGGCGAAAAAATTAAATTAAATTAGGTCATTCGACCATTATTGTTGATGTTTGGTTGAATATATGATATATGAAACAATAAAATATCTTCTTAGACCCAAGATTTGAAAAATTGGCGTTTATGATATTTTACTATTTTGTTGCATTAGGACTAAACCTCTCATACTGACTGTTTTAGCTTTACATGTTAGGAATGTTTCCACGCTAAAAGGATTATACATTTATACTGGACAAAAGGAAAAAAAAAAAGGAATCCACAAAGTCTTTTATTTTTTCAGTGTTTCTACCAAATACGAGCAGCACCACAATATCAAACGCAATCTGTTAATTTGAGATGTTATAGCAGTAAAAATGGCACTTTGAATCAAAGTCTGAAGTTGGTTAATAGGCTCTCCAACTGTTTGGCTCCCGTAATTTGAGTGTTCACAGGGGACTGCGCCTGGTGTATGTGATCTATTGCTTCACAGCGGCACTTACGTCGAGTTATTAGCTTGACTGATGATGGATTTAAGAGTGAATCAAGAAATACCATGTTCCATAAGAGAGTGCCATCAAAAGACCAAAGAGGTGTTTGCTCTTTCCGTTTCACTTTCAACTTTCGCTCGCTCTCTCGCTCCCTCGCTTTCTCCAGTGCCTTCTCTCACTTTGCGTCTTTGTCTCTCTCTCTCTCTCTCTCTCTCTCTCTCTCTCTCTCTTCAGGAATGGTACTACAGTAGGTTTCAGTTGCCGTATGATTTATTCATTGTTGTGTTTTTTCTCCCCTCTTCTCCTTGAATGTTTGGTAGAGAGGACAGGAAACTTTGAACCAGAGTACAAAGCAATGTATATTTGGGTCACACATTTTTCACATTTCTTCTGAGAGCTCTGTGTATATGTGTGTGTGTGTGCTTGTGCATGTATGCTCTCTCTCTCTCTCTCTCTCTCTCTCTCTCCTTACTTTGTCTCCCTCCCTCTCTTCTGAGAGCTTGTCTGGTGACTGGGTCGACTCCTCTCCTCTCCGCCACGTTCGTCCTTGAAGTGAGAATCAGCGGGGTGCCCCGATCCGAGGGGAGGCTGGCGGGGAGGAAGGGAGGGAGGGGTGGGAGAAGGTGAACAGGGCAAAAGAGGTTGGGAGCTAAATAATGGATGATTTCTTATTGAAATAAGGCCCGGTGAAAACAGAGGGAGCGAGCGAGCATGTCATTACCTGGGAAACAGAGCAGAATGCTTAATCCTAAACACCACACAGCAGAACCAGGCCACACAAAGCCTGCACGGGTACCGGGTACTGAGCGATGTAAAATTCACTGTGATACTGAGCCTGTTTGTTAGGTGTCATCACAACCACTGCAACACCTAATAGCGTTACGTCATTACGTCAGTGTGAAAGACTGAGCTGAGCCCGAGCAGCATGGCATGCCCCCCCCCACACACACACACACACCGTGACTTTGACCTAACACCATCTCGGCTTGCGCTGATTGACTCAGCAGTCATTATCCCTCCTCCCCTCCCCACCACACCCAGACAAAACTTGTCTGGCCCGAAGCCAAGCTGGTAAAATATGAGCCGACACTGAACCCGTGACACCCCTTCTTCCCAGATACATTAGCAGCACTTGCCGAGCCTCACCTTCACCGCAGACGGCCCCGCGACTCAGCGTGCTCTACCAATTTTGTGCACATAATCAACATATTCACGCCTAAGGAAAGTTGTATATTTTTCCTCTGGTGTGAAAGTTGCTAAATAACTAACTTTGGTGTCGAGGAAGTCAAGTGAAACATGAAGTATCAGGATCGGACTGTTTTGCCAAAATCTAACGCGGGGCTCTTTTGAATTTATGCTGTTCCAGTGTCAGAAGTGTGAACAGTTTTCCCCGTGTGCTAGGCTGTCGCAACGTCGCACAAGTTACTTTTTAGGAGTTAATTATTCCGGCCCCACATTTTCTGATGGTATTTTGAATTATGAATTCAGAAATAAGCAGGAAACTGCAAAACAAAATCAGGCTAACGATGTTAGCTGTAATTAAAATGGAGAAGTAGCAGGCTGCCACACTATTGGCTTGGAGAGAGATGTATTAGCCAGGCATATGGTTATGATAATTAATCCCAGGACTACAGAGAAACAAATAAACACACGCTAAACAAACAGGGGGGACCAGCTGAGGGCTGCAGGAATTGGTACTTCTGGGGAGGAACCCAAAAAAGGAGAAAAAAAAAAAGAAAGTAGATCCTTATCGTCATCGCTGCAACTAAAAGTATGACACACACACTCAGGGGCATGATGGAGCAAAAAGAGGAGGAGGAAAGAAGCAGGGGATGAGGAGGACCATGAGATCACCCCCTGCTTGCATTAGAATTCATCTCAGAGTTTTACCTTAAACAAGAAACGCATGGTCTGTCCTTTTTGTACACTCTGCCGTACGCAACATTTATCTCTTAAGCCTTCGCGGGAAACTTAACCTTTGCGATCGTGCGCTACTTTACGCCAATGGTGTATCACTGAGTCACTAATATGAAGCTATCAGTGTTGACGGCTTTATCCCCTTTTTGTTTTCCACAATACAAACAAGCACAAAAGAACCTCATCTTCTTACAGGCTTTGAAATTAACAGCCAACCCTTTGTATGGGCTTATAAATAACTCGAAATGCTTTCTTTTTTCTTTCTTTTTTTTTTTCCATCTTCATCTTAGCGTGATTCAGGGCTAAGGATGTGAAAGAAGGGAAGGGAGAGTAGACGGGGAAGCGGGGCCATCCAGGCCCAGTGGCGTGTGAATAGACGTGGAGAGGGCTTGTGCTGAATCGGAGGAAGAGACGCCGGGATAATGCTCTCTCTTTCTCTCTATCTGCTCCCAGTTGGAGGATGAGGGAGACAGAAGGGAATAGCTGTTAATAAGGCGTTGGGTGAAAGGCTTTGGGAAAGCTCCCCGCGGTGCTGGTCTGTAATGGAGATAAGCGTTGCCGTGTTGTTGTCTCACAAAAATCAACAAAGGGAACATGCGATGGGAGATTTGCGGCCGCGTCCCCAGTGAAAAGCGAGGCTTTCACGGCGCCGTAATGTTTAGCAGCATTAGAAATCATTAGGCCCGGCACCGAGGGGAGAGTGTGCCAGACGCCCGTGCCCCAGTTAATGCTGTTTTCAAAAGCCGCCCGTAATCCATTCCTTAAACTTGCTTTCTTCCATTCACCTTCAGATGTGGGCAAATCAAATCTTATGGGGGAATAAGGACTTGCTCTCTGTGTTTGTTTGTTTGTTTGTTTTAGCTGAAGATTTAGCCAATCTACATCCCCGCGCCTACGTGTGATCTGCAGAAGCGATAAGGCCGCGGCCAGGCTTTAGTTTGACTAGCAGCAGGTGCCTTGCCAGGCAGTGGGGGGATACAGAGGATGCTGATAAATGGGGCCAGTTTCCCGCATAAAGCGCAGCGCCCTACGGAGGCAAGAGAGATAATGTATGCAGAGTTCACAGACGCTGTGGGTTGCTGCTGCAGGGCGGGCGGACATCTTTGGAGCAAAATGATAGCTGCATAGAGATGAGGAGACTTCCAGGAGGTTATTTTGGCCTCGCTGGAAATGGGGAATGGACTCCTGTGATCTGCAGTGCCATGACTGCACGTTTGCTTTTACTCGGATGAGAGGAGGCGTAACGAGACAGGAGTGGTCAGGAATAGCAGCATTTTTTTTTTTTTTCTTTATCGAGCTCGAGCTACACGCAGTATGTAAAGGCCAAGTTTAAACTTGGGTTCCTAAAGCAGGTTATTGACAAGCTACTTACAACTGATAAGGAGCGTAATCTATTTTTGTGCGCTATGGAGCTGAGAATACTTCATTTCAAATAGTTGGCGATAAACCCAGAATTCACTTACAGGCTTGTCTGCTCTGAATGACAGATATGTGCTGCAAAGGTCAAGACTAAGCCTCTGTGGTCAAGTTGATCAAATCCATTTTTTTTCCTCCAAGTATTGAAGCTATCTGATGTTTACACGGTGTAAAATATTCAATCCCAAGACTCCATGCTTTTTACGGCTGCATTTGTCGACATTTTATACGTTCTGGTGCGTTATTTAATACACATTTATGTAAATCAATGAGGTTTATGTGTTTAAAACATGATAAACGCCTCTTTCTTTTACCATACACACTTATTTATCATCATATATCAATACTGCCACTGCAGTTTAGCATATGATTGACACCCCCTTTCACCACATAATATTACGCTGCAGTGAACGATCCTTCATCATTCCAGGCAGCAACGGCAGCAGATCACAGGGGTCTTTACGTGGCCCCGTTAAACACGCTTTAACCTCTGACTGCCGTTAACTAGCCGGAGTTAGCCGCGCTAGCACTAGCCGCTAACCAGCTGGTAATAAATGCACCGGGCCCGTGAGGTCAAGCCTGGTTGTCTGGGGACCCATTAGCGAGGCGAGCGGGCCCTCCCAGCCCCGCCACTCTCCCCATCCTTCCGCCTGCGTGGACCCCTCTCTTCCCACAGGCTCCAGCCCCAGCACAGCGCCAGAGGCCAGGCCAAGCTCTGCCCAGGGACCCCACCTCGGTGAACTGTCATTTGTCTCGGCCATCCTGCCAGCACCGCAGGCTACATTAAGCCTTGATCTATGGGGCGGGCCAGCCTACTTGGCCCCAGGATTCAGACGCCGTATCGCTGCGAGGCTGCACCGAGTAGGGCTCAGGTTTGGAGCGAACTTCACCGTGGTGCAGGAATGCTCACTTGTTTTAAAAAAACAACACATTTTGTCCCCTAATCACAGTCATTTTTCACGAAAGCGCGATTTCACCCGCAGCACAACAGTATCTTGTGAATCAGACAAAGCTGTCGAGTGAAGGCCTTTCTCTGCCTGCTGGTTTACAGTATCTCCAATCTACTGCGTCCTGGCTCTGGTGTTAAGTGTCTCTCCAAAGGGTCTGTGTTGCTGTCAGCACTCACACGTTCACTTTTCAGCGCCGGACGCCTTCAGATGGCCTCCTCGCTCTCCCATGCCCCCCACCCACCCCTTTCGCCTTATCTTGGGGTTTCCAAACACGGCTGTTAAGCTGTACGTGATGAAATGAGATCTTGGGTTGAGTCCGGTTTGACCGCACCCGTACTCGAGTTTCCCAGCGGTGGACCGCTTTGTTTTCCTGTTCCCCCGGACCCTTTGGCGGGTGTGCACGTCTCCTCTCGTACAACGTCCCTGGAGCCCGGCCAATCGCCAGGCCTCGACGAGAGCTGTCAAACCCAATTCTGCCAATGGCGGGTGTTGAAAGCTGGCATGGTAGACATTGAAGAAAAGCCGGCGTGCTGCTGTCACATTACTCCTCAGTTGTGTGTAAGCGAGTAGTATGTGTGTGTGTGGGGGGGGGTTGGAGTTGCAAGCGAGATCACTTTGCAGAAACACTATAAAGCCACATCAAGATGAGGGGACCACAGTTGCTGGCTCTCGAGCCTGGTTTCTGGAAATAGGCAGTGGGCATTTGCATGTTTCTTTCTAAGGCAGTCTATTCATTAGATTAGTGTTGTGCTAATGTGAGGACTAGCCAGACTTAAATACAGGATGTCATAAATCATAATGTTCATTTTAAGCTCATCCAGCACACAAACACTTTTGCGCGCGCACACATAGGCACGCAATAATCGCACGCACACACACGCAATTACACACTTAAACAAGCCCAGTGTTTGTGTTCAGCACATGTCGGAGGTGGACATCTTCCCGTCTCTCCAGCTTTTTTTGTGGGGCTCCCATGAATCATTGCCTCTTATTCCTTTCTCAGCGCGGGGGAAATCACATTAAGTGGAGCGCCGTGTTTGGCTCATACCAGTCTTGTCTTAATAGCTGTAATTTGGAGAGGAGAGAAAGAAAGGGAAAGAATGGAGAAGAAAGCTCGCTCACAACACTAATTCCAGTCAACAAAAACACCCCTCTCCAATCCCACCACATTAATTTGCATTAAAATATCCAACAGCTAAATATGTAAAGACAAAATAGTGGCATACTATTTATACCACATCTCCTGCCATGTGCGCTTATGGCAGCAGCTGTGTGAGTGTGTTTAGTTGTGTGTGTGTGTGTACAACCTCCCGCTACAGTAGCAGGCTGAGGAGACCTCCCACACCAACACAGTTGTCATTCCACCTTCGCACAAGTTTGCAAGAGTGAGAAATGCAATGTGGAAAGAGAAAAAAAAAAACAGTGTGCACAATATTATAGCCCAGCTGTTCATTACGTGACACTTATTGTCCAGGTGAATTTGGCCAAAGGGTGGTTACTTGATGTTTTGCTATGAATATCATTTAAATTGCAGAGGATTAATCTTATCGGAGGGTAAAGGTTAAAAAAAGGAGTTTATTTTGAAAACCAGTGAGCTTTCATATATTTATTTTTATTCTTTTGTCATGGTGTAAATGTTTCTCCACCCCCGACCCTCTCAACCCAGATGCCAGACTTTTTTGTCTTTTCAGTAATGATATAATATACCACTGTTAATACTAGAGTACCAGTTATAACCACTGTTTCTGCCACTGGAAACCTAAAATCCATCACTCCCTGTGCACCCAGTGATTTGACCTTGAAGACCAGGTGTCGCGGCAAAATTAACAACAAAAATCAATGAGTCTTGTATAAAAGCCTGCTGTCCGTGTAAAAGAAACCCTGTTGCTGTTGCTATCGGACAATTGTGCCAAACCACAGGTTACGTCCAAAACACTGCCATTTTTTCAAACCTTTGCGTTCCAGTATCAACCCAACTTCCTCGCCCTTACTGTCTGCGTTGCCACATAAAGGGACAAACTATTCCCAGCTTTGCCACTAAATGATATTATAAATGGACATAAATCCTGAGGGATGCTGGGCTCATGGTAAAAGAGGATGTATGTCACTCAATCTTTTGGTTTGCAGCACCAGATGAGCTGAATCCAGGTCGAAGCCGTTATTCTGTATTGTCAATACCAGTCAGAGACTCACAATAGGGACATGAAGAGATGAGAGAAAGATATTTAAGGTTTTACACTTACATTTTTTCATCAACATCCAGGATTACGGTGAGGTTAGGGTGCACACATGTTCATGGGAAGTCACGGGTAACACCTATAGGAAAGAAAATGGCATCTTAGGATGTTTTATTGCATCTTGTAGAGGTTTGAAAAACAAAGAAAATATGTTGGTTTAACAGGAGATGCATCGATGGGGAGTGTTGTCTTGTGCTGCCACGTTTTTTTTTTTCCAGCACTGTGTGAAAACACGCATTTGATCATCCTTTGTTAAATACCTGTTTACCCGACAAGACATGAAAACGTGATGACTTATAATTCGAAGATTTACCGTCAAGTTTGATTCTCCGCAGCCCGAGTACCTTTCTATATCTGGATCTCATCTCTTTGGGTATAATGCAATGATTTTATGGCGATTCTCTGCTGCTGAATCCGTGGAATTATCCATGCTAATGCTCCTTTCTAATGCTACTATCATACTGATAATAGCATTATCTAATCCTGCCGGTGAGCATTTGCACCTCTAGCTGTTGCAGCCGTGATCCACATAATTCCACTAACTAATGCGCCAGTCACTCCCAACACTTCCCAACTGCTCCACCGCGCAGATGAGCACCTCTCATGACCTCGAGCCTCCCAGAGCACCAAAATCAATATCCAGGGCCCCGTTCATGGTCTGGCTACAGGGCACTCTTTCAGTTTATTTGCACAAATATTAAATATATTGCAACGACAGATGGAACAAAACCCAAAGTCCACCTTTCCTCTAAAGGACAAGATAGCGAAATCAATGACAAACATCCCCTGTTGTGTGTTAAAATTTGTAAAATGGTGTGCTTTAGCATCAGTAAGTTTCTTGATCTGAATATTAGAGTTGGAAAAGAAAAAAAAAATACAGTGAAGTACAGAATCTTAATTTATAAGTAAGTAGTGTATTAAAGTTTCTTCTCCGCAGAAAAAACACTGCAACCCTGCCCTCAAAGTTCAACCCTCAAACTTAAATTAGTCATAGCAAGATTAATATTAATATCACCAAGTTTGTAGCTTTGTATCTGTTTCAAACAAAACCACATATGCATTTAGGAGATTTATATTCAAGCGTACATCGTATACAATGTGTTGGATCAGGAACGCGTATCAAATCTAACGGGAACATTCAGTACTGTAACTGGCACAGAGCTTCGTTTATAGCTCATACGTGCGTACAGTAACTATTTTCTGTCCTCGCTAACCTCCGCTCCCCAGCGATTGCCACCCACTTCTAGCATTTCCACGGTGGCTGCAGTAATCTTTGGCTTCCCTCCTGTGCGGTCGGCTGTGCAAACAGCACAATCTTGGACAGAGGCTCCCTCTCTCTCTCTCATTTACCGAGGTGAGGGAAGGTGAGAGAGATGGGTGGGATGAGGAGGGGGCGTCTGGACACATTTTGGAGACGCCACAGACACATCCAGGGAAAAGTGAGGTGGATTTCCTGTTCAGATTATCTGAAGCAGCTAACACGCAATCGTTGTGACTGTGTTGTGGAGCGTTAGATGCAACAGTTTTTTTTTTTTTTTCCAGCGATACTCACGGCTTTGTTCGGAGTAAAATGCAACACTGGCCGATTGTTGAGGTCCCGGTTTTCTATCAACTCGAGTCAAGTTAAGAATCCATTTTACACCTGCTGCTGAATCAACACATACAGACACATGCAGATACATGCATCATGTTTTATAAATGATGTAAATGTGTTTGAATCAGCATGTCAGAAATTGTGCAATTAAGTAATCCCTCGTCTGTAGTTCCTGAATAACTTTGCATTGATGCCTAATATTTAATTTATTTTCTTAATAAACAGTTCCACGTTTACTATTCAGCTGCTTAATGGCACAGAATAACTACCCATTAATATCTAGGTACTATTTGTAGTCATGGGAGTCTATTATTATTTCATGATTACTCAGCAAAGCGTTACACCAAACCGGTCTTACCAAAGGTTCAAATAGTTTCATTTCTATAAAAAATAACTTGAGTTATTCAGAAACTGCTTATTAGAAATCAGTGAATTATGAGTCCATTCTGTGTCCCTTACTCCAAATTTCGCTTGTCAGTATTAATAGATTGTCAAGTGCCCGTAACTATGGTAGCATTAGTGCCTCGACTGTTGAATACCATTCAGAAACAGTCTCATTATAAATATTAGCAGTGGCTTTATTTGCAGTAAAATCCAGAGGAGACTGACGAATTTATGGACCAAAAACGTTCACGACGATCCCTGATTCAGATTACTGTTAAACCCATTTGAGAGATGTCCTTTCGGTACAAAAAGGCCTCTATAGTCACGCAGGACGCCCGGGGACTGCATGGAGAAATCCTTCCACGCTGCCAACCCTAGATTCATGGTCCTGTGTGTTTGGCTAGCCATTTCCTGGTGCAGCACTTGCTATTTTATTTGGCCCGCCTCAGCCCCAAGGATAGGGGGACAGTTGTCTTCCCCCGCTGCTGAGCCTGGAGAATTTCTTTGCTTACTTTTCCTCTGCTCTGTGGGAGGAGAGGGAGAAGGAGAAAGTCAAAAAAAAGGGGGGAAAACTGGATGGCAGCCCTGTTTTGAGTTATTAGTTAAAAGTGGGAGGCAGCGAGGGATGAGCAGAGGACCAGAAAAAGATAAAGAGGGGCCGAGACTGAAAGAGAGGGAACTGCCGGGTCTTGTGTTTGGAGTTTGTTTCTTTTTTTTTACACCCAGAGTCCTCACCTCTCAATGCCGCCTGGAGTCAAAAGAGAAAACCGCCGCATTCGGCTGACACCAGCTCTTCATCCCGAAAAGGCGCCGTCGACCGAGCCGCCTCAATCTAAACAGATTCGTATACGCAACACCTCCCCTCAGTGCTCTCTATGGAGCAGCGTTTGATGGCGAGACAAGCTGAGGGAAATTGCAGGGCGATGGGGACAAAACCATCTTGGGGGGGGCCAGGCCAGGCTGAAGGAGGCTCTGTTTTTCATTTTCGGAATTACAAGGCGGCCACGCGCGCAGTCCAAAGCGCATTCTCACATTATGCTCAGGTGTTTATTTTGCTTTTTGGCCCTCGAAGAGTAAAGTGTGTGTAATTTCTGCGCTCTTCAGCCCGCGGGACACTCACAATGATAGCCTGGCTGAATTCCCCCCAGGTGCGTCAAATGTCGTACGTGGCGGCAAAGAGAGGGGCAAAGGGTGAAAAAATGAGAAAAAAAACAAACGACAAAGAGGGAGAGACGCACCTGGCTCTCCACCACACCTGGGAGGGGGGGAGGGGGTGGACGGCGCGGGCTAATGATGTGGTTTTAAAGCTCGCTAAACACGGCGAGCGGCGCGCACCGTCCCTAGATGGCCTGTGGTCGGTTGGTCCTCGCCACAGAATATTCCAGACATGCGACTCCCTCCCAACTCCCCCCACCTTCGTCTCGTCCACTGGAACAAAACTTGTGTTTTTGCATTCGCACACATTCCTAGACATTTGACGGCGTCGCACAGAGAATTTTAACCTACATAAATCAATGAAACATGGATTTTTGGATTAAACTGTACAAATGAGGCCACTGCTGAGAAGAGGGGCCTCTCTGAGCCTTTACACTGAAATTTACTCTGTGGATCTCAAAGTTGTTTTTAGCATTGCATTGTTTTATAGTACAAGAGAGATAGAGAGGGAAAAAATGAACTAAAATGTTTTAGAAAGTAACACAAGTCTGGTGGAATATGGAGTTTGTGGGAAATATAATGTTAATAGTCTTAATTATGGTCTTATTTCTTTGCTGTACAAATTCCAAGGTGTCTCATTTGACAACGATAAATTGATATTAGAAAATTTATTTAAGAAGATAAGTTTAAATTAAACACAATCTCTCCGTATTAAATCTCCTTAACAACTACCACAATCTCTCCGCCCTCAGGTTTCCAGTAAATTTCCATCTGCTAGTTACTAAGTTAGTTAATTAGTTCCTTCTTTCATCACTAATCGGATTGTTACAACACCACAATTTTCACATTTGACAACTGAGATCCGGTGTTTTTAAAAGAGAATGTGCCCAAGACGTGGTACCACGTTATTTCTTCATTTATCAACGAGTGAAGACGCTGCTGATCAGACTTTGATCAAAACTCTGGATTTAATACATGATCTCACCCCTGATTGCACTGAATGGTTCAAGAGGAAAGCTGCAATAAGAGGTTAAACACAATGTGTGTTATAGGCAGGTGAAAGAGAGGACCGGGGATTACATGAGGGTCTAGATGCTGCTAACTCTCAGCCACATTCAGGCTAGCTGCTGTTTCATTAGCATCTTTTTCTCAGACTCTACCGCCACAAGTAAAACATTGATATTGGACAATTCTGCAAACCCAAGAATCATTCAGCGACAGTGACACTGTTATTAAAATTCTCGCTTTCTATAATAATTGCAGTTACTTCAGTCTGTTTTCATTACATAAAGGATCAGACTTGAGTCTGAGTCATGTCTCCTGCATGGAAGTCCATCCACCACACCGACATGCACGCTGCTCTCTGCATTGTATTGCTGGATGTCGGGCACTGGAACATATAAATCTGATCTTTCATTAATCTTCATGAAAAAGTAAGAAGTGTTCTCACAGTTTGCTATCTATATTCTAAGATGCATATAGTACCTTGGACAACACTCACTATAATTTTAATAATGAAGATTTTAACTAAGTTAATGGTTAATTTATTGAGTTAGCATTAAAAAATACTGCAGCTCCCTCCATCATTGTAACTGTGTCACCCTAATTCATAATCTGACTTAATGTCATTTTTCCAATTTATGGTGTAATCTATTTATAATACATATGCATTACATATGCTATTGTAACATTACAAGCTGTTAATCTCCAAAGATGGCTGCTGGGAAGTGGTGTTTGTTACAGGCAGCTAAAAACAGAAATATTACTTAATTTTTAAACAAAATTGTGTGAACTTTATTCATAAAAACAATTATATAGGAATGAGATGTCATTTACTGTCCAAATAAAGATGTCAACAAACACAAGAATCCTTATAAATTATCGCTCTAAAAGTCAAATTTAGTAATAAAAGCCCATTTTACACATTTCTGCCTTTTCTAAGTAGTCACTGTACAGTTGCTTCTTCACTCCTCAGCCTCATCCAGCTTTACTACAGCATTCCTTATCCCTGTCTAATGTCGCTGATCCCTCCACACATTTCTCTCCCTCTCTCTCTCTCACCCGATCCTTCTCCCCTGGCTTTTGTGAGAGAGAGAGAGAGAGAGAGAGAGAGAGAGAGAGAGGTGATGGGGATATGTGTCTTTAACTGAGCCGGAGCTCTGCTGCAGCTTACCTCTTACTGCTAAGATAGGATATGTGCTCTGCTTTGTTACTGCAAACCTGCTTGTTTGGGGTGAGATCAGTGTGTATGTGTGTGTGTGTGTGTGTGTGTGTGTGAGCAGAGTGGGAGTACTGAGAAATCCCATTATGGAGCCAAGTTGCTGCCACGCTTTCCCCATACACACTGTGAACCCGGTGTAATCCACTCACACACTCACCATGCATCCTTGTTTGTGCACGCACGCTCGCACAAACACACACATACCCTCTAGACTCGGCGGTGAGCTGTGTATCCCCGTGCACTGTTGTGTTACCCACCGTGAAACATGACAGCTAATGATATCGAAGGCTTTTTAAAGGTGTGTTTTGTGTGTATGTGAGAGAGCGAGGGAGCTGGATTTCTTCCAGACAGACATCGATTAGCAGGGAAAGAGCATTGGCTCAAAGTGAAAGCTACAAAGTCGAAAGCTCTGCTTCCATGTATCAAATTGATTTAATTTAGACTCTTTTTCCTATACATTAGGTTACTTTTCAAGAAAAATTCAACCAATGAACACTCACATTTACAAATATGTCAGCTCTCTCTCTCTCAGGTTAATGTACTGGAAGTTGATCATTAGGAGAGTGAGTCATGTTCAGGTTAAAAGCAGCTGTAATTGGGTTGTAAACATTTGTAGACATCTAAGTCATATAAGATTAGTTTCAGTATCACTTTAATGTCTGTGTTTCATTCGTGTGGGGTAGCAACTTGCGATATATATCAAAGTGTAGTTATTCAAAGGTGTGGTCTGTAAATGCAACATCCAAAGTCGATCCCCTCCTCCTCGGCTCAAAGGCAAGTGGTCACCAAAAATGCCCAAAAAAGTCCAGAGCACAGAAAAATAAGAAAATCCAGAGGACAGGATGTCTGCAGATACAGACAACACCACCGTACACTTCTAGTGAGTTATAATTAATTAATAATTAATAATAATTGAGAGCAATTGTGTTTGTAAGTGTATACATTGTTTTTTATGAAATTCCTACACATTTACCTTTAAAGACTTAAATGAACTCCTAGACTTCCTGATGAACCAGTCCTAACACGTGGTGCTGCCAAACTTGAAAAAAAGTTTTCACACAAAAATATTTCAGGCTGAATTTTTGGTAAAAGTTCCTCCAACAGGAGTAAAAACTGTTTTCAGCACCAGATTAATACACATTTGGTGCTTTGAGTATTTTCAGCAGCAGACGTGTGTGTGTGTGTGTGTGTGTGTGTGTTGGGAGGGTGGACTGAGTCAAACTAACAGTGTTTCTGTGTAATTGTCCGCAATGAGGGAACATGTTACCAAACTGTGTGGCTCATATGTGTTAAATAGTTTCTGGACAACGAGAGTGTCGGGAAACAGAGAAAACTTGTTAGGAGGATCAATTCTGTGTTGATTTTAGTCTTTTCATGGCAGTTGCGGATAAGAAAAACTATTGAATATTACCAGAAATTTAAGGGATGAATCGCTGCTTTAACAACCAAATTTAACCCAGATGAATAAATGTTCTTTGGGCTGCAAATCAACAAATCCACACTTGGGCATGTGTTCATTTTTTTGTACATTTGTATCACAGGAACATAATCAACATTGTGCCCATTCCACTGGTTATCTTTTTTTTTTTTTTTCTCTTAGCCCTCTGAGGGGTTTTCCACTCTTCTTCAGTAACTTCCTCCAGGCTGAGCATAGGGGGCGCTGCACACACTGCATTGCACCTGTAAGACAGGCACAGAGGGAAGCCTATTTGTCACCAGCCTTGCCACTGAGTGCTCACTCACTCTGTGTATGTGTGTGTGTATGTGACAGGGGGAACCGGTTTTAACACACACACACACACACACACTCCATCCTGTCCTCGTCGACTCTCTCCTTCTCTCTCCCCCCTGACCCCAGCGCCATCTTCTCTGTCTCATCCTTTATGCATACTGACAGCGAGCCCCTCCGTTTATGGCACTGCATAACGTTCCCTCATTACCGCCCAGGACTCAGAAACCCAAACGCAGCAAGGAGAGAAGGAGGGGAGTGTTGGGGGGAGGAGGTGGGGTGGAGGGGGGTAGTGATATAGAGAGGTGGAGGGGAGAAGTGCCAATGATGACATTCGCTTTGGCTAATATTAATCTGATTCATTTGGCACGCCAGGAAGCATCACTTTAACTGTTTCTTTTCTGCCGCGCTGCTCCTTCATATGCACTAATGTGTGTGTGCGCGTGTGTGTGTATGTTTGTGTCAGGAAAGAGGACGCACGTGCGACATGCAATTAAACAATACACATCGAGATAGACAGCAGATGCAGACAAACAGAGGAGCAATTTGTTGCACATGCACTCAAATGAGGTACATGTCCTGTAGCATACACCCAAAATAGGCGCACACACATATATTTGCCACACACATATATATGTGCACGATCACACACATCCATTTACACACTATATACCCACAGTTGTTGGTGCAGTTAAATGCATGTATACACGCACATAACACACACAATAGATACAGTTATTATGCTGTTAATGTTCTGATACATAATCACACACACAAACAATACAAAGTGATGCATCATGTACTAATGCACGGTCACCTAGCCTCCTGCACACACACACACACTGATGCACAAATCCCTCCAGCACACACACACACACACACACACAGAGCACAGATATACACATCAGCTGGTGCAGAGTGCGCGGGCAGGGCGCAGCAGCTTGTGTTGGCTGTAAACAGCAGTGCAGGCAGTATGGAGAGCGGCGGCTGTGTGAGCGCCGGGCCGGCCAGCCAATCAACCCCTCGATCTCCTGTCCCTGCCCTTCCATTGATCCCCATTAAAATGCTTAGCAGATGCTTGGCTTGAGAGAGAGAGACAAGCGCTTTTTTTTTTTTTTTTTTTTTTCTGCTGCTATTTTCATTTGTATGCTCCTTACTGCCGGCCCACAGTCTGGAATAGTCATTTTGCCAACTGGGATGCAGGCCCACTCCAGACAGTACAGTAGCATCCATTCAGACTGAGTGGAGTGGGCTATGCCGGCGTTTTAACGTTGAATGGATGCTGTCAGGACGGCCCGCACCAGGTTCGAAAACCGGTTTGTGCCAGAAAGATGACTTTACTGTCTGTTTCTTGTGCAGACAGACACACACCTGCATTGTTTTGTCTCATCGAAAACTTCAGTATCATTCGGTTTCGTTTAAAAGGCTGAATTGTTGTGAAAATGTACTGCTTTTCAAGGGGGAATTTAAGATCTTATCTCTGTATTTCTTTAATGATCATTAATATCGGTAGTAAGAATGTTGTAGTCACTGAGTTTATTGATATCTGGGAACATGGGGACATCTTATTTGTTGGACTTATTAACGACCTAAAATGCTTCATCCTCACATGGCGTTCATCATGGTGGAGATATTGTGACTTCCAAAGAGCGTCTATAGAAAGTTTCTTTTTTTTTTAGTTCCCTCAAATTTCCAATCATAAATTCACCTTCACTGTTTTTCCTTCAAATTGTACACACTGACTCAGTTTTGACCTACTTTACTTGCCGTACCGTGCTGGCACGCAGTCGGACCGTGTGATTTCTTATGCACTTCACTCAGGTTTTTACCACCAAACCACCAGAGTGGTTCAGATAATCTGGCTGAACTGTCGGCTTGTTTACGTCCTCTCTGTTTGTACGGCGGCTCGTGTGGTCTTGCCCCATCAGACTTTGTCACCGCAGAGCTGCAGTGTTCCCCGATCTCATCAATTTCTTCGGCGTGAGAGCAATGTTATCGCACCCGAATGTTGCCCAAAAGTACAAAAAAATAGGACACAAGTTGAAATAATGCACATTTTTTCTTGAAGATGATCAGAATACTTTCATTTCTCACAACTAAAATCAACTATTTTGCCAACTTTAGTTCCTGTTTTTGTGGCGGTCTAACAATGAATGATGACGCAGATTGACATAATATTACTGTACAACACTCCCTCTCTGTCTCTCTCACACACGCTTGGACACACACACACACGCTCACACAGGACTGTAAACACCTCATTTGTGACATAATCCTGTAAGCAGCGCGTGTCTGGAGCATGTGGGGCAAAGTACACCAGGATCAGGACTGACTTGTGTTGTTATGCCAGCCAGTCAAAGAAAGCAGCTATTGTGTATGTGTGTGTTTTTGCCTCTTCATGCGTGTCTGTTTTGTGCATATCTTCGCTCATGTCGTGGGTGGAGTGTGTGGGACATTTTCTTGCATGCATGCTTACGTGAGAATCTTTGTTTTTTTGCTTGGACGTCGTGCGCTGTTTTGTGAGCCCGCGCGGTAACCGAACCGGCCTGTCTTCCTGTTACTGTGTCTGTGTGTGGCACTCGCCTCTGAGCACAGGCGGCGTACACTAGCGGGCTTTGTCTGTCCGGGGGGCTGACGTACGTTGGTGGAAGAAGCCCTCCACTTCGGGGGCCGCGGCTATGAAAGAGAGGCTCTGTTCTTGCGGCCTGCCAATCACCCGCCCGCTCGTCTGAGGGGAGGAGAGGATGTACAGGGCTCCTCAAACTTCTTCAAGCGTGGAGAAAATGCAGATATGTGTTTTCTATCTCGACCCGTCTTGTCCAATGACAAAGAGCGAGGGAAAATGGCGGAAACCTCACCACCACTGCTGGTTCAGAAAACAGACAGGGAAACGGGTTTAGGAAGGATTTGAAGGATCACTTGAAGCTAAGGATGGTTGAAGCGCCATGGAACAACCGGTGTCACTGACATAATGTCAATACCTTCCATCCATCCATCCAAACACTCCCGCACAGTGGGTCAGAAAATAAGCTGAGGGTGAAAAATATATAGAAATACTTTTCGAATGCTTGTACAGATCTACACAGGCTGAAAAATTAACACCTGAACTCTTTAAGACCAAAACCACTTAAACCTGGATCTTATGCATCTCTTTGGCTTCACTCTTACACTCCTCCTATTGGGCAGTGTGTGTCTACTTACAGATCACATGCATTAAAACAAGATATTGGCAGAGTCAGGAGGAGAGACATTTTCTTCATAAATTACATCTGAACCTGTACCCATCAGGTCATAGACGATTGTTTCCCATGAGTCACTATGGGGTCCTGTGATTGGGCAGATTTAATCCACCGCATTGTTGCTCAAAAACAATCTAATGCATTTTTGATTTTCTAATGTAGAAAATAGTAGATGGACTCAAGCAACAGAAACCAGAACGCAGGCAACAATAGCAAAGAACAAAAGCACATACAAATCTCATTAATAGAAGATAAAACAACTAGAACAGTAAATAAAAACTCTTCTCTGGTTGGGAACAAAGAGGGGAGAGCACGCTATGACTTAAAAAATAATCTTTAAGGCAAATTTAATTAATTTTTCAATGTATCAAACAAACAATTAATGAATAAAATTACCCTGTAAAGCACAATAATTCTCAGGCTAAAGAGGCCTGTGAGGCATCCTCTGCCATACCTCAGCTAACACACACTTGTGCAAATACAGTACACAAAGTAAACACTGGCACACACACACCTGTACACACACTTCCCACTTCTCTCTCCCCATAACCGTCACAGTGAGGGGACACACTGACAGCGCTCCATTTAGTCGACAGGACAACTCTGACAACAGCTCGAACGGCGCTCTGGGAGCTGGCAAGACGCTCGGAAGATACGATAAGGGGTGAGGGATGCTCGGCGGAGGAGGAGGGGTGGGTGGGTGAGGAGAGGTGGTGGGGGGTAGCAAGGGAGGGGACAGAAGCTGAATTTGCGCATGTCATGCGGCCGATTAGGCAGCTAGTCTATCTCGCCCGGCGTCAGGGGGCCCCTGATGGCAGCCACTACGCCCGTCCCATGCCAGCACACATCGTATCCATCAACCTCCCTCTCTCTCACACACACACACACACACACACACATCCTGTGTTTGCATCAGGAAACATCATTCCCTTCTATGTCACATGCTCGGACTGGGAGCATGAAAAATGGCTGAAAATGAGAGGAGAGGGAAAATAAAAGGGGGGAGGGAGGCGGCGGGGAAGGTGAAATTGGAGGAAACTCTTGCCAGATTAGGTGCGGGTTAAGAGAATATTGATCTGTGTGCCGAGGACTGTTGATCTCTCTTAGCAGCACAAGACAAATGGCAGCAAACAGAAAATCGAGCGCTCGCCTTCTCTCCAAGGACGGGCTCAGCCTCTCTCCTCACCGCTCTCTTCTTCTTGCCATTTTGCCCCCCTCCTCAAACCTCCCCCCATTTTTAGAGCTCTCCTTACAACAGCATCCAACTTCCCATAACATGAGTATGAAATCTATAAATTGACAGGTATTACATTTTGCCTTGCTTACACAGATAAGCTACCAAAATAATGACAACATCTTTGCTTGTATCTTAAGTTCTTTCCCCTGAGCCTCAGAGGGGGAATTTTCCTCCATGCCTGTAATCTCTGCCTCCTCCAGCACCAGCACACAACCTTGTTACAGAACCAAACACACACTCACACACACCCAACCTAAATGGTAAGAGGCAGGAGTTTGTGTCAATGTTAGATGCCGCTGAGTGATTCTGAAGGTTGCTTCGATAATTAGTCTTTTTCTCCCATTTGGAGTGTACGAGGGGGTCCGTGGAGGCGCTGTGTTTGATTAGGGCCACAGCCTTGGCCCGGCACCCAGCCGGGGTGTTTGATGATGGGGAGCGAACTCTGGGCGGGGGCTGAGGTTCATCCGCGCCGGCTCAACATCAAACAGCCGGGAGCAAAGGACTCCAGCCCTGGGGGACCCCTCCAGCACTGCTGCCTGGATAGGTAGATACACTCCCAGTCGGATGAGGAGGGAGGGAGGGGTGAGGAGGGAGAGGGAAAGGTGAAAAAAATCAAGAAAGGAAAAGGGGGGGGGGTGCAGAGGTAGAGGAAAAAGTCGAAGGAGAGGGAAGTAGAGAGAAATTGAAATGTTTCAGATTTGAAGAGAAGAAGGAAACTGTAACCCCCCAAAAAGTTTGTACATCAACATGCAGCATAATATACAGATGTAAATAAACTTATTTTCCCAAGTTTGACTTAGTTAGTTTATTTCTATTGATTATAATAACATTTTACTTACCATGTTAACTGCTTTCATTTAAGTCTTCACATCACATGGTTCTCTTCTCACTGTTGGTCTCGGTTTGAGTGTCCATGTGATGTGAGTTTTGATCACATGAAGGATCATAATCATCACATTGTGCTAATTCTTAGGATTTCTTGGACATGTATTTCTACTGTTTTTGTCAAAGGCTGCTCATTAATCGGTGTAGCATCACGGCGCTGCAGGTGCTGGCATACACTCTTACTGTTACTGTATTGAATTTTTATCAAGCCAATGAATGCAGCCCCTTTTCCTCTCCCCAGTCCTTCCCTCTCTATCCTCCCCTTTCATGTTTCTGTGGCTCTGAGGTGGTGGTGGTGGTGGGGGGGGGACTTGATGTTGCACCTTTGCTTGACTGTTCACCCTTCACCAGTCATGTTTCATTACAAGGCTTCAGTCTTCCACCTGTCTGCCTGTCTGTATCTCACTGTGTGCCTGCCTCCGTGTGATGTTACAAGGTTAACATGGACAGGGCATACTGGGCTGCGGCGTGCAGTTAAAGGGTTAAACTGTGCGTCAGTCTGATTAGGGGTTCAGAGGAAAGCTTCGCGTAAGTGGAACTAATGTGGGAACACACATAACTCCAGCAAGAAAGTCTTTCGCTGTCTGGACAAAAGTATGTGGACACCCCAATATCATCTTCTTCTTCTTCATCTTCTTCATCCGCTTGGTCCGGGACCGGGTCGACCCTTCCTCCCAGATCACCCCAGACACTTCCTCCAGCTGACCCCGCTCAGGCGTTCAGCCAGCCGAGAGACAGCGTTTCCTCTCCCCCAGTTAGACATGCCTGGAACCTCCCTGGGATCCCATCCGAAGCTGACCCAAGCGAAGCTCCCAAACAGTGGGCATTAACCTGATGACTTCATTACCTAAAGTTCATCCCAGGTCATAGACGGCGCTGCTGCTGTAACAGTCTCTACATGCCGGAAATCGGCATTTTCTAGGAAGACTTTTTACAATATTTAGGAACCTGGACAGGGCAGTCCTCCTCAGTCACCCTTTCTCATCCCAGCAAGGAGAATTTAATCCAAAGAAACAAGACCATCCCCAAACTGATGCCATACCTCCGCAATGTTGCCCAGCTCCAGAGACTAAAGTCCACCCTCCAACCAGTCCCTTGACAAAGGTCCAGTGGACTGGCCATTGGTCCGGTATTTTTCCTATGAAGCCTGAGTGTTCCACACATTTGACCTACTATCCCAACAGTACACAAATGTCTGTGGACTTTCATATCAGTAATTGCAACATGACTATTTTCTCCTCTCCATATTTTGGCGATCTGAGCGTAATACCTCACTTCATCAAAGCAAAAGAGAACAAAAAAAAAAAAAGGCCGAATCAATACTGGCAGGGATGTGCTGCCCGTCCACCAGTGTCCCCAGCTTGAACTTGAGCCCTCGCAGCTAATACAGTAGCCCACGACTGTCCACCGGCAGCCTCCAGGACCTAATAAGATGCACCAGGCAGAATGCTCCTCAATTGAGGTCCCTGGCCAGCGGAGCCAATGACACCACCCTTCCGAACATCAGAAACTCTGGAGAATATTTACAGTAATCAATGTACAATTCTCAAGTCAACATTTTTTTAATTAATTCTCTTCAGCAATTAACTCCCTCAATGAAGAAAACACCCACAAAAAAGACCTTTCTTTGTGACATTAAACTTATTGCCGAAGCGGGCTGTCTAATTACCCTTCTTGGCTCCCATTCCCAAACAGAAACAAACGACTGTGTGTTGATGCCCCTATAAAGTGTCCCTTATTTTGACCCAACAGTTGGGATTGTCCAAAAAAAAACACACACACGTGCGCACACTTGTGGCTAAAAAACAACCCGTCTCTCGCAATTAACTCCCTCAATGCACCCACAAAAAAGTTTCTTTGCATTAAACTTATTGCACTCGCCGTCTGTGGATTTGTGTACAACACAGTTTTGGGATTGTCCAAAAACACACACACGTGCGCACACTGGAAAAAACAACCCGTGGATATCTGAGATAAAATGGGTCAAGCTGGAGACTCAAGTCAACATTTTTTTAATTAATTCTCTTCAGGAAGAAAACATTTAGTCAATTACCCTTTCGACTGCAGGGATCGAGTCACCTATTTCTGAGATAAAATGGGTCCTCAATTTAGTTTTCCTCAGGGATCGAGTCACTGACTGCAGGGATCGAGTCATATGCCTATGGCCTCTCCTCATGCCACCATCATGCATATGCTCTCTGCATCTCTCATGACAGCTCATGCATATGCATGCTCTCTGGACAGGTACGCCAAAAATGGGATTTTTTTCTTTTGTGTTTTTTTTTGTTATCCTAGATTCACGGTTTTGTGGCGAAGACCGGTCGCTGCGACAAGACAAGCTGTCTTTTGACTCCTTTAAAGGGGTCATGTGATAATGAATTCCACAGAGGCACAGGGAGACGTGGCGTTCTGCAGGAAACACACACCATTCTGGAGACGGCGGAACAAATGGAATAGTTCATATCAGTCAGAGGAAAACAATAATCCGAGGCTAGATTTGTCGTCGGCCGTAAATGATCGTGGCAATTACGTTCACATTGTGAGGCAAGCAAACAGAATTACAGTGAGATTTTCCCTGTGATTGGGGTGTCACCCCCCCCATTATTGTTGTGCCTCCTGATTGATCCTCTCCCTCTCTCTCTCAATCACTCTCCTCTCCCTTTCACTGCCTGTCTTGTTTCATCTTTTCCTTTGTCTCATCTTGCTCTCGCTCTCTCCCTCCACCTCTCTCTTCTTTTTTTTTTCTCTCCGGCTTGTTCTCCGGGCTAATGAATCTAAAGCTGAGGGGAATAGTCTGGCCCGGTGAGACCTCCAGCCTGTTTGGGCCTTATTTCCTGCTCCGCAATGTCTTCGCACCCTGGTCAGCCGGGGAAATACAGCTGTCCATCACTCTTCTCCAGGTCCCTGCTAACACTTTTACTACCTTTTAAATTAGCCACTGTCACCGCCGACCATGCCTCGGTGTCATGCGTATCCAGATGTTGCAGGCTGCCTTTTTCCAAGGCTGCCGCTGTAAATCTTTCCTCTCCGGAGTGGGAAGGCAGGCGAGAATGGCCTGGAGGACGACCGCAGCTCACCTCCTCCCATCTGTTGGCTCAGGCAGCATTTGCGCTAAGACTTCATTCTTTATAATGTGGGCTCGTGTAGCTCAGGAGGAGCATGTCGGTTACACAAAGAGTTGGGGAGGGGGGAGTTGCGGCTTTGCCAACTGTGCAGGAGACGTATGTACCGCAAATAAAACCATTCACCCGGCGTTGATCAATGGGAGAGAAAGAAAGTGGGGGCTCATGTAAATCAGCTGATGGACACCAGTTGAGGTCTCCGACATTCATTTTCTTGTAAAGGATTGCAATTGCAGACAAGCAGATGTGGCAGAAGAAGTGGTGATGTCTGTCAGAAATCCAGTTCTCAAACTCTCCCTGTCACTGCAATTACTCCAGGACCTTCAGATATGGTGATGGATGTTATCTGGGTATAACAAAATCAGTCTGCAATGTTCATGCTTGGTCTGCGATCAACTGTAAGTTTGTCTCAGAAAATGATACCATTGGTCATTTTTGAAACAACATGCAGATAAAAAAACTCCCATAGAGTGTCTTAGTCCTACCTCAACTGTATTTCTCTAGCATTGCTGCGCTCTTCTTCTCCATTCTTCTTCATAAAATCTCCCACAGGGGTTCAATTGCGTTGAGTTTACATTGGTTTGATGTGTCATTGTAAGCATTAAGTAGTAAAAGTAAACGTAACGTGCCTCCTTCAGAAGTATTGCCGCCTGACGTCGATGTGGTAGACCTCGGTTCATCCCATCTCCTTGCAAGAGTCAACACTTTTTCTTTGAACTGTGACTTTTCTTTCCTAAAAATTTCCCCTCAAGTGGTTTTAGTTGCTAAAACTCCTCAGATTTATTAAATGTCCATGTGGGTCAATTTGAAAGGAAAGAGATAAGTAGATATTTTGTTGGAGAGGTTTGAGACATTGAACTTTTTAGAGCAGTCGCATCTGTACTGATTTCACAGATCAGCTTTATTGTGACAGCTTCTCCTTAAGTCTGCTATACTTAAACCAAGCACTGTCTTATTTTTTTTTTGGCTGCCATAATAAGTTATATAAACAGTACTTACAGATTTTTACAAACAGAAAGCTTCATCTCATGTATTGCGTGGATAACTGTGGATTTTGACCTGAGTGCTCTTCGGACCAAAATCCACCTACTTGTGTTCTTGGTTGGAGGCCAGTTCATAGGTTATCCACCGCCTCAGCACTATCTTAGGAGCTGCAGCTTTACACAGTTGCAATGGGAGGTTTTTAGCAGTGTTGCTGCAGCGAACATAATGTACCTCCACGATGAATAGCTGCGAGGGTCAAAACACCACCACATGTTCCAGCCATGCCGTCGGGGCTCGTTTTTTCCAAATATAGTTGATCAGCCGGGTAGTGCCCACTTGTTGCTGCAATGCTGGCATATTTTAAAAAGGCATCAAAGCAATATTTGAGTGTAGGTAAAGCCCCAGAAGTTCAGGAGCTTGGTGTTTCTTCCAATTTTGTCCTTTCTTGCTTGCCAAATACTCATCCTAGGACACAGAAAAGATAAGTTAAATCAACTTCCTCCTCGTGTTTTGTATCACAGTTGTGACTTTCACAAACTTAACATGAAAACCCTCAAATTTAATGCCCTGAATATCTTCTTTTTTTAAATAGAAAAGGTAGAAAAATGACTAATTTTGCCCACTTAAGAAAAGAACGTCGAATAAACCACTGACGCCAAATGAACTGCTCATCTGTATCTCTTTTTCTATCCCATCTTTCTTATCTGCTTTCATTCTCAGTGTTCTCAGTCTCTAATTTCATTTCCATCTCTCTCCTCTGCCTCCCTCCCTCTCGTGCGTCCATTCATCCAATTAACAACAGCCCTTCAGTTTTGTGTAATTTAGAACAGAGCACAGCGGTTGTGGATGTTATTAGAAGCGGTATCAATCAGACCGGGGACAGTAAGGAGACATCCCTAATGCTCCGTCACGAAGCTCGGCTCCTGTATTTACGACCAGGGGCCCCTACTGCACGGCTGGCATCACCCAGCCATCAAATAATAAAATAAATCAAAACATAAGAGTTTTGTCTATTCGCAATTTCCTCTCGGGTCTCCGAATATGAAACCAGATGTTTCCGCCGTCCTAAAGATGCTTTTCATCTGCCCTTCTCTTCCTTTCTTTTCCGCTTTTCCCTGTCTGCGTCTTTTCTCTGTTTCTTGCTCTCGTTCTCTGTAGCCTCCCTGCCTCCCCTCTGCTTTCAAAATTAATGTAAGCCCAGGAAAAAAAAAAAAGGGAGGCTTATAAAAAGTGAAATGTCCTCTTTGCCCAAGGAAGTAGTCTGTTTTGCATTGATAGAGAGGCACAGGCAGCCCCTGGCCATCTGAGGCTGAGCCTGTTTTTCCTCTGCGATATCCTGCCGCCACATCTCTGCCTCTCGAGTGCGCCTCCAAGTAAAGCGGGCGGGTCAAAGCAATAGCGTTCAGCAAACCCCACCACCACCACTCGTCCAACCCCCCCACACCCCTTTCTCCAATCCTCTAATTGGAGGTGCTCAGGTTAAAGAATGTCCTGGTTATCGCAAAGCCAGCAGAGAAACACAATTCAGCACTATAATTCCTCCGATGAGTGACTTGCATTTTCAAATATTTAGCGCCGCTGTTTACACAAGCTGCGTCATTATCTCATTCATGCACATTCAAACGCTGACATGAGTTTATACAGGAGAATTAATTCCGAGTCAACCCGAATGGGATTTTTAATAGATTCTGGATATATGTAGGGGGAATTCACAGACGTCTCTAAAGCGCCGGACATGGATACCGTGTTTGTGTAATTCTCTTAGTGCAGCAAGTGTGGTCCCAGTCATCTCCCTCATATGAAGAGGTTGTCTGTTTTATGCCTCTGGCCTCTGTTCATTTTGACAAACCGTGCGTGCTTTCTGCCAGTCACTTCCAGGCAACCACAGCTACAATAAACACCAGCCTTTTTTTTTTTTTTTTTCCAGCTCGAGGCCCAGGTTTGATCCCGAGCAGAACCCCGGCCAGCTCACTTCCTCCCGGGGCTTGAAAGCGGGGCCAAGCCCAAACAAACAGGAACTCCAACATACACGGCAGCTCCCCGTGAGCCCTGCACCTGCATAGTGTTACACTGGACTTAACGGCTCCGGGTTCAGCCGGCCAGGGTTTATGTTTGCGAGCTTGATGCTGCTAAAATTTGCAGACAGGCGGCAAAGGTTCCCGCTGCAGAGGAATGCCACAGTCGAGATAATTTGTCGACTATTGATGCATTGAAATTTTATTTTAAAGGGAAACCTAAAAAAGAAACAGACGGATCTCTAATGAAAGGAAATCAGCATTATTATTTTAATGTTTGGAGATGCTATCTTGAATACCTCCACAGGCAGAGGGGAAGAGAAAACTGCTCGAGCAAACCTTGAATTGGCATTATGAAAAAGTCTTTGATTAGCACAGTCCTCAGTGCCTCGTTTACTGCGCGAATAGGTCTTAAAAGTCCTGACATTTAAACTCAGCTAACAGGGGCCACAAAAATATCCTTTATGTTTACAAAAAAAAAAAAGTCCTCCTTTTCAGCGCGTTAAAAAATGTAAGCGCTGACAACTAACAGCATTTTACGCCTACTGTTAAATACACGAGTCCAATTACGGTTGTCCTTGTTAACGTGACAGGATGTCAAACAAGCACTTCCTGTTAACTGCCTCTTATCTTAATTGGTCTGGTCTCAGAGGAGGGTCCGGCTCTGTGCCTGACTATGGTCGCAGAGTCTGCTTCTCGTCTGGCTGAACCCCCGACGCGGTCTCATTTTGTTGTCATCGCAGTCCGCGCAAAGGCCGAGCCACTTTTGGAGACGTCTGACTGCGTCCGAAGTGCCGGCCGTGCAAACGTCAGGGGGCATCTGGGCAGAAATTTCTGATTTAACAATAAAAAAGGTATAATCATTTACAGAAATATGGACATGTGCCCAAAAAAGCATTTCAAAATTACTCATTAAAAATGGAAAAAAATCTGGCGATACTAACAAAAGCCTTTTTTTTGGACTCTTCCCTTCTCATTCCTTTGCTTACTGTCAGTCAGACGTCCAAGCGTCGCCTCGTCTTTGGGGTTCTTGACTACGGCCGCGAGCAGCACTCTTAATAAAGCCCAAATGCAATCTCCCTCTAACCCCAATGAGATGGCGGGGCTCCTCAGCTCTCCCATAATGCACTATTCATGCTTTTTATTAATCTCTTTTTCCTCCAGCCATTTTTCAAAATCGCTCCTTTTGTTTACTCATGAATATTTTTCTGCCTTGTTGAGAGAAAAAGAGAGAGGTAGAACGGCAGAGAGGAAAAAGGGAGGCAAAAAGGAGAAAGGCCATCAGCAAGGCATAGGAATGGCCTGGTGGCGCCTCATCCGTGGGTAATTTGTGGCGGGGAAGCCTTGTATTTCATCATGGGATAATCTAACCTTAGAGGTGTTTTACAGACTGCCTCCGAGCCCAAAATAGGTCACTTAAGCAGGCTTAGCAGGCGAGGCCAGTCTGATACGAGGGCCCCGCACCCAAGGGACACCTCGCCACGGTAATTGGTGGTTATGGCCCGGGGTTTTTATAGGCGATGAACAAAGTTGGCCATCTAATGTCACATTTAGGACAACGGCGTGCTCGGGCCTTCACCGACAGCACCGCGAGCTCATTAACAAGCTCCTAATTGCAGACAGAGCGAGCGGAAAGACAACTCTACGGAAGCTATACGGAAAAACGCTAATTTCTCAGTTCTTATCTGTTGGGTGTTGTTCACTTCATCCATTTATTTTTGCAGATTCGCGGCACCCCACTCACCGACGCCGCGTGTTTGATAAAGAGGGGTAGTGATCATAATAGGCCGTCTACAAAAGGTACCCAGCATTAGGCTAATCTGTCACCCATTTCCATTTTTGCTCATTTTTTCACATCCAACGTGAGAGGGGAAGAGTGAGGTTGTGTGCGCAGGGGATGGGGGCGAGGTGGGGGGTGGAGGGGGGGGTGCGCACGAGAAAAGGCGTAATGAAAAGGGCCTAAATGACAGTGGGTTGACAGTGGGATTGGCTGGTAAATGACTGCGGAGTGGCTCGCCTGCGGAGAGGGGATGGAGGAGGCTCCCAGTAGGCCTGATTAATTCCACTCTCGGCGGCTGCCAGGGGAGAGCCGGGGTTAGCGGCTGCTCGAAGAGGAGCCTATTACCAGTCCGCCGCTGAAACTGATATAATCAGCTACACAGCGACCCAGCCTTCCCCGAGACAAACTTTTCCAGTGCTCGCTCCCCAGTCGTTCCACACTGGGACTTAAACACGACGGCGGAGAGAGGGAAAGGGGGAGGAGGGCCGAGGTGAGGGAGGGCGTCGGGTTTGGATGAGGGGTACAAAGGATTTTCTTTTTGAGAGATGGTTAGGGGAGCTTTGTAAGAAATCCTCTCTGCCGTTCTGACTCCACTCTCCCTCACTCTGACTGTACCTTGGTATCTCTTTATCCCTATCTCTCTCCCTTCTCCTTCCCCTCTCCGGCTGATTTCCTTCAGCTTTGATAGCGACAGACCCTCCCGTGTGGCAGCGGCTTTAAGTCTGGTCAGATATGAATATGTCACAGCTCTTAATCCCAGACGCTTCTCTCACAGCTTCACAAACCGCGGCAAAGTATGCCACGTTTTATCTGATGCGGGCTCTACAATATGAAGCACCCCCAACACCCCATCCCCCTTCGACGTCCTCCCGAACCCCCTCTGTTTTCTTGGGATTGACCTAGAATATGAATCGAGTATGGGATAGCGCGACATTATCCTCGTCACATACGTTCATCTGTGTCACAGGTATGTCTCACACTGCAGCCGGAGTTGCATCCTTCCTAATTACATGCCTAGTGAGGATTACAGGATTACCAGCATCTTGAGAGGTGTGCTTGCCCACAGTTTCTGACTCCGTTCTGAAAATGCAGATTTTGAAAAGGCCAGTTTACCCAAATTTACAACAAGAAAAAAACTACTCCTTCAATTTACCTCTAGTGGTATCAGGTTTTGAGATATTTCCACCCAAACACTATCTGAAAGTCTTTTGATCATTCAGACCTCACTGTTAGCAGTTTTCATTGGAACTATTTTCTGCCAAATTAATAGTACCTATGAAAACTGCAAGGTCACAGACTATATAGACTATATACAGACTATATAAAGCAGTGTTCAAATTACTCTCGGTTTTCATGGGGTTTCATTGGTGGGGATGAGAGGGCAATTGTTGGACACTTGAAGTTGCTTCATAGGATTGAAGTAAATAATAAGTATATAAATAGTTCTGTTTTTGTCATGCATTTTAAAATTTGTGCATCTTCTGAGCATTTTGAGGCGGCCATGTTTGTTGCGTACAGTTACCATGGTTACATGCGTTGTGTTAAAGGCACTCTTTGCTTATTCAGACACACACACACGCACACGCACACAGTCCTCTCCTTATGTACTTTAAATTTACATTCACATAACTTGATAATGTTACGTCAGCTCATCCTATAAAAGGTTTCCTCACTACTTCTCATTAATGTGCTTCTTCCAATAACTAGAAATTACAGATAACATTACATAACACCAGAGTCATCATGTTACCGAATGCAAGATGCTTCGCGTTAATTGCAGAGCAACAGGTCAAATCAATTCTGGACCAAGACATACTACTGAACGGCAGCAGGAGCTAGAGTGCGTGATTCTGCAGACGCGTGTAGGTCGCAGAGTGAGGCTTCGTGTTAAAACAGCAATTAATTCATCCATTTAATATTAACTCTGATTTATGTGCATGCCTCCGCACCAAGTGTCACCAAGTCTCTTGTTGTGGTCAGTTCATATCAGCCTTCTGACACCAAATCCACACACAGATTACTTTTATAAGATCAAGTTGGACCACTGACAGACAATGGATGTTTATTTGATTATTATTTACATTTACAGAAATTAACCTGCCCTCAAATGAGCTTGTGAACAGCTTCTTTTGTTACTTCCCAGTAAATCAATCCATCGTAACATGGACGTGTTTGCTGGAAATTAGCGTCACTGTCACTAAATCTATAACATGTAACTTTTCAGCGCTTTAAGCACCACAAACTAAACTCCACACCACCACCAAGTAAAATCAGAACAATCGGCTGGATGGATGCCTCCAGAGGTGGTAGAAATTTGAGAAAATATGTTTTTGCTGTAATTTGGGTGAACCAACCTTTTAACCATGTGTCTCTTGGCCTGTGGATGTGCTCCCGCAGTCAAGGATGCAGCCACTCTCACACACCCACCCACCCACACACACATACGTACACACACAGAGCCCATTTTCATTTGTGTCCATTACACAGTCCTATTCATGTTCCAGATAGAGCGGGCCCTCTCGCTGCCTCAGTCTGAAAAATGTCAGCCCTCCCCTCCATATATCCCGCCCGTCCCTGCCTCCCTCCATGCTGATAAAGGTCGTGAATAATACATATTAAGCACTGTACTGAAGGCCGTAACCGAACTGTTAAAATATTGATCTTTGCCAATCATAATAAAGAGAAATTACTGAAAGCGATCCATCACCATAAGCCAAGTGTCTGCTCCTACTCCAGGCTTAACTTGCTCAATTTCCCCCCTCTGTGTAGCGCCACATTATGGCTCAATAATAATAAAGATGATATCAGCGCCGCAATTGCCGCTGTATGCGCAGCGAAAGGAAAGGTAGTGTGTTGTCATGCAAATTAAGCGACAACAAATCCATAACACGACTAAATATATTTGGAGGATTACGTCCCGTTCATCTGTGGAAAGAAATAAATACTTTCAATATTTGCCAGTGCTCGCTCATCTCTGCTCTCCAGATTCCAAATGGTGCATGACATTTGGGTTGTGACGTGTGTGTGTGTTGACTGTGTGTGTGCGTAGATGTGTACAAGTAGGAGAAGTGTTTGTTTGCGTGTGTGTGTGGAGAGAATTTGTGTGTGTAATTCCACATATTGCATGAGGATTTTGCACTGTACATGCAGACACAAAACTGTGTGTGTCTTTGCTTGTATGAGAGTGTGTGAAGAGGGATTTTTTTTGTGCGTGTGTGTGTGTGCGTATAATATATTGTGTAAGCTGTGCATGTGTATGAGCAGTGTCTGTTTATATATGTATGTGCATTTTTGTGTGTGTGTGATCGAAAACACTACATTATGTTTTATATCCTGCACAGGCACATGTGTGTATTTAAATGCGTGTAGAGCAGTGATTGTGTTCATTGCATGTGTGTGTGCGAATTCCCTGTGTGTGTGGGTTCCCTGTGTGTGTGAATATATTTCTAAGGTGAAAAGCAACAAACTGGAGGTTGGAGTCACCTTAAAGCAGCTCCGGTCAGATCAGTCGGTTCACCTCAAACCTGAAACTCACGCTGACATTTCACATGATCGCCTTTAATAGCACCTAAAGGTGATCATGCAAGGCCGCCTGCCCAACTAAGCGAGACGTTTCCCACACTTAATGAGTTTTTAAATATTAAAAGCAGCACACATCGTCGTCACTATTGTGAGCTCTTAATTTACCAAGCAATTAGGCGCGGGCCCTCATTTATCAGCGTGTGTTCATTTGCTGAAAACCTAGTCACTTTTTATTAATCGATGCCATAGAAACGGCGAGGTGAAATTAATGTGCGCCCAGCGGAGGTCACGCCAGCCGTGCTAGCTAGCTGCGGCTCAGTGAAACGGGAGATAAATAGGAAGTGTGCTTCGCCAGTTACACCGGAGATATGTCGAGGCGTCTGCGCGCAGTACGCTGGGGGACCGGCCTCTGCGGCTGCAGAGGAGTGGAGAAACGTTCGTTGCTCGGCTTTTCTGTCGCCATCTGTTTTTTTTTTTTTTTCTGTTTCTTTTTTTCCCATGCAGAAGCAAAATTAGCCAAATGCCTCTTTAAAAGGAAAAACAATTATAGTTTTAACCTTGCTGCTTCGGTGCTTTCCTACTTCATTTTTTCTCCTCTATCACTTCAAGGTTCCTGTTTGCTATTCATATAGAAAAGTGGGAATGAATTAAAGTATGTTCTTTGAGAGGAATGTGCTTTTTGTGTATGTTGGTACTATTTTCATGGTGAGTCTCACACTGACATCTTGCACGTCCTGTATATTCACGTGTAATGGCTGCTGATGTTGCTTTTTATAGTTTTCAATATATTATCAGCGTCATAATTCTTTCCCATAGGTTAATAGAAGGCCTTCGTAAAGGGAAAGTGTAACCCCTCTTAATTCTCTCTGTCACTGTGATTTACATAAGGATATATATTGTCTCACTTAGAAAAAATCAAAGCCCGGCCGCTGGTAATGGATGATGAGACACCTGCTCGGCTCATGTTTACAGCAGCATGCTAATGTTAGCTCTACCCTGGGATAGTTATCCACTGCGATGTGCACAGGTGTTGTTTGCTGTGCTGCCCCCACTGTTGTGCTGTCTGTTAGGCCGGCCAATGCGGGATTCCTTAATCTCGCCGCCGCCGCGGGAGTGAGCAAACATACTGTACGCCTGCGAGATAATTCCACCGCCTGATGTAAAGCGAGAGGAGTTTTGTGTTGCCAGCTCATCTGGTCTTTTCTCGAATCTAGCCAGAAACTTTTGCTTTACCACATTTCAGCAAGGATAGAAATAGGGAGAGTAAAGTAATTTGGAAAGCACTTTGTTTGGAAAGGATGCAAAACTTTGGATGACAGCTATGCTTATAGTGTTGGGCAAAAAGCATCTGTTTAATGAATGTAATCTCATTTAAAGGAAAGAACCAACACAGACAAACAGTACATCATGTCAGGACCAAGGAATTATTAGAGTATTTACAGAAGAGGTTGTACATTAAATCTGTTTAACATAATAGTGTTAAAATATGCAGATGACTACATGCTTTTTTTCTCCTCAATTAATTAAAGATTATGGTTTATTTATTGTGACAGTAAATGTAAATGTACTTAAGATCAGCAGCATACTGGTTTAAAATCCAATTGTGTGTTTGTTTCTCCTAAACACAGTAATCATAATTTCTTTTTTTAATGAGCCAAGCTACTATTACCAGGTTTGACAGGTTGACTGCACAGAAAACGTCTCCCGCCCACCTGAGTCCAAACATCACATGGCAAGTGAGCAGAGAAGTAGAGAGAGAGAACTAAAACTAATATGTAAATGGCTCAATTTGACCCAACCACAAACAAAGAGACAATAATAGTATTAGATAACAAGTGGAGTTGATAAAGAGTAACTTAAGCTCATCTGATAAGGGTGAAGGAGGTTTTCCAAATACAAATGTTCCTCTGGTTTAGTCTATAATATCACAATTTGCCCAAGGTGATGATGTTTTTAAAGATGTGAGAAATACATATACCTGTAGTCAATTTATAATGATTAAATAAGGTAACAAATTCTCAGATACAATATGAAAACCTTGAATCAGCTGATTTTTGATGATTGTTGCTCGATAAATGGCTTAAATGGTTAGTCAGCAATTTAAAAACAGACTTCTGATGAAAGTCACTGTGATGAAAGCTCTGACAGAAAGCTGTAGTTCAACAGAATATGTGAGATAAAGTAAAGGTGATGGCCGGAGCACTTTATTAATAATACAAAAAAAACAAAGCATGTGATGGTGTAAACTTTTCCCCAGCCACACCTTGAGAGAATATACTCGTTATTATGTGACGACCCTGCTTTGGAGGATAGATCTGGATTCATTTTGCCACATTCCCACCATCTCCACCATCATCACCATCACTGCAGAGCCCCCCCCACCCTCCATCCCTCCTCCTCCATCCCTGTGTGCCCCTGATCCACGACCCCCAGGGATGTTTGCAGCAGACTGTGATGGGGCTGTGCCAGGTTGGTGCTGCTCCAGCCTCGGCCCCAGCCCCGTCCCAGGCCCGGGCCCGGCACTGCGCTAATATGCTCCCATTCCTCATCCAGACAGTCCGTAAAGCACTGGGGCAAAATATTCTGTCTCCCTGAGCAGCTCCTAATAAATTGTCCTTTCATCGACGCGCAAGACAAATTTTGCCTTCTCTCCCTCCCCTCTCCTCTCACGCACCCCCCACCCCCCACCTCCCTATCTCGCTGCACTCTTTCTCACTTCCACTATGTTCACATGCTCCCTCTCTCCCAGTTCCTCTGCTCCCTGTGGTTTAGCGAAACTGGCACACTCTCTCCACCTCTCAATAAACGGCGGGGATGCCAGGGGCGCAGCTCGGCTGGCCGGAGCCCTCAGCGAAAAAGGGGGTGATGGAAAGGAAGGAGGCGGAGGAGGCAGCTCGGGGATGAAGGGAGGATTTACAAGGTAGAAGGGGGGGGGGGGGGACAAAAAAAAAAGGATAAAAAGAAATCAAGAGTGAGGGATATTGTTGTGCACGATCCTCTGCACCTCTCCTCCCCGTCTCTCTCTGCTCCCCACGCTGCCACAACACGCTACTGCTTCCGCTTTGTAATTGCGCAATTAGTGCCACAGCCTGGTTTTCATATATCACAAATGGCTAGCTGCTGCTATTAAAGCAGCCCCAGCGCCGGGCTAGGGGGCATGGCTAGCCGAGGTGCATTAAGGGCAGCGTTTTGTAAAATGTGAGCCAATTTATCATGATCTGTTTTTCGCTCCCACCCACTGCTAAAACGCCCCTACTCCCTTGTCTTTGAGCCTGACCTTGTGCTGGGCTTGTGTGTGTGTGTACATCTGTGTGTGTGTGTCAGCGTGCGGAGGTTCAATTTGCTCATTGTTACTTGCTTGCATAATTTCAGGCGGCTGGCTCGGCACAGAGCCTCACACTGAGCCACACACACGCCCGCAGTTAGGCACACAAACATACCTGCGTGTGCACAAAATGCACACACACACCTCCGCAAAACACGCCGGCCACTGATTGCTTGCGCCGCCACTTTGCCTTCCTCTGTCTCTCATTCCACTACTCTCTTTTCGTTCTCTTTTCCTCTCCAAGCAAAATCCACTCATTTATATGCTGAGGCTAAACGGTATTCATTTGTAAGATGGCAAGCGGTATAACACTGGTAATTCCTCCTCACCAATTTCCAGCGCACTTTCCCCTTTAGCTGTCATAAGCAGTGCATTAAGTGAGTGAGGCAAATCCGCTCCCCATTCTGCGCCATCTCTCCCTCTCCCATCTCCCTCCCTGCCTGCCGTTCTCCATCACCCACTCGTCACCCTCCCTTCTCCACGGTTGCATGTTGCTGCTGTGAAGATTTACAACGCACGCCTATTCACTCAACCATCCCCTCTCTCCCTCCATTTCCTCTCTCTCTCTCTCTTCCTCTCTCATTTCGTTTGCTCTTTTTTTTTTTCAGTCCCGGTGGTGGAAGCTGAAGATGACACCCTGAGCTCATCAGAACCCTGCTGGCTTTTCACCCCGGAGAGCCGCCCTGAGCGCCAAGCGCAGCATGCTGCACTGCAGATACCTGCCCCACCCCCTGCTGAGTAGCCTGTAGCCCAGAGAGAGGCTGAGCCAAGGGGGCGGGCGGGGGGGTGGATGAGGCTGAGGCGGGGTGGGGCTGGAGGAGGCTGGATGAAGGGATTTGAAGGTGGGGTTATGGCTCAGGAAGGGAGCTGAACAGGGGGAGAGATGAAGGAGTGTCGGGGGGGGGGGTTTGGGAATGGCGCGAGAAGCTGGAAGTGGGGTTAGTGCTGGAGGGGTTGGGGTGGCGTCAAGGTTGAGGTAGGTGGGTTGTGCTGAAGGTGTGGAAACAGAAGTGCATAGTCAAGTTGAATTTTTTTTTTTGGCCAAGAAGGTAGTCTGAATTTAACACTCGGTGAAAGAAGAAGTAGAAACTAAAGCCAGACCAACTGGTAAACAATTCATTGGTTCAGATGGCGATGTCCGAAACAGATTCAGTGAATAGTACAGGTCCAAATTGACCCTTTTGAAGTAGCCACCTGATTTTTCCTATTTAAATATCTGAAACAGAACCCAAGGACGACTCAATGAGGACTCTTCTCGATGTGCGTATCAGTAAATAAGAGCACTGCTGGTTAATGGTGATCAAATGCCTGGTGGAGTCTCTTGAAATTGGAGTGCCACAAAATTATTGGAAGGAGCACAATGAAATCTGAGGGCAACTCCACCGTTCATGCACCCATACTAAAAGCAATTGCTCTGAATTGTTGAGACAGTGAGAGCAAACTTCCCACAAAAGGAACGCAGCAGCTTATAGTAAAACTGCTTGATTTCTGTTGCACTGGCATCAATTGAAGTCCATTTAGGGAAAGAGGAAATTTGCGCAGAGGCAGGCTTCAGGGTGTGAGTCCAGGATTGGAGGAGAGTGCTGAGGGAGGGGTTGGAGGTGCAGTTAGTGTGAAAGGTCTGAAGGCGAGAGGAGGAGGCTGAAGGAGTGCTCAGAGCTCACACTGGATCTTCTGACCACGCTCCCTGCTGCGTGGACCAGCCTCTCTCTTTGACTACTTCTTGATTTTTTTTTTCTTCCCTTTCAAGTCTTACCAGGTACCATAAAAATTTCTCCACTCTACTTTATCTCACCACCTGTTTTTTTTTCCCCCTCTTCCTCCTCTTTTATCCTCAACCTCATCACCTGAGCTTCTCCTGAAGGCCCCTCGTTCCCTGGATGAGGGAACGGGGGCAGAACTCGCTTGCCGCTCTCGGCTTGGGTACACGAGAAATCCCACCCACCGTGCCGGCACCGGTCCCCTCAGCAAGCCGGTACTAATCACCAAACTGTGACGACAGCCAATCACCGAGGCCAAATGAATAAACGAATGCTGTGTTTTCCCCGCGCTGACAGCCGCTCCATCATGTCATCTAAACTCACCAAACCGTTTTAATGTCTCTGTTATTGTGGGTGAGGGAACACAATTGTGGTGTTGCTGACAGCATAATTAGCAGGCAGTTGGTATTATTTGCAGATAACAGGTTTTAAAGTTGTCAAATGAGCAAATTCCACCGTGCTTTCTAGGAGTTTTCCATTATATATGGAAAAGACGGGCACAAACAACAAGTATTACAAGATCAATCGAGACTGATCGAATGCAAAATGGTCCAAAAAAAAAAAAACAGGCTTATACATGCGCTGACCGACTCTCAGCCACTGAGCTACCATTTCTCCCACCTTGGCGTTAATGCGTTTGTCGCTACTTGTCAAACACCCACTTGTTTTGATTTTACCACAAGAGTCTTGGCACCGCTGCCACGTTGCACCGGCAATACGGACAAGAGAGCAATCATTGTTTTGTTGTTTAGAGTGCCGCACGAGTTGCTAACTTTTTGGAGGACTTGGCGAGGGTCCCTTTTTTTCCCTCACCCCCCATTTTGATGATAAGTGGCCAGCCACCAGCTCGGAAGGAGGTCAACGCAGGCCAGTGGACTCGACCATTTTCCCCTCATACAGGGGTGCAAAGTGAGCAAACATAACATGGAGGCGAGTTCAGCTGTTGCATCCATACATCTGCTCTCAGATTCTAATCGATCTGATGCACAACAACTTCATTTACATGCAGGCAAACAGTCCTTTGGTTGAAATTCATCTATAATGTCTAACAACAGAGCTGACTCTGTGTTGTCTCTTTATGTGTGCCAATAGGGAGGATGAGATGGTGGCAGAGGGGTTATATGAATGGGTGTTTGGCTCCACCAAATATGCTTTACACGACTAGTAGTAATAATAATGTAAGTGCCATATTTTTGTTGATATTCAACATCTTGAAATTGGATTCTTTTTATTAGGCTTGGAAAGCCTCTGAGTATTGACAATATTTAGAGTTCATGGGACAATGAAATCCAAAATAATGAAATTCTGTTGAATAATTGGCACTTTAAAGCAGAGTAACCCATCCAGTTAGTTACACTTCGTTGAGGAAAGCACCTCCATCAAATCAGAACAAAACTACATCCCAGTATGTGGAGAAATAAACATTACATCTATATAATTGATTGTTGAACATGTCATTCTTAAACCATGGTCTTTAAACATGCTTTCCATTGTATTTTAGAGCCTGGCAGCAGGGACTTGCTCCCATTCAGCCATTAAAACATTGGTGAGTTCAGCCACTTGTGTTGGCAGTGAGGCCCGGTTGGCAGTCGGCTTCATCCCAAAGATGTTGGATGCGACTGAGTTCAGCGCTCTGTGCAGGCCGTGGAAGTTCCTCCACACCAAACTGTGAAAACTATTTCATTACGGACCTGGCAATGTAACGTTAAAATCAGAAAAGGCCTTGAACTGCTGGAGCCAAACTAAAATCTGAAATACTGCATGTTATTTCTCTTAATTTGAACAAACTATAACAAACATCATCGAATGAAAAGATACACAAATACAGCTTTATAGACTGACTGATGAATATTTAATAAGACTTTTATTCAATGCATTTCACTGCATCATCTCCACGAGTAAATGAATCTTCGTCTTAGCTCTAAGTTGTGTCGCTCTCTTGCCCTGACCTGGCAGACGACACCGCATCATCATTCTGCTCTCGTTGGCTTCCACCGGTAGAGCAGAGGTCAGCCTTCGGACCAGCCCCCCGTTAAACACCGGCCACTTCCATGCTGGGACTGACTTCATCTGTCCGTGGACGAACTGTGGAAATTGTAATTGTGTCCCTCTGCAGCAGTCAATCTGTTACATGGGGTTTTTGCAATTGGACATCAAACTGGAGGGCTTTTCAATTGCTTTAAGGTTAAGGTGTTTAGTAGTAAATCCAGTCTGCCCACACTCATATAAATGGGGTGGACACAATAACAGAAACACCTGCCTGACCAAATTACATCCTCAAAAATGGCTGCATAACAAAAAGCTGAACATTATAGTAGCAGGTAAATAAACTGGTAACACCCTTGTCAAGCTACTAATAAGTAGTTTTAGTTCATAAAAGTGTCCCAATTTGGAGATTCAGTGCTAAAAATAACAATGCTTCGTCCATTTGTACGCCTGTCCACACTCGCGCAGAAACTCACACATACTGATTTACAACCTCAAACCTCTCGTATCCCTCCGAAATAACACAAGAGAAACACTTCAGAAAGTGACACGGCAGATAATTGAAATTTATTCCCAATTATGCCACACAACAAACAACCCTCCCCTAATGTTTTTTTTTTTTCTCTTATGGTTCTTCCACGGCAGATGAGCGGCGATCGCGGCGCTGCTCTCCTATGGGAGGATTTCTGCTTTGCCACTGAGGTGTAATAGCCGAGAGAGTTAATGTAGCTTAAACAGCCAAACTAATCGTCGCTGTCTCTGTCATATTTGTCTAGTCGAACACTCCTAAATACCACAGCGATTAATTACCTCGCAGCCAGGTATGTGGAGACAGCGTCTACTCTAATTCTCAGCTCTTTGTGTGTGTGTGCATGGGACAGTGTGTGTGTGCACCATACGTGTGTGTGCACATCAAGCCGAGTGTAGTCAGGGGAGTATTTGTCCCTCCTTACCACGCGTATTAATGTGACGACTTGTTTTCACGTCAGGGTGAACGTTTGATGTCACCGAGTGGCGACGCTTCCCTCTTTCCGACTCCTGCCTTAATTAAAGCCGAGATGTAAAGCCGAAGATAGAGGCCCAGTAGAGAGCCGAAGTCATGACGGCCCAGTCCGAGCTAGCCTCTGTTCCACTAGCTTCTGTAACTCTGTGCAGTTTCTCATTTAACATTTCTTTCATGGCTTTTATATGAAAAAGTGAAGCGCGTTCCTGATGTTTACTCTCCATATTCTAAGGAAAAATCCACGTTTGTGACTAGGTTATTACTTGTGAGCACAGGAAAATCTACAGCTTACATGAAAATTGCTGCAGTTCGGGTACGTATGTAATCATAACTGGGTTTTGTCCATATCCATAAAAAGGTGTACAGTAGGGCTTGGGACAAGTGGTGCTTGTTAAAGGATGCTAAAAATAGAAGCACTAAGAACTATCCTTATCTTGACTTATGAAGCAAGTCAGACAACAGACTGTTTCTCTGCACTTTAATCTGCATTAAGCTTCAAATATTGCTGCCTTAACATAGATTTAATATTCACCTATGTATTTTTTTTAGGGTATGAGTCGACGCGTAAATTGTAAATTGTCACATTTTAGCATAAATTATTGTATTATTGTGTTTATGCCTTTAACATCAGATAATCAAGCGAGACATTAGGACAGGGTTGGTGAAAGCCTTGATGCACTACCAGCAAAATTGATTTATGTGATAGCAGAACTGTAACATAGAAATGAAAAGTATATATATTGAAGGGATCATTGCATGTGTATGAGTGTTTGTATGAATGTCGGCGCAGGGTGAAATGTCACATTTGAATCCAGTCAAGTCTTCATTTAGCTCCAGTTTGCTTCCTGAAAATAAAAAAAGTTGTGCATTCAGGATGTCGTAGTGCCCTCTACAAGAGTCTTTCAAGGAAGAAAAGTAGTATCTTCTTCCATGGAGGGAACTCTGGGAAGTATAGTTCAAGCCTTATCCAAGCTAAGAGCTGTTTCCAGACAGGAAGCGGATGGTTTTCATGACGGATGATGACGGATGGGATGTTTTCCCCCCATTTACATCACCGCTATCGCTTCTTCACTTTGTGTCAGAATTAATGGAAATAAATTATATCGTATCTCTCACAGCTGACTGTTTAGGACTTCTCGTAGATCTCACTCGCCGATGCGTGCGCATTTTTTTTTGTTCGCGAGCGGTTTGTGTTTGTGCACAGGTGTGCTGCGATCATGCCTACGTGTTGGGGCTTGTTTGCCAAGATCAGAGGCATGCGCCCCGGGTGTGTGAAGTGTTCCCATCATGCATCGCTCCATGCCTGGGCTGCCCACGCCCACTCATCATCCCCACATTAGCGCTCCTCTCTCTCTCTCCCGCTATCTCGCTCATGCACACACACTCTCTTTTCTTCTTTCTCATTCTGTCTGTGTTTCTCTCTCCCGCTCTGTGATCTCTCTGTTTATGTTTGACCTTTTTGCCGTTCTGCACCAGCTAATGATGGTACAGGGATAGCAGGTGTGCTGCATTAGCCGACTTCTGCCGTGGCGGAACAAATTAGAGGTCCACCAACACCGAAGGCCAACCTTTCACCGCCGATGCTCCCGTTAGTTGCAGACACACCCACAGATGCCCACACGCTCTCGCACAACACGGGCGGATATGCAAACACACAGCACCGTGGCGGCGATACGCGCACATACACAGCGCTCTCCGGGACATCAGATGTGTGCAATTTGAGCGAAATGACACAACCCAGGCACATAATCTTCTCACCTGGAAAAATGGGAAAAGGAGGACAGGGGAGAACGTGGAGGCGAGATATATAATCACGCTTTGTTTGAACAGCTAGCTCAGATTTACAAATACTATACTCTGCTGATTTTGCATAACTAGACGACAGTGTTGCTTTGACTTTTTTTTTTCCCTTTTTTTTTTCTCCCGCAGGGTTGTGCTGTGTGTTGAATGTGAAGAGAGAAAGAGATTGAAAGACTGAAAGATAGATACACAGAGGGAGAGGCAAGAGATTACTGCCTCTCACAAGCGCACACAATCACACACACACATACACACAGACGTGCATCCTTCCCTACATTATAATACTCAAAACGCCGCCTCGCCTCCCGCTACCTTCCAACTAGCCGCTCCACTCTGACTTTGCAGAGTCAAATCCAAGAAGGCATGCCTAGGAAAAAATCAAAGGGGAATATCGGCTTGATTTGGACCCCTGCTGCTGGTGAGGATTTGCATGAGCGAGTTTGCAGGTTTGCGTCAATGCAGATATGCGCGTGCATCTGTAGTGTTTGTTGTTGGAGGACAGCGAGCAAATGGAAGAATGTGGTATTCTTTGTTGACATTGTTGTAATCAAATCAGCAAACCTGGAAAGGAAAATGAAAAAAAAAAAAAAAAAGCAACGAACACCTTCAGCTGAGAATATCTGATCTCTGCAGCGGTAATGTTGAAGGTCCATCCCATAATTGGCATTGCTTACAGTGGAGATATATTTAACGAAGACATCCGCGTGATAATTGTAGTTCAGCATCTCCATGTTGCAAATTCAAATACACAGTGTGAAAAAAAATGATGAAACATTCGTCACGGGGACAAGTGAAATGATATGTCGGCCTATTTTATATTACCTATGTATGGTGTGGTGTATTCCTGGTACCAGATGTATAAAGAAACATGCATGTAGTGTAGAGAAACAAAAGCTGATATGAAAAAAATCTTTACATTGCTTTTGCAGTCATAATATTCCAATTAAGCCACATTTAGTGACTTAATCATGATGAATTACTTTTGTTTGTGGGTACAGTATCTGGGATGAATTAATGATAATGTGGGTAACCAGAGCTGTGCATGTGGACAGCTACGGTGATGTCACCGTGACACAATTTGTGAAATTGCACCCCTTCTTTTCTGCTCATTTCACTGACAGCTCTTAAGCTGGATTAATACTGTAATCGATGCCGGCTTCACCAGCAGTTCCACCACAGGTACCCATGGCAGAGTTTTGATGATTTGTCGCGGTGATGCCACCACAGTATTGTCTCACACAAGTACAATATTGTGCTTTCGTCATAGTATAACTGTGTTAATATTCTTCGATTTACTTAATGATATAGAAAAACACAGTAGTTCTTGCAGTCTCCACTACATGCATATGTATATATATGGAAGGTAAGCTACATCAGCTTCAACATACAAGAGCTACTAAGGTCCTGAGATATGCTGCATCCTCTAAAATGACCATACAGTTGGATACAATTCTCTAAAACAGTTACAACAAGAAAACAGCCTTCATGAAGGTAGGATTTATTTGCAGTACCGTTGCATTAGCCTGCATTAGTTTTGGCTAGGTGTACACCCATGTTAAACAGTGGTGGATTAGGCAGAAGAATTGATATGCAAAGAGGTGATTAATTTAACTATAGAAAGCAGAAATCAGCCTTGTGTGCCAAGCATTACCATGACTCACCACCAGATTTATTAAACAAAAGCATGTGTATGCACAGCTTTAGAAATCTGATGAAAACATCTCTTTGTTTGTGCAGGTGTTGACTGTCCTCCGGTCCTCTGTGTTCCCTACTGATACAACAAAATGCACATATATAAAGAAATATCCTCTGTCAGAATTTACAGTACGAGCGAGGAAATTCCTGAAGGTGTTACCGGACAAAAGAGGCCATGGCGACACAAAGAATCAAACCCGTATATGTTTACAGATTACCAGTAATGGCCGAGGGAGGGCCCCCAGCCCAGAAATTGTACAATCAAGTGAGACGTTAACATCAATTGTAGCCTTCACAGACAAGCTGCCCTCAGAGATGTGTAAAAAAAAGGGACAAGGAAAATTAAACACACACTTGATGGGAGAGAAATTGCCCCCCGTTTGCAGTGTCGCAGCCATTTCACCTCAGCAAATGAGCACCTTTAGCTGAGGGTTGGAAAAAAGAGAGACCTTTAAAAAAAAAAAAAAAAAAAAAAACTAGAAATCTTTTTCCTTATTTCCCTCTCTGTCAACCTTGGCCGAAGTGCTATTCTGTTGTCTGTCATCAGCTTGCTCTATTACTGTCATTACAGCAATCGTCCCCGGCGGTTAATGTGTTTGTCTATGTACACAAGTCAGAAGCGGCCGCAGTTGAATGACACCCAATCTACATGCTGCGGGATTGCCTTTGGTTTGAAGGGAAATGGGAACCTGCCTTCTTCCTCTTAATCAGACATCTTTGATTGATCCGCCCCTCTCCTGCCTGACACATGGGTGCACACATACTCGCACACTTTTGCTGACTGACACGCGACGAAACACCTCTCCGACCTCGCCCTCCTCCCGTAACAGCTATAAAGATGTGTTCAAGCATCACGCCGAGCGCCAAGGACGACTGAAGGCTTGACAGGTCGACTCTCGGTCCTTAATGGGCAAACACGCGTCGCCTCCATTTTTTTCAGCACGGCTCTGAACCCACAGGAACTTGCGGGCTTGGAGATGAAAGGCAAACAGCGAAGACAGGCTCAACGGGGAGTCTCTCGCCGCTCTCCTTCTACTTCTCGCCGCTTCAATCTAAGGTTCAAGTGGGACGGTGAAGAACAGAGGGGGAGTGCACCTCCAGAGAGCGCCCGCAATGAAAAAGTGCACGAATCGTCCTCCTAAGGCTTCTTCCTCTTTCTTGGCAAGTTGATTCGCAAGCTGAAGTAACACACTGCCCACACTGTTAGAGAAATGGTGTGTGTTTTCCGAGGGAATCCAGTCCCCTAGGACTCCAGGGTTTTCCAGGCAGACAAGTGGGCTTTCCACAGATTTGTGTGTGTGTGTGTGTGTTCAGAGTGAGCTCACGCGCTGGGGATATTTTTCATCCACGCAGGCCTCAGGAAGCAGTGGTCTGGCCGGGGATCAGCAGTGCGCCTTAGGAGACACCTCTATGGGAGCAGTGTTTGGCCACTGGAACGAGTCTCTCACAAACACACACACAAACACACACACGCTTTATTTCAGTTACCACTTCACGTCCACACACAAACTCACAAAAACTCTAACGGACATGCGCGCACACACAAATGCACGTCCCTGACCACCGTCTAAACACACACGTACACACACGCAGCCCGACCACAAACCATATATCACATTACATCGCCTCAAATCTCATCTGAGGCCCTCCAGAGGATGGAAAAGTATCTGATCTGGGCAGAGGTTAGCATGTGGGCGTCCATGGTGGAAGGGCTCAGCGTTAGCCGGAAGGAGAGATTCCCCCCCGTAACACAACTAAACAAACACCTAATTGCTGCTAAAATAAACATTTTGACAAGTGTCTCTGCCAGCAGGGAGAGTATACGCGGAGCTATAAATGCAGAAGACACTAAATGAATCTGCGGTTCTTAAAGCTCCTGCGGCTTAACTCCAGCCACTTTAAACATTATAAGAATTAATAATGATTCTGGACAACAGCCAATCACCAATCGCTTCACTAAAATAAAGAAGGTTTTCATTGTGCACGGCCGCTTTTCCAGTCCAGCCGGGCCAACAGATGCTCCAGCAAATCAGTCACATCCTCACTTTGGCGAGAATCACACAAAGTAAGTAAGAACATAAAGAATCCAATAAAACACAGGTGAAAATCTGAGTGTGTACAAAATGCACTTAGACTCTGAGGATGAAGAGAGCTGATTTGTTTTGTCGCAGATGTTTTGCCAGAAATATTTCATGTTTCCATCAGAAGTATATTCACGTCAGGGTGTGAAAGCTTCTCAAACTCTCAGCCTTAACGTCAGAAGAGGTGAACACTGGGAACCTTTACGATGATCACTGAGCTGAATTTTTATGGCAAAAATACCAAATATGCACTCATCCCAAATTCCTGCATCTGTTCTCTGTTTAAAAGAAGATATTTTGGGTTTTGGGCTGCCGGTCAGACAAAATAAACTACGGAAAATTTTTCTTTCTCTGTGTGCAGTCCTCTTGTTGTGCTGTAACACAAAATGCAATAAGTTAATAACAATCATAATAAATGATAATGAAAAAACTGGCAGTATTATTATTATTATATTTGGTTGGGCTATTACTTAATGTTTTACTGAACTGACAGGGGGATATAAGCACAGTGTCCCATTTGGAGCAGGCTAAACAGGACCTCAGCATTTATTAAGAGGAGACATTGTGTGATAAGAGACAAAACTTTGTCTGCTCATGATGTGTGAACACCAAAGAGCGACTTCCCTTTCTCAGATTGGTTACCTTGAAAAAGAGTTTAAACTAAACTAGTACTGTTACTCAGCTTGTGACCCTTCAGCCCCCAGGTTGTGAACCAACACAATAAACACGCTGCACAAAAACGCAGAGTCTATCTACGTTAATAAAATGTTGCATGCAGCGAAACTAAAGTAATTACAACGCAAACGTCAGAGCGTCACAATTCAGCTGACAGTTGCATATTAATGGCGCGTGCTCCAGGGGGGTTAAAGCCATTCGGTTTTAAAATTAAACTGCAGTTTGATTGCTTTTCTCCCACTTCCACTGCCTCAACAGGCGAACACTATTCCACACAGAGCCCTAATATTGATATCACACAATTGATATTAATGAAAACATATGGAAGGCAGCTGCGGCGGCACATTCACCCACCGCAAAAACGTACACAAGGCGTTCTCTGCGAAATGAACCAAAGCCCGGCAAGCGCTTTGAAATTAAACGCTATGATTTGTTTGCGGCGCGATGCATTACACCTGTTTGTGTGTTTGCTCATGTGTGCCGAAGACGCGGCTAATGAGGCATTACTGGCGAGGGAAACCCAATCGATCGAGCGCTGTCGCCGGACAATGCTGATCAATTGTACTGTATTGACTGCATTTCCCTCTCATTAGCGTCTTCGAGGTGTGTGTGTGTGTAGCGGGGGAGGTGATGTGTGTTTTGGGTAAACACACTCAGGTGGCGGTGCAGGCCCGTGCCATGTCTCTGCTGTGCTATGTAGGCTGGTAGCAGGCATGGGGGCACTGATTACTCTTATTAACACGGAGGGTGTCAGGCACCGGTCCAAATGGCACCATGGCGACTGTTAGCTCGCTTTACACACACACACACACACACACACACACACACTCACTGCAGGGGCCCGCTCAAGTCAAGAGCCCGAGCCAAGAGTCCCAGCTGAACCCTGCCGTTAGGCCCGATGTGTTGCCATGAGCTCAGGAGGAGATCTTTGTAGTGAGCTGTCAGAGTTTTAACGACTAATATATTGTTGCCTCGTCACTCTCTGAAGCTGTTGTCTCCGATGCCATTCCAAAAAAAAAAAGAAAAAAAGAAAAAAAAACAGCTGCTTTCTGCCAAATCCCGCAATGAATATTTTAGCTAGAGAAGCTAAAAAGACAGTGGTTTTCTCATTTTTATATTTTGGATCAGGGCTACCCTCCTTTCCTCTTCCTTTTTGTTTTTTTTCCCCATCTCCCTCTGTCCCCACCCGCAGCTGACCATTGAAAAACCAACCCATGAAGCCATTTAGAGGCTTTTTGGTCCACGGCCAAGTTTCACAAAATGCTTTCAACTCTGTGAATTCACAGTGTACCACTCACCCACTGGCAGATACCGAGCCAGGGTTCGTGCATTCATACTGTTCATTGTGTTGATTTCTTTATTATGTTGTTTTTTTTTTTTTTTGCAGGGTTGAAGAGTGCACCGCTTCGCCGTTCTTAAACCGCAGTCTAACATCTGCAGCGCAATTTAAACAGATACACCCCGCAACCGAATGTTTGTTTTATCAGGGGTTTTAGGAGGTGATAATGTCACACGCTCTCATTTTGTTGTCAGTCTTCCAGCCTGGCAGCGCGGCCCTCCTAACCATTTGTTCCTCCCCTGAACAATGTTTCATTAACTTTTGTCAGCAGCTCTCCTCTAGAACCAGTCGCGGTCCTCTGAAGTCAAACGTGTCCTTGTTACTCCCTCCTTTCCTGTCTCTCTCTGATGGCATTTAGCTCATCGCCAGAGCACTTTAAAACACCGATAGCGCTCAAACTCACAGATTACTTGCGTGCTGCATTGGTTCCTTTTTGGGAAATGACACTTGACCTCATGTCTGTGTGAACTGGTTGTGTTTTACTTTGAAAAGGCACTGAAATTTGTTGGTAAAATAAAATTAAATCAATTTGAATGTATGTTGACATGTGAACTATTGCCAGTCCAGCCTAAAATAGAGGTTGACACCAGGAAATATACATAAATTGTGCAAGTGTTAGCATTTTTCTGTGATTTTATATGGATGTCACTGCTGTCACGAGTAGTTTTGCAGCTATTTTGCCCTTAGTGAGTTGGCCTGTGCCGTTAACAGTGTTGAGAGGGTTAAACATGAGCCAGTTTCTACCCAAAATAAAGCAGAAATAAGACTGTTAAAACTTCTTCCCCAAGGATAAGTAATGGATTAACTCAGCAATTTAGTTGTACATGTGAGCACTTGAATCACTTTGCCAGTGGATTTTAATCTAAGTTTCATATTAGTGTCTGCAGTTTGACTGCAGGGTGAAGTGAGTTTAATGAACCCTTCCTGAACTCATTCACTACCACCGGACAGCCTGCCAGAATTTACTTACAGAAAAGAACGAAGCTTCCCACCACGCTCGCTCAGTCAAACTATTTTTATCCCTGCTTACAAATAAACTACAACTGCTGCTACTAATTCTGGGATATTGATTGATTTTGAAAGGCAACTTGGGAAATGTAGTAAAAATCACCAGCTCAAGGAGGATGAGAGAGAAGGAGGTGCACCAAAGCTGCACTTCATCACAGAGTAACTCAGAGGGGAACGGCTGACAATTATGGTCGTGTTCGGCTCCGAGACAGAAACAGTGAAGTTTGGCTGCAGTTGGAAGCTCCCAGCAGGCAGTGTGTGTGTGTGTGTGTGTGTGTGTGTGTTTAACTTAGTGTGAAGTAGGGCGTTGCTGAAAAATCAAGCATGCAATGCTCAGCAAACCTCCCTCAGATAAATAAACGCTGTAAAAGAAAAAAAAAAATGTATAAGATGCGATGTTCGTCACAGCCTCCTCCATGTTGGCTCCACAGTGCCTGTATCAGGAGAGCCCAGCTCCCCGACTGTAAGATGATTGGCTTCCACAGAACTTATTAAACATAATTGCAAACTAATTAGTACAGCGATGGCTTGGCACCTCCGTCTAGTGCCAGACACTCGATGTGGGTTTACAACATGCATTTAAATTTTACACTAATTACCAATCCCTGATTAATTCATGACCGGGGTGTGCTTTATAATAGTTATTAATAGGGCTGTATAGATTAGATTAAGAATTAATTTCCAAATAAAAACCTGGCATTACATGCATGGGGAAAGCCATGTGTTGCAGAGCGACCTGTGCACACTGATGTATGTGTTGTGTCACAATGCATTGGCAAAGCACTTTGATTTAACAATCGCGTTTGCTTTTGTGGGGCGGCAATTTGTATGAAATCACTTGATCTAATGAGGATTTGCTTCAAACTGCTCGTCTAATGAGCGTTTGCGTCGAATCTGCTGTTGAAACAACCGACTGCACCCACAACACGTTGCTAATAACACAAAGAAAGATTCAGAATCCACTCCTCGCGGCTTTACCTGCAGCATCCCCCCACCTAATTATGCCGAGTTCAAAACAGACTGCGCGCAACATATCGTCCTGTCATTGCGCCGTCTTCCACCCTGGCTGGGGGTCGTTAGCGTCGAAACCAAAGAGCCCTACTGGGTGGTGACCTGCGAGGTTCTCCATCTTGCTCTTAAGGGATTAATCCTGGCCCACACTCCTTGTCCTTCTCTCCAACAACTAATGGTCACAGCATGGACCTCACAATGCTTCCCTAATTTCCACTAATTGAATGGTCGTTAGCAGCCACGGGCCCTGGCGCTACAGCACGATGTGTGAGTGTGTGTGTGTGTGTGTGTGTGCAAGTAGACGGATCTGCATCTTCATCTGACTACACGTTTGCCTCCACATGCGCGCGTATCAGAGTGTATTTGCTCTGCATCAAATGGCCTGGCACCGTTCGGAGGGCGTGCAGGGCACCGGTGGCACAGGGAGATCATTAATTCGCCCTGCCTCTCTGCACGGCTTATTTTGATGTTTTTGTAATGAGCGCCTGCTAGGGAGGGTAAACAGCGAGAGTCGTCGCGGCCCCTTTGATGTCAAATGATGTGAGAGGCAATGAGGGTGGAAAAGACGTGGAGGAGCAGGTCTGAGGAAGGAGTGGATGCTGAGAGGCCCGCGAGGAGCGGCGAAGATGAGGAGAAATCGCTCCTGGGTTGAGTGGCTGCTGGTGATTTCCTGTCACACACACACACAGGAAGGTGTGAAGAAACAAAGTTGTGTGTGTGTGTGTGCGCTTGTCATGGCTCAGCAGTGCGAGTGTGTGTCTGTGCGAGCTCTGGCTTCTTGCCCGTTCGAACTAAAGGAGCCCCAAGATACGTAACATCTCTTGAATTTGGAATGAACGGGGATTAAGTGTTGCTTTTTAATTGTAAAATTTAGTCATTGGTGGGGCGATGAACCAGCCTTCACATCTCAACAGAGATTGAGTTCTCATAGAGATGTAGACTTGGACTTGCACTTGACTTACCTGAGAGTTAACTACCCAAACGAAACTTGAAAGCAAGTTTTGATGGTAAAATGAACAATAAAGTAAAATATTCAGACTTATGCCTTGAACTTGGATTGGCATGGAATTTCAAGTCCAAACACACAGTCCACTCTTTCTGGGAGTTTTAACTGTATTGCACAGACATCGTCAGTGTATGGAGTAATTAAGATCACGTGATAGGGTTAAAAATGCCTGAAAAATCGAGTTAATGGACCTTGAGTTAGGATATTTTGGGAATTTCAATATAATACAGTAAAGACATGAAATCTCATGCTTTACTTTAAAGTTAGTTAGCTACTGAGCTTGCACATCCATATATGTGTATATATATATATATAACACTATATAACTAATATGTATAACATATATATATATATATATATATATATATATATACACAACAGGCCAAACATTTGGAAGCAAGTGTTCACAATGCCTTTCTTAAAAACCAGCATGAGTTCATATGTATTTTGGGATGTATTTACTGCATGATCAGGCTTTGCTTTCATTGATATACACCATTTTCCTCAATTTACCTTTAAGGTATACATTGATGTTACCAGACCATCGCTGAATAAATATCAACAATAGAAAAGAAGGGCTTAGCTTTTAGGGTTGAGAAGATTTGCAAGAGTCACAACTTCAGTGCAAAAGTAAAAAAAAAAACAAATCAGTTTGCATTATTCACTTTGACTCTTTGGCTTTTGAAGAGGCTGCATACAAAAATCCCAATAAATCTCAACTGCGTTCAAATCTCTGTCAAACTACCACAGAAATGGCTAGTAAAGAAACAAGAGAAAGAAAGCAAAGTCTAAGCAAGAAGTTACTCTTTTTTATTATTTATTATTTATATAATAATCATGTTTATTTTGTTGCAAAGTATACCAGTGAAACTATGATCTTTTTTTGTACAAATCTTGATCTTGCTTCCAAACTTTTGGCCTGTAGTTTGTATCTGTGTAATGTGCATTTAATGTGGAAATGCACTGATGAAGAAAAAGATATTAAGCACACCTGGAGTTTGTATCACTCTCTCAGTCCTGATACTTGATTTAAGGCTTGTTGTAACAGGGATTTATTATAGTCCCTTACAAGGCAAAACTGATGGGAACACATGCAAAATAGGTTTGAGGAGACATGCTAACAGGCATGTTGATCGCAAGTTGAAATTATGCTGATGAGCAGAGCGAGTGAGTTAAAATACTCCTTGAATGAAAGATTTTCCTAAAAGTTGACAAAGCTTTGCTGTACCTGTCTAAAACTAGCCTGATAAATAAATATCGTCCTCATAGACTCTAATTCTGCCCATAAAATTTCGAGGTCCCATGTATTTAGAGGTGCACGGAGGTCTGTCTGCAGGTGTCGAACTATAACTGTCTACCTTGTCGAATGCGTGTGTTTGTAATTCCACTCACGAGCTCGCACAATGAATTCAAAGTTCCAGGTAAAATTGCAACATTCACTTCCAAACTCTTCAAGTAAACAGCTACGGGGTAAGCAAGAATGATTACTTAGAGTGGGAGATTGACAATTTTCTAATGTTGAATTTGTTTCATCCCTGCCTGCCCCCGACTTGCGACTCCGCGTCTCCATGGAGTTTAATTTTAGGTCAGGGAATATCGGTGGGAAAAGTGGGCTCTTGAGGCCGGGGTAACTTACCGAGAAGGTTTCGCGTGACTCTGATGTCCTTTCAATCACTCGTCTCCCGCCACACAACACTTCCCTCTTTCTCTCGGCCATTTTTCTTTTGATTTCCTCCATTTGTCAATCTTTCTAGTGTTTCCACTTGTATCTTTTCTATTCCACCTCCCTCTCCTCTTTCTCCCCCATCCTCACTGCACCACCACCGACCACAATTAGACCCCATCCTCGGCTGTGTACCGGTGTGGCGTGCTGGGGCCCCAGCCGAGGGTGGCATCTTGACAGTTTCCTGTTATACCGCGAACAAAAGGACCTTTTTGAATGATGAGCTGTTATTATGTAAATGGCCTCTGACTGATAGTGTCTCAGCGCGGCGGAGTCCCAAAGTCCAGTTGACGGCGGCGGCGGAGGCTGCTGCCATGATAGTGATCATTTTCATGATTGCGGGGACCTCGGAGAGGGGCGAAGTGACTGGGGGGTTACATTGGATGAGTAGGTCTGTTTACTGCTCGGTGACTGACCCCCATATGAAAAACACAGCTCTGTGCTCCCCTCTCCCTGTAATGGATTGACTTTGAGCGGTATGTTTCAGACGTACTTGCGCTGAAGGTTAAGAAGTTGTTGGTAATTTGTTTCACGAGAATCACATGCAAGAGTTGAATTGAATCGCTTCATGAGGAATGCACCACTACTTTTGTAACTCAACTCTTACTAAAAGACAGCAAAGTTTTTGACTTTTACTGTGGCTGTACTGCCTTTTATGATGCACATGCGTCATTCATCCGGGTGTGCAGAGTTTTGTTTTTAGTGTATTGACAACACATAAACATTTGCACAGCAAGATAGAGAGATTTCCTTTCTTGGACATTACAGCAACAGTGTAACTCAGTGATTCACAACCTTTTTTTGCCATGTTACCCCCTGAAAACAAAGCCATGTCTACTCGTGACCCCTGATCACAGGTTAGGCTATACATAAAGAGCCATTGTTGCTATACACATACATTTATTTAGGAAAATATCTTTGTTTAGAGGGGAAAAAGCTCAAATCAAGCTCTCAGTCAACTTGTTAGCGGTCTCATTTAACTCCCAGCCCACTGGTGGGGGCCCAATTCCCAGGCTGGCAACCGCTGCTCTAACTTCTGTTTTTGGATTGCAGCAATAAATTGGCAGTTCAGCTGGCATACAGTGAAAAGTGCAACTTCTCAAAGTAGCACAATGCCTGTCTGTTTCATGAGTCTAGAATGAGATGCTTCAGTAAGACATGATAATATTGTTGCTGCATTCCTGTGGGCAAAGAGCTGTTTTTAATTGATTTTCTGTAAATAAAATCTAGGAGGCCCTACAGCAAAGGCCCAGCGCGCAAGGATGTGCGTGCATCAAAGCACAATCTAGCCTTCTGTGTATCTTTATTGTGTGTGTGTGTGTGTTTGTGTGGATGTCTTTCAAAAGCATATGTGTGTGTGTGTGTAGGCCCGTGTGGTTGTGGTGACTCACTCTACCTGACCTCCGCACTGCCCACACACACAAACACAGAGAAAGAGCCGGCTCCAGCTTTGTGCTTTCTCATCAGCCGACCTCTGACCCCTGCCAGCAGCCTCTCCGGCGTGGAGCTGAGCCGTATTAACCTAGACCTCTTCTGTTTCCAAGCACAATCATCCGTCCGCATAACAACCGTGGCCGCCGAATCCGTCGCACTGCCTCTCCCCGCCATCATGCAGGGTAGATGTGTAATAATACATGCACGCTCACACCGCAAATAGGCGCCACGCCGCGGCATGGCACACCTTCCTAGCAGGGAGATCAGAGAAGAAGAGAGAGGGCGGTGATGAATATGAGGAAGGGGAAGGTGGAGGGAGGGGTGGTAGTCAATGGAAAACGGAGGGAGAGCGCGTGAGAAAGAGGTGTTGTTGTAGACGAGGTGTGTTCATATTCTTCACTTCATTGGGTCTCATTATTCCCCAGCATGGGTGTTGAGAGCATGTCCATGTATGATTCATCCAGAAGCACCTCAGCGTGGCTCAGGGAAATTACCATGCATGCTACACACGCACCGAGTATACAAAATCTTAATAATATTTGCTCTTCCCCAAGAAATACACTGACCAGATGAGTCCAGGTGATGATTTCATATTGAATTTGTCATTTAAATTCGCTTCAGCATACGTAACCATGACCAAATCTGCACACTCAGTTTCTAGTTAACGAGATAACATGTTTTGTTTTAACGGCACATTTTTCCAACCGATTTAATTTTAACAAAGCAGCTACTTGAGTGTCAGCTGCTAAGTGGCGTTGCATTCAGAATCCTGAAAACATTTAAGTAAAAACGTCATCTTATTCTTAATTATGAGCGTCTGTTTTAGACAAAAAATGTAGCACAAATACTATCTGAGCACACTGCAGTCATGTTTTAACCAAATGGGGAAAATAATGAGGGGAAAAAAAACCCCAAACAAAAGTAATCTGACTACTTGTGTCATCTTCATTCCTTTACTTAAAGCAGCTCAGTGTAACTTTTCATTTTGTGTTGATTTTGGCTGATTCTGGTGGTCCCTGTGGACAAAGGCAGCAGTGTTTCGCCCGTCGTGAGGTAGCATGTTCCACTTCACCAGAAGGAAAGTGGGAAAAAGCTCCAGAGGATCTTCGGTTAGCGGGTGAAGTAACTTAAATCGAGTGAGAACACACCCCTGCACAGTCTGATGTTGCAGAAAAATCCAAGCCAGTAGCCAGCATAACTATTAGAAACTAATAGAAACAGACAGTCTTCTCATTGTTGGTCTTGTTTGCTTATGTAGATCATATCGAGGCATCAGTATTAAAATGTTTCATACCCAGCTAAAAACTCCACAGAGTGCTTTTAACATATGACCTGCTGAAACTGGATATAGAGGTCACATATAACAGAGGAAAAATGTTGTATTTTATCTGTTATAGTCTTAAGTTAAGCCACTGAAATCAAAATCAGATGTTGCAAAAATCATTATTTATTATTTTACAGGCATAGTTATTTAGATCCCCAGAATAATTTAACATAAAATATATAAATATATCAATATAAACACAGCGCTGGTGCAAAATACTTTGCATATGACATTCAAATAATGATGAAATACACTGGTGGAGGACATAAACGCCGCACTTCTCCATTTCTGGGAATGCTTTGCCATTTAGCACCGTCTGGGTCGCACCTTCGACGTTTGACAAAGTTCACGCAAGGGCATCTGAAGTCATCGAGACACTCGCAAGCTGCCTTTTGTCTGGAGGGTTAACTTTCACAGACACTAGGTAACTTACATCAGCAACAGGATTCAAATTAAATATTAGATTATGGTACATGCTTCATTTTTTTGTCTACTCTCTGTGGCACAGTATATGATTCCTTCCATGCATCCATTTTCTGCTTCTTATCTGGGGTTACGTCCAACTTGTACGAGAAGAAACATGATCGCACAAACAAAACTCATCAAAAATGTCGTGGGAATTATACACTTTGCTGCGTTTTGGTCATAAGTTGCACTCTGGAGCTTGAGTTTTGCTCGTCCAGTGGTCACCGTTGTCAGCGGCATTCACTAAAGTCATGACATTAAAGTTTATCCAAAATGAATTGTTCATTTTTAAGCTTGCAAAAAGCAGAATATTACAACCACTGCTAACCTTGATGATACAAATTTTTTTTTTAAAAATACCCCAAATGAAAGATGAGCAAACAATCAAAACAAATCTTCGCGGCCTCGCCTCCTCACCGATCGACACCGCGCTCCCACGCAATCACAACACACTCACCTGCCGATCCTCCTCCGCGCCACAAAACACACCTGTCATCTTACCCAATACTTACGCCGCATGCGGACCTGGACACATACATGCAGTACCAACACACACACACACACACACACTCTCTCTCCCAGCCAGACCAGTATTTATGAAGCTGCCTGCCTGCCTATCTCTTCCCCAGCCCGGGCGAATGATTTTCTTTGAGTGCTGTAACTATCATGTCACACCATGTTGTCATTACAGTGATTGCCGACGGCCCTGATAACCTCCCCGCGGTGATTTGTACCATTGAGGAGTAGTTTCATTTTTCTCCCTTTCTCTCCGCGCTCTCGTTCTCTCCTCTCATCTTGATTGCGGCGGCTCCCATCAGCACCCCTCGCCCTGTTTGTAGTTTTGCGGTGAGAGAGATCTCTCCTCGGCGCGCAACATTTCATCTGCCAGCCGAGGGGAGACGCAACTCCATCATCCCTCCTCCGCCGGGCTCCCTTCAACCCCACCTCCTCTCTCGCGTCACTCTCTCCCCCCCATCTCCCTTTTTCTCCTGTCCTCTCGCACACTCCAGCTCAGTCATACCTCCCTCCCTCCCCCGTGCCTTTTCACTAAACTCTTTACCCTGTACCTCACATTCCCTCTGTCTTTCTCCGTATCCCCTTTCATTTCACAGAAAGCATCAGCCATCTCCTGGCATGATACGGCTTGCCATCAGCGCTGTTTACCGCCCGCCTTTGATAGAGGAATCGGCTCTCCCCTCCCTTTTCTCTCCCTCTTTTTTTCTTTGTTTTCTCCCCTCTTTATTTCTGCCTCCCCCTTCCCCAACACACACACACCCCTCCCTCCTCACGTAAGTTGTCATTTGTTGCCCATTGTCTCGGTGGTATTTAGTGGTGGGGAGATTAGGCAGCTGTGAATGGACTGCAGCTGTCTGTGCTGGATTAGGGGAGTTTAATCAAAGTATTTTCTAATGCGCCTCGTAATGATGATCCATAGGGACGGAGGCTCTTTAACAGATAATGATAGCTAGGCTGGCTGCCGGAGATGACTCGCTTGGAAGCACCACAGTCGCCGTCTTATTGTTGCTTTATATAGGCCCGGGCTTTGCTATAAGAATGTGCTACACAACAGTCAGCTAGCCAGAAATAGACACCTTCCAGGAAACAACAGGAGTTAGCTGGGTGAAGGAAGCTCCAGAGGGTTCGCTTTGACTCGCTTGAGCGTCGCGCTACTTTTGTTTTTCCATCTTCAAAAGTCACTTTTTGATGCTCTGACACAAATCTTGTCTCCGTGTAAGCGTGATAACAGTGGAAACAGGTGTTGATTGGCCCCTTCCAGTTACAACTTTGGTGTTAATGATATGCCTCCTTCGCTTGACACAACCAAACTATTGTTTGTGTCCTTGGCTTTCTTCTGGACTTGGCTTTCCTCAGCGTGCGTGGCTTGTTGGTGGCAGAAAATATGATTTAATAAGCTTCTTACTCCGTCTGCAGGCATCTTCATATTTAGTTTTGGCTTATCTGCAGGTGAGCTTATTCAGCAAAAATGCATTCATTTAAATCAGAAACTATTTGTAGATTGTTCATCTGAGTTTTAAGGCACTTGGTTTACATTTCCAGTGTTGTACAGAGCAGTGCTGATATTTTAATACTAGTGCAAAAATCTGAACCAAAAATTAAGTTCAAAGCAATAAATTTACATTAATGTACTCGACTCTCAATCTCAACCTCTCCTCAGAGAGCACAAGTTAGAAGGGCATATTGATTGGAATAATTCAAAAGAGAAAAGTAGATATTTGAATACAGTTGTCTGGCATCCTGACAGTGGAAGAATTCATTTGGATAGGATATTCAAAATATGGCAAAAGTGTCAAATGCATCTTGAACTGAATTCCAAACCAGCCAGCAAAACCAGTGCCAGGGGTGAAAGAGGAGAAATGTTACCCACTGAACCGAAAAAGATGGAGGAATACTTTATGTATCACAGCGTTCATAACGTTTTAATTTATCTTTTAAATGCTTAGTGATGACTTTATACAGTACGCTCTTGATACATAATTGGTCCTGCAGAATTAAAGTTGAATTTTTCTTGAGGCGTCCACAACCTTGTTACACTTCCAAAATATATCAGAAAAAGTCAACTTTTAAACTCAACGCAGCTGATAAAACAATACAAAATAAAAAAAAAAAGTTATTGAAAATGATTAGATAGTTACAAACCCTATAAAATATTTCATGCACAACACACTACTCAGGTTTTTTTTCCTTTTTTTCCCCATTTAAACAGGATGGTTTCTTTAGATCCTAATCGTTCTTTCAATCAAAAGTCTTGCCCATAATGGAAGGAAAACGAATCACATATCTCACAAAATCCTAGAACATCACCGTACAGTAAAGAAACGGAGGTGGAAAGTTTATCCTCTCTTTAAGATGAGAATATTGATTTCATTTGACCCCATCAGTAACACAGATATTTGTCTTCCCACTGAATTCTGCTCAAGCGAAGGAAACCACTGACGCTCTATGTTGTCAGCTACTTTACCACGTCTGCTTGTTTGCATCTGAAGAGACACTGGCGACTGTTTGATAACCTTAAATCTAAAAGCAATCGGCGTTGACATGCGTCAGAAGCGCTGACAGACGGCGCCGCACGCCACATGAAGGCCGCTTGCGTTGGCATTAAAACACAACATGTCGTCTTGAAGATTATAGCTCTCTCTCTCTGGATAAACGGCTCCGAAACGCCACTTTACTCATCCTACTCCAGCCTCACACACAGTTACAGTCCGGGGGCTATTAATAGACTCATCTACCTCTTCAAGGACACTCAGAGTTGTTCAACCTTCACTAGTAAACACTCAGGAAGTTCTTTAGAGTCTGATTGTATACTTTGACATTTTTACTTTTTTTTTTTTTCGCCGCTTACATCGGGCTCTGGTCATGTTCGCCCACTGCAGCTTGAACTTGAACTGCAGAAAGAAGTTGGGCTTGAAAGTTTTTTTTTTTTTTTCTAAACTGGAAACATCAGAAGGCCGCGGAGGTAGACTTAATACCATTAAAGGAATATAATATACTACACGCCTTAGATTGCTGGGACTATTTTCAGCGGGAAACAAATATTTATCTGACCCTTACATTAAAAACTGCATTCAGGTAGACAACAGTAGTATGTGTAGCTTCGATCCCCATTGCACACTCATATTAAGCATGGCTGCCTTGGGGATAAGGTGTATGTCTCTACTGGAGGTAGAATGGCCTTTAAATGAGAACAGAAACCAAATTAAAACCTCAAAAACTCAAATCCACCTCTTCAAGGGTCTGGTCTGGGTAAACCGGATGAAATGGCACCCCAGCAGAGCCGGCATATGGAGCTGATCATCTCACAGCCAGCTGACTTCATTTTGCCCCTTTATGACTAATCATTACAGCCAAAGAGAGATGATACCCACAGCAATGGGGATACCATTACCAGGGTCTACGTCTGCTGGCCTTGCAAAGGTGTGTTGACTGCGTCGTAACGTGCAGGTGAAATGTTACCCTTATTTGACCTGCAGACAGCAGTATTCTCAATGCTAATTTGAAAACAACCGGGAATCCATTCTTTTGTTTGCCGACTCTTTTTTTTTACCCTTACGTATTTCCACCTCTCACAAGAAACAGAAAAGAGGTAAGTAGTAGTAGTCAGGACAGCTCCTCCGTTCTGACTATCTGCCTTATCTACCTCCAGTATTTTGACAGTGCGGCACAGCGTGTCTCAAAGAAATTGTGTCTGTGCAAAGGAAGTGGCGGGGAGCTGGCGCGTCTGGCGCTAAACTCACAGCAGAGCACGTCGTGTTGTGATATGACCCGGCGCTGACTCGGAGATGATGGAAGACAAAAAAACTCACACTGAGACGAGAGAGAGAAGGAGGGAGACGGAGGAGGAGAGAGAGAGAGAGAGAGAGAGGAGGGGTCTTTTAAACTCGAATGTTGCTTCGCTTCCCAAATAATGAGAAGAGAGAGAGAGAGAGGGGAATCAGAGATGAAGGGAAACCGCCTCTCCGTGGCTTCCTCCTCCCTCCCTCCCGAATGCACGGAGGCCCCATGCTGCTCAAGACAGATGCTGGGGGAAACAGCGAGGCATGTTGCTACTGTGGCTTGTTTCTCAATCAGAGGCTTAACTCCACACCTAACACACACACGCACACACAGCATCTCGTCACAAAGATAGGATTCGATGCGCACGTACACACTCACACCCACACACACACACATCCTGATAATATCCGTTGAGATGTGAGATTAAAAACGCTATAGCTCCACCTGTTCTTTGCCATAACAGGTGCCTGTGATAATTATTTCACCTCTCTCTGATGAGCCCGGCTCACACAAGACAGCATGCAACTGTAGCAACCAGAAAATTTCATTAAACTATTGCTTTGTAATTACTGCATTAGATTTCTATTTGATCCCTTTATCTGCGCAAATACAGTTTTCCTGCCAAAATGAACGCCATAACGCTCCGTTCTCCTCCCCCCCCCCCTCCAGGAGCCGACAGATGGTCACGAGTCAGAGGTCACTGTCTGGCTTTGAGGTAACAGCCATCTTTAGGAGGGTCAATCTGTGCGTTCAATAAGCCGCGGACCTGGCGAGTGCGCAAAATTGATTCAGTCCTCAGCGGCGCGCTGCTGGGAGCGGCGCCCCCGCCTCGTCTTGGTTATCAGTAACAGCTATCGGCTCTAATCGGATGTCAGTCTCACGCACTCGTGGACAACGGGCGTCGTGAAATCAGACTCAGCATGCGGAGGAGGACTTGAAAAAAGGTCAAGGCGTGGCCATCTAAGAGGAAATATATATGCATGTTTGCCTAATGATGGATGGAAGACTTTGACGCTGTTGCAAACGGGGGTGACAAAAACCTTTCAAGACGCTTCCATTTGAAGGGGGGGCAGATGAAAGTCACATTCATGGCTTATTATCATTTCTTGATTGATCTTGTATAAAAGATATGATGCTCAACCTGCGAGAAACTTTCCAGGAACCTCATAATGCATCATGTTGCTCGCAGTCATCTGCATATTCCGTTTAATTTCCCATGCCCGTTTGCTAACATCACCCATTAGAAGTTGTCCTTTGCTGACCTTTGCTCTGACCAGCCTGACCTGTCTGTTGAGTTTGCTTTTAGGGACACACCTTGTTAATCATTGCTGTTACAGAACCTACGTTTTTGTTCCACTTTCGGACTTTGGTTCAGCGAACACCTTTACTCTTGAATGTGGATTTTCTGACGGTTCAGGAAGGTTTGACGTGCATTACTGAACTATCGCTTCCCTGTCACATAGAAATCACTTCTACACGTGTACAGCAGCATTCATAATATGGCATGGGTATTTGATTTGTTAATGGTGCTTTGATTAAAATTATGTAACAGACTTCTCAACCAGTAGTATTTCTGGTCTACCTTTACCATACATGTTCTTTAAAACGTCTATTTAAAGCATCAAGTGCCTGATTAATATGACGATTCTAAACATGTCAGACCTCTCTGCTGTTTTTAAATCCCTCAATTTGCTTTATTTTTGCTGTTTTTTAAATGCAGCAGAACTGAACGCAAACTGAAATGAGCGAAACTGAAATGAGCTGGTGCGTTTACTTAGCGAGGCTCTGCAGTTCACACTGTACAGGCCGCTGCATTGTGACTTTTTAGCCACAAAGGAACATATTCTCTCCTTATGCTCATAAATGAAATGGCTCTTGTTTCCTGTAGGATGCACAGAAATAACAAGGCCACGGCTGTCTTCCTCTCGCTGACCCGCCGTCCCGTCTGCGACTCTCTGAATAGATCAAGAAAGCCTTTGCGTCGGTGGAAGTTTGCAAAAATAATCTCTCACAGGGATCCTGTATCAAAAAATAATGACACGAGCACTTCGCCTTCTCTCTGTGGGCTGATGTCTGCACTTACTTTTGACTTTTTGGCTTTTGATAGCTCTGTCTGCATTGAGAGATGATATCACCGTTGCCGGCTGGAAGTGCACTCGCAAAGGGGATTCTTTTTTTTTTTTTTTCCCAGGGTGCATCGTTGATGATATACATTATAGGACTAAGTGTGTGTGGAGTATGATTCTGGTGCTGCCTCATTACTGCAGGATTACATGTGCATCCATCGGCTGAGGGGGGCCTCAGTCACTCTCCCCCCCCCACTCCTCTAATTCACAGAATGATGTAATTATCCCTATCCACCCCCCCGCCTCCTTTTTTCTCTCTGACACCTCACACACATTCTCTCAAGCACAAAAACATTCACGCTCGCAGTCACAGGTATTTTCTCTGGCTCTCTGCCCCTCTCTGCCGCACACACACACACACTCACACAGACACACATCCTTGCAAAGAGAGACTGAAGGCCACTCTCTGACAAAAGAGGAGCATTTTGTGCCTTTGACATGATCTCCCCTCCCCACAGTGGACGAGGGTCCACAAAGCCCGGCGGTGAATGAGGGTCAGCTGCAGCCTGGCCCCTGGGAGCCTCCCGTCGAGCCTTTTAATGAATGTCATTTTCTTGCATTAACCACCCCGATTGTTGGATAATGGCCTCCCAACAATAACATTTAACCAATTCCCCTGTCTTTTGGGCTGGCTCATTTGGGCCACAGCGGGGGGTGGTAATTGATTGTGTAATTCCAATCAGAGCTGTAAACAGATTGGAGGTTCCTTCAGAGCTTTCCCTCAACCCCCTCCACCCCCCACTTTCCAACATACAAACACACATATATCCATACACCCTCATACACCAGTGAAAGATTCTCGCAAAATAACCTCCCTTCCCTAAAAAGAAAAACATACCCATGTGGAATAAAAATAAAAAAAATAAAAGTTTCTTTTGGTCTTTATCTTCAGTGCAAAAAAAACATGTGGCTTCTAGATGACCCCAACTCTGTTGTGTGCTAACACGTTCCACTGCCTTTTCTCTTAACCCCCTCCCGCCTCCCTTCCTCTGCTCTTCTTTTTTCTCACATTGATTGTAATTCTCTCTCATCGTCTGCTGCACAGATCCAGAGACTTAGGAGCTGGCTGAGGAGGAGGTGAGGGGGTTAACTGCACTCGCCAATTTAGATTTACTGTGAGACAAATACTGGTTGGGCGGGGTTGGAGGGTGGCAGCAGCAGCGGGGAGGGGGTGACATGTTGTCTCCATGGAGATAAGGGGCACATTGTGCATGTGCAAAGTGCGCACATGCTCGGGCGCTCATTTCAAGACGAGTTCAATTAATTGTCACCATAAAGCTATTTATTTACTAATTGGCGTCCACAAAGAATGCTGCGGTATTTTGTGTGTGTGTGTGAAACATACACATTTACAATGTACACATTCTCCTCGTATACGTCTCTCATTTCATTCAGCTCAGCCGAGGCCTGTAATTGTCTTCTTTGGCTGTGGTGTCATCCAGGGGGGCTATGAGCTCTTGATGTTTGGTCTCATCATGCAGGAAATCTGACTAACTAGACTAGAAGCTCTTTATTTTTTTTTTTCTTGTCTCATCAGTATTGAACACTGATGATTAGTTCATCATACAGTACCTGCTCTGCACACATCTTTGTATCTGATAGCAGGTGAAATGATATCTATGTGTAAGTCTGGTATCATTTTGTTTAAAAAGTTACTTTAATTTTTTAGGACTGTTTTTACATTCAGTTTATTTGGCCCGGACTAAGGAAAGAACTATACACCGTGGCCCGGCAGCTCTTATTGTGAAGTCTCATTTCTTAAAAAAACAGAGGTGTAATGCTAAAGTCACATGTTCTTCTTCTGTATGACTGCATTTTACCTTCTCGACAGCTGTGATCAGAAAATTAGTGTAACAATGGGTGTTAAATTCATACTAATATCGCAAATCTACCATCTAGAAACCCCCGTGCTTGAGCTGCTTTACTTTTACGATTTCTTTGGAGCTGTATTGCACATTTTAGTCAATCTCGGTTCAGTACTTTCGGATTCCCACTGACAGATTTTACACCAGCATAAATGAACCACACCAAAACTGGTGAGGTGTCAAAGCGCTGTCAAGCATAGAGACTTGGTACATCCATTGTTTCAGCGTGTTTTCATATATCTAATTGGTGTTATGACGCATTGTATGTTCACAATGGCATTTAATGCTGCTGAAACAATGCATGTCTGAAAAGTTTTATTTCTCAGCTACACGTACTTCTGGTTTTTGGCATATTTGAATGACTGTGTAGCCGGCAAACACACACCATACCTGTTGCTGTTTTAGGGTTTATTGCTTTAAGTCTAAACTGATATTGTTAACACACACCTTATGAAAAATATCTGGATCTTTTTCCTTGTAAAGTTATCTACTTCTGCTCCCTCTGAAATTAAGCAATGGTCTTTACAGGTGACAGTATGTTCTCTTTACAGCTCTGACACCACACACTGATTGCCTCCAACAGCTTTTTTTTACTGTGCAGCTACACCAAAGTAAACCATCGGGATCCCTCACAGATGGTTTCTGGATAATGGCTTTCCTTTCCGTTTTTTTAGAAACAAAAGACAGTCCTCAACTTATCCTCGCCCCACCTTCCTGAGATGATTCTATTATTTTATTACGCCTCGCAGACTCGATGTGAGCCTAAAGATTTATACCGGCGCCCAATCTGCCAACGCTTAGTTGGATCTGGGTTCATTTCAGCCTCTGCCTCCACCCGTCTTTCTGCTGACTCCGTGCGATCTGAGGATGGCGAGTAAATCTAATATAAAGGCGTTATTGATTTGCAGGTCCTTAATCACTTTGATTTGGCCCAGTTTTCACTGACCCCCACTGCAGCGATGAGTTCCCCAGAGGTGGGCCTTCAGCGCCGCGGACGGGCAGACACTCGGAGGCAAATGCAATTTTTCTCCGAATGCCAAAGAGATTTAGAAATCCTATCATCAATCATCTCATCACTAATATTTATACATGTGGTGTGGCGATCGATTTTTTTTTTTTTTTATTCGGCTCATCAGTGTGCTGGAGGATCTTTATGCGTGTGTGTGTGTGTGTGTGAAAGCTGCGTCAGTGCAGAGCCTAAATTACTGCGCATAGAGAGCTTAAAAGTCCTGAACCACAGCACAAATTTGAAAGTTTTTGACTTTTAAAATTGGTCATAATAAGAAAAAGTTGATTCAGCAGAGTACTGAAGTTGTGTTTGTATTGGTTGATTATAATCAGCTTCTTCACTAACGTTTCACAGCCATTGGCTCGTAAGTGCAATTGTACGTGCAACCCTATTAATGCTCCCCGCCACAGTCGCCACAACCTCCCCCTTTTGTGGTGTTGTTGATTTAACGAAGACTTAATGTTCATATATGTTTATTAAGGGGGATTAGTTCTGAATCTCCCCTCAAGCATCAGAACCCAATCTCTGAACCACCTGGGTTAATTCTTCAATGGAAATTACTTTGATGTCGCTTTAAACAAGTGGGAAGTCGACGTATTGGTATTTTTATGTTTTAGATGCAAAGTTTTATGTATTTTCATGCATAAATATGCTAATTACATAAGCAGCTAATTGGGGTGTGAGTGTGTCAGGGCTGCTCAGTGGCTTTAATGTGCTGTTGAGACTGTGTTTGTTAGCATGGAGCATTTTGTAGCTTCGCTCATGCAAAGAGAGACCCTCTGAATTCTTTATTTCTATACAGACGGAGGTGTGTGAGTTCATGCGTGGCTATACAATTTAGACTGCTTCCTCCTGGAAATACGGATCCCAGCCCAAACCATGAAAAACAGCCACAGATCAAAAGTACACAAAAACAGGTGGATGGGGGTGTCTGCACATAACAAGAAGGTTTTCACTTGACAGCAGCAATACCCATTTATTGTAGAAAAAGTTTGATCAAAAGCAACTTTAAGTTAATAATTAACAGTGATAATCTTTGACAGGTGGGGAAAAAATAGTCTTATGCACATGGTCAAAACATACTCCGTGTATATGTTTTGTGTGTCTCTGCACAGTGCGCCCATGTGACTGCGCGAGCGGTGACTCTAATAGATGTGTGCTGCTATGTAATGGATATCATGAACCAACTGTGTCACTTGGTAAACAATGCTAATTAAGAGAGACAGTGGGATTGCCTCGCTGACCCCTCTCCCCCACCCGTGTTTGTTTGTTTTTATTGTTCATACTAATTAGGCTTAATCCCCTGTTTCTCTCGCTGTGGACTCTGACCAGCGCCGGGTGCCCGCGCAGCAGCCAATCAGGCGCGCAAGCGATACTGCGGGGTCGAGACGTAGAGGAGGGAGAAGGGGGATTGGTGTGTGCAGAAAGGGAGAGGAGGGGTGGGAGTTAAGCTTATAGCTGGGCTGGCGTGTGTGTGTGTGGAGGCGGTGGGGGGGTATCATCATGTCGGGTGGGGCCCCTGGCAGCCATTGTCTTGCAGTACAATGATACGGCTCACAAGTGAGCAGTGGGCCAATAATGAGGAGGAGGCCCCACTGAACAGCGTGTCCCTGCCAATTGTTCTGCCGCCACAGTGGGAGAATGGAGCTGTCCACACACACACACACACACACACACACACATCCATACTCCTAACACCTTCCTTGCAGTATGGCCTACTCCCACTCTCCTCTCTCCATACCACACACACACACACATATACACACCCCCCATCTCATATCTCTGACATGGGGAGTGTGTGTTCACTAATGGCTAATTAAAACAGGACTATTAATGAATGGCCAAGCAGCAGACACGATAAGGAAACTTAGAGGGGTGAATTAACACATCCTTAACATGTCATCCCAGCCAGCTGCAGCCCAGTGTGTGTGTGTGTAGCTGTTTTTTCACACTTGCACACAATATATATTTTAGACAATGGAATACACATAAAAGCACACAAACATATATTTAAAAAAGGTGTCCTGCTCCTAAAAACAGAAGATACATGAAATATTAAGCTTGCACTGATACAATAACAGTGTTAATTTGTGTGTGTTGAGTGTTTTAACTACATGAGTGTCATTATTTACGTTGATGATCTCCTTACTCCTGTGGAGCACTTTAGCTCAATGAAGGGTTTGTTTGAAAAAAAAAAAGTATTATTATTGTGATTATTATTTTAAGTAAATATAATGATTATACAGAAAAGTGAAAGTGAATCTTCATTTTACTGTTACTATCATAAGTATTATTATTGTTCTAACTTTTTAGCTACTTGAGATGAAGTTAATTGTTTTATGAAAAGGGAATAGATGGTTGATTTTGCATATATAACAATAAATAAATTCAAAGCGCGAATGAATAGGTATTCAAATTGGACCTGGTTCACACAGGAATATAAAATCTTAAGTGTAGGGTGTTAAACTTTGTTTTCTTTGGAAGAATGGATGGCAATGACAGCAATTACATTTTATATTTACATTGAAATTTGCTCCCAAAATCATTCTAATCAAGGATTAGGACATCAGATCGTGTGAATCTGATGTTACGAATGACAGAAACAGCTGTAACAGAGTCATGAGTCAAACATTAGATTTCCTTGATGTCATTAAATCACACATAAAAGACTTTAAAGTCCTTTACAGGTGTGCAAACCTTGAAGCACAGGAACAAATGTAGATAGATAAACTGTGTGTCATCACGAGGTACAAAAAAAAAAAAGTGAGAGTAACGGAGTACTGCGTGTTTTAAAACAATCCCCCCGGCCGATCACTCTCTCGGCCTCGGGGGGTCGGCCTCCACGCTGTGAGGAGCGGGGCGAGGTTGATGGGGCATGATGGGTTGCGGCGCGCAGCCAGAGGTCACCAGAAGCCATTACCGAGGGCAGGAAGTGGAATTATGCACGACTACCTGTGGGGTTGTCCCGGTGACTCGGCAGCGGTCAGCGGGAGTCACTCACGCCTCAGTTGCTGCCCACTGAGGCCTGTCTACTGGCGCCGGTGGTTGTGACGAATCTGGAGAGTGCGTGAAATGTAAAGGAAGTGAGGTTTTCTTTTGTATTTCTTATTACTGTGTGTCAGTGTTTATTAAGAGGAAATGCACTTTAACGAGTCTGTCACCTTTTTTTTAAAAGCTTTCCTCTTTTTTTAGTGAAATTGAGTGTTCCAGTCGAAAGAGCGGCACATTTTTTCGCTGCCTGTGAGTGACACTCGGGGAGAAACTGGTGACTGCTCTTCATACAGAGGCGGGCAGCAGGCGGTGCTTCCCTTTCTCACAGCCGCCACGTTGCACCGTTGAAGTGCAACTCCTCCTCGCCGCTGCGTGAAACGAACGGCGAAGGAAGGGTGTGGAGGGGGGGGTGGTGTGAGACAGAGTTCCTTTTTTTTCCGGGAGCTCAGCAGATTTAGAGGTCACGCAAGGTAGTTCTCAGAGCACGCACGCCAGCGTACGTGCACGTGCACACGCTCCTTTTCTTCTCATCTTCGCTCCCAAACACTCACACACACAAACTGTCACATTCACACAAAAAAGGAGGAGCGATGCGCAAGGGGAGGTGAGAGATCGGGGTCAGAGATGGAGGGGGGAGATGTGGAGGAGTGGGGGTGGAGGATAGAGTGAGAAAAAGAGGAGCAAAAAAAGAAAAGTGCTGAACAGATGAGAGGAAGATGTGTAATGATTAGCTACCGAGCCGGCTGGTATCAGGAGGCAGTTTGGGGCTTTATGGTCGCCTTCATGCTTCGTCAGCTTAGCCCCTCTGAACGACAGGAAAGCCCATTTTCTAGCCCGTGGCTCTGTGACCAGCGGAGGACAAACTCACACAAAGTACACCTCGCTGCTCGCACGCACTCGAAACGTTGATGTGTGTAGGAATTTCAATATCAATACATCATTGTCAAATTAATTGCCACACCTTCAGGGGATTCGCTCAAACAAATAAGGCACTATTCAAAGTTCCCTTTTTCCACACCAGTGGTGGTGTTAATGCCATTATTTCTCCAACTTAAAGGATAATTCTCCTTTGTTACAGCTTGGATTTCATTTTTATGTCTCTATATCGACTCTGAATGGAGTAAAAAAAACACAAACGATTATACGATCAGACAAGTTGTAAACAAGCCAACAGTTCATCTTAACCACTTTATATGGATGTGAAACCAAACGTGAGCTAAATGTCAATAATAATCTTTCATTCCACTGGAAAACTGTGCACACGCAACTACTGTGAGTTTGGTCGGTCAAATCTGAAGATGCAGAACGTCAGTCTGTGAGCTGTGATGGATATTTAAAACTAACAGTTGATAATTTCACCCTTTTTCCTTTGTCTTCTTTTCCAAATAAGTTTGGCTAACCTTGAGTTTTGTTTGTGTCTCTTGAACCATCTTTCTTCAATCAATGCAATCTTTTCACATCGCCTAATCTCAGAAATTAAGAGGATAACAGTACAATAATATGCCGAGATTGTAAGAAACCGGATGCCTCTCCCAAGACCGCATTTCCCAAAAATCCCTTTGTGTCTCTTATTTACGTGGTTTTCGGATTTGCTTTACTGACAAAATGCTGACAATTATTTTGTCTGACAGGTTTTCCACCTCTTTTTATTGCAAAAAAACTTTTGTTTAGGTCAGTTTATTTGCAACCGAACAGTTTTCCATATCCGACCTAAAAGCGTACAGTGTAAAGACCATTGATCTCATTTATTTGCAGCAGTTATGCTTATATCACAAGATCCATCAACTAGTGCAACACCTTTTAAACATGGGCGCGCACTGAGGTGCCAAAAAACTACACAACTGCACAAGTACCTGTGACTCACACAAACCTATGTACGCGCAGTCTGTCACACTTTCGGTGTTGACACCTCATATCCCAAAAATACACACTCCCACAAAACGCTAACAGATTGGCTGGCGATTGACGTGCACTTCTTCTTGATCAGTAAAGCTGATGGATTTAGGCAGGTCTCTCCCCGGTGGCTGTTTTGTGAGGATCGGCTCAGCAGTATTAGCTGACTGGCTGCTATTCAGAGGTCAAGGGTCGCCCTGTCTGCCTGTGCTCTCCTCAGCAATCTCCCTTTCCTCGCAGCGCACCCCCCCCCCATCCTTTATATTAAATCACACTTGACACACCTGGAGCACTGAAGTGGCCTCATCCATATTTTATCCCCGTGCTGTTTTTAATACTGCAGCACTTTTTAAGGTGGCAAAGTGATATATTTATTAACTGACCCACGCCGTAGCTGCATACACCATAAGAGAGAAATAGGGCGGGGGGATGGGAATGATCAGGTTTGTTGGGGAAATAAAATGAAAAGGAGCTGCGACAAGTTTATGAAGTACGCACAATGGCCCTTCATTACTCCCGCAAACCCCCTCCGGGAGTCTCCGGTGCCAGGTTGCACAGCTCTGCGAGTCGTGGCACTCGGCGGGGGTGAAGCGAGTGAATTGTCAGGGAGAATCTTCCTTCTGCTATAACTTAGCCCTTAAAGGTCTATTATTCCTGAAGAGGCCCGCTGCCGAAACCAGTTTACTGTCATAACTCAGGGAAGGGGGCCCTTTTCTTTCGGGTGGCAGGGGGGAAAATGTTTATGGAGGAGGTAAATAATTCAATCGGGTGCTTTATCGTGCCTCGCTGTCATTCACCTATTCTTAGGCTTTTTTTTTTTATTTTTTGGTTTCTTCTCCCTACACCATGCTCGAACAGCGAGAGGGGATGAGTACAGTTTGCCCTTTTTTAACCACAATTTTGCACAATGAAGCCCTTTAAACATACGTGGAGAGCCGGGGTTAAGTGGGGGAAAAACAGGAAAAATACCCACTTGTGTGGTGTGTGTTTGGTGCGTTAGGGTGCACACTTGTCACCTGCTCACACAGTCTCACCCAAACAAAGTACTTTTGGGGGTTTTCATGACTCACATCAGCATTGTTTCTAACCATGTTAACTTTCACACATTTTACTTTGCCAAGCCCGAAAGTAGCTTTTCGTTTTATCTGATTCACAGAATGGTTCGTTTTTGCAAAGCTGACCTGTATGGCTAAAAGTGCATGTAAAAGTAGAGATGTATCCGCACTTTATGGTCCAGAAAGGTCAGTTAATCAGCCACTAAATTGCGATTTTTAACCAAACTTTCCTCCATCCACCCCCTGAGCTCTCATTTCCTCCCTCGTTTCCTGTAGTTCGTCTCTGCTTTCCATTCTCCCCACGACTGCCCTTTACCGTCCCCTCTTCTCTGTCCCCCCCACATACCTCTCTTTCATTCTGTCTGTCTCTGTGGGGAAATATAACCAAATTAAAAATCCATAATCGTTCATTAAACACAGTTTCTCACACTCTGAAGTATGCTATTTAACAAACCAGCCCCTTCAAAGAGAGACCTAGGAAAATCTTAAAGGTTGTCTGCACTCGATGCGATTTCTTAGGTAATTATTAGTCATTAGTTTTCTTCTCCCTTATTCTTCATCATATCTTCAACGGGTCTTTGCACAACTATTGCATAAGCATGCCATATTTAGCGGTCGGTCCTTTCACCCTACACACTTTTGAATAATGAATCTGTTTACAGCCTATGTGAAACCACAGAAGTCGAACTAATGGTAAACCATGCTACCCCACACCACATGTGGTATTTTCGTTTTTTGATATGTAGCACTCAGTATGGATCTGAAACACATATTTATTTCAAATATGTACCAGAAAGTTCAGTATATAACTGGCTTAAGGTTACCATACTGTTTGAGGACGTCGGACCCCGCAGCTGCTTTCTGTCAAAGAAGTGGTTCTGGATGTAGTGTGGAAATGTTGGGAGTCGCTACCTCAAAATTTCACAATTTCAGTCAAAAAATGGACTGTCAGGTTGGGAAAACATCTTTTAGGGTCTTGTTGACAAGCGAGGTAAGACAGAGGTGCAGGATGCCTGGGCTCCCCTTCACAAACAGGGACACAAGCTGAAATCCAGACGGGGGCCCTGAGCTTTTCCTTCTCAATGAATAGACCCAGTTCAGCGGGGCATCTGATTACGATGCCCCTTGGACCTGTGGAGATTTTCCTCACAAATTCAATCAGGAGGAGGCCGGATCCAACTCTTGCTGCAGGGATCATGTGGCCCACCTCACCTGGGAACTTCTTGAGATCCCCCAGGAGGAGCTGGAGGAAGGAGCTGGAGTTGGATGTCAAGGCTGCTTGGCTATTTGCTTGGCCTGCTACCACCACAGCCAGGGATACCAATGGATTAATCTAGCAAACAGTCTATAAAAGTACCACTACCAAAGCACAATATCTATATAAGGATCCAATTATTTACTTTCGAACTTGATCTTGACTTCTATCCTTTGTCCCAGTCAGACAATCATGCTGAATTATAGTAAGTGTGTGTTGTCTGCACCACCATGCTGCTATGAATGACTTACTGTGTGACCTGCTGTAGGCGCACATCGACTGTACGAGGCCTTGTGCACAGCCTACACAAAATTTATGAATGTGTGCCTGCGTGCATCCAAGTGTTGGGAGATTGAGAGGGAAAGTGAGGGCTGCCAGCCACCGCCGCTCTCCAACAGTTCCCATAAGGTGGCCCATTGGCCCATAAATTCTGCCTGTCCTCGGCTCTAACAGGGCCCTGGCCCACAATTGTAATTCGGCCAGTGACGATCTGGTCAAAATGAAGAGGATGCCTGCTTTTTTTTTTTTTTTTAGGCTCCTTTTTGTCCTCACTAAACTCTATCAGGAACCTCCCATCTCTTTACTGACCTACCAAATGCCCAAAGCTCTTACTCCACCCTCTCAAGCTCATTTCGGACCAAGGGTGTAGGTTTCACCTCAGATCACACTGATAGCCAGCAACAATAGCCGACCTCTTCCAACTGCAGGCATGTTGGAACTTTAATGATGTTTCATATAAGAAATGTGAGTAGACATCTGAGAATGAGAAGAACTACTGGTTCCTCAGAAAGACATTGCCAAGCTGAAGTCTGGATTTAAAGGGAAACTATCAGCCAAAATATGAAACACAGCAAGAAAGAGAGTCCCAAATAACAAGGACAAGGGTTCAAAAGTATCATCCGTAAGATTCAGAATGTGAACATACTCAAAAACGGAGGGGACATCAAGTGTTTTTGGCCCTCAGATCTGCTCTTCACTGTGTTGCAGACTGAAAGCAAATAATGCTTTCAATAAAATGCGAATGCCAACAAATAGGAGAAGGCAAACAGAGAGAGAGATGGACAGAAACGTCTCTCTTGGCAGCCTAAAACTGAGGCGGAGAGGTATTTGTTCGTGCTGCAACTTCAAGCGAAAGCCAATCACGCTCAAGCAGGAGTCCGTCCAAGTGCCTGTGATTTTCTCTCCCAGATTAAATGGTTAAGGTTACAGCTGGAGAAACGTCCACTGTGTCTTTATGGAACTTCACAAAGATTTTATTAAAGCGAAATTCACCAGGAAGGTAGTGCTGGTTATCAAACATCAACATTGTGTTTTTATCACTAACCGTTAACAAAAGGTATTAAATGGAGCTTGCTGTAGGTCAGGAAGTCTCCTTTTGTCCTTATTTTTTTGTAAATCATCCTGTAAATTCTATCTCACAATAGACTGTGTCAATCATCCTTCTTTCAGCCGGTCCTGATTAAACTAATCGTAATGGTTGAGACATTTCCATGGCTGTTTTCCTTCAGGTCATTAAACTGCTTGTCATCATGCCAACAGGATGTGACAGTTTGCAGTAAAATCCAGAAGAGAAGTGGGTTCACTTGCCAGACTGTCAACCTTTTGATTTTTCCCAAAGGATTTCTGGATTTATAAAAAAAAAAAAAAAAGTGTGTCTTTAAGTGTGCAGGTTTAAGCTCAGTTTTAACCCTGAATTGGCCTTCCCCTGACTACTTTAAGAGTCACTTTGCACTTTGAGGCGGGTCACAGCAATTGATTAGCTGAACGATGAACAAACAGGCTCTCACACAAAATTTCAGCTGGTTGTTATGCAGTTTGAGCAGTAACATGTTCAATTTCCACATGACTGCTATAAAAAGATCTGCTATAAGCTGTAATGAGCTTTGTTGTGGTTAACTTTAGCTTTGACTTTTTTGTTTTATACCTTTTATTCATATAGTTACATATTTTTGAGGATACAGTTGTCTTGTTTGAATAAGCTTAATTGTAATTGTCAATGGAGAAAAAAGAAATGGGGGGTTCCATCTTCATGGTCATCTGTCATCTGTCTGGTATGGATCTTTTTTCTTTTTCTAAAAATGAATGCTGGGAACTAGTAAACAGAGCGATTCAAGTCATTTCTTCCTTCTCTTCGCTGTTTCTTTCCTTTCTCCGTCAAACACATACTTATCTCATTGCTGTACCTCATGTTTTCTTTGAATTACTCTCCAGAGCCCTCGCCCCATCTCTCCACCTCTCAACTGAGTTAAATTTACTGCGGTGAAAAACACATACAAACATCGCCGAGGGGACTGATTCTGAACAAGCAACACCTCTTTACTTTCCACCTCACTGTTTCTTATTTTCTGACGCTTCTAAACACTCTTTAGTCTCACCCCTCTGATTACTTTCTTTAGTTGACTTCTAGATCAAGTCGACTCCCAGTCCTCAACGGGAGCCCAACCACACCTGAAGGTGACACGCTTGTTTAAAATTCCCTGCTAACAACCAGTCTACAGGGGACAGCCAGGACCGAGGAGGGGGGGTGGTTGTGATGAATCTTTTGCCTTTTTTGCCACCGTCCTAATCAGCAAGCATTGATTAATTGGATTAACCTGAAATGATCTTAATCACTGATCAATTTCCATTAGACACCCTTAAATACGTCTTAATGGGATTAGAGGAGTGTCAGGTGCATGCGTGTGCTGGGTTGTCTTTATATGTGTGCCGGCACACATAGTGTGTTCATTTACATCCGCATGCACAACATGTGATGTGTGATCATGAAAATATGCTCGTATATGCATGTGGTTATTTTTGCATGTGTTTACATTCAGTGCATATTTTGTATGTGACGTGTGTATGTGCACAAACTCCTTCATTCACTTGCATTTAGACCAGAATACCTGTGTCGGTATACATGTGTGTGAATTATTATTACATATTATTATTGCACATACATTTTTTGAACATGAAATCCCAACACTATGGGCATTCATCTGCTGCTGTTTCATCTGCTGATGCTAGGCAATAAGGCTCGTAGTCACCATCAAGCTCATCCTAAAGGTGTCGGATGGTGATGATGTCAAAAAATGGTGCCAGAAAGTTGGAAGCACTCTAATGTCAGGATCAAACTACACAATGTCAGCCTGATAATGGTCCATCCTAACAGATGCAGGACTTTAGGAAGAGAAAAAAACTATAAAATACATTTTTTGCTGTCTCTCATGTATTTTTTGTGGCCCTGAGGAGCAAAGTGCAGCCTAATGTGCAGAACTGTAAATATTGCAAAGCGAAAAAGGAAAGATGTATTGTTTCCTTTCAGTAAACCTGTGATCCTTAGACTTGGGTCGGGAACATTACACCACATTAACGACACCTGTGGGTGCAAGGTCAGCCTGTGCACACATATTTACGTCGCTCACTTGCCCCTTTACTACTGACAGGAAACGGGAGGAAAAACTGACTGCAGAGTGACCACGAATAGTTTCAGGTTCGCTTTCATTTATAAAACACATTTTCGCTCATGTATGAATATCGCATGATTCATGTTTGTCCACATACTTTTGGCCATGTAGTTTTTCACTTGTTAAATTGATGCCAGATTTTTTTTTTCATAGGTCTTACACTTAAAATTAAGTATCATCCGAGTCCATCATCTAAAACACATGATAATATCCAGTGCCTTTCCTCCACCTCGCCTCTCCCCTCCTCTTTTCTCTCTCCCTCCCACCCTGCCAGCTACTGTGTGATCCCACTGTCTCCCTCTGTTGTTGTTCTAAACAAGCAGCAGGGGGTTGTGGGTAGAGGCCTACACTCACGCTGGGTGTGTGAGTCACCGGAGGGGGTGATTGGAGGGAGACAGGCGCGGAGGGTGGGAGCGAGGCTTCCCTGCATCAGACCCCCCTCTCTCTCTCTCTGGCTCTCTTCCTTCCTCTCTCTCTCTTTCTATCAACCAGAGGTCACTCGCTCGGCAGAGGAGACAGGGCAGGTCGGCTGACTCATTTGCAGACGTCACACACACAAGAACCACTCATATTAGACTTTTTTTATGCAATGAATGCACACAGGAGGCAGGTACACACTCGCATCTGTCCATGCAGTATAGTGCTGCCTCACACACAAACACAAACAGACACAGTGAATAAAATCCCCTTTAATTCACAAGTTTAATTGCACATGTGTACACATTACGTCGAGTGTAATCGGCCTCGAGGACACATTCATCAACGGAGACACTCAAGCATAAAATAAAGCAAAGTGTGTCAACGTGCACGTAAAGAAAGAAAACCATAAAGCACCGTAAAAAGCACACTAGCACATAAATCTTAAAACCTGGAAGCTCTCGAGCGTAAAAAGATTCCGGCTCCAGTGTGTATCCAAAGAACGAAATTATATGCCATAACCCATAAACATGTAAACAAACGCCCACCCGAGCAGCATTACACATAAACAAAGGGATACACGGAGGCGCTGCATGTTCACATATGACAAAAGTGCGTTTTCTGGTGCCGAATATAGACGCACAAACTCCGAACGCACGCCTACGTCCAGAAATCTGTAAGTTTATCGACAGGGAAAGATATACGATGACGGGCAGGAAACAGAAGGAGGATGATACCAGAAGGAGGCGGCATGTGTGTGTGTGTGTGAGCGTGGGGGGGTGGTGGTGGTTAATTCACACTGCATGGATGGAGATATATAGTTGCATCAGAGCTTTCTGTGTACAAGCAGAGAGGAAATGCACAGCGTGGATCCCCGTCGTACACAGCTGTACGGTCCACATCTCTGGTGGAATACTTAGCCAGGGGATCAGGGGGCCGCCTCCATTTGCATAACTCCATTAAGGCATCTTCTCCCTCCCTCTCTCTCTCCTCCTCTATCTCTATCTGGCTCGCTCACACAGAGACACCTGTGTAGGAAAAGCTATAAAGACGTTACCCCTGCGGAAAGCGGAATTACATTTTCTTTCACATTTGAGGAAGACATAATCCGCAGTACAGCTGTGAAAATTGTGCAGTGATACAGAAAAGAGAAGCATAGACTTGGTGAGGAGGGGAAAAAAAAGAGAAAAAAAAACACACATTATGCTTTTCGAATTTAACTGCCGTGGCCCTGACCCAACATGACGAGGGCGATGAGAGTCAGGATTAAAATGCTGCTTTTATATAAGGATTTGAATTTGGCCAAAAAAAGGCGACAATGAAATGCTTCTTAGATAGAAAAGCAGGTTAGCAGAGAAAACCAAGAAAAGCGCCTTCAACTTGATGACCTAGCTTTAACAAACTACATTTATGAGTTGTGCAATAAACTAAACTTCCACCACTCTCCCTGAGTTGTTGTGAGAAAAACAAAAAAAACCTTTTCAAACATTCAAAAAAGTGAGCAGTCAGAAGAAAGATAGAGGTAAAGGAGAAAGTGAGCGCACCTGAAATGTCATTTTAATCTCTCACTTCTCATAAAAATTATGTGTGCAACTACAGTTTTGAGTTTGTCTAATAATTTCACCTTCTTTTTCTAATCCAAAAGGTTTGGCTAACCTGAAGGTTTGATCTTTGACCGCTCAAGGAAGTCATGTCCACCTTCAGCAAGAAGTTAAGCTTGAGGATGCTCTCTAGTTTGAGCACAGATATCAAATAAAGTTGAACAATATTGCCAAAAAATGCTAACAGTTAAAGGAATATCCAAATGTGTTACTTTACAATACTGCACAGTGCTAACAGCACCAGAAATACAGCCAACAATCGAACATTCAAAAAAAGCACACAATCCAACATTTTTACTGCATAAGATTGAACAAACTTGCAGATTTTCCTGTGTGTGAGCTATAGTTAGTGTTCGCTCTGATGCTGTTAGCTTGATGATATTAACGCCTTCTGGGATCAACCTCTCTTTCTTCCTTTAAGACAATAAGATCAATCTGGCTGGGCTCGGAAGCTATAGATAGCCCAGCTGTGTGTGGCGCTAAGGAGAGCGATGACCGCGAGGTCGCCTCCTTCCTCTGGTGTCTTTATACCGCCGGCCCCCGCAGTGTCCCCCCCCTCGTCCCAGCCACTTTCTCTTCCTCCTCGCCTTTCTTACTTCCCCCCTCTGTCTTTCTCTTCTTCAGTGGCGTGAATCATGAAAGCGAGTCCTGTGTAGTCGATGGGCCTTTTTCCTCGGTGGTTGCAGGGAGAGACGGAGAGAAAGACGGCAGAGATGAGGTATTGATTTGAGAGCCTCTGGGAGGAGAACAATAGGTCCCTTACTGAAGCCATTCTGAAGCACAAACACCTTCCCTGCAGCCTCTCAGTGCCAGAGAGAGACCAGAGAGGAAGAGAGCGCAGTTAAAAAACAGCTTTGCTTTTTGTTGCTCCGTCTCTCTCCACTCGCAGCTGATTGTCGATCGCCCAGAGGGGAGGAATGAGAAGGGGGAAGAGGAGGTGGAAGGAGGAGGGAGGCCAGACCTTGGCACTCCTCGGTTCCCCGCAGACCCACTAGCTGCACGGGCCGGGACCCCGAACTCTCTGAACCTGCCCTGTGCAGGGCGGCTCTGGGCCAATCGAGCAAAAACACAAGGCCTGGAACTGTGACACCCCGGAGGTCGCTGGTTCAAATCCAATACTTGGACGCCTGAAGGCATGCTGAACTTTCCCGGCATGTAAACCCAACCCCCCCCCCCCCCACAACTCACCCGATGCCCCCCACTGCCGCTCCCTCCCTCCCTCCCTGCTCCTCTCACCACCACCCACCCACCCACAAACATCTTGTTCATGAGTTTGGTCCAGGGTCGACGTCTCGGATAAAAGCTCTCAGCTCTGACGGATTCATGACCGCCACGGAGAAAATGGACCCAGCAGAGGCCCCGGCACATGATGTCATCAAGGAAAAAAAAAAAAAATGCACGAGGTTATCCGCAGCGGGGTCGATGACATCATCACCAGGAGACAGCGAAAGCACCTCCCCTGTCTCCTTGGTTTATGGGCGCGCTGTGCAGAGAAGTCGCCGCAGAGAAACATACAACATAATTACTCGCTGTCACTGTCCACTGTAAGGAAGGCTGCTGTGAAATACGTCTTTACTGTCACTTGTATGGCAGCTATAAATCCACCGTCTATAATCACTATGTACTTAAGTTTATTACAAGTTTGTTTCAACTTTTCTGTATATTAAAAAAGGAAGAACACAAGATGAACTATTTTCATGGTTGAAATAATAAATAAAGAATTTTTTTGTCTGTTTTTATGGAAATCATCTGCACAGTTTGTTTGCGGCCGTGCACTAAAAAAAACGCATCTTCGAACTACGACAAACGGCAGCGCACATTTCAGAGAAGCAGCGCGTTTAGCAGAAAATTTCACAGAATAAACAAACCGACGCGAGTCTCGGGAGGCCGCAGCTCGCCTATCGGCTCCAGGTTGAAAACAGATGCAGGTCAAAACGGCCCGACATTACCTCTTCTTCCTACACAAACACACAAACACAGGCCGGCCGAGGCAACGCGCGGGTCGCCGGGGCTTGTATAGGCTGTTTATCTCATTATGCAAAGCAGCTGAGGGATGCAAGAGGCCGTGGAATAGCATAATCTGTTGAGTTCATTTAGAGTCTCTTATATGTCTGAACGTTGTTTGTATTGATTTATGTTTAGAGGGATCCTGACACTTTGAAGGAGCGGGATGAAACGGAGGTCAGTTGAGGCATTGTCCATTTCAAACTTTATATTATATTGATTATATTTCTCTGTATAGAAAAGTTAATACCGCTCTGTATTTTTTGTTTTCTGCCTCCTAGTCCATTTGCAGAGCATCAGATTGATGAGGAGATATGCAAATTCTGATGTGTTTACACCATGCTGCGATATTAAATGCAAGTCGGAGGACAGGAAGACGCCATAAATACAAACTTTGTCTGGGAAAGTTGCTTCTTCTTCTTCTTCTTCTTCTTCTTTCTGACTGTTTTGTCTGTTGCGTGAGGTGATGGATGACCAGCGGCGATTCATATCACAAAAAAAAAAACCTCCTATATTTTGCCCACAATGCACCGCACTTCTCAACAGGAAATGAGAAAGGCTCCCCCTCCGATGGCACGCCGCTGCTGGAAAAAAAACAATTTCCAACTTTTCAATTTTGTCACAGTGTCACTCCCTTTACTTTACTGGTCACTCCTGCCGGCGACTCATGCGGGGACTCGTAATGAATGTGTTTCATAAACGGGCATCAAGAGCGACCGCCGCAGCTGTCAACTTAAGCTGCTGCTTTTTTTTTCTTTTTAACAGTCCTTGTGCTTTGTCATCGTGAGTCAGCGGCAACAACCGGCACCTCGCTAATTTCCTCTGCCTCCCATTCGCCGACGAGGGCTATTAATTTGGCGTAATGCTGTTCCTCTTTATTGGGTGTCAGCGCTGTCATATCACGCCGTATCTCAGCCGGGCCTCTCCTCTGCCACTCCGCTCGGCCTCCCTGCTGGTGGAGCTTCGGGGGAGAGGCCATATTGAAACCTCATCCTTTTCTCCTTCCAGCCTCTGTCTTACCCCCATTCTTCCCCATCTCTCTCTTTCTCTCTCATTTATCCTCCCTCCCTGCAGGTTTCCTAAGCACGTACAGTATTTAATAATAGTTCCTTTTCTCGCTAACAACCACATGAGGAGGCATCTAGCGGTCTTAAAGGGACCCATGGGGTCATTTTCCCACTTTTTCTCTTTCACTTCACTTCACTTAGAAAAACCAAGACAGAGGAATTAATAAAAACTCGCCTCCCCTCCCCTCCTCTCCTTGCCTCACACCTTTTTCTTCTCCCTCCTCCCTCTCTCCGTCACCCAGAGTTCTCTCGAGCCTTTCTTCCTCTTCATTCCTGTCTCTTCCTCCTTCCTCGCTCGCGGCTGCATCACAGCGTCAAGGCGCCGGGAAAATTTTAAATGCTCAGGATGAATTGTTTGTAGGTAGGAGAGTCAAATGGCAGCAGGAGACAAGGAGAAAAGGGTGTGTGCAGTAGGGGTGGAGGTGGTGTGTGTGTGTGAGGGTGGTGGGGGGTGGTGGCGGCAAAGAGGCTTGGGAAAACTGAAAGCTTGCCAGGGATGCAGGGACAGAAATGGCAGGAAAAAAAAAAAGTGGCGTGGAAACTCGTCATCTCGCGTCTTCCATCATGTGCGAGGCCCTAAGCGGGTGGGGCCTTGATGGAGAGGTGCGTGCGGGGAGTAGGGGTGGCGGAGGGGCAATTGTAAGGCAGAGATGGGTGGGTTATTAATTTCCACTATGCAGTATCATGCAGCTGGTGGCTCCAAAGCGAGGTTTGGCGGTAATGAAAATGGCCTGAGTCGAAGATTAATGGCTCATAAAGACAGAGCGTTTAGATGGGACGGCCGCCTCAATCTGGACGGCGGTGACTAATCGCAACCGACGCACGCACGTTTCTCCCTCACGCACACACAAACACAGCTCAGACACCATCTCTCCAAGCTGGACTGCCAAGCTCTCTCTCACCCCCCCTTTTTTTTTAGCCATCTACCCCCTCTGCTTCTGCTTCATTTCACTCCCCTTTCTTCCCCTCCTCTTCTGATGTTGGTGTGAATTGTGGCGGGGTCAGAGTTCAAGGCGTGCAGAGAATTATCTTGATTTATGCCCCCCGAGCTTGGTGCTGGTCGTGGTGTCCGGCGTGGCTGGCGGTCTGTGGACCACTGGGCCGGTGAGATGTAGGGGTGAGGTCACCCGTAGCCCCCTATTTTTTTTTTTCCCTTAATGGCAGCGACGGTGACAGGGCCAACGCATCATCGAGCCGGACAAATGGGCTTGCCGGGCGCCAGCGATTGTTCCTTCTTTGCAGCTGAAGGTGCATCATATATCTCTAAAACCACCCAATAAGGTTGTGAGAAACATGTTTTTAAAACAAATTGATTTGGATGCTTTACGACGTGTGTGAGTGTGTGTGTGTTTGTGGTATAATAGCGGCTCGGGAGAATGATGCAGTTGTGGCTTTAACTGTGATGGCTTCAGCACCAGGAGCAATGGCAGAACAGGCCATAAAACAAGTGATTTTCATCAAGACAGAGAGTCAATCCTCTTTTTTATACTATTAGGTTGACATGTGTACACACTATAAAGACCAGACGGGGGTCAAACGCTGTTTCATTTCACACTGCTGAATCTGACATGGAGGATTTATCCCATCAGTTCATCTGTCAATCACAGAAAAGTGTCTAAACCAAATTTTTATCTGCTTATCATGGTCGTTCTAGTTACACCCAATGATCAATAGCCATTGTTAGATGGTAATTCGCAGCCCCTTCATTTTAATATAGCGAGAGATAAAATACCAGCTTCAACAGTGATTCACAAGTGACTGTACACCAATGTTTCCATTTTTGATCACCTTAATAAATAAATTATTCCCTTTGTTGATTGATTGGTGTGAGTTCTGTATAGTTCGTTTGTTGCTTTAACTGTTAGGAAGTCGAAAAGGTGGGACATGACGAAAAATGACTCAAAGTGGAAAATATCTCTCAACAACTGTTGGTTTTACTGATTTATTGCCTCTGTGGCATTGTCAGACATGTGTGAGTAGCCCTTGAGAAGCAAATCTAAATGTGGCTCTTGGCCTAGGACTAGACTGCGGTCAGGGTCTGAAAGAGTAGACCGAGTTTAATCCTCCAATCTAAACACACAGGCTGCTGGCATACAGCTGCAAAGAGAGCCCCGTCCAACACAACACGGCAGAAGACACATTTCCACAGTGTAACCTGATGGCCAGAGCATGGAAAAGAAAGAAAACACTGCCAGGATTAAAGAGATACAAGCCCAAATTTTTGTTCAATCAAGCATAGAACTAAAAATATGAAAAAAATACAACACTCAGGGGTTTTTGCTCTCACTGGGGCCACCAAAGCTGCAAATGTAGACAGTAATGATACTGTATGTTCTGGATAAAAGCATCCACCAATCGGCACATTAACCACCGTGCACACTCGCCAGAACAATCAATTAATATTATTCCTGCAAAGAATTTAAGAAAAACAAAACACATAATATTCTTCTATTTAATCTATAAAGCAACTATGAACTCTTTACTGTCATTTAGAGACATTCAAGTTTAACTCATTTCAGTTTTGTGTATCAGATCCTATACTTGGTTTGTCTTAATTAAAGTCTCAGTGTGATATCTCCTTTTGTCACCCCCTTGTGCATTGTTGTGTCTGCATGGAGACAGAAACCTACAGAGGACAGCGCTAAATTGCACCCACGACACCCATCATTGAACCTTGTAAGTACAAAACTGATCGTTGTACTAAAGGACAACCATGCCTCACAGAGATTTGCAAATTTAAAAGTAGAAAATATCTGTATGAGTTCACATCATGTAAGGTGACATGAGATGGGAGAGGTTCTCGTGTTTCAAACTCATGGCGGGTGTATGATCGCATCAAGCTAACTTGATAATGTGAGACTATAAAGCACTGGCAACAAAACACCTGTTTAATTTTTTTTTTTTTTATACCTTGAACAAGTGACTCTGACGTGAAGCATCCGTGTGTGTGTGTGTGTGTGTGATTTCAGTCACTTCTTTCCTTATTAGCGCCAAGTTTCACAGTTGCAGTTGTAATTTGTGTAGTGACTTGAAATGCTCTCTGCTAAGTGGCAAACAGGTGATTAAGATACCTCTGTTAGGACATGAAAGTGGCAAGAATATTGGTAAGAAATGACGGCAAGAAGTTTGGCACTGAAATAGTGCCGCTAACCCAGCCCCACCTGGGTTAATACAGTTAATACTGAGGTGAATTTTTCCACCTGCACCTCAAACACAACTTTGCAGAGTTGCTTCCTCTTTGCTTCTTGATAAGACATGTAAAGTGTTCCTCTTCTGGTTAGCGGCTGGATAGTTAGTTGTGAAATCTGCAAGCAAGGGCACTAAATATTGAGAAATAATGATGTAAGTATTATAAGTATTGCCATTATGGACAGGTACATGTGGTTGCAAGGAGTAAAATCCTGACTCTGACTCTCAGATACACTTGATAAATGGAACAATGGTTATATCTTTCCACGTGGCAAATATGTGAAAAGGAATGTAATCTTCACATTATCCGCGCCCGACACTCATAATCTGCGTTTCCGAGTCCGCACTCGTCTCATGACATCGTTGAGACTTCGTTGAGACTCCGCCGCTGAGGGTCTGGCGCCCGTCGTCCACTCTGTGTATTTGCGGCGCCTGGATTGGCCTCTCCCTCCCCTGCGCAATTACCTCCGTACCTGCCTGTGTTTGCTCCCGCCTGTTTGTAGAGTCACACCTCGCCGTCTCCATCCATCTAATCAGGCATTGACACCTGGGTGACTGTTTCCTGTCAGCATAGAAAATGAGAGCGCCCGTGTCAGATTTATCATGCCTCCGCCATGTCGCCTATTTCTCCCATGAACGCTTGGCTCGCCGTCGCCGTGACTACCCATGCACGGATGTGTTTTAGGTCGGGGTGGAAGGTGTTAGGAAGGTGTGTATATTCTTGTCAACTTGCTGACAGCTTGACATGAAAATATATTTGTTTTTATGTTGTAAAGGTGGGATCATTTGGGGTAAGGGGGCGGTGGCGACCCCTGGAACCCAAACTCCATCCAAACCTCATCTTCTACACTCCTACCCTCAACAAATTGGAAACCCACCCTCCACACTTTTCACCACCTCCTCCTCCTCCTCTTGGCGTGCCCTCGCACCTGGCCCCTCTGCTTGGGGCCTGTCATCCATTTTTATCCATCTCTTCTTCAGTGGTCCCAGCACGCAGGGGGGTGAGGTCAAAGGGCTCTGAGTGCATGGCGGTGCCTTCGCTGCGTTACCTCCAGATTCGACAGGAGCCTATTTGCTCCCGCTGGTGCATCGCGCGACTTTGTTTTGAGCCTGTTTGACTGGGAGTCGGTGTTAAGGGAAAAAAAAAAGAAAAAAAAAAAAAAAGAAGGAAGGAAGGGCGGCAAAATAGCAGCAAACACACTGAGAGAGGCTGACAACGCCGTCTCCTTCTTGGGGATGATGAGGGAATCCGCCGTGCTGATGAGGAGGAAGGGAGGGGTTAGAAGAACAAGGGGAAGAAGAAGAAGAAGAAGGGACATGAGGCACTGCTGATTCAGCACTGCAGTACAGATTTACACACACACACACACACACACACCCTTCACAGGTTTCTCCTCCTCCCCATGCTCCCCGACTCAGAGCCAGTTCTGCCAAATGAAGTTCCCAGTTCGCAAATCTAATTTCTCCCCTTTTTCCAGGGGAAAACCTATTGAGGGGCATTAGATTTTCCCTGCCACATAATATCAAGCAGGCAGTGCCTCTAAAGAAATCACCCTCTTGAAAATAAACGACAAATTGGGTTTGGGTCCTGTGGCGTTTATGCGTGCGTGTCTGCATTTTTTGTGTGTGTGTGTGTGTGTGTGCTCTATATATGGCGTGCGAACCCTGACCCAGCTGAATGAAGGCAGAAAACAATTCCCACACATTTGCTCTCGGTGCATCCACCGAGTTGAGAACTTTTCATTCTCAATCGGAGGAGGTTTGGGGGGTTAAGGAGGACTCCGGGGAGAGATTTACACAGTTATGAAGAAGCTGCGGCTTTTGGCAGATACGCCGATTTACGCGCAAATTCCCACACACACACAAACACCTCATTCACACGGAAATATACCTACAGGCCTGCACTGTAAACATGCACGTATATAGAGACAAACACATGCAAACACACACACTTATAAGTGTATAAACAGTGGCACACACACACACACACACCTCCCTGCAGACATACAGGTTCTAAAGCCCTGATGGATAAGGCCTCCTCACTGATAACTGAGCGTCTGGGCTTGTGTGCAGCCGGAGACTGTGCTGTCTAATTACTATTACCCAAGCGGGAGCAGCGGTGGGTAGGGCTATTCATTTCCACGGTAAAATAAAATAGCCCCCGATAACGCTGCTTTTTTTGTTGTACAGTATCGCAGGGGCCAGTGATTGAATTACACAGCATCCCCCGGTGACTAAGAGGCGGTAATTACGGCGTAATTTAAGATTACATTATTAACCGGCTGACTTTATGAGAATGTAACTTCACCTCGTCAGTTAGTTACATCCTTATCATAAAAAAAGGAGATGATTAAGGGAAAGAGGAAATTGCAGCAATTGTCCTTTTGTAAGTGCAAGCGCGTCGGGCTTATTAGCGGCACAAGACAGGGGCCGAGCCACGGGAGGATTTCACGGCGGTGTTTTGACGGCGGTTTTGCAAGGCAGGTAAAAGGTAACGCGTTGCTGGCCTGAAAGAGAAAATCCACCTGCACTTTAGCCTCATCTGTCTCTCTGTGGGTGTGGAAATTTCTCAATATGATCGTGCAATGTGGCTATGGAAAGAAGCTCCTGTTGATATCTTAGGTCTATACAATAAATATTCAATTGAGACATCTATTTGTCTGTAAAGATACGCCAACAAATACTGTATTATTTTCATATCTAGTAGTTTTTTTTTTGGTAAAATAAGCACATCAAAAAACCCGCACACATACACATAAGCTTTGACCTCATTTCCTGGATTTTTGTACATTCCCCACTCGTTCTGATCTCCCTTTATTATCACCTGCGTTGTCTTTTGTTTTCAGTGACAAAGCTGTTTCTTTTGAGGCAAAACAGCTCGACATGACTGCACTTGGCCCCGCTAATATTCTGCATTCGCTCACTGAGTCATCCTGCACCCGGTCCCGGTGTATTGATTTGCTGTGGTGAAAAGATTTTGTTTGAAAAGCTGGCGTGCATAAGACACAGGTGGCTGGAATTAGGACTTTTTTATGATCAGACAAAAGATGTTAACAATTATCATATAACAGTGGAGGACGGTGGGTCGACAGTCGATCACAGGGCCGATGCACAGAGACAGATATCCATTTGTGCTCACGTTTGCACCTACAGACAATTAACCAAACCCGTCTTTAGAGACGGTGGGAGGAAACCCACGACACTCTCGATGCGAGGCCACGGTCTTATCCAACGTACCAGCATGCCACACAGTCACTTTTCCTTTTCGTTCTCCTTCATCTGAAACACCTCAGTGTAAAGCAGCTGGTCATTTTTGAACACCACCGAGTCGTCTTCTCTCCATTATTGGGCTTCGGTTCACACTTAGTCTGCATTTTTCACATAAAAAATTTGCTTTTTGAACCAAGATGACTCTTCTATCGCCTGTAAACTGTGGATGTCTCAGGAGTTACTGTTTGTTCAGGTGTCTGACCCGAGAAACTGAAAAAATGTGTGAACGAGAAGCACTAAATTTTGGGTTGTGGGTGATGACAGAGGGCAGAGTTGGACAGAATGGATGTTTCACCAGCCGAGACCCAGCGGAGTAAGAGGGCTGTCTGTTGTATTTCTTAACATTATGACAGCTGTGGTGCACAATTTTGTCGTTGGCTGTCCGAAATAAGATGAAGAAGAAGAGGTGCAACCATCTTCTCTACTGTCAGATGTCAGAAAATGACCCTATAGGACTACTGTGGACATTTTACAGCATTTTTTAATTTAGTAGTATCATGTGGATATATTAAAAGGTCTTGAGTTAAATGAAAGTGAGGGTATAGTCTGACCTTTGGTTTTACACTCTAACATCCACACACACACTCTGCTTTTATTTGCAAATGCTGCCTTTGAGGAGAGAAAAGGATCTGAAATCCTGATCTGACAGAAACAAATCCACGCTCGAAAAATACATTAAAACCCTCCCAAATGTACAAATAACATCCACATTTGCCCTTAAGCGCTCACACACACACAAAGAGAGAGAGAGAGAGAGAGAGAAAGCTCAGACCACACACACTAAACAGTCCAACTAAAATAGCAGCACTGTGGCAAAGTTGACCTGAAACTGAAACAAGATTAACCCCGATCCCGGGATCCGCGCACAAATCCTCTCAAAGTGCAAAAACACGAGTCAGGCCATGGATAATGATTACACATCCCTTCATTAGCATCATATCAGTGTTATGGATTAGACTCGACAATAGCAGCCATTGTCGAAGCCGCTATCGAGCATCTACCACGCGAGGGGCTGAGGACGATCCTCACTCGCAGGACGGTAGCGAACAGCCACCGAGCAACAAATGAGCAGGAGGTCTCCCTTTAAAACCGAGAGGACACTTTGAGTTCATCGCAGTTGCAAACAGCTGGGAGGTTTTATTAAAAAGTAAGGGGTCTTACTGGTTTTGATGCACATAAATAGTGAGCGTTTAAGTTCATTCTTTACCCAAGAAACTGTAGTTTGACAAACAATAAACATCCAATAAACAAAAAGCATCCACCGATGAGGACTGTGAGATGCAGCAATGCACCACAAAAAGCTCATTAATGGCCTTTGGGTTAAAGTTTTTAATTTCATTCATATATATTGTTCACAAATTCCTAATATATACAATGAGGGGCAATTGAAGATAATCTGGCAGGGATGGGCTGTGATGACATTAAATAATATATCATTTGTGCTCTATCCAAGCCTCAGTGTGCTCCTTTTAACCATTCACAAACTACTTTTAACTCAACTTTATTTATTGTTCCACTTCACACACAAAAAGCTTTATTCAACACGCAAAAACAGAACACAAAAAGGAGAAAACAAAGCTTAAAATAGCTTAGGTAAGTCAGGGTAATGGTTAAAGTGAATTGTAAGTTGATTTCTCTATTGCTTTAATATTTCTGCATGTTTAATTAACTGATTAAATTTTGAGATTTGAAGCTGTTGATCAAACTATATGTAGACTCATTTTAACGAAAAGGTACAATATTCGGTGGCTTTATCGTTCAGATTTTTGTTCGTATGTGATCAACCTTAGCTGTTTTATCGGTCCGACTCACAGACACAACAGGTGGTGGGCTTGAAACGAGCACTAGTTTCACTTGTTAATTTATCTTTTGCAAGCTGTTTGCCTCTAGTAATTGCCGGGAGAGGCCCATGGGCTGCCTCTATTTCACCGTAAGTGAGGTGGGGAGACAAATAGAAAGGAGGAGAGAGGGAGAAGACAAACAGCTGAGGAGGATGAGAGCGAGAGATGGGGAATGGATGGAGGAGGAAGAGAGAGAGAGAAGTGGGCGGACGGGTCAGGCTGTGTCAATAACTCTCCATGCAGTTCAGCAGGTGTAAATCGATTGTTTACAATTTCACCTTGGAGAAAGTATTCAGATCAACACAGTTAAAATACTTCACATAATGTAAGTATTATCAGAATTTACTACTGTAATGTACTGTAAGAGCAAAGCTTTCTCCAAGAAAAAAGGAGGAAAAACTGAGAAGATGCTTTACAGTGACTGTTATTAGAGGAGTGAAGCTACTGATCTGCTGGTGTGTGTGTGTGTGTGTGGGATTCTGTACATGTAGCGTGTGCTTTGTGTGTGTGGGCGGTGGTATGTTTTGGTTCTGCTCTGTTAGCTGGATTTGTCGCCGTCATATGGATATGTGTATATGTATGTGTGTGTGTGTGTGTGTGTGTGCATCTTCCACTCTCTTTTACCCTCTTGTCATCTCACACACACACACACACACACTCTGGTACAGTACTAATTTTTGCAACTCTGAATGAACTCTGTAGCTTGTCAGAGCTGCGGGCATCAACAGCTCAACAGCTTCTAAATATTTGGGGAGGTAGAAGGAGGAGGGTGGCGGAGAGTGTGTGTGTGTGTGTGGATGGGATGGCAAGACACAGATAATAACTGCAGGTTCTTCTTCCTCTAAGAAACTCAAACAGCAGACAAGCCTTCTGCCTCCGAATACAGGAGCAGACTGGAAGTCCAGTCCCTTTAGTCAACCTAGTTAGTGTCTAATCCATGTGTGCATGCAGTAAGTCAGAAATCACAATTTCTTTACACCACTGCAACTGTGTAGGATGTTGACATTTAAAAAGTTGATTAGAAACTTGGATATGGTTTTCTCATGGTGTGAAGAAATCAGATGACTAAGGTGGGATGCGGGGGTTAGCTAGCCACAGTGTGAACTTGTCACCGACAGCCCCCACCAATCACGATAGAGGCGAGTTGTTCGACCTCCCTACAAATGATTCCGATGAAGCATGCTGACACCTTTAAGGGCATGTAAACAGATTTATTTTTTAATTCTGGCATTTGAAGAAACTAGTATCCTCCTCCCTGTGTGGCTTGGGTGGAAAATGAACAAATAATTGGGACTAATTTGGTGAAAAAGTTCTAAATATAGTCTCAACTAAAACTATATTGAAAGAAACTTGAACAGAGTCTTGGTCCTTGTCAGCTAAAACAGATGTTTCAATGACTATCTTTTATCTTTTATCACAGTCCTTTAGACACCACGTGTAATCAAAATATCATTAATGTCCCTTTTTTAAACTGGGTGATAGTTCGCTTTTGAGAAATCCATTGGGTTTTTAAAGGTGAACATAGTAGGTCAAAGAATTATCTCTTTGTTGACATTTAAAATCAACCAAAACTGGACATACATGGTAAAAAACTGTCTATTTGTCCATTTTAGATGTTTAAATGTGGCTTTATTTTTAATCTAACTTTATTCTAAAGATTAGGCTTAGGTTCAGCTAATGGAAGATCTTCAAACCTTTTATACACCTGTGTGTGTCCATGTTTGTCTGTGTGTGAATGCAGCCCCCACAGATGCATGAATGCTGCATGTGTGAGGGCCCGTGGCTCTGTAAACATTACCTCATCGCTGTCATACTGCGGGGGCCTGGGCCCCCCCCCCGTCGGCTCCCAGGTCTGTGGGAACTGAAGCCCACTCTTCTGGTTGGAACAAAGGGCAGCCCTCCCCTGCCCCTCGCCCCCTGCCCCAGCCACCGCTGCCCCAGCCCACCTCGCAACAAAAGGGGCCACGGGGCCTTAATTCCCAGGCAACGATATAAATGGTGGCCCCCGACTCCCGAGGACGAGGCAGGAACGAATGGGCCTGAAAACCGAATGGAAGGGGGGGGAGAAAAAATGGCAAAGAAGTCATAAAAGAGATGCCCCCCCCTCCTCCCCTCCGCAGCACCTCCTTCTCCTCATCCAAAAGGTCCTTTTGTTGGTGAGGGTGAGGGGACAGGGGGGTGGGGGGCGAGGGGACCAGGGTGAGAAGACACAAAGGACAGGTCGGAGAGAGTGGCAGGGGTCAAAACTGCCAGCCACCCCCTCCACACATCCACCAAAACTCCCTATCAAATGCAGACATCCCATCACACACACACACACCCACAGCCATTTCAACCACCGGCCTCAGAAACTCCTCGGACATACCGTTGGACATTCAAAGTCGACAGTGTTTTCAAGGGCCTCATGATGAATTTGATCTGCTGATTTATTGCTAACGTTTTGTTCTTCAGTGACCTGCACACGCTCGATCTTCCCTCTAACGTCATGAACGCTCGGTGCACGTCAATGTGAAGATTAACTCAACGAGTCATTTCAAGCTTTTTGTCTTGAAGCAAGTGAAGAAGCCATTCAGTAACATGAGGCAGGCGAACACTTTTCAGATTTCTTTAAGCCGTTCTTTTAGCGATAAACTTTTAGATGGTGCATCTTCTCCCTTGTTTTTCCTGTTGAACATTAAGTGCACATTTGGACTTTTACCTTGATTTGTCTGCCACAGATACGCCAGTGAGATCTGAGGCCAAAGATCATAAACCAGAATGTGTGCTCATGTCGGGTCGTCTCGGTCAAACGGACCTGCGAAGTGTCTTAACCTACTCGGGGCGAACACTGATTGATTTTATTACAGCCCAAAACAAGATCTACTTGCAGTCAGAGAATATTGGAGAAAAGTCTAAATCCAGGTTCGAGTTGACGTTTTTGACCATTGACCACTACTAAATTCACCCCTGGAATAAATAAGGTATTCTGATTCTGATTAAAGTGATTGATCACTGTGTTAGATTAGATGATAAAAGTCTCAAAAATGAATGTTGTGGCTCGGCTGAGAGTTTTGACAGACTACACTTTGGTCCTGGACCAATCGGAGCTTCCTGTCATCAGAAAGGAGGCCTTACGGATCGATGTCTAAAGTGGTGTAAACAAGAAGAAGACTAAATAAAGAAAGAAACAAACAACTCTGGCCTTTCTGTGCTGCTATTGGTCAACGCTTCAAAACATGTCGTGGAATTTGTCATCCTCAGCGAAAGAAGGCAGGACATTGCGAAGCCGTTCATCACTCAGGTCCAGGTATTATCAGGGTGATATTGTGTAGTCTGAGTCGGGCAGGTGGGACGTGAACGGTATCAAATAAGAGGTCACGATTTCAGTGTGGAGCAGAGGGAATTTATTTATTTATTAATTTTCTATTTATCGCAAATAATCCTGCTTTTGTTTTTACGCCCGAAATGTCAAATGTGTCTCATTCTTCTGGGAGCTGGCTGGATGTTCAGAAGATTTCATTTCATTTAATTTGTTAAATCACCACTGAGTTAGCCAGCAACAGGGAAAACGGTTACTAACAGGAAAATGTTGCGTTTTTTCTTTTTATTTCTTTAATGGATGCAATACTTTGATCCATCAAACGCTACCAACTGTTAGGAGGAGGGTATTTTTTTGCAGTGTAGCTGTGGCGGGGCGTCCACTGGGTTGCTGAAGTGGCTGGGGAGAGTGCAGGATAATTGGGGCTATGTTGTATCTAGTGTCTGTGGCACTTCAGTGCTGGGGGTCAGGGACCTGAAAACACTGGCTCAACAGTTACCAATCATTTCAAACCCCCGGCCGAAGAAAAGCATCGTGGGCCAGCTTTCTCTCAGGGCCACGGCCTGTGGAGGTTCAAAGAGACAGGGAGGCTCACAGGGCTGTGTGTGTGTGTGTGCTCTCTTTTGAAGGGAAAGAAGAGCTCAGAGGCTAGAAGCTTGAACAATTAGAGCAATTTTACTCCACTCTCGCTCCCTCTCTCTGTCTCTTTTTCTCTCACACGCACAATCTTTACCAAACAAAGATCCATGCTCCGTAGTCTCCCTCCCTGTCTTTCATTCAGCAGACAATATATTTAACTTCTGAGCAGTTGATGACATTCAGCATTTTCAGCCACTCGGTCTCTGTCCTGAAATTAAAGACAATGCGATAATGTGCTCTTGAGAATTGTGCAAAATTGAAATGTAATGTTTTGGTTCATCTTTAAGGGAAACATTTTATCGCTGCAAACAGCAATAAGGAGAATTTCAAAGCCATTTGCCCCGCGTTCGGTTTGTGAGGCGTTTTATTTTTGCTCCCAGGCAGGGGGTTTTCGGAGACCTATCCCTCACCCGCCCCCCACTGCAACTTTTTTTTTTCCTCCCTCTTCGTCTGCATAACACTGTGGCCACAGATTGTGTGGAATGCAATTAGAGCGCCTAAATTAAGTAGTAATGGAGAACCAGGTCTCCCTACCAGTGTTGCCCTGGCAACGAGTGCTCACAACACCGCCTCTAGTAGTTTTGCTACTTTATCTGCAAAATGCACAATTGAGCTTTAAACTAGCTCTCTGTCTGCAGGAGCCAGGCAGGCAGGGCGGAGGGCTGCAAGGAGGGGAGGATAAAGGATGGGAGGGAAGAGCAGGAGAAAAGGGGGGAGGCGGTGATTGGGATGGGGGGGGGGGGTGAACAGCTGCGTGCTATGAGGTTTCTCTGCATCTTGTGATATTGCCGGCCGTCAAATATTTATTCCACAAACTGTCTAATGCGGCGTGATGCGCTCCTGTGCGCGGATGAGGCCCAGATTTCAAAGACCCCCTCAAAGGATGACGTGTGTTCGGCGAGCTTTGATTCGCGCGCTCCCCTCCAGTCGTAGCGCGACGTGACAGAGAGGAGAGAGGCTTCGCTTTGTAAACAGCCTGTAGTCGCGGGGCCTTGTTGACTAATGTGACAAAAGCCCTGTGAATTGGAGACGCGCTGTGGATTTTCATCAGGAGCGGCAGATTTTTTTTGGAAATGGGATTAAATTTTGAGCAAAGTGAAGGGTGCGAATCACACCTGCAGACTTTGGTCTGAACTGCGGAGGAGACATTTACTTTGCTGATTTGGCTCATTTGGGTTCAAACTCCTCGATTTACAAGTGACAACAAAGAAACAGAATCCAACTTCCATAAAAAAACTGGAGCTTGAACTTGTTGCCACCCGAGATCTGCTTATTTAACCTCCAGAGTTCAGATTAAAAGTAAGTCTGGGAATAAACTAAAGAGTCATTTAATGCTGACTTTACTCACCCTACTGACTGGACATGAAATTCAGATTTATCCTCCAGAAGCTTTGATCAGTTGCCTCTGCTTCTCTCTTGAGTTAGATGTTAGCTGGTTAAAAGACATCAGTGATACACATAGTGGCCTCTGTCAGAAGAAAACTATTGGGAATACATGAAGTCTATTAAGTTCCTGGCCCCATTCACAGAGTGCTGAAACTATTTTAGGTAAAGAAGATATGATATGAGGCCAAGCCGATTACTCACCACCAACCAGGCAGTTATCTCCTTTTTTTCTGCTGCAAAAGTTTCCTCCATAACTTTGCGTGACACCTCATGTGCATTTAAAGACTTCTTTTTTTTTTTGTATTACAGAATGTGGATCATTTAACGCTCCCAGAGAATCTTTTCCAAACCATTTGGAGCAGTCTAATTCCAAACAGGTGCAGGATTTATGCTTTACAAAGTTAAAGAAGTCAAAATTCACAGTGGACTGTTCAGCAGGTCAGCTTCTAATCATAAAGTTCAGCAACAAGACGCTGCTGTATATGTGTGCAAAAGAATGCAAAAAGATCCAAATGAAAAAGAGTGCAGCCTTTAACAAGGCAAATCTCTTCTTCTTTGTCTTAGTTCATTCTGCAAACAAGCAAACAGAGCATCACAGCTGTCATGTGTTTAAAGAGTGGGGAAGACACAGTCTGGTTACTCTGCTGAGTCGCAGCTGGTTAAACCTCCTGCTTTTAATCATCACTTTTTAATACAGCCAATTCATGTCGTCAGGCACCTGAACGAGCATAGAAATGGTGATTTGATCGCAGAGATACATCCTGTATATGCTTCTAGTTAACCAGGCAAACAGTAACTCCTGCTGCTGCATAATGCTGCAGTGAAGTCGCTATTTTATGATGAATGTGAGGTCAGCGTGTTCAGATTAAACCACTCTTTACCTTTACCGAAAGATCATTTTGAAGATGAAGAGGATATTTTTTAGATTTAGCTGGCTTTAGTGTAGCTGTTTTCTTAAAAATGTGTGATATTACTGTCATAAGTGGCCTGACCCAAATATTTAAATGTATTAAATTGCACAAAGTGACACTGGCCCTGTAATGCTGTAGCTCACTCGAAGCTTCGTCAAATCCTGCATATTTACACACACACACACACTTAAAGGAGAGAGTGTGACCTTGGATCTGCCGTGTGTGCAAACACGTAACAGGTGTTGGGTTCTGTATTATTTAGCTGGCAGTCGGCTTTGAACCAAGCGTGCGTGCCACAAGTCGGGCATTGCTGCAAATCAGACTTAAGTGAAGCTAACTGGGCCGCCCCGTTGTGCTCAGGGCCTCGGCCCCCGCAGATGTCCGCGTGATGTAATTTCATATATGCACGCGCACACACAAAAGTAATGCGCAACTCGAACGTATGGATGCAAACTGTTTGTTTTTCCTTTCGCATTTTCACACAACAGCTGTGTGCATTTAAAGATGACCAGGTGCCATGGGTTTCTAATTTGAATCGACACACACTCGCACACGATCAAACACACACACGCGATCAAACAGACACACGCGGGAGCGGAGTGAGCAGGACACACAGGTGCTCGCGCGAACCTCTGACTGTAGCCGTGCCAAGAGGATGTCCCAAACAGAGACAGAACAAGCGAATGGCCCACACATGTTGCGAGAGATTCTTTTCCGCGGACTGGCGTCTCCACCGAAGTGTATCCTAATCGACTCCACGTGTTTCCACTTGTCTGGAAACTATTTTACTTTGGTGGTAATTTGTACTATAAAAAGGGGGCTTTGCTAAACTACTGTCTCTGTTGAAAAATGACTGACCTCGCTCGGTGAGAGCAGCCAGGTGTGTTTCAGTGCAGCATGAATGTTTGACGGTGATGTGTCAGGTTTTGAGTGATCGGCCTGTTGGTGGATTTGCTTGTTAAGTTTCATCATTGGCGGTAAAAACATCTCTTTGTTCTCCAAATGTGAAACTTTAGTGGTAATGGACATTAAGCTAATTCTAAAGATTCAGAAAGAAAAGTAGAAGTTTTGCATTAGAAATCTGCCGAAACTGCAGTTTGAAATAGTTAAAATATATTAAATTGGAAAATACTTTTCCTGTTTTCAAGAATCAAGTAACACAGTCTCGAGCACATATGAGTGAATTTGTGCTTATAAGTTAACAGGTAAGTTGACCAACATGACAAACTCATTGGTGTTTTGCACTAAGAATTATCACACCTTATATGAGCGCTGCAGAGGTGTGAATGCGCAGACTGCTGTCCACAGTACGGGCGGTAAGGCTCGAGGCGGTATTAAAGGCAACGTGAGATGTCTAACACTTAGCATCACCGATGTTGTGACATCTCTGTGATGTTTTAGATGTATAAATACACACCGCTCCCTATTTCGGTGCTCGCTCATCTGGCTGGGTGAGAAAGTAAGGTAGGGGACGGGACTGGAGGTGGGAAGGAGGACGAAATGGGGGGAGGGGGGAGCGAAGGAAAGGAAAGAAGGAGAGAAGGGAAGGAAAGGCGCGCTTTTTTTGGTGTTGGAAGCTCGGCAGGACGCGAGCCAGGAAAGCCGGCCAAGGTGTGTTGTTGTGGTCTACCGGCGCAGTGATCGTGGGGGTCTGCTGGAGAGAACATCACACCGCTTCATCGCCGTGGCAGCAGCCAACCACAGGGGCCCATGCCAAGACGCTTGGCCAGCAATCCCACAATCCTTTGGTGCGTGTCACTGATGAAGGAAGAGGCCTCCAGTCCATAGCGAGAGCTTTTGGATTTGTATTAATTCAGGGTGGAGTGTGGTTTGTTTTGATAAAACATCAAATAAATCAGAGGAATCATCACACATTTGTACCGAGCTCTGCTGAGATCACTTGATGGATCTTTTACAGTCGTCTCCTCCTTTAGGCATTATGTGAAAATTGAGGCTATAGCGCTGTTATATAATTATAAATCAGTTCCCATGACTATGTTGACTATGAGTGTGTTTTATTCAGTCTCTCAGTACTTCTGACTTCCATGCCCTGTCTGTGGGCCCTGGTGCCGATCCATTTTATTGCTAGTGAAGATGCAAATATCAAATTTTAAGATCACAAACATACACAATATATACACACACACACACACAGATCGGGAACAAAAGAAAAACCTGAATTAATAAGGGGGGGAATATAAGAAATGTGGATGTTTTCATAAAAGTGAGAGGCATTTTGTTGTCTCCTCAGAGGGAAGGGTCACTGCAAATCCAAAGCTGTTAGTGATCTTCTTCTCTCCTATGATGACAGCGCCCTCATCCATGTGTCACTGAATGGTTTGATGAGGATGAAAATGATGTGAATCAGATGCTGTGGCCTTCACAGTCAGCACATCTCAACCCGACTGAGCAGCTGTGGGAGATTTTGGAGCGAAGTGTTAGACAGCGCTCTCTTCCACCATCACCAAAACACCAAATGAGGGAAGATCTTTAGGAAAACTGGTGTTCATCCCTCCAGGAGAGTTCAATCAATGCCAAGGAGCAGTGAAGCTAATGGAACATGGTGACCCAACACCTTACTGACATACTTTATGTTGGTTTTTCATTTAATCTGTCACCCATCTGTATATAAATAATATATAATAATCTCTTAAAACAGCTCGGCACTGTAGTTTTCAGCAAACTTTGCTCAAACAGATGGTAAATGGAGCTCTTGTTTGGTTGTCCCAGACTGTGTCGGGGGGCTGAGATGTATCAACATTTATTTTAGCTGTGTTTACAGCGACAAATCTTTCACTCGCTCTGACAGTCACCAGTTTTTGATATGGAAATGGTGTTTATTGCCTGTTTCTTCTATTTTGACATGTTGTTTAGTAGTTTACATATATGTCACTTTGTTTTATCGCAGTAAAAAATAGGAGAAATTAATAAATCTAGAAGCACTCGGCCCGTTCTTAAGGCACCCACTTTGGGAATCACATCTCTCACGAGCACTGATGGCGGCAGGATAGTTTAGGTGGGCTTGACTCAAAGTAAACTCCAGTGTGTGCATGATGGTAATGACATAACATACTGACACGACCAAGGTTTCAGAAACACTCCAGTTGTAATTACAAATCAGAAATTGACAAATACGACAACTCCCTTATGATATGAAAGGCATTAGCTATCAGGCAACCAATTCTTTGTCAGTTTTTGTCTTTTTATATAAAATATAGTCAGCCATATCCTTTAAAGACAAAGGTGACAATTAAGGACGTGAGCCTGCCTTGCTGCTTTGTTTAAAAAAAGAAGTCAAGAAGGCGTTGCAGCATTCGTAGGTCAAGACTTCACGGGTTTAGCAAAAGAAAAAACAGACCATTTCAACCATCCATTTACTGGCTCGTTTAGGTGACTCGGACGGAGGAGTCAGACGACTGGCAGGAGGAGAGTGTGTTTATAGCATAATGTAATCCATTATGAGTGCTTTAACTAGGCCACCTCACACCCTTTTACATAGCCGCAAGCCCACAATAGTGTTCCTCCTGCCAGCCTCTCCACTGTTAATATAACAAATGAAAGCAAAGGGATTTCTGGCCTTTTTCGCACCCTAAAGTCGACAGAATCGCTCATTCAGTTGTTTGCTAGATTGCTGAGCATGAGAAAACAAGTCAAATTTCACTTCTGTGCAGAGACAAAAGAAGCAAAAATCCCAACGTGACGGATAAATCGGTAGTATCCTATACAAACAATTTACAAATGAGAGTCAACATCTCGTTCTGAGCTCTCACCTCATATGGAGGAGGTGTGAGGAGGCATCAGGAGGTGCAGAGAGGCTAGAAAAACAGCAAGAAGGAGGTGTGTGCAAGATGGACAGAATGTGCCGCTTCTTCTGTCTCCCTGCCTCGGCGGTTTTGACGTGGTGAGGAGTGTGAATCGCGCACATCGTGAACAAACATGTGCACAGGCGGCTTAAAGACACCAGTCAGGGTGTGAAGCATGAATCACACGTGTGTGCGCGGAGGGGGGCACACATGCAGACGCACGGGCCGAGAAACCGTAGATGTAAATATCTGTGCATTAAGCGGAGAAAATCGGGAGAGAAACTGATTTTGGTGCTTGAATTTGATTTTGGTTTTCCTTTTCTTAATGACACATCTGCCGAGACAGCTGGAAAAACAAGCTAAAAATACCTTGAGGAAATAAAACTCCACAGCCCACAAAAACACAAGCAAGAAAAACACCAAAAAATCGGAAGCAGAATTGGCTCAAAAAGTTGTAAATAACGTTTGAAGACACGCATGTTCACGACTGCTTCTGTTGTTTTTTTATCCACAAACCCACCCAGAAACCCACTTTTTTTCCACCACAGAGTCAAACTGCTAACTTCCTACTTGCACTCTTCAAAAACAAACAAACAAACAAAAAAAAACCTACAGAGAGTTTTCATTTTTGTCGAGTCCGAGTTCAGGTGACGACAGTATTTCTGTACAGTATTTCTGACACCGCTGTCGGTACCAAACGGCCCGTGGTACAATCGACTTATGTAATGACAAGATTACAAAGATCGACAGGGACGGGAGGCGAGAGAGCGGAAATGGGAGCGAAAGCGGAAATGGGAGAAAAATGGAAAAGGAAGGGAAATTTACTTTATGAAGTTTAGAAAATATAATTGCAGGCTGCTGAGGGAAGCAGCAGAGGGGAAGTGTGGCAGACTGGAGGCACACACACACACACACACACTACTTGTACCTGGGGACATGTGGACACACACACACTACACTGGGGAGTGTGGATACAGTGTTCTCCTCTTTGGCCAGAGGCTGGTAAATAATGGACACACACACACACACCTGTGGAGTTGGATGGACAGTGTTCTCCTCTTTGGCCAGAGGCTGGTAACAGTAATTGAAATGGATGTTGGTGGAAGCGCAGGCAGTTTGAAATGTAAATGTGACGGATGGAGAGGGGTGTGTGTGTGTGCGCGGACGGATCATCGGTTTCTGTGTGTGCGCGCGCGTGTGTGTGTGTGTGATGCTGTCACTTGTGGCTGGGACTGCTTATGTGTCTAGACTGGTGATGGGCCATCCTCCCTGAAGTGAAGAAGGAGAGGAAGTGCAAGGGAGAGAGGTGTGCGAGAGGAAGTCCTCAAAAGAGCAAAGAGGAGTGGACGCAGGGGAGATGCACAGGGAGGAAGGAAAGTAAAAGAAGGGGATAGGAAAGGAAAGAGAGAGCAGAAGACGGAGGAAGAGGCTAATTGGAGTAGCTCTGCTTTGACCCACAAAACCTCCAAGTGGTCAGGAGGTGGAGCGAGAAATAAAGCGCTGATAGGATCAAGTCCAGGCACTCTGGAGTAATTCTATCGTCCACTATAATTAGATTTTCTGGACGCATGTAAAGTCCAAACAGTGTGGACCAATATATGTTTTGGAAATGGTGCACGAGAACAAGCCGGAGACTTAAGTGTTTTTAAGTATAAACTTCCTTTCTTTCATACTATTATAGACTGCGATCAGTCATCACATTCAGTTCAAGGGAGGAATAAAAACATCATCCAGTGTTCTGATATTTTGGCTGAGATGTAAATCCTACTATAAACTACTTATCTGTGTTTTGTCATCTAGTTTGTCTTCAAATTCATGGACCAATCACTCAAACTGAACATATTTCACGCCCCTCTACAAACGCAGGCCCTCGATTTTATTTTACTGCAGTGCTGGTTATATACATATAGGATAATATAGGAGCGCTCACCAGCTGTCACACGTACACATTTTTTTTCTTTTCTCACTGATAAAGTACATCCAAAGACGAACAAACTAAGCAAACACACCAGCAAGGAATGACAAAATCCAAACTTACTCACATCTTCTCGATGTATCAAATCAATTGATCAGATGGGTAAAGGCTTCCATAGACTACTTAGTCAAATCCTAAACTCAACCTTGAAACATGCCCACCAACCAAAGACTGCCTGCATCACTGCTTTGACAACATTGAAAATTTAAGACCCAAAAATAGTGAGAAATGGTGGCACCAATTTGGCCAATGCTTGTTTCAGCCCAGTCAGCAGCACAAGCAAATGACGTGTCTCTGCTGGCCTGAATTAGAGTTCGATATCACACAGTCTGACTCAGATTGAGACTTTATGAGACATCCCGCGCAGTGTGACAGGCAATCAAACCGCCAGATTGCCGTTACTGAGCAGCGCATCGGCGTCTTTAGCGCTTTAACAACATACGACGTGAATGAAAGCGTGTCGAAATACGGGACTGTAGTTTTTACTGTAGTCCTGTCAGTGTGAAGTTATGTTTGTTGGAATCGCAGCTTGCGTTCGGGTTTTCACTGAACTGCGCCACATATTGCGTCAAGAGAGTTACGGGTCCCCGATGGACCGTTTGGCTCCCAGTGAGAGTAAAAAAACAAAAAAACGGCACCCCTGGTTCTAATGCAGCGGTGGAGGTCAGCTCCAGCATATGTCCCAATGTGTGTGTGTGTGTGTGTGAGGGTAAGAGTGTGGTGAGGAGTGTGTGATGCCAGCTGGCCCAAACATGACAGAGACAGAGCATGGAGTGAATGAAAGAAAGGGAAGGAGGGATGACGGAGGAAAGCTGCAGGGATGGAGAGAAGGAAGAAGGGAGAAAGGAAGAAAGAGAGGGGAAAAAAAGGGAGAAAGAAAAGGGGATGCATGAATGGATGGATGGATGGATGGATGGAGGTAAGGAGGGCAGGAGGGACAGAAGGAGACAGATAGATGGAGAGAGGTGGGAAGGTGAAAAGCATGGAGGGAAACTGGCATCTGTTGCCCTCCCAACCCCCGCCATCACCACTGTCACCACCAGCTCCCATTGGTGCAGAGCATGCATGACTGTGTGTGTGTGAGTGAGAGAGAGAGAGTGTGTGTGTGTGTGTGTGTGGAGATAAGACAGAGGAAAGGGCCCAGATGGTCTGAGGGGAGAGTGACAAGTGGCTGTCAGGGGATTCAGACAGCCTTGGCCCTCTGCTGCCCCACTGGCACACACACACACACACACACACACACACACACACTCTCCATCTCTTTGTAGGACCTCTACCTCCTGTGGGGCACCTGTTCATCCTGCGTCGCATCTGTTTGCGGAACAGTCGCCCATATCGTCGGTGTCCTGCAGGAAGGAGCGCGGATATTTTAACACCAGTCACCTTCGAGCGTGATGAGTTTTTCCGCAACAAAGTGAAAAAGCTCATTTTGGGCCGTTTTAAACGAACCAAAGCTTCGAAAGGAAAGTCACACAGGCTCATTTGTATCTTGAGTTTCATTTTAGGAGCTGAGGCAACGATTTGGTGGCTGGGGGTCAAAACTAATCTGAATCTAGATCATTTCATTTATCTGAGTCTGATGGACTGCCTTTGCCGTTATGCCTCCATTTACCATTCACATCAGTCAAGTATACACACAGACACAGCAGCATGCGAGCACTGGTCCTCAAATAGAGAGATCCATCCTCTGAAGCAGCAGCTCCCCAAATTTTTACACCCGCTTTCTGAAGCCAAGCCCAGGTTCTGAACCGACGTGCAATTTATTTTGAAATGTCATCATAAACAAATTTCAAAATAAAAGAATAAGTAAATAAAAGTACAATCAAGTGACGACCACCACGTTTTCTTCTTTTACATGCCGCTTTGCTTCCTGAATAAATCTCTCCAACCTGAATCGTGATAGCCTTGATAGCATCGGAGCGTGGTCGTGTGTGTATCTCAGATGAATCAGATTCCTCCCCCTCAGAGCGGGGAAAGCACAGGTGGAACTAGTAAACATTAATGATGACTCCGGTCCAGCAATTACGTCAATGCAATGCATCCATTAATGTTATTAGTTACACCTGTGTTTGACAAGTCAAAACGCGTGCTGCGAAAAAAAGCAGTCTTTTAAATCTGAGCGCCCTCTGGGTCACCTCCATTTGGTTTTCCAGAACACTGGCTGATGTGCAGTTTGTTCCTTCCTCACGCGTATCGTACATGCATGTGCACAGGTGTGTGGAAATATTCACTGCTTTGGGTTCATTGGATGTCAAGACAGCCTGAGGAAGACAAGCGTGCAGAGAGACTTTTTTTTTGTTCATATTTATCGAAGCCTTCTTTTTTATTTTTTTGTTTGTGTTTGCAACACCCTCCTGTTTTATTTTTTCTCCATTCAGCCTGCCGCTGTCTTCCTTTACATTGGCTGAAATAGTCAATCATTAAGTCCATTTATAATCTGAATAATAGATGACCATAGAAACAGTATTTCCTCTTTACAGCTTGGACTATCATGGTTTTTATCACCTTCCACAGCATTTTGTCTGACATATGGCAACCCAACTGCTTGACGACACATACCAGTGATGCTTCCCTGCAGGAGAGACGCATCGCTGTACTTCCTCCATTGTTTCATCAGCTGCATGAGCGCTTTACCTCGTGGAAGTAAAATTAGCTTTATGCATGATGTTTTGCCATAAAATGAAATCCCAAAGCCCCACAGATGAGAAAAATTAGTTTAAACACTGCAGTATGAAGGCTCTGCTCCTCAGTTTATGGGCATAAATATGAATAATCCTGCAGATAATCCATGTAAACAGCTTAATCTGAAAACCTCCTTTTTTTTCTAATATCATCAGATTCTTTGTCCCTCTTTGTCCCACTTTTCTACATTTCTCTCTCCAGTGTTTTAACACTACATGTGCGCTGACCGACTGGCCGTCAAGGCCGATGGAGGAATTGTCACAACCAGTCCGAGTGTGTATTATCTGTCACTTCTGAGCCGTGGGACTCAGTTTAATGGATAAAGCCCGCGGAAAGCCCACACCGCCGGCCTCTTTATATCTTTATGGGTCATACACTCATCTTCCCAAACACCCTTAATGCGCTTTATCTCTCACACTCTCTTTCTCTCGCTGCAAAGTGGACACACACACACACATTCTCATCTTAACTCAGTTGCCCTTGATTTGTGTGATCCGCTGATTCTTTTTTTTTTTTTTTCCCAGGGAATTTCTAGCTCGTCCTCTCTCTCTGAAATGAGAGGAAATGAAGGATGGGACTTTGGGCTCCGAGGCCGCGACCCTCGTAGTCCCATAGCAAGGCTCCCTGGGATATGTAGGCGCCTCCGGACTCAGGGACACCAGGGGGTCTCCCTCATCAGGGAAGCATGGCATGTGAGTGTGTGTGTGTGTGTGTGTGTGTAAAGTAAAAGAGCAAAAGAGAAAAATTGACAAGAGAAATTGGGTGTGAGACGAGAAGAGGAAGGATATGTGTGTGTGAGAGAGAGAGAGAGAGGGGGAGAGAAAGAGTGTGTGCGAATGACAAAAAAAGAGAGAGCGAAAGGAGAGAAATTGTGCCTTGGTGAGAAAAAGAGCAAGTGTGTGTGTGTCTGCGCGAGAGTGTGTGTGAGGGACAGCTCGTCCTTCAGGCTCACCTCGGCCCCCCGGGGTCTTTCTTCTCGGCGGCGGCGGCAGCGTTTTACTGGCCGCGGCTGACGGCCATGAAATGGCAAGAAATTTACTGCTCTGGAGCTTATGGATGTGAAGGCAAAGTGAGGACATCCTCTCTCTTTCACTCTCTCCCTTCTTCCTCTCCATCTCTCCCTCTCTCACCCTCATCCTTCCTTTCCTTTCAGCTACCTTCGGTGTCCTTCCACCCTTTACACTTTCTTCTCCTCCGGTTCTGATCAATTTTCTTTTCCTTTCCTTGCATTTTTCTGTCATTTCTTCTCCATCACTTCTATGAAAAAGCAACTTTTTTATCCTTCCGTTGTTTCCTTCCATCCGTCTCTATCTGTCCTCAGTCTTCCCATCATTCCTCACCATTTTCATCGCTTCTCCTCTTTTCTCTGCACCTCCTTTTATTTCCTCTTATTTCCTTTTATTTTTCATATCTTTTCCTTTCTTACCTCTTCCATTTTCTCACCACGTCTAATTTTCTTTTGACAAACCTGTGTTGAAACATACAAACAAATTAAAGAGGCCACCGGTTTTAATTATATCAACTTTGTTTCTGAGACATCTTATCTGTTAGTTTGGCATACTACAATACCCATGAGCCTCAGCTGCCCCTGCTAGGGAGAAGAAGCCAGCCAGAGACTCAAATTAGTGCAAATTAATCCAAAAGACCCAAAGGAAATGAGTTTAAAATTGTATTATCAGTTATCTCAACAGTGTAATATTTAGCTTGGGGACTGAATATTTCTCCCTGCAATGCACCTTGGGAGTCGCAGTTAACATCTTACCCATTGTACCTTTTATCAGATAAGCAGAAACGTTCTTTCATTGTTTGTACTGATTTGTTTTGTGCACATCCATCTGTAGAGGTGCTCCAACCATGACTCACCTGAAATTGTCAGTGGAGAGACTGAATGGGACTCACTTACATCCGTAACCAGGGGGGGCTGAAATAGTTCCTCCCACTCCACAGAACTACACCTTTTTGTCCGTCTCTTTGCTATTTTCCTCCATCTTCTCTCCTCCTCGCTGTTTAATCCCACCCCTTTTCCATTTTTTCTACAATTTTACCTTTCGAAACATCTCGTCATCCATCCCTCCTTGTGCATTTGATCTTCTCCTTCATCTGTTTTCTTCTTCGTTCATCTTTAATTCATTAAGTTAGTAGCACAAGTCTTTCATCAACAATTTAAAAAAGACATGACAAGCAGTCATCAAAAGGAATAGTAAAATCACTGTCATGGTACTGATGCGTAATATAAGTAAGAGAAAACTTCATCATCATCATTCAAATAAGTAAAGAGGCCAGTTTTGATGTGGATCTGCAAATTATTCCACTCAAAAGGAGCCATAAAACAGATGACAAATCAATTCAATACCTTGCATGTACGGCCACTCAAACCACAAGCCTGTCGTACAGTAAAAACTGTAAGTAAATAAAGCTGTAGGTGATGAGTGTGTGTGTGTGTGTGTGTGTGTGTGTGTGTGTGTGTGTGTGTTTGCTCCATCCACAGCCAGAGAGCCTTTCAGCGTCAGGGAGTAGGAGGGGAATGTAAAAGGATTAGCAGTTCCAAATTAATACTTGGAGAATTGTCCATGCAGAAATGTATTCAGACAAAAACTGCATATACAAACACGGAGACACACTCTGCATGTTCAGTTAAGCACATTTCTGCACCGTACATACGCACACACATATATACTATCCAATTACACCATTTTAGGATGTTATTTTAATATTATTTCAGCCTAAATGTGAGCTGTATCCCCTCACATTGAGTTTTCGTGGGTGTTCTCTCCATTACAACCCCGACTACAGCTGAGCAGACGTGCTAAACTACCACTTGCCAGACTGCTTCTCATATATTCTGACATCTGGAAAGAGAGCAGTGTGTCAGTTTTCTGAACGCTGCGGCGGGATTTCAGTAAAATGTCAGACTCCTACAGTGTTTGCTTCCACAAGTACAGTACACTGTATGTCACATTTTAGGGATGGAGCTCACGCGCTGCTTTGTGAACAGGAAATAGTGGAGAGCACGGAGAGAATCCAACACCCAGCTTGGTAAGAAAGACAACTAAAGGAACAATCTGTACTTTTAACAACTTATCATTATTATTTTTGGTCATAACTTCTGCTTGTTTTAATAATATTCTTATTCATTGCTGCAGCATTGTTAGAGGATTGTACACAAGCAGTCAGATTATCAGATTTCTTACAAACATATTTGTTAAAAACAGACGCCGTCATTAAAGTTATTACCCAATATCTAAGTTGTAAGTTTCCATTGGATTTTGCAGACTGATTTCCAGGACATATTGTGCCTAAGATTGCACTGTACAGTAAAGCATTTTCATTATTTGAGTAGACTTTAGACTTCAGTCACAAAAATACTTTTACTCCTTAAAAACATGACTTGCTTTGAGAATTAGAGGTAAAAAAACTTAAGTTTTAAGTCGTGACCTGGTAAAAACAGTAAATATGTAAAAAGCATCAATAACACATAAATAAACAACTAAGACAGCATCAGGCAGAGCTAACAAGGCACGTGTTGATCATTTCTTTCCTGTGCATTAAAAAAGTCTCACTTCCAAAATCAGACTATTAACACAACTTTGAAGGGAAAATGTTCAAATGCTCTGTTGTTTTTAATGGTCGGCATTTAAAAATAACTATAATTTCACTTGGATTTGCCTTCAGTGACTTCAGACTTGACTCTAAAAGATATTAGAAGCAGCACAGACTTTGTTCACTTTTGGTTTCACCTCCAACTGAGTAGTGTAGAAAAATCTGGCTAAACCGGAGGTTTGTTTACAACTTTGCCTCGTCGTCTGCTACAGACTAAACTTTGATTTCTGGATCATCAGAATTATGAGACCTGAAAGAGTCAGACGCAAAATACCCTGCTTATTTTCCAGTGTGAGAATCGCTGCTTAAAATTAAAAAAAAAGTATGAAAGTGTATCTGTCTGTGTGTGTGTGTCTGTGTGTGTGTGTCAGTGCAGTCTCCAGCATGTCAGCCGTGAAAGGCCTCTACACGCCGTTTGAGCTCTCCTGAGTGAGAGAAGTGTGACAAACAGCTCAACAGGCTTTGGCACGCCAGCTGTCCAGAGGGGACACACACACACACATATACAGGCTTGAAATTTCACACACACACACACACAGGTCCATTTACATGTACGTCCAGCCGTATAAATGATTGCACATGCACGAACAAGGACACAGACGCATAAACACCCTCAACATGGAAGAAACACACAATAACACACACACATACACACACACACTGCTGCCAAGCATGGCGCTATGGTAATCTTTAGTAATGCCATCGGTTCTGGGGGCAGAGCATCTGAACGATGCCAATGGCCACACAACATCAGAGCCTCGGCGCCCTGCCTTCCCACAATCCCCCTCTCCACGGGCAGCCAATCCACTGTCGGACACGAAAAATTCACTTTTCTGGCGGCGCTTCACCGTTTGCTTAAGCTCTTAGGAGGCACGCTGCCGCCTGGGGGGGGGGTGACAGAAAAATTGCTTGGCTGAATGTTGCGATGGCCTGCTGCTTTGCGGTCGCCATGGCGATTATGATCAACAACCATTAATAATGTGTAAACCTGTTCATTAAATCTGTGACTGCTCATTTTCTGCATTTCTCCTCAAAAATATATAATAGGCTACATTTAGCAGGAATTAAGAAAATATCACAAATACGAGAAGCCAAGCAAGGATTTGGAAAAAAAATATAAAGCTTTAGCCTGATCAAAATTTGGAAGCACATCTTTTCTTACCAAGACTGCCATCTTAATCTTATTGTGTGATGACGACTGAAATATATATGTGCATCACCTTTAATAGACTTTACTCTCTTCTGAGGTTAAAGGACAACAAATTACACTAATAATTACGTTTTCCTGAGCTTTTTTAGGAAGCAATGCTTTTTAACCTGCTTATTATAACATTTATATGTACGTAGTATTTATGCTGTGTCTTGCGTTTGAAGTGCAGAGGTCACGTGGATCAATAAATATAAATATGCATGATATAATATTAAGGTTTAGATTATTGGCTGGGTGAAAATCCTACACTATCCTACTAACACTGTTCTTTGAAGCAAAGGTTGCTTATTAAAATGTAAGATACATGCATTCATAGAAAATACCATTTAATTGTTGCATTGAAATCAGGTTAAACCTCCCATTTGTAACTTTCCACCTCTTGTCTCCCTAGAATTGAAGCATCAACGGTCCTGCTTGGTCTTTCATTCTTCATATGCAGATATCAAAGCAATGGAAAACATCATCGATCAAGCAGGTATTTGAAACCCAGATGTGTACTACTTTAATATAATTCCAGATCAAGTTTTATCAGTGCTGATTAGATTCTAATATGTTATCACCCTTGTCACACTTGTCAGCAAGCAAACAGCAACAATACACAGATGAAGTTACCAAATATTAGCTAACAGAAGTCACCATAAGAGGTTGTAGCAGCAAAACTTGTGCGTGTAATGAAGTGAGAATGAGTCTGCTTTATTGCTTACGATTTCAACGATTTCATTCATTTCAGGAAGAATGTCTTGACTCTTCTTTCACAATTTACATAGTCTTGCTTTAAAGTTCCAAAATGCAGCTTTATTGCCTATCTGTGAGCTTTTATTTTGGCGTCTTTTTTTACCTTTGACTTGCAATTTTATTTTTATATTATGATAATATGTATGGAAAGCATCTGCTTCATGCAAAGCTGTGATAGTGATAGATACTTATAAAACAGTCATCATTACTTTGAAGTAAATGGTTAAAAACATTAGTACAAGTATTCCAAATGCAGCACGGAGGACCCAACTGAATGAAATGTGAGCTCAGACATATTTTTGTTTACGTTTAAAATGCAGTTTGGCTGCATTCGTCCGTCGCTCTCACCCTCAGGCCGGACACTGACTCAAGGTTGACAGCTCATCAGGCTGAGTGACAAGCGCTGGTGCGGGAACTCGACCAAATGAGAGGGAACAAGGAGGGACGGTAAGCCCGGTAAAAAAAAAAACACACCTCACTAGCTCTGGGCAAAAAAAAAGCTGCACGTTGTAGCTCGAAATCGCCTTCACCTCCTCCCGCTGGGTCACGAATCTCACCGAGCACCTTAAGTAAGTGTCATCTTTTAATTTAAGTTAAAAAAGTTTTCATGTAAGGACCCCCCCTTTTTACTTTTTTTTAAGAAAGAGAGGATTCCCCATTTTTCTTCTCTCTGAGGTGCGTTGGGCCGGAAAAGGCGAGATGTGGGTGGTCAGTTAGTGAAGCCATCAGTTGTAGGAGGTTACTAGTTATTGTAGTAGTCAGGTGGGGGTGGTGGGGGTGGGGAGGGGTGAGGCATTCAGGCACCCACCGTCCACGCCGCTGCATCGCCCACAGGGGTGAACCTCAGCTGTTCTTTCCTTCCCCTCCTCACTCCTTTATCCCTCCTGACCTTCCTCCTCCTTCCTCCACCTCCCGTTCGTTTCATCGCTTCTCTCTCCTTTAAACGTCGGAGGGGAGCTTGTGGTGGTGGTGGTGGGGGGCGCTGTCAGGAAAGGAGTGAAATGTGTGTATATGTGTGTGTTTGTGTGTACAGCTGAGGGAGGGGTCGATATGATGAGGCTTCAGTGTTGTCGAGATGGATTAGCCGAATGACTTTGAGGGGTTTGTTCTCTTGTCTTTGAGCACACAGTCAACTCACTGTACACTCTGCCTCTGCCTCCCGTCACCCCCCCCCACCCCCAAATCTTCATGTCTCCCTCTCAATATTTGTCTCCATCCTTTTTCTGTTTTTTTTTTCTTTATAAGATACCTCATTAAGACTCTGCAGCATCAGTCTCCCCGTCCCAACAGACACAAACACACACACCTGCCCCAAAACATCTATTCAAATACTTTAGGGTTGCAAAAATGGACTGATTTATTTATGCAGAAAAAAAAAATTATACAGTTTCATAAATTTATTTTTTGATTTGTTTTTCTTACTTGCTGTACTTTCTGTCACTCTCCGCGCCCATCTTTCTTTCACATTTCACGCAAAAACGTGAGACAGTCGTATTTTTAAGTTCGTGTTCAGTTTTTTTTTTTTGTCAATGAGGCAATGTGCGAATAAGGATTAGCATTTATTTTTCTGTGTTGTGTTTACTGAAGGTAGCATGTGTAGCATACTCAAACATCGATATATCATTGTCTAATTAACTGTTATACCTTCAGATAATTATCCTGAATGGATGAGGCCACAGTCAAGATGATTGGTGGCATTGTTAGCGCTCGTCTTTGTTTCATCAAAAAAGTGCATTTTCCAAAATTCCAGCTGCGTTTTTCCATTTCTTTTGGCTCTCCTGAGACGTTTTGAAGAACTCCTTTAGGTCCATCCTCAAAATAGGAAAGTGCAACAAACCTTTCAGACTTTTGTTTGTAAAAGATATTAAAGCAGAATCTGCTAAATGTAGGTACATTTCTGCCACAAACACATCACCTCAGACTACAAACACCACCTTCAAAAGGAAAGTTTTACACATTTAGACCATGTGTACACCCGGTCTGAGCTTTTGCAACAAACTACAACTACTTAATGTTAATGTTAATGTAACCATGACAACAAAGGTCTCCTAACCTTGTCAAATTACTTATTTTTATCCCAGCCGTCTTTGTCAAAATGAAACCAAGTTGTTTTTTGTGCCTAAAGCTATACACTGAACAATAGTGTCACACTTGGAGGACTTGTTGTGTATCGGATTAGGAGGAGGAGGACGAGTTTAGTGACCTTTCAGCAGGTTGAGTTGAGTGCACAGGATGCATTTTTTCGCTTTGCAAAAAAAAACAAAAAAAAAAAAAAAACATTCGGATAAAACACCCAGACGCAGATCGCATGTTCGTGCCAGGTGGAAATGTGTTTGTAGATTCTCACGCTAACCAATCATAGAGAAGGTCAGGACTGATACGATGGATCATGTTGATGTTAAAAACATTTAACCTCAACAGAAAAATACAGTCTGTCGCTTCAGTGTTTATGTCAAAGGTCAGTTTCTTGTCAGTCGTGTGATACTCCCTACACTTTCCACTTCTTACCCTTTAGTGATGATCTGAGGAGGTGGAAGTGAGCTTTTTCTGACGGCGACAGCCTTTAGTTTTAGGGAATTTTCAGTGAAAGTAATCATCATCATCTCCCAAAGATTTTTTTTTCTCATTTTCCCACCTGCCACTTCCCTTCTCCTTTGCGCTCCTCTGACATATTTCTTTCTTACCTTCCTCTCTCCCCTTGTTTCGCCTGTGTTTTCTCTCCCTCTGCCTCCGCTTCCCTCCTTCCTCTCGCGCTCGTCTCTGCTTCCTACCACCTCCCCGCCCGTCTCGCAGTGTGTGATTGATGTCGCGAGGTAACATTAACACTTCTCACGCTGCTAGTACACGGAGGAAGGGGGAGGTAGCGCGATGTACATGAACGATTGATTACCTTACTGCTACTAGCTGATGACTTCTCCAAAGAAGGCTCCCCTGGAATCGATAACCAGTGCTCTCTCTCTCTCTCTCCCTACAGTCCCCCTAAACTTTCTCCCCGTCTTTACCACCCGCCCCCCTCCTCCCTTCAATTCTCCAAATCAGAGACAAGGAGCTCATGCAGCAATTATGAAGGAAAGGCACATTTGCATACGGAAAATTAATTAAAACAAACAAAGTGAGGCTGGGACCCCCTGGAGAGAGGAGCAGGGAGGAGCGGGGAGGAGGAGGAAGTGAATAATGTGGGCATAGAAAGAGGTTTAATTGCTCCACGCCGGGGTTGTGCCATTTATCTTCAACTCTCCTGCTCTGACGCTATTTCATTTGTCACCTTAGTGCAGATGAGAGTTTACGTAGGTGTGCTCGGGATATCTGTTTCACACACGCCCGCGCGCATTATACTATCATACTTTTAAGAGACAGGTAATGCGAATGCTGCGCCGTCAATGTGGAAAGATGACTCAGAGCTCTCCAAAGTTAACTGCATCCTCACTCACTCACACACACACACACACACATTTTGTTGCTTTAGTTTATAGCTTTATAAAGAGCTGTTACATAAAAGCGTCCGGTTTTCAGAGAGAAAATGTTCTGCTCTTTTGCATGTCTGTCTCTCTCAGAAGCAGTCATTATGCTCCTGGAGCTTCCATACTGACTACTTAGTTCCTCCTCTCTCTCTCTCTCTCTCTGTGTGTGTGTTTGCCCGCCTGTAATGTGTGTTTTTGTGCACTCACTGTCTTTGTCTCATTGTGCGTGCGTGTGTGTGTGCAGTGCTTTTGAGCAGGCTCCCCGCTGACGCCGCTTGAGGTGCGAGTCGTCACGCGCCGAGGGCCGTCCGCTACGTTAGCGCCGGAGTGGCTAAAAACTCCATTTTCAGCAGAGCGTTTGAAGCCAGAGGATGAAAGTCGCTGCTCTCTCTCCCCCACTCACTCACACACTCTCTCTCTCTCTTCTGATGCCTCTGATGGACAACTCAGTGGCCAGCCACTTCTTTAATTAAAGGCACAGTCTGCCGTTTTCTCCTCAGATGAAAGAGTATTGACCTGATGAGGCTCTGGGCAGATAGAGACGATGTGAGTGTCACTGGACTCAGCTTGGTCTCCTAAGAAAGTGTGTGTGTGGTGTGTGTGTGTACTGTAGGTACAGACGTGTGTTTTTGCCACATTCTCCCGCTCTGTCGAGGCTTAACAGAGTGGGGGAATGTGGCCCAGGATCGACACAAAAACAGGTCCGGTGCAAATATCATACGTGTGTTAATCACTACAGTTGTACTTTACTGGTATTTTATTCATAAAAGCCTTGTTGGCCTCTAGATCACACTTCACTGCAGTGTCTCTTTAATGATTTCTTTAAACCATGACCGCAAGCCTTTCCTACCATGAGTAGTTTTAGTTGTTTCATGCAATAAAATCTTAACCATTAAATTACGACCATTTCTTCAGTGGTTGAGGAATTGTTGGAAGGCACTGACTAATAGTGTTTTCCAGATATCCAGATCAGAAAATGATCATATTCGCTGTTTTAAAAGGCAATGCCAAATGTAAATGCGAGCTCACATCACTGGCGAACCACCTCGTATCTTGAAAACTGTATTTCCTCTGTCGATCTCACAATGGTCGCGATGAGAAGATGACATGGTTGCCGTCGGGATAACTTTACAGTTTGACAAGCTGCAGCGTTGTGACTCTTTAAACGCAATAATCTGGCCTTGGATCATGTTTCATTGTCTCACCAGCACCTTAAACAACACACCACTAAGTAAAGTGTAAATTTATTGGTACCAATTTCAATCTCTTGCATTTTAAAAGTGGTCTGTTGATCTTTGGTTTCTGATGGTTCTTGGGTCCAGCGAGGCTTTTCCATAGTCTCCATAGGTCTATTATGTATCGTGTTTAAAATTGTGTTACTCATTTTGGGATTATCTTCGTTTTCTGCTCAATAACTGGCTTTTTTTGTGTGAGGTCACGTTAAGCCTCGCTTCAGTCGTAATTGAGTGCCGTTTCGCAAAAAATGGGTACAGACAGAGCAACAATATTTTTCAAGCATTATGAAACCCTTAAACACTATCTGAAACAATAGTGGGAAAAAAACGAGCTGCTTCAGTGTCTGCCAAGCATCCCATTTATATCCTCAAATTAAAACGATGCTCCTTTTCTGCTCGCAAACTAAAGCGACGTTCTTCAGTTTCCGAGCACAACAACAAAATTAGCTGATTTAACCAAAGCTGGCGTTAAAACTCGAGAGTGAGCTTGCATGTTTTCTTTTTTTTTTCTTTTCCTTTTTCAGATATTTGTAGTCGACATTAACATGCAGCTAAAGCAGCCTAGTGCTCCCTCTGTAAGGAACTCAACATCATCTGAGCTGGCTGTAGCTGCAGGCGAAAACAACAAGGCTTTAAACGCACCCTGTCGAAGAAGAAACGCTTTCAGTCTCTCTGAGCTCATTCTAATCGTGTGCTTCCTGTTTTTGTTGCTCTGTGTATATGTATGTGTGTGTTGTGTGTGTGTGTGTGTGTGTGTAAATCCCTTGCTGTTTGGGGAGCTGTGCGACACTGCTGGGTGCTCTGTGTCTGCTCGCTGGATATCAGGCACCCAGGGATCCTCAGAAGCAGGCATTACCAGTTAATGCACCTCTGAAGAGAGCATCTGCACTTAAGACAATTATACCACAGATGGGTGTGTAGGTGTGTGTGTGTGTGTGTGTGTGTGTGGGTATGTGTTTCCATGAGTGTGTGAGGGAAGGGACAAAGAGAAAAAGTGTGAGTGAGAGTCTGAGAGGATGATAGGAAAACAGAGGGAAAGAGAAGCCTTCTATGCCTTCGCGTAAAATAAGATCTGCGATTCATTCCCCTCTGAACCAAAATCCGTTTTCCTCACCTCTCGTCTGGGTTCAAACCGTTTGAGGTTTATTTTCAGGACCTCACCATCGCACCTTCCTTTTTTTTTTTTTTGCGACAGTGTCAGCAGCACACACACACACACACACATCTTTCCTGGCTATCTCATTTTTTTGTAGAATCTGCTGTGTCTTTTTAAGGCAGCTATGCACTCGCAGCTTCAGTCGTTCCACTTCTTTCCAGAAGCCAAAAAAAAAAAGGAAAAACCACCTTGAAGCAGCTGCTGTGAGCTTGGTTTTAAAGATCTGGTCCACGAAATCCACCCCTGAGAGGCTTCTGACCTATTCTAGGGAAGAATTATATAATCTGCAAAGTAAGCAGGTAATGTAGAGGGCACACACATATTCAAGTGGAGAAGAGAAATATCAGCACTACACGATCTAGTCGGTCTGAAGAAGAGGTAAGCTGCAGAGAGGAATCTTTGATCTTACATTCGCAGGCTCTTCACGATAATCAAGTGATACGTTGACCTCATATTTAGTGCCATCTCCTCCTGTTGTTATGCCAACATCAACTGATTTGAAGTTTCAGCATCACAAGTCAATAGTATGAATTTAAGATAACTCGCTACCTGATACTACCTGTAATCGTGTGATTTCTTATTGAAAGCGATGTAAGCTCACTCACTGGTGGCATGTTGACACGATCATGCATGTTAGCATCAGTGCTCCATCCTTGCTGATTTACCTTCTATTACTTCTTCTGTCAGTAGAGCACATTTGGTGCATGCTTCGGCGTCAAACAATTCAGCATAAGCCATGAACAACTGAAGTAATGCCAACAACAAAACAAACTAGCAACATCTGTAACATATTGTGGTTGTGAGTCCGACAGCGTGTTTGTTTTCACTTTTTGGATGAAACAGTAGATGTTGTACATACTGTTGCTGCAGCCTTAACCTAAATCTCTGTAATCCACACAATCTTCTCAGAACCTGGAAAGAAACTGAACTGCAAAAACAAGTTGTAGTTTTACGTTTTACAATTTAATGTCCAAGACCGGTTTCAGGGCAACAAGTGGGGACTCCACTTCGGTTTTATATAGATTAAACAAACAATATGCATCTTCATTATTGAGTTATAGAGGTGTTGGTAGGCATATTTTGTTAGCTGAGAACAAAGATAGGCTAGTTTCACCCTGTTTCCCTGGTGGTATCTTCATATTGAACATCCAGATGATACGTGAATCAATCTTGTCACCTAACTTTTGAAAAGAAAGCAAAGGATTTTCCTGAAAATGTTAAAATGGTTTACATATGCTTTTTGTGCCTTGAGGAAGAGGATATTTCTCTAAAAGTGTTGGCACAACAGGCCATTTAGCCAATAATTCAGCCACAGAAGTGCAACATGTACCGGTACCATTAGCTTTTGGGTTACCTTTGACATTGGCTGGATGTTGTTATGTTTGAATAAATATCAAAGTAACGTTGTTAATCTTGTCAAAACAACGAACCCTGTCTGAATTCACATAGCTGCTCACCAGCCTTCAATATGGCCGGCAGAGGGTTTGTCATGTAACAGGAAAGGTCTCTAGCAGGAATATTAGCACCTAATATTATCTTCAGTACATTCTGGTTTAAAAGTTTGTTCCACTCAGCTGTCCCGTGTGTCAGCAGCACCTTTTTGCCCTCCAGGGGACAGCAGGATGGACGCTAACAGATTGGACCCCCCATATGGCGGGCGGTCCAATCCTGCGATAAATAAACTGCCGGCTACTCTGACCTCTCCCTGCACCGAGCTCGCCGCGAACATGTGCTGCTGCTGGATGGAGAGAGCTCAGCGGGGTGTGGAGGAGGGAGGGGGGAGTCCCTCCTTCCCCTCCTTGCTCCCTCCATCCCTCCTACTTCAATGTTTTCTCCCCTCCGCCGGAGTCAGCGGTCCATCTCGCGCCGCAGATTGCCTATGACAGCCGCGCTATTTCATGTCGGGGGTTTGAGCTAAATTGGAGTGAGCAATACCACCTGTGCCTGCTGAAGGGCCGCTCTGGTTCGCTCTGTTGCTCCGCAGAGAGGAACCAGGAGAGGAGGGAGGGGTGGGTGTGGATGGTGGGATGGGGAAGGCAAGGGGAGGCGGGGGTGAGGGGGGCAAAAAAGCTGCTACCTGCAACCATCAAAGCTTCTGTTTCACATGCAATCTGCCCAGCTGGCTCCCCTGTGAGGAGGGGGTTAGCTCAAAGCAGAGCTGGATGTTTGCCTCTCTCTCTCTCTCTTTTCTTTTCCTCTCTCTCTTTTCCCCACTTACATCCTCTTCGTTCCTCCCGCTCTAATCCTCACCTTGCTCTCTCTACAGGTGTGCACCCTCCTCTCTCGGCTCAGCTCCGTACCTTCCTCCAGATCTTGCCACCTTTTCTTCCCACCTCTCTCTCTTTCTCTCTCGGTTTATGCATCCAACCTTTTTCACGTTTTCCCTCCTCTCACGTTCCAACCCCCTTTTTCCGCTACTCCTTTAAGGCCCCCTTTCGCGCCCACGCAATTACGAGCCGGCCCAGAGTCGACGATCAAGAGACAGGTAGCAAATCTTTGGTTGTCAGAAAGGGAGCTAGATTGCATCGTGAGGCGCGTTGACCTACGATTCAGAGTTTTGGCAACCAACAACAAGTTTTGTCCAAATTTTGTCAGAAAATTCAGACTTGAATGGGAATGTTGCTGTAAGTTGTGATGCTCAGGAGTTAACAACATGATACAAACTTCTTTAACATCCAATACTTGTCGCTCAGTTCTTTTCTTTGTTTATTGGGAAAGAGGATGATTATTTTTCAGCCGCTGATTTAAGAGTACATGCTCCTTTATGGGCTGGCAAAATGCACATCCAATTCATCCCAGCTTAAAAAAAATCTTGTTTAACCTCTAAAAGGCATGGTAGACAAGCTAAAAAGAAAACAAAAAGGAACCATGTACTTTTATTTAAGTCTGTTTTTGTTCATTTAATTAAAAATCTCAAAGAGGTTGATTTTTTGGTTGACTTTTCACAGAGCAGCATCATATATTATACAAGATGTTTTGAATGACTTGTGTCAGTCAAATATCAGTACATCACTTTCACCAAATGGAGCAACACACAACATTGTAAAGTGTGTATTGTTGTGTTACTTCTATTTGCAGCCCGAGCAGATCAGACAGACAGACACATTTTCAGACACAAAGAAAAGTCTGTAAATCTTTAATCTCATATAGAAAAATATTAACAGTTATTTGTCTGTATCCACTGTAATGACTCACTTGTTTGTTGAGGTGCTGGCCTTGAAATGAGACATTTAAAAGAGCAAGAGGTCGGCCAACACTCGAGGTCATGAGATCATTCAAACCATGAAAATAACAGACAGACATTGAGCTAAAAATGTTAACAATCGAACATGACAGTATATTTTGGTATATTTCTTATTGACATATCACACTAAACATATTATTTGCTTTATAGCGTTATTTTTTTAATTAAATATCCCAAAGTTTTCATATCAGGCTGAATGTGGGGATGTTTCATGTTTAGAAAAGAAGAATATTTTCCATTTAATGTAATGTACCATGATAAACAATAGAACATCTTAGGCTTTAATATTTGAATCCATTTAACTATTATATGGCAGTAATATATACAAATCAAAATAATCTAAGCTCAGGGGTCTACTTAGTGGTGGTGGTGATCACATGACCTGCTGTCTGTGTGGACAGTAGTGATGTGATAGCAGGTGGTCGTATTCGATGGAGTAGATTATAACTTATTGAGTGTTTCCTCTTTCGGGTCACGTGATGACATTATTAAAGCCCTGAAAAGCTACCAAGTGAACCTTTAACCTTATTATTTGTGCTCTGCATTAAAAATACATCCATGATATGTTTTAATGTTTAAAGGATTCACTGTTGTTCAAACAAGTTCAGCAGTACTGTCACAAAGGAGCAGTCCCTGTAGGTGGAATCAGCACGTCTTTGCTTCTTTTACTCCTCCAGGTTGGCTGATGAGATCAAACTGAGGGGAGGGCTGGGGTAGTTTAGGCTCCTTTCCACCTCCTCCTCCTCCTCCTCCTCCTCTCTCCTCCTCCTGGGCAGGAAACAGTAGGCATCATTTAGTGGGGAGAGCGCTGGAAACAGTGTGGGGTTAGCCACGAGGTCGCCACACTTACTGCACGGCCGAGCTCATTTCCACCGCTGTCCACAAATCGGGCTTCCCCTCTGAGAGAGAGAGAGAGACACAGAGAAAGAGAGAGAGAGAGGAGAGATGGCTGCAGTCAGTGAAATGGCTCATTCACTTTCTGATCACAGCCCGCCACTCTCTCCCTCACACACTCAAACTGACACACTCGCTGCACACACACACACATACATCCAGTCACACACACAGATATTCCAGGATGTCTTCGGTTATTTGCTATTTTCGTCCCTCACTTCCCCTGATTTCATGAGATATTTCCTCAGCTCTGACAGTTCACTTTGTGATTGCCCATTACTTACCAGACTCACCAGGTTTCATTAAAAATAAGCTTGTTTTTTTTTTTTTTTTTAAAGCTATCGGTGCATCACATGTCCTCGGATCAAAACTCATTTTTTTTAGTAAACTTAAAGCAGCTGAATAAACTAGAATACAGCCAGTATCACAATTACGTTAATCCCTTTCTCAAACTAATCTGATAAGTACAGCTAATGATATTTCAAAGAGTAATGGGGTATAACTGTCACAATGAAAGCATGTTTTTTTTGTTTTTCTTTTCACAGGAACACACACACACACAAGCTAGCATCTTTTTCCCCTTCCCCACACACACACACACACTCACATACACACTTTCTCTCTTTCTCCCCCCCCCACACACACAGAGATTTATGTGCAGGCACCCCAGAAGGCACGGCAGTGCTGAACCAATCCGCTTTTGTTGACTTGTATCTCTGCCAACTCTAACTATGAAGACGTCTGATCAGCCAAATGGTCAGAATACCTGAGTTACATGGCACGAAAAAACCATTTATGTACATTTTAAGCATTTAGCCAGTGTTGCATGCTGTACAGAGTTCATTCACCGCGAGTAAAATTGGAGGATGTCATCATCAGAGGCGACAACACAGACGGGCAGAAAGTGGCAAAGTTTGGTGTCGAGCTAAACTAAGTTGTCACAATATGACAGCATGGTATCCAAAAATATGGACAGCTTTGGGAAATTTGGGCACTGATATTTAGATTTAGGACCTGATTTCACGATAAATTACAGGAAGCAGCTACAGGTTCATAAACCTTCTCACAGGCCATCAAATAAACACCTGCTCAGCCTCAGAATGCCTGCTGGGGTTGTTAGACGCCTCGGCACTTTGACAAAAGATGAGAGAAAACATTGAAGTTACAGGAGAATAAGGGTAGTTTCTCTTGAATACTGCCAGGTAAATCATCTCCTGCAACTTGAGGGAGGGATGTGTGCAGGAAACATCCAGACAACCTTTGTAAGATTTCCTGCAAGAAGTTTCAGGCCCTGTGCAAAGGAGCTCCCTCTTTTATTAAATGCACAACCTCACATTACATTCAATAATAAATAATGTTTATACCTCCAGTGCCAACATATTTAAAGTCCCCACCCCCTCTTATGTGGTATCTCACAAATGTATGGTTAGTTGCAGTGCTGGACACTAAGATTTACTTACTAAGATTTAGGTACTGCACTTAAGTATCATTGTCCAGTTTTCCATTCATTGTCCATTTTGAAATCCATGTACTTTATTTGAGCAATTCCTTTAAACGCCACTTCATGCTTCTACTCTACTACATTCGCTGCTGATACTTTATAGATTCACATTAATAATGCAAATCATCTTCATCATCTATAAGACTAAAGTGATTATTCCTGAATGAGCCATTCTGCGTAATGAGTACTTTCAAGTAAATTCTGATGTTTCAGTCCTGTACTTTTATTTAGGTTTGAATGTCTGATTATAATGAAGCGTTTCCAGAAGTAACGGATCTGAGTACTTCCTCCAACACTTGTTAATTGTACAAAGGAATGTGCAATTACCAAGCGGTACAGATAGTAACAATCACTAACAAATGATGTGACATACACCTTTAAAATGAGCTTAAGTATATTATTATTATTTACCCAAGCTAATATATCATTATAAACAATAATATAGAAAATCAGCACTGAACAACCTCTTGTCTTGAGTGGTTTCCATGACAACTGGCTGAAGTTAACCCAGGATTATGTTGGTGCTTTATTCACCCAAACTGGTTTAATTTTGACCCCGTATTTAGTATGAGGTCACCTTCACACCCTTACCTTGCTACGTACGGGGTTACTACTTCTTCAGGTGCAGAATTGTTCATTAATAACGATTCAAAGGGATGCTGGGTTGGATGAGAGGGATTTTAGCAGGCAACATCTCTTCCAGACAAACTGTGTATAAATGCATGTGCACCACAACCACACAGATACTGAGCTTAAAGTTTTATCCGTCTTGCGTGGCAACCCCCTCATTTCATGCAAAGGCTCCGGTTTAGTGTTGTACGTGCACCTCTCTCTCCTACTCACACCTCCATCGCACGCCACGTCAACCACACACCTACTGAAAGACGTTTGTCAGACACATCACCGCGTTAATTACAGGAATCACTTTTCATAAATCTCTCCAGTTGTTAATAATCTATTTGTGTGAGAAGATTTTTTTTTTTTTGCTCCTCCACAGGATAAAAAAAAAAAGCTGGCCAAATTTTATCCGCGCTCGTTCCAATTGGTTGCGGATAGCACAACAGTTGCTGCAGCATATTTCAGGGAAGTGTTTTATTTCTTTAAATCTTTAAATCTTTGTAGATTCCAAACAAATGGAGTCAGAGTATCAGAGTGGTGTGAAACAAAGTGTAAAAAAAAAAGAAAATAGCTTGTAATGTGTAATGACGCGTGTATGATTTATCCTTATTTTTCAGCAATCGTGCTTTTTGTTTTTGAGATGTTTCGATCACTGGACGAAACTTGCTCTGCTCTCGGAGCTTAAAAATCAACCCGATTGTAAACTCGTCTCTGCTAACAGTGTGTCTCATCGAGAGGGATCGATACCGCCACACACGACAGCCCTTTACTCACACTCCAGCCTGGCAGTAAGGGATTGCAGGGAGCCGGTGGGTCAATGGCCCGGGTGCTGGTCGGTTGATGGCCGTTCGTTAAAGAGCGGTCGACACGGCGGAGCTCTGTGTTAACGGTGTCAGCCCAGATACTCCCGCCGGGGCCGCTCCCTCCTAATGACCGGCCAATCAATAGCCGTCTGCCCTCAGCGCTGACCAATCAAATTGACACCTCTCGTTGACACATCGACGAGGAAGGTTTAGTCTCACCTCGTTTCTGAACACGCGGCCGCGACGGTGGGTGATGAGCTTCGGTTTTATGATTCATTTACAGACACCGATAAAATATTATTGATTAATTGGCAGCGACGAGGACGTTTACTGTTTCTATGCAGGGTTTAAAGAGTGATAAAAATGGAAAAAGAAGGATTGTGCCCAATGTGATGGCATATATTAAGCTGTTTTTGTAGTAAAATGATAAATCGAAGACGTCCAATTCAAAGGAAAGGTTGTTTTTTTTTTTATAATTTGGTTTCTAGTCTGCTCTGTATGCAGAAACAAACTCTGCAGTGCCACTCTGAATCAGTTTTTGGCACTATTTTGTTTCTGTGACAAACTCACCTGTGTCTCTGCTGGTGAACTTGTGTTTTTTTTTCCTCCCTCTTTTCTCTTTTGGGGTGAGATATTTTTATCAGCTCCATGGGGTTTCTTTTTCTCAGCCGCACAGTTTGTATTTCTGCCTCCCTGTCTCCGTGCTCTTGTCAGCTTTTGGCATTTGTATTTGCAAAATAAACCAAAACCAAAAATATTTATGTACAAATAAGGGCCAGGAGCTGTTTGAAAGAAGTTATCATCGAGAAACGGCCCGCTCTCGTCCACTGGAAACTTCTATTTTTTCTCCGTTTTGCTCTGCTGCATCATGGTTCGGCGTGTTTGTGCGAGCAAAGGGGACAGGAAGTGGACGGGCCGCGCAGATGAAAGGGGATTCAGGCCACGTGGCGGGCGGCGACACTGGAGCCTCAGTGCTCTGTGTCTGTCGCTGAGTCGCCCCGTCCGTCCATCTGTCCACGCAGCCCTCAAAGGGACGTTTGTCCCGCCACAAGGATCATTCAGAGCACGCACACACATACAGATGAAGACAGAAAGAAACGCACCCTTCTGACTGGACAACTGGACACTCGGCGCCTCTGAGTGAGGCACTTCAGGAGCACTTTAATCGCCTCGTGCAAAGAAAGTAGAAGACTTTGTCTTAATGTAAAGACTCAGAGGACAAAACAGACAAAGAGCAAGGCTTCTGTTGGTCTGATTTTATTATCATATATCCATAAAGTAACCAAGAACAATACAGGATTTTGTGTCAGACTTTCAGAGATCACTTTTTTTCAGAGGACAATGTCAAGAAAATTCATTGTTGCTGTCCTGTAAAAAAACATGCATCTCCAAATTATTAACTTTTTTGTTTCATAGTTGTGTTTTTAGCTTTGTGGCTGAGCATTTTGCAGATAATGCAATGGGTTTTTAAATAGTTCAAGCGATTGAAAAAGTAGATTAATGTTCTCAACCCATGAAAGAACACTATCCTTCGATTTATCTGAAAAAATATTCAAAATTTGGTGGTTTTCACTGGACAGCAACAACATATAACACATCAGATAGTTTAGTCCGAACAAGCTGCATAGACAGACAGAACAAAACAACAATAAAAATGGTACTTTTCTCAATGGGGTTTGGCATGAAGATCTTATTCGTGTGTCAGGCGCGAGAGATTCCTTCAAATATAGTACAAGTGTGTTATGTGACATTATGACACAGTTGCAAAATCTGACATTTGCTTTGACATTGATGTATTCATGCCCTATACAACACCACTCTGCTGGGATTCATTCATAAAAAAGCCAAAAGAAACATTCATATCGACACATTATGAGCATTTTTCACGTTTTACATGACACCAGGGTTACTAAAAAGGAATCGTCGCACACGCTGTAGAAAATTTCCGGTTACATAAACTGATAAGTCCCACCTCAGCTCTGCCAAAATACCTTATGAAACAGTATATCAGAGGGAGAGAGGAGCCGGCGATAGAGTATTTTCAGTAGGAGACGTGACAATGTGACATCACGCTGAGGGGAAATGAGCACGAACGGAAGATATATTCAAAAAAAAAAAAGAAGGAAATTCTACCGGCTCTATCCCTGAGCTTCACTGACAAAAATGTCTTTAGGTGGTGAGGATTATGGATTAATCTATAATAACTAGTGAAGGAAAAGAGAAAGGGAGAAGAAAAAAAAAAACACAGCCTCCCGAGCCTGGAGTCGACCATACCACCACGAGAAATACTGCCTCATCATCTAATGTTCCCACTAATATTCCCAAATTATATCGTTTAGACCTGTATCAGCACTGGAGAATTAATCATCGTTTCTCTGACACTGCCCGTCCCCAGAGTTCATTAAATAAACTATATCACACATACACACACATATCTAATTTCTACAAGTTATGGGGATTTTTTTTTTCTTCTTCTTTTTTTGGTCCCTTCACCAAACCCCGCCCCTCTACTCCTTGATAATCTGTTTATCCGTAAGTGTCACATTACATTTGCAAAGCAGCTGGGGGGACCACTGCCATCTTGTATGGAGGGGCTCGAGTGTGATTACCCGGCCTCATATTTGGCGCGCACTCAGACTTGTCAAATCCTTTGATCTGAACTGTCTTCATAATCACTTCAAAAAGTCTTCCTGAGAGCGTGAGGGCTTTGCAGATGGGCTTCCCACTATCACAGGGCTACACTCTCATTCCCCTCTCTGAGCGTGTTTGCGTCTGGGCGTGTGTGTGTGTGTGTCGGCTGTTTTGCATGCATGTGTGCGTCTCTTTCCTTGTCTTTTTCTGCGGTCAGAGTCCTCACTTTTGTTGTCAGGGTGTGTGTTTTCTGTCTTCCTGTATGCCAAAGATACAAAGAGGGATCGTAGATAAAGCGTTTTAGAGAGCTATTATTAAGAAAATCAATATATCGTATGTTACCTGTCATCTTTTGTTATGTTTATAAGGCATACATCCACTTATAGTATACAAATTATATATAGTATGTCACTCAGGCATATGTAGGTTAGCAGAAGAGTGACACTTCTGTCTCTATATGCCCCAATTCTATAATACTACTGCATGCACTACAGTTAAACATCAGCAGAACGGCTCTCCTATTAAATGATTAGATGATTATTCATGCGCACATTAAAGGCAGATGCCCGAACCGGCAACACCAAAGCACAGGTAAGCTGCAGGACGTGATTAAACCCCAACCGTGGAGCCAAAATGGTTTTTCTGTTCTGCACCCAGCTGTAGAAGAAAACAGCGTATTTCATTGTTTTGCACTAACAGGAAATGATGCGGCACGTGCGACGGCGGACGTCATTCAGACCGCGACTTTGTGATTAAACTTAATAAAGGGGGATGTGAATGTTTTCTCATGTAGTGTGATTCTTTTTTTTGTTTTAATTTACGATATCTTTCGTAGCTGAATATGTCTAAGATCACTCCCTCTTTACATCTTCCGTTATATTTATCCGCCGCCGTTTGATTCGAGGGTCTGAATTCTGTGTATGAATTTTATGATCTATAAAGTGCCAATAAAAAATTCCCTTTCTCTCTCCACTACCTGCAACCCTGTTTTAACGTTTTACAGCTGTGTGTATCTGTTACACTCCCTTTGTGTTTCATTGCATTGTGGGGCGGTAGTCAACAACACACTGACTTATTTTTTAGTTTATTTTGGACTTTAACACAGGTGATTTAAATCACTTCAGCTGATTACATGTATTCTTTGCCGGCAATGGAAACAGTCAGGATATTTGTACTTTACTTGAGTGTTTCCACTGTTTACTACTTTCTACCTCCACTCAAAGGGAAATACTATACATTTTACTTGACTACATTAACCTTACAGCTGTAGTTACTTTGCAGGTAAAGGTAAACTTTTCAAATACTATACATTATCATAGATTATACCACACAAAAGGAGCTACAAATACAAAAGTTAGGGTTAGATATTAAGGCACGTTCACCAATAAACCAATAATTTAATGTCTACATATAATAATTTAACACTGTGCGTGAGGTACTTTTTACTTTTGACACTTGAAGAGTACAAGAGTATTATCAGATAAATATACTTTAAGTAAAATCTTGAAGGCAGAACTTTAACTTGAAATTCAGGTATTATGATCTCTACTTAAGTTAAATTATCACAATTTTGACTTGTTAAAGTAGAAAAAACTCACACGTTACTGACTATTGTCAGCTTGCACAACACCTGGAGCCCATTAGATTTCATTATCTACCTGTTTCCTGCTGTGTCACGTCAAACTCTCCTCCACAACAAAGTATTTTTTACACTGTGGTGCTTCAAACTTTTACAAACGGTGATGGACTGACACCTCTGTCGTGCACGTGGTCGCTGTCACACCTGTTACGGCGGGACCATTTTAAAGGGGAACACCCATTTTATCTTTATTCATACACGTGGGGGGGGCATCTGACCCGAACACTGTGGCAGAATTTGGACACAAGCTTGTACAATTTGTCGTGTCTCTCTTTCTCCTGGGACTCTGTTTAGTCACGTGCACGCATTACGTACAGTGTACATGATAAAGGCCTCTGATTCGCTCTCTCTTGGGGACATTTGTAGGTCTGGCCTTGTGGTTTTTGTGATGGATTTCATTATCTCAATAGCTGCACGTCGCTATCTGTGTGTTGTGTATGCGTTTGTGTGTGTGTGTGTGTGTTTTCTACCATAGGGCCCAGAAAAAAGGAATGAAGCAGACTATGGTGGCCTTTCAGTATATTTTTAATATCCTACCCTGCTGTTGTCTCTCCCTCTCTCTCTCTCACACACACACACTCTCTCTCCATGTAGTGGATGGATGGATGGAGGCAGAAGCGGCAATAAGGGTGGCAGTGGCGGCGGCAGGGAGGTGAGGGGGTGTGAAGGGAGCGCTACCCCCCCTTCGTTCTGCGCTTCAACAATAGCATTTGCATATTTTTATACTACTCTCTCTCTCTCTCTCTCTCTCTCTCTCTCTCAAAAACAGCCTGAAGCGTGAATACTCCAGCAGCGGGCGTGCAGAGGAAAACGCAGGGAAGCTGGGGAGACGTGTGTGTCCGCTTTTGCTGGGGGAGAGCACACAGACACACACACAAACTAAGGCCCTTACCTCCAGAGGTTGTGCATCAGGGGGGAGGATGGGGGGACAAGAAGTGGTGTCATAGGAGGACCAAAGTTGGGACTGTGCAAAGTTTTTGGTGTGTGTCTGTGTACGTGTGTGTGTGTATGTGCATGTGTTACCAGGGGACTGTGGCTCTCCTGAAAGAGAAAGACAAAGAGAAAAACAGACATTAGAATCAGATGAGTGCACTCGTTAAAACACAATATAAACCATATTAAAATGTTTCACCAAGAATATACAAAACCAGCGGTGGAAAGTCACAACGTACATTTACTCGAGCACAGTTTTGATGTATTTGTGCTTAACATGATTATTTCCATTTTATGTTACCTTATGCTTCACTACATTTGTACTTTTTACTCAACTGCATTTATTTGACTGCAAACTTTCGTAACAAATCAATATTTTACATACAAATATGCATTAAATATGAATAAATATGTTTTATTGTATGATCACATTATGAAACATGATGCATTGTTAGGCGATAGAATATAAAACTAGCTCCACCTCAGCCAACTACAACAGTAAAATATAACTCCCACAGTGATTCATGATAATCATAATAATCAAATGAGTATCAAGGACTTTTATTTTGATGCTTTAAGTACATTTTGCTTCCATATTTGTGCTTGAGTAACATTTTGGATGCAGGATGTTTACTTGTAATGCAGTATTTTACTTCATATGTCTACTACACAATGTTTCTGAATGAAATATTGTACTTTTTACTCTTTATATTTTTCGAAGATGCTTCCTAGACACTTGGCTGATTATGTTTTATATGCAAAGCTGTAAAAAGGGATTAATATTATTCTAGATTAATCAAAAGATAATTGTTTTTTTACTGTTATTCATGTGACTCAGCATACATTTTTGCGATGTAGTACATTCGACACACTTTTCATCGGCCTTAACGGAGCGTCAGACGGTGGATTCAGCTCCGCTCTGATTGTTCCATTCAGGGAGCAGATTGATTCTTAATCAGGCAGATTGCAAACACCTGAGTGGCGAGTGTGTTTATGTCGCCTCCGTGGCGCCTACTCGACAATGTCTGATGAAGATCGTTTCTTCAGAAATGTTGCTCTGTCAAATTTAATATGTGGCGCCTAAAATCTGATGTGTTTTAACTACTGTACATACAATGAATATAATCAGCTCTACCTGGACCACTTCGACCATGCATCAGTACAATAAAACATTTCACTGAAAACCATGTATATCTACTTTTGGTGATTGTGATTTTTTTTTTTAGGTGCAATGAAGGATTTTGTGTTTTCTCGGATTTCTTTAAAAAGCTGTTGGATTGTGTGAAAAATGCTGAAAACAGTGCCATTATAACCCTTAAAGAGACCATTCTTCGTGAGCACACTTACTTTTGATACTTCGTAATTCGTGCTCAGTACTTCTCTGCCTTTATTGATGGAAAAATTTTGAAAGGGGGACTTTTCCTTGTAGTATTTTTGCATCATGTTGCCACTTTTACTCCGCTGCTGTACAAAACTAGCGCTGTTCTTCCGTGTCACTTTTGTATGAAGTTCAGTTTGTCCCAGAACAGATTTGTGCAAATATTTGTTGACATTCGACGCCTGCAGTTCGGGCCTATAGCAAGTTCGTGAAAGCTTTTCCATTCCCAAACACTCTGTCTGTGTCTGGCAACTCTTTTTCTGGGAACATGATGTGTTTTCGGTTTGTTTGGAGTAAGCAGAAGAAGAGGAACGGGGTACTTAGCATAAGCGGTGATGGCCCTGCTAACTGAGACAGAGGAAGAAAAAAACACCAGAAAATGTATGTGAAAGGACAAAACAGTGCCGCCTACACTGCTTGATTGACAGGAGATTTCTGGAAAGTGCACCGCAGGAATACAGTAACAGGAGCCAGGAGGGATGGTGACAAATATTTAAAACAAATAGATTATTCTCGCTTTATCTTCAGTATTGCCATTTTCCTGATTTGAGTCTCTGTTTCTAGAAACTCCCTAAAAGAATGAAACTCATCAGATATAAGTGGAACTTCTTAAATCCTTTGTTTTAAGAGGAATAATAACTAAACATGAGGCTAACTGGCTTCAGTGTGGGGTCTGTAAGAGTGTGAAAAAGCTTCTGAGTAAAGATAATGTTATGAATGGAGCTGTAAGTGACCCCAAGTTGAGTAAAAATAAACACCTGAACTTTCTGGAAATATACAAAGCCGCGCATAGTAGCGAGAATGATTGCTGCCTAACCTCAAGATCAGCTGTTTCCTCAGACGTTTAGCATTTAAACAGAATATGGATCATAGCTCTGACTCCTGTGGGTGCAGCTTTTTCTCTGCATCGAAAGACTCAAAGACGCACGCAGTCAGATTACTGGAAGAGCAGCGCGGCGTTACGTAACAGTGTCATCCGGAGTTTTAGCTGGAGGAGAGCGCACAGGTTGGGTAAATATAGGCCAAGCAGAGCTGCTGCGACAGATACCAGCGACGTATTGAGACGTGTGTTAGTCATTGTTGGGGGGATTTGTGTTTGCGGACGGCTAATCCAAAAGGTCCACGGCAAACACAGCCGCACACGCCGGGGAGGACTGAATTTAAAAAAAAACAAAAAAAAACGCACCCCCTCGCTCGCACAGTCACCAACCACAGGCGTAACTGTCGAGAATTGGCCATGCTTTGCTAAGCTTTCGTCTCACACCTACAATATGAAGGTTACAGTCTGAGAACAAGACGCGCAGCACTGTGCAGGGGAGAGAACGGCGTGCTGCATGTAATTTCATTTTACATGACACCCTGCATTATCTCAAGTTCAGTCATACAAAGGAGGCGTCCCTGTGGAAGACCTTGATTTGGAGGTTGTGGGAACATAATACAAGCTTTCAGTCTTTTTCCCTATTTTGACAATGAAGACATCCACATGCGCGGTGATGCTGTTTGAGGCAATATATATTAATACCAGCATGTGCTGCGCCATATGCCGCTTTGAAAAGTAGCAAAAATTTGTTTTGTCCCAAACTGACGACACATGACGTGTTGAATGTGACACTACCTTTCAGGTGGTGTGAGAAATATTCAAAAGAAACGCGAAACACTATTTATACCAAGGCTGAAAAACCTGTTCAAATCCTCAGAAGGACAGATTCAATGTGATCCTGCTCAGCTAAAAACAAACCCTGGAGGGTATTTTTGAAGAAAACGCAAGCCAAAACAGGCAAAAAAACGGAGAGGCACACACACACTGCGGCGCACATGTTCACGCACAGTCCACATCACTTCCTGGAATGACGAACTGACAGTGCACGACCAAAAGCCAAAAGCTGAGAGGGATATTTGACTTGACAGTCCATGCTGAGGCAATTTTCCAACACGGTTGAACAACAAAGTTCTATTGTGCTCTCCTCTGTGCTGCATTGTGTAACACTCGCCTAACTACTCTTCATTTGTGCGAGCTAAAGATCCCCTTCAAAGTAAAACAAAGACCCAAAAATGAAAACAGAGGAAGGAGGTTAGTAGTGTAAGACTCGAGTCCGCCCTCCAGTCCTGTGTCATGCGTCGTTTCCTAGCCTGGTTTGCAGTCTGCGCCGAGGCCCGCTGGTGAGTAATGTGTGGTGGGTGTGAGCTCAGAGGGGTCGGCGGCCAGCACGCACTCCCCTCAAAGCCGCTTTTGTGATGCTGCTGGCTTGAACGCTCACGCCAGGCCTGGGTGAGGAAGGAGGGAGGAGATGGAGGGAGGAGGGGGCTGGAAGGGAAAAGGGGGCTAGCAGCAGCTCTGTGAAGCACTGAAGAGAGTGCGTGCCTCTAAGTGTGGCCAATCATACAGCTATAGAAGCTTTGCAGCTGTCGCACATCCAGAAAAATCGCGTCTGGTGTTTTCAGCTCAAAAAGTCAAAAGGTCATGAAGAAACGTCTGATTTTTGCTGACCTTATGAGTGCGGAGGGATTGCAACAACATCCAATCTTGAAACATTTCATTAACTCTCAAATAAATGTTTAGTTCGGCAAAGAAATATCTGCTAAAGATTGAGGTAATATGCATGTCAGAGTCTCAAAAACATGAGTAAAGGAAACACTTAAAAGCTTGATGGTTAACCAGGTTGATTTAGCACAGCAGTGTTAGTCACCGCCTGTTCATTTCTCCCATTAAACAACAAAATAACAGCAACTCAAAAACAAAATTACAAATTGCTCAACTGAAGAACAGACAAAAAAAAAGCCAAAATACCAAAATAACAGAAACAATTGGGCTAAAACAAGAGAAAATATGACCCAAATAAAATCAAAAGATCTAAAAGAGACGGGGCACAAAAAGAACAGACTGCAGAAAGGCAAGCTGATGAAAAAAAAAAATGTTTTTAACAGTCATAGAAAAAAGTCACAGAGGTAGCAAGACTAATTTCAGCAGGAAGCTTTTGCAGAGTTTGGGAGCCATTTGAAGGCAATTGCACCTCTCTTATGATCTCTAGCTTAAAAAGGGGGAACTTTTAGCGGAGTGCTGCTGCAGGATCTCAGGATAAGTTCAGGCACACGTGGACACAAAAGCTAAAAATGTTTAAAATGAGTCAGAACATGAAGTTCTTTAGAGGTAAAGCCCCCAAAAATGTGATGTCAATGTCTGTTACATTAAATATTCATGACTAAATGAGCAAAAGAGTAAAAATCTGCAAAAAAAGTAAGTACAGTAAGTATTATTTGTGTAGATTTAACACTCGAAAGCTCATTAGTACAACTAAACTAGAGTCAAATCTCAGTCTCAGATTGTCCTTCAAGTTTGCTAAATCCTGATTGGTCCACAGAAATACGCAATGTCACTGTTTTCCAGCTGAGCCCCGCCCACGTCAAACCAGCGAGAAGAAAAAATCAAATATAGAAATCTCTCTCGTTAAATAACCGAGAGTGTTTCAATTTTAGCAGATAACTGTCTGTTCATGTAGGATCAGGTTGCTGATAGCAAGAAGCCGATTGAGATAACAGGTCTTCACGGCCTTTAAGTCTGGATCAGAGGACTACTAGCAGACTTCTGAGGTTGAATTTCTGTATTTAAGGGCACCAAAGCTCGCAAATGTAAGTTAAATTCAACTTGAAGTGAATGCAAAGAAGCCAAAAGGTGATGAGTGTGATGTGTGCACAAATACGATGTTCATATAGCTCAAAAAGCAAACTCTATCGCATGAAAGCAAAATCAACAATTGACCTAAGAGCACTGACTATTACTGAGGGAGCTAAAGTCCAACGTGTGGAGGCATAATGGCCTTTTCATAACCACGGCCGCCCATGCTGAATACCTCCAACATGGCCGACCGAGGGTGAATTGCATCACCTAAATGCCCTCTGTTGCAGTTGATGTAGCTGCATGTTTGTAGCCTCTAGTTTATCCAGTCTGTGTGTGTGTGCGACTGAGCGTGCGTGTGTGTGTGTGAGCTGTAAGCCCAGGGAGGGGAAGAGGGAGAGTCATTTGGAAGAAGATGTATGTAAACCCATTTCCAAACAAATGGGCCTGACTGCACGGCAACAGGGAGAGGTGCCATAAGCGTCCGACGTGCATAATGCCCACATGAATCAAGACTTCCCGGCCGCCGAACGTGACCACACAAGCTCGCGTATGAATAGCACATGTCACCCGCGGCCGCATATCATCAACAACAGTACCCCAACAGCAAGGCCCCATTCAGAAGTTGAGAGCCACTGATCATTATTATAGACGCCTCAGAGCCGCAGCTATAGCTAGCCAAGCCGCACGTTTGCCCGGCGTGTGTGATGGAGACGCAGCGCAACATATAAATGCATGCAAAGCCTACACAGCCTAATGCAGGGGTATTAAAGTGTGGCCTGGGGACACATACAGGAGCCCCGTGGAGGCTTATAAAGGACCATACAAATATGCTTGTGAGTTTTAGCCCCTTAAGTACAAATTCATGTATACATCAGCTGAATATTTTCAAATGCATGCAGCCATTGGTTTCCATTCATTTCTATATGATATAAAAGTATTCTGCAAACATTCCCCCTACTCCTTTAGGCTTCCATTGGTTTTCATTCATTTCTGTGCAATATTAAAATTGATTAAGAGACTATTCAAACTTGCTTTACTTTGTAATCCGTCACAACATTTGCATGTAGAAATTAAACTTAACTAATGTGAGAAATCTGCACTGCCTTAAATTCTATTTTTGTAACTTTGATGAAAATGAATGCAGTCAAGCAAGTTAAAGAGTCTGCTGATGGGTTTGGACATCAATGGCTGCCTGGGACAATATTTAAACAGGTTTTGGAATTTGTAATACTGGGAAATACACTTGGCCAATGGCCAAAAGTATACATGATCTGTGGCAGTACTATCAAAAGTCACTTTTCATGTCACACAGAAATGACTGGAAGCCAATGGAAACATTCAAAAACACAGCAATATGATTTGCTATGATGTGTAAGTGACTGTATGCAAAAACATGCAACATCACCGGTTTGATCCTTCAGAGTTGCTTAAAAAGCAAAGTTTACCATCACTATGATCCCTCAGAAACATAATGATTTTAAGGGCACAACAACACTGTGTACAAGCAGTTAACCACATTAACACAGTGCTACTACGACCATGTTATGTTCACTTTACTTTCCCCTTCGCCCACCCTGCACAGGTCCCTTTAGAGCTGCAGATTTTCTGCTCCTTCCCAAAACATCACAGATCACCGGACAGACAATGGCACGTGATGGCGAGCCGCTTGCGCTTGTCTGTCTCCCCGTGTGCATCGACACCTGCACCTCCACACATGTATATACTGTACAAACAGGCACAGCGGCTGGAAAAACTTGGCAGCTTCGTATACAGAAGTACGGATACTGTGTACACACTCGCAGATACACTAGATGCTATAGAAGCCAAATGTGCAGCTTTCTATGGAATATTCCTGTATGTGCACACAAAACACAAACACACACTTGTGTTTGTGTCAAACACCATGCAGGCAGGCTGCCGTTTTACCCCGAGAGGCCTGGCTCTGACTCCAGTTGCCCCTCATACGGCCTAGCATATATGGCAGCAACAGTATGTGTCTGCACAAGCATGTGTCTACAAACATACTACTGTGTTTGCATGCTTTTGAGAGCCTCTGTGTGTGTGTGTGTGTGTGTGTTTTGCAGCAGAGGCCATCATTTATCCCTGATTGGGACGAAGGCAGCGGTGTTGAATTTGCAATTTGCCACAATGTGGCGCCCATAAAGACCGAGAGACGACATTTCCTCCCCATTTCCCTCATGAATATCAAAGACGGAGGCAGCGCCACCACCACCACAACACATAAGGAAAAATTACAGCCCTATTATTTTATTTGCATTACCTGTAATAGGCAGCATATTGGGGGCTGTATTTATTGCCTTATCAGGGCCGGCTTGGCTGTAAACATTTGCTGATTTATTAGCATCCAGGCTTTGCCCAAACATCGCACGTAATTACTTAGCAAATAGTGCAAAGACGGTATCAGGAATTTTTTGTTGTTTTTACTACTTTGTGGGGTTTGCGATGGATTGACCCGACTTAGCGGAGAGAAAGCAGGCGGCTTTGGTGTTGCAAGTGTGCGCGTCTGCTACAGATGGGGGATCTTGGAGGCTAGTTTTTCCTGCTGCTGGCTGGGACCCAGACATGCCTATAGCCCCGACAGGGAATCAGAGAATGGCTGTTATTTGTACAGCTCTATATCCAGAGTCACTCCTAACAGGCATGTGGTTAGTGTTGTTTTTTCTTTCTCTACCTGAGCGCCTGCTTCCATCCAATTATGTTGTTTGTCTTCTCAAAGGCCTCAATACCTCCTAGCTTTGCAATCCAACCTCCCCTCCCCAACACACACACCCTCCCTGCTCTCTCCACACACACTGTTCCACAAAGTTAGATAGAACTAGATCCATTAAGTTGGCGAAATGAGCGAAAAAAAAAAAAAAGAGAGGGTTACCCTGGATGCGCCCGTTCTTCTGTTATCCAATTTTACTGGGATTTGGAGTGATTTGCGCCTGGCTCCCCGAGGGAAATAAATACTTTGATTAATGTAATCCTGGGCAGGGAGGTGCCACCAACCAACCAACGCCCCCCCTTCCCCACAGGCCCTCCCTCCCTCCATCCTCAGAGAACGCCACTGTTTAACAAACAAAAACAAAAAGCAGGGACTATGGAGAGACATGCACGAAGCTGGCCGCCACCTCAATGAGACTTCTATAGATTTGATTTCCTGCGGATTTAGTTTATTTATTAATTACTCCGCTTAATAACACTATATCATTCTTGATTAGCATGGGTTATACAGTCTAATAGAATAGAAAAATACCAGCATGTACATGTGTTGATTTGCATACACAATAATGCTGCGGTTTGTTTTGATGCTGCTGCTGGAGGTAGGTGGGTGGATGGGGTGATGTTTTACATCTGTATGTATGTATGTGTGTGTGTGTGTGTGTGTGTGTGTGAGGTAAAGGGGTGGGGGGGGAGCAAGCACCCAGTGTGCAGTGGGTGGTAGGACAAGGGTGGGGGTGGGGTGAAGCTGGAGACTGACAGACAAAGCACCCCTCCCTCACTGGCCAAACACACACACACACACACCTCTTTCCTCTCTCTCTCTCTGACTCAGAAAGCTGGACTTCATCTTATCTTTGCCAATCTGTCCCTCATCACTCACCTCCTCACCAGCCGGCACTAGTGGTTTTTTTCTGTTTATATATGTGTGTGTGTGTGTGTGTGTGTGTGTGCCCTACAAGACACCTGCATTTGGATCAGCCCTTCTAAACTAATCTTTTCCTCCCATCACCAAAAACAGCCATGTCACTCCAACTTTCGACCTTTTATTCTCAAAATTAATTCACTCCTCAAATATATTTCCAAAGCCATAATGTGAACACAAAGTGACTCATTTCAATCTGTTGCTCATTCCCTCTGCCCCCCAAATAAAAACTTAATTAATTTAGCATAATTGAAACCTTTTTTTTCCTTTGCTGAAATAGTCAAAACCATTGTCAAAAAATCTATTTTAATCTTTTAATTCAACAACAAAACACACTGCTAATTTTTTTTTAAAAAAGCACACACTTAATAAACACCAAACACACCCCTGTCCCCTTTTTTTCCACACCACAGGACCTTATTTTGGAGCCAAATTATGACATCCCTATGGATTCCCAATCCAGAGATCAATACCAGCTGTGCTAATACACATCTGAGCCACCTTTCCTGGCGAAATGAGCCCCCAAACTGGAGAGTCCTGTGATAACAGCAAACATGTAATCTTTACCTGCATGTCAGCCCATTTACAAGCTGCAGCCCCACAGTGCTGCACGCCTAATACAGGCCAATTACTAACCCCACGGAGTGCAATGAGAGGTGTATATGACTCTATACTGACCCTTTTTATTAATAGAATATTAATAAAGAGCCTCTGTCTCGTTTGAATAGGTTAAGAAAAAAATCCCATTCACGACTGAAATTGAAGGCATGTTTAATGCTTACACTGATATTCAGTGTAGCCCATTTAATTAACGGTATAGTAGCTACATTATCATTAAGTGCTCCAAGTTGGATTCGACTTTAAATCAACGTTTGGCCTGACGTGAGACACACTCAACGTATGTCGCCTCGGATTAGTGACTGGACCAAGGGGAAGAAAATAAATTATGTCGCCCATAGGCAACTTAAGTAGGCCATAATTAAAACGGCAGGAATTGCGTCAATTTAATCTGAATATTGTCACCAGGGGTGCAGGAGGGGTGGGTGGGGGGCCTACAAGGTACCCAGGCGCACCGGTTTACCCACCTTTTTTCATGCTGACATAAATCTGTTTGTCAGGTGTCATAAATTCGTGGCGGCTGCAGGTAAAGTGGAATCAGAAGTGATGAGACAGTGAGGATGTTTTATGAGGGAGAAAGAATGGATTAATGTTGTGGCTAAATTGATTTCTGTTCGCCATTGGACGTTTATAACACCACTACCACCCCCCACCCCCCTCCACCACCATCATCCTCCTCTACCTCTCTGGATGTGATCACACTCACATTTTAACATATATTTTATTTAATTAAAAGAGCAGAGAAGCACCACTCCCTCATTTATTCATTCTAATCTGTTTATCAGTGCGCACATTTGGAGACACGCTTGTGACATATATATGTATTTTTTCCTTTCTGATTTTTTTTCCTTTCTTTTTTTTGGAGGGTTAGGAAGTTGGAGGGGGTGCAAGTGCATGAAGGCATCTTGATGCATTAGTAAGTCTGCTCCTGCAGGAGTAAATAAACGGCCTCCTGCCACCAGTAACGTGACAGAAACGTGTGCGTAAAGCGGAGCGAGGATGCTTTTTGTCGCCGCTGCTGCTACTAGTGATGGAGATGATGATGAGGAGGAGGAAGGAGGAGAGAGAGAGAGAGGTAACACTAAATGGCCGGTCAAGGAAAGTGGAGGGTGAGAAGGATGAGGATGAGGAGGGGGGGTTGCAGTGCGCTAATTCCAGCATGATTCATGAGTCCTGCCCGGCCCCTCCTCTCCTTAATAATTCCTAAAGTCTCGTCATACGTTTCCACAAAGACCTGCTGGCTCACACTTATGGCTTATAGGAGACTGCAGATGGCGACTGGCTTTTAAAAAAATAAAAAATAAATTTAAAAAACAGGGCCCCTGTAGGAGTATTTGCATATCAAGCAGGGCTGTCATTGATAGGCTGCTGTCACAGGCCCCGCTGATCAATACGCACAGAGTGTGTTGGAGAGGAGGGATGGAGGAGAATAATCCATGTGGGGGTCTAGCCTGCAATAATAGTAATAATAATAAAAAAAATGGGTGGGATATCTTTAAAAATTGGGTAATTAAATTAAGGTGATTTAATTGCCTCTGGGATCGAGGGATGAGCCAGGATACAGTCTGAGCCCTGGTCTCATTTTGCTGCTCTGATTTAAGAGATTTAGTGGGGTTTTATTATTATTATTATTTATTGAAACAGCTTATTTGCAGTCTCAGTGTGCGTGGTGACCTTCCTAAGTCTGCCCCGGCTCAGTCGGTGATATCTTCACTGCCAATCGCGTCGTCCAGCCATCAATTCAAGTCTGATCTGGAGACGGTGGCCATGAAATTATTACGAGAACGCACCTTTTTACACTGCAAAAATACACATATATACACCACACACATCCATTTGAAGGAGTTTCTTACCCTCATTATATCAAAGCATGTTACATATAAAATAATATTATAAAAAGGTATTATAAAAAATGATAAATGTTTAGAAATAAATGTGACATAAGTTGTTTTTTTTTGCAGTGTAAGCTATACATATTTGCATTTGCATCGTGAGTGAGCGCGACACCTGGCGGCAGTTATGATCTTTCTGATTAATGATCGAGCCAACAATGACTCCCAAAAAAAAAAAAGAAATCTGTGTTTCACTCTCAGCAGCAACTCCAAAGCTCAGAAGTAACGAGCCCATCCTTCTCTCGTTACTCCGGTTCACAATCTGGAAAATGCGCGTCAAAAAGTAGTGCGTTACTTTACCTCCTCTGTTACGCACAACCAAAATGAGCCATTTGGATTCTTCTTTCAACTTCCAACAACCAATCAAGTAATGATTTGGCTCCATAAAACCAAATTTATTCACACATCCAAGTGAAAACTAACATTTAAGCCTTTAACCTTCAGTTCTTTACGCCTAAACTTTCCAAAACAGGCAGTAAATCCAGGCGTCAGCCTTCTTGTTTTTGCACCTTCACGTGGAGTAATTTCGTTACTGTAACGCGTTACCGCCCCGCGCTGCTGGCCCGGGGTGGGGTGGGGGGACACCGGGAGCTCTTTTCATCTCGACTCCAGTGCACAAACATACAGCTTAATGCGACCAGTGTTTCCCCCTTTTATTGGGCTCACCATGGCTACCAAGTGCTGGGCTCAGAAATGCGCTGCCCGTCAATGAAGGAGAAAAAAAGGAGTTAACCCGTGAGAAAAAAGGGAAAGAAAGAAAAAAAAACTAACCCTCAGGATAAAAAAAAAGAGTCGCGCAAACCCAAACGACTTTCTCCACAAACTCGGGTTAATGTGTGATAAATCTTTCTAAGTGATGGACTTTGGTAATGCAGCAGGAAGTTGGGATGTTGCCTGTTATTTATTAACCTCTACTTCTTCTTCTTCTTCTTCTTACTCCTCTTATTTAAAACAAATCGCTTTACTCTCTCCTGACATCTCTTTGCTACTTGAACATCTAAAAAAAATGAATAAAAATAAAAAAGAAGGTCTGCATCCATTACAATCACAGGCTGTTTGTGCTCCTCGAGTGCGGCGCAGGAACTTTCTTTTCTTGTAAACTTTAAACAAACTTTGCAGAGGATTGATCGATTTATATTAAACGATTTCATATTGCACTTGCCTACGCGATCCCTCTGGAGGATTCAACCGAGGGTCTCTCTCTCTCTCTCTCTCTCTCTCTCTCTCTCTCTCTCCCTGCTTAAAATGTGATTGATTGCACTTTTCTCCGGTGGACATTCACTACAAAACAGCACAGCTTATCCATCTGCCCGCTCTTTATATATATAAATATATATTTTTTTAAAAATGAAAAAGAACAGGGGGAAAAAAGGCAATCAGGAGCGCGCGTATTGATTTTTACGCATGTATGGAGAAAAGGGAAGGGGAGGTAAAATAAAAAAAAATTAAAAATTAAAAAAAGAGAGGGGGCAGTTGCAATTTTTAAAATCTAAGTTGCAGAACAGGACTCCGAAGTGGAGGCTGAAATGTGGCGCAGAAAAAGCCGAGCAGCCCTGCAGGGGGAAAGGCACCGGCGGAGCGACGCGCTACGAGGCGAGCGTAAAAACTCCCAACATCCCCGCGAAAGAAAAGAGATCGCTGCTGACTTACCTTGTGTCCGAGCAGAGAGAGAGAGAGGGAAAAAAAAAGGAAGAGGGGGAAATAAGCTTCACATTTTTTGTTCACACGGAGCCCGCACTCTCGGTTATCTCCCTTCTTCTTCTCCTTTTCCCCTCCACGACTCGGCGCTCCCTAAGATTTTCTTTCCTCTGCCTCAACTGAGCAGGAGCACTCCTCGGCTCCCGCTATTATTTTCACTAAAATATATGAAAATTTATGCAAATGAAAATCAGCACTAACTGTTCGTCTCTTGTTATACTTGGGGATGATTTTTTTTCCTCTCCCCCCTTTCTTTCTTTTTTTTTTTTTTGCATACAAAATAAATGAAATGAACTCCCCCAGCAGGGAACTTGGGGACCTTTTTTTTTATAATAAGCAAATAATAATAAACACATAATATCAGAGAGGAGTGTTTTTTTTACACATCATATATCAGAGAGGAGTGTTTTTTTTATCGCAGCGCGCTGATTTCGGGGAGCATTTCTGAAAAGACTTTTGACTCTCCCTTTTATATATGTATATTACAATATTTTTTCCCATTTTGAGGGGTTATCATGCGTGAGGAGCCCTCCCTTTGGTGTCACGTTTCTTGTGGCCGCCTGAGACGCCCTTTGAAAAAGCGTGCAGCGCGGATTGAACAGCAGTAATTTAGACTGAAATCCTCACTGTATATTAATGAATGGAGATGCGGTGGGGGGGGGTTGAGGGAGAGGGGGGGCATGGTTCTGGCCCCTAGCCTGCCTATTCAATGTAAACAAATCCACGAGGCTCCCTCGGTTTTGAGCCCGGTCCAAATTAAATCTACTGGGATGAGAAGAAGAAGAGGAGGAAGACAGGAAGGGATGAGGTGCTGGTGGTGGTGTTGGGGGGGTGGTGTGGAGGTGGGGGGGGGGCTGGCACTGGAGTACACAACTACTCCACTGCCTCATATTTGCCCTTAAATCCCTTTTTTGCAATAAAAATCTTTGATTCAGGGGGCTTAGTGTCCGGGGTTAACGCCCGACATGCGAGTACGACCTCAAACAAAACAGGCTTCAGTGTAGAAAAAATCACCTGCCATACCCCCCCCCCAAACAAACACACACACACACACACACACACACACTCCCTGCTCCGGCCAGGTGGACTCAACAGGCTGCAGCTCACCTAATAGCTGCAGCGGGACCCTTGGGTGCGCGCAGGAGGGGTCTCCACGCACCAGCAAAGGTCATCTTGAGGGACTGCGCGCATGTTGGAGGGGGTATCTTTGGATGTTTTTGTCTTCTTCTGAAGATTTTTCCACCCTGCACGCACAGATCAACCCCCCCACCACCACCACCACCACCACTCTCCTCCAAAGGCTGCTCCGTTTGCCCTTGGTTTGGTCGCCACTTTCTCTTCCACCGTGCGTCCCCGCAACCTTTTTTTTTACGCGTTAACTCTTGAGGTGCCTCCCATCCTCTGAGACTCAAGGTGCGCTGTCATGGCTTCCCTCTGAACGATCACCACCCTTTTTTTTTCTTTTATATGCTCATAAACAATTAACTCGAGCTGGTCAATTTGGCCGGAGCGGGTTTGAAATGCTAATCTGAGCGAGTTAAGACGCGGCGCACGTCACCCAGCCGTGTAGGTTAATATGACGAGATAAAGCACGAAGCATTTAGTGAACCCTCTTCGCTTTTTCTGTTTTTTTTAATTCATTAAGTCCTGTATTTTTCATAGGAGGTGTGGAGGGTGGGGGGGCAGAGTGAATTGAAGCCCTAACCGTGGCTGTATGGATGCCTTATTCTATTACACAACCGGGTCAGGTTACCAGGCAATTATAATCGTTACCAACAGATCTTCTAATGCCAAGGCAGGGTTTGGATTAAAACTCTGGAGCCTCTTTTTTAGCTCTGGGTGGAAGTGACAGAGAGCTTAAACACAGTTTGTGCAGCTTTTTATGACCTAAATTGAGATCATGCATCTATTTGAGCTGATTTAAGTCTCGATAATGTGCATTTATGTCGTAATTTAGATTTTAAAATAGGTTTAAATGTACAGAAAAGCATGTATTTAAGCTTTTTTCTGGATAGAAAATCCAAGTTTATCATGATGGTGCGCTGATTTAGGGTGATCCTAAAGCTGGAGAGGAGAAAGGGAGGGGGGGTCACAGCCTGATCGACCTTTACGCACACACACACCCCTTCCCAGTTTGTGTACTAATATCTCAGCACTATTTACTACCAAGTTGTGCTCCCCGTTTTGTTTGGACTGCAATTAAAAATCAGCCAATTGGAACAGCCGGAAGGAGGGCCACCGTGCGCCCCGGAGCAAAGGCTGGCGAGAGCTGCCAATCACACCCCGGGTAACCAATCAGCGGGGACGCACGGGGTAAACATCCGTGCGTCGTCGGGGATGGAGGGGAGGTAGAGGAGGAGGGGGTGGGGGTGGAGGCAGGGACTACCCAGGCCTGTCAAGGGGAGAGAGAGAGAGAGAGATATAGAGAGAGAGGTGGAGAGAGAGAACAAGCGAATGAGAGAAGAGGCTCGCCATCAGCGCCGCGCACTGTTATACTGGATTGTACTTCAACGGGAGTTTGCGGTTTGGCAGGTTTATATACATCAAAACAGAACAAAGAGATAGGCTCTACAGTGCTATAAAAGAAGAGAGAGAAAAGAATAAAGCAAGGGAGAAATCTCGGCGACTGAATTACAAAAGAACTGAGGACACTCCGCTAATGTTTTTTCACATCCAAAGGGGACATAAACCGGGACTTTGTACATTGTGGAGAATTTGCGAGGCTTTTTGTCTTCTGCGGCCACCAAAAGTTTGTTTGGGACGACGCTTTTTCGCCCGTATATTTTCATTTTGATGCGCACAATTTCACCCCGGTGCGAAACTTTCCAAACGGACTGCACATGGTTTCAAAGGGCTTTTTTGAAAACCCGGGATTTTATCGCCGATATCCGACGACAGTTTTGAAGTATATGATGTTGTAAATACACGCGGATTTTATTCAGCTTTTTTTTTCCTGCCACTGATTTTTTTTTTCAAGCTTTTTTTTTTCTCTGCGTTTTTACGCGTGTCGATGGTATTGCCAAAAATCTACCCATACTTTTAAAGTTTGAATAATTCATGAGATACAATTTGCCTGCTCGAAAGAAGTGACTGTAAAAAAGGGAGGGGGGTTATCCACGAACATATTCATAAGGGTTGACGGAATGGCCACCGCGGCTTCCAATCCTTATCTGCCCAGCAATAGCATCTTATCGTCCGGCTCCATCGTGCACTCTGACTCCGGAGGTGGTGGCATGCAGCCGGGCAGCGCTGCGGTTACCTCGGGGTCTGGGGGCTACAGGGGAGACCCCTCGGTCAAGATGGTACAGAGTGACTTTATGCAAGGCGCAATGGCAGCGAGCAACGGGGGACACATGCTGAGCCATGCCCACCAGTGGGTGACATCCCTCCCGCACGCCGCAGCGGCCGCAGCAGCAGCCGCGGTCGCTGCAGCCGAAGCCGGATCGCCCTGGTCGTCGAGCCCGGTCGGGATGACGGGCAGCCCGCAGCAGCAGGACGTGAAAAACTCCGCCAGGGACGATCTGCACACGGGCACCGCGCTGCACCACAGGCCCCCTCACTTAGCCCCCCACCAGACTCACGCCGGGGCTTGGGGGAGCACGACTGCGGCGCACATCAACTCCATATCCGGGGGACAGCAGCAGCAGCAGTCGCTTATCTACTCCCAGCCGGGGGGGTTCACTGTGAACGGGATGCTGAGCCCAGGGAGCCAGAGCCTGGTGCACCCGGGCTTGGTGAGGGGGGACACCCCGGACCTGGACCACGGCAGCCACCACCACCATCATCACCACCAGCATCCGCACCACCAGCACCACGGCGGCGTCAACAGCCACGACCCGCACTCGGACGACGACACGCCGACCTCGGACGACCTGGAGCAGTTCGCCAAGCAGTTCAAGCAGCGGAGGATCAAACTGGGCTTTACGCAGGCGGACGTCGGCTTGGCTTTGGGCACCCTGTACGGGAACGTTTTCTCTCAGACGACCATTTGCAGGTTCGAGGCTCTGCAGCTCAGCTTCAAAAACATGTGCAAGCTCAAGCCTTTGTTGAACAAGTGGCTTGAGGAGGCCGACTCGTCCACCGGCAGCCCCACCAGCATCGACAAGATCGCGGCGCAGGGGAGGAAGCGAAAGAAGCGCACGTCCATCGAGGTGAGCGTCAAGGGGGCTTTGGAGAGCCACTTCCTCAAATGCCCCAAACCCTCGGCCCAGGAGATCAGCACCCTGGCGGACAACTTGCAGCTGGAGAAGGAGGTGGTTAGAGTGTGGTTTTGCAATAGGAGACAGAAGGAAAAACGGATGACGCCCCCAGGAGTGGCACAGACGCCGGAGGATGTGTACTCTCAGGTCGGCAATGTGAGTGCAGAAACACCGCCCCCCTCCATGGACTGCAAAAGAATGTTCAGTGAAACATAGAAACAGCACACCAGAAATATTTTATATGAAATTAAACTGCTTAAAAAGAAAGAAACAAACAAAAAAAACATACAGACTATGGCCAAGATAGCCAAATTTTTTGATACTGTGATTGTGAGGGAATATGAATGAGACTGCAAAATGTGTTATCTATTTTTCACCAGAAAAAAAAGAAAGAGAGAAAAAAAAACCTTTTCCAACCCCCCTTTTTCCTCCCAAAACAACCCCCCCTTCAGAAAAAAAACGCACCGTTAACCTTTTTCCAGGCCCTGAAATGTCTTAACCTAAAAGGTTCCTTCTGCTTTTTTCTTTCAGGGGCATTTTTTAGTAGATTACTTAAAAGATGCAAGTGAGGCGAGCGACCAGAGGGTGACAACTACAAGTTCATTCCACCAGGTAATTTTGGCGCATTAAAACACACCAAGAGGAAACCAAGTATTGTTTTTTTTCTCTTTTCTTCTTTTTTTTAAAGAGGAGGAAAAATATTTTTTTCTCTTCCCACTCCAGAAATAAAAACTAGAAATATCCCCCCCCCTCATTATCTTGTGTTTGATTGAAGAAAACAAAGGAGCAGGCATTTTGTATATTTAGAAATGGGACTTGAACCTCCTCTCCCTCCTCCTCCTCCTCTTCTTCCTTCCTCCACCACCACCTCCTCCTCTTCTTCTTCTTCTTCTCTCAAGCCTAACAATAACAGAGGAGGTGGGGGGGGCTGCAACAATATGAATAAGAGTGACATCCACGAAGCTTCCATCATGATTTCCAGCTATTTTTTAAATTTTTTTGTCTCCCCTGAGGTGGACTGCATGGTTTCATTCACGTGGAGGATTTGGGATTTTTTTACAATCTTTTTCTTCATCTTGAGGGCCCTCATGAGCCCAGAAAAGACAAAACTAGGACCAGGACTGCCCCCCCCCCTCCCCATCCAACCAACACAAACACCACACCTCCACCTATCTCTCTGCTGATCTCAAAGATCACCTTCTCTTGTTTTCTGGGGGTGTGTTTCTCCTATTTTTTAATGATTATTTAAAGGACTTTGACACACCGTGAGTGGATCTTTCTCCTCTTGTTTTTTTTTTTTTCAACAAATAGAGCATAAGACATTTGAAAAAAGACTTCAACTGCACTTATTTGAGAACAAAAAAAAAAAATCTGAAAATCTGTTGCCAAGTGTGACTGAGTGGGTGCTGTGGATATACTATTAATGCTGCCCTTTCTAAAGCAGTGTTCTTTGGTAGGTTTTAATAAACAAAAACTCTGTAAAGCCGGCAATATAGATCACTAGATCAGATACTGATCTGAGTTATTTACTTTATATTTTTCATCAGAATTACTTGTTTTAATATTTTATTCGGAATACATATGAATTATTCCAAGCGGTAATTTATTTCCCCCCAACCTCCCCAGGAACTTGTGTAAGATGCTTTCCCTCTCTTGTTTTATTTCAATATTTTTCTTACATTATTATTTTTGTTCTGTTCTGTTGTTGCCCTTATTTGTTTAATTTTGTATTATCGTTTCTAAAGGAGCACAAATCATCATAAGCTGACATTGACCGTTGTTAGGTAATAAGGGTATATTTTGATGTGATAATTTGATTGTAATTTAATTTCAGTAGTGGTTCCGTACGAGCTGATTGAGACACAATAAATTTGTTAGAATGAAATGCAATCATCTTTGTGTTTTTGGGGATTTATATTCTTATCTTTTATTATTATTATTATTATTTAGAAGGGGATGTGCTATTTTTCCTCTCTCTGTGTGTGTGTGTGCATGTGTAAAAGTGTGTGTGCAGGAGCTAATGAAGAAAATGGTGGACTATTTTGTCCCAGATGCGGGCTAATAATAACCTCCATTAGAATAAAGCAGCACAAAGGCTCTTTGTGGGCTAAAACGTGAAAATATCCTCCTTTAAAACAGAAAAAAGGGTATTTTTATTTACTTATATATATAAAAAAATAGAAAAGCTGGCGTGTTAGGAGATGTCTGAGCTTAAATAAACGTCCACCAGCGCTGCTATCATCATCCCATAACATGTGTATTACCATTTAAATGAAACATCGCGGTCACTTGCAGGCCTGCACAAAGTCTCCTCTCTGTTTGTTTACATCTGCTGCCTCTTGAGGCCCTGGGCAAAAAGCGAGGAGCTCCAACCTCAGGCTGCAGGACGGAGGACGGGGCGGAGGAACTATTTTGTGTCGCAAAAACTAAAAAGAGAGATAATTCAATAACAGACAGACAGATAGACTGTGTGGGGGTTGATGTATGGGGCGTCCTGGCTGCGTGTTATGTAATATTTACGTTGCAGCTCAAGAGTGCATCGCGTACTACTCACACACACACACACAGACATAGATATCAGCGCCTGTTAACGCAACAAATCTGCAGAAATTAAGTGAATTTGCAGCAGAAAAGGGAAAATTAATGCACAACTCAGAGCACGCATCAGCTCAGCAGGTGTGTTTCTGCAGGTGAAGGTGTGTGTGTGTGCATGGATAAGCTTTTTTTTAGGGGGGGGGGGGGGTCACTGGGTCAGAGAGTTTATCGATCGATTCTGTCTGTCGAAAAAGAGGCTCAGTTTGGAGGCGGTGAAGTGGTGTGTTGCAGATTTATATCAGGAGTGTTGTTTCACGACTTTTGAAAGAGATTTATTTTATTTTTATTTTTGCAGGTGCATGAAAAATAAGCCATCTTTCTAAAGGGGCTGGTGGTGCGCGCAAAACAGCGAGGTGTGGTGCGTTTTTGTATTATTTTACTCCCTATAATAACTGATGCAGTCAGTTTGGCTGTGGTGTCTATATTTATATATATATTTTTTACTCTCCTTTGCTGCAGGAAACAAATGTGCTCCAAACTTTTTCTCTTTAATTTATTCTTTTTTTGTGGATTTTCTGGAGTTGTGTTGTTCGCCTATTCAGCAAAAAAAAAAGAAATGAAAAAAAGAAAAACCTCACACAAAACGTGTCCTCTCGCTGCAGGATTTGAATTTCGCGGATGATTTCCCATACTAGTTGCTTAGCAACTGAATTCAATGATATAGAGAAGTGGGCATCATTTTTCTTTGTCTCCATTAGTAAAAGTGGCAGCAGAGGCGCGCTGCGTACGTGCACTCCTCCAAACTTTTACACTCTGTGGCTTCTTTTATGTGCACTAAAGGTTGCAAGAGATAGAAAAAAAAAATCAAGGCTCATTAAGAGGCTGCAAAATAACAACAACAAAAAAAGGGGTTTCTTCTCGTTGTTTTCAAAATCAAATATTAAAAGGGTGGCTGAATAATGAGTCTTTTAGGAATAAAGCGTGCGCGCACCGAGGCTGATGTTTCCCACCTTTGCTCATTATGCATGCAGCTCCTCGCTCCTCTGCCATCAAATCCAACGCAAAGTCACCTGATAAGACCTTCAACACAGAGAGGGACACTTGAGGTCTGACTGCACAAAAAAACCCGAACCAGCGTCCGAATCGAGGGTAACTTTAAGAGCAGGCTGCAGAAAAAACTGAGATATTGTTATTATTATTATTATTATCATTATTATTATTATAAATAGTAGTAACCAAAAGCGACACACACACACACTTATAAATAAATATAAAAAAGAGTTTCAAATCTCATAATGGGTTTTGGTGCGCCTATTCTCCACCAGCTTCGCCTTTTTTCATGCGTCTTTCAAACCCATGTTGTGTGTGTGTGTGTGAGAGAGAGAAAGAAGAGACAGAGAGGCAGGCCAGTGCGTTCAGGGCCCTGGGAGCCCTCCTCTTTCCCCCCCTTTGCCATTGATCCAGGAGCCCAACGTGGCTCGTCGCTCCAATTAAAGCTGCTCGGTTGTCACACCAGACCTCAGCAGAGTCTGTCCTGCAAAAACAAACATTATTATTATTATTATTATTATTATTATTATTATTATTATTATTATTATTATTGTGCATGTGGCTGTCAGCGTCCTTCACTCACTTTCTCACATGTAACCACGTAAATCTGCTAAAAAAAATCTTCAATTGCACATATTTAAATGTTATTATAACATTATTATTTGCTGAGGTGGAAATATAAAATGCATGTCTGTCACATTTTGCACTGCTGTACGTGGTTAAAGCTTTCGGCCCAGCTTAAGTTCATTTAAATAAGGGCTTTTAAACAGCTCATATCGCTTTGCACATGTTGTTTTATGCTTTGAAATATCATTTAATATGATTTATTATGAGGCAAAGTCGCATTTTACTTTATAACACACACATTGGCTCACTTTTTAATGATACTATGCTTTTAATTCCACTTATTATGAGTGTGTTTGGCTATTTTTAAAAGGTTAAACCAGCTTCAATGAGGAGAAATATGAAGTGTGGTGGACTTTTCCACATTTTGAAGCATCATAATGTGGTTTCAAGGTGCAGCCGTGGTTGGGGTCTGTCCCCCCAATAAGACTAAAGGCGGTGGATGTGTGGTGTCAGGCTCATTCTGACCCGGCGGAACCGTGCACGTACACAATGGTTCCCCCCCTCTCCACCCAACAACACCACCACCACCACCTCTCATACTGTATTTACTCCACGTGTCGGGCGCATGAATATGGATTACTCCGAGCTGCTCTCCACGGGGAGCCTTCCTCTTCCACGTCCACACGGATTTATCTCAGGCTGCAGAAAAAGACGCTCAGAGGAGAAAAAGCATCCCTCTGTCTGGTTGTGACTGCTGACTCTTGATCATTATTATTACTATTACTGTTATTTTACAGTAAGTACAGCTGGCTCTTTCTTTTATTCCTCTTTTTTTTGTTGTTGTTTGTGTTGTTGGTGCGGGAGATGGGAGGGGGGGGGCAACTCCAGGAGCAACATGGGTGCGGTGCCAAAGCCTGTTCCACCTTTTAAAAAGATTATTCCTCTTTACATTATATTTGCTTTAGATCATAAAGTGCAGCAGCGAAACAGACGAGGGGATGTTAATTGGTTTAATTCAGGTTTTTATTTAATGTAATTTAATTTAGCACGTTTTATTTTTGCAGTTACGAATTCAGGTGGAGTTAATGCACATGTGCACAAAGTGGCCATTCATGAGGGTTTAACTTGTGCAAGCAGTAATGTATTTTTTTTATTATTATTATAAGTATTATTATTATTATTATGCAGGTTAATATATAAAACTTGCATGACTTTTTTATCTTCTTATGACATGAGAATACAAAATAAAAGTGTGCATGTAAACAAAAGATCACAGGAGGCCCTCATGTACATGGAGATCATCAGGTCTGTTGAAGAAGAAGAAGAAGAAGAGGAGGAGGAGGAGGACGTTTTTAAAATATGACGTGACTCTCGGGGGTTTCCTCTCTATAAATTGTGAAGGTCACGGTTTTGTGAGCAGACAGGATGGATAGGTAGAGGAGGGGTGAGTGTGAAGGCAGCTCAGCCATACAGAGGTAATGTACTTCAGCATCTCATCTGCCTGTCTGCGTCTCAAAAAAAAAAAAAAAAAAAAGCACAGGGGGCTGCTTTATTTATTTTTTATTTTATTTCACTCCCCTCTTTCCAAATGCGGATTTAACGCCTTTAATTCCCTAACACTTGGATTTTCTTAGATTTCATTTTGCACGTTTATAACTGAGAGTCCTCTTTTACATATCATTTTTCTATTTGGCTATTTCAAGTAAAGTGAAAATAAACAAAAAAAATCACATTTTAGCCTTTAAACTTTGCCAGAAAAGCAGGAAAAATACACCATAATATTCATATAGGTGTTTATAATATTTGTTGTCCTCATAATATTTTCATTTGATTAAATTTATGTCAAAATTAGCTTTATTGGGGGGAGTTTACACTGACATTACACCGTTAACCCTATTAATATTCATATATTATCCATATATTCTTATAATTTCCCTGTTATATTACAGCGGGTGTGTTATGAGATTTTAAACAACTAAATCTGATGTAAACTACAACATAATATATACAAATCTCTCTATAAAAATTTCCTATAATATTAATCTTTGGAGCTTTATACTGCTTTTACAGTATAAATGCTCGTTGTATTTCTGTGGGAACTTTATTAGCACTTAATTGCAGTTTTTTTCTTTTCACATGCACACACGGAAGTTTTTTTTTTTTTCGCGGGCCGAAGAAATAGTCCCGGTTGTGTCTCTGCTGTAGGTCAGTCCCCGGTGAGCCGCACACACACACACACACGCTGCACGGATTAAAACAAACAGAATAAAATAAATCATAATTTATTCCTGCAGCTCGTGTGTGTGTGTGTGTGTGTGTTACAACTCAGGTCACTAATTTGTCTCAGTGGTGTTAAAATCCCCCTTTGAAGGAGATTTTGTGTCATTCTGGAGAAGTTGCAGCAGAGATAATAAACACACCGACACACTGCAGCTGCTTTTCAGTGCATGCATGTTCAACATGTGCATCATTTTCTACTTCCGGATAAATCTTACGCTTCTCATAAACGAGTTCAGGAAGCAACTTTGTCTTTTATTTGTTTGTTGCAGTCAGAAAAAGAAGCAATAGTAGAATCACTTAAATAAAAAGCTTTTAAATAAGTTCATTCGTGTTTTTCTCTCATTATATTCAATAGAATTAAAATGATTCAAACAACAATCCCCATAAAAGTTATTTTCACAATAAAATACTCCATATTTACCATAAAGCCTCCTCTCTCCTCCCTTGATGAAATGCACAGGGGTAAAGCTCCCCTCTGCAGCTTCCCTGACCTTACAGCGCCACCCAGTGGTCGTTTGATCCACTGTTCAAACGCTCCTTCTCATTATCTGCACTATAATCAGCTGCCTTAATTAAACTTAATTAATGAAGATGACATTTTCGTGCAGTTTGGATTATGAAGATTCAGATTTTGCAAGAGTTTGTAGCCACTTTACATGATTTTTTATGGCCTGAATGCAGAAATTTACAGGAATTCGGTAGTAATTTGGTAGATAAAAGTGTTGATTCGTTAATTAATTTTTCTTAATTAATTATTCTTTCTTAAGTCTATTTACTGTCATTTGAAACTGCATTTTACATTTTCTTTCTGTACTAAACTATTCAGACAACATTAGAAACTGAGTTTCTTTATCCCTGCTTACAGTGAAATGGTTAAAATCACATTTTATATTTTTAATTTTTAATTCCCTTTAATTTTTAATTACATTTTGATCAGTTTCATACACAGGCCACTATTTCCTCTGTCCTGTAAAAACATGTATCTCCAAATATGCAAAGAAAGAAAAGAAAAACAGCACTGTTTTCAACTTTGTGACCATTTCAGATGATCCACTGGGTTTTTTAATTGGTTTCAACCCACTTAATCCATCAATTTATGTGAAATATTCAAAGTCACCGCATCTGGAAATCCATGATTTTTACATGGTGTTAGTCCAACAGCTGAAAAACTGAAAAGTTGCCATTTGAAGTGACACTCCTCTGTTAGCCGTGGAAATCATCTCACATTGTTGTGCTCTGGCCTTTGGCTCAGGTGGGGAGTCGACGATGGCAATTTTCCTCCTTTTGTTGTTGCACTCTGTCGTACGAGAAAGATATATTCTAATTTTTTGTCCTTTTTCATATATAAATCACAAGAGAAACTTTACTGCAGAAAAAAATCTATCTATCTATCTATCTATCTATCTATCTATCTATCTATCTATCTATCTATCTATCTATCTATCTATCTATCTATCTATCTATCTATCTATCTATCTATCTATCTATCTATCATGCAGGTTTGGAGGAGCCTTACTAATGTTGGTTACTCTACACATACTTCGCTCAGTTGTCTCCAGTGAAAGTCATGTATCTAAATAAGGCCTTTTAAAATGCATTGTCACAAAGCTGTTTTATTTGCTCATGAGAAGTTTTGGAGTTGCATGGTTTCTCTGGGACACCTTCCAAGGTCCTCACACACACACACACACACAGTTTCATGCTACAGCTTTAACTGGCTTCCTGCTGATGTCTGTTGTGCAAACTTTTCTGTTTTTTGTGTCTAAAATTCACCCTGAGCGTGTTTCATTCGGTCTCGTGCGTTGCAGATATCTAGTTTCAGCCAGTCAATCCGCCGGGTTAAGCACGTGCTCCGCCCGCACTGATGAGCCCCTGAAAAGGCGACCGGCCCTGCTTTATTGGTTTCCATGGGAACCAGGAAGCTAGTTAGTGATCTTTCACATCTTCTCCTGTTGTTTATCCGCGTGACACGAGGGAGACAGCTTTTCAGTCTGCGCACATGTGTTTGGAAAGCATTGTGCAAAAGCTGCAATATTATTTGAGGATTACTGCCAGTGAGGCCACTCTGTTGATGCTGATGGTATCCATAATCACTTCCATGGGTGGTATTGCTGTGAGGGAGCAGCTTGTTGAGCCTTACATGTTGTGTTTTAGTTTTAGACAAAGATATTACATCGTTTAGTTTAGTAAAAGTGGAAAGAAATCAGAAATTGATCAAAGTCTTGCAATAAAGAAATAATTAAACCATCAGAAATAGATACACCATAAGACAAAACATCAATTTATTCTGCTTCTATATCTGTGTCTGTACATTTTAAGATGTATTTTACAATCAAAACTTGCAATTTTGGGTGTTGTTAAGTCAAGCCTTGACTTGAAATGCTCCGCAGAATAATCTTCCCACAGAGACTTTCACAGGACCTAATGGCATGAGTGGCATGTGTCCATAAAGTTATCTTTGAACAAATTGCCCAGTGACAGCCTGTACATGTAAAACTTCTTGGTCCCTACCCATAATCCCCCTCAGCCGAGAGCTGAACCCAGCCCCACCCCACATTCAGCCGAGGCCCACATCTCGCAGCGAGAGCTCGGCTGCTTCCAAAGCCTCGTGTCAGAAAGCTGGTCAGCATTTCAAAGGACTCGCGGAGACTGACGCCTGCAGCCGCCGACGGCCCGGTGCCAACAAATCGCTGTTTCTGTTGGCTCCGAGAACGATCGTACAGAGAGGGGGATTCAGAAGTTGCCAAGTAATGACTTGGAAACCTCGAAAAGTAGAAAAGATGGAGCAATTCTCCAAAGACATGCCAGGGCTTTCTGCTTATGAGCACCAACATCATAAGGAGGATGACGGCTTCTTTCGAGGTAAACTCGCAGGCAGATGTTTACGTGGTTTAGACTTTGAGGTAACACTTTTGGGGGAATTTTTGGCATTTAGTACTTTTTAAATGATTTCAGAACAGTCACATTTTGAAATCATTCAAAAACAATGGCATCATTTTTGGCTTTTCAGGACAGTCGACAATGTGTGTTACAAGCACGTGTGTAGACATGAATGTGTCTGCATGTTTGATTTTGTCTTCTGTGTGTGTGTGCACTGTCTTGTCCCAGCAAGTGTCCCGGGTGGTGACGGATCTCAGCAGCAGACGGATCGATGGTCGGGGACAGAGGCAGGGGTCGGTCGGTCCTCAGGGGTCCGCCGGTGACATCTCCTGCTGCAGCTCGCCGGCCAGCCGCCAGCTCGGGTCAGCTATCCCAGCAGGCCGTTCTCTCTGGCAGCAGTTACCAAGGTGACAGCATGTCAGCGCAGCCCCGCAGCGCCGCTGAGGGCGGGAGGAGAGCGAGCAGGGAGCCCGATGCATCACCAGCTCTGATGGGTTTGTCAATACTGCTTAGATCCAGGGAGAGCCGCGCCCGTCGTGACACACATGCCAGGACCCTCCAGAGAGCTAGCGCATGCACTTTACACACACACACACACACACACCCTTACCTGCAAACACACACAAAAACATACATACAAACAAACACATCTATGCATAGCAGGATACACCCACCAATTTTGGATTATCTTCATACCAGCACATTTAGACACAAACATGCAAGACAAACATGAACAAAATCACATGCATTCACTCACAAGAATGAAGAGACACATGCATACACAGACATAAACTTGTGAGTGCACCGTAACCACGACACCGACCAAAGAACAAGTCAAAGCACGGATACCTTATAGTTGTGGGAGTACCCTACACTACTGTACAATACATGCAAATATACAGGAGCATTCTGCATGTGCAAAATACTTGTACATACATGACCATGTTGCAGGATACACAAAAAACTGTGTGGTGGTCTCATTGACTGTCAACAGCTTCACATTTTAGCATAAAAATAAAACACACATGAAACAGATGCATGCACATACACATTGTTTTTTCATTTGGGGGGCTATTGTATGGACTTAAATTAATTCTCTAGAGACCTGATCTTATCCATGACACAAACTTTAACATCCTTAACCTAACTTTAGCCAATTCAAGTCTTCACACTAAAATGTAATGGTTTGACTTGTGGGGGCCAGCTTTTTGTCCCCAAATAGGAGAAGAGTCCCCACAATGTACAGTAAAAAAGTACACCTACAGACAAACACACATTCACAGAGTATCCTGCATGTGCAATATGTGGGTTTTGGCTTCGAAGCACAGACCACATATATGCACATACACGTCAGGATACACCCTCAGATATTGTGTTGTGGTTTTATAAAGTAAAAATACGAGAAAGACGTCACATAAATCACCTGCGTTCACTCACATTCATGAACAAACCAATGCAAACACACTGCATTCACTTACATTCCCAGAGATTTACACTGCTCTTAACCAAGGCCACCACATGCCTGACCCCGCCCTGACCCTAAAATTAATCTTACCCAAAGCTTAACCAAAAACCAAGGATGTTTCCCAAATCCATACTTCATACTTTTTTTCAGGTTTTGAGTGTGCAGTGTGATCACACTGGAAAAGGGACAGAATTAAGGATACCTACTCAAGAACTGTCGATGTCAAATATTGTCCCTCAAAGCGATGCACAAGTTTTTCCTCACAGCTGAAAAAGATTTAAATAAATTGCAAATGCTGCTGAGACTGCTCCAGAAAGATTTCAGAAAACAAAACACGACACATTAAATATTTGTTAAGACCATTTTATTTGAGAAATTTCATTGGCAGTGTCACTCTAAAGTTACAGTTTTATTGTTGTCAGATGGTGCACACATTACATCAGTATAAAGTATGCTGATTTCTTGTGCACTGACTGCAGAAACAGTGTCCTATAAAGATCAGTGCACTTACATATGCATCGTATAGAGTCAACACGTAACCCTGAAATTTTATGGTCGACCTTGTGGGGACCTGTTTTTTTCTCCTCACAAAGTCCTCACAATATTAACGTGTTGACAGATTTTTGTACACCTGCTAACACACACTGACATGCTCATAAACATTCCCACAGACCTGCTGCATGTGTATTTTAGCTGCTTGCATATGCATAAATATTTTGTTGTGGTTTTATTTATGTGTTGAGAAAAAAAAAAAGAAAAAGTGCGTTCTCTCATTAGCGCGAACACACACACGCATTGAGTCAAACACTCCTGACAGACTGATTGTTTGAGGAGACTGCATGGATGCGTGGATTAAGCTGTTGCTGCGGGAGTTGAGAGCGAGCCGGCTGATAAAAAAACGACTGCAGGACCAGGAGGAGAAAAAGGAGGAAGGAAGGCGAGAACGAGAGTGTGGTGAGGGAAGAGAAAGCACGCTCGGGCCGTCTGACTCTGTATCTCATTAACCAGAGCGAGCGGGGGGATTGGAAAAGCAGCATCAGCCACGTTTTGGCTCAGAGGGGCTTGCAGTGTAACCATTTCTAGGCCGTGGATTTAATAGATTACTAATGATCGGCCACAGGTATTTTCAAGTTAGACATTAGAGGCGGATGCCGAAAATGAGATCATTTGCTAATCCGCACATTTCCACCTTTGCAATTCTCAGAAACTCACTTTGATATGTGAATAAGAGTGGGGTACACATGTTTGGATTCAAAGCAGTTAGTGTTGGGATGTATTGGGGGGCGGCAGGGAAGGTTTACAGCTGATCTGGTGCTGCTATCTTTGTGTGGCGAGGTGTTGTAACTAAAGCAGGAGAAGGTGCAAGGATATATGGAGCGCTCGTGATTCCTCATAGGCTCTATATTCAATCTGACCAATCCTCTTAGCAAGAGTTGGGCTCTGCCCTCCCCAAAGAAGTCTCTTTTTCATTCAACCTATTATGTCAATGTTTAATGCCTGTGGAGGGAGAGGAGAGAGGTAAAAACATTACGACTGCAGCCCTGGCAGAGCTTGTTTGCATCTAATACCAAAGCGGCGAACTGTCAGTTTTTCTCATGCTTGTTTTGAACCTACAGTGACGCCCGCATCTGCTGCAGTTTCCCCCTTCTTTATGGCCAACGTGAAACACCCGATTCTGACTTAAACAATTTCACATGCGGACGCCTAAACGCTCGTCTCTGCTGCGACAGAACACAACTTACACATTAGCAAACACAGAGGTTGCTTGCACTCAAACACGGGTGCTATTCGAATGGCTTCCGCTGCCGTTTAAAAGCTTTGCTCGCTGAAATAAAAGTAATTAATTGGTGTTATACACCAAGGACATAATTATCTTTTCCAGTAACTGGCACATATTTAATTACCAGTAATTGTTCCCCGAGCCTTGTTCAAAAGTGTTGCGCGCCAGACAGTTCTGATATATTATACACTAATCCTGCACTTGATACTCAGTCAATTAGGAAATGTGTGTCAAAGAGCAATCATGTAAACAGCATCGTGGAACACACACATCCTTCGGAGACTCGACGCCTATGTGGGCCTTCATCGGTGTCCTCACTCACACACACACATATACACACATGTCTACTTCGCTGCTCTGCACTTTGTTTTCCTCCTCTGGGTACAAATCCCTACCTATCCCGTTCCTTCCCGAGGTGTTAATGCCTGCCAGATTGAGGGAAAGTAATTTGAGATCATTTCGCAACAAAAGGCCGCAGATACTGATTAACACGGGGGGCTACTTTCTAGCCAAGTGGCACGGTCCCATTTAAAAAAGCGTCGGGAGCTAAATTTACTCCCCTGTGCCTCGGGGGTGTGTGGGGCCAGAGGCTGCGAGGGGGCCCTTGAACATGAGAACAGGGTTTAATAAGTAAACAGGAGAGGCAGAGAACAGTGCTTCTGATCAGGGCTTATTTGCCCAGCCGAGCCCCTGGTACGCGCTACTAGCTGATTAGCCCTGCCGATTGTACCTTGTAATTGCAGTGCCTTGACCCCCTCTAGGCAAATATTAGATTTTAGTGGTTTAACCTTTCCAGTCGTCAGAGCGGGGTAAATTGCCCAACCAGATGTTAAGGAGCCCAGCGGTAGTCCTCAGACCTTCTGATCAGCGGGGAAAAAAGCTCGCAGATTGAACCTTTTCTTTTTAATATTGTCTCAATTTCCTCTGGCCTTTCAAGCTGATTTCTCGCAGCGGCTTCCTTCCCTGAGAAACGCTCATACTCCGATCCTTATCCCCTCCTCTGATGTCAGGTTACGAGTGAGACATATTATTTAAAATCAGACCAGTCACAGTCATTAGCGGGGGACAAATGATCAATGAAAAGATCAATGGTAGATATTAACCTTGCGAGTAGTCCCTCAGTTCAGTCACTCCGGCAATTTGTCACATGGCGAGGTCAGGCGACACATCCACTTGAACGCGACGCAATTTGAGAAATAACATGACTTTTTTTTACATGGGAAGAATCTCACTGGTAAAGTTACTCACTGCACTGAAATTGTTTTTGCCATTGTACAGAAATAGATTTGAAGGTCTCTTCTCTGTTACAATTATTATTAGATTCCTTCCTGCAACTAAAATTTCAACCAAAATAGTTTGCAACCGGCTGCCAAGACTTCTGTGGTTTTGATTGAAACCGTTTTCTTTATTCGTCCGAGGCAGCGCAGAGGGAAGATTCCCCCGTGAGTGTGCTACACTGCTGCGGATCGAGAACAACAAATTGCAGACAAAGCAAGGTGTCGTCAAAACTGATATAAAGCATTATTTTTCGAGATATCTACCGAATCCCTCTATGTAACAATGCGTGCGAGAGAGCGTCCGTCCAGATGAAATGGAAACAACATGAAAACGCTCTCTGAACGAATGGAATTTTTTTCCCCCTCCTGACTTTTTCGATCCAGCCCGGCATTTAAAAAATTCACCCAGATATGCAGATCTCCCTCGACCGAGCCGAGCAGCTGGGCCTGGTTTTGATCAGTCTTTGCAAACCTGTAGGTGTCAGCGCAGCCAAAACAGAAATTCGAGGAGGTCACAGATGCTGCTGGACTAATCAACATAAACCTTCATATCTGCTTTATAATATGACTTTCTAATTTCTAATCTTATTTGTCAAACATCCTGACTACTGCTGGGAAAGCGTATATGTACACCTTTGTGTCCCATGGGTGCTTTCTGTGTATTCCTGCTTTCACACATGCTTGTCTGGGTTTGTGGGCCTTTGGGGATCCCCCACGCCTGAGAGGTGCACTTTTTCGCAGACTTAGACCATTATGGGAAACACTTTCGGACAGGACAGGACGGGACGAGGATGGTGGAGGGGCGGCAGAAGTTTTTCTTGGGTCATTCCCAGCCGTTTCCAGATATCTCGGGTTTCTCCCCTGACTAGTTTGGGATCCAGATCCTCTTCCTCCCCCGACAGTCCGGGCAGGGCTGGCAGTTGCATCTCCAGGCCCCCTTTCACCCCCCGTGTAATAGTTTCCTTCCTCCCCAAGCCTCTCACCTGAAAAAAGAGTCGGATGGAAGACGGCGAGGAAAATAGTCATCTTTTCATCCCGGGGATGGACTGAAGTAACCCTTCAGCTGGAGAGGAAACCCAATACCGCCTCCAGCCTGCTGTCTGAGGGCTCAGAAAGGAGAGGGCAAGGGGGAAAGGGGGGTAAAGCAAAGTGGTTCCATGTGAGAGATGGAAGTGGAGTCTGGGAAAAGACAGGGATCGACACCCTGAACACCACTGCTCCCCCTCCTTTTCTCCTCAAACCACCTTACAGAGCCCCATCCTCTGGTCTGGACGATGAAACCAACATCGCTCTGAACACTGAGGAGACACTTTTATTCAGATTAATACTCAGATTAATACTATGAAACACGTAGGTGTAAATTCCCAAGTTAAACCACTTTTATATCTGAATTAAACCTTTAAACCTCAATTGTTAAACCAACATGGACAAAAATTCCTTTACATGCTGAGGAAAATGGAGCTGCAGTTCTATGGAAAATGTACGAATCTGCTGAAGAGGGTAGTGTGATGTCCTCAGAAGCACCAGAACAACAACTGAAACATTCGTTTTGTCGTCTTCTGTCCGAGAAAGCACTTTCGAACAAAACTTTGTAAAGGCTGAGAGATTATTTATGTGCTCAGAAAAATGGAAATTTGAACATTTCAGGCTATTTCTATGATAACGGGGCAAAAACTTTACCTGCTGAGGAAGATGGTGTGATACAATCAAAAGCTCAAAAACTTGCTTTTCAATGAGAACATTTTGTCAAAAGTTAAAACAGTTTTTTTTCTTTTCTTGCTGTCTCTTTTTTTTTTAAAAGAGGGACTTTTTATGATGCTTTGACTGCACCAAAACTGTATATTCAGTCAATTATTTGTCAATTTATATTTTCATTTTACATTTATTGTTTCATTTGTTTGACTGTATCTTAATCAGCTCTATTCACTTGTATTCTTTTATTTAATTCTCTGTTTTCTTCTGTACTACTCTCTTTTTTTCCTTCCCATTTCTATTAAATTTTTATCTCACTTATTGTGTTCTTTTCTGCACTTTACTAGTTTATTTCTCACCTATCTTTGCTGTTTTTTTCTGTTCTGTTGTATACTTTCCTTCTCTCTTATGTGATCTTTCTTCTTGTTTCATCTTTCTGATCTATTTACGTCTCATTCGGTCGTGTCAGTGTCGACTCTGTTTTGTTCCAACGTTCACTTTGCTCTCTGCGTTGGATCTTATTTATCTGTATTGTCTAATTCTACTCAAAACTGTGCGATTCTATTAGATTCAGTCATAGCCGGCTCTGTTCGACTCTACCTGGCTGTTTTCCCCTCAACCTGCTGGTGCAAACAGAAGCGGCGGCGGCGGCTGTTCAGGTAGCTTTCACCCTCCCCATCCCCGGTGGAGCCGCTCGGAGGAGGAGGCCTAATATCTGCAGACATCTATGGCCACCGCCCAATCTGTTGCACGCTCCATTCATTTCACGCACTGCCAGAAGTGCTTTGTAATTATCCTGATATTGATGAAGGCTGATTCCAGCAGGTAATCGCTGGCAGTTCAGCTGTTTTTACGCATCTCAGCAAAATGTCTCTATCCATTACCAGTGGCAAATTAATTTCCACTCAATGACCATACTTGTTGATAATCTAGGGATTGGTGTGTGTGTGTGTGTGTGTGTGTGAGCTCTGAACCATAGCAGATAACTTGGTTTACCTCACACAAAGATAACAGGGGGTGTTAGCTTGATACTACACAGTGAACTGTAGCACACTGCTGCATGTGCCTCAGTATTACTGTGTTTTTACACCGTTTATTGAAGTAAGAGTAGTAGGGGTGGCCGTTTATAGTAACACACAATAGTAGTAGTATTAGACTAATAGTAGAAGTATATTAGTAATACAAAATAACACCAAAATGCTGAAAGGGAATATGGAAAACATTGGGAATGAATATGAAAGTGGATTTAGAGATATTGGAAGCTAAGCTTGAAATAGGAGCAAGAGGAAAGGGTATCAAAGTAGGAATGAGAATAAGTGGATATAAATGGAAATGGATATAAGGATGTGAACTATAATATGAATAGAAAAGAGAAATAGGAATAAAATGTAAAAGAAATGGAAGCAGAAAGAAGAGGAATAAAATACAAACAAGGGAAATTGATATGAAAATGTAAATAGGACAGGAGTCGAAATGTGAATTGGAAAAACAGTACAAATGGGAACAGAAAGAGAAATAAGTATAGAAATGGGACATATGTGGTGACAGCAAAGTAAAAGAAATAGAAGCAGAAGTGGGACTAGTGAATGAAATAGAAATGAATGGGAATAACCTTAGAAAAGGGAATCAAAATTCAATTAAAATGGGAATAAGAATAGGAAAATTAATAGAAAAAGTCAATAGGATGGATTAAACCTGATGCTGCTTATGTTATGTGCTATCTTATATTTATATTAAAGCATAAAAACTCTGGAACCAGCAATGTAAAGCTAGATTTAGAAAGTTTCAGACCGCCCTCCCCCTTCAGGCATCCCTCCAAAAACGAGAATCGCCGTCTTCGCTAACTGCGTCCAACTCGCTCACGTCTCATTCACAAAACACCTCACATCATCATAATTAACGTGACCATCCAACGTGGCTATTGTCAGCACTCACGGCTTCATCCGACCTCTTTTTCCTTATTTCCTTTTCTTCTTCTGTCTTTCTTTTCTTTCACTGCGATTCTTGTGCAACTAGTTTGTTACAACAACCAGAAACACAGGATTTCTTTCTTTTTCTTTTCTTTGTTTTGTCAGAGCATTTGATTTATCGATTGCTGTTAGTATATAAAGTTAATATAAACAAATATAATATACAGCGCCTCTAAAATAAACATATTTCATCCAGCTTTAAACCAAGAACTGAGTGGAGTAGTGAATAAGATGGAAACAGGTAGGGATGAGGGAATTTGTATTTTCTGTATCTGCACTTCACACCAGCTGTTGTGCATCAGTTTTGGCACAAAGGCACCAATATTGGATATTATTTAGTGGATGTTGTGTTTTACAGTATGGCAGCTGTAAAAGGATATTGACCTGACAATACTGACCTGCAGATGGAACAAATTCCCTAAAATATGAAAGAGTGACTGACTACACTGACACTTTTTCTTTTATTAGTGTATCCTAAAGCTTTTGTTTACCAGACACTTATCAATGAAAATATCATAATCATTTCTTAAATCATGATTTCTCTTCCTTAGGGAGTACTGATATTTTTTAATCCCTGTAGCCTACATACATCTGTATATGTCGGTGACCCATGCTTCTTAAAGATATGCGGCTAAGTATATTAAAGATGTGTGATTCATGGCATAAATGACCACTTATACTATTGTGGTGTGTTGGAGATCCCTTCCACCGCAGCACTAAGGGTAAATAAATACGCTTTAAAAGAGTAAATGAGCTTGAGCAAAGTGGCCCTTTGAGTCCCCATGTTTGTGGAGCAGCCATAATGGATTCTTTAGAGCCGTGAACGGTTTATAGGCATGACAGCCATGTTTCGGCACGATGGGCTTATCCCTACGCAAGGCGCTAAGGATATTAGGGAATCAGCGTAAAGCAGCATGGAAATGATGACTGGAGCAAAGCCGCAGCTCGCTGGTATTATAAGCCCTCAATTCTCCAGCACTCCATCCTTGGGAAAGAGGGGGGAAGGAGCGGACTTGGCACGGCTCCGCGGTGTGATATCCTCCATTATTTCTTGCTCCATCTCTGTTTTAGCCGTACAATTAAAGAGGATGTCACCCAATCTGGGGATGGGGGCAAATTGAGAGGAGGTCAGTGTCGCCTATTGTGGTGTTTCCCTTTCAAGACGGTGCTGGAATCCCTGTTGTCCATATGGAGATCTGTCGGAGCAGCTGGACGGGAGCCAGCTCTCTAATGCCTGGCACCGAGCTGCAGCCTCGTATGAAGCATCGATGGTACATGCCAGGCACGAAAAAACAGACGCCCATAAGGTTCCCCCTAAATGAAATCCTTTTACTTGCACGTCGTAGCACCGTTTTCACAGCAACTGCCAATGTTTGGCTCTCATTAACAAGGTGTATCTTCTCATTAAGAAGACTCGAGAGCTGAATAAATTCCCCAGTTTGCAGTCAAGTTCTCAGTGAACTCACCGAACGAATATTTCCACCCGGTCCACCCACGTTGGCTCGCCTGTCAGAGACGGGCCACGGCAGAAGGATGATTTATGTCCCACCTCTCACCCCCCACTGTAAATTAGAGACCATGGGTCGAAACTATTTTTCTTGGTGAGCAGGAGCACGCTTGTGGCTAAAAAACGGGGCAAACACTGTTTATCATCTGCCTGACGACAGCCCTCCTCGGGGCAAATTAACCACGCGGTCATATCGACTGGCACGGGCCGGGAGTCCGTGCCCCTTCACTTTGATTAATCTCCCCTTGTTCCCGTTCCAACTCTATCAAAGTGATCTAAGTGAAGACACACAGCATTGATCTGTAAACACAGCATACTGTACTGAAAACACACACACACACACACAGAGAGGGAAAGAGGCCACATTACTGGAGGTGATCTTCTCCTCAACTTATGATTAACCAAACAAAGTCCTCACACCTCTTCAAAAGGGAAAAATAGCACACATGGTTACTCCACAATATGGACATCATGTTGTAGTGCTCACTGAAAAGATATGACAGTGTTTTTTCATTGTTTAGTAAGCATCACCCCTCAGTTTAGCTGAAAAGTTCAAAATAATCAAATCCGGAGACACATGTTTTCCTTTATACAGATGAGAGTTTTTCTTTTTAGATCTCACAAGAATTCACTTCCACAGAGGACAAAGCTTCATTTGCAATATGTATGTATATAAATATATATATGACTAAAAAGAGATAACCAAGTGACAAAGGTCTTATATACAGAGCCCGAGGGGTCAGATCATATTTTTTTCTTGTGTGTGCTTGTTTTACTAAAACAAGATTAGTAAATGTGCAAACAAAATAGTAAAACGTGCACCCAACATACTCAGAACAAGGGATGTCCACATTTTAGTGCTCTGACTAATAACAATGTCATAATTAACAAGTGTTGACAATATATCACTATAAATCATCCCCAAACTGAAATAAAACTTACCTATTGAATCCCTACACATGACGATGTAGGACAATGTAGGGCATCTTGTTGAAATCACTCCCTTTGGTTTTGTGGAACTGTGAGCAGTGAGCATATTGTGCGTGCGTATTTAAGTATTTCATGTACACTTTTTACCAAATGAGCGCACAGAAATGTCATAAAAAGCACAAGAATTAGTAAAACATAGGACAACAGCTAAAAGTGCTAAATGCTAAGGGGCATGATGGTTTCCTGAAAAGCCAAAACACAGCAGCCATCCTCTAATTATCTGCCAGGAAAATAATACATTGCAGTATTTTTCCACATGAAATTCTCCAAATTTCCCAAAATAAACACTAGTGTGAAATGTTTTCCCTTTTCATCTAAGCAGCTTTAACCCAGAGGTTTGAGAAAGCAGCAGTAAATATCTCAAAATGGCTGTTAACAGATGCGTAGACGAGCTGTTGAGCAAGGCACTCGACCTCCTGCTGCTCAACATCACCGATGGGGAGAAACTGTTCCCTCGTCGCTCCCTGCAGCATGAGTCCAGATTAGTTTCATGCCGATCTCTGAAGTTTGGCTAAGGTGGCAGCATGTGCTCTGTCTATCGGAGGAATCCGCACAAAATGCCGCGTTAATCCATGTCTGCACTGCCCAGCGCCGACTGCACCACATATGCAAAACAATCTGTTTTATGTGTAGCCTTGCCAACGTGTTTGGCAGACAGTGACTGAGCATTTTTGTATTGTGTTATTTCTGACAACTCATGCGGATCCGCTGCTTTAAATCCTGTGGCGTGACATTTACAGCGCCGCTCCTATTGTCAGTGAATTTTTTAACATGGAAGACAGATGGTGGTCGCATGCAGTTAAACCGGACAGGCCATCAGAGCCTTACAGGTGCAGTTTTATTAGGTCTCTCAGGTCAAAGTGGTTTCAGATAGTGGTGCGTGTTGGCAGAGGAAAAGAAAAATATACTTCTTATAACATCTTCTTAAGTTAAATCCCTGCTCTCTGAATAATGTAAAATCTCATCAATCAAGAATCTTTTTTAGTGCACATTTTTTGAAGGTGAAGTTGTGAGAGATGCATGAATTTTGTCATTTTTTAACCTGTAGGCGAACAAGTTTTTAAGTGATTTTGGCATTTAGGATTTAGGCAATAGCTGGTGTTCATTTACAGCCTTAAAAAAAGGGACATGAGGAAGAGTTTTAGTGTGCTGAATGACTGCAGGTTTTGCTTTCAGCCGCGCCATGTGTCCAGCATGTTTTTAATTTCCACGATCACACTGAACAACACAAGTTTTGTGTTGTGTGGACGTCGAGGAGATAAAAAGGCTGTGTGACTGAGCCAATGTAAGTCAGTGAATTCGATTGTTTTAAAATGCCCTGTCCTGGTTGAAATTCAAACATTTTTATTTGCCTCATTTGTCATTTCAGGCAGATTATGCAACTTTGTGGTCTGTTGTCATGTGGCTTTCATTATCCACTTCATTCTCTTCTTTTTTATTCCCATTTCTGTGGCTATATTTGTTTTGTTTGAAGAGATGTTTTCTAAACGTTTTAATTACTACATTTCCTTTCCAATTCTGATGTTTTTTATCTTAATATTTTACCACACATCTGTCACCGTCTAAATGTGAAAAAAATTAAAAACACAACCTTTTCTGCTGTGCCTATATGTGTCTTATTTCCACTTTTGTACTTGAAGTGCATAGATGATGATGATGATGATGATGATTATTATTATTATTATTATTATTATTATTATTATTATTATTATTATTAATAAATCACATTCAGATTTGTTGTCCAGGTATGTGTACACATACAAGGAACTTGACTGTCAGCGTACATACACAGAAACAGAAAAACAAACAGGGCAACATGCTCGACAAGGTAAACATAAACATATATACACATAAATATGATTACTTTAAAAAGTTGCTTTAAATAAATGAGGTCGGTGGATATGGCAGTTTATGCATCATACACAGTTTATACAGAATATTCAGAATCCACAGAAACCACAATTTATAAAATATACACAAAATACAAAGTATACACAAAATAGACTGAATGCACAGTAAACATACAATATATACAGCGTGCACATACTTATTTGAGTGATGATATTTACATTATAACAACAGTATGTACTAAAAAAAGATATAAATATAAAAATATATATTATTTAAAAAAATGGTGCATGTAGTCTATGACACACCTAACCTCTTTGAAAATGAAACCAAACAACTTTATTAAAGCAAGTTTTTTTTTCATTTTATTTATTTTGAAATATCTGTCATGAAGGTTAATAACACATTTAATGAAGTAAGTAATAAAAAAAAAATAGTATTTTGGATTTGCAATTATTGAAATTATTTTCTGGTGTCTCTGACGTCAAACAACTTCCGCCGTTGTCGTCACCGCCGTCAGCGAACATGGCGGCGTCCTGTGTGCGCACCGTGGGCTCGTTTCTCGGCAAATGTGGAACATGCAGCTCGAGTTTAAACACGGTCACGTCGCAGCTGAGCCGACAGGTGAGGTGCTGGGTTGTTCTCCGATAAACGCACAAGCTGAGCTCGTAAAACATTTAATACGGCGCGTAAACACTGACGTCCTTGAGTTGGCCTGATTCTTGCAGCTTATGTCAGACGAAACTGCTTTGACAAATATGTGAATTAAAATTAAACCGACGCTGCATTTAGTTTTATCACTTCGCGACAGACTTTTAGGGTACTTATTTTTAATTATTGGTCACTTAACATGAATTCGGCTATAGTGTGGTGTCTCTCCAGTTTGATTATCCTGACATATTCCAAAGTAATAACTCCTCCTCCTCTTGCTGCTTATCCTCCAGGTCCTGATCAGGCAGATCTGTCTGAGCTCTGCCCTCCACAAGAAGAACCTGGCGGCTTCAGGGCCCGACAAGTTCACGATGGAGTTTATCCAGAAGCAGGTGGAGGAGTTTGACATCGGGAAGAGGCACCTGGCCAACATGATGGGAGAAGACCCCGAGAACTTCACCCAGGAGGACATAGATGTAAGAGACATCATGTGCTTCAACACACACAAATACCAGTGTCTTTAAGATATCTGCTGCCTTGTGCAAGGGCTGTTACTTGCAGCTTTTGCAGCTCCAGTTTTGGTGCTTTTCATTTTTTTGTCCTAGTTTTGATTTATAACTCCTTAATATCTCTATAGTTCATAAAACCTGTTTAAAATCAGTAGAACAAGCTTGTGAGGTTGTGTCTGAAATATTAAGAAATGACAAGTGGGACAGCAATACTAATATTTCTTTTGTGAAGGGAAGTTTAATTAATGTATTCATTTAGGATTTTGTGAAATGCCAGACCAGTGGTTGTTTGCATTGTTGTTTGTCCAGCGAATATTAACTCCAGGTTTAGATGGTTGTGTTGGTTCAGATGACCTCTTGTCTTTCATTTCAGTGAATCATGGCATGCAAAGTCTGTTTTTTTCTTATCATCAACAAATCCCATAACATAACCAACAATGTTTCATCCCACAAACAAGTAGGCCAGATGTCTTTTTTTTCCTTTGTTGCCCAGACACTATTAGAAACACAACACTCTGCAGGAGTGAGCGTCGCTTTTGCACTGTGACATATTTTCTTCGATGCGACCAACATCTCATACCCCGACAGAGTTCATTTCATATCCGTATAATGAAACATATCACAATATAACACGCTGTCTGCAGAAATAGAGTGTTTAAGTATCAGAGAGGAGAAAAAGTCATGTAGTTCATTGTGCTGCTCGGAGGGAGCTACCGGCAACTTTTAAGGTGGAACGTTTTCTTGCACGTCACTCAGTGAAGGAGGCGATGTGAGTCAGTCAACACACCTTAAATGTCAATTTGACAACTCTGACTCTCCTTTATTGGCTCTCCTGCCTGACGGATGCTTTAATGCTAATGTTTTGATTTTCTTTAATTAAAGGAATAAAGAGTTTAAATGACGTGGCGGGGTAATTTGCAAAGTTTAGTTTTCTGATCCATGCTGGAAATTTCATGATCAAATCACGTCCATGTGGTAGATGTAACCTCTCCTTCAGGTTGGAGTTTTCCTGATTTGAATCACCTCGTTCTGTGTGCCTTTTGTTTTTGTCGCCTTCATGCAAATTTCCCCACAGAGCGTCACCTAAATGAGTGCTTTTCGACACAAGGAAATTAACCATAAACTACATAACGTGAAATGATAGATGCAATGAATAACGTTTTTTTCTCACAGCCCTATGTTCCTTCATTACTATCAACTCACAGACTGTTTATTTTGACTCAGTTACACATACATACACACACACACACTGTCCTGCTGCCCCAAATACTTACTAGAGCAAGTGTGGATTAATCCGCCACTGAAAATATTCCCAAACAAATTCACTTTTTACTCCTGTTTGAGTACATTTGGCTTAAGTGCCCAGTTGTTTTTGGAAATTACTGAGCGTTTTTGAAAAATGAAGTATGTATTTGTGAACATTTTCTTACACATACTGTTGAAACCAGTGGGCTTGGGGATGAATGACACAAATATTCTACTTACACATTGTTGGTTTTTGTCTCTTCATGGGAGAATTGTTCAGTCTTTATGGTTACGTGATGTGGTTGAGAAGGATTTGTGGCTTTTATTGTTCAACACGTACGGTAACACATAATTTTCTTGCCTTAGTGCACATAAAAAGAGCAGTTGAGCTGTTTGTGTGGACAGAGAGGAGTTTGTTTTGTATTCAGCCTCAGATTAATGGCTGTACAACTCTTTTGGCAGACAGTCAGATAGCCTCTCTGCAGATCTGTCAGCAGAAGAAGTTGAAGCATTTTAAACATTGATTAGGTCCCGTCTTTCAGGCTGATTTGTTTTAAAGCTCCGCGGTCTCCTCACATCATCGTCATCGTCGTCAGCATCTGTGCTCCGCCGGCAGCAGGCAGGCGGGGCCACCTCCGGTTAATCCACTGCATCAGGGATATTAGCAACGCCCTCCGACAAACACCCGCGAGCCGACTCCACATTTTGGCAATGCATTAGCCCTCGCTGCTCCAACCATTTAGCCTGATTTCCCACTTTCCCTCATCCCGGTCCCTGGCGTCCCTCACAAATAATGAAGAGAGCTGTCGGCGTCGGGCTGTGAAAGCCAAAGCGACGGCCGGCAGCCCAAACTTAGACGCGTGGAGGGAAAGAGGAAAATTTGGGAGGACTTGAGAGCTGCAGAGAGGCCCCGATTTGGAGTCCAAATTCTTCAGGTGTGACGGTGATAAAGACCCAGGATAAATAAAAGGAGGTTTACAGTCCCGGGGGAAGAAATTAACAGTGGCCACAGACCCATAAAGACCCCTAAATATCTCTCAAAACCTTTATTACCTATTAAGCTTTTAATAATTGATCTTAAAATGCACCATCTGCCCATGTCCAAGTAGCCAAATATTAGTTTGAGCCAAGGATAGTTGTCAGATCAGCTTCCTTTAAACCATCGCTTTGAACAATTAGTCGATTAATTGATCACTTGATTGGCACAACAGTATGATAATTAATTTGTTATTATCAGCTAAACATTATTTAGTTCCAGCCTGTCAAATGTTTTCCACATCGTTTCTGTTTTAATGTCATTGTAAATTAAATATCTTTAGGTTTTTTGGGCTGTTGGTCGGAAAAGACAAGAAATTTAAAGACGTCAGCTTGAGCTCCGGAAAATGTTTCTATTTTTTTTCTGATATATTATAAATGAGTAATGACAAACTGTTTTGTGTCAGACTCAAAAGCAGAGCAACATCTGCATGAACCAGCTAAAGATTTTCATCATTAATTAGTCAGTTGATTATTATGTAGATGTCTTAATTAATCATTTTGTCCATAAATTGTCAGAAAAGAGCCCATTGTTGTTTCCCAGAGACCAAGGTAAGACAAAGTTTTCTCTAAATAGCAGCCTAAAACCTGAAGATATTTATTTTAACAACAAAACAATTTACCAATTATTTCATTAGTTGAACAAGAGAAAACAAATAATAAATAAACTCTACTGAGTGTTAGAATTTGCTGTAGTGTCACATGTCAATATAGTGATCAACTTTAAATTCACCAAATTAAAACCTTTTTATTAAATTCCTTCAAAGTCTTCAGGACATATTGACACATATTTGAGAATCTAACAAATGTTGAGCTCTTATTGATTAAAATGATATTGATTAATCAACTAATCACTTCAGCAATACTAGAAATCAAGTTCTGATTCTTTATTGTGTTGATTAGCTTTTTTTGTTGTTGACCTGTTGAATCTTTGTGTCCTGCTTCATTCGGTCGCCAGACACAGGAAACAGAAAACTGAACATGATTGATTTCATCGTTTTGTTGAGTTCAGTAAAATTTGACACCCTCCTGCGACGTTGTGCTGCTCAGCCGTACGGGAGGCGGTTAGACTCTTTCTTCCTCCGTCACTCCGTCTTTGCCCCGCGGGGATCTCAGCCATATTGTGGCGATGGCTCAGGGGACACACAGGTGTGTCTTCATCTGTTCCCTGCCTCTCCCTGCCTGTCTCTCCCTCTTTTCTTTGTACCCTTTAACTTCTCCTCACTTGTCTTCCTCTAGCTGTCTCTCACGCCTTCCATTTACACACACACACACACACACACACACACACACACACACACATTTCTCTAGACCAGCTCTTTTCTTCCAGCTTTCCGTCGTTTTGACAACCTTAAAGGCAGCAACCTGCTCGCTCCATGCAGCACCTGCTGCCTCGCTAATTGAACCGACAGAGAGGAGGAACAAACGAAAGAGGAAGAGGAGCGGGGCGACGGTGGGACAGAGGAAGAGAGGGAGATGAACAGACTGCCTTGATGAGTGTGGCGGGGGCCGGCACACTTCCTGTCTTCCCCCTCTTCGATCACACACACACATTCACAGCGCCATCTGTAGCCCCGCTAACAACGCACACACACGCGGAGCAGAGGATGAACTTGGAGTGAACTGTTGGATGTCCACGGCGTCCTCTGCTCACTGTCAGCCAGGCCAAAAACTTGTGCCTTTTTCTGCTTGTTTTCTCCTCTAACAGCCACACACACACACACAATCACACACACACACACTTACACACACATCACGCTCGCTTGCTTTCCTTGAACCCGCAAGCAGCTTGCGCGCCTCTTCTTCTGTCACTTTCACTGTCGTCCTCCGGTGTGACCTCTGTTGTTCGGACATGTCAGCGTCGTCACGATCTGCCATCAGCGCATCTCTCAAACTGCCATTTATTTATTTATGCTTTTTTTTTTCTCTCTCTCTCTCTCTCTCACCAACAGAGGAGCATCGCCTACCTCTTCCCCTCCGGCCTTTTTGAGAAGAAAGCCCGGCCACTCATGAAGGTACGTCTGTGTCACCTGAACTCGGCTGACATTAAAGTTTAAAGGCCGTAAGTGATCCTATTTTACTCCTGTCAAACTGTTGTAACTTTTACTTGTGGGAGTTGGTGCTGACTTTTCCCATTATATGTTGTTTTCAATCACTTCCATAATAAAACTGAATAAAAGAAAATATCACTGAACATTTTTCACTTTTCTGCTTTTTGGATAAAGTGATTTTACCCACTATGGCAACGGCTCTAAAGATTAATCTAAGGGGTCACAAAAGGGTTAAACAAAGCTAAAAAAAAAAAGGTCATCTAACTATAAATTATGCTTATTTTATTTACTTTTCTCTAATTGTATATTTTTCTCTTGTGAAATACTGACTAATTTTACCTGTCTCAGCATGTAAAATCCATGTATGACCTTAAATATCGCTCTTTCTTTGAACTGTCATCTTTTACAGTAGACCTGCAGTAAGAATGTCACAGTAGATGATGTTTCATTTAGGCTTTATCTTAAAAGAAAAAGATCAATCGATAATGAAAATAATTGGCAGTCCAATTTAATACTATGAATAATAGCAAGTTGATAAATTGATAGATGCAGCTCTAACATAAATTGGTGGAGAAGAATAGCTTGGTAAGGAGAGATTGATTCCCTTTATGTTTCAAACTTAAACTTCACAGTGAGTCAATTGTGAAGAATGATTCCCTAAAAGCATGAAGCTGTGTATTAAATAGATCATAAATAGCATAAATATCAGCAATATTTCCTCCAGTATTTGCTGTTGGTGTGAATAACATGCAGTTAATGCATCAGCCGGACCTGCTGAGTCATTTCTGGACCTTCGGTGCGACTCTTCACTCGTTTACCGCTCACTGGAGCACGATGCTGAAAGAAAGTGAAAGATTTTATTAATTTGATTGTCTCGACTTCACACGAAATATTCTCTGTTTCTATTTCCAGCATCCAGAGGAAATATTTCCGAAGCAGAGAGGTGTGTGTGTGTCTTTTTTTTCATTATTATTATTATTTTATTTTAGATGTCTGAATCATGATTAATGTATAAACCGCTTCACAGCTCACTCTCCATCTTTGCAGCCGTCCAGTGGGGAGCGGACGGGCGGCCGTTTCACTTCCTGTTCTACACCGGCAAACAGTCCTACTACTCCATGATGCATGTGAGTACTGCAGGCAGCTGTCAGCTTTTTATGCCAGGTGGAGGTAAATCTTCATCCAGCTTAAACCCCTAGTTCTCCCTCCTCCTCCTCCTGCACCCTCGGGTCATATCCCATTCAGACGGAGTGAGTCGAGAGGAGGTGGTGTTTTCCCTGAGGAGCGGCAACGTCGGATCCTCTTTTCCACACAGAGAGCTGCAGCTGAATAGAGCCGGGGTGAAAGAGAGGAGGGAGGTGAGGGAGGCGTGAAGTGAGCGGGATGAGGTCAAAGGAAGTCCGGTTTAAAGGGTGATCAGCTGAGGAATACCTGCATGTACCTGTGCTCCAGAGGTGGTGAGCACTGAGGTGTTATATATGCTTTTATATATATATGATATAGTATTATGTATAGTTTATTTTCTCCACATTCAGCTGATAGAAAGTTTGTACGCTACTATAGATTGTCTTTATGTTTTTTATTGTCTGTTTGTTTTTCTTTAAAACAAAAAGGACAAACGGGGGAACAAAAAGAACACCACTCACTTAGACTTTGTAGAGTAAGAACATTAAAAGATAAACTAGGAACCAGAAGGAAAGTAAGAACATAAATTGAAGGTATCTCGTATATAAACACTGCAGAAAGATGCATTCAGGTGTTGTGGGGGGAGTAAAATAAACAGCCTCTGTTTCTGTGTCCGGGTTTAAAATCGCATTTGAGGTGTGGCGCGTCTGGCTTGTCAGGCTTTGTCCCGCCACGGGGAGCGACTCCCCCATGGGGATTTGGAGGGAAGAGGGACGGGAGGAGGGGGGCAAGAGTGGGGTCGCCACGGTGAGGAGGAGGAGGAGGAGGATGGTGGGGAGCTGCTAGCACCTCTCACGCTGCTCCTCCTCAACTCTGTGCAGACCTCCTCCTCTTTCCTCCTCCACCTTTTGTTGTCGCTCCACCGTCTCCTTTCCCTTCCTGCCTGACCTTGTTCAAAGACGTTTCACGTAAAAGCAGCACGTGTCTGTATCTAAAACGCAGAGAGAGGCGTGATGTGTGAATATTGGTCCAAGCTCACACTTCCTACACACACACACACTTGCACAGCATTGTGCCCTGCAGCCTCAATCTGCACCCCCTGCTGTTGGTTTAAATAGGTATGTCAGACGTGTCTGAGACTCGTGCTGCCTGTCTGCCTGCTCTGTTTTTACCCTCATATTCTCCCTCTTGTTTCCTCTTCTTCCTGTTTCACATCTTTTGTCCATCCCATTTTTATTTTTATCACCGTCTCTTTCTCTCTCTCTTTCACACACAAACACACCTCAGGAGGTTTGCCAGGAGGGGGCAGTGGCGTGTAAAGCAGCCACTCCTCTGGCCCGTCGCTGGGCTCAGCCAGCGTCGGTACATTAACCTGCTCACTGCTCCGCTGAGCCCTTTATGGTCACAACCCCGGGGGGGGAACCCTGAAAACACCCACCCTCCTCCTCCTCCTCCTCCTCCTCAACACACCTCCTCTCTTCACTTTAACCCCATCTCCACCCTCACATCAAACAACCACACGACTCAGGTGTAGATATCGTCCTTGTTTGGTTGAATTGAAATTCTCCTGCAGCTCGAGCCTTGAACTCCAAAGGTCTCGCCGTGAATATAAAGACTCGCTGAATGGAAGAAAGAAAAAAAAAAAACGGCGGAGCTCGAGCCGGCCTGTCTCTGAACAGCCTTAAAAGGCACCCAGATACTGGCCTCTCTCCTCTTTCATCCGGCCAATCCATGCGAATTATTCCTCGCCATTGTAGCACCCAGTGTTTGCAAACGTGTAACGCAAACCCCCCCTTATCCAAGCCCCCCCTTTCTTCCTTCCTTCCTCTCCTCCTGGCATCCCTTTTTTTTCTGTTTTTCTATTACGCTTTTTTTTTTTTGCAAAGAAAATTGGTTTTTACTTGATGTTTGCTTTTTTTTTTTTTTTGCACTCCCCACCCACCTCCACACCTCCTCCTGCTCCTCCCGTACCCCTCTGTCGCTGGTCGGAGTGGCAGCGGATTAGGCACACTCTATCAAGAAGGAATTAAACAAACATCTGGTGAATAATTGACGGGGAAATGAGTTCTCACCCAGGCGCTGGGCAGCCGAGGCGGGGGTGTCTGCCTCGGGGACGTGACCAGCATGCCCACCCTCTTCCCCCCAACACACCCACCTCTTCCCCCAACACCCACCCTCTTCCCCCAACACACCCACCCACTCCTCCACCCCAACCCAACGTCTGTCTCTGTTTGTGCCCATGACACGCTCCCCCCTCCTCCTCCTCGTGGGGTTATTCCCAACGCGAGAGCAAGCGTCTAATGACGAGCGAGCTCCCCCAAACTGTCCTGTCATTTATTTAATTCTCTGCTTTCGTTTCAGGCCAAACACGTGCACAGGTGCCTCGGTCAGTTCGGGTCACAGTCTGAAGTAAAAACGCATGTGAATGAATAAAAGTTTTTACTGCTGTCTCTGTGTGTGTGTGTGTGTGTGTGATGGGCACACAACACACCATCAATTCAAATGAGACAACCAGGAGCAAACAATACATCAGAAGAAGAGCAGAAATAAAGAACAACATCTTTCACTATCAGGTTTTTATTATTTACAACACAATTCAGTACTTGTCTGCCAAAAACAGTTTACTACGTAATACAGAATAAATGCTAATTAAATAATCACCTTGCCTTCTTTTTACATGCTTTGGTTGGCAGATATTTCAAGATTTTGCCAAACTATTTCATGGAAAATCAACTCTCTGAAGTGATCCAGAGAAAGAACAAATTCTGATAGGTCAGGTGTGATAAAGTGCTATAAATGTACACGCTGTATTTTGAATACTTGCTGTGGCATGAGTCTCCTGGCCTGTTTGCTGAATTCAAATCTTTGATGCTTCGATTAATTTTGATCTTTAACAATATAAAATGTTCATATGCTGATGCTAGGGCTGCTGCTAGTGATTCTTTTGGTTTTCAGCGAACAATCTTCATCACAAATCTAAAGCCCAAAGAGATATCATCTTATTTCTTGTTGTCTGACCAACAGGACAATATCAAAAGATTCAATAAAATCAGTAAATCATCACATTTCAGAAGTAACTTTATCGTCCAAATCATCTGTCGGCTTCTTGGAATTTTATTGTCTTTCTTCAGCGAATGTTTAACATCTGAGGCTGCCGTCGCTCCAAGTTCACTGTCGTCCCTAAAACTCACCACGAGCCACCGGAAAAAGCCACACATGATGGCTTTCCACCAGGCACGATGCCAATTTAGACAAGGCCGCGGCCCGGCCCACGGATGGCTAGCTCGCTCTGCATGGCAGCTCCTGCTGTGGGGAGAGGAAGGAGAACAGGAAGTCGGGCTCTCCCCCCGGTGTGCACCCCCCAATTCAATTTCCCTAAACTCACCAGGGATGTGGGAATCTTTTTTTTGTTTTTGTTTTTTTTTTGTTGCCATCCTAAATGTTACGTTTTTATGGCTCGTTTTAGGACACGTACGGGAAAATCCAGAAGATAGACAAGCACCAAGACCGCCTGAGAGCCAAGGGACTCTTCTCCAAGGACGTCAAGCAGATGTAAGTAGAAGATCATGGATTTGAAGCAAAAAAGCTCTTGAAACGATGCCAAAGCTCCTCTATAATTACAAAGAAAGGTCACTGTCGCATGATTGGTTGTCTGAATGACTATGAACGTTTTTTTTTACTACTTAAAGTACTGATTTTGCCTCCATCAGCACTCTCGGCACAAGCAGGTGGCTCACAAAGGAGGAACTGGAGGCGTTACTGGTGGAGACCATCTCCCCTCATGATGTAAGAACTGTGTCCTTTCTCTCATCCTCCTCTTCCTCTCCTCTTCTGTTTTTTTTTTTTTTTTATATATGAATGAAATAAAGCGAAATCAGCAGGCAGAGACTTTAACGACTCTTCTGTTTTGTCGTCTTCAGTACACGCGCTTCATCCAGCTGATGGAGCGCCTGCTGTCCATGCCGTACTGCGCCACCGAGGAGGAGTTCGTCCTGCGGTACCGACGCCAGCTGGAGACCCAGTTCAGAAAGCAAATGGTGCCGCCGCTGGAGAGGGACGACAGGGGCGTGGCCTTCAGCACCGCAGACGGTAGAAACGCACACCTCAACCTGGCTCTGTCTAAATCTAATCCCATTCCCCTCAAACTCTGGTGTCACTAAAATGTTTGAGTCATAAGATCTTTGAGGATGACCAAACTCAGATACCTTGCTTTGGTAAAAACAGCTTCACCCTTGTGTTACTTTTTCTGTTTGAGGTGTTATTTTTCCAGTTTGAAGAGTAACTTTATCGTCCAAATCATCTGTCGGCTTCTTGGAATTTTATTGTCTTTCTTCAGATCTGTTTGAGCTTGTCGAGAGCAAAGTACAGCTTTTACAATCTAAAGGGAAATGCCAGTTTCATACAGCTTTGGTCCCATTTCTGTAGTTTTGGTCATCGACCCGGCAGTCACACAGCCGAAGAAATGACGACCAAATCTATAAAATTAAACCCCAAAATTGAACTTTTTATCCCTCTCAAGCCAAGAAATAAAGGTCTAAGTAGCAGTGACTTTATTGATGTTGTCCTTGTATTGACATTTTAAATTTACAGAAGTTCAGAAGTAAAAGAAAGTAAAAGATCTAAACATCCGATAGACGTCTCCATAAATGTCCAGTCAAACATCTCCTCCCGTAACGCGGCGTGTCTCCTCTCAGGTCGGAGGAAGACGTCGACCTCCTCCGTGGTTCTCCGGGACTGCGGCTCCGGACGCATCACCATCAACGAGCGAGACTACCTGCACTACTTCCCCGTGCTGCAAGATAGGTGGGTCGTTTTTTCCCAAAACAAACCGCTTTCGTTCACAGATACCACTTTCCTTAAAATGCACAACGTGATGTGTTTTACTCTCCTCTCCACCTCCCCCCTTTGGAAAAAAAAAAAAAAATTAAAAAGCAGCTTTTTCACTCTTCACAGCATCGCCTCGTTTTTTATTTATCTCCTTGTAGTAAGTTAATTACACAGTTGAGTGATTGTGTGTGTGTGAGTGTGTGTGTGTGAGAATGTCCAGAGCTGGTGTTGTCACGCCGTGTGTGAGGACGGGCTGTAATTGGAGCAGAGAGGTGACAATTGACTTTGTCAGCAGCCGTAGGCCATTCAGCCCGAGACGCCATCCAGAACACAGACACTCTCTCCTCTCTCACACACACACACACTCACACTAACCTTATCCTATTCCTGCTGAGTCAGAAGTTACTCTGTAATATGTGGTGGTGAGATTGTAAAAGAAAGCTTTTCACAGCGCCGGGATCCTCTATGCTTGTCTGGAAAGTCACCCAACCAGACATTAAATTAGCTAAGCCTCCGCCGTTGATACTGCTATCTGTTAAATAGCACACACTCCTGCTCTGCCTATTCAACCACATTTCTTTCTTTTTATTATCTCTCGGTCATTTTCCCCCCCTCTCTCCCTCTCTCTCTCTTTCTTTTTTCTTTCCTTATTCCTCTCCTCCGCCCTCAGAGAGCAGCTGATGTTCCCGCTGCAGTTCATGGGCATGCTGGGACGCTTCGACCTGGAGTGCACCGTGAGTGGCGGCGGGCGGTCCAGCCAGGCGGGGGCGCTGCGGCTCGCCGTCTCCCGAGCCCTGCTCAGCTTCCTGTCAGAGGGGGAGGTGGAGACCATGAGACAAGGTGGGCGGTCACTTTCTACACTTTATTTATTTTTTTAACCGACAAACACTGAACGCCTCGCGCACCACATTACAGACGTTGATCTGATGAATAATATACATTTACTACGAATATTTGATATGTTTTTTGGTTTAAAAGCTCTACTTTTGCAACCTTAGGGCCTTTAATATAATTTGTGTTTTATGATTTCTTGTTTTTAACTTAGGTAAACTTTAATACTTCATTTTCTTTAAAAGCACTTTGAAACTTTCTTTTCAAACACTCATCACTTATTATTTTTAGCGGCATGCCATAAATATTTCATTTTCCCACCTTCTGAGAGATTTTGTTCTGACAGTGTTGTAAAATTCAACTTAAAACTTAACTTGTGACATTTAGTTATCGTGTTGTGTGTTTTTTCACAGCGAGGCCTGTTTGTGGAAAAGAGTGAAAAAGAAAATCTACTTTTCAAATTCATTAGAAACTGCTGCCTTCACTGTGTTTAAATAATAAGAGTTAAATGGTTAAATGTTAACTGATCTGCTCACATTTTACAAAAATAAAAGCAGCTCAGTCAAATCTCAGATGTTGGCTTCATCAAGCATGAAAAGGGTGATTGTAAAACTACACCCTGCTCCTAAAAAACAAACTATATGAGGAAGCAACAAGTGACCACCAAATAATTTTGACAGCATATTGAAACTGATTTAAAGAAATCACTTACTGGAACAAGAATGTGCTTTAAAAATGGGCAGTGGCAGTGCACAGTACATTATTTCCAGTTTGATCCTTTTTAAAGTAACAACAAAATGACATTTGGAGCCATTTTTCCCTATCATTTAACACTGTTGTTTCCGTGATGTGATGCCAGGAAATTCAGGGTCTATACGTACTGCATGTTCAGCTTTGTACACTTAATTTACATTTTCTCTCATTGTTATCATAATTTGATGACTAACTAGCATGCATATAGTTAAACTTGATAGTTAAACCTGCAGTTGTTGCTTCAGAGAGCTCAAAGACAGGTTTCTTGCAGAATTGAATCTGAGAGTTTAGGTGAGGCTTATTTCTGTAAAAGTAACAAGAGAATAAATGTTGGTAAAATCCCAGAAGGCCTAAAAACGTTTTGCCTTGCTGATAAATTAAAATAAAAACAGACTGAGATGCAGCCGAACAGAACAAACAAATCAAATCTCATCCATCCGAACAGCAGCTGAGCTATCAAGTTTCATTTGTCTCTTTTTTTTTTTTTCTTTATTTATTTCCAGCTGGTCTGCTGACCCCCGACCCCAGAGTGAGGGAGAGGAAGAAGCCGGGCCAGGAGGGCGCACGAAAGAAATTCACCTGGAAGAAACGCTGAGGGGGGAGAATCTCCTCACCCAAACTCAAATATTTGAAACACTCGGACTGACTGCTGGTGTTAATGCCCCCCCATCTGTTTCCCAGAAGCCACTTCAGTCCTCCTCCGTTTGTGAAGAACAAAGAGCCGAGTGTCTCCGATCACCCTCGCAGGCCGCCATGTTTCAAGACGCGGCTCAGACACGACGAGCTGCAGTGAGCCGCTTCGGCCAGCAGATGGAAGCGTTTGTCAAGGAATAAATACAAGTTGAATATATTTATCAGTGTATTAAACAATAAATAATGTTTTTCACATAAAAACGCATTTTCTTTGTATTTTTTATTTTTCCTGTAATTACTAGAAATTTGATTTACATTTTATTATACATTCTCTTTTTTCCTCTGATATCTATGAAGTTTATTTACATTTTAGTATACATTTTACATGATTTCAGCACATTTAGTTTAGTTTAGTCTTAATATAAAAGTAATGTAAGCCACATATCAGGAGAGGCCATACAGGTGTAAAAATCACATATTTGGGAAGCTGGAATAAGCATATTTTCAGAAATTTTTCCAGATAAATTACTATTTTAACTGTAAAATAATAATGCATTGGTTCTTTTTCTGTTGCTCAGCTTGATTCTTCACTATTTTCAGCAAAAAAAAACCTTACCATAACCACGTTTGACCACAAGGTGTCGGCAGATGCGCAAAAATGTCGCTTTTCTGTCTAAATTCTCACCCACCTTTATCTGATCAGAGCAATCAGGTCATCAATTGAACGGATTTTGATTTAATAAGGGGGCAACATGTGGTGCAGTGTGTGTGTGTTTGAAACAAATAAACGTGATAAAAATAAAATAAAAAGATTCTGGTTTAAAACAATTAAATGATGCAAGTTTAAATAAATAAAGCTTTAAAATAGAGTTTGGATTTAAGCCCGGAATTCAGACTGACAGGTGCATCCTACCTGTAATCAGGCTTGTGTGTGAGGGAGGTGTGTGTTTGCAGTATGTGTGTGTGAGAGAGTGTGTGAGGGGGTGGAGTCTTATAGTCTCCCATTGGGTGACAGTCCAGACAGGCGTACTAGACAGATTACTACCACAGTCAGAGGGAGATCCTGCACCTGTCCTCCGTCTCTCATCAGGACCGGAGGAGGAGCAGGTGCGGGTGGAGGCGCGGGTTGTTGGGGTTCGAAACAGCGTCGCCTCTCAGGTCCGGATCCAGATGGAGGCGGCGGTGCTGAACCCCGCCATGGTGCCGGAGGTGGACTGCAACAGCAACAGCCTGAACGCCGAGCTGGAGGTGAAGAAGCTGCAGGAGCTGGTGCGCAAACTGGAGCGGCAGAACGAGCAGCTGCGCACCCGGGCCGGAGGAGGAGGTGGTGGTCCAGGAGGGGGTCCAGGGTCGTACTGCCTCCCCAGCCCGCTGCCCACGCTGCTCTGCCAGACGTCCTTGGGGTCGTTCGGGCCCCCGGAGGAGAGCTTCGACTATTTCCAGGCGCACTCAGCCGGGGATGGAGCTGCTGCTGCGGGGGAGGAGGAGGATGGAGAGGACGCGTCCGAGCCGTCGGTTCTGGACGAGCTGCAACTTTTGGACTTGGATGCTCTGTCCTGCTCACAGGAGTCAGAGGAAACATGGTAACATCCCCCTTTTTGTTTTTAATCAGATGCCATGTGTTGCGCTTTTTACGCAGCAGAGGCCACATGCATGTTTTCTTTTCTGTCTCCTCTCATTGTCTCTGCGGACCGGGGCTGATCCGGACCGGCTGATCCTGCAGACAAAGCAGCACAGCTCACTTGTCATCAGACCTCTGTGCAGGGGACTGATCCGCATTAAGATGCCATTTGGAGTCCACTCCTGACAGTGTCTGTGCATGCTTTAAAGCCCCAATCTCCATCGTTATGTGGCTGTTGTGATTTCTTTTTCTTCCAAAAAATGGCAGAAAAACACCCAAATCCTGTCCACCTGTTATTTCTTGTGTTCTTCCGCTGACAAAAACATTTGAGGAGGTTGTGAAACAGACAGAAATGAAATCAGGAAGTGAAATTTAGCAGGTTAAGTTGCAGTTTGCAGGCTGAGCTGACCACCATGTGCCAAACAAACCATCAGGAAGCCACTTGGTAGCTGACAGTCTGTGCTGATGTTGGCAGTTGTGCAGTACAATACCCACAATGCACCTGGACTGCTGACAGTAGAAGAGGTCTTACCAGAATACAAAGTGGTCAAATAACTTATTTTGTAGTCTAGCATTAAATATACATATATTAAATCAATACTCATTAGAAATGGGGGGTGAAAAACATGTTTTTAGTTTAATGATCAGAAGTGAATTATCAGGATGGTTTCCTGCCAATACATTAATCAATTAATCAATTCAAACTGCCCTGTAGAAACACAGTAAATGACACTGATGTGCATCAGATGAGAGTCACACTAAAGTTGCTAGTTTTTTAAATACATCTAAATAAAGAGAATGCAGTCTAAATCCTGAAACACACATGATGTTTAATTTTTTGTTGAAAATGTGTTCAGTGTTAACTTTATGGTCATTTTGGAGGCTGTTTGTATTATTTTGTCCAGGAGATCAGAATGATCTTTTAAATGATTCTGCACTGTAGCACATTCAGACTTTTATTCTGTGTATTCATTCTGCAGGCCTGTCAGTAGCCGAGGTGTGTGTGTCCTCTTCAGGTCGGGCTCTCACCTGATGCTGGCGAAGGTTTTAATCTATAATTCAGCTCGCTCCGTGCTCGCCCGCAGAGCAGAGTCGGAGAAAGGAGTACAAGGCTGTCAGAATAATCTGATCCACTCCATTTGAACGGAGCGGCTCCTCTTCCTCACATCTAGAAAGCTCAGCATCACCTAAAGCCAGCGGGAGAGACTTCACTGAGTCTGTGGCACGAAGAAAAGATGGAGTCTGAGTCGTGATCTGTCAGGGACTGCACAGAGAATCAGTCCCAACAGGGCAATTATATAATACTGTATTAAAAAACAACACTCAAATACTCCAAACAGATTTTTATAACGCAAAAAAAAAACATGAACTGCATCATCGGATTCAGATTGAGACGTCTTAAACACAATTAGATGGATCGCCATTATATTTGGTGCAGACCTTCATGGTTTTAAGAGGATGGATCCTAAAGACTTAAGTGACAGCATCAGGGCAAAATTTTACTTTGTCCAAGAGTTCAGTTTAAAGCTGACACGATCAGCTGATGGATTGCAGGGCAGAAAAATAACTTGTTTTTAGACATTTTTTAAGCAAAATACAGCTTCTCCAATGTGAGGATTTGCTGCTTTTCTCCAATTTATATCACTGAACCAAGTGTTGTTGGGTTTTAGACAGTTGGTTGAGCAAAACATGACCTTTTAAAAACATCTTGGACCCTGCTGTAATCAGGATAGGCAGTATTTTAGGCATTTAAAATACCAAAAAAAAATCAACTGATCAATAGAAAAAAATAGCATGCCGAGTCGTTTATGACTAGAAACCTGCAAAACTAATGACGCTCCCATCAGCCTCAGCTAATTGGCTACAGTTAACGTGGTAACAGATTAAATCTGCTAAACATCCATCCTTTGTTGAAATGAGCTTCTTTGAGTTTAACTGAAAGGACCGGTGTGTCTTTAACAGCCTCACAGAGCTGCTAGCATGGATGAAGATTCATGAATTTCTCAGTATTTCCATCTGCGTCTCTTTCCAGGTTGTACGTGTCTTCAAAAACCGGAGAGCCCACCGATGACTCCCTCCTCACACCTCTGCAGTGGTGCCGGAAGGTCCTGGACTGCCCCAAATCGGAGGTGGAGGCCGCCAGGAGATCGCTGTCCCTCCGACTGGAACAAGGTACAAGACCAGGGACTGTTTGTTTGTTTGTTTGTGCGTGAAGGGGAAATGATCTGATTGGTCTCGAGGGAGCAAGGGAGCCGACGGAGCAAAACAAGAGCCATCGAGACAAACCACACACTGATCTCACTGTTTTCTCTGGGTGTGAAAGTTTATGTGCAGAGCAAAGTCAGTGATGTCACACCCTGAATTTATTATAGTACTACGCGAACATACAGCGACACACATGTTCGCCGTTTTAAGGACAACAAACCGGAAGATATCTGCATCTTTGTAAGGTCAAGACGCGTTGTTGTCATCAGTAGTCTGTGCAAAATGTTCAGTTTAAAATCTTTGATTCTAGTTGAGCCATTTCTAGATTCTGTTTCTCTTTTTAGGGAGCTAATCGTGTCACATTTCTGACCAAACCAAAAAGCATCATCCTGTGGTGGTCGAGATCCTCAGTGCTTGGTGTCATTATTCCTTGGTCACCCCTTTTTGTCACTGGGAGATGCCCACAGATGACACAGATCCTGATCAGCTGCAGGTTTTAGCTGTACAGTAACATCAACTTAGATTCCACCGTCCACCTCCAGTAGCCTCAGTCGTCCAGAATGCACTGCAGAGGCAAGATTTAGATTTTTTTTTTTTTTTTTTTTTTTTTTTTTAAGCCGTGCAGCTCAACATCTCTGTTTCTGCATGTGTGAGTGGATGTTTGAAAGGTTGTAGGAGTTTTCTGTTTTGCTGTTTAATGAGAGATGCCACAACGTCTCTGTGGAGTTCAGCTGGAGTTCAGTCTGGGGGTGTTACTAATTTCAGATGTCACTTTTCCTACTAAAATATACATAAGAGGAGTAATTTATGTTTTAGACCTACAAATCTGACAAGCTTTACACTTTATTTTAACCACTCTGGGTGTCATTGGGTTCACTAGATGTGGCTTTTTTTGGGGGGTTATTGGGGGTTTATTTCCCTTGTTTCTCACGGGACACACGCAGCAGGATGTCCTTTCCTCTGTCGTTTTTAGTTTTCTCGGTCAAAGCTGCAGACTGGAGGCTGAGACGGCAGATTAGTTTGCAGGCTGCCATTCTCCTCCAGGCTATTTTAAACAGATGTAGACAGCTTTCAGGTGGCTTGCCAAAAACTCAGGAGCTCACCGACTTGCACAACACAAATCTTGGCCGGGAAGAGGCGCTTAACAGTTTCCCGTCTAGACTTCTTCACAAGATGCTGTCTTGTGAGGGAATCAATCTGGCACCGAAATTAATGTAAGATGCTGGTTTGGTAATTTATTAAGGTCTGTATAAACTGCAACAAAGCAACAAAACAATTCAGTCTTCCACGAGTAGCAAACTTTTGGTCATGGCCACACAACTGCTTGATTTTGGTCGGTTGACTGGTCCACATTAAGTTTATCTTTAATTAATCTTTTGGACTGAAAGCATCATTTATATTGGAAGTAGTTGCAGGTGTTAAATAGCATTTTTTTAAAACAGTTTATTAAAAAAAAAAGGTTAATGCAGCAGAACCAGAGATAATGTCCACTTTATTCCTTGTAGCATTGTCAAAGCCTGCATTGCAATACCCACAATGCAACTGGACGGCTCACAGTTCAGTAAGAGATTGGGGTATATTGGGCTAATGCAGCAAGACCAGGACATACTTAAGTTCTCCCTTTTTTAAGTGTGGTACTTGAGTGTCTCAGGTTTATGCTTCTTCATACTTTAATGCTGCTTCAAGCAGTCATTTTAATTATCGATTAGAATACAGATGACTTTTTCTTGGTGAATCAATAAAGCATGAGGTCTGTAAAACATCAGACAAACTCAAATGTCCGTCACATTTTCCTTGATACCAAGTTGACTCTCTGCGTTGGGAAATGTATTAAATTTCCCTTGTTTAGATCTTAATAAGGTCTAAAAAGCATTGAATTTGGTTTTAAAAGTGTGCAGATATCTTCAGTCAGTACTTGAGCGCCTTAAGCATATTTTGGGAACATGTTAAGCAGTCCTTTAAACATTTACATTTTAAATACAGTACTTCTATATTTGCAAAACCTGTAGCTGTAATGGAATACATTATATTTTCACTCTTGCATTTATAGTTTTATATTTTTTGTAATCCTGTTTTTAGTGTTTTTAGGACAGAACTTGGTTACTTTCTTAATTATTGGACAAGTCTATGCAGATGATGTGCTGCTTTATACAAACAGAAATCATCCCTTTCTTGAAGAAACCAAGATTAAGTCGGTATGAGAGTTGCCTTTTCTTTTCTTTTTGTCCTTATCACGTTTATTATGTGATTTTTGGGGCTTTGTGTTTTTATAGTGTAGTTTCATAGAGTTTACTATCTTACATTTGCTCAACAGTTCAGCCAGGTGTTGTCTTTAAATGTGCTTTATAAATAAAATTAAACATTTCATGGGCTAAAAAATCCATCCTGCTATCGGCTTTGTCCCAATGGAGGTTCATCAGATACTCCAATGGAAACCAAGGAATAATAATAAATTGACCATCCAGAGATATTTTTCCTATGTGGCCACAATAAGCAGGTTGAAGTTGGATCACCTTCATCTCTTTACTGTGACTAATGGGGCTCAGCAGGGCAGTGGACCTTACAGTCTATAATCTGCCCATGCCTCGTAGCATTAAGCAGATCAGGCCCGGGTCAGCTGACCTGCAGGTCGGCCCACGATTAGAGGCATCACTTAATTGTATCATGCATCACTGAGGGAAGCGGAGTAGCGGCGAACCGTGAAGAATAAGGAAGCACATTTGAGGAAGAAAATCAGGAAGAGCGGCCGCTGAGCTTCCTTTTTTAAAAATACACCAGCTGTCATGGTTACATTGACTTACTGGGTGTCTGAAAAACCAAGCAAATTGACCTGTTTGCGTTCTGCGTTGTCATGGTTACCTTGTGTGCCTGAATTGACTTTTTGAAAACACATTTCACATCTTGAGCTTATCGACGTCTTATCGAAAGCCCATGAGGGTCATCAATCCAGATGTTGCGGAAATCCTCATCCGATCAATGAGTCTTTGTGTGTGTGTGTGTAGGCAGAGGGCTGCGTGTGAAGTGTGAACAGAGGCGACAGCTCCCACGGCCTCGGCTGAACAGGCAGCTTAACACCCCCGAAGCCTTTTAATGAGAGGAGATGGCGCTCGACTCACCTGCGTGGGCGCGCTGGCGTCTCCGTGCAAGGACGCTCTGCCTTCCCACACTTTAGAAATCAAGTCCTCCATCTGCGGCGTTTTCAAAGACGAGCTCTTCTGTCAGACCGCTCCTCTGGCCTCCAGTCAGTGGGCACAGCTCACGAAAGCTTCATTTGCTGTAATTGAATATTTGTGGTGTGGTGACGGCACTCTGCAACCACAGAGTTTATTAAAGACAGCGTTTAGTTTAATGCCTGATAAAGATTTCAAGTTTTTTTTTTTTTTTTTTTTTTTTTTTAAATGACTTTATTGTTGCAGTCATAGTGCCTGTTTTGATTATAAAGGGGATTTCTGGGAAGTGCAAAACAAAGTCTCTCAAAGATATCTGTCTATATGTTAAAGATGTTTCTATGGCAGGCATTCAGTTAGCACACAGACTTAAACTGGTGGGATACGACGAGCGGGAAGTGTAAAAACGACATGTCACAGGTGGCTACTTTGACCAGTGGAGACTCCAGGAAGTCACTGTAACCGTCCAGAAAATGGTCCGGCACAAAACCCACTTTTAAATGGTCGACTGTAACTTTTTTTACACCATGTGACATGAGCACCGGTGAGCTTTTCAGGTGCTGGTTGGTCGATGTTATTACCTTCAGACACAACCGAGCGGGCTGTGTTCTCCCGTTTCCAATCGATCTTCTTGGTATCGATTTTCTTATCTGACTCAGCAATAAAGCTAATAAGTGTATTTAGGCTGCTATAACAGACTTTCCACCAGATTCTTGCTACAGTGATTTGCTCTCATTAAGCCACAAGAGCATTACTTATGTCCAACGTTGATTCTGGTGATGAGGTCTGACTCGCAGTTCATCCCAAAGGTGCTGAACGGGGTCGGGGTCAGGACTGTGCACCAGTTCATGCCTGTATAGACATTATACTGTTATTTTGCAGTCTAGCGTTCACATACTTTTGTCTAGCTGTGATGTAGATGTCCTTGCCAGTATTCAGGTCGCAGCGCCCGACCTCTGACTCGTCTCCGTCCTCTGAGGTTGCACCAGCTGTGCGGCTTGTTGCATCAGACTCTCGGCGCTCATCGGCGCTCTGCTGGAGCTCGAGCATCTCCGTCCTCCCACCAGCTCGGGCCTGCTCACCCCTCCCTCCCATCTCCCCACCCCATCCCGCCACCTCCTCCTCCGCCTCAGGTTGAGTACAGTGAAATGGAGAGCTGTTGCCACGGCAACCGTTTGCATGAAAAGCATGCAGCCCCCCCACCCCTCCTTAATGGCTAAGTGGCTTATATTCATATTGACAGGTAACGGAGAAAAATCCTCTTCCTGCATCTTTGGGAGGATGGAGGCTTCAATAACACAGGCACACACACACACACACACGCCTACATACGGTTTAATAAGAGATGCACAATGCAGCACATTTTTCCTCATCTTTGTTCTCGAGATATTGCCTCAGTATTCATATCACAAGTACTTCAAAAACCAGTTGAAATTTCCTCTCCACGTCTATGAATAGTAACGAAGGTGTGTGTTTGTGTTTGTGTGTGTTTGCGTGTGTGAGAGAGACACTCAGCACCAGGTACAGCTGCAGTGTCTGAGCGGCTCTGTTTTTGTGTTGAATGCAGCTTTGTTGTGGGGCTGCTGAATAGAGCAGCCAGTGACAGACACAGTGACGGTGAGGTAACGGCTGCACAGCGCTGCCGTGTGTGTGTGTTTCTTAGTGTGTATTACTGTTGTTGGACCCCGTTTGTGGTTTTGGATCTTCGAGGTGAGAAAAGCAGAAGAAGAAAACAAGAGACTTTGCACACTTATGTGCAAAGTAAAATATGGAGTTATTGATGTGAAAAACTTGAGTGTGTCTTGAGTTCTGTGTTGAAATGCATGAGGAAGGCGGTGTGTGTGTGTGTGTGTGTGTGTGTGTGTGTGACGACATGAGAGCTGAGCTGTGCCAGATAACAGAATAAGAGAGACATTTCCTACCATCTATTGTTTCCTTTCAAGTAATAATCCTGATGATACCCAGCAGCAGTATGGGGAGGGGGGGAAGCCTCAGAGGAGGGTCAGTCTGACTTTCTGTTTGTTTGTTGTTTCCCTTTATATTTTTTCTTTCTGAAGACATACCCATAGGAGGAAGAGTTGCTGCAGGTAGCACCCTGCTTTTGAACCACCTTCATCTAAACACTATAAAAAAAAAAGATATCCCATGAAAAACCTGGGAATCATCTCTTATGTATGACAGAGCACTGAAGCTGCTCTTCAGGCTTATTTTTAGGGTTAAATATAAGGTCTCACTGTGATTATTTATTTATTTTTTTTGTGACCTGTTCTTTGTGTGTTTATGTATGCGTGTATTGTTTGTCTACAAGATGTGAAAAAAAAGACAGGTTTCTACCAAGTGTAGTCAAACTTTATGACTAAGGATCAGTTTTATAACACCTGATAAAATGATTCATTTCCTGTATCTGAGGACCGGCAGGGTTTCAGTTTCTATTTGAAAATACTGTTCTTTAAAATAGTTATTTCAATATAAAGAGAAGTGATCCCTCAGCTCTGCTCATGTTGACCTGCTACCTTTTATTACCTCTTTGTCATTAACTTAAGTACAAATTAAAGGCATTTGTTTCAGTATTTAGAGATTTGTGGTTCTCATAAGACAGCCACACTACAAACATATGCTGATCTTACAGACAATGATGCATTGCTATAGGTCAAACTAACTAACATTACATAAATTAGTGAGCAGCCATATTAATCCAGAAATATCAGATATAAAGTAAAAGATTCACAGGGAACATTTTACTGCACTATGAGTACTTTAAGTGTAAGTTGTATGAGTATTTGTGCTTCAAGAATACTTCTTCCACCACAGTTTGTCTCATTGTTTGGGTATCTTGGTATGTGGATGTGGAAAACATATTTTAAATGTAATTAATGTCCCCTCTGCTTGTTTCCTCTAAACCCCCCCTCAGTGTCCAGGTGGCGTAGCTCCCTGTCCAGCCCCTCCCCCTCCTCCTCCCCCGGCCCTCCTCTGAGTCGAGTGGCCGGCGTGTCGCCCATCAGCGCGCCTCCCTCGGCCAAACCCTGCTCCACCCCCCAGTCGTCAGAAAGACACGGTAACCACACGGGTCTCTAATGTCGTCTCCTACAGTGCATGTTTTGCGTTTTTAATTTATTATATTCAAGTCCTTTCTGTTTCTCCCCCACCCCTCTCCTCTCCTCCTTCCCTCAGCTCCATCCCTGTCCTCCCCGCTCCACCCGGTCCTCCATCGGACCCTCAGTCCTGTAGGGAAGGAGCTCCCCCCTCTAGCTGAGAGGACTCCCACGTTCTTCCCTCACACCCGCAGTAAGCCTCACTGCTGCTCCTTCACTTACCTCCCCCTTATTATAGAGCCAAACATAAAAGTGAACACACATTCTTCAAGTAATCAGAATATTAATGTGCAAGATGAAGACGCTCGGTGTAGAACTGGGTCAGACATTATTTCAACTCCTCTAAGTCGTGGGAGTAAGAGAAGATATTTTTCGCTGCAGCTTGGAGCTACGATTCGGCTGCAGGAGCGAAACCGCACTTTTCTGTGCATTATTCGTGATGGAAAATGAGACGAATGTTCCAGACACAGCAGAGGGCAAAGCTTCAGGGAACGAGAGAGAGAGAGGGAGAGAGAAAGAAGCCCCTGTTGGAGGACTGTTTGGTCTTTTTATGTAGCAGCAGAGCCTGCAGGGGCACGCTGGTGGCTTTTTCTGCCCCCGGGATCAATTCCATGATGAGGCTCGTCCAAACAGCAACGTGCCATTAAAAACCAAAAGCCAGCTCTTTAGAGTTTTTTTTCTTTTTTTTTTAAACTCTTTTTAGATATTCTGTGTGTCGTTCCAAATATAAAACTCACTTTCATCTATCTACCCAGTTTGTATGTCAGTGTCAGTATGATGTTATTCAGAACCAAAGCCAGGATTTTGATGACAACCATCTTAGTTTTTGAGTATCCTTCATACAACTGTTCAGTTATATTTTCTGTATTTTTTTTTTTTTTTTTTTTTTTTACATTATTGTGCGTATTTATAACTTTTAAATGTATTTAATTGTCTGCCTACAACAATTTAAGTTTACTACAAAGTTCCTGCACTGTGTTTAAACTCCCCTTCTGCACTTTATATTGCATAATTGGAGGATAGTTCCGCCCAATCTTCAACCGTAGAATGAATTAGCTTCTTTCCTGAGTGAATGTCCAGATAACTAAGAATAATCCCGGTTATGTCGTCATAAACTGTTTGAGTATTGGCACCATTATGATTAGGTGAGATAAAATCTGAGTCAAAGATGACCCAGAAGTGCTAATAAAGGTGCTGAAATCTTGGCCTGAGTGACCATACAAGAACAAAAACTGACAGAAGTAATTAGAATAACACTGATGATGGAAAGGATTATTTTAGAGAGCAGTCACAGTGTGTAGATATCAGGATTATCATTAACCGCAGAGAGGTTGGTATAATCTCTCTGATAATATTTCTGCCTCACTGGAGCATAATAGGCTCTAATTCTCAGAGCTGAGCATCGGCCTCCATTAGTTTGCATCCTTCATCTTTATGTGGAGGACACTCAGAAGACTCGAGGGTGCTTTTCTCATTACCGAGCTGCCAAAACTCAACGTTTTTGAGCAGCACGTTTGTCTAACATCGGGATGGCGTCAGAAACGAGCCAGAGAGAGATCAAGGAGACTGTGTCGGTGAAGATAATTGGCAAACTCTGTTTTCTTAGACTGTTTTTTATTTTTGTTCAAAGGCCGCAGCCTCCGGCGCTCGGCCCTCAGTCCCCAGTCCTCCATGGACAGCGACCTCGGTGCTTCAGAGGTGGAGGACGACTCCATCACTCTGGGATACAAACTGCAAGACCTCACTGACGTCCAGGTCATGGCCCGGCTGCAGGAGGAGAGTAAGTTATGGACTCGGCTTTGATTCAAACAACACACGCAGGGCTAAGCGGGAAAACATGCAGTAGCGTGGCTCTGCCCGTCCAGATTTAACATGCCTAATGACAGTATTTCTGTCTCCAGAGCAGCTCTTGCTCTAAAGAAACAGTGTGTAATTAAAACTCCAAATTGCAGGGAAGTTGACTGACTGCACGATGGCGGTATTGTTCCTTATTTTAGGTCAGTGTGTTATTGACATTCAACTGGGATTTTAGGCGGATTGTTCAGTGGTCATCACTGCAAACTGGGGGGGGCGGAAAACATTGACAGCGGAGACATGAAAATTTGTTTGAACAGACCATTTTCACAGCAGAAATGTTTCACTGTGCTACAATAACTGAGACACACTGTTAATGGTTATTAGTTCCACCTGCGTTTTTCCTACTATGAGAAGTCAAAATGTGTGAAAAGGGTTTATGAATCTGATTTATGTACCAGCATATATACAGATTTTGATTATTTTACTATAATGACATTCAAATTGGTTAATTTTATGACTTGTCTGCCAAGTAATGTTAGCTGCAATTGGTTTTAGTTTGGGAGACACTTAGACTCAGTAAGTCTGCTTTGAACTAATGAAAGTATTTTGTATTTTGTGTACATTTCGTCTCATGAACCTGAAGTACAGAAATATGTCTTTCATCCTTCTAAATGATTTAAATTTGAGTTAATTGTTAATTGCAAAAAGACAAAGGTAAGGAAACTGAGCAACACATGAAACTGGCAAAATAAGGTGGATGCTGTTGACAAGTGCTGTGAATGAAATCAAAACTGCTCAATACTAGAGACAAATTAAGTCGTATTGAAGTCCATTTGTAACATAATCACTAAAACAAAAACTGTTTAGCAAGTAATGTTAAACATACAAAATCTAGTCAAAATAATTTTTAAAAATTATTGGGTGAATTTTATCTTTTTAATTTGAGTTATTTCAATTTTTTGGAGCTGGTTTCTGTGTCATTGTTGCCAGCTGACTTCTCCTGATGACCATCTGTCTCTATTGTTCCCTCCTTTCTAATATTTTAACATATGGCACCAGATCTCAGAGCCCATCGCTACTTCAGCTTCATTAACCCCAGGAGGTGATGATTGTGTTTCTCTGTGTGTGTGTGTGTGTCTGTGTGTGTTTTGCACGCCCGTCCTCATATCTCGCTCCCCCAGGTCTAAGACAGGACTACGCCAGCACGTCGTCCATCCTGGCCAGCCGCCGCAGCCAGAGCTTCACCTTCCAGCTCAGCCAGCTCAGCGCCGGCCCCGACCTGGAGGAGGAAGACGAGGAGGACGACGAAGACTACGGCCTCCTGCCGCCGCCGCAGCCGCGCCTAACCCGCCTGCCGCACTCCCACACCTTCTCCAGCATCCGAGACTGGCGAAGAAGCACAAGTTCCCTGTGCACCCCTCCTTCCACCCCCTCCACCCCACCGTACCCTTCCGCTGGGTTCGCCTTTCAACCCCAAGCCCAGCCTCTGGGACTGGGACTGGGACTGGGCAGCCTCTGCGCGGTCGAGCAGCAGGGCTTCAGACCAGGATCAGGTGAGAAAAGACACTTTAGACATTGTCTTTTGAAAGTCTGTGCAGATATATACAACATTTGAATAAATCTATAAAATATCTATATTTATATCAGACTTGTCAGGGAAAGAAGGAACATACGACGACATAGCCACTCTCCAGCCTTTATTTTTAAAGGTAGGGTGTTGTGATTCAGCTTAGAGGTACCAGCATAAATAGAGGAATCAGACAGAGGCCAAAAATTTAATTCATATACTCAAGTGTTTTAGTTTACCAACTTTCATATAGTCAGAGGATGGACAAAACATTAAACAGCGGTCAAAATCGGTGTAACAATGGCTGGAAAATCCAAAAACCATAGATCCTACACTTCCCATAATGCAGCTCTCCATATCTGTTAAAGGACAACATCTCGAGTATCTTACTTTTAATTTCTTATTGTCAAAAAAGAGTAATAGAAACACACTAGCTTCAGAGATTGTATGGGTGCTGGAAATCCTTGAAAATGCTTCAGTTTTAATGTGATGTTTTCAAGGTTTTGAGAAGTACTTTTGATTTTGAATGAAGTGCTTGAAATCCTAATTGCATGAACATAATGAATCACTATCTAATGAATAGTTACAAGATACAGAAATAATTTAAGTGGGATGGAGCTTAATTGATTTGAGTATGATATTCCACAGCTGTAAGGTGCTGGAAAATCATGAATAAGCTACTTGAAAGTGCTTGAAGTGCCTGGAAAAGGTGTAGGAACCCTGTAGCTTCGACTGTGATTGCTGTCAGTAGTACTAATGAGTTATCTCTTTGTTTACATGTTGTGTGCGTGAAATATTTATGTGTGTATTTGTACATTTGTGAATGCTGTTGGCCGTATTGTTTTGGGGAAACTTCATCATGGCATCCAGCCGAATATGAGAGTAAGTCAGCATTGTTTTCCACTAAATTCCCAATTTTAAAAAAAAAGTCTACCCTCCATATACATTAATAATTTGTACTTTTTCTGCGAATAAACCAAATGAATCGCCCACCTTAAACCCATTAACTCATTATTTATAAATGTGATTTTTCTCACATTGACATCTATCACACCTTCACTCTCTAAACGCCCTCAACTGACCCACACCTAACCACGTAATAATAACTCTGTCTAAGCCTCTTGTACAACTGTTCTTAAAGCTTCCCAGACCAGCCTGTGCTTCCGTTCTGAGATGAGAGAGAGAGAGTTTGATGGGATTAAGAGTTAGGAGTATATATCTGACTGAGGGGGTTGGAAACGGTAAAGGAGATCACAGCCAGCTTTATGTGCCGTCTTAAGGGCTGCAGGCATGACCAGCAGCTCACTGTATTATAATATAGTCTAATATCAACTGTATATATTTTATTCATTTGTGTGTTCTTTATTTAGGCCTGTAAAACAAGTATGATCATCTTTTAACTTCCTTATTTATATTATTTGTGTTTATCTGTGTGTCTCTGTCAGATAAGCTGCGGAGGAGCATGCCTAACCTTGTCAGAGCTCCCAGCATGCCTAGTGTGCCCATCCCAACCAATCCTAGTGCTTCCCTTTCTTTGCTTCGTAACAGCCAGAGTTTTGATTCGTCCAGTGGGCTGGCTCGACTGCAGTCCTCCAGTAAGACACCACTTTTCTGGATTAAAGTTCACTATAATAAAATTGTAGGATCGGTTCACAAATAAGCTAAACTGACTGCTTTTACATCTGTTAACCCCCCCCACCCACTTCTTAGTCCCATCCCCAGGCCAGCTGCAGAACAGGGTCCAAAGCGTCGGGAACTTCACCTCGTTGTCACGGCAGCCGCTAAAGGCCACCGCCTACGTCAGTCCCACCATCAAGGGCTCTGCGGCGATGCCGACCTCCACCAGCCTCCAGTCTCTGAGCGGTGGCAGCAGCAGCGGTGGGGCTAACAGCGGTGTGGGCAGTGGGATCCCTCTGCTCAGTAAACACCATCTGGCGGGGGGGCGGCGCCCACTTCTGCCCCAAGTACTCCTCGCAGCAGCCTGCCTCGCCCCGCCTCCTTTGTTGGCACCACAAGCTCCACCCCCCGCAGCAAGGTGGCCCAACCAGCACGATGAAGGTAAACCTTTTTTTTGTTTGTTTGTTTGTTTGTTTTTCATAACTGGAGCTTTGTTTCTCCTCTTCTCAGCAAATGCACAAAGATGGCAAAGCTGTTTGTGTTTTTGAAGTATGTATTTGCAAGAAGATCAAATAGCTTTAACAGAATCTCCAGAATTGTCCCCTAGTACATCGTAAACATGCGACTATGGGGGGGGCCTGCAGTAGAATAGCATTGGTCCACAAAAAGCCATCATCAGGTCAAACTTTTTCATCCGTCCTGCGTCTGTGCTTTGATTTCTGCTAAACTAATCACACTCCCATCAGCCTCAGCTGTACTTTGTGTTTAGTCCTAATTACTGAATATTAGCATGCTAACGTGCTAAACTAAGATGCTGACTATCGTAAACTATTCAAGCAGATAAACATCAGCATATAAGCGCTGTCATTGTCGGCGTGTTGCAATGGTGGCGTTAGCATTTATCTCAAAGCTCTACTGGGTCTAAGTACAGCTTCACACAGCTGATCGCATGGCTGTTGGCTCTTTGTCTTGTTTGTTTAAAGTAATAATCAGTCAAATAAGGTAAAGAATTTCTAAGAACTGCCAACTAATGTTTCAAATTCACTTTTTTTTTTTTTTTTTTGCGAGCCATTGCATCCACAAAACAAGTTAAACAGACCAGCATCAGTTCTTATCTAGCAGCCTGGTTGCCTGCAAATCAGCTTCATAAATGTCCTCTTATCTGTCTTGTCAGCTGATTTTTACATTTGATTATTCTTTTCTTCTTTTCCTCAGTTTACTGACCCCTCCAAAGAGCTTGTCCACCCTCAGTGCCCTTCGTGACAGCACCTGGAGAGACGGCTGCTACTGATGAACTGGTGCAGTAGTGCGGCGGCACCCCGCTGGCTGGGGTGACTCGCGATACGCCTCCATCATAAAAAAAAAAAGGTTTTACTTGGGGACATTTGAATGGGTTTGACCAAAAAAGTTACTGTTAAGTTGACCTTAAAAATGAGATCCTGCATAGAATAGTTCAGTGTCATCAAAAAAGGACCAAAACTGAACCGCTCGAGCGCGTCATCTATTCAATTCTATGCAGAATTTCTTCGGTGAAGGCGGGTTGAGTTTTCTGGATTTGAGCGAATGTTCTCGTTTTTCTGACAGCTTGACAGTCGTCGACTGAGTTTCATCCGTGCCAAGGGGGAGTTGTTCCCTGTTGCTCTTGTGCAATAAACCACCGACTGTAGGGTACCAGTTATACTAACCCGCTAAAGAGGGCTGCCAGTTTTTATGAAATGAGCCTCACAATACTGTTATTTATATATTTATTTTGAATAAAAATTTTTCACTAATCAGGTTTTTTTCCCTCTGGCAACAAGCGCCAATGATGCTGCTAAAATTGAATCAGTCCCTGTTAGTTTGGGCACATTTGGACTAATTTTTACAAGCAAGACATTAAAGTATGTATTCGTGTACAAAGCTAACTATTAAGTGTGCATATATATATATATATATATATATTGATGCAATATTATTGAATTTTAAATGTGAATCTTGACCAAAAGGAGAATGTCTGAATGTGTTTACAAAATTGTCTCACCATGGCGTCACCAAGCTTTGTGCATATTAACACTTTGAAATTGTTTAACAACCTACAAGGGATCTGTTCTTGTTGCACTTTGTACAAACTTATTGATATTTTTATGTTCTGTTTACTAATGTTTGCACCTGTTTTACATTTGGTCTTCTGGATCTGGGGGCTAAAGGGGGTTAATTAAATGTTTTGGGGAGATTTCACAGTTATAGACAGCATAATGTAGCACCCTTTGTTTGTAATATTGTGTTTTTAAATGACCGTTACATGGCATATTTCACAAAATCTTGACACTTTTGTTACTGTGATGGACTGAATGAGTGAAACATTTTAATAAAACACAGTCAAATAAAGATCTTATTCCTCACTACTTCATGTTGGATAAAAACCTGTTATGATTTAAGACCTTTCTTTAATATCAGATACCATTTTGGGCTTCCTATCATACAACAAGCTGAAAGACTCACAGGAAGGTATTGGTTTTTGACACTTTAATGCTGCCACCTAGTGGTACAACTTCAAATAGCCTATTGTATAAACCCAGTTGTCACATTTTAATTTGTAATATGGAGGATGAAAGAGCTGCGAGGGGGTTTTTGGATGGGAAACCAAGACTGGCTGAAATGTTACTGACAGATCAAGTTTGACTTTTAACTTTTTAATACTATAATAGAATATTACCAACTTCCTATTAATGGACTGCTATTTAACCATTACCATACCAGAAAAACTTTACAACTACAGTAGTATGATATCCAGATCTTCTAAAGGTCCATGTTTTGTTCCGCTTGTGAAATCATTAGTGCTCACTGGGCAGTCAAAAACCAACACTTGGTTGGTGTGTTCATACTAAGCTCTCAGAAATGAGAGAGGTGGGTACAATCCTGAGTCTCGCTGAAATTTCAAGTTTGATGGACTGAAAACTCTGAGAGAAACACTTTAAAGACACCATGGTTTGAGGAGTACGTCACCTGCTCAAAAGTTTTGAGGTTATGGGTTCGATTGTGAGCATCTCATTGTGGCTTAACATCTAGAAGAAAGACTCAAGAATGCTAACAAATAAAGGTCAAAGTGTTTTAGTGGCTCAGGTACTTTGAGGACTGCTCAGAGGTTGTCTGTTCAATCCTTAGAAAGCTCAGTGAATTTTAAAAGCTGTTGTGCAAAAGAGAGAGAAAATCTCAAAGGTGATTTTTATGAAGCCAAGTGAATTTTGAAGACCCATGTCCCACAACCCAGTGAAGGTGTAAAAGAAGAACTCTGCCTCTCAAATTATATTGATGTCCAACACCCAAAGCGTCACCGAGAAACACTCAGAGAGAAGTTTAAAAGAGAAAAGATATGGTGGCTCAGTGTAAAAAAAACACACAGTTTTGAGGATGTGTTCAAGCTCCACATAGAAAAGCAATGAAAAAAATTTTAAATATACCTCTCTGGCCCAGTGGCTCAGGGTGTTAGATGTCTCGTCTGGTGTTTTGAGGACATGGGTTCGATCCCAGAGGAAAGACTGAAAAAAATTTCATGTTTGTGAATTTTGAGGTTCACCAATCAAAGAGCTGACACAAAGGTGCTCAGAGGAAAGTTTAAAAGAAGAAAGACACGGTGGCTCAGTGTGATTGATGAATCAGTAGAAGTTGTGTGTTCGATCCCCTGGTCATTTTATGAAGTTTAAGATCCAACATCCAGAGAAAGGACTGAAAAGATTTTAAAATCAACCTGCTGTTGTTTCTGGACCAGTGGCTCAGTGTGTTAGATGGTGCTTTAGGTATTTTGAAGACACAGGTTCGATTCCCAGTGTGACTCAAAGTGTTTTGAAGTCCACTACCCAAAGTGAAGACTCAAAAGCGCTCAGAGAGCAGCTCCCGGTGCCCAGGTTCGGTGGCGTCGTGGGGATGTCTGTGACCGTAAGACACCTTGAAACAGAGGTGCGGCGTCTGGCTTCGAATCCTGCCCGCTGCCGTGGCCGGTGCCTGGAGCTAACCCCACTGCAGTGGGTGAGGGAGGGGGCCGTGTCCCCTCCTGAAGTTTCGGAGAGATGGAAGCAGGGGGTTATGGGGCAGAAAACCAAGAGTGGATAAAATTTTACTGAAGGGTGGAGTCAAGAATTGCCAGTGTGTATTTTGGTTGCAACAACACATGGTTAGGAAATGTGTAAATTTCACTCCCAACACTTTCACTTCACAGCTATTAACTCACTTTTCCTCAAAACTGTTCAATTTCAAACTACACTGCATGGTACAGTGCTAATATTCTGACAAATTAACAAACATGTAACCTTCTTAGTCAGTAAACAATGAAAATAATGTCTGTTTATTTCAGGTGATATAATTTACAAGTTACTAAGAACTACACACACAAATTAAACATTCAAACTTAAAATGTTTGTAGCATGTGTTCCCATCCATGTTACCTCCAGGTGAGACAGGACTGTCAAACAGGAAATGGGAGCATCCAATTACATTTATACAGGGGGGACCAGGCTGTACTAAGTGGGATAAACTAGACAGGGGTGTTTGGTTGTATATATTGATTTATCTTGATATATATTATATTGATATATTTATTTTTATCATAATAATATTTAATAATAAACTTTATCACTATATGCTATATTTTGAACATTATATCTTATGTCTTAAGTTTTATTTTGCTTATGTAATTTGAGTTTTGTTATGTTTTCTATAGATTGTTTCCCAAGTGAATGTGACTGAAAATGTTTATATTTCTTTTCTAATATATATTTGTTTAAACAAGATATTATTTGTTAAAATAAGAGAACAGAACATCAATTAAACACCAGTACAGTGAGTCTATGATATTAGACATATTAGAATAAATTCAGCAGTCATCAGAATATATTTTGTTTGAAGTACGTATACAAAAATAGGTATTATTTGCTTTATATTAAAACATATATATGTATATTTTGTTATTTTTTTCTCAGTTTACCGACAGAGGGCCACAATGATGTAACACAGTTTTCTCCAGTCTTACCAAAGATCATCAATTTAGAGAGACATCTCACTCTGCGGCTCCTTTTTTGGCACATCAGTCTCCGTCTTCACTTTAGCTCCTCTGCAGGTCTGCATTAATGATACAAAACGTGATCAACAAATAAATTAAGATGTAATATTATCAATCAAAATTAAATTTAATTGATAAGATAACAGTTCACAAGTAGCTGAAGTTACTTTCATGAAAATACTAGTTAAAGTTAAAACAGGTTGGAACATTTTAATTTTATGCTTGGCAAATAAAAAAAGTTTAAGACCATATATTATTAAATTATTACCCATTTATATGTATTTTTAACCCACAATACACACAGTCTGTATCAGTACAGTCCCCCCCCAGAGTGACACCTCTCTCCGTGATAGACGATCTGCGCCACACACGCCCAGCCTCAGCACCAGCTCATCCTTTCTCCGCGGGGTCTGTATCCCCACCAGCATCACAAGAAAACCGCGAGAGAGGGACGATGAGGCCTTCGTGATCGGGAGAGAGGAAAAACACCGCCGCTGGACCTCCTCCCCCCCCCGAGCTCGCCTCTCCGGGTCCGGTATGTCTTTGAGCCTGCGCCCCCTCTCGCCATGCCCGCCGCTCATCGCCACCTGCCGCTGCTCGTCTTTCTGCCGTCGCTGCTTCTGATCTCCCGCCTGGATGGGGCGGTGGGAGGCGCGGGGGAAGGCGGCGGCCTCTCCTCCTCCTCTCCCGGGGACAATGGCCTCTCCGCCGCCGACCCCACCGGCCCGGGGAGGCTCCTCAGCCCCTCCGCTCTCATGGCAGGTAAACCGTGAAGTGTGTGAGACTGCATCAGCTGCATCCCATGTTTGTATTATTGTTTTTATTATTAAGATTACACTGCATCATCGCCTTACTGTGCATTAAAATGTAGCCAGATTGTTTGTATTATAAATGATTTATCTGAGTGGGACAATCGTATTATATTTGATCATAAATAAGAGGGAGATCATAATAATATTTACCTGTCCAAGTAAATGTTCTCTTTAAGCCTGTTAATGATCAGCTGTTTGTATTGATAAGCAGGTGATGTATTAATGGAGGGTAATCCTGCTGCTGATGATACAGTAGGTGAGCCTCTGTTTATATTCAGTGTGGGGATGTAGGCTGGGTTTACATACTGTAATCAACAAAAACAAAAGGCCAAAAGCATACTTTAATGCTCTCTAGGAACTCTTGTGGCTGTTTAGATACACTAATATGGTTTATACGAGCAATTATTAAGCTTAGTGCATCCATATGGAGTAAAAACAATGAATGATGATTACACTTTTTAGTCCACAGAACTGCTGAAAACCTCCTTAAACGATGAGGTCTGCAGGTATCTGACCGCGCTGGCAGAAATGTCTAACGTGGCAGCGCAGAGTCGACTTTCTTCTCTGTCACTTGGTTTTGATGTATTTTTCATTCTCGCAGTGGTTCAGCTCATCACTTTTTCATGGCGAGGGAAAGGTTCCTCTCACCGCTGCTGAGAGGAAGTGTTCTGCATGTAGATGGGACACATGCAGAGACACACACAAACAAATATTACCAGACTAGACAAGATGATAATTTAAGTCAGAGGGACAAAGTCTAAATGATGACTTCTCTCCAGAGCCCCAGTTTGCCCTGAAGGTCCTGGTGAGGGATCTGGTGACCCGTCAGCCGCTGCCGGGCGCTTCGGTGGACGTTTACCTAAACCACACCCTGAGGAGCTCTGCCCGGACGGGGGACAGGGGCGAGGTTCTGCTCTGGGTCGACTACAGTCCGGGCCTCAGTCTGACGCTGCTGGGAAACAAGGAGGGCTACGTCCCCGGCCCCCTGCCCTGGAGCACCACCAAGAGACCGAGTGAGTAACACCCTCAACAACTTCCCTCCATTTACTGCATCAGAATTATACTTTATCTGCCTCCGAGTGGTGAGCAAGGCATCTCTGACAAATAGACAACAGCCATGCAGCAATCATACTTCGCTGTTTACTTCAAAAATACCAGACAGTGTGAAAAAAAACAGAACAATTTTGAAAGCTAAGCCAGAGAGGGAGGAGATGAAATGTGGTTTAAATGTGAGGATAACAACACACATTTGCAGACACTCTCTCCTGGAGGCCGTTTATGGTGTTGCATTCGGTTGCTCATGCGAAAAGCAACAGAGATAGTTGTGAAAAAAAATGAAGAAAAGAGAGTCCACAAAAAGCAATGCAAACATGCAGTTGAAAACAAACATGCAGTTCATTAACATACACAGATATCTTAGCTGTGTAAAAACAAATAAATGGGAAAATCAACCACTTTCATGCTTTATGAGCCATCTGTAAGCACTTGTTTTCAGTTGTTCCAGCCACGGTGTTCACACCACTGCATTATTCATGGTCATTATACATTAACAAAGTGTCTGCAGCAATGTACAACTTGTCACCGAGCTTTGTTCATGATGAAGCAATTTATGTTCCCGTTGTACAGTCAAGTGTAACTGGACGCCGCGTCCTACGGTCCGCTTATTAATTGCCTCTACAGCAGCATGTAGGGAAACATGTGCCTGCCTCAGCAAACTGTCTTTGTCCTGCAGCGAATCACACGCAGAGGGGGGTGGGGGCTCTTTAGGCACACCGATCTCACGTTGGTGTAAAAAGAAAAAAGAAAAAAAGAAGGGGGGTCTTGCTCTATTGTCTGTGTGTTCTCACTTCCTCTTATTGGCCCGAATCACAAGCGGGGAGCAAAGTGTTTTAAAGCAAAGATGGAGCAGGTGTTACGAGGGATAAAATCAGAGGGATGGTAAAAAAAAAAAAGTGTGGTCTCGAGTGTCATCTGTCGAGACCTGCCTCGCTCTGCATCATCACAGGCGCCTCCCTTTTGTGCTGCTGAGCCAGACAGCTGAACCCTAAAAAGAGGCTTGGAGGAGTGACGCCATCTGCTGGTGTAATTTAAGGTCGACAAGTCACCATAAATAGCTTTTATGTTAAAAAAAAGAATAAAATAACGTCTGTCTGTATTTATTTTCACTGTTAAGGTGTATGTAATATTTCAAACTATATGTAAGAAGTGATGTTTTAATTACATTTATCTTTTCTCAAAGAATTATTTATAGATAAAGTGGACTGAGAGATTGTTACACACCTTTTAAATGCCTCTTTTGATCAGTCAGTTTATATTATTTACATTTCACTCTATAATGAGACTATGTCTCTTTGAAATGTAATAGTTTTAAAAGTTATCTGAAGAGTTTTTGTGTTTTGTTTCTCACCTCTCGTTTCTCTTCCTGCAGTTTTCTCGGCCGTGACGTTGCTGCTGCTCCCTCACAGTCAGGGGAACATCTGGCTGTTTGAAGACTCGGTGCTCATCACCGGGAAGTTACCTGGTGAGTTAACACTTTTTAGAGGACCGAAATGATTCACCTGCATCTCAATGAGCAAATCAGAATTTAAATTTTGCAGAACACACCCTTAACTCCCAGTTATTTCTTTTTTAGGTTGCATTTTACATTTTAGTCTTTGAGATAAAACTAACTGAATTAACTGAGCTAAACATGACAGTTTCAACCAAATCAGCCTGTGTAGATTTAAGATTTCAATTTGCACAGATTAAAGCAGAAAATCAAGAAGGGATAGAATGAATATACGGAAAAACAACAGCTCAAATATCTACGGTATTGCAAAACTAAAATGTCAACAGGGCAAAGTTTAGGAGTAATCTGTGATGTTATATTCATCCCTCAGTTCCCCATTTTTAGATTAATCACATGCCATTTTGTTTTTACAGACAGCTCATCCCAGCCCACGGTTAAATTCCCCAAGAACCTCCTCACGATGTCTGACAGGAGCAACATCTCCTCAGTGACGGCCTACCTGACTGTACCGCAGCACCACCTAGCTAAAGACTGTGCCAACTGCACTCCGGGCATCATCAGCGGCAAATCAGGTGAGCGTTAAGTAAGGCTTCATTCATGCCAATATGTTGATATTTTTATTATTATTTAAAGAAATTACTGGACACAAAGGTCAGTATTTTTAAACTGAGCAGTCCTCTTACTGGATAATTCCTTTTCGTGTCTGCAGAGTTCAGGAGCATCGAGCTGAAGGCGGTGGCAGCCGTCGACGTCCTGCTGTACTCTGGTGGCGAGGAGCTCCAGGTTCGGGGGCCCATTCAAATCAGCCTGCCCCTGGGACACCGCACCCACCTCAGGGCTGCTGACACCGTGCCAGCCTGGGCCTTTAACGTAAAGACGGGTAAGAGGAAAGGTTGTATAGAAGCTACTGCATTACAACAAAATTAGACTGACACATGCTTAAAAGTAGAAAAACGCAAGATTAATATATAGTTTTTTAGCATCATGCAGGTACCAGTAGCAGTAATCAGTTATTAAGCCTTATCCTTCCAAACTGACTAAAACCTGCTTTTTAAAATACATAAATTCATTTCAAAAAGTCAAACTCAGTAGTTTTTATATAGTTTTAACAGGATGTAGAAGAGCCAATATTGTAAGTTTGGTCATATTTGATTTATTCACTGATACTGCAGTGTACAGTAACAACAGATAAAGCTAATGTTTATGCTGTTTGAAGGCGCCTGGGAGAATCAGGGTCTGGGAATAGTGAAATCGGTTGGTGATGAGCTGGTCTGGACGTACACCGCTTCCCATCTGGGCCACTGGATCGCCGCCCCCCTTCCCTCATCAAAAGGTAAGCGTGCTAACTCATTTGTCTCTGTCAGCTCATGTGGCGGTTGAGAGACATTTATCATTAGTAATTATGTCCATCTGTGTATCTGACCATGTAGATTACCTGGGACATGAAGGCTCTTTGGATTTCATATCGTACCACACCTACCTGTTGATGGGAATACTGGGAGGAACGCTGGCTATAGTGACTGGATTTCTGTCCCTGCTGCTGTGTCACTGCGGGTAAGAAATCAGCTCAGAAATGTTATCAGCCAGGCTCAAATGACAGTATATAAAACTATTTTTTGCATTATTTATTTTCTATTTGGTAGTAATTAGACATGTTTTTTAATGTTTTCATGGCATTTAAGCAATACATCTAGTACTATACCAAATAAATGCTAATAGCCCCTCTAAAACTGAATCAAAGTCATAGTCTGCTATTATTAAAAGTTTCCCTTTTAACTTGCTCTTCGTTGGCCTGTACAGCAACCCTGTGAACCTGCTGTCCATCCTCATTAAATTCTCTTTCTTCTATACGCAGAGGTTCTCGTCGGGAGCCCAGGAGGATGAGGAGAGCTCGCTTTTCCAAACTCACGGTGGTGAAAAAGGATCAAACCACCTCCACCCACATGGAAGAGGGATTATTGTTCCACTCTGGCGACAACAGCCTGGCTTCCTGCAGCGTCCAGTGCGAGCCCTCGTCCACGCCGAGGCACAAGGCCAACTACAACATCTATGTGGAGGATCCAGGGAGTCGCCCGGCGGCTCCTTTTTATGAGAACATTGCTCCGGATCGGATGAAAGGTCCCCAGCAGTCGCCTCATTACATCAACACCGAGGAGGTGGCTCGGCTCCGGGAGAAGTCGGAGCAGAACAGGGCCAACATGAACTCTGACAACTTCTTTCCAGATAAGCTGGTTCATATCTACAACCAGCCGGTGGCTATTATCCAGGCGCCGGAGCTGTTCGGCGCTCAGGAGCAGCAGCTGTCGGGTTGCAAGTCCGCCACTTTCCCCCGCAATGGGGCGGAGTACGATGCTCACTCTGAGCCTGCAAGTAAAGACACCTACACCCAGACGCTACCCAAAGCCCCTCACCACCACTCCCAAGGTGGAAGCAGCCCACAGCAGAGCAGCCAAGACGAGCCCCAGCCTCTGGAGACTCCTCCTCAAGGCCAGGGCCCGAGCGCCAGTGTGTGGGGACGCTACAGTAACCTCCTCGAATCCTCCGTCTCCGTGCCCGGGACTCTTAATGAGGCAGCCGGTATGGAGGCCTTCAGCGGGGGGCATGGCGTACCCAGCGAGCTGCAGGGCATTTCAGAGCGCACCTTGCTGGAGCTGACTCGGGGCAAGCCCTTGTCGTCTCACCCGAGGGCCTGGTTTGTCTCCCTGGATGGGAAGCCGGCCGCCCAGGTCCGCCACTCCATCATTGAGCTCCAGAGCCGCCACCGCCCGCCCAGCAGCAACGACACCAGCCTGGACTCTGGGGTGGACATGAACGAGCCTCAGCAGAACATCCGCGAGACGGAGCGCGACCGACCTTCGATCAGGGCCTCCTCCCTGCCGTACCACAGCCGAGGGGGGCGTTACGGTGAGGAGCAGGACCTGAGCAGCAGCGAGAGTGGCACGACGGCCACCTGTACGCCAGAGGACCCTTCCCTGAGGAACATTTTAGACGGGAGCAGCGGGGCCATCCCCAACATTCCCGAGGAGCGAGACGGGATGGATACGTCAAGCGCTCAGGAGGACAGCGAGTCGAGAGGCACCCCGCCCCCGCGGCGCCTCAGGAAGGTGAGGGAGAAGGGGAAGACGGAAAAAAGGAGTGCCAAGCACGTCCGCGAGGGCAGGCCTCTGACTAAACGAAGTTAGAGCATGGCAAACATCCAGAATTGTTTCATTAGCGCTTAATTTTAAACATTTAACCCACAACGAGCTATTTTCATCACACGGTGTCATCAGTTTTCTCCACATGTGGTCACACAGGCATTGTTGTTGTCGTTGAGTTATGTGATTGTACAACTTTGCCAAAGAATGCATAAGCTAGCTCAAGAAACAAAGCAGGATCCGTGTCATGTTGAAGCATCATGTAGCTGCTGTTAGACGAGTCCCCGCACCATGTCCTCCCATTTTCCTGAATCTGAAGATCACCAGCGAGATTCTTCACAGCAAAGTGTCCGTGTGAACACGATATCCCATAGTCCCCAGCGCTGGCATTATAGAGGGTGCCTTCTCACTGCCTGTGATCATTAAATATGATTGTGTCAGGCGCAGTATTTGTCTATGTTTAGTAAAATCCGGTGAGTTTGCAGGATGGACACAGGTACAGGTCTATGTGTAGTGCACTTATCCTCACCATAATGCCTGCTGTAAATTAAATAAGACATAACAGAAGCTTTCCCGGTTTGCAGTGCTGGCATCATTGTTTCAATCATACTGACTCATTTCACTTTAAAAAAAGTCTCTGGGGTTCACAAAAAGACTCAGTTGTTCAGAGAAATTCAAGTTTTTAACTCATGACACGAAATACTCCTTTATATCGGAGTGAAGCACCGATGTATATTGTAAAGCTAAGCTGCCATTTTGAAGTTATCACACCTGATATTCAAGGTTTTAAGTCTACAATTATTTTAGAATGCATGAAAATGAATGTTTACTCGTGTGTATGAAACTATTTTGCATTTTACTGTAGAGCTAACATTACGCCTTCGTAGCTGTTAGAGTACTCGGTGACTGAATGATTAATTTCATTGTCTCGTCTTTGAAAGGAGACTCAGTGTTGTGTTGCCAACTGTAACTACCGTAATGTACTTTTACAACAGTACCAACCCAGGACGTCTATACTTACTATGATGGATCACGATGTAAGAATCACACCAGATAATACAATTTAAATACAATTTTAAACCACATCCACGTGTTGGCTAAAACTTGCTGTTAAAACATGTCCAGGTTTGTTTTATGGAATTCATTAGTGTGACTGGAGTGTAAGACAAGCAACTCATGGTACAACCAGCTACTGTTTACAGCCTGAAAAAAAAGTATGATTGGTTGGAAGGGAAAATTATTATAACTGCAGCTCCGAGGTAACTATTTGATATGTGAACTAAATATTGCAGCGTTAAGGAGGCAAATCTCGTCTGTTTAGCACCCCAAGTTATATATCATTATTTTCTATTTTAATAAAATCTGGTATTATCCCTTTTATTTATTTACTTAACAACATTAATTCGGTGCCTTGTAGTTTTACTTTGACAACCCGTATTCAAAAAACTTTTAGATACTTTTGACAAAAATACTGCATATTTATTTCTTAATGGCTTTTTTTGTATTGAGAGTGTTTTAAACTTTTTCAATTGAAAGATTAAAAACAAAAACAGATATTGAGCCTGAAGAAGGATTCTACTGACTCTGAGGATCCCCTTTCTCTCTAACGCCACCACGAGGTTGACATTTTGCGTGAAATGTTTCACCTTTCACTCAGGATCTGTAATAACTTTTTTTTTTACCACCATTGTTTGGTCAAAGTGTCAATTTGACCATAATTTGGTTTATGACTAAATAGCTGTAATTAGTCTTTAGTGCTCATTTCCAAAACGTTACCAGTTTAACATTCAGAACTCTGATAGCATGGCTGTAAACTCTTTGTCTTGTTTGGGTTTAACCGATTTTCAAATACATGTACACGGTATTTTAAGTCAAATGTCGAACAGCAAAGTCACATGTATGCCTGTCTTTCATAGCTGTCCTCTAAGAGACACAGCAGATTTTGTTTGAGTCAAATAAAGCACACCACACTTTAATATGTGCCCATTTGTTACACTGGCACACAGCACTCACAGAAACCTATTGAATTTTCAGTGTGTAAATACCACAACATTACTGACTGCTGATGCCATTGGCCATCCACGACAAAAAACACTCCACAAATACCAAGAAGTGGTTCTACTAGCAATATTTACTTATAAATTAAAATTTAAAATGAAACTGTTGCAGCCACAATTTTGCCATATTTAGTCTTCCGTCATGGTACTACTGTAAATCTTTTCTCTGATGAGTTCACTTTGTATGTATAAAGCTCGATTCTGTAGCTACATTCATGTGTTCTTTTGTATATATATAGGAAATCAACATTTTATGTATAATGTGGTTGTGATTTTATTTATTTTGTGCCGTTTTTTCTCCCATCTGAAAGCAAAAGTCCGAGTGACCGGCTGACTGACGAGGTTTTTGAGTCAGTAGTGTGTCATGAGATGTTATGGATATTCATTTTTTTAGCCTAAAGAGTGAGTGTCTTTTCAAAAAAGGGGAGTGTACGACAAACCTGAGCTTTGTAATTTTAAATGTAGCAACAAGTTGAGCACTTAATCATTCAGTATGCTTACAAATGAAAATACTTTCTCCTGCTAGCTTGAAAAGTACAGCTTCTATTCCAGCTTACACAGCAACACGAGGAGTCGTTTGTGAAGACTTTGTGCCGATGATTCTTGAAAAGCGACTCGAACCTACTGCCACTCCCGTTTTTAAAGTGATCTCGCTGAATGTATTTGTATTGATTTTGATGTGTTCTATAGTGTGCCCCTCTTGTGTCTTGCCATACAACCCTCCTGGGCTTTTGTTTCCTCCAAAATGGTCACCTCTTGTGTTTACCTCTGTACTGATGGTAGTGTTATTAGTCTTGCCTTTTTGTGCACTAAATTAATAAACTTACTTGATACCAGTTATTGTTTAGAAGCTTTTTATGATTCTTTCTTGAAGTGTATATTTCATTATACAGAATTTAAATTTTAGCAAAATGACAAACATATTGACATCTTTTTGAATAACGGCTTAGACATGTTTACTTGCTAGTTTGTGTACATAGAGAAAAAGGAAAATAAGACTAAGAGAATAACAACTGAAATCTTAAAACTTTCACACATCAAACATCAGAAAACTATTTTAAGTCTCCGTTTTGACTGTTTATCAAGACACCGATCATCCTCAGCTCTGAAATGAGTCGGTTGTTTGTATCTTCAACGGTTACAGCGCCTGTCCTTTTCGGTGGGGGTCTAGTTCGCCTGGCAGGAAAGGCCACTGTAGCTGCATGTTCTGACTGTGGTGTCCACAAACCTACAAAGAGGTTCACCTGTGGTTGCTCTCTGGCTCTTATCCCTGTGGCACACCTGTGAGGTGAAGCAGGGCTGTGTTTTAACACTGTCTTTTTTGAGGAACGTGCACCTGAGTCAGATTTAGTAAGCGGTTTAAAAGAGGAGCTGCTTTCAGGAGTAAGAGTTTGTTTTCTCTGCAGCTCCCTTTTTTCTTTGTCTGTTGTAGTTACGCACAAGCCTTCACAGCTGTCAGTTGTTAACTTGTGCGGGGTGTTTGAAGTTGCTGAGGAGTCTGTTAGCACCTCTAAGTTTAGAGAACCATGTGAGGGAGCGACTTTAGCTTTCCTGTCCTGCAGCGCCACACCTGGAATAAAAAGGTCCTTTAAACTATTCTCTCGTTGTTTGGCACAGTCTCTGAAAAGGCAGGAGGCCAACTTAGGGAGGGTCTTCCTTTCACTGGTTCCCTGAGCCAAGGGGTTATAAATGACATATCCATCCAGGGGGCAGGAGTTGGACTTCCTCAGGATCCCATCCACACAGTCTGTGTGTAACTGAAGTGTGTGTGAACATGTGAAGGAGGGGAGGGGTGAGAGAGGAGGGGATTCTGTAAAGTTTGTTGCATTACATCTGTTTAAATCATTCTGTTTTTACAGTTATCTTTATAGTCTCAGGAGAAGTAACTTGATGTATTCACAGATCCACAATTAACACAGATTGAGTATTTGGTTGTTGTAAATTAAGTTTAGGTAGATTTCGAGTAGGAGTGAGAGGAGTACTAAAACACATGATGTAATTTTAAATACTTCTCATTATACTAACAACAACATTATGTGTGCGCACAGAGAAGAGTTTTACCTTGTGATGGCAGGGCAGAGTTCGGACGCGCTGGCCCAGGCTAAAATCCTGCAGGCAGATCCGACACTGCTGTCCCTGATCCAAGAGCCGAGACCCCGATCTCACCTTGATCACAGGTAGAGTCTCCAACAAATGTTCTGGTAGAGGGTCTGCAGCTGCAGGGATGATGCTGAGGAGAGAGACGGGAAGCTTATGAAGAGTAAATAGCCACAGTTGTTATCCTAACCAAGAAACCATAACACTTTATAGCTCAGGATTACTTGATCGTACTAAAACCTTGTTGTAACACCACGTTTAACGATCACATATTCTGAATCATTATACCTCTTAAAAGTTCAGATCAGTACAAATTTCACAATCACCCTCAGTAAATCAGTATTCAGATTGAATGTATGATAAAATGGATTTTCTGGATGGATGTAATAACTCACCTGTCATTTTCTTGCTGAGACGTCGCCCCCCTTGGTTCATGGTTTAGGTCCTCTGCAACAAGTCGCCACTTCTCTCTCCTTTTCTGATGGGGTTTAATCAGAGCACTAATTTAGCCCCTTACAGTGGCAGTTATTCTCCAGGAAGGCTACCAGAACGGTTTGTTTATTAAAACGGCTCAACAGAATTATGACTTGAAGATGGTCAGTATATTAATACAGTGTGTAGTGGCATTAGGACCACTGGAGTGTTTAGCATGATTGTTTTTTTATCAAGACTCGAGGCGTGAGGTAGGATATTAGCTGATGCAGTACAAGTATTATCTCAAATAGCTTACTGTTCGTGAAGCAAAGGGATGCTGTGGGTGGCGGCCTTTCTTTGAGCAGTCCTCACATAGATAAAAGGAACTGCAGACTGTGCATCTATAAAGATAAGAACATTTAATTAAAGCACAGTATGTCTAGGAAATACAGAAGTTTTACCCCCAGCTTATATATGAGTGCCACTTGCTTACTTGAAACACTTGCCCACAACAGGGCAGACCCGGCAGCTGTGACAGATAACTCCCAGGTGTCTGTCTGGCTTCTCTCTTTCAGCAGCAGTGAAGAGCTTTGCTGAGTTTTTCACCTGTTCCTGGAGCAGCCTCAAAGAGCCAAAGTCCTCCCTGCACAGAGGGCACTTCACAGTTTCTTCCCCGTCTGAGAGTCTCTGGTGATCCGCCCACACCTTCATGCAAGAGATGTGGACGTTATTGCCACAACCGAACCTGGGGGAGACGAGGACAGCACATGAAAGCGCAGCAAATCTGTCAGCACGGCGCTGAAAATAAACACTGCTGACATCATGTTTCAATGAAACGTCCTCTTAAGGGAATATCAGGAAATTTTAATCTAATTTTATAACATCCGAAAGCCTGTGCCTATGTCAACAGCTGGATGTGCTGTATTGATACTGATAATGCTTTTATGGGGTCATGTTCTGGTCAGCAATGCAACAGAAGTGGACTTGAACATCTTGTGTTATCCTGAAACATGACTCTACTGAAACAATAACCCCGACCTCGGTCCCAGCACAGCCGCCTGCAACACACCTGCAGTAAGACACAGGCTGTTTTTTCTCCAGCAGCTCCTCTTGACAGATAGGACACACATCCTGGGCTTGGATCACTTTCCTGCAGACGCTTCCAGCCTCCCGGCCCGTGACTGGTTGGCTCGGGCTCCTAGAAGCAGTGGAAGGATCATTTTCCGTCCGGTGGGCCTTGGTTTGGTGTAAACCATGGAGCACCTCCGAGATCTGTCTCTCCACAAGTCCGTGCTGAAATGAATCTGGAGCAGAGATATTTTTAACCCCGCATGTCAACAGGAGCACAGCAAACGGTTTTTGTGATGTCATATGGGTGTATTGATAATCTTTCATTTTTTTTCAACTTCTGTACTTTTCTATGTGTCACAAACCAATCAGGCCTCAAAGAACAAAAACAGAACTCTGCCTTATACTGGAGATCATTTTTTCAAGTTAGGTTTTCAACAATGTCCCAGAATTGGTACAGTATTCACTTTGTGTAAAAAAAACAAAAAAACAACTTACATTCATGTTCTCTGGGCAGTCTGAATTTCCGCAGTAAAACCCTGTAATGATAAAGATTAGAGGTTCAATGCAGAGTTAAAATGCTAATCTGTACTGCTTATCCTGTCTCACAGGATCGCAGGGTGCTGGAGCTTTTCCCAGCTCTTATTGGGCGGAAAGGCGGGGCACACCCCTGGACTGGTCGCCAGTCAGTCACAGGGAGAAGGGATGAGGGGATGAGGGGATATGCAGCAAAAAGCACTGGGTTGGGATAAAACTCGCTGCATGAGGGTTCGTCCCTACATCTATAGGCATGCACTCATCTAGTTGAGCTATCCGGACGCCCTAAATAGTCATATAAAAATAAATATTCCTGATACATATACTCTGTCATTATTAGGCCTGGATATCATAAAAACATAGTTGTGTTTTAATACAACAAAACACTAAATACATTGTTCTTATACTAAAATGAAGCAATATTTGAAGCTTTTCTTGACAAAACAGCCACATCAGATTTTTCCCTAAATAAAATACAGTGAAAAAAGTAACAAAATTTTATATAAATATAGCAATATCTGATAAAAACACTAAGAATACAACTTTCATTATTTTACTGTGTCAGGCTGTGTACTGTGAACACAGTTTGGTTGGTGTTCAAAAACCACTAATACCTAAATCAGTTATCATGTCCTGCAACATTTTTAAAAATAAAAAAAAAAGTCTGTTTTTCCATAACATGCATTTCTGTACTTGTTTTTCACATCAACTGTTATAAAGTTGTAAATGCTATCCTCTTATGGATAAATAAAAGTTCGGCGTTCACCTGACAATGCTGCACATGCATAAAAAAATGATTTAAGGGAAATATCCCTGCAAAAAATATGCTGTTGTGTTAATCTTTTTCTGTGTGTTACCAGCAGATGTGTTTGCATGGTTCCTGCTCCCTGATGAACACAGGACAAGTGCACGTATGTGGGTCGCCCAAACACACCTGAACGACACAAACGAGAGAGAGAGAGAACACGCTGGAGTAAAATAATAAACATTTCGAGCGATGTGCATCGTGAATCACAGACTGATTTACCTTGAAGTTCCTGGCCTCTCCCTCCTCTCTGAGCAGAAATCCTGTGGGGCCGAAGGACTTCAGGAGAAATATCGTCGTGTTGAGGGCCTGATCTTGGTGAAAGCTCACTGCATCACTGACTGTGATCCTCCAGCCAGTTTTCCTGAGCATCCTGTCACTGCAAAATAAAGATATACCCTGTAATAAAAATATCAAAACCTCTGGGAGGTATGTTTCTTAGTATATTTACTCAAGTACTGTTCACAAGTACAATTTTGACATACTTGTACTATTTTATACTTCTACTCCACCACATTTCAAAATATTGTTCTTTTTAGAAACCCATAATATATTTGTGATTAGAGCTGCAACAATTAGTCAATTAATCAATTAGCTTGTCAAGTATTAAATTAATGAACAAGTATTTTGACAATTTGGGTCATTCTTTAAGAAAAAAGTGACCACATTCTCTGATTTGAGCCTCTCAAAAGTGAATAATATTTGATAAACTGAATATTTTTGGGTTGTGGACAAAACAAAACATTTGGGGACGTCATCTTGAACATTTTATGGACCAAACAACTAATCGATTAATGGAGAAAATGGCTTTCAGATTAATCAACAATGAAAATATTCTTTACTTGCAAACCTGCTTTTAACCCAGATTGATAAAGTACGACACTGAAATGAAAAAATACAAAATCATGAAGCTTTTAGCTGGATTATGGTTTAATCTGTTAGTGTTTTCTGCAATGAATCGATTGATTATTTAGTTTGAAAGACATGCCGACAAACATTGATTAGTCTTATTTACCTGCACCTTCTCACTACTTCCGGTTAATGCAGCTCGGCTCGGACACTCGGTAACTGTTCACCTTCATTAAAATCACCTCAGAAAGCGCACAAATCTTAAAAAACACCTCTATTTGTGGATAAATTCATCCAAAACAGCTCCAACTTCACATTATCGGCGTTTCTCTACAGAGAAAGAGTCCGTGAACGCCGTAACCATGGTGACCCGACAGTTGCTAAGGAGTCTGTTCTCCTGCAGAGGGCGCCGTTGCTAAGGAAGAAAAAAGCCTCTCGCTGATTGGTCCGTTCACAGCAATTACATCATAAAAGATGAATAACATTTATTTCCAATTTCCAATAATCAATTTGGTTATTGATCCAATCAATAGTATTTTATTCATACTATGATATAATATAATTATACTGCTGTTTTTTATTCATAAATACACTATACTGTTATATTGCTGCACAGTACAATATGGTAAACAATATCACTTAATTTCACCTTATACTATATTTCATACTATGTCTAGTATTATTATTATACTATATCATCTTTACATTACACTCTCCCGCTTCATATTCAATAATACTTTTAGTTAAATCTTTATATTAATACAAACATTATGACTTCATCATATCATATGTGTACACTGTTTATGTAGACATGCGATAAATCACACTACTGTCACCTTACCTTGTAATTTCTCATTTCTCTGTTGTATTTTCTGAATCTAGTTTATATATACCTTTGTTAGTTATTATATTATTTTACCTCTAAACAAAGCTGTACTTATTGCTGTCATTGTGCTGCTGCAACAACCGAATTTCCCCGCAAGGGCTCAATAAAAGTTTATCTTACCTTTTTTAGTGGTCTTTTTTACTGTCATGCACATCAAGTTCTCTGTTTATGAGTATTAACAGTAGTATTTGCTATTCATGACCACAAAAGTAACATTAAAAGGGGGCACACAGATAAATAAGCAGTCACAGGTTGCACTATTTTCAATAAAGTAAATTCTTTAACTTGTATATGATTTACAGAACTCTAAAGACTCAACAGCAGTAAAGTCTACTTTATATCATGCATCATACATAATATAAATGATAGAATTTAAAGGTTATCAATGATATTAAGGCTTCGTATTGTCCATTACACTGTGGGGATGTCCCTCTATGTGCCTCCACAAAAGGCGAGCATGTGATGTCATCCACAGCCCCGGTCAGTTTTTAGCAGGACAGCTCAGTGTTGCCTACGAACTGCGAAACACTCGCACTGAAGGACTACTCTTGAAGAAATCACAAAAAAACAGCCTTTTTCTGCAAAAGGTACACTCTCAGACTGACGGATTACTTTTAAAGAAGTGGCAAACGCTGACTTTTATCTATTTTTTGTTGTTGTTCTTGCAAAGGTAAGCTTCTTTAATACTTTTTAGTGTGTGGGTGTGATTAATAGCACATTTAAAGAGAAATGTTATACTTCAGGTTATATGTTGCAGGGAGCATAAAGGTGTTAAGAGGTAGAAAAACAAAACCATGACTTAAAATATATGTTTTGAAAAGAGCAAATGATCTTTTAACTTTGCCTTTGGCAGGATAAAAAGTGAAAAATCTGTTGTTTATTTGTTTAAAAAGAGAGTATATTATGAACAGTATACTTTCCTATATTAATACCTGCCTATTTGTTGAGTAATATGATATGATAAGAAGACTACTTAAGCGTTAAACCTTTTTTTGGATCTAGGCACATTTCTCCAATTTAAACATTTTAAAGTTTCCCAGCACTCCACCTGTAACTTGAGGAGAACTTAGTATTAACGTATTGAGACCATGTGACAGTTCTTATATTTTTGCCACATACTCACTTATTTCTTTAAAGCAGAAGACTGATTGTTTCCCCAGATATGTTGAATAAGCTCAACCCACCAGCAATTCTTTAACACCCAACAACAAAAATCTGCCCATATGGTGGACATAAAATGGGACTTGTGGTCCTACTAAAGGGTCTTCACATCATAAAATGTGTAAATCCTCACGCCCGGGTACAGAGAGTCCACACAATAGGGAGTAACTTCACTTCGAGTTGGTAAGTGTCTTTGTAGGCCATTAAAGAGATGTATAGCGTCTTTGAGCGTGTTCAAGAAGATATTAATCCTGTAAATATTTCCTGAATTAGCAGCCGGGGGAGTCGGAAATTAAGACAGTTTATTGGTCTGCGTCACTGGATTATGAAACGTTTTTTTATTCATAATGAGAAGAGAGAGAAGGATTTTTTATACTGTAGCACGACTAAGAAGACAAAGTAAAGGAGATTCTGACTAGATAAAAGATTACTTTAAACCAAATTAAATTGAAGTATTCTGATTCTGACTTGATAAGATGATAATGCTGTTAGAGAAATGAAACCTCTGAACTTTAAAGATTTATTTAACCTGCAGTGATGCATTCATAGGGATACATAGGAATCCTGGGCCTCTTTTCCATGGAATAGGTGTACGAAGAAGTAAGACTCATCATTTACACCCATCGGAGACTGAAGCAGATAAACTCTCACTGCTGCTGTATTATTATGTTTCATTGTTTTGTCTGATTTTGAAATTGTGCGCGTTTAGTCTGCAGGGTCAGATGCTGCAAACTAGCTCCTATGTTGCATGGGTCAATGATGTACACGCGTATCTTTAAAAAAATCATTAAATTATATTGTATTTTAATAAAATAATAAAACTAATATTTACCCTTTCAAAACACATAAAACATCCCATCTCTGTGGCCACTTTTAATCAAGAACTTCTGCTTTCCATTCATATTTAATTACTTTAAACAGCAGCATAATATATTGTTATTTTTTTATTAGTTTTGTGGGTGTGTGTGTGTGGTTTTGAGAATTGAACTTTCCATGTACAATAAAACTAAAAGATTCCAGGAGCAACTGCACTTTTAAATCAGTGGTTGGCTCACGAGGAATCACAGATTTCTTTCCAAAATAAAATCATAGATTATGATTTTATATCTTGTACAACAACAGGGATGTTTGGTAGGAAGTAGTCAAAATTAGCTCAGATTAAATGCTATCAAGTCATCATCTTGAACTGCCATAATTTCCATCGCTTTCACATTGACTGTCACACCTCTACTATCAAATTAGGACATAATCCGTCTTTTTTCTTTTGTCATTTCTGTGTTTTTAATATCAGTTCTAATTTACATTAACATTTGGATTTAACTGATGGAAGCATCTGCTCACCGTATGTTAACGAGTTTGCAGCACATGCTCTTTGCCACATTGATGTCTTTTGGCTAAACCTTGTTTAAACTTGCTCAACATGCATAATAAGCATGCAGGAAGGAAGCTATGGGGAGCAGAGGAAGCAAAAGGCCAAATCTGCAACCCCAATGTCCAAAAAGGGGAGCGCTGCCATTACAAATTAAAAACAGGGTTTTTGGACACTTTGTTGGACTGTCAGTTTTGTTGACATGACCTTTGATTAGTGTACAGGTTAAAGAACTGGACATTGTTTAAAGGAATTTAAAGTTTTAGATTAAAGCTGAGTTATATTTGAGTTTCAGGCACAACAAATGACCTTTTGTCATCAAGTCCAACCAAAACTTGCAGAAAAGACCAAAACATAAACTCTAATTTAGGAATTAAACAAGGAAAACAGTCTAAACTTAATGATAGAGGAATTATTCAAATAAAACCTGCAGAACGTGCAGAATAAATGTTAAATCTTGACCGTGTGTGACAGTGCAGAGCACGTGAACGAGTTTGGATCCAGCTGCTGTCAACACATCGTGTGTTGGATCATGTTAGCAGCTGCTGCAACTCAGGAAGCATTTTTCTTATTGAGCTCTGGGGGAAACTATCTGGGATGGTGCTAACATTTTTACTTATTCCTCCAAACTGCATAAAAATAACTTCCAATGAAACACAAATAGGAGTGAACATCGGTACGGTTTCACATCCGAGTCAAACCGTGTGTTTCCTTTCTTTATTTCTTTCTTTGTTCCAAGTGTTGATTGTTTTATTGCACAGAAACAGATAACAAAGCCTTACTTTGCTTTCCCTTTTCTCAGTTACAAGATCTTTCCTCAGATGGATCTAAACTGCTTCATCTTCCTCCTGGTCCTCTGTGCCCTCAATAAGGTAACTGTGCAGCTGTTTGTCTAAAATATGCTGTTAAACATGTTTTTGTGTGTTTTTGCTTCATTGAGGAGTTTTAGGTCATTCATCCAGCTTTGATGCAAGTTCATTAAATTAAGAACATTTTCCTAAACAAAAGTGACAAGCATAAAGTCTATGGTTAAAAGTTGGAAATGATCACAGTGTGTTACTGGTGACAGCAGCAGGGTTTTAATGACCATTTCTAATGACCCTCCATGTAGGCAAGCAAAGACAATTACATGTATGATATGAGTTATTTTATCAAATAATCTTGTTGGAATATGGTGTTGAGATTAGATCAAATATCAGTCTGTTTTTTGAATATTAATGAATAAATTTCTACTTACTAAATTCTTTGCTTCCAAACAGAAAATAGTCTGTTCCTGTCATTTTAACACAATGCAACACGAGAACAAGTGCCCCATAAATGCAGCTGTGTTTTATTCTCAGATTTCACACATCAAACTTTATTTAAAGTATCACAGATGAAGGGTGAACGGTGTTATTGGAATGTGATTATTGATGCATTAATGTTTCTATCGCTTTAATGTTGTAGCTGGTAAAGGTGGAGCTCATGTCAATTACTTTATATTCTGTTGGACAGCTTGTTGTTGTCCTCCTGCAGATCATTTATTTAGTTTAATTGGTTCTTATTGTATTTTAGTCATATATATCTGTATTAGGGCAGACCATATACAGTCTTTAGTGGAGATTTTAATCCATCTACCTCCACTGGAAAGCACTTTAGGTCAATTCCTGTTGTTTTTTAATGTGCTGTGTAAATAAAGTGACTTGACTTTCATGTATCTTAACCTATAATAATATTTTTTTTTATTTATTATTTGTTGATTATAAATGACAAGTAACTAAAAGTATCAAAAAACAGTAGAGAAGCAAAAAGTACAATTTTTGCTCCCAAAGTGTAAAGGAATAGAAGCAGAAAATGGAAGTACTCAAACTTACATCAAAATTATATTAGAGTACTTGAGTAAATGTACTCAGTTACTTTCCACTCAAACTGACAGTGATATTCAGATCCTGTGTAATGCCCCTTTAAAGGAACTGTTATTAGTCACAATTGCCAAAATGACCTATATCATCTATTTTATTTGCTTATTTACTGTCTGTTTCCTGCCGACCTTCAAACTAATCTCAGCTGCTCGTGGCAACAAACCCTGAAAATGGCTACCAGGAACATCTGAATCATCAGGGGGAACATCAGGCGACACGGAACCAGATCACCACAGCCCAGTACGAATGTTTCCAGCGGATTATGAAAGAATCGCAACGCAAAACAAAAAGTGCAGGGGGGACTCAGTGCAACATGACGTGGGACGGATGGCTGTGCTGGGATGCGACTGAAGTTGGCGTCACGGAGCAGAGCTGTCCCGACTACTATAAGGATTTTGACCCCCAGGGTACATTTCTCTGGCATCTATGGTTTCTGTCAGTTCAGTTACAATGCATTAACCATGACTAACTTTATTCACCTTTAATATTTAAATGTAAAGTTCAGTTGAGACAATACATTTGGACATTTAGCAACTTTCAAATCTTAATTTCTGGTCTTTAGATGATCTTTAGAGAAACTCTTTCTTCCTTTCTTGATGTGATGATTGATACCACTCTTATTTCTGTGTGTTCATCTCTAATTTGTTAACAGCGGTTGCGTCCAAAGTCTGCACAGAGACGGGCGAGTGGGGTCGTCACCCGGAGAGCAACAGGACGTGGACAAACTACACGAACTGCAAAGCCAACACCACACATCACGGCGTGGTGAGGAGGGATGAAGACAGCTGTGAAATAAATAAAAGTGTTATATGAGCCCGCTTTGATTGAGAAGTTATATTCAATTTGTTTTCTTGCAGGCGGCGATGACTCACTTTTACTTGGTTATGATTGGTCACGGCCTGTCGCTGGTATCATTGCTCGTATCATTAGGAATATTCTTCCATTTTAAGTGAGTGTGATTCCCCTTTCTTTGTTCTTAAATGTACAAAAATTCTGTGTTTTAAATGTGCTTTAAAACAAGGGTTTAAGGTGCTCTGACTGATGGCAATGCCTTGACCAGCAAAGGCTGCCAACATGTCTCCACAACTCATCCCCAAACTGAAACGACACTTAATTATTGAAACTGAGCTGTGCTGTTTTGTTGAAATTTCACATGTGGGCAGTGAGCATGTTGTGTGTGCGATTTAAGTATTTCATGAGCTCGTTTTACCAAATGATGGCGAACAATGCAAACTTAGTGAGTTATGTACATTTGAGCAGACAGTGGCAAACGTCAAAGGCGTAGTAATGTAAAAGTCAACTCTAAAATGCTCCTGCTTTCAATTCAAGTCATCGAAACTAAAAAATGAACAAGTTATTTAAATTTATGCTAACAGGTGGTTTGTTATTAGTAAGTACTTGCTTTTTAGTGAGCCATCAAGGATGTTACAGTTATAAATGCTAGTAAATTAGCAATAACGTTGTTGTTTTTCACAACAATAATCCATAAATTCATGGGGGTTATAAATGTATGAATTGTATTTTGGTCCAGATATTCAACATTTCTTCCAAAAACATCCATGATAAATGGTCAAATGGGAGGATAAACACCCCTAAAAGGGATTTAAAGGACTAAATTGGTTATTACATATCTATGAAGCATAACTAACTGATTTCTTCATACTGTCCCCAGCTTGTAGTGGTGGCCTAATTTCTTGCACAGCTGCACTTCATTTATCTATTTCATTTATTGCAAGTCAAAATGAAATTACATTTTTGACCTCCTTGTTGAAGTGTGTGATAATATTTGCCTCCCCTCCGGCCGCCCTCAGGAGTCTGAGCTGCCAGAGGATAACGCTCCACAAAAACCTCTTCATGTCATTCGTGCTGAACTCCATCATCACCGTCGTCTGGCTCACGACGGTCGTGAACAAAGAGGGGCACACGTACAACGACTCTGTGAGTGATTTCACATCAAATCTGATATTGCTCGACATTTTGATTTTTTTGAGAAGAGATGTGATGGCTCGTGCTCCTGTTTCCTTGCAGGCAACCTGTAAGCTGCTCATGGTCATCCACCTGTACCTGCTGAGCTGCAATTACTTCTGGATGCTCTGCGAGGGCATCTACCTGCACACTCTGATTGTTGTGGCTGTGTTTGCAGAAAAACAGCACCTCATTTGGTATTATCTGCTTGGGTGGGGTAAGTAAGGATTGTTGGAAATATTTAAATTGATTTATTCCACGGTCTTATACTCAATATATCATTTAATTTGCAGGTTTCCCACTGGTGCCCGCTGTGATTCATTCGATAGCACGTCACTGCTACTACAACGACAAGTGAGTCTTCTTAACCTTCAGCTCCTCTCAGCACCACTCTACGTCAGTCGTGTGTTTCCTGATGATCTGATCCATGTGTTCACAGATGTTGGGTCAGCTCAGATACTTCCTTGCTGTACATTATCCACGGCCCCATCTGCGCCGCCTTGGTGGTAAGCACCCGACCTCTGCAGGAAAACCAGATTTACTTTTTTATCAAAGAGACACAACCAAAATTGTCCAAGTTACACATTTTCCATTGTTTTACACATACATAATGTGGGCATTGTGGCCCTTTTTACATATCTATGATTCCCCAATTGTAGTGGACAGGTAGTGGATTTGTTACAAATCTTTTAGTGTCCATGCTTATCTACCAGTTGTAGACACGAGTCACAGGCTGGTCATGAAACTGATGACTTTAGACTCCCAATAGGCTTTTACAGCAGTGACTTGCAGTGGTAGACTGTAACTAAAGATGTTTACTCGTATTTACTTAGAAGCATTTTAAGGTACTTTTACTTTACTTATTCTACTTTACACCAACACATTTATATGACAGGTTACTTTGCAGATTTTTATTATTAATAGGAAATGTAAATAAATGTTGAAATGATGATGTATTAATATGGATGTATAAAGTAGCTGAAATTATAATATATATGATAATGAAAGGACATTTTACACAATGAGGACTTTTACATTTGGTACTAAGTATATATTAAGTGTAGTTTGGCTCAGCAATAACTAATCAGTGTCATTGTGTCACAGGGATAACATACCAAAGAACATCAATATAATTTTGTGTGTAAATACAGATATATTCACTGGGGAAAGTGCAAAATGATTAAAGATTTAAAAAAAATAACCATGATAATAACCATATTAAACTTTACTTGGGACTTCATATCCAGGATTAGAGACGTCCTCACTTCTTGTTTGTTTTGGGAGGTTTTTGCCTTCAGTCTGGTCATCATGAAAGTGAAACGTCATTATCGTATGACTGCCAGTAAAACACGTTCTTCTATTCAAACCCCCCCCCCTACAAAAAAAAAGTCAGCAAAAGGAATAATCTCACTGTCCAAATATTTTCATTTCTTGTCTTGTTTCCTACTTGAGCGTCATGTCTTTGTGTGATTAAACTAATACTGTACAACCAATAGTAGCTGGCTTGTATTTATATGGATTTTCTAAATAATTTGGTTATGTTTTTATGATGTTTCTTGCATCACATGTGCTGCCTTTTTGATTCCAGGTGAATCTTTTCTTCCTGTTGAACATCGTTCGGGTTCTCATCACCAAGCTGAGGGTGACACATCAGGCCGAGTCCAGCCTCTACATGCGGGCCGTGAGAGCCACGCTCATCCTCATCCCCCTGCTTGGCATCCAGTTCGTCCTGCTCCCCTACAAGCCCCAGGAGCACTGGGTCTTGGAGATCTACCTGTACGTCATGGAAATCCTCATGCACTACCAGGTCCGTACGTCCTGCTTTTTAAAGATGCAGTCCAACACTGCCGATAAAAAAACATTGGAAAACATAACAACCAATTTGCTTTTACCCGATAAAAATAATTGCACACGATAAGCTCTACTGTTTGTGCAGACTTGCGTAATCCTCAACTGGCAATATCCTCGATCCCTGGTTTAAAATTACAAAATGTTTCTAGTATAAGAGCATGAACATGTGACTCCTGCAGCTGTTCAAGCTTAAAGGATTTCCAGTCTTGTGTATTTCCTCAAGATGCTTCTTTTTTTTCACATGCAGGGTCTCTTGGTTTCAACTATATTCTGCTTCTTCAACGGGGAGGTGAGTAACAAGACTGATTAAGCATTTTATTATTTATTATTTTATTATGTCTCGTATTTTGATTTTGTATTTGCAGCGAGTTGCTGCATGCATGGTGCCTCCCATCCAAATAAACTACACATGCAGTTTTAAAATCAATTTTAAGAGCTTATAAAGTGGCACCATTTTTTAGTTCTCATTCACATTTTCAGCCATAAGGGATCAAGTAATACTGAAATTATGAGTCCTACAATCCATACTCTCAAACATTTTTTGACAAAAAGGTCTATATTTCTAAAAAACATAGTTGTGTTTGTCATATTTTGTGCATTCAAAACTATTTGTGCTGTTTAAATCCCCTTTTCCATGCTCCCAGAAATATATTTTATAAGTCTAATTTCCATTTATGAATATAATAAGTCACAAGTTCACATAAAAGTACAGAGGACATGACCTCAGTGACTTAAGTGAATGGAAAACTTATTAAAGTTAAATATATTAAAGATGTATTGGGTTCTTGATTAAGGCACATTTAAAAGTGCATCCTTATTTACCAGTGTCTCTATATTGTATGATAAACTTCTCAGTCAGACTCAGTACAAACGCTGCAACCTTTTAGACTCTTTTAGTTGGAGTTTTTCCAGAGATAAGATCCTTTTTGTGCCTCTTCTCGCAGGTCCAGAGTGTTCTCCGGAGACACTGGAATCAGCAGCGGATGCAGTTCGCCGGCACGTTCGCCAACGCCGACTTCTTCCGCTCGGCCTCCTACGTGGCGTCCTCGCTCACAGAGGTCCACCGCTGCTACAGCATCGAAAGCCACACCGAGCACATGAACGGCAAGAGCTACTCAGACATCTTCAGATCGGACAGCCCGTTCGTGTGAAGGCGGCCCTCGGCGTTCGACACCCGCTGTTTCTTTGACTTCTCCCAAGACGTAATGAAGATTGATGCCAATGTTTTCTTGGCGTTCATTTCCCTTTTTTTTCCACATCCCCCAGTCCAAAGAAATTCACATATCTTATTTTTCTTATAGACTTTTTCCTCAACATTACCAAAACAGAAGGAGCTTCAATATTTACATCCCACAGATATTCAAAGGGGCTGCTGCTGGGCACAGGAAGACATTAACACAAGGAATTAATGCTTTTTTTTTGCATCATATGGAATAAACTTGAAGAGCCCTCAATGAAGAGGAAGCGATTCTGTTGAGCTGACGGTTACGATCATGCAAAGAGAGATGATTTTTTTTTTTTTGTTTGTTTAAAGACAGGCAGATACTAGGGAGGGTGGTATTTAACCACCTCAAAATCTGAAATAGCGTTTCAGGTTTTAGTTGTAGGCACATAACTCTGTGGCAGGACGTCTTTAAAGTGTCACAGTCACTCGTAAGGAAAGAAAGAAGAAGGAGGTGGTGAAAAGGTGGCCAGTGAAGCTAACTTCACGCCTTCAAAGTAAAAGAACAGAGTACAGGTTTTGTGGTTAGTACCATACAAAACTACACATGTAAAGTTTAAAAAATACACACACAAAAAAAGAAATACTGCATCTTCCTTTGCTAAATGCATTCCTGCTTTTCTATTTAAGTAGCCTGTTGTTTCTCTTAGCTAAGTTAAAAACAAATAATGAAGTTGTCAGAAACATAGTCGTCTTATAACTTGTTTTTTTTTTTTTTTTTTATCTTCACATCTGATTATTCCAAAATGCTGGAGAGACGATTGTGAGAGGAAAATATGACTGAAAAGTGTTTGTACATATATTTGATGATATATCAAGGCACAAAATAGGAACTTTGTATTTAGACTGCCTTTAATGAACTTGTATTTTCCAGTCAGCTAGAAACACATCAGTCTATATTACTTATATTACATTTCTCCACAAACTGCAGATGGTGAATTAATAGTATGAGTGCGATTAGATTTTAGATTTTGTCTAAAGATTTTGGTGACTGGGAAACAAATTCAGCAGGAACTGATTTATAGTGATTCAATGATTTGACACTTTACTTTAGATAGTTATTATCACTAGCACTATTTTTGTCATTAACATCGAGTAGTTGAACAGTGTGAAGATAATTAAAGTGTGTCACCTCCAGTTAAAGCAGAATGGTGGCTTGTGCATAATATGCCAATTTCTTAGGTCATTTTGCAGGTAATTTAAGTTATGTATGTAACTTTACTACCAACTTAAAAGTTGATCCTTTCCTAAATCTAACCAAGTAGTTTTGGTGCCTAAACCTGTCCAATGATGGTGATGGTCACCTAATCATTGTTAGTGTGATAACAAAAGTCACCTAACTTCATCCTTCCTGCTTGTGCATTACTCATTAAATGCATTGGTTGACATGAGAAAAGCTCAAAAGGTGTAGACGTGACATGTGAAATGTCCTGAAAAGCAGCGTGCTATTGACACATCATCCAGTCGTTTAGATGACTCTCCTGATGAGAAGAGCTGCTGGTTTCAGCCTTCAGAAACAGGAACTACAGATCAGTTTCTCACTGCTGTAATGTTAGCTTACTTAATGTTATAAATCACTCAGAGTGGGAAAAAATTAAAGGAATAATTTGACATATGGCCTCTTTTGTCAAGTGTTGGATGACACTGGTCTCATGGTTGTCTCTTCAGTGTAAAACTGCAGTCAGGAGATGGTTAGCTGAGAACCTCTAATACTCACAAATGAACAAAATTTTCCCAAAATTTCAAACTATTCCTTTGAACATGCAGCACTGAACCCTCAATAAAACTATCTATAACTATAATTACTTTCTTTATCTGTTGGAGTGACAGAATATTTCTGTTATTCATAACACTGTATGTGTACTATAACAATTTATAGCATGATTACATGCTTTCTACAGTGATTCTGAACTGAGTGTCTTTTCACTATTAAAGAAACCCTAAACACTGGCTGGATGTGCTCAGTCGTGGGTACATAAGCAGATATTTATTGTATGTTACACTGGACGTAGCTGTGATTGGTGGCATTCATTTCTTAAAGCTCAACATTTTGGGAAACGTACTTATTTGCTTTCTTGCTGAGTGTCAGATGAGAAGATTGACACCACTCATTGACAGTAAACATGTGACGACCTCCAGCAGCAGGTTAGCATAGCTTAGAATAAAGACAGGAAACACGGGGAAACTCTCTGAAGTTAAAAAAATCTGCCTACCTCACTAAGATAACACACTATAAGTAATATGTTTAATCCATTTAATCTGGATTTTAGCTTTAGCATTCAGCATTCCACCCAATCCAAGCGAGCTGTTTCCTCCCGTTCTCCAGACTTTGTGCTATGCTAAGCTTACCAATCGCTGGCGGACGCTTTATACATATTAATAATCTTAACTTTATGCAGCAAAGCAAAAATTTCCTAAAATGTTCACAAAATTTTTGTAAAGAAAACTCTTCACAGGTCTTGCTTAGTTTTGGGGGCATCTCCATTACTTTGCAATAGAAAGAATATAAATAATAATAGTGCTTTGTATTGATCACCATCAGCTACAAGAATAAAATACCTGTATCCACAATAAAATGTTCTCTCAGGGTTCACTTACAGGCTTTTAACCATATTTTATGGCCTTCTTCAACAAATGCTCATGTGATTGTGTGAGTGACCGTGCATAGTTTCTGTCTCTGATTATAATCCTGTTTACTGAAGAAGGCCATGAGATACAGTCCAAACGGTCGCAAAAAGCTAATGAGGGAATCTTGAGTTTACAATATTTTAGAGCAGGTTTGTTCTCCTGATGTCAAAAATGAACCTTGATGTTTCAGAATATGGATATAAAACACAAATGCGTGTGTTTTTCCCATGTTGGAGCTGTTATGCAACCTTATTTTAGTCTGAATCTCATTTTCCTCTTTGTAACATAGTTTGGCCGACGCACCCATGCTTGTTTATAAGGAAGTAATAATGCTGTAAATAAAAATAAGTGGTTTAAAAGTGAGATTCACAAAAGACCCGCTGTTTGTGTTGCTGCTTTTTATTCACTGTTTCCATCAAAGGCAAATGAAAGAAAATGTGTATGTGTATTTTCTTTCCCACATATTTAATTAAGGGTGGGATTTCCTTGTCTGACCTTAGAAAATGTCTCCCTCTGAACTGAATATTGTTTCCAGACAAAGCAGGGCGTGTTGCTGTCTGTTCCCCGTCCAAAGCGTATATGTGATCAGGTGCAATTAGGAAGTCCCAAAGGAAAAGTGCTATATCTATCCTTTGAGTGCATCATTTATCAAACTCAAAGCGGCGAGCCTGCAAAAGCATTTAACGTGCCACTTTCTTCCCGACCGTTAAATACGTCCATCTGCAAACAGAGCACGTAATGATCAAAAGCATGTGTGCATCGACCGTCGTTTTAAGTAATATTTACAAGCTGCTTGCGTTCCTTTCGAAGTCCGCAATCCACAAAGGAGTCTGCAGTTTTGGACAGCGCACTGGGGCATCGCAGCGCTCGTGAGACCGTCCCTTCCCCTGTTATTTTGCGCAAAACACTAAACATCTGGCACTTTTACAGCGCAGCTAACCACACTTTTAACTCGCATCCTGTAACATCAGTATCAGAGATGGTATCCTGTGTGGTTCCTGATGGCACATGTATCCTTTGAAAACGAAGACCAAAATAAAGCTGAACTTGTAAAGATGTTTTTTTGTGCTGTTTACCTATCACAGCGCCACCCGACAAGTTCCACCTCCCTTTATTTACCTCTGTGGAAATCAGACCAGTGGACATATTGCAGGCTTCCTGTTTCTAAGAATACATTGCCATTGAACTCTTGATCTGTCGGCGCTTGTGTGCTGGTAGCAAACACTTCCTCGGTCTCATGACTAACACTTGTTTACAGCCCCAACTTCCGCGTGCGTCCACTGAAACTTAAAGCGCCGAGCTGATGTTTTTTTGCATTTCCAACAAGTTGGTAGCAGTTCTCGGTATTTGCCAGGGACATTTCCACAGGACGTGAGTGAATAAATGCCATGTGTGCTCCCCTGCACGGCGAAAGAAATCACTGCAGTAAATGATTCTATGATTTTTCTCCACCTTGTGGCAATTAGTCTCGCACTTATTCTGAGTAATCCCCCGAGTGAGAAACAGACTATTATGAACTTATGCAACACACAGTGACTCAATATTTAATTCGACCTCAGTACATTCCTTTAGACTCCAGATTGTACCCAGAATCAGCAACAACAGGGAAAAATATAATCTACGCTGTGGGCAGTGGTGGAATGTAACTAAGTACATTTACTCAAGTACTTCACTTCAATTTTGTGTTGTACATTAGTTAGGGTGGGACAACATTCACAGTGATCATTCTTATTAAGTACAGTGAGTTTGGAAAATCCAGAGCATTTGCAAATCCTGTGTGGGTGTGCAAAGCATTTAACCTGCAAAGTAACTAGTAACTGTAGCTGTCAAAAAAATGCTGCAGAAGATTTCCATCTGAAATAGGGTGGAGTAAAAGTGTAAAATTACATAGCAAGGAATTACCTAATTAAAGTGCATCACCTGAGTAAATGGACATGCCACCACTGCGGTGTGTGTGTGTGTGTGTTGTGGACTGTACTGTACACACCTGCACAAACTTTTCACAACCATTGGTGGAAAGTACATTTACTTAAGTACTATACTTATTAGTATATACTTAAGTATAATTTTACTTCTACTACTACTAGTAGAACTTTTTTTAAGTATTTCCATTTTATACAACTTTATACTTCACTACAATTAAGTAGGAAATATTGTGCTGTTTTTTCCACTACATTTATGTTAAATGTTGAGTTACTTTGGCAGAATCCAATTATTTATAAAAAATATTATAGAAAATCTATTTCCTCATATAAAGTACCTCAGATTAAGCTAATTTTTATAAGTATTTCTACACTTTGATTGCTACTTTCAATTAAGTAAAGACCTGATTGTTTTTCAAGTACTACTTGATTAAACAAAAACATTTTGGCTCTTAGAACACTAATGCAATGATACAAACCAGTATCAGGGATAAGGGACTTTTTTTTTAATAGTCTTACATTAAACAGCTTCTTCATCACCTTTTGTCTTTACCTTTATCTTAAATGATACTCTTAACAATTACCTGAGAAGCTACAGGAAAGACCACGCTTTTTGTCCTTCATTTATACTCTTATCTCAATACATGCATATTTGTATTATGTCAGAAAAAAATGCTGGAGAAGTTAAAGGGGTTCAGACTAAAGGAATGTGGCTATCTCAGTTTCTGGGCCACTGAAATGGATTTTTCCTTCCCTTTATAAGGAAAATTCCCATTTGTCACAAGTGCATCCTCTGAAAAACCCTTTGATGCAAGAGATGTGATGCACTTTATCAACAGCAATGAGATATGTTAGGAATGCAAAGAGTGAGCAAAGTAGAGCTGATCACAGACACCACCATTAAATACTTAAACTAACAGAAAACCAGGACATGGTTGGATTTCTGGTAAGTTAAGTGAAGAATCACCAAACCAAATAACTCAGCATCAAAACTTAATTATCAGCGTATATGAACAGAGACAGATAGTTTTCAAGGAAGAGTGACTCAAACTTTTAACAATATGCTGCAGCCATTTCCAGTAACTCCTCTTCATTACAAACCCTCAGAATACCTCGGAAAACAATGCACTGCCATCCTTTGTCTCTGTCACACACACACACACACATCTGGCTTATAACATAATCGGACCACTTGTGCATGGGGATGTCTCACTCTGGAGAACAATGGAATGACTTCTTGGCTGTGCTCGAGGGTGTGGAGGGCGTACAGTACAGGGTGAGCAATGTGGCCCGGCTGCATGGATGTGACCCGGGCCTGGGTGGGACTGCAGAAAGTCTGCCGGCCCTTTAAGACCGCTGCAGGGTCATGAATTATCTGAGCAGCTCTTCACATGGTGATGTCAGCGCTCGGTTGTGTAGTAGCGTTGCTGCTTTGGTGTTTCTGGAGGGACGTCACAATCAAACGTGCAAATACATCATGTGGAGAGTTCATTTCCAGATTGCTAGCCAGGGGCGTTGCAATCTAATGTTTTTTTTTTTTTCTTTTGTCTTTTACAGCTGTGGCCCTCATAAATGTTATCACATTTCACCTGAGATGCAAGAAGAAATCTTTTTTTTTTTTTACAGCTGTGACACAAATTTGTCACTTAAGTTAAAGTTTTTATTTCAGAAGAATACAACTGCTTTTTAACCGCTCTGAGTTTGATTAAAGGATGATCCAGTTTAGTGGGCTCTTGTTTCTGTATGTTTGGCTCTGGATCATTTCCATCGGTCATTACTGCACTCACCAAAATAATTGCTGAAATCTGGATACAATGCAACATCACATCAATGTAGTCTGAAGAAACAAGAAACGTGGATACTTTGGGGTTTGTGTACCGCCTTAAAAGTAATAATCCTTGCCTAGTTTGACTTCTTTGTTGTCCCTATGCAGTGAGTATTCCCATTAATTGAATTGATGTAGTGCACCCTCTATTTAAGACTGGAGTGGTGGATGGCTATACTGCAACTGATTTTCATACAAGAGACCAGAATTTGCATCCTGTCACGATGTGCAAGTCAACGTTTGTGTTTTAGTTGTTTAACATTAACCTTAACCACACTATAGTTGTCATGTATAGATAATGTAAACAGGACTAGAAAGAGTCTACAGCCATCATAGCAGCTCTGTTATGCTGTACTTAGGCACAACAGAGCTTGATCTAAATGTTAATATCAGCAGAAACGTTGAGGGGTCACCGAAATGATCAGAATTCATCCGGACTGCAACCTGAGTGTGTGAACGAAATTCATAAGAACCCAACAGTCCAACAGTTCTTGAGACGTCTCACTCAAAACCACAAATGTCAATCAATTTTGGTGCTACAGGAAATGTCAGAAGATTGTCAGAATAACTAGGATTCATCCTCTGGGGACCACGAATGTCTGTGCAAGATTTCACAGCGATCCATCACATAACTGTTGTGATATTTCAGTCTGGACCAAAGTGTTGATGGACCGACATCCCTAGAGCCAAGCCATTATCATGGCTAAAAGTGCAGAATCATCGAGAAGCACTTTTTCTGGCCAAATCTATGAAAATAAGTTTTTATCAACCAGATAAATTCCTCAGGTGGTTTCACTCCCAACGTGTTTGGTGTGGTTCACAGTGCCTGATCAATTCATTTAGTATCCAGCAAACTCTGGTGTGGACAAACCGGACCAAGACTGTAAGAAGTCAGTGTGAACACAAAATGGACCAGAACTAAGAGCCAACAATGTGTTTTTTTTCTTGGACTGAGTCACAGGTAGAAAAGTGATGTAAGTTATTTGCTTTGCACGCACTTTTGTTCTCATATTCATTTTTCAAGTCTCACAGCAGACTCCCTTCAAACGTTTGCAGTCAAACTCTTCAAAACATCTCGAACAATAAGTTTATTACAGTTTTAAAGAGCTCAGTTCCTACTGCCCAGGGCGGCGTGCCAGTATCCACTCGTACGAGGCGCGCCGCTGCTCTCGTCTTCAGCATCGCCCTGCCAACAGGAACTCCCTCGCTCCTCTCCCAGTTTCCTGCCATTGTTCTCTCCTCTGCCACCAGGCGCAGGCTCCTCCCAGGATCTGGGAAAAGGTGGGATGTTAAAGCGGCCCATTTCCCTTTCGATCGGCTTCGACCTCAGCCTGTGGAGGAGGGTGTGTGTGTGTGTGTGTGTGTGCGTGGAGAGGCAGCATCCTATATGAATAAGTGCATTTGACTTTTGTGTGTGTGTGTGTGTGTGAATTGTGACCTTATTTCACTTTCTGATATCATGCAAATGTGGGACAGACCAGAAAATACCATTTGAATATCAGTTTTAAAAAGGTACAAACGTATATAACACCTCAGACGTCCTCATAATCTTATTTCTCTCTGCTGTCAGATTCTGAAGAAGCTTTTTTGGTTGTCTTTGGAGCTGGTGTCAGAGTGAGACCATGCACTTTGGCTAAAGGTGCAGAACGCTCTCAATCTGCATCACAGTACTATTTGTGACTGATCTTACAAACCAGAATTAAATTGGTTAAAACAGCTAAATCAGTTCATTCCAATGAAGTTGCTGCTTCACTCAAAGAGAAATCCATACAAATGCTTCACTGCAAGTTCAGATTTGATGAATGAGGTGAGGTAATAGATAAAACAGTCACCATGACACTTGGAGTACATACAGGATTACTTTAATTAATGTATGTGAACAATGATAACTGGCTTCAACACTGATGATCTAACTGCATATTCCCCCCACTTTTTCTTAATACTTTCCTTTAATTGTGTGATGAATTCTTTCAGCCCTGCATTTTCATGCCACCGTGGATGCTTTAGGCCAACAGTGTGATCCTTTCTCATGATCCTTTCCCAGTGTTCTTTAAGTGTTTTGGAGGGGCGTCAGTGAGGTGGGGTTGGAGGGGGCACAGGAAGGAAAAGGAGTAGCTGGGAAATCTCATCGAGGCTCCTCGGCGAACAAGAGACACCCCATTCAGGATCTGGGCGTCGCTGCCAAGTCATCTCAGGGTCGCAGACTCCAGCGGCCCACGTTTGGGTGCAGCGGGGGCACAACTTACACAACACACTCAGGTTTTTCACAGAATTTTAGCTCAACTGTGTCAAGGGTGATGAGAGACTTTAAAGCATGCATGCAAGCACAAGGAGATGAAAAGAGGCAAAGAAAGAGAATTTAGCCTCTGGGCTCATATATTTCCTCAGGAAATGAAAATGACTTCTTCCTCTCTGAGATGAGCACGGGGCTAATTAAAGCTGAGCCACTTGTTTCTGCTTGTTGCTTCTGTAAACCAGCACCCCCATATGTCCTTCAGTAATAACAACAACAACAAGATTTATTTGTGCAGCACAGTTTGTTAGCTGCATGGCTATAGGGATGGCGATGCTTGTCTGTCTGTGGTCACCACTTCGGTTCAGACCGAAATATCTCGACATCTATTGGACTGATTTCCATTAAAAGTAGTTCAGACCTTCAATGTCCCATCAGGATGAATTTTATTAACTTTGGTGATCTCCTAACTCTTCACTCGGTACCATCTTCAGATCAGATTTTTTATTAGTCTCATCCTTGATCAATTACCTGCAAAATGAATGACAGTCTCATACTGTGCAAATCATATCATGTTCATGTACTAAGATAAGATGTTGAACATAGTAAACATTATACCTAACAAACATTGTGAGACTTCAAGACATGGACCATGTGAGAAATTTTAAAAATATTAAGATTGGGGGGAAATGTGCAGCGGAACCATTGGCTTCATGTCTTATGTAATTTAGTGTTGGTCTTGACAAAGTTGCTCCCAACTGAGCAGATTGTACATGAAAAAGTTATTAAAAAGCAAAACAACGTTACGTAGAAATGTGCTTCCAGAAAAGTGTAGTTTAGATTCCATCAACACCATCAACTTTTACCTAAACTTTTCCATGCTCGAAATGAAAATAGCAGCCCCGGCTAAAAATGACCGCCTCAACAGATGTGGAGCGAGCCCGGGCCGCAGGAAACGGTGAGAGTGTCACGTCTTTCACCGAGCACAGAGAGGAGAGGTCGACCCAGAAACATGTGCTGCCTGAACTTTGGCTCTTTTTCTTCCTGTAAGGACGCCTTCTCTCTCCCTCTCTCTGGCTCTTTCCCTTTTTTTCATCTTGTTCGCTCACACACAAATATGCATGCACAACAGAAAGAAAGGCATGCAAGCACCTTTTCAAACCTGGAACTGGGCTTTCATGTTGGCTTTGCTGTTATATTTCAAGAAATAAACATTAATGCAGGTTGGATACAGCTTAAATCCACGTATGAAATGTAAGCTGGCCCAGTGATTTGTATGAATTTAGTATAGGCACAGATTTATTGGTTTTCAACTCCAAAAGTCCTGTTGGTTTTTCATTTCAAAGTCCATATAATGAAGGATTTTATCACCTGGGATGTCAGGTGAAAGCAGTTAACTGTGATTTCATGACGAAGGAGAAGCACTGTCTCCCTCTAGTGGTGAGATGGTTCAGTTTCTGTCATTCCTGAGCTCATTTATACTCATTTTCAAAGCCAAATTCTGCTGTTCATGAGGGGAACTGAGTGTTTATTTAACATTTTTTTTGCTTTAGTTTGTGGTAAGAGCACAGTCATTCCAAAGAAAGACATTTATTCCACATCCATAGTCAACAATAAACAAATTTACAGTCATATGTTGCATTTACAGAGGTTTTAAAAGGAGATACAAAGGTTTTCTGTTAAAAGAGTAAATAAGTTCCTGCAAAGAACTTAATAATTTAGGTTCAAGCATGATTTTCATCTTTTATTTCATTAAAATTAAGAACTACAGTCATTAATCGATATCTTGCCCTATCCAGGCCTCTGCATTTACTGGAAAAAAAAGCCAAATGAAAAAGCCAAATGCTTTTATTTACTATAAGATTTCAGTTCTTTTGCTCTAAATTCTCCCCAGAAAGACACAATATCTTCTTATTCTTCAAAATCATTGGCTATTTTTCCAGTTTCTGCAAGTTTACAATCCATCTAAACCCTATTTTGTTTTCTTTACAGCTTTCACGTTAGCACCTCAGACTTTTTCCACCCACGCGCATTTCCCTGTGGAGTACTTGTGCTCTAGATTGCAAATGTATTGATTGGTGAATAAATTATGTCAGCGTCCTACCGGTCACACAGCTCTCATGTGCCGGCAGACACAGAAAGTACACTTCAACAGCATGTGGGAAATGCAGCCATGTGTGAAGAATGGCAGCAATGAAATATCAAACCTTCATCGACTCGTACACTCACAGAAAGAGGAGTCCATATGCTATAATTTCTGGTGATGATGCTACTCCTCTAAAAAGGGCTATTTCTGTCCATCTTGCATTGGGGATTTGTGTTTTATGAGAAGCACACAGGGCCAATGTCCAGGCCGAACTCTTGATCAGCCTTTCCAATGTCCATGGGGGCCAAGTCCACGATGGGCAGCCTGGCCGAAGTTTGAGTCCTGTACTCAATCACTGTCTTGCCCCACTCTCCGTTTAATTTCTGGGGGAAAAGAAAGGCCGATAAATAAGTTGAAGCAACTTCCAATCAGTTTATGTAAAAACTAGGTGTTCTGTAATGACTTACCGAGCAGCTGTCCTCGATGACGGTGTACCGGAGGCGGTTTGTGCCTTGTGCTCTCAGCTCCTGGCCATTTGAGCCTCTGAGGACCACGGCTTTCTTCAGGTTGCTGCTCTTCTCGTCTTTGTAAGCCACGCTGTTCCTGCAGTGGTATGTGATGTTCTGGTGTGACTCCTTGGACAAAAGCTGCAGCAGCTTCAACTGAACCGCCACCGCATTCGGCTGTTCCTCCTTATTTCCGTAGCGGAACTGAAATTAGATGTTAATTTGACATGATTACACAAAGGGCATGCTGGATTTTCTTTCTAAAGACACCATGTTTAGAATAAAACAAACCCAACAAAAAGTTTATTCATTTCTTACTTTAGTTCCACTGTTCATGTCTGCTCCAAACCAGACAGGTTTGTTGGCAGTGGGAGTGGATTTGGTCCACCAGGCTTTGTTGGGAATGTTGGCTGGATTGGCAGAGATGCAGGTTTCACCACTTTCCATATTGCAGAAGACCCTGATGGCATCTTTTGTGCTTCCCTGATTTGGATCAATCCAGTACTCGCCTGTGTCAAACATACAAGCAAAATGACAGCTCATCATTATGCTTGAGTACATATGTGGTACTGAAAATTATATCTAAATAAGCAGAAGAGCAAAGAAGAAAAACAGGACTCCTACCACTCGTTTTCTGAGGGTAGCACTGCTTGATGTCCTGGCAGGTTTTCGCAGGGTTCATCTTGCTGCCATCAGGACTGCGGAGGTTCTGCAGATGTCCACTGAGGGTCTTCAGAGTGGGGTGGACTCCGGTGTCTGCACGCAGGATGGCCTCTTTCTTATTGGGAAGGGCTTCATCTTTCAACTCTGGAGGCGGAGGAGGATCAGCAGCCACATCATCCTCGCTGAACTCCACAGCCTCTGGCATGCCGCCGTTTCCTTCATAATCGTAAGATGCAACAAAGAGGTCTTCCACAACTGCGGTGGGAGGTCCTGGTGGGCCTGGAGGGCCAGGAGGTCCGGGCTCACCTTCAGGGCCCTGATGAAAAGATATTTTTTAAGCTAAACATTTCCGTGCTCATGGTGAGAACAAAAAAGGTCACCAGATCAAGTTATTTTAACATCTTGATGCAAGATTAGAATGAAATTTGAATTGGATACTTTTGACCCTCAGAAGTTGATTCCCAATGATGTGACCTCTACCGTTTTGGCTGTTTGGTTATTGAGTTATTTATATGGACTCCATCTATTCCAGCTTAAGGTTTAAGTTACTGTATCTTGGCCTGGTCACTCCAGTAAAAAATGATTTTTATCTCAGTGAGTTACAATGATTGATTGCACTACACAAAAGTTAATATTAAATGTAATCTTATCTCACCTGTGCCCCGATGTCCCCACTGGAGCCTCTACTCCCAGGAGCACCCATTGGTCCAGGCTGACCGATGTTTCCTTCCTTTCCTGGAGGACCCACAACTCCTGGAGGACCCTATATGGTCAAAAAGAGATATTTACACTGTAAAGTTGTATATTTTTATGTGATTTTATTCTTTCATTCCCTGTTATTATTATGTTTGTCATTAACTGATTCTAATTTTCAATGCATGGTGCTATAATACACTTACCCTTGGCCCAGCTGGTCCAACAATACCTATAGCTCCTGGCTCCCCTGTGGCGCCCTAAAATAGAATGACATTTCATTGTCTGATACCTTATATGTTATGTGTTACACCAGTAATATCAGCATACAGTAATTCAAAATTGTATATAGGAACTTCTGTCTATACAGGACTTCACAAATTGCACCAGTTTTTTAATCATTAGAAGCAGTCGTAGTATCTAAAGAACTAATAGACTTTGAAGTTGCTTAAATTATAATCATTTTGCTCACTGCTGATCCTGGCAAACCGTGGAGCCCAGTGAAACCTCTGTGTCCCTTCTGACCCCTCTCGCCTTGTTCTCCAGGTGCTCCTTTCTCTCCCTGTGGTCCTTGAGGGCCCTAAAAGTAGACAAAGAGTGAGAATTCATCATGTGGGAAACACTGAAAACAAAGCCCAATTTACTTTAAATTGTTGTTTTTGTGTATGACCAAGGTGAAAATGTGTAATTTCATGCTTACCACTTTACCCCGCACACCAGCTTGTCCTGGGGATCCAGCGGGGCCTCTGGCCCCCTAAACCCAAAACAAGCAAAGAGACATGACAGAAGTTATGCAAGTGTGACAGGATTGATAAATGATTGACATGTGTGGCATATTAAATTTTAAGTGGTTGCATTTCTGTTTGTGAAACTCACATTTTCACCGCTTGGTCCTGGACCACCTGTCAGTCCCACAGGACCCTCAGTTCCTGGAGACCCTGTAGTACCAGCCAGACCCTCTGGACCAGGATTACCCCTGTCTCCCTGTAAACACAAATACACCAGTGTTTAGTACACACAGCTGGATAGAGTATGCATGGCACATCTAGTCCAGAACTTAAAAAAAAAAAACAAAAAAAAAAACAGGAACACAGACAATGTATTTAATCTTACCCTTTCTCCTATGAGACCATCCTTACCAGGAGGCCCCTCTGCTCCAGCAATACCCTGAATAAACAGAGAAAATGACATTATAAACTTCCCATGTGAATATCTGAAGTAAAGAAGACAGGAGAATACAAACACAAAATTGTGACATAAAAAGCTAAATCATCAGCAAAGAAACAGAACAGGTGGTTTCAATTCACAGTAACAAAGTGTTGATGAGCTGTCTTAATTGTCTTATTAGCTTGCTATGTAAATGTTTGTTTAGAATTTGTCACCAGATTTTTCCTAATATTTGCTTGCTTTGTAGAATATTTTCCCATTGTAGAAGTCATCATCAGCTAAACACCTCAGATAAAAACTGAATAATGACAGCATTGCCCAGGACAAACCTCAGGGCCAGCGTCTCCTCTTGGCCCAGTGGTTCCTGGTAAACCAACTCCCCCAGCAGGCCCTGCACCGCCCTGAAGTCCAGGAGCTCCATTTTTTCCTGGTGGACCCTGAGAAATAAACAAATACATAGTTTAAATACTGTATTTATTATTTAAACAGTCCCAAGATCTCATAGCAACGACTGAGCGAGACACACTATATCTTTGTGAGGCTATAAACAAACACTGTCAGCAGGAATACATACAGCAGGACCTGGCAGACCCGACATGCCTCTCTCTCCTCTCAGTCCAGGCTGACCCACAACTCCTCGCTGTCCTGCAGTGCCAGCAGGTCCTGGAGGTCCATCAGGGCCCTGACAGCAAAACACGAGAGAAAGTAAGCAATTGAAAGAGGATTTATGTCTGTATGGTTACTGTAAGACCAGTATGATGTGAAGGGAAAGACAGATTATTCAGTGAACTCCTCCCTGTATCTTACCGGAGGACCATCCTCTCCAGAGTCTCCCTTCTCCCCAGGGCTGCCCTGTGGGCCTGCAGGTCCCCTTTCTCCTTGGCGTCCTGGAGCTCCATTCTCTCCTCGAATGCCAGGAGGACCCTGCTTTCCTGGACCACCTATAGGGCCATCCGCCCCAACAGCACCCTGAAACACAAACAATCTTCTTTCAGTCCAAATTTGGAAATATAAATGTGACTTAACAAATCCACAGAATATTTTATCGCTGGTAAGAGTATCATGGTGAACACTGACAACAAGTTATGCTATTTTCATTTTTTTAGGGTGCTCAATTTATTTTAACTTTCATTGCTTTCATAATTTTGGTTACCTGATTCATCAACATTTGCAGTTATATTAAGTATTAAAGCTGTGAGGTAATTGAATTTTATAATATTAATAATGAACTCACAAGAGAGCCAGCTGGTCCAATTCCTCCAGGCAACCCAGGAAAACCAGGAGCGCCCTGCGGGAAGAACACACCAATAATTCAAACATGTCATACTTTAATGATAATGATGTTAATAACACTTGTTTAGTTATCACATGTTACAAAACACTCTAGAATAAGACTGTTTGCTAAAACCACACTAAAGTTATAAACAAAGAAAGTGAAATTCAGAGTTATTTGCCTCAAAGGTTTAAACTCACCGCTTGACCCTGCGTTCCTCTGCCACCTTTTAGCCCAGTCACACCAACAGGCCCCTAAAAACACACAGATGGGCAGCAGTGTTGATTTTGTCAGTGAGACAGCCTTTTTTAAGACAAAAAACTAAAACTTATTAAAATGTTAAAACGTGTTCTTCAATGTTTTTGTACTAGAAAGAACAAGAATCAGAAGACTGTTTCTTCTACAAACTGTTTGTAATATTTTAGTGTACAGAAACATTAAACAATATATGACTGCTAGTGTTTAAAAAAAATACAAAGTGCTTTAAAAACTATTTACTAGCCTTTTAACCCGTTAATGGATTAAGACACCCCGGACTTTCATTAGATACAAGTTTGTGTGTCCCTTCATGTTTTAGATGCATACCTGTGCTCCTGGTTTCCCAGCCATCCCTTGAGGTCCAGGTAATCCTCCCTCTCCCTTCAGGCCTGGCTCACCTGTTTCACCTTTGACCCCAGGCTGACCATCGGGACCCTGAGAAAGAAAGAAGAAAGTTGTGTGTTTTTTAATTAAGCCTTTATCAGTTTATCTATTGGTGTATTTTGGACATTACTGCCTTGCTTCAGCTGTCTTTAGTGGCCACTTACTGAAGGTCCAGGGAAGCCAACAGCACCAGTTGGACCAGGCTCACCAGTAGAACCCTGTTAATATCAACACATGCTTTAACGGGAAGTAATGGAAGTACAATGATTTAAAGAAAAACAAATTTCTCAGTTTTTATTGTGAAATAAAATGTTCTACTAACAGCAATTCCTCTTGAGCCTCGGCGTCCGGTGGGGCCTGGTGGGCCAGTTTCACCCTGAAACAAAGGAACAGCCAAAGTTTTTAAAACATGGCAAGTTTCTTCTTACATTTTAAACTGGAAGGTTAAGGTTTAAAGAATTAGCTCTTTTCAATTTTCATTAAAAGAGTGTTTTTTTTTACATGGCAGCAATTTTAAAGTGATTTTCAGGTTGTAGTTGAAATTCAATCATTTTAACTAATCACAGGTGCATAACTAATTGTGTTTCCAGATTTAAAATTGATGCTGAAATTTGTGCTTTTCAGTTCACCTTCTCTCCGTTGGGTCCACTGGAACCGCCTGGTCCAACAGGACCTGGAAGCCCCTTTTAATAAAAGAGAAAATATATTAGAATAAATCAGAAAAAGGTAAACATGTGAGTTTGTTGAACCACTGATGGCTTATTAGTGATTATGTTTTTAGTTTTAGTGCCATCATGTAAAATATTTCACTACAAACTTCCACTGAGAAATCTGCAGTATCGTTTATGTTCATCATGTTGAAACAACTCACCCTTGCACCATCAGCTCCTGCTTTACCCTCAGGTCCTTTATCTCCAACAGAGCCCTGTTAAAACAGAGTGAAATCAACAGCTAATATTTTGCTCCACAGTACTATATTTGCCTTTTTGCAGATGATCTAATCATATTCTTTAACTTACTGCATCTCCTTTTGGGCCTGAAGGTCCTGATATGCCTCTCTCCCCTGGCATTCCCTGAAGTCCTGGACCTCCTGGCTCTCCAAGACCACCCACTGGACCGGGGTTACCCTTTAAATGTGTGAAAAAGTATCCCAGGTATACAGTCAGCCTTACTATAAACAAGATTTACATGTAACATATTGAAATATTATATATGTTCTTCAGGTCTCAGAGTCAATGATTTTATAATTACAGTACCTTTGGTCCATCTGGTCCTGGTGCACCTGGACTACCTTTAGGTCCTGGCAGCCCATTGGGCCCAATTTCACCTCTCTCTCCTGGAGGACCTCTTTCTCCCTGTAAGGACAACCAGGGCATAATGACATGTAACAATTCCTTATTGTAGTAGATGATGAAATGTGTTGACTTGTGACTGATTTCAACAAGACTGAACATTTGTCAGTTGAAACTTAATAAGTCAATAAGGGGTGAGAGCAGTAATTAGACACAAATGAACCTACCCTTGGACCTGTAGCTCCAACAGTCCCAGCCTCTCCAGCAAGACCCTTGAAAAAGACACATTATAGTAAATATAAGATAAGAAGAATTTCTGAGTTTACTGATGAAACATCATTATAAAAAAACTAAAATGTTTATTTGTGTGTCATTGTCATACCTCATCACCCGGTTTTCCAGACTCTCCAGGTGGGCCTGGCAGTCCAGGCAAACCCTAAAACACACCAACACAATTTCTATTTTATACTGATAACAAAAATTAACTTAAATATCCACATATTTATTAATTTGTTGGTACACTTCAATGAGGCCTCATGGTTTAGATTAGATTAGATCCATTATGTGTGCAAAGTCTAAATGTAGAATGAACAATGTTGGACTATGGTGTCCCAAGTCTTCACACATCTTTTTGAGTTTTTTACTTTTAGCTACATAAATACACGGGTCATTTTAAAAGCAAATACACTTAACATAAAAGATATAAGATACAGTGTAAAATGACATATTTCATTCACAGATAATAATATAATGCAAAACAACAGTCTGCTGATCAGTGCTATCCAAATGGATATTTTTACGATTTTGGGATGCAGTGTACCTGGAAACCATGCAGTCCTTGTGGTCCTTGCTCTCCTCTCTTTCCTGCAAGACCCTACAGAAAAGCAGATACAATATAAGATGATCTCAATGTTGTGGTATCAAATCAGTAATGATGAGATTGTCCCAACAGAGTTAGATGCTTACAGCTGGGCCAGCTAGACCAGCAGCGCCTTCCTCTCCGTCTTTTCCATTAGCCCCCTAGAAGACACATACAGTATTCATCAGTTTATTTACTGGTATGTTTGTACTGATTAAGTATTGATGTATGTTATATTTAGTATTAGGTATAAAATATATCATATTAATAGTGAAAACAACTTGCCCTTTGACCTGGAGGCCCTGGGCTGCCAGCCTCTCCGATTTTTCCAGCATCACCCTAAAAATCAACAGGAACAAAACCACAGAAGTCGTCATCTGTCGTGTTTCCATATAGCTTATAAAGAACTTTCATTCTGTGGTCTTTTTGTTTCTGTAATTATGCTTTTTTTATATTTTTAAGTCAGTATTTTCAACTTCAGAATCAGAATCCTGTCAAATACTGAACTCCTTGATTCTGCTTTTTTACAGTTTTATGCAACTAAGCAAAACAGAAGCCCACTCTTTTTGCAAACCATTCAAAATATCTGATGACATTTTAAAGTGGTATATGTAGTAAAGTAAGAGTCACACTGACAGCAAAGCCTTTTGGTCCTGGCAGGCCCATCGGCCCAGCTGCACCTCGGTTTCCAGTAGAACCAGCTGAACCTTGTTTGCCATCATCTCCAGCTGAACCCTGGAAAGACCAGAAGAAATATTAATGTCCATGATGATACCATACACACTGTACTCTGTTGTTAGTCATTCTGGTAAGTAGTGAAACTGTCACGAGCAATGACAATATAAATGTCTGCCTACCATTGGTCCTTGTTTTCCTTCTTCTCCCTGGGCACCAATAAGTCCTGTCAGACCCTGAAATAAGACACAAAATGAGATCTCAGACAAGTGTTTTACAAATATTGTAGAGTAATCTTGGCAGGAAACAGTATTTATGATTTTACCATTTCATGTTAGGTAGATTTTTTTGTGATTCAAGATCCGTTTTGTCAGATTTCTTGAATGATTTCAGTGAAACTTCAAAGAAACAAATACTGAATGTTCTTACCCACCGAAATTCACCTAGTTAAGAGGGAGATGATAAAAAATGTCTTGGAATGTGCTGACACACCCTGAAGTACACAACAGTCTATCTAAACTCACAGGAAGTTCATTGTTATTTAACAACACAGCAAAAAAAAAACCTACTTTAAGACAATAAATGGCGACATTAGATATGTAGCTTTACCCGCGCTCCTGTTAAACCAGGCTCTCCATTGCGTCCTGGATCGCCAGGTAAACCTTTGGCGCCAAGAGACCCTGGCAGTCCTCTTTCACCCTGAGCTCCCTGTTCAAAAACAAAGAAATAAATGTGCTCATTGTTTGCGATCAGAAAAGTCTAGAATAATCATATTTAACAACTGTAGTTAAATTCTGACATTATATGTATTTTAATGTGAAGACAACTCACCTTCTGGCCTGGTAAACCATCTGCACCTGGGAAACCTCTATTTCCAGAAGCTCCCTAGAACAAATGAAGGATTCATCTTTAAAAATTCTGAAAGTCTGCTGTTTCTTGATTGATTTCCTGAAGACTAGATCATGAAACTCACTCACTGCTTAAAATGTCATTAAAATAGTTTTTTAAGATGAAGTAAAAGTTGACTCACAATCTCTCCTGGTGGTCCTGGAGGCCCGATGGATCCAGCATCACCTCGGGGTCCACGTTTTCCGTCCTCTCCCATTGGGCCCAGTGGACCTGGAGCACCATGGTCACCCTAACATGATCCATAAATTAATAATCAGTAAAGTAACTGACACGTAACACCAAAATGATATTAAATTATTTCCAAGTGTAAAGTTTTTTTCTTTGCTTGGCTTACTCTTTCTCCCTTAAATCCAGCTTCTCCTTTGAATCCAGGCACTCCACCATCACCCTGCAGAGAGAATCAGAGAAGCTGAAGATCAAAACATTAAAGCTCCCTCAGTATTAGACCACAAGAAGTTTCAAACATCACTCACACTTCGGTTATTCAGTAACAAAAATTAGATGAAATGAGAGCTCGTACCACTTGGCCTTTCGGTCCTGGTGCTCCTGTGGTTCCCTGGGGACCGGGTGGACCAGGTGGGCCCAACATCCCTGCTGGACCCTGGATGCCTGCGATACCCTGGAGAAGGGGCAGGAGAAGAGGCAGTTACAGATTTAATAAAAGCATTGATTAATTCATTTACTGAAAAATAGAAGGTCATTTAGTTACCCTAAATGTTTACAACTTCAGCAGTTACACTTACGGTTTGGCCACGGGCTCCTGGAGCTCCATCAGTCCCTGCAGCACCCTGTTCAAAAACAAAATATTAACCAATAATTAATAATGCTAATCCGAAGCCTACAACGGTGGAATCTGCTCATGTTCTCAGTTTTATAAGAAATACCGACAAATGACAGGTTGATGAAATCTCAACACACCTGCTGTCCTGATGGTCCAGGTGGTCCTACATGACCCGCATCCCCCCTGGTTCCCTGCGGTCCTGGACTTCCTCTGACCCCTGTTGGTCCTGCTTCACCCTGCATAAGAGAGCACATTCAGGAAAATCAAGGACTTTTAAAACATTTTTATGGACTTCTATTGAAATGTATGAACTCAAATGTTGACATGGTCTAGGGTGATACTGATAAAACAAAGCCTCAACAACAGTCTTGTTGTATATGTTGTATATGTTGTGGAATGTAATGAACTCTTTGGCCTCTAAATAATTTATAGAGTTAAAGTTCATCATTAAGTTATAAGTTTTGGCATTATACTGTCTCAAATGAATAATAAATGTGTATTAAATAACGGTGACAGTATTGAATTGACTGACCAGCTCTGCCAACATCTCAAATTTACTACATCAATTATCTCAATAATCTCCAACATTTTAAGGTAAACTTCCACAAAATTTAAAATCAAAGATTTTACAGTAAGCTGCATAAGATGAAACTGGATTGTTTTCAGTCATTCTCACCTTCATGCCTGGGCTACCGGGAAAACCTGGCACTCCGGTGATTCCCATTGGACCCTGTAGATGAAAGACATTTTGTAAAAAATTGTTACGTCCACAATCTTTTGGAGTCCAAAAACCAGCGAAGTATTAAAGTTGAGCCAGTACACTGACAGATATATTATTGGTGTTTCACAATTTTAGATTACTTTGATTCTTCACTAATAGCTAAACGTTGGGCCCAAATTTGTTGAGAAATACATTTATGAAGGTTCTTGCAGAGAAAGAGCCAATAAACTTATGTCCTAAACTGTACATTAACTACATGAAGTCCTTACCAGAGGACCTGGTTTGCCAACATGTCCTGATGCACCGCGTTTTCCCTAAAGGAGAAAGAAAACATCTCAATCCTTGAACGTCATTTTATATTTTTGCACATTTTTACAACAAATGAAGATTGTTTTGTTTTTCTTACCACAGGACCAGTTGATCCGGCTCTGCCTCTCTCTCCCTGCATGCCCGCTGGACCCTGAAACAGAAGACTCGCTCAGTATCTACTTGAAACACATGACTGTATAAAATCTTCTGGTGCAGTTTATTTTATGTGTTACCTACCAGTGGGCCTGGAGCACCCATTGAACCCGGAGTACCAGATTTACCCTGAAACACACAAAGACAATGCAGGTTTGAAATGTGTATTTTTCTTTTATAAAAACAAACACTGAATAAAGACTAATGCTAATTTGGAGAATTTCAATAAATCTAACAGTAAAGGATATATTGCAAACCATTTGTGCAGCAAAGAGCGTCTTTAAAGGTGTTTTTACGAGCCAAAACAATGGTACATGGTACCATTTTTAATTTTCACATAGAACCCTTTTAATTTACTGTGTAAGTGGAGTTATACCCATCCTAATATATTAATAAAATGAAAAACAACCCACTTTGAGAACCACAAGATCAGATGACAAATTCATACCTTGGTTCCGACCGCTCCAGATTCACCTCTTGGCCCGATAAGACCAGCATGTCCCTGTTGGAGAAATTCCAAAACAATTTAATTCTTGATGTTTCCTGAAGTGAAGAATAATCAGGAAAAGTGAGGACTCACTGTGGAATACCACGATTTTTGATTGGGATGCATGCATTGACTCACCTTATGACCTTTCAGGCCTGGCTGACCTGGAAGTCCTGGAAATCCTCTCGCACCCTGCATGTAAACAAATAATCACATCTGCATAAATTCTCCGCTTAGACTGTTTCTTTTTGTGTTTCACTGCTCTATACTTGGATCAAGCTGTTGAATGTGTAGATTCCCGTCACTGTGTCCACTAGGTGTCAGTCTCAACAATGGCTTTGTGTTGTTCAGAATAAAGTAAAGTTCACACTGAGATCTTAAAGTTATAATCTATGTTATAACTGAAAGGTTTGTGGCTGAGGAAGCGGGTGTACAAATCATTATCAGTGTTGATTGTTAATATTACAGTTGAAGTGTAAACAGAATTAAGTGCTTTCTCATCATCTCTTCATCAAGGCTTGCTTGCATTGTTTAGTTATTATTAATATTATAATATCATTTATAATTTTAATGTGATTGCTGGAATTACCGTAGATCCTGGAAATCCTGGTTCTCCTGGAGCACCTGCAGGTCCAGATTCTCCCTGGGCAGGAAAAAAAAGACCATTACTGAAAACTGATATTATTATATATATCAATATTACTGATAACATTAAAAGTTAGGGTTAGGGTTAACCCAAATTAATGATTACAGATAGAGAACAAATATCTCAATACCGTATGTAGGTAAAGATAAGTACCTTAAGTAAATATTCTTCCATTACTTTTGCTATTTATATTCCATCACAATAGAAATAAATGAATGGCAAAAATGGCAAGAAAAGAAAAGTCCCAGGATAATAACAGATTATTTTGGATTTCTAAGAGACTGCACGTATATTGACTCACATCAGTACCAGGTTTTCCTGGCGGCCCATCTGGTCCTCGATGACCTGGCTCACCCTGTAAGAAAACACATAAAAATGTCACACAGTTAAGTTTAAATGTAAAATAGAGTTTGATCGGCTCCTCCATATTAACACTTTGTGTGACATCAAGTCTGAAATGAAGAAGTAGAAATGTTCCTACCATCGGTCCTGGATCTCCAGCCTCTCCTGGAATTCCCTGACCACCAGTTGGTCCCTGAAAAGAAAAAACAGAGTGTCATTTAATTGCTGCTAATTATGTCACTTTCTGCTGCAGCACTACATTAAGTCCTATGATAACAGACAAAAATAAAATCAGACTTTTAGGTCTTTGCTTGGAATCTAAAACTTACTGGATGTCCTGGGGACCCTGGAGGACCTCGTGGTCCTGGCTCACCCTGAAATAGCAGCATTTCTCATTTTAGCATAACTTACTAACTTTACGTATCTGTTAAATATATAGTATCCAAATTTGTTTTGCAGCACTCACCCTTGTTCCCGATACCATCCCAGCCAAACTAGACTTCTCATTGAAACCTGAGGCCATCTGTGACACTAGGTTGCCCTGAGATCATTTAAAATAGCAAAGAAATGTTCATACCATATTTATCTTGCAGTGATAAGTCATAACAGCTAATTGCGCCTCCAAAAAACTCACCCCGGGGTGGGCTGGATGGCCTGGGGGTCCTGCCTCTCCTGGATTTCCTGGCACTCCAGGTTCTCCATCAAATCCTGGAGGCCCTGGAAAGCCCTGCAGGGTTTATGGTGGAATGTGATTAATGAGAAGCATCATGTTGTTCTTCAAGTACTAATTTACCGACTCCTCTGAGATCATCAGCTTTGGCAGCCACATTGGCAATATTCCACTTTTTAAGTCATTGAACAATAATGTGTGCAGATAATTAACATACTGATAAATCTATATGGTATAAATCTTTTGTGTAAACCCACACTAACATGACCTTGTTCTGCTGAGTTGTATTGTAGTTTTTTGTGGTTCTCATTTTCTGATGAATGGAGCATCTAAGTGCTTTTGGACAGTCAGCTTTGATTCATTCAAACTTACCTTTCTGCCTTTAAAACCTCTTTGTCCGGTGTGTCCTTGAGCTCCTGGTGGACCCTGAACCATAAACACAAGAATAAGAAACAAATACTTTATACAGGAGATTTGCTGTATAAAACCATTAAACGAACTGTCTTCACTCATGATAAACTAAAAACATTAAAAAATATTCCCATAAATCTTTGCACAGAATATTACCTCTATACACTGGCAAATAATACTGGCCAATATTACAGTTATTATTAGATATAGTTATCTTAAGGGTGTTTTTCAATCATAAATACCACCACAACACTTTACTGCCCTGAAAATAGTGCATAGGTTATTATGAGGCAGCTCAAAAGCTTCCACCTAATGCATTCTAATGAATTTCTTTTACTGTATATATGAGATGTTATCCAGTGTTACATGTTGCCATATGCATGAGTAAACTCAAACACAAGAAAGAAAGAAAAAGCTGTAAAAACCCACCGCAGGTCCTGGAGGTCCAGGGAGCCCCACAACCTGAGAGAAAAAACACAGACGAAAGACTCTGTAGATGAAACACACTGAAGGAGATATCATTTTTGAAAATTACTCACACTGTTTATTTTATGATATACTTACATATGGGATATCACCTGGTTCACCTTTCTCTCCCTGTAAGGGAAACGTTAAAAACTTGATTTAATTTAAAGAACAACACTGTTTTTTTTATTATTATTATTATTATTATTATTATCATTTGATTGAAAAACTAATCTAAGTGAGAATTAATGGCGGCATACCTTGAAGCCCATAATTTCTGAAGACAACAGAAAAAAAGAGAAAAAAGAGTTAATACATTACATTTATACTTGAACTTCCTGAGTCTAATACACTGTTAAATTCTCCCGATCCTTAATGGTTTGTCATTTTGTACTGCTATTGAACTCTATGATTAAATTGACAATTATAGACCACAAGAGTGACTTAACACCCACTGAAAATCTTGTTTTTATTCTCTTTAAATGGGCCAGTGATGTAACAGTGTATACCAAGGTGTCAGTGCACAGTGACAACACTGTTGGGTGTGATTACAGGTGCAACATGCATGAAACGTTCAACCAAAGAGTAACAAAACATTGCTTTTCAGTCTCGTGACTCATTAAGCACTACACAGTAAAGTGCAATGAAACTAAGCCGATAAGTTAAGTAAGCTATAAAGTCCTGATTAAGGTAAATTCATCTCACCTATCATCCTGCTGGCACTGGCAAAGCTGTCGCACACGGGGCAGCACTCTCCTTCAGGTGTGACGACCTTCTCGCAGTTTGACAGTAATTCACACTGCACTTCATCACAGATGGCGACGCCGTTGTCACAGACGCACATGCTACAAGGCTCTGGTTTCCAGATATCGTTGTGCTGGTAGACCTCCCCGTCGACCGTGCAGCTTTCCCCTGTCTTTTCGGCTGCTGCTGCAGTGGAAGAGAGAAACAGGTGGGAGATTTTAAAAAATAGCACATACTAATCTATCAGTGATACCACATGATGGACACAGCGTCTACCTGCTGTGGGATCAGCGTTGGGAGTTGGTGCTGCAGCTCGGGTCAAGCACACGGGGCAGCACTCGCCCTCTGGGGTCACAATTTGCTGACAGTCACCGAGGTCCTCGCAAATCACCTTCTCACAAACAGCGGTCCCCATGTCGCACACACAGATGCGACATGGCTCCGGGTTCCACATGTCATTGTTGTCGTAGACTTTCCCATTTTCTGTGCAGGTATCTTGTTGAAACAGAGATGGAGAGAAAGTCAGCGAGTGTCCAGGGTGGTTTTGAACCTCATAGTGCGAGAATCATGTGATCTGAAAGCCAGCATTTGCCATTTTTCAAAACTTTTGAAAAGTTAAAGTTGAACATCTTGCGCTTCTACACTTTCTTGCCAGAAGTTATGAAAAGATTGATGCCATGTCTGCATACTAAACATTAATTTAGATGCTGGTGTTCTTTGTTATTGTTGGACAGAGCCAGGCTAGCTGTTTCCCTCCGTTTCCAGTCTTTGTGGTAAACTAATCTAACTCGCTGCTGTTGTTTCATATTTAGCATACAGACATTAGCTCGGTGTCAATCTTCTCATTAATCTCAGCAAAAACATGTGTAAGCGCATATCCTTTTTCTTCAAACACTAAATCTTACAGTACACTCTAACATGCTAAACTTTCATGCCCAAAGTAGTCCTTGTTTTAAAGCACCTATGTGTAGCATTTTTGTGTTTATACCTTCCTTCAAATTGTTCTGATAGGAGTTTCAGTTTACCAAAATATGGGGCAATCCAGGTACTGCCCACACATTTTAAATCCTAGACATAGGAGCTTTAAACATTGCATCTTTTGGAAGAAAGAGACTTTACATTTAAAATGTCATTTGAATCCTTTTAGCTGTAAAATAGTGCTGAAATTGAAAGCAACTCACACTGAGCACATAGACCAGTAAATGTGGCGGTCACTATCATCAAAAGTGCATACAAAATGTGATGCAACAACACAACACTGAACATGGCAAAGGAGTTTCCCAGAGGAATACACCTTATTTGGTAAAAAAGAAACTTGCTCAACTTCCTTTTGTGTGGCAGTAAAATTGGTAGCAGCTCAACCTGTTGGTTATTTTCATGTTATGCTCATTTTCATGTCATGCTCATTATCAAATATGTTCTTTAAGATCATTAACAGGTACAATTGCTACCAATGTTTTTGCTGCAAAAAAGATGGTTGAGAAGCTTATTTTTCAAAAAGTTAATGTATTCCTTTTGCAAACTGACAATGCAGTCAAAGGGAAACTATGACCACCATTATGTAGACTTTAAAATAATATTTCAAGGTTGTGTGCAAAAGATGGAGCCTGAGGAGGAGAGCTTCAGGCTGGGATAGATGACAGAGAGCACCAGCAGTCAGTCCTGACACAGGTGGGAAGTTTGCGCGACTGCTGAAGTTGAGCAACATCAACGCTGCAAGGAAATGACCAGGATGCAGACGAATGCGCGGGTTACGTTTTGGTTTACCAGCTTCTGCAGCCGAGCACACGGGGCAGCACTCGCCCTCTGGGATCTCGGTGGTCTTGCAGTCGCCTACATCCTCACACACCACGTCGTCACAAACCACCGTCCCCATGTCACATATACAGGTTCGACATGGCTCTGGGTTCCATATCTGATTGACGGAGTAGGTTTTTCCATCCTCTGTGCAGGAATCTTTATGAAAAAGAACAGCAGCTGACGTCAGTCGTCCTTTGTTGGCTGGTGGTTGGTGTAACACTTCATTGTGGGCTTGACCACCAGCTGTTTGTAGGTTATCAGTTTCAGCTTCAGCTTCGCGATACCACAAATACATACAAGTGTGCAGTCACAGTTGTGTATTAGAATTACAGAATTCTAATACACAGAATTAGCTCCCTGTTTCCTTTACATGAACCTCTTTTTGTCCACCAAGAGTCCATGATTGATTTATTGATTTTTAGCCAATGTGTTAAGGTCCATAACTTTGTAAACTGAACTATCTCAACAACTACTGGACAAATCGCCATTAAATCTGAGTATATATACTGGCCTTGGAGACACCCAAAGTTTGGACTAATCCAGCAGATCATCTAGAAATCTACATATTTTTAATCAAATTTGGCACAGTTATCATTCTTGGGTGGCTGTTTTTTGATTGATAGAGTGGTTGATTCTTTAGGTTTTCTTTTTGAATTTCCAATAACTTGTCTCCCAAGAGTACCCTTCTTTCTTTTTCCTTCCCCTTCTGGCACAAGCCAAAGCCAACCCATCACATGACCCAATTTTAGTAAATGACAGAGTCAGAGTTGCATGCATTGCTCATCTAAGCCTGTTCTGACCTCATACACATTGCTAACTTTGCTTGAGTACGTAAATAATGAATGAAGTATCAGATCACAGGTTTTAATGTAAGATATGGCATCTTTGGGAGTCTCTTTACTTTCTTTCTTTTTTTTATAATGTCAAGATGATCATTTCACGGCTCTATAATCCCACATTAGTGCATTGTACCGACTAAAAGTAGTAAGGTAGTAGTCATTTTACAAGTCTGTGGATATTAAGTTCATGATTTCAGTGGAATAAAGTTAAAATATGTGCAAAATATAGCAAACACTCACATCATTGTTAGCATTCTTGTTATGACAAGACCACAGCAGATACAAATAAATGTGAGAGATGACAAGACAGAAAAAAAAAACGGAATGAAACCCAAAAATGGTGAAGAAATGGATGGACCTTTGTCTCTTCTATTTTTAAACCACATAAAAATCCACATAAACAGACTCCATGTGGATATTTATGGAACACACAGACCCACATTTAAATCTGCTCTGCCAAATATCAGGTTCAAAATGGTACTTAAATATTTATTACCAGTTTTATTGTCCGTGCTAGGAGGGGTGTGGTGCTGCGGTCGAGCACACGGGGCAGCACTTGCCCTCTGGGATCTCGGTGGTCCTGCAGTCACCTACATCCCCACACACCTCGTCCTCACAAACCACCGTCCCCATGTCACATATACACACTCGACATGGCTCTGGGCTCCATATCTGATTGTTGGAGTAGATTTTTCCATTTTCTGTGCAGGTATCTTCATGAAACAGAACAGCAACCGACATCAGTATTGCGGTTGACTCCCTTTTCCCTTTTGTGAAGTCTGTACATCATTATGGAGTTTTCACTCATTGAAACCTATAGCTAGTTTCACACATATGCAAATGCCCTTATTATATATTGTACAAAAACGCTCATGGACAATAAAAAAAATACTTCAGTGCATTTTGATAGTATTTGATCATACTTCTCAGGAGCTTCCGATTAATGAATTTAACTTTTCTAACCTGTCACAGAATAAGGACTCAGCTACTTTAAAGCTTTTGTCAATCCCTATAATGTTGAAAAATCATGCATAGATCTCCTATGCTCTTCTCTTTCCCCCATACTATACAGAAAGTCTAGTCACAGTGTTAGATGGTCTATTTTAGCTCAGACATCGTCAAATCCAGACTTCTCCAGATGTTTAAACCAAGAGAAAACTATCATGATTCTTGTGGGCTGTAATTGCTTAAAAGACTGTAAACACAATAGGGGGGAACTGGTTTCCTCGGCTTGAATTGTGGAGCGTGCGGTGAGGCCAAACAGCAAAAGTTACACGTGAACCACAGAAGACTGACAGTCTGGTACTCATGAGTCAACAGTTGACCAGTGGCACCTTGACTTGGCCTCAGCTGGACCACATGGCAAAAGTTAGCCTACATGTGGGCTTGATGATTACAACACCCACTGTTTCCATCTGCAGCCTTCCTGTTTAAAGACATGCACTTCACTTTTATATACTTATAGGCAGAGCTCTCTGGAAGAAAATGGGATCTTTTTAGTTCAGGTAAACCTCAAAAGACAAAGCTCAAGAATCAAGTTTTTCAGTGCAACCATAACCTAGCTGTTGTAGAGGAATTAAACAACGCACATTAAGCTTTGTGCAATGATTTTACTTTAACATCATGGAAAAATTAAAGAAGCTGGCTTTGAATTCTCACCTTCTGCAAACTTTATCCAGTCAGAACATGTGATTATTTGGCTTTTCTGCAGTATTTAAATTACATTAACTACAGATATTATTTCTGCCTGCAGAGGAACATAACCTGAAATTACCTTAAAGGCAGTGCACAGCCACACAGGTGTTTTCACTTATTCTGGCTAATTAGGTTGAAGTTGCATGAAGGTAAACTTCACTAAACTTTACTAAAGACTGTCCGGCACGGTGCCAGTTTGAGTCAGTCAGGCTTGGTTTCAACTTTATTTCGGTTTTAGCACCCAAAACACCCCATTTGTCATTCATCATCAATCATAAACAATACAAACTAATAAAGCTCAAAGCTGAAAAGATTAAAGTTTACCACCACGTGTATATATGGAGGATGTATATAGTGTACTCATGTTTATAGTGTTTTTATGTAATTTTTATCTTCTATTTTTTGTGCTTATTCTCAAATTTGCTGGTCTATCTTGAGCTGCTTAACAAGAGAATTTCCCTGTGGTGGGATTAATAAAGTTTTATCTTATCTTATCTTATCTTCTTCACTGCCCCTGCTGTTTCAATTTCTCTGCCTTTAACGCAGATAAGTTAACCAGCTATCTTTAACTCAGGCTTTTCAGTGTCATATTAAATGATATGATAAATGTAATGATTTCCATGATTATAAATACAACATCTTGATGACCTCATCAGCCACAATTATCAATACCAGCCCTTATTTATACACTAAGCCTTGATAGTGTTTCTACAGCTTCTTATACTACTCTAATTATGTGATCATATTGTTCATATTTCATCTTATTGAAATGTGGGGTTCTCTAAAGTCCTACAGTCAGACAAAAACCCCATAACGATGTGCTCCACCAGCTGAGAGGAAACTGAAGGTGTTGAGTTTGACCAGTGTTCCCTGTAGGCGGGAATGAAGGACAGCAGCAGTCATTTCCATTTACCTGCTTCAGTGTCTGCACCGTGAGTCTGCGCTGTAGTCGAGCAAACGGGGCAACACCGGCCCTCGGGAGTCACCGCCGCTCGGCAGTCACTCAGCTCCTCACACACCTCGTCCTCACACACTACAGTCCCCCCGTCACACACACAGATTCGACATGACTCTGGGCTCCATATCTGATTGTTGGAGTAGACCTTTCTGTTCGCTGCACAGCCGTCTGAGTCAAGCAGAGCAGCGGTGAGCATGTAAAGGATAAATTTACACCTCGTGAATGTACCCCAAAGGTCACGAGACATTTTCTGTGTTCAGGTGACAAAGTCAAATTATTAAAGGGCTCATTCAGTATTCTTTAAATAACACCACAGCAGATGGATGTTGGCAAAGCTGAAGGCGTAAACAAACTAAATGTAGTCTTTTGGTTTGATTTATGAACCTAAAAACTCTTTGGTATAACATATGAAAATTAAAACATGAAAAACAAGTCATATAAAACATATTAATCTTAAGAACAAAATGGCATCACTACAAACTAAGCCAAAAATAGCACACACACCTGACTACTACGTTAAGGTAATGTAACTGTTCTTTCCACTTTTGGCCACTAGGTTGCACCCATGACTAAGCAATACAACGCAGATCAGCTGACCTTCATACATGAACTGACTCAGTCATGTTGCAGATAGAGGGCGTTTACAGTCAATCAGAAAAACTCCCGGTGATGCCGAGATCTATGAGAGCTATAATTATCTCCATGTCAGACCTAAGAGGCCAAAATCTTGACGTGATCAGGGACCATTAAAGTAAAAGAGTAAATAGCACATCGAAGAATATGTACGTGTAATTACGTTATTTGGGTGCTATTATCACATATCTATATATAAATATAATACTGGTTATGATTGCCATTGTACTTATGTGTAAGGACAATTTGAATATTTCACACACTGTTTTTTATGGGTATATAGGTATATAGGTGTTTTAATTTATAATAGTGAACAAGCTCACCATCTGATTTGTCTGGAGTCTTACTCTTGGAAAGTATATATAAGAATTGTAGTGGAGTAGACATATACAGTAGCTTAAAATGAAAAGTCCTTGGTTGAATTTGAGCTAGACCTCATTATTCCTATATACAGTTCAAAAAGAAAGTATTGTTTTCACTGTGATTATCCTCAAATACCTTAAAGACATGGAATTAAAAAGGCATAAATTACATGAAGAATAAAGTTAAAGGGGAAATTCCACTGACTCCACACACTCAGAGTCAATTTCCTGAAGATCTACTCAAGCTATGAATAATACACTTTTATAATGTTGTATGTGGCCCTGGAGGCTGAAAATAACTCAAGAGCTCTCATCGGGGTTGGAGAGAATATTTTTTTAAAAAGCCTTTGTTAAACTTGATACAGGGTTTGAAAGATGTTCAGTTAAGAGGCGTTTAACCTGTAATAAGGAATGAAAGTCAGGCTACTTCACCCCCTGCTGCTTCAATTTGACAATTATTTTTTATCTTTCAGTCAGAAATCACAAAATGTTATGTATTTTATCTGATTTTATAAGAACAACCAGAGTCACACACCACAGTGTTTCAAAGGTTCATTTGCAAAAACAAATATCTCTGTTTTTATGAATTTCTCTTCCTAAATCAGGTGTTTTTTAATCAGACTAGTGTTTAAGAATGGTGCTTTTCTTTTTTTGCCAATTAACTCTTCATTTATCATCTAATGTAATGTCATTTGTCCTCAGATGGGCCTTTAAAATGTACAACTACATACAAAACAGAACAAAATTCAAATTTTAATGCAATAATTTTATCATAACTCATGAAGAGAAGCAGCAGATCAGTCAAAACTGCATGACTGATCCCCCCTAAATCGTCATAGTGCCCCTTTAAAATCAAAAAGTCACTTGAAAAATCAGTTTCAGTCCTATTCAGGAAATCATGTTTTTTAGTGAAGTTTGTGCACTGATAAAATAACATATGAAGTGCTATTGATATGTATATTTATAACATTTTGATTGTTGCTAAAATTAGGGCAAAAATCTACCAGAATAAGCAGAGTAAGTAAATCTGCCCTCAGGGGAAGACTGACAGCAAAAATGCGAGATCCACATCACACTCTGAGAATTAGATGTCTGACACTTTCAGGCAAATTGCCACCGAGCTGCACTTGAGCAAGGCACTTCAATCGGCCCGTCAGACGAGACTGTGGTTGGAGCTTGACGGCTCCTGGCTGCAAATGTCTCTATAAATGTGTCTGTATGCGAGCATGTAATCATCTCTGCACCAGCAATGTCTCCAAATGTAGACATAAAACAAGACGAGACTTAGAGTTTCCAGGTTGCATCTACATGTCATTAAAACAAGAGTTATATCTGACTGTGCCTGTGGAATCCTATAATTTATGTCAAGTATATCAAGACAAAACAGGAAAAAGTGAACATTTTTTCAGTCACCATCTGTGTCATATAATGTCATTTAGTTTAAGACACATGATTTTTTTCTATTTTCTGTAGCTTTAATATACTGACACTCATATCAACATAATCTGCTAAACACAGGGACAAAAAAAAAGTTCTTTATAAGCACAAATATTTTCTTGCTTCAAGAAAAATAAGGTTTTATATGTTAAATGAAGTGATGACTGAGTTTTGTTGTTTTGTTTGGCACTCTATACTCTGCTGGCCAAGAATCAAAATCCTGAACCATCTTCTTCTGTCTGTCAGTCTTTTTAAAAAGTACAAGACAAGTACAAAACTAAAAAGAAGGGGGGGAAAAAAGCAAAAATGGCCACCTGCTACGAGCGCTGCGAGCATATTTTAATCCAAGCAGTTTAGTGAAGTCCTAAGTACTAATTATGTGGTGGAACCTCTCCCCGCGAGAGAGGCGGCTTCTCAAAAGCAGGAGTTATTTCAGGGGAAACCACAGTGGCTGTATTATACGTTGGGCTTGGGTCGAACTCGTGGTTTGCCTTTATTTGGGAGAGCAGCGCGGTGCCACACCCGGACAACCCTCCTGCTACGAAAACCTGCTTCACTCTGAGGAGCAGCTTGCAGACTGCAACGTGCATGAAACAGCAACTAAAAAAACAGAAAATGGACTTTTATTCTGCAGGTTGTTTATGATATTATGAGCAGCATTTGTTGGTTGCTTTGTTTTTGGATTATTCTGAAAACAATGCATTTATTTTGCTGAGCTTTGCAGATAAAATTGATTTTTGTATTCTAAAGCTTTGCAGAGTGTGCAAAAAAGTAATAACCTACATATAACCTACAGCCTCCCACGATCAAAAACTGATTATACCTCATCTTAACGGCATGGGGTCAATTATCATGACTAAGAGAGAGCTTCTTTTCAAGTGGAAACTGTCCGGGCAGCTCTCTGACCTTGAGGTTTGCAGACGCCTAAGCCTCCCTACCTCTGGTTTCTTATTAAACAATTCTCCGCCCACGTAAACATTACCTAAAAGGTCAGTGGTTCAGTGGTACTTTCACCTCCTCAGGCTTTAATATTTCAAATGAAGGTATTCAAGAGGGTATATGCATTCATTCAGACGTCACATTCGTTATACTCTGCAGTAATTTCATAAATAACAGCCCAATAAATCCAATACTGAGGCAAGATTTGTATATATTTTGCATTAAAACCAGTGAAAACAATTCGGTGGAGAGAGCTACAAATAAACTGAAGCCTGCTGGTGTCAGTTCCTCCCATTTTCACTCCATTTTTCCCACTCAGACAAACACTTTCACATATACCAAGTGTCCGGTCTTAACAAGCTGACGGCCAGTATCGTAACTCTCCACACTTTGCTTCATGAGTTCTCGCAGATGTACGTCACACTTACAATTAAACTGTGGTAATTCCCTTCATTATGGCAGCATCTGGTTAGCTTAGCTTAGCAATAAAGACTGGAAACAAGGGGAAACAGCTAGCCATGATGGTAAAGACTCATTAAGCCCCAGGATTTTCAAGATTTGATGGTTTAACAATAATGTGCGCCGATGGTGTTGTTACCCTCAGACAGAGGGTTAGGCTAGCTGTTTCCCTCTATTTCCAGTCTTTATGCTAAGCTAAGCTAACCGGGTACTGTACAGACATGAGAGTGGTATTCACTTCATTTTATGTAAATCTTTGTAGAGAAAAAGAGCCAAAATGAGTGTAGGAGCTAACGTGGTAGTAGTAAATATTTTAAAGTATGGTGAAATATGATCGTAAAGGGGGCCATGGTGGCTGGAAGAGCCTTTAAATATCCATCAAATCATCGTCCGTCAACCTCTCAGGTCAACTTTAATTCATCCTAAAGCACAAAAAACAAAAGATATGACTTCTCGTAGCAGTATTAGACCAAAACAGTGTTGTGTATTACTGTTGTGTGTTATCTTGACTCATTTTTCAGCTTTTTATTGCTAGAATCATACACTCATCCTCAGTTTTTAGCCTGCGGTGACACACCTGCCCATCTACAGCTGCTTTAATAAGCATTACGCCTATGAAAGGTCACAGATTTGATCCCAGAAACAGCCACTGCACATGTCACGACCTACAAGTCTTTCTTTCTTCTTTTGCAGCTTCACTGGAGGTGAACTTGGATGGGAGCGAGCGAGGCATATTTCATATCCAGCATCCTCTCACTCTGGGTGTGTCTTGTCTGCCTCTGGCCCGAAGTCTGACCAAAATTAGTGGCCTGCTTTTGTCCATCCCATCCACGGGGCCACATCATTATAGCCGTGGCACTCAGAACCCCGTCATTCAGCGCCAACCTCGCACTGAAATAGCCCAGCGAGTGCTGCGCATGCTTTAGTTTGAACCTCAGCCTGCAAGAGGGGGAAGATATTTTTGACCCAGGATCACATCCACTGGGACGTTTTACTTTAGTTTGGCCACATTGTCTTCATTTGGAGATTTCGCCTCAGCAATGCGAGGCCAGCTCACCCTCAGTATCAGACACTGGTGTCACTTTTCTTCAGAGAAAGTGGAGCTTTATATCACTTTCTCCGTCTATAATTAATTCCTGAAAAGTTTGCAGCTTTCACCAGATATTTTAGGACGAGAGCACACTCTTAATCATCACTTAGAGGCACTTGTGAACAAGGAAATGGTGTCTCATTAAGGCATAATAAGCCTTTCTGGTCAAGGTTGTGGGTGTGATTTTAATCTTTAGTTCCCAAACCTCAAGGCCATTGTGGTCCGGTCGCAGGGAGGCAGAGCATCCCACTTTAACTCTAAAGCAGGAAATCTGCAAGACATGAGAAACTTCCCAAAAGCACTCCCTAAATGTTTTGAAAAAGACCATAAACTGAGAACATAATGGGAAAAGCAAACAGAACAATAAAAAGCACGGCACTTTCATGAAAAATACAGAGGGAAATGTTTTTGCAAGGCTCAGTTATCAAATCATGAATCATTACAATACAGCAGACCTTTTTGCCCCTGGAAGTTTTACATGAAACAAACTCTTAGGCGAGTTAGACCAAACTTTTCCAGTGATTTAAGAACTTGTAGTTTAAATATTAGCATGAGACAGATGTTTATTTCAGCTCAAAGGCCCACAGATGCAGAAGAACATCTCATTAACTTGGTATCATGAAGCCAAAAGCATTTTTATTTCCCTTTTGCGTTCCATTTTTTTGCGTAAACCTGTCAGCAACTGAAACATATCAAGCTTTAACGCGGAAAAGCAGAGGGAGCGGTCGTATCTGTGGTCGCTCACCTTTCTTGGTGTCTTCTTGGCAGGTCACGGCGATCACCTGAGCCAAGGTGAGGGCCAGGCAGACGGTAATCCTAGAGCGTAACGAGGGGCCCATGTCTGCATGCCAGACATGCAGCGTCCTCTCACACAGCCGCCGCGAGACAGATGAGGAAGTCGAGGTAGAGCCCAACCCTGAGCTACAGCATCCAGACTGAAAAAATCCAAATATCCCTGAGTGGAAGAGGCTCCTGGATGAGTGATTACTGCAAACTGAAACAAGCTCCCTCTTTACCCCCCTCCTTCTCTCACTCTCCACCTCCTCTTCTCCTCTCTCATCATTTTTTTTCTTGCTTTATTCCAAAGCCAGCCTCCTCCTCGGGCTCTTGCAATTGCCTTGAAAGATGTAGATAATTAAAGGCTGTGTCAAATTTGTCCACCCGGAGAGACTGATGAAAGGAGATGGGCTGGATGACGCTACTGAAATATGACTTTTGAGAGCTGGAGTGGAGCTTCTCTTTTCAGGATATTGTTTCATTTGCAAGCTTTAAGAACAAAAGCAGAATCCATATGTAGGATTTACAGTTTGCTGCCTTAACCTTTCACCTTGACTGCTTTGAGTTTTCAAAAATAATGTCTGCTGGAGTCAAGCAACTAAATTTTCATGTCTTGATGATTCAGTTGAGTTTTTTCTGCTAAGCCAAAAGTGCAAGAAACCCTCTTTTCCCCCTGTTTGTTTAAGTGAGATGCACACTGAATGACTGAGTTTTATTATCATGAACATTTATAACGGATGCTCACTAACATAAAGGATTTTAAAAGATTAAGGAATTTAAGAGGTAAAATAATATAATTAGATAAAATAACAAAATTTTCCAGCTCTCTCTTTAAATATCCTCTGCTCCAATCCTTTATGTCTTTTGGTGCAAAAGATAACTTCATCTGCCTCTTTTTTAAAGTTTGTCTATCGACTTTAATTGATGCTGCCTCAGACCACCCACCTGCCCAGCATCAAATGACAAACAGACAAAAGAGGCAACAAGCAAATGAAGTAGAACAGCTTGACGTAGCCTGATATTTCATTTAATAGGTGGTGGAGACCAAAACAGAGCAAAAAGAGATGTGAATATTGGGCTTACATTCTCCAGGTCACCTGAAACATGGGCCCAAACAGATGCTACTGATGCTTTGACTGCCTAATGTGCAAATAGACAACATTTGTCAACAACTTTATATGGTGATAATATGTGAAGGTGTTACAGCTTGTTGCGCTGCCCTCAAGTGGCCAAAAAAAATCATGTAACACAGGTTAAGAATGCGGTTATTAATTTTTTCTTTGAGAGTTTGAGCATACATTTAAGATTATTGCTGCCACATGTGATCTTTTAGCAGAGCAGAGAAAACTCAGGCACCTCATAATGTCTTGTCATTGTTCTTTCCTTTATCAGGATGCTGATAAATCCAAATATTTTCCTGTTTGTTTCATGCATTTAAAGGTTTGTTCACACTGTCATTGTAATTTCTACATCCTGGTTGTTTCTATGTTTTCTTTGCTTTGTGGTTTAGTAGACATTATAACATTATAATATATAGCAGGGTTATATCTGAAATATTGTGTTGAAAATAAACCTTCAGTTTATTTTTCTATCTACCTGAAATTCGACTTGCTGACCCAAATCCGTACACTCCCTCCAGCTTGATCGCTTTACAATGTGCATGTTACGTTCATCTGATGTGTTTTCCAGGGCAAAGCTCATGCCAAGTCGGTGCGTCAAGCTGACCGTCAGTCCCCGAGGTGATGTACCGGAGTTCGACAGCAGAACAAACAACATGACTTTTATGTCTTCGTCTCTGCAAGTGATTTGTTTCATTCGAATACTGTTTTCTATAGAAGTGATTTTATCTTGAATTGAGTTATCATAAAGTCGCATTTACATCAGTGGGTGAGGGGGGATTTCACTTGTTTCCTTTGCTGAACAACTTATGTCAGGAAGTGTTTCAGGTGCTTGGAGAACAGACTGATTTCCCATTAAAGAGCCAGAGGGCCACGAGGGAGAAAAACCGAAGCAGATAGAAAGGCAGATCCTCTGTCAGTGGGGCGCCCGGCCTCTGCAAATCCATAGTTTTTTTTAGTGCAATGTGATGGACTGCTGGTTAGAGAAGATATCTGTTAACCAAAGGTCACAGGTGTCACTCCCTGAAACAGCCCGTGTCTGTCTACTTCTTTCCTCCTGAGATACTGAACATGTAATTTGGGGCTATTTTAAAGCATCAGTACTTTGTCTGTCTGGGCTGTAGTGCTTGAAGCCTCCATAATGCCCCTGTTTCCTGGTTTTTACCTAAATTATCCATATGCAACGCTGCCTCCTGGTTAGTTCAAAGAGTTGACACATCAGAAAGCAGTCATATATTTTAGCATCTAGTATTTAGTATCTGATTGAATATGTGTGTAAATCATCCATAAATGATGCAACAAAGCTTTTCCCCGCCTGATAGTACATTAGCTGCTTTTGATAAGAAGAACTGTGAGAATCTGTGTCGATATCTGTCTCTCAACGTTTAGTCAAAAAGAGGTCTGAAAAGGTCAAAATCCAAAATGTTTACATGAAAGTCCAGCACTTGTTCCCTCCCCATAATCATCATCTTACCAGGTGATTCCAGGTGAAAGCTATAGTTACTACCTGATACCTTTGAGTAAACTTTGGTAAACCTGGTATAACGTGCAGTATGTGTTCCTGAAAAGAACAGGCAAGGCTGAGTGCAAATTGCCATGATGATTTTTTTCATCCTTAAATAATGCTTCTTTTGGCCAAGAAGTAAAAAATTACAGGGAGCGTGTGATGTATAGAAAACTAAGAAAGCTTCTTGCATGTGGCATTTCAAACTGTCCAACGTGCAAGCTATTTCTGGACGTATAGGCTAGACAGCAGCGTAAGTACAGCAGAGATCGGCCCATGATCGTGCATGCAGGACACACACACGGAAAGGAAGGTGGACATTATCCAAACTAAAAAAAGCTGCCATGAAAAAACATTAGATCTTACAAAAACCGCAGAGACATCCCTTTAAGGCATTTTAAAAAAGGTTTGTGGCCAAAGCAGATGTTTCATGTATTGCAGAGTCAAAAGGGAACATGTAGCTGGACAGGACATAGACTTTAATTCAAGCTTTAGTCAGCAGTTTGAGATAAAAAGTGTAAGACAACTCTACTATAATTTGCTTTTTTTTTCCACCACGTTTGTCACGTGACAGGAAGCCGCAGGCCTACAGTGACATATCAAGTTAACACACATGTCGTCCCATATTCCCTTACACACTACCTGCATTATTAAACATTTCACAGGTCTGAAAGAACACTCCCGAATGAGCTTCCCCATTGAAGAAGAGCGCTGTTCAGCAGCTCTGAGCTCCCCAAAACAAGAGGGACCCACCACTGTAGTCCTCTTTGGAGGTGGTTTCTGAGTGGAAGAAGGTGTCTTTTCACCCTTCTTCGATACTCATGCATCACTCAAAATGTTTGCCGCAGCCACCAAGAACTTTGTGAAGCAGGTGGGAGACACAGGGAGGTTGATCCCGGTCCCAAGCCTGAGCGAGGCCGACCGTTACCAGCCGCTCAGCCTGGTCACCAGGAAGAGGAAGAGGCATTTCTGGAAGAAGAACAAGTACGCCTCGACCCCCTTCTCGCTGAAGGACATCCTAGTGGGGGAGAAAGAGATCACAGCAGGTAATGAAACAAACGTCACAGTTATGAGGGTCAACTTGACTTTTTTTAACACACAATTATGCCTTTTTTCCCATTTTAAGTAGCTTCAAAGTTGAAAAACAGTATAATTTATATTCTGTATCAGTTTGTTCCAGCTCTATAATGATGATATATCATGTTTATACTGAGTGAAATATTAAAGACTTTATGAAATTCATGCAATGCCATTACATCAAATGGAAATATATCTGACATAGGTGGATCTTTGAAAATTTGCAGATCTCCACTAGAAATTGGTATAGTTCTGTGGATTTTAATAATGTTTAGATACCCTTTTATAACATGGATAATTCATACATGATTTATAATGACTGACAAGTGGGTCTTTGAGTTTAAGGGTAACAAACCCAAAAGGCCAGGGGTGACCAGCCATAGTGAATACGCTCTTATTCTTATTTTGTTCCCATTTTGCACTGTTGAGTTAAAGTAATCAATATAATCAATATATAATCAATAAAATGTCTCCTTTGAGTTATTTTATATAGTTTTTGTGTTCTTGGCCCACTACCAGGATAAATTAATGTTTAAGACTCATTTTACTGTGTAAAGCTCATTATTTACTTTATAAATTATACTTTTATAATTTTCTTAAAATATAAGATTTATAAGTAGTGTTTTGTTTTGTATTTGCAAGGCTTCACTTTGCAAAGTAGCTTGTAACTATAGCTGTCAAATACATTTACTGCCATAAAAAGTATAATGTTTTCTTCTAAAGTGTAATTACGTAGGACTTTAAAGCAGAAATGGAATAATTTGCATTATATAGTGAGTAGAATCCTTGAGTAAATGTATTAAGTTGAAACTGAATATTTCCATTTTTTATTTTTTCAAACAGGAGTGTCTTCTTATCAGCTCCTCAACTATGAGGACAAATCTGATGTCGCCCTCAACGGTCGATTAGGAAACCACCTCATCAACGACGTGGGGTTCAACATCAGCGGGTCAGACTCTGTGGCCGTCAAGGCCTCGTTCGGCATCGTCACCAAACACGAGCTGGAGGTGCCCACCTTACTGCGAGAGCTCAACTCCAGGTAACACTAAAGACTGCGCGGCAGTGTGCTCTCAACACCCGCTCAGTGTGCGACCTTATCTTCATCATAGCATCACTCAAGATTGATTAAAGTGGATAAAGTGTCATCTATGTAATGTTTTATTAACCACCAAGTTAAATGCTCCATTTTTTATTAATAATTCATCTTTTTAAAAAGGGAGATGTCAAAAGTCAACTGCTATTTTAGATTTGTTCTAAATATATTTTTCACAATCCAAATTTCACATCTTATTTCTTTAGATTCCTGTTTTTTTGTTCCAAGATAAGAGCTATAATATGATACCTGACCTCTGACCTCCTTGTGACTGAGGCAATGTGAGAAGAGGGTTTCCCCGTAAGGATGAATAAATGATCGTGTTATTCTACACTGGCACACATACAGGAACTACATACAGCTGCACAATACAAGACAGTGAATACATTTTGTCTTGTTTGATGTTAACAATTGTCAAACTTAAACGTCTTTTGTTTGTGTTGGAAATATTGTTCCCCCCTGTTTGCAGTTTTTCCAGCTCTACCCTGGTCCATTATATTCCATTTGTATCAATGCCAAAATGGCTCTCAGTATGCACTTAATGCTAAATTTCACATTAAATTGATACTGATGTTTTTGCTGCACAAAAGCTGGCAGAGACTCTTACTCTCCTAAAGAAAGCTAACAAATGAATGGACTTCCCACGATGTCAAATAGTTCCTTCAAGGCTCCTCATGATTAGCAGCTGGACTATGTGAAGCTTTTTTTCTGGTCTTTCAGGAAAGTGGATCTGGATCACTGCCTGGTTCGTCAGTCGAAGGACAGCGGGCGCAGCGTCCTCTGCGTCGTTGTGGAGAGCATCCGCACCACCCGCCAGTGCTCTCTGACCGTCCATGCCGGGATGAGAGGGACAACCATGAGGGTAAACACTCAAACACTTCAACCGACTAAAAAGGTCAAATTGGAGACATTAATTCACCCTTTGCTGTTTCTAATTTACTTGTTCGCAGTGAAGTACAGTGGCAAATATGAGATACTTTTAACATTCATCTTCAATTTAAAAATGTCACTAATTTGCTATCTTTTTCAATTATGAATCTGTTGGCTTTAATGTATTACAAAGGCGAATTTCTTTTAAAATATGAACCACTTCTTTCCCTCAGTCATTTTTTTAGATTTCCTTTCTATCTGTACTTTCTTATTTACTTCCTTTTTTACTTAATTTTTAACATATATCTGCAGTTTCAGATCGACGACGGCAGAAATCCCAAAGGTCGAGACAAGGCCATCGTCATCCCGGCTCACACCACCATCGCCTTCAGCATCTGCGAGCTGTTTGTTCGACTGGACGGGCGCCTCGGTAGGAAGATTATCGATATCAATCCCCGTTCTTCACCTTCTCAAACATCACACACACAGATGCACACACCTATGCCTACAGTTAAATAATACACTGATTTTCTAAAGTTTAAGAAGTGAAGGGGTCATTTTGTGAAAAGCAAGACTGGTTAGCTCAGATGGTCAGAGCATGGTGCTAATAACACCATGGTCATGGGTTCAAGCTCCATACTGGCCAGCAATGAAAACAGAAAAAAAATCTGCTGATTGCGGTTAATGTAGCTTCCACTGCTTTTCCCTCTATCACAATTGAATTCTTAAAGAAATATTGGAGAGAAAGAAAAAAAATGCTTTTTGTTTTTGTGACCATGTGGCCTAATGGATAAGGCGTCTGACTTCGGATCAGAAGATTGAGGGTTCAAGTCCCTTCATGGTTGAAGTGTATGGTCTAGTTTAAGTGAAGTGGTGAAAACAAGTGCAAGAAAGTCATGCTCTTCCCCTCTAGATTTGAAATCTTAATAGAGATAATAACAAACCCTTTGCTCTATATAATAATCTGAGCATTACATCCATGACTTCCCACTACTCTTCATTGTTGCCAACGCAAACCCAGAAAGTTAACACACTGAAAAAATTCAAAATAAATCTTTTTTTTTCTGGCCACATTAATTCTGAAACAAAATGGCTACCAAAAAAAAGCACTTTAAACAAGGCCGGTTAGCTCAGATGGTCAGAGCGTGGTGCTAATAATGCCAAGGTCATGGGTTCAAGCCCCATACTGGCAAGCAATGGTAATGGATGAATGCTGAAAAGGAGTCACACTTCACTAAACATCCAAAATAGCTCCACTTTTTTCCAGTCTCCAAACTGAATTCTTAATGCTATTATTCAAATAAAAAAAAAATTAAAAAGACACCATGTACGGGTGACCATGTGGCCTAATGGATAAGGCGTCTGACTTCGGATCAGAAGATTGAGGGTTCAAGTCCCTTCATGGTTGAAAGGGGTTTTGTGGTTTAGGCTAAAAAGAGAGAACCAGTAACTGCTGTGTTGTAACTTCATTTTAGAAAAACTAAAAAAGCTCTAAAGCAAGGCCAGTTTGCTCAGATGGTCAGAGTGCAGTGCTAATAATGCCAAGGTCATGGGTTCATGTTTCATGTTTGTTTGACAGGATGGGTGTCTTGGCAGGAAAATAACTGACATTATCGTCCATTACTACTCTAACTTAGGAACACCAGATTCACACAATGCTAATTTTCTGGAGTTTTAGAAGTGAGAGTGCAGAAACTGGCAAAATACTCAAGGGAAAGAGTTACACAAGTTATATTTAGAGACAAAAGGCTTCTCTGGACTGCCATTAGTCTCCATCTATTAGGGTCCTAGAGGATTCCTGAAATCCACCAATATGGATGACCCACAAAGAGAGTTTTTCCAGTTTGGCAAACAGCTTTGAAAGGCTTAGACTGACCCCCAAGACAGCTGGGAAAGACTCCACAAAAAAACATGTTGATTATTTCCTCTTTATCCTGCACTACAGAAAATAATGATATCCTTCTGTTGCAAGCATAGAAATGACTAAAGTGAAGCTGGTGGTGGTGAAATGAGAAAGTGCACTTTTTAATGAAATAGTTATGCTTTCCACAGTTTTGCCGACTCCGACTTTAATCCACTGCAAACAGAGAGTGTGATTAAATCCAAAGGGGCATTTAAAGGATAAAGAGTGTGGTTTTGTGAAAATTTAAGGCTTTAATCCCTGAATGACTGGTTGAAAGCCGTGTGCCACATGAAAAGTTGCAGAAGCATCAATTGTGGTTAACACCTGAGGCTCCCCAGTACTCCTCATGCCATACATTCTTATCTTAAATGGAAAGAGTAAAACTAGGCATCAAAAATCCCCAAACTGAGTAGTCCCAAAACACCAAAATACCTCATGATGTTGTTATAGTCCATTAACAACTCCTGAATTCACTGTTCTGGTACAGGCAAGTGATAAGACCCGTTGATTCAGTATTTTCCTTTATCAAATAGACTCTCAAGATTTTAAACCTCTATCAGTCAGGTCGGTCAATATTTTGGTCCAATGCCTTATGAGACCATGAAGCCTAGTGGACAAGAAGTGTGACGACAGATCAGGACAATGGGGGCTGGAGAATAGAGTTCCTTCATTGTTGAATCCTTCAGCACCATTTGAGGGGAGAATATTTGCTGCCATTTATTGATTGAGAAAGAAATAAATGTAGAATGCGGTCAGGATTCCAGCGAAACCTGGTTTTCTTTCATTTTGTTAAAAAAAAAAGGAAAAAGGAATTGCTTAGCTATAGGCCGGTTAGCTCAGATGGTCAGAGCGTGGTGCTAATAACGCCAAGGTCATGGGTTCAAGCCCCATACTGGCCAAAGTGGTAACTCAATGAGCTTGCCAGGTGTTTGCTCTCAAATTAATTCCACTAATTTTTTTTTCCTCTATCGTGCTTCAGTTCTTAAATCAATTATGTCCAAAAAAACACAAAAAATACACAGGGAAACATTAATCTCTCTGTGACAGTGTAGCCTAATATACAAGGTGTCTGACTTAGTCTCAGTAGATTGAGGGTTTGAGTCCCTTTGTGGTTGAATCTTTCACTACTGTTGCAGGGCAGAATATTTGCTAACTGTAGTGCCAAAAACAAGAAGAATGGAAAAAGAAGACTTTCAATCTAAAGATTAAGGGTTTGAGTCGCTTTGTGGTTGTGTCCCTCAACACTATCGGAAAACTAAATTCGCTGGCATATGTTGATGGGGAAAAAAAAAACTGAGGATTAGCTTAACAATACTATTCACTTCACAAAAAAAAGACTATGGTTCAAGCCCCATACTGGCCAACAATGGTAACTGAAGATTTGTAAAAAGGGTTCACACTTGACTTGCCACTGCTTTTCCCTCCCTCCCAATTGAATTCTGATTTCAAAAATAAATAAAATGAAATTCCTGTGGCCTAATGGACAAGGTGTCTTACTTTGGATCAGAGGACGGAGGTTTTGAATCCCTTCTTGGTTAAAAGTTAGACTCTGCTTTAAGGTAAAATCAAGGTAAACAGGTCCAGTGCAAGAAAACAAGTAACCCCTACGGCAACTTTGAAATGGTGGCAAAGTTTACAGAACTACAGAACCCACCTTACTGAGATTCTGAACATTACATCCAAAGTTAGTGCTCTAATAGACTGTCTTTGCAGGAGCAACCCCATAAAAGGATCACCTTGATGAAATCCAAAATGAGACCCTTGTTACACTTGACCTAACATCCAAAATGCTCCTTTTCTCTCTCGCGCGATTAAATTCTAAAAGAAATATTGTGGAGAAAAAAAACAAACAAAAAACAAGTGCCGTTCTGTGACCATGTGGCCTAATGGACAAGGCGTCTGACTTCTGATCAGAAGATTGAGGGTTTGAGTCCCTTCATGGTTGAAGGTTATGGTATAGTTTAAGTGAAGTGGTGCAAACAAGTGCAAGGAAATCGTGCTCCTCCCCTGCAGATTTGAAATCTGAATAAAGATAATAACAAGCCCTTTGCTTTATATAGTAACCTGAGTGTTACGTCCATGACTTCCCACTACTCTTCATTGTTGCCAACGCAAACCCAGAAAGTTAACACACTGAAAAAATCAAAAATGAAATTTTTTTTTCTGGCCACATTAATTCTGAAACAAAATCACTACCAAAATATGCGCCTAAAACAAGGCCGGTTAGCTCAGATGGTCAGAGCGTGGTGCTAATAATGCCAAGGTCATGGGTTCAAGCCCCATACTGGCCAGCAATGGTAACAGACAAATGCTGAAAAGGAGTCACACTTTACTAAACATCCAAAATAGTGCCACTTTTTTTCCAAACTGAATTCTTAATGCTATTTTTCAAATAAAAAAAAAAAAAAAAAACACAGTGTCAGGGTGACCATGTGGCCTAATGGATAAGGCGTCTGACTTCGGATCAGAAGATTGAGGGTTCGAGTCCCTTCATGGTTGAAAGATGTGGCCTTTCTTAAGGTGAAATTATGCAAAGTGTCAGAAAATCGGTAAGGCCATCTACAAGTGTGCTTTGTGCAACTGCAATGGAAACTTGAAACATGTATTTCTCAAGTGGCTGCAAACTTTGAGATAACAAAAAACCCTTTGATACAGAACCCACCTTACCGAGATTCTGAGCATAACATCCAAAGTTAGTGCTCTACTAGACTTCATCTTTGCAGAAGCAAACCCACAAAGGGATCATCCTGATTAAATCCTAAATGAGACCGTTGTTGTTTTTTTTTTTACTGGCCCACATTAATTCTGAGACAAAATGGCTACCAAAAAAGGTCCCTATAACAGGGCCGGTTAGCTCAGATGGTCAGAGCGTGGTGCTAATAACACCAAGGTCATGGGTTCAAGCCCCATACTGGCCAACAATGACTTGGCTAACACGCCAGGTGGTTGTACTGGACTTATCTCCATTGCTTTTCCCTCCCCCTATTCAGTGCTTATCAAAATTTGGTGACTAAATAAAAAAAGAAAAAGAAGGCAAAGTTCTCCTGTTCTGTGGCCTAATAGACAAGCTGTCTCACTTTAGGTCAAAAGATTGAGGGATCAAATCCCTTCATGGTTGAAAAATATGCTGTGGTTTTAAGGTAAAATGATGGAAACAGGTCCAGTGCAATAAAGTAAATCACTCCAAGCACACTTGTGCGACTTTGCAATGGAAATTTCTCAAATGGTGGCAAAGATTGAGAAAAAACCCTTTGCTCTACAGAACCCACCCTACTCAGACTGGTGCTAATTACGCCAAGGTCAGAATTTACTCAAAAGCTCTTTCATTTTCTTCTTCTGTGTCAGATATCTGTGTTGCCCCGGAGTCTCAAGGAGGATTTGAGCGGGAGCAGATCAGGGAGCAGCTTGGTGGTTTTATCGGCCACTTCTCCATGGGTCGACTGCGCCGCTTCCTGTCTGGGATCGTCTATGGAAACCCCTTCAGAGCAGGTACGGTAATGACCTCTGCTACCCAATACACACACGACTGCTTTCACTACAGCTTTTCTGTTTTTCTTCATCTGATTGCTGTGTAGAAAACCGAACATTTGAGGAGCTCACCCACTCCGACACCTACATGGACGACATGGTTACCGACTACTACGAGAAAGCCGCCAGCATGACCGACGTGTCCACCGCCTACCTGAGAGAAAGCTCCCACACTCGGGTCAACCTCCTCAAACACAACATCCCCAAAGGGCCCTGCGCCCTCTGCGGCATGGGCAACCAGAGGCGGGAAACAGTTTACGGCTGTCTGGAGTGCTCCACCGGGGGCCAGAAATATGTCCGGCTGCATGTGGTGCCCTGTTTCGACCTCTGGCACAAAACACTGAGGTGAAGAAGAGAAACTTATAGGCTGTTTTATAATTTTTTTGGTGGTGCAAGATACTCTGAGTCCATCTGTGTACCAAGAAAACTGGACATGCACTGAACTGTATCGAACCACGACACCTCGAGCCATCAGCCAACAAGCTCCAGTAAAAGATGCAACTATAAACTTTCTGTTATCTCTCACTTTGCAGTGTAATGTACAGTTTCAGTTTACCTTTGGCACCAACCCATTTCTACACGTGTGCTTCACTGTACCTGCCAGATGCTAAATTATTCAGCAGGGGTATTGGGTGATAATGGACCGGAGGGATCATGTGAAGGCCGGCAACAGCCTGGTTTTGTTCTGTTCCAAGTGTGTCATTTATTTTGAGCAGGACGTTCTGTTTTCCTGTGTCTGACGTGTGTATATATGACAATATATCAGAAGTTATAGAGGATGAGTAAAGGTCTCTTTCCACTTTCATTCACTTCGATGGAAGCCTGTGGGTCTTGCAGCACTGTCTTTCTGTTTAGAAAGCTTTAAAGCAAAACTATGCTACCCGGCAACAAGACATCAATACAGGATAATAACAAAAATAATTTCTTGCGAGTCATTTGCAAGCACATAAAGTTTGCAAATTTACTCATTAATATGAATTAACATCAGGGGAAAGATTTCTAACATTACACAGCAACAGCCACCATAAGCTGTTGGTCATACAAATAAGGCTGTAGCAGATTTATAGTGTAGTCATTGTATAAGTCCTCTTTACCTACAGTGTAATATTGTCATTTGAATCATGAAATATAAAAGAATTACCGGTTCCTACTGGTACTTAAATGTTGGTACGGCACTGCAAGTATTTTGTAAGTACTAGTAAACAGAGGACAATTTACAACAAAGACATATTGCGGTATCTTTTAAGTAATAATGGTATATAACTCCTAAAGTGGAAATAGTAAGTATTTCACATGCACTGATCCATAATGATAATAAACTGTAAATAAAACTGCAGGCTGTGTTTTAAAGTGTTAGCAGCTGTTCGTGTCTTCTCCTGTGTAAATTCAGTTTTAATTTAGTCTTGCAAACTAAAATGACAGCAAATGTAGTCCTACGATGTACAGATACTATAAAATTTGTGTTTTTATTGGATATTTGTGACACTGTAAGAGCCAAAATAAACCATAGAGCACATTCATTTGAACTCAGCATAATACGAGGAATACTTATTTCATGTTTACTTAATAAAATATTTAAGACTTTTCTAATAAATATTGATTTTATCTTGTCTTTGTCATTATTTTTTTTCTTATTGTAGTGAACCTCCCTGCCGATAGGGGCGTACTGATTTGAGTTTAAGTCAAATCAAACCGGATGTGCGGACTGTCAACAAATCGCAAACACGTGTGGAGGGTGAGAGGAGGAAGAAGCATGTGTAATATCAGCCTTAGACTTTCATAGATATACATTTATAGATATTTATAAAGTACATAAATGCGTGAAGGTTAAAGGATATTCGTGAAAATGAAGTTTGCTTACCGGGTAAGTACGTCGCTGCGAGCTAACTGCAGCTCATGTGGTGGACAGAACCAGACTTCATTCAGAAATAGTTGAATTAAAAATGTTATTACATGTTAGTATGGGATAAAAGCTTGCATTTTATTTAAGTGTTTTTATTATAAAGTGTTAGCTGTCATACTTATGTTCGGCTCTTACCAAACGGCATTTTATTGTATAATGTTATCGTATTTAAATGAGCTCCTCTATTAAAATAATGTATGTTGCACCAAAGGAGGACCGGCGAATTGACATTTGATATTATGTTTAGTAATTGTTTTATAAACGTAATTGTTTTATACAGTGAATTTCTGAAGTATATTTTTGAGGTAGATTTACTTGAGTATTTCCATTTTGTGCTACTTTATACTTCTACTCCCACTAGATTTCCTTGACACCTACAGTTACGACTTGTTTCCTTACTTACATGCTTGCTTACTTATTTCTTATTACCTTTTACATAAAAGTATATGAAATGATGCAGTGCTAATTTACCTAGTAGTATACACAGTTTATAAAATTGGTTCCACATTGGTGAACTATAACATTAAACTGTTAACATGTATTTATTAGTGTTAAAAAAGCTAAAACAAAAATATAACACCTTGAAAGGAGCGATTCTGCACACTACTTTACTACTTTAAGTACATTTTGCTTATAATACTTATGTACCTGTACTTTAGTAACATTTTTACTTTAGTTATTTTGAGTATTTTTAAACGTTAAAAGTTACTAATACTTCCACCGCTGTTTAATTCCTACATTTTTTAATGAAGTTCAGGATGAAGTTCTCTCCCTGTACACAAACAGGAGCTCGTGAGTGCCCTGAAAGTAAATCACTGTCTTTATTGCAGTTTTCCAATCTGCTCGGAGCGGTCTATCGTCAGGGAAATTTAAATTTCTCCAAAGACGGCAACGCTGTGGTCAGCCCGGTTGGAAACAGAGTTTCTGTCTTCGACCTGAAAAAGTAAGTCATGGTTGTTTCAGACCAGGTGTACTGTGCAGAACTTTTACCTGCAAATCAGAGAAAAGTTACAAAAACACTAGACTTTTAAAAGTATTATCTCCTCTTTAGCCAGGTGTGTTGAAAAACAGTACATGATGAATCTGAAGCTGATCCTTCTTCTCTGTCCTGCAGCAACACATCTGAGACGTTACCCATCTCCACTACAAAAAACATAACATGTGTAGGTCTCTCTCCCGATGGGAATTTGGCGATCGTGGTGGACGAAGGTAAGAGGCTCCGCTTATCTGAGTAAAACCAAAGCAGTAGTTTCATTGTAAGAAAAAAAATCTGAATGTGCTTTTGTGTTTGTGTCACACAGATGGCGCTGCGTTGTTGGTCAGTCTCATCACCCGAGCCGTGCTTCATCATTTCCACTTTCACAAGCCAGTCAGCAGCATCCGCTTCTCACCTGACGGCAGGTAACAACGTCCAGTGATCCTCTTGATGAAAAAGAAAAGCTATCTGGCACACATTACTCCAAATCAAAGAGTTAATTCAAGTTAATTCAGTGCCAGAATCGGTACAAACTGTCTCTCTTTTCCCTCTCAGGAAGTTTGTTGTGACGAAGGAGAACGTAGCTCTGATGTACCACGCTCCTGGAAAGAAGCGGGAGTTCAATGCCTTCGTGCTGGACAAAAGCTACTACGGCCCCTACGACGAAACCACCTGCATCGACTGGACGGACGACTCCAAGTGAGCAACGCCGCACCAAACCTCATTCAAAAATTGTTCAATTTAATATGTCATTGCATATAAGTAGAGTAAAAATGTTGTAGCACATTAAAGACTTTTTCCTGTGAAGTGTTAGCAGTCACATTTGAGTTCAGCTGATGTCTGTTAGCAAACAGCATCTCATTATATAATTGTATTGTTCTTAAAGGGGTCAGTGAAGTCCTAAGTTTAGTAAGAGAACATGTTACTGTTTTGTGAACTGGTTTAAGTTATTTATCTACACCTGCTTGTTAACAAGAGGCTGTTAAATTCCCACATTTTTTAATGGAGTTTGGAATTGTCTCCCCAGTCACAAACAGGAGCTTCTGATTGACACAGCTACAATCTGTTAGATATAAAAGCACACAAGTACTGAGGAAAAACGAGTAATCGCCATTGTTTTCTTTCAGGTGTTTTGTGGTGGGCAGCAAAGACATGTCAACGTGGGTGTTCGGTGCAGAGCGCTGGGCCAATCTCATCTACTACTCCCTGGGTGGACACAAGGACGCCATCGTGGGCTGTTTCTTTGAGAAAGACAGCCTGGATGTGAGTTTGTTTTCCACTTTTTGCTTTCCACTGTTCTGTGATTTTGGCTAAATGGACAAGTGTGGTTATGTGTGAAAAATTAAAAAGGAAAATATCAATAAAGAGACTTAAGATTTGTAAATCTGTGTTTCCAGTTGTACACGGTGAGCCAGGATGGGACGCTGTGTGTGTGGGAGAGCGACACCGAGCTGGACGGCCTCGTCCTGACAAAGGGCCGGGACAAACCCAAGCTCCCGAGGCAGGGGGAGGAAGAGGAGGAGGACAGGATGGAGGGACAGGAGGGAGAGGTCATCAGAGGGAAAGCTGAGACTCCCAAAGAGAGGAAAAAAGAAAACGTTCGATACAAGCAGAGGAGCAAGTAAGACTATTTATTTTAATAAAGTTTAGTTTTAGATTGTTTAGTAGTTGAATTTAGTGTCTGTATTTTTGGGGATCATAGTTATGTCTGCTAAAAGCCATACAACAATTTGTCTTTCCAGCCTCAGTTAGAGTTGTGCTTCACAGCCAGAAGTCCTTCCAAAAAGCACTGTAGTGTTTCTACTTTGACACTTGGCGAGTGGCATTTATCCCGCTCTCCATTAGGCTTTTGGCTCCACAAAGCGCAGGTTTATTCGTCCCTCGGCTGCTCCAAAACTGTAATCAGCATTTATAATGAAAATCAGCGAGCATTTTACCCTCAGCCGATGCCTCGTAGTAATTTCTTTCTTAACAATTATATTTTTAAAAGGTCCAAACACATCTTCCCCGTCAAGGTGCAAAGTGAAGATAAATAGCAGGTGATGGCTCAAACTATCAGAGTACTCAAAGTTTGAGTTTCTGCCTCTGCTCTTGTAGGCACTTCTTCAACAAGGAGGGGGATTTTAACAACTTGACAGTCGCCGCCTACCACAAGCCGACTCACATCCTGGTCACTGGGTTCGCTTCTGGAGTCTTTCACCTGCATGAACTTCCGGAGTTTAACCTGATTCACTCCCTAAGGTGAGAGAAAAGTTCTTATTTATTAAGTGCTTCCGTTAATGTGCTGTGGTGGGAGTTTAGCAAATAAAAGTAAAAATGGGATAAGAATATGCAAATGATGCTTCCTTTTTTGACCATTTGAACATTTCTCCTTTCAGTATTTCAGACCAGAGAATCTCCTCAGTGGCTATAAACAGCTCTGGAGACTGGATCGGCTTCGGGTGCTCAGGTGAGGAGCCGATCATCTTTGTTTTTGTGTTTCCTTTCTGTCTTTTTACACCTGTTTTTTTTTTTTTTTTAATGTCTTTATCGTTGTTTCAGGGATGGGTCAGCTGCTGGTGTGGGAGTGGCAGAGCGAGTCGTACGTCTTCAAGCAGCAGGGGCACTTCAACAACATGGCCTCGCTGGCTTACTCCCCAGACGGACAGTACATCGTAACAGGAGGCGACGACGGCAAAGTGAGCGCTCCACACTTTCCACTGAGGCGTTTTTTATTCACATGGATGTCTGGAAATCAGAAACACATAATACTTGAGTTTCACAGGCTTGAAAATAAAAGAAATACATGTTTTTTGCTATGTTTTACATCATTACTAAACATTATAAAAACTCAGATAAGTGCGCCATATTCTCTACTTTACACTCTGAACAAGTCGAATATGTCAGTCAGGTAGCTACACATTATTTTGCCAATATTAAACACCATCAAGTTAGATAAATTATGCTCTAAACAGTTAAACTTTTATATATAACAAAAGATATATGAAAGATATTTTTTTGCCCAGCCACCATCATACTGTGGAAATAAAACAAGCCCAAATGAAATTAAAAAAATGTTTTGTATTTTTAAACTGGGAGAGAGAGAGCAAAGTGAAAATATTGATTAAAAGATTAAATTTGTAGTTGTTAATCTTTAGTAATAGAGGAAAATGTGTCTTGTAATGACACTGTTGTATTTATTGTAACAGCAAAAACATTTATGAAAGATGATTTAGCATTTTTATCTCCATTTAACTTCACCCCCTTTGATTTCCATACATCGAACATATTCTCCACAAGTTTCTTATTTTAATACAAACCTTATTAAACGGGCACACTTGCTGATTACGTGACCCGCGAGTGTTTGTGTCAGACGTCACACTGTGGTTTTTATCCCCGCAGGTCAAAGTGTGGAACACCAACAGCGGACTTTGCTTCGTCACCTTCACAGAGCACACCAGCAGCGTCACCAACGTCACCTTCACCTCCAGCGTCACCTTCACCTCCAGCTTCGTCATCGTCAGCGCTTCTCTGGACGGGACGGTCAGAGCGTTCGACCTGCACAGGTTACCTATTCTGAAGAGATGAGCAGAATATCAGTGTGTTTGAGACTAAAGTGTGTACTGTGCTGTAAACTTTCTGTGTATGTTTATTCATAACAGGTACAGAAACTTCAGGACGTTCACGTCGCCTCGGCCTGCACAGTTCTCCTCCCTCGCAGTAGATGTCAGTGGAGAGCTGGTGAGTGCAGGAGCCCAGGATTCCTTCGAGATCTTCCTGTGGTCCATGCAGACCGGCAGACTGCTGGAGGTGAGCACATAAACACACATCTTATAGCTCTCACTTTCTATTAATCTTCCTCCAGTGAAATGTAATACAAATGTGGTGTGTGTTTAAATTATTTACCCAGCCTGCCTCCTCTCTGTGGTTGACTAGGTCCTCGGGGGTCACGAGGGTCCAGTCAGCTGCCTCTGCTTCAGTCCAGTCCAGTCCATCCTGGCCAGCGGCTCGTGGGATCGCACCATCCGGCTGTGGGACATGTTGGACAGCTGGCAGGTCAAAGAAACGCTCGCCCTCACCTCTGATGGTAAATACAGATCTTTGACCATGCCAGTGATGAAACCTGCTCATTTGGGTTTTGATCCATGTGTCCTTTTTGATATTGCCACTAGAGGGCGCTCTAAAATAGGGCCTTTACACTGCCGGTGGACCGAGAACCTTCTGGAGAACTCAGGAACTAAACCTGCGTTTCAGCTGGAGGCACCAAGTGCTTAATTTGATTGCTGTATAATAATTACAGATGCTGAAAAAGTCCATACAGGTTATTAAAATACATCAAGTCAGGATTAGCTGTCAGCCTCCGAATTTGCTTTTTAAAGGGCACTGTTGTTTTTTAATTCACCAGGTTGTCAAATCTTTCTGTTTCTTCAGGTCTGAAAACAAGAATGCACAAAAGATCCTTTAGTTTGTTTTTTAGGTCCTTTGGTTTCATTGTACCTGGAGCCTTTTTTATTAAAAAGGCCAATAATTGCATCTAACAGATGCTACAGAATATTTAAAACAGAAGTCTCGTTTCAAGGCCTTAAACGTGTTAAAATAACTGCAAAATCACATATTTAAACAGCAACAGAACGCTGTAGATTAAAGTCTTTAAAATGTACAATCTGTTGGATAAACGTGACCACACTCACAGTGTTTTTGTGTGGGTTTTTTTCCCCTCAGCGTTGTCAGTGACTTACCGCCCTGATGGTCAGGAGCTTGCTGTGGCCACTCTGAACGGTGAGATTTCTTTCTGGAACCCCCAGACTGCCACACAAACCAGCTCCGTGGCCGGACGCCATGACCTGGAGATGGGCCGCAAAGAGACAGACAAAATCACAGCCAAACAGTCCGCAAAGGGGAAGTGAGTGAGAGAATTTAACTTTCATTTGGTGCACACACAGAGGAAAAGTTGAATTTAATTAGTTCTAGTGGGGACTGATTCAGGCTTTTTGTGCATCCAGGTCCTTCACATCGCTGTGCTACTCTGCGGACGGGGAGTCGATTCTGGCAGGAGGCCAGTCCAAGTTCGTCTGCATCTACAACGTCAAGGAGCAGATGCTCATGAAGAAGTTTGAGATCTCCTGCAACCTGTCGTTTGACGCCATGGAGGTACGGCCGCACCTTCAGCTCCATCAACGTCACAGACATTGTTTATAGGGAAGCAACTGCTGTAAACTGTAGATACAGAGTAAAATATGATTAGAAAACAAAGCAGGGAAACTGGGTTGTAAGTCGGTGTGGAAATCCTGATCTAATTCATGTTGTGGTCCATCATCAGGAGTTTCTGGACCGGCGGAAGATGACGGAGTTCGGCAGCCTGGCTCTGGTGGACGAGGGAGCTGGAGACGGAGATGGAGTCAACATCAGCCTCCCTGGAGTGAGGAGAGGTACGATGCTCGCTTCAGCACTCAGTCCATCTGTTATTAAGTACAAGAACACCTTATTGACATGAAGACGAGCTATTGATCACTCTACATGTGGATCAATACAGTGTGTTGCTGTATTCACTCATGTTTTCACTTGACTTTACTTTATGTTCTCACTGTAGTTTATTCTCTACCTTTTATAATTTTTCTTTCTGCATATCTTTACAGGTGATATGAGTTCTCGACACTTCAAACCAGAGATCAGAGTTAGCTCACTGCGCTTCTCCCCAACTGGTAGGTCATAGACAAGATGGTATTATCGAATTAACAAAGGAGTTAAAAATTGATGGCTTTTCTTAGGGTTTTGGAAACATAAACACTGAAATCATTCAGTTCTTTCATGAACTTTTATGCAGATTCACATTTTTCAGTCCAGTTTAGGCAGGTCTTGAGTTTAAATGATGGAGAAAAAGTGTAGGACCTATAAAGAAGAAGGAAATTTAATGCATTCTTGTTTTTGTTGTGCGGTGGGAGTTATTAAAGTGGTTCCATCTTTTCTCAGGCCGTAGCTGGGCGGCCACCACCACCGAGGGCCTGCTGGTCTACTCCCTCGATGGATCTCTGGTCTTCGACCCCTACGACCTCGACCTGGATGTGACGCCGGCCAGCATACGCAAGCAGCTGCGGCTCCAGGAGTGGGCGCCGGCCATCGTCCTGGCGTTCAGACTCAACGAAACGGCCCTCAAGCAGGAAGTGCTGGAAACGGTGCCTCATGACCAAAGTGAGAGAAATGTCCTCCTCACGACGCAGGGAATTTAAAGAAGATCCGCTGTCATTTAACCCCCTGAATGATTTGTGTTTGTGCTCCAGTTTCAGTAGTTTGCGGCTCTCTGCCGGACATTTACGTCGAGAAACTTCTGGGCTTTGTGGCGGCATGTTTGGAGAAGTCGGGTCACCTGCAGTTCTACATGACCTGGGCCCAGAGCCTGCTCATGCTGCACGGACAGAAACTCAAGAACAGGTCTGATGCCAGTCCTTTATTACTGCTTGGTTAAATATATGATGCTGTCTTAATATAACTGTACATGATCTTTATCTGCAGGTCAGGAGCCATACTCCCCACGCTCCAGGCGCTGCAGAAGAGCATCCAGAGACACTTTGACAATCTGTCCAAACTGTAAGTTTCAACATCTGGAGGTTATTATTCAAAGCATATGTAGGATAAAAGACTAAAATCACTGCATTTGTATCGATCAGGACTTTCCTAGATGTTAAATCCCCATTTTGTAAATTATACAAGTGAACCATGACTGTAATTCTGAATGTTTCCTTTGCACAGGTGTGACTTTAACATGTACAACATTCGCTACGCGGCCGCCCTGTCGAAGCAGAGGGGCCTAAAGAGAGCGGCTGAGGAGGACGAGGTGGAGGAGGAGGAGGAGGAGGAGGAAGAGCAGAGCGAGCAGAGCGAGGCCTCTGTGGATGATGGAGACATGATGCTTCTGGCCTGAAGCAAAATCCACCTCATTCCAAAAACACGTCGAACGGAGAATAATAATGTTGGACTGTAAAAGCAAACAGACTTCTGTGTACTTACAAAAACATTATGATTGTTAACTATTTTTTATTAAATAACTGTCTGTAAATGTGCATGGTTTTTATGTTTTGTTTAACATGAGGCAGGTAAATGCAAACAGGTGAAAGAAGTTAGATGTTGAAAGAAGCATTTTGGGGTATTTGTTCTGGTCACAAATCCTTTTTCTATTCAATATCAACCTCCAGGTTCATACAAAATTTATTCAGTATGTGAACCACCACAACTGGATTTGTTCAATGGAAAGGAGCGGTGGCTTGATAACTGAAGTCCTCTTTTACAAATACCCACCGGCGGAGACATTTCCTCAACATTTTCTTTTACTTTTGGTGCTTTTAATTCCTTTGAAAATAGTACTAAACTCTGATTATTGCAGCACAAATATAGCGTCATAGGTGGACCTAAATTTTGTCTAGGGATGTGACTGAAATCTTTCATTATTTTGTTTTTTGTAATACATTTTTTATTGTCCAAAATGTTGATGCTATTTAAAATGCTCATGACGTCACCACAAATTAATTTAAAGCAAATACCAAGGAGGCCCATTTCTGCCAATATTATTTTGGGATATTAAGTCATTTTGAGATAATAAATATTTATTTCAGAAAAGTTTCTCATTATTTCGATATACAAAGTTAAAATTTCCAAATAGTCAAAAAGTCATTATTTTAAGAAAATGTTAATTCATCATTTTCTTGCTAAATCTGAATGACCCTCGATGGAACTACAACCCGAGACCGACTCGAACTACCGTTCCCAGCAGCACTTGCGGCGGCGGAGCGGAAGAGGCGGAGTTTGAGCCAAAATGAGGGAAAATAAGAACATGTCCGAGTCTCTTTCTCAAGCGGGAAAAGAAATACCGGCGAAAAAACAAAAACTAAGCAGTGACGAGAACAGTAACCCCGATTTATCAGGAGACGAGAATGTAAGCAGTCACACCCTGTTGTTTCTTTGGTGACAGACGAGCAATAAAATGATTTTAGCGAGGTAGCATCGAGCTAAAGTAGCCGGCCGGCTAAAGTGGTTAGCTAGCAGCTTTGTTCACCTGCTTCATTCAAACACCTGCTTTAATTCATCTTTTAACACTTTAATCCACACAAAACACGCCACACAAGCATAGTTTAGTACCGCAAGACTTTTTAATATAAAGATACAACACGATTTCTATCCTCAGACTGCCATTCACGTGTTAGCATTAGCACTAGCAGCTAATAGAACTTAATCAAGGGCTGTTTTAATCGGTATTTTGGTAAATTAAAGGTTTCTTAGAGTATTTGAGAGGGTGTACTTGTGTCTTAAGTTCATGAGGGATCTCCCGTAAATAGTGTTAAAGCTGCACAAAGTCCTTTATTGTAAGGTTTTTGTGCAAAAATAAAGTGTTTCAGAGTCAGTTTCTTCAGATTTGAAGGGGATATTGTGAATGCTTAGGATGCAGCTCAATACAGCAATACAATGCAGATCATTAGACACATTATTTTATAAAATAACACGATCGTCGTTGGACCAAGAGTGAAAAGTAAGCTGTGCATACCAGAAATAAATGCTTGTTTATTTTGTTATTTTACACTTTGAGCTTTCTGAGATGTTCATCAGCAAAGAGTGAGGCTCACGTCTTCACAAATCTATCAAATCTGTGCACCATAAGTCTAAAATAGAAGGTGAAATACAGATATCTTATGAGCAAAACCGTGAAATTCGTATCTGTTATGTTTTTTATATTGTCATGATGTACATTTCAACATTTGTAAACTATAGAAGTTGTTTTATATAATTGCCTTTTTATTTACTGTTATTCTCTCCAGTGTTTTTATTCATTTTATTTTTATTTATCTTTTTCTGACTTATCCCTTTTGCATTTGTAACACTGCACATTTCCCCACTGGGGTGTTAAAGCAGAAGTAGGTTACTTATTTAAAATAACTTTGAATATATCCTGACAGTCGTACATGAGACAGATCATCTGTGAAAACAGGCTCCTCTGGCTCCATCTGCTGCCTATAAGGCCATTTGACAAGAATTTACAGCTCTTGAATCAACAACAACCAGAAAGAGTTTCTCCTAAACTTACCGACTGGCGTGTTAATTAACTTATGTTACGATCTGTTTGCATTTGTAGGATGATGCTGCCAGCGTTGAGAGTGGGACAAACGCAGAGCGCCCAGACACCCCCACCAACACTGCCAACGCTCCGGGCAGAAAGAGCTGGGGCAAGGGCAAGTGGAAGTCCAAGAAGTGCAGATATTCTTTTAAATGTGTCAACAGTCTGAGGGTGAGTAAGGAGGATAGATGGAACAGTATGTGGGGACAGGGTTAATCATTTCTTCCTATCATAAAAGATTTACCACCAAAGGGCATAAATCTACACAGCTTGTTCCTCCTTTTAGACAAAACCTCTGCTTACCTACACCTCTGAATCACAGAAAAATCTACCACAGCTGTCTGACCTTCCCAGCTGATTTTATAGTCCCAGCATATTTATTGTATTTAATGTTTACATGTATAGTCACAAAGTTATGCCACACAACATTTATAGCCTAAGCTACTTTGCAGTGCCTGTCCCTTAACTTAACACACACAAGACACTAAAAACTCATCAATGAATACGTACCTTAAGAACTCAGTAAGAAAGTACAGACAGAACAATACAAGATACAGACTATAATACAGCAAAACACCATTAAATAAGAAGCACCAGATCTTAAAAAACTGTTTCATTTTGAGTTAAAAGTGATACATGTTGATCCTACAAGGTTGTCTAAAGGAGGAGTTATATAAGGTCACCACTGGATGCTGTTGTATCAGATGAGTCAGTGTTAATGTCACCTTCCAAATTTCATTAATAACGTTGTAATGGTTTTGTAGGAGGACCACGGCCAGCCGCTGTTTGGAGTCCAGTTTAACTGGCACAGCAAAGAAGGAGACCCGCTGGTGTTTGCCACAGTGGGTAGTAACAGGGTAAGTGTTGATGAGGCATCTGAGGGAAGATATTATGTACATTATTATATTGCAAGGTTTCAGTAAGGCTTATATGTCTACGTACGCCTAAATTAATGTAGTAGGTCACCTTTACTTTCACATAAAAACAACCTACTTTTTTCATTAGCTGTGGTCTTATTCCATGCCTAACGAGTGCTGCCTTTTCTTCACCAGGTAACTCTGTATGAATGTCACTCTCAGGGAGAAATAAGACTCTTGCAGTCTTACGTCGATGCAGACGTATCCTTTCACTTGTTTCAGATGCTTTTAAAACTGGAGTCTTCCTCTCTTTATTCTGTCACTTGAAAGTAAGTTGAAATTTAACAGCTGCTTTTACTTTAAACCGAAATGACAGATTATCAACATAGACGTAGTTTATCCTTGTTGGATATATGTAATACCAAATATAAATTCAGCATGTAACAGAACAGAAATGACTCAGATTTCTCTTAGGACAGTTCAGAGATCACTGGGAGAGTTTTATTGTTTTAATGTCCTTGACTAAATGTGCCAAAAGGCAGATGAGAACTTCTATACGTGTGCGTGGACCTACGACACCAACACGAGCCATCCGCTGTTGGCTGTAGCCGGGTCCCGTGGCATCATTCGGGTGATCAACCACATCACCATGCAGTGTATCAAGGTAAAGATAAACACGTATGCACAGCCAACAGACATTTTTGGTTTTTAGACACCCTGTACTGTGTAAAATTCAGCAAAACTCAGCCTTACATTTGCTGGAAAATTAAAAGTATTCTAGTGCACAGGTCAATACTCCAGACTTGAATAATTTCTGTATATTAAATATGATTTCCCTTAAAGAAACTATTTAGTTAAAGATGCATTTAGTGAATCCGCTCAGGCTGCCAAAGATATTTTAGTATCGAATGATTTATGATTCATATTTAGTTGATTATTCCTTATACATTGAATAAGTTTTACAGTATGTGACTAAATCAAGATAATTTTTACAGTCATCATTTTTCTTTTTCCATATCCAGCATTATGTAGGTCATGGGAACGCCATCAATGAACTCAAGTTTCACCCGAGGGATCCAAACCTCCTCCTGTCTGTCAGCAAAGGTATAAAACCTACAACAACAATAATAAACACCTTTGAGAAGCTGGACATGCACTTAAACTGACACAGAAAAGCCAGTAAAGGTCACATATTCTTCTGATGTAAATACAATAACAGTAATGAGTGAAAAGGCCAAAGATTTATATGTAATAACTCTGACAGCCTTATAGACTCATCTCGACCACCAGGCCTCTTATCTGTGATTTGTTGGCACAAAAAACAGTAGATGTTGTCAGAGTTGAACTCAGGGATGGTTTTATTTGTATATGACCATGTGATCGTCGGGTGATTATATAATCTGAGCTTCTCCTGGTCCAGGTAACAGCAGTCAGCATGGGCAGCTTGATAAGAGTCATGTGAACAGCATCAAAGTTTAATCTTTTATTTAACCAGGTGAATGTTGTCTGGGCACTTTTAATGTTTTTGTTCCAGTAGGTGCCCAGAACATCCACCTCACCATCTCTGCCAACGGCTTGAATATAAGTCCGACATTCTCTCTCTTTTAGCTCTGTGTTAGGTCTCCTCCAACTCCTGTGGGGAATATCTGGTTCTTTAGCTGCTAAATGCTCCACCAAGTTCACCAGCTAGACACTAACTGTGTCTGTCTGCTGTTCAGTGCTGAGCAGGTAGTGTACTGTGGGTTTTTAGACCTTTTTTCTTTAAATCAGCAGCCTGCTGTGGCCAAAAATGACGCTGTGAGAGTGGTGAGAGTGAACCAGAGCAGTAAGTTTGTGGTCCAGACAGATAAACAGTGAGCTGAAAGTCACTATAAAGCTCCATAAGTAGTTATTATATCCAGCTAAATCTTAATTATTTCTTTCAAAGTGACCATCTGTTCATTTCTAAAATTGATTTTATTCACTGTTTCCTCAGATCACGCCCTTCGTTTATGGAACATACAGACGGACACGTTAGTGGCGATATTTGGCGGTGTGGAGGGTCATCGAGATGAAGTCCTGAGTGCTGTGAGTGTTTAGAAATCAGCCCCTCTGCGATTAATAATAAACCTCAAACAATACCTTCAGTTTAAAGATGTTTATTTCACAATCCCTCTGCAGGATTTTGATCTTCTGGGTGAAAAGATTATGTCCTGTGGGATGGACCACTCCCTAAAACTTTGGCGAATAAATTCAGAGAGAATGCAGAAAGCCATTCGTGGATCTTATGAGTATAACCCCTCCAAGACCAACAGGTAAAATAAAAGTCTGCATAGCTCTGTAACTTGTCAGATCTGTTGACATTATTTCATCTTTTATAAATTCAGTGTGTGTTGTTCTTCAGGCCTTTTGTGTCACAGAAAATTCACTTCCCCGACTTCTCAACACGAGACATCCACAGAAACTATGTGGACTGTGTGCGGTGGCTCGGGGATCTTATTCTTTCCAAGGCAAGTCCTTACACTTCACTTTGTCAGACCTTATTATGCTTTAAATTTCTTATTAAAAGTACATTTTTGTCAGCTTACTCAACACACCAAGATGACAAAGCAAAAAAAACGTTTTTACAAGTTTTAGAATCCCTCCCTTTATCATTTTGGCTCATTTTGTGTTGAATTAATTTGGCAAAAAGGTCAATTTAATCAATTTTGAATTCAGTCTTTCACAGTAAAGTGTGTAAAAAGCAGTCTGAATACCTTCTGAGGCCACTCAAAATAGAAAATGTGGACAGAAATCTTAAATATGTCCCATTCAAATAAAAACATAATAAGGTGTAATAAGTTGAAGTCTAACACTCTTTATTCATCTTTCCTTCTACCTGCAGTCCTGTGAAAACGCAATCGTCTGCTGGAAACCAGGAAAGATGGAGGACGACGTAGATCACATTAAGCCGAACGAGTCCAATGTGACGATTCTGGGACGCTTCGATTACAGCCAGTGTGACATCTGGTACATGCGCTTCTCCATGGACTTCTGGCAGAAGGTACTTACGTATTTCTCACGTGTATCTGCATATGCTTTTTTTTTTTACTAATAATACAACACAGCCTAAAGTAATATGATTTGTTTAGTTTATTGAGTGTTTTCAGCTGCAGTCATGGTCGTAAATGATGGTGTTTTGTGATGCTTGTTTTCAGATGCTGGCTTTGGGAAACCAGGTGGGGAAGCTTTATGTGTGGGACCTTGAAGTGGAAGACCCGCACAAAGCAAAGTAAGTCAGCAACTCAGGAGGCAGGAAGGCCTTTATCATAAACAGAAAAATCCCCGCTGACAGTCAGGACACTCCCTCTGTCAACGATAGTGACTGTCACCTAAATCCCCAGAAATATGACTGTAATGATGTGCAGGTTACATGCCACACTGATGTGTTGTAAAACAGGTTTAAACATTACATGACACTAAATAACCCCGGAAATGCCATGAGCTCAGCTAAAGTAAACTAAAACAGCTAAAATTAAAAGCCTGAAATAACATCTTAGGGTTCCTTATAGTTTGACTTTTGTCATTATTGTAGATAATTTAGACCCTGAATGTGTAAAGACAGAAGCTCCAACACATCTGAAAAATCAATAATACACAAATGTTGAGTCATTAAAAACAAGAAGAAAAAAACAACAAACCTCTTATTTCTTCTTCTGTTAGACTCAAAACGTCTCCATTGGCAGGTAATGTCGTGGTTGATATTCATCCTCTTTGATCAGCTTTGGTAACTTATAAACAACCACAAGCAGATTTGTAGGAGCTGAAGTATTTCATTTAACACAGAGTACTTTATTCAAAACAAATGTGGAATACAAAAGGTTTCCCCGAACTCCTCTTTAAAACCTCTGTCTCCCTCTGCTCCTCCTGGGGGCGATGTGATGATCCAGACTGGTCAATAATCAAACTCTGATCGGTCTGATTTTAGAGACATAGAAATGTGTAATTACAGCTTTTTATCTAAAAGAAACCCCCTCCTTCGGCTCTCATGTCTTTGAAAAATAATGCTCTGATTTGAGAAACTCTACATTTCTCATGTTTATGGACTCACTGTCTGATTCTCAGTGCCAAAATTAATCAACAAAGTGTGTCACAGCGATCAATAGTCCAAAACCCAAAAATGATACATGTACTATGATATAAAACAGAGAAAAGCAGCAAATCATCACATCGGACCCGTTATTGCTTAAAGTGTTGAATTTAACGATTCTTGAAATGGTTACAGGTTCACTTTGTGACACTCGTAGAATCAGAAAATTCACCAACAGATGAAAACAAAAACATAAAAACCCATAAAGGAAAACTTGAAAGTCCTTCCTGTACGTCCTGAACGCAGAACGAAAAACAACATTGTGTGCGACGCGCCTGCTGCCTTTGATAGATGGCACTCGGCTTGTTTGAGTTTTCATTTGTGAACCGGTCGTCTCTCTGCTCCCCAGGTGCACCACGCTGACCCTCCCCAAATGTACGTCGGCCATCCGGCAAACCAGCTTCAGCCGCGACAGCAGCATTTTGATAGCCGTGTGTGACGACGCTTCCATCTGGCGCTGGGACCGGCAGCGCTGAACAGCCCCGCTTCCCGTCGCCCCTCCCCTCCTCTCGACCTGCAGCCCCGCTGTACAAATCTACACTGCGAGAAATGTCTGTTTGAACATTTAATCTTACCTGTGGTCTAAAAACACATCATATATTTCTTTAAAATAAGTGAGAAACTGTGCCACGATGAGATGATTCCTTCTGTTAGTCGGGCCGAGGAGAACGTTTCTGTTTAAGTTTTAGGAAGGTTGATGGCAGAAAAACAGGAAGACAAAACATCAGTGAAGATGTTGAATTGACTCCATTTTAGAGCGTTATTAAAGACACTTTGCTCCAAATGATGTTTAAATGTAGTGAAAAATATCGGTGAACACATCAGTGTTGGTGGAGGTGAAGTGCCTTCTAGCTTCCTATGCAGACTCCGTTCAAAGTGATCAGATCGATCTAATCAGTCACTCCCATTATCTGCAATCAGGGACGCTTTTCTGCAAATTCTTTCCACAACAAGAACAGTCTGCATCTCGGTCAGCTGGCAGATTTTTGTCACTTGTTTTAGGAAAAATCAACTTTTAAGACACGATGGATGAAATGACCAAAGATGGATTTCTTTTTGCGGTGTGCCATGTTTTCTATTTTTATCATTTTTCTCCTTCAGTTATCAATATTTTCTACATTCCTCTGCAACTTTGTTTTTCTTCATCTTGGTTTGCTTTGATGCCTCCCCCTCCACACACACATACACACACACACAAATACACTCAATAAAATGTGTTTTGTAAATATAAACTCAAGAGTTTGTGAAGTTTGTGAACTTTTATTTGGTTAAATTGTGTTTGAAGTATTTCTTTTTTATAATTTTGCATTTCTGTAGCTTAATTTGCTTAGTTTGCATTTGGATGATTTAAACTTTTTAAAAGTGGCAAACTGGCTTTTATTTTGAACATTTTGACTTTACCTTCCACAATAAAAGTCAGCTGAAGGGGAGGGGAAGCGGGGTTCTTCTGCCTTTATGGAGTGGTTGTATTTGAATATATTTGGATTTGAATAAAACTTATTTTTCTACAGATAGCATGTTTTATTCCTGTACCTCCAAGTGACACTTAAATACCTGCCAGCTCACCTTTAAGGGTGAAAATGAGATAAAATCGTGATGAATCCTCTTCATAAAACTCTTCTGGAGCGTCTTTTTCTGCGCTTTCTCCTCCAACATGCAGGAGTCATGTGATCGGAGGCTTTGCCCACCCTTCACATATGCACTCCCCCGATTAAACCCTCCAGCTCCTGATCAGAGCGGAGAGAAAATGACGTTTGGCCGCAGTGCGCCCCGGCGCCGCGCCGCGCTCTTCTTATCTCCACCAGCAGCACGCAGCTCTCTCCCTGCGCGGACCTTTGCCCTCCGGCTCTGACAGGCGACGAGAAGCCGAACAGCAGCTCCCGGCGATGTTTTCCCCAAAGTCGCCCAAAAGTCTCTCCAAGTATGTGTCCAGGTCTCCGCAGGGCGCCGGGGAGCAGATCTGCATGGTGGAGTGCGTCTGCGCGCCGGACTGCGCCTGCAGCGTCCACAGGACACACTGCGCGCCGGAGACCAAGGTAAGGGGGGCCTGCAGAGACCCGAGGGGGGTCCAACATCCAACTCCAGCTCTCCTCTGAAGTCTTCTTATTAAAGTTTTATCTGCAGGTGTTTGGGTTAAATCAGCTGATTTGGTGATCGTGAATACATGTAAAAGGTCAGAAAGGCCCAAAGCAGAGCGGAGAACTTTATACTTCAAGTTTACAACCAGTCAGATGGAAATATTGTACTTTTTGTACTACTTAGTTATCCAACAGCCGTAGCTTTTTCTTTTTAAGAATTTTCTTTTCTTACATTTTAATGATGTAAGATGTTAAAAGCAGTTATTAGTTGCGTCCCCACACATATGTTTAATCTCTTGAAGCACTTAACTTCATCATCATTACCCACTGCTGAGCCACACTACAATAATTATAATGCTTCATTGCTTTGGTTCCCAATGTGGCTCCTTAAAGGGCTTCCAAGATAAATCAGAGTGGTCAGAAATACGAATACAACAATTATCATCAGCAAAGTGCATTTAAAGTATCAAAAGTAAAAATAAAGATAAAGAAACATCAGAAATATTATTATATATGACATTTATTAGATAATAATACTGATGAATTAATGTTTGAGCAGCATGTTGCTGTTGCAGCTGTTTATACATGTACAGTTTAGTCTAGTGGTGCTCAACCTAAGGGTTGCACCCCCCCAAAGGGTCGTAAGATGAATACAAACATGTTCTGATACATAATTCTTCTTCTTCTTTTGGACTTTTCTCCAGTGTTTGTTATTTTGAGAAATAGTGAATCATTTGACCTCTGTGGGTCTCAGACTGTGATTAAATTAAAACGTTAATATAAGTCATCTGTGAAGTGTTAACATGGCAAATAAACAAAGCGGAGTAAAAAGTACAATATTTCCCTCTGTAATGTAGTGGAGTAGAAGTATAAACTAACACAATAAATATATTTAATTTAAGTACAGCCCATGAGTATAACATGGCATTTCTGCTACAACAAACTATACTTATTTTTTACTTATTGGGAAATACTGGATATTTTTACTTCTTCCAGCTTTAGTTAAACTCGTTTTATAAATATATGCAGCCTGTTGGGGCTCCAGGGAGATAATTCTTCAAAAAGTTGCTGCTTTATTGCATTATTATCTCTGAATACGTATGTTTGTGTCAGATTATTTGATTTTTTTTCGCTTACTCTGCATCAGACAAACCTTTTTATTGTCGGGAAGTGAATGAAGTCTTTGGATGTGCTCATGTATCGTCTGTAACATCCCGCTCAGGTTGCTCCGCGGCTTGAATGCGCTTATTGTATGCAGCTGGGACAAGAGCCAAAAAAATGTAATGTAGTCAGGCGAGTCAGTGCATCGAGGAGGTTTTAGGATGACACAGTGAGAGTGTGAAGTAAAAATCAGACACACACTGATTGTTGTCACTGTTACATTAATGACTTTTTCAAATTTACTTCACGTCTTTAGTTTATCCAGTCATCCAGTACATTTTTGTCCTGGAGGTGTCCATGTTGACACAAAAAATAATGTGCAATAGTTAAAAGTTTACAGAATATGTGCAAAGTACAGAGTAAAAATAATCCATAAAATGTGTCTTTAAATAAGGCATTAAGTCAAATGTGGAGACTCAGTGTTAAAGGAAATTAATAATAAATAATAATAATAATAATAATAATAATAATGTGGCTGAAAAGGAGCTTTCCTAATCCCACTTCATCCACTACAATAAATATGAGGTTGTTAAAGACATAAGGATGTAATTTTAAAAGAAATAGTATGTTTTTGAATAGCTCAATGAGGATGTAGCCTCTTTTTTAAAATCAAAGGGAAATTTCAGACTAAATGTGGCATTCGTCAGCATAAAGCCAATCAATCATCCTGAGCCCTCTTTTTATTATTACAGTAAATGGATTTGATTGGTGCAGCAGTGCTCGAGCCGTCTATACCCGTTTTTCATCCTAAACGATGACGCACGCAAGAAAACATTTATATGCAGCTGCCAAAAGAAAAGTTAAGACAGTCGGGTGTGACGGCAGGTAGTCATGATGCAGGTAGGCAGAATATCAGTCTTATTAACTATAGATTAAGTAATGTTAATGAGAAAAATGTTAATTATAGATTATTACAACAAGCTGAAGACAGACAAGTTGAGACAGAGTAATGCAATTTAGTCCCATTCTCTTGTTTTGTCTGCTAAATTGAGATTAGATTCAACTTCAACAAGTCGTTGCTCTAATTGGCACTACAACAAAATTCAGTTTAAGTAGCAAAAGTGCATATAGACATATACAAAGATTTTAATATAGACTATAGATCAGTGGGGTTGTATTGAAAGAAAGGATGTAACTGTGATAAATAGAAACCAAACTAAACAGTATAGAAAATAAAAAGCGTCATGTATTTTTTGTTATGTACAGTTTAAGGCAGTTTTATAATTTATACAGTGTAAATAATGCAAACAGCAGGAAATAAGTCATGTTGATGGTATTAAATACTATTACTACAAATATTTAAACTCTTAAAATGCCAAATGTACACTGTATAGAGCAGAGTTGGACTTGTGTGTGTCTTATTGTCTTTTTGACTTTAAGTGCCCCTGACTGACCCTGAACCCAAGATTGTTCCTCATTTCAACACATTATTCATCACAGATTAAATGAGTGTTCGTATTTGCACTCACAGATAATCAAACAGAGCACAGAGGGGTGACTTTACACTTTACAGTGTGATGTGATGTCACTGCTGCGCGCGGTGTAAAAAAATGGGATTTCTTTCCTGGAAATGTTTGTTTTTTTGTGATTTGCTGCACTTTGAACAGCCGAGCCAATCTCGTGAACTCAGAAGTCAACATTTCAGTGTTTGTCTTTACCCACGGTAACACAGAGCGGGCAGGTCTGTCCTGTCTGTGTGAGTTTAAGACTGAGTCGTGATTCGCTGTTGCAGTGTTGCCCCAGTGGCCCAATGGATAAAGTGCCATCCTCCTAAACTGATAATTGTGGTTCATTTCCAAAATAAAAGTCCACCAGACATTACGCTATGCCAAAAACTTCCAGTCTGTCTCACTGCACTTTCATACAGAAAATATGACAAGACACCCTTTTCTGATGTTATCAGTGTGTGTGTGTGTTAGTTTAATCCTCACACGGCCACCCATCCGATACACTGCGAACAAAAATGTCCAAATTCTGTGCCTACTACATCTTATTGTATTGAACTTTATTGATTTCTATGTGTTGGTACTTTTTAAATAGGTCATTCACTTGAGCACTTGTTATTCTCAGTAAAGCACAAAGGACGGTAGTCAGCACTGAGAGAGAAGAGAGGAGGCCACTGTATTACTACAACAATGTGCTAACAATACATTTTATGGGTTATCAATATACACAAGTTAATTTTTAGCATGTATGATGTGTGTTTTTGTAGCCCCAGTGGCCTAATGGATAAGGCACTGGCCTCCTAAGCCAGGGATTGTGGGTTCGAGTCCCATCTGGGGTGGTTTCTATTAGAATAATGCAGTGGAAAGATGCATAGCTGAATGTGGCTTAAAAAAAACATTTCCTGTTTGCAAGATGTTAACCCGAAATGCACTGTGGTTTTGCTGTAGACCACAAAAGAATATTTTCCCACACATATAAGACAAGATACATGTATGCAGGCTGATGCCGTAAATTATTTGATTCTATTAGAAGTTTAGAAGAAGAAATTAGTGTAATCATTGTAAATAACTGAGACCTTCTGTAGATCATCTTTGTCATCTGAGAATTAGGCCTCTTGTACTTGACTTTGGTAATTGTGGTAATTACATAGCTTTTGTACAACTTTAAGTACACACATACCTTCAGGATAATAAGTACGCTTCTGTACTGGCTTGTCTTTTCACATTTATGATTTGACAGCTAACAGAAATGGAAAAAAGTAGACTATGGCATAGGAACAGTGTGACAAAGATGGTATAAAAAAATCCATCTTTATTCAAAAATGTACTTCCAGAAGGCCTTTTGTATATTTTATAAAGAGACATTTATGAGGAAAAAAATGAAAGTAAATCAGATGTTTCCAGTTTGGAGTATAGAGGTTGACTTCTCCATTAATTTCTGTGAAGTGCCAGTGACATTAAGCAGAGTCACGTTGGGAAGCTTATCTGAAGGGCAAGTCAGGTGGTTTTAAGGCCCCAAACCAGCAACACTGGACTTTTCTCTGTTTGACTTTTTGGCCTTGCGATGCTGATTCACAGGGGGGGCTTAAAGACGCTTCGTCTCGTCCACGAAGCCGAACCCTTATATCGCAACATCTTAAGAACAGAGACTGATAGGGGTGTGTGAAATTTGTCTCACAATGCAGTCAGTTGCAGGATTTTACAGACGCAGAAGTCTTAATCCTGGGTGAGCTGTTATAGTAAAGACTTTACTTATTTTTGTAATTATTTTTGCCTGTTTTTTATTTGAAAAATGACTAACCAGTAGCTCTCTTGCTATGCTGTTTTATTATTTCCTGACATATCTTAAAAAATCTTATTCCCATGTAAAAGTTGAGAAAAAAGTAGATGTATATGCCGACATATATGATACGATATTCAAAACCCAACATGACTGTATGAAGATTTAATTGAATTTTAGGCTGAATTTCAAAATAAAAGTTGATGTAGTCAGTGATTATTATTCTGGAGGACTATTTCCACACCTGATTTCAACTGAAATATGAATTTTAAATAAAAATATTTTTTTAAAAAAAACACCATGGCCTCACTGTCCTCAGTTCAACCATCACATCTACAAACTATTAGCAAAAAACTGTAACAGCTGTGAATGAAAAAATAACAGGCCAATTAGCTTTTGGTTTTTCTATTCACTGAGAACAGAGAATTGAGGGTGGAGGCTTTAAACAAGGGATGAAGGAGCACAATGGGCTAAATGGGGTCAAGTGAGTGCTTGTTAAGTACAGTGGTGCCTTGACTTTAATTAGGTCTGTGACTCAAACTACCACAATTTTTTTTGTTATACGTTTTTAAATAGGAAAAATGTACAAAATGTAAAAAAAGAATATTACATAAAAACACAATACAACAGAATGCACTGCAATAAACTGGTTTTATGGATGCACATCATCCGCTTCTTCTTCTCAGCACTGTCCTTCGCACTCACTTTCTTCAGACTCATGGTGGGAAAAGTTTTGCAAAAATAACTGAAAGCACAAATGCAAGCACAACTCTGCTGCTTCCACTGCGACCTAACCGCGTAAAGTGAACTTAGAGTGAGACTCAGGGTGCTGGGTGGATGTTGCGGCCTTCACTGTGGCGTTTGCTGCACCAATTTGCAGTGGGGCATCTGAAGCTTGCTCATAACTCGAGTTTTAGCTCTCAACTCAAAGCAAAAAAGACGGCTGAGAGACGGCTCGTATCTCGAAAAACTCGTTAGTTGGGACACTCGTAAGTCAAGGTACCACTGTAGTTGAATGGTGGCCGGCTTTGGGGGGACTCATCCATCAGCTCCTCTTGTACTTTCTGCACTCAGGAAATGAAAAGCGCAAGAGAAAAGCAGGTATGAATACTTCTGTCAGTGGAACAGGAAATTAAAAGTAAGATCTTTGTTCCTCAGTCAAGACAATAATAACTTAGTAACATACAACGTGGTACTACAAAATATTACAACAGTGTTTAACAGCAGAAAAGGTTTGGATATCAAACATTGGGGGTAAGTGTTGGGTTTAGGTGTCAAACCTTCAGAATAATCTAGCAGTTTTTTGTTTTTCTTGCTTCTTAAAAACGAACACGAATACGAACAACTTTATTGATCCCGAAGGAAATTGTTGTGCCAGAGTACAGGAAAAAATAATAACAATAATAACAATAAAAATGCTGAATTGATTTCTTTTACCTTTCCAGAAGAATGCCTCTGATGTTGAGAAACAAGGCTTTGACAACTTGGCCTACGAGTATGGGAGTCAGAGTGAGCTCTACCTGCCGCCAAAGACTGCCTCCAGAGCAGCATTTAAACTTCTGGGACTCACCCCCGAGCACCGGGCCCAAGCCATCGAAACCAGAATCTCCAGGCTCAATGGGGTACTCGCTGTGGGCTTGTCTTTACCCAGCAGCTCGGCTAAAGTGGACTATGATACCTCAGTCATCACAACCAAAGAGATCGCTGTGGCGCTCCGGGACATGGGGCTGGACGTGGAGTCCGCGGTGAAGATCAGGGTGGACGGTATGCGCTGCCAGTCCTGTGTGCAGTCCATTGAGGGGCAGATCGGACCTCTACCTGGGGTTTCACATATTCAGGTGTCCCTTCAAGATGGTGCGGCGCTGATAGTATATCAACCTCTTCTAGTTACACAACAGGAGCTGAGAGACAAGATCGAGGACATGGGTTTCGATGCCACTTTAGCCGATGATCCACCTGGACCGGCTCTGAGCTGGTTGCATAGGGACGTGTCGGATACACCGAACCAGACTGTGACTGTTTGGATCGTGGGGATGACTTGCAGCTCTTGCGTGCAGTCCATAGAAGGGAGGATCTCTCAGACGACGGGAGTGCGGTCCATAGAGGTGTCGCTGACGGAGGGAAAGGGAACGGTCACCTTCGACCCCAGGCTGACGGAGCCGGAGCGGCTCAGGGCAGCTATCGAGGACATGGGCTTTGAAGCGTCACTTGAAGGTGGGCACAGACAAGAATAGTTTACTCATGAGCACATTTTGTTGGTTGGAAGTCAGACTGAGTATGGCCACTGTCAAAGGTCAGGCACATTATCAGTTCAAGAAAAGGCAAGAAAAGGCAGACTTTTGCTATTTTACAAATGATTTGATTAAAAAAAATAATTATTAAAATAGTTGCTGATTCACATGTTCTGGATCGACTCATCAATTTATCGACTATTATTTCAGCTCTAACCCGCCAGACACAAAAATATAAAATCTATAATAGAAGTACCTTGGCTCTTCTGTGCATGCTATAAATTGCACTCAGGAGCATCATGTTATTTATAGCATCATGGGCGATACTAAAGAATGAGTTCGTTACAATCCAGAGGTTTGTTAAGTAGAAGCACCTTCCTGTACATTGTGAGCATTTAGTTCAATTTCAAGTATAACCTGCACAGCGCTTTAGTCCACTAAGCCACCAGGAGACCTCATTTTCACTTAAACTCCACCGGTTACTGTGGAAACCAGACAAGTATGCTCACCAGTGCGACATGGAGGGCTCTTAACGCCAGCCCAGGCTTTCATGATAGATTTAATGACAAACAGCTTGCCAAGATGTGGAATTAACTCCGGCAGGTTATCTCGTACCATTTTTCAGTTTCTGCTGTCAAGGTCGAGCTTTGTTTAGGCAGGTTAAAGATTTTAGCAGGCAGAAGTGCAGCTTTTTCTGCCCCTTTTCTTGTACTTGTGTTTAATTTGCACCTTTTAGGTTATGTGTTATGGTCAATGTCTGTTGCTTTACTTACAAAGAGAAGCCCGGGTTTCCCGTTACAGCCCAAATCTGAAACACTAGTGCTGTTTCTTGTTAGCATGGAGGTGAACTGCAATATTTTAACACTGAGAGGTGCTTTCATGCAGCACTTTTTAGTGTGTCAGAAACAAAAAGATATTGATTATTGAAACAGTATATCAATCAGTATAATGTAAAAAAGCTTGATAAATAGAAAGAAAAACAGGCAAAGCAACAAAAATGTCCTACAATAAGAGTTCGATAGTCATTTTAGAGGATGTACATATCCAACAGTTTGTCACTATATTTAAGCATCTTTGACTCTTGCCCATGCTGCCACTGACTTTGTTCCTCCTTATCAACAGAATCTGCAAAGACCATCCAGAACCATGAGAAGTCCAGGCCTGTTAGCTCTGGACCTCCTGATCTCTCTAACCTGCCGCCATCCAATGAGGCTGGAGTCAGCAACGGCACTGGATCACAGCCGACCTCTGGCAGCGAGATTAAAGCGCAAAAATGCTTCATTCATGTAGTGGGGATGACCTGTGCCTCGTGTGTGGCCAACATTGAGAGGAACCTGCTCAAACACAGGGGTGAGAGAGCTCGAATGTTGTTATACGATGTTTGTTTTAGCTCGGAGCTGTAATGAATGGCAGCGTTTTACTTTGACTTCCAGGAATCATCGCGGTGTTGGTATCGCTAATGGCCGGAAAGGCAGAGGTGAAATATGATTCAGGAGTCATCAACGCTGCTGCTGTAACTCGGCTCATAGAAGACTTAGGCTTTGGTGCCAAACTGATAGAGGACAATGCAGTAACACAGGGGAAACTGGACCTCACTGTGAGTGTTTTTAACTGAGAAAAATCTAATTGGCATGCTAGATTTAGAGATGACACTTCCCCAAATGCATTTTTCTACACAGATAACAGGTATGACATGTGCATCATGCGTCCACAACATTGAGTCCAAGCTCACCACAACCAAAGGGATCCTCGGGTGCTCGGTCGCGCTGGCAACCAAAAAAGCACAGATCCAGTTTGACCCTGAAGTGATCGGCGCTCGAGATGTCATCAAGATCATTCAGGTAATGAACGTGCTCTGTTTTAAACCTCCTCCCCCGTCAGTCTTTCTACACTGCAGTAAATCTGGGTTTCGTTTTTCATTCCAGAGCCTTGGTTTCGAGGCCAGTCTGGTGAAGGCGGGCTTCAAAAACAACCTCGATCACACGGAAGAGATTCAACAGCAAGTATCTGGTTTAAACCTGTCCTGAGCTCTGGACAGGTTTAAACACAAAGCACTCATCATAACACACTAAGGCTTTGTTCATGTTCTGGCAATGGCAGCTGAATGAGGCTTAGGTGCACTATTGTCTGCTTCCACAGTGCTGACCATAATGCAAATCACCCCAGATGGGACTCGAACCCACAATCCCTGGCTTAGGAGGCCAGTGCCTTATCCATTAGGCCACTGGGGCTACATTAACTATCTTTTTAGGAGCTTTTTTCTCTTGTCTGCTCCTGTTTTGCCTTTTAAAATGACAAAAATACACATGGAAATCAATACATAGGTAACAGATAGTGTCACACAGTGTAATTTTTCAATAATTTGACACATTTCTGGTGACCTTTCCAGGTGGAAGTGCTCCTTCCTGCTCAGCCTCGTGTTCGGCCTTCCTGTCATGGGCCTCATGATCTACATGATGGTGATGGACAGTCAGCACCAGGAGCATGGGGGCTCCATGCCCGAGGAGCAGAACGTGCTGCCGGGCCTCTCCCTCCTCAACCTGGCCTTCTTCCTGCTCTGTACACCTGTGCAGGTAAGGAAACGCTCTGTCTGACCCTGCCTCCTTGATGCGTTCATTTTCAGTGTGCTGTTCACTGGGATGCAAGTGTGGGATTAATGGTGGGGAGTTTTAGAGAGTTTTATTCGCCTCTGAGGAGTCTTGTAAATTGATAGTTCAATACAAGTCTTAGACACTGGATAGCTCTTGGCATCCGACTGCCTCACCAAACTTGTTTTAATAACCGAGCAGGGACGCTTGTGAATGAAAACCATCCATTCCTTCTTCGAAAGCAGAGAAAAGAAAAGAGGTTTTGTCTTGAGACCGTGCTTTTAAAATAATGTTTGTTTGAAAGAAATAGAAGACAAACTGTGTCAATCTTTAACTGGCAGCAGATTTTATTTTCCCGTTCTTCTTCTTCCCTCTAGATCTTTGGTGGCCGATACTTCTACATCCAGGCGTATCGCTCATTAAAACACCGCACGGCCAACATGGACGTGCTGATCGTGTTAGCCACGTCCATCGCCTACATCTACTCCTGCGTGGTCCTCATCGTGGCCATGGCCGAACGCGCCAGCCAGAGCCCCGTCACCTTTTTTGACACTCCGCCGATGCTCTTCGTGTTCATCGCTCTGGGTCGATGGCTGGAGCACGTTGCAAAAGTAAAAAAATAATTTAATAATTGAAATGTGCACAAATATATAAGTTTCTTAATTTATTGATGCAGAAATAGTACATGTTGCACGTTACTAAGTTTTAAATATGTTTAAATATGTTTCTACATTTTTAGAGTAAAACCTCAGAGGCTTTGGCCAAGTTAATGTCACTTCAAGCCACTGATGCCACTGTGGTCACTTTGGGACCTGACCACTCCATCATCAGGTGAGGACACACCAGACACGAGATCGGACCTTTAGATTCAAACACAGCATGTAACCGTGAATGTGTTTGTGTGCTTCAGCGAGGAACAGGTGGTGGTGGAGCTGGTCCAGCGGGGCGACATCGTGAAGGTCGTCCCCGGAGGGAAGTTCCCCGTCGATGGGAAAGTGATTGAGGGAAGTTCCATGGCAGATGAGTCCTTGATCACAGGTAGGAGGACGAGACAACTGCGGTGAATTTATACCAAGGAGTGGAAAGAAACAAAATAAATTTACTTAATTAAAATTATTAGTACTTTACTTGAGTATTTCCATATCCTGCTACTTTCTACTTCATTTCAGAGGGAAATATTGTACTTCTTATGCCACTACATTTATCTGAAGTTCATTTGCAGGTTCAAGTTAATTAATAAGACACCCTGCAGGAGATGAAGGGGTTTAAATTAATGAAATAAATGAAATTAAAGTAATTTAAATTAGTGATTAACTCAATAGTATAATGTGGATTATTCTTAAACGGGCCATTCTGCTGAATTAGTAGTTTTACTTTTGGTACTTTAAGTATACTCTGATGCTTATGAAGGACTTTTTCTTGTAACAGAGTATATCTACACTATTGTATTGCTACTTTTACTGAGGTGAAGGACTATTCCTTCCACTACTGTTTATACCCCAGCGACATTAGCACATTCATGTTTGCTGATGTATGCTGTTGACTAAGTGTTTTTTGGATTGAATTTAGGTATTTTTGCAGAGGATGGAGTGGTTGAGAAGTGTATTATTTCAAAGACAAAGTATACTAGAGTTAGAAAGACTTTTCATAATCCTACAACCTTAAAGAGCGTTGACATCAGCGTCCTGTTGGTCATTTATATCAACTTGTGTCTACACAAGGAGCAAACACTGCGGCAAATATCAGGGGCAAAATTAAATTCACAGAAATCTAATCAGAGAAGTTTGTTTTTGGTTGATTTTATATTTGAAGGTCAAACTTGTTTTGGATGTATGGTTTCTTCTTAAATTGGAAGCAATTTACATCTTTTATCGTGATGGAAAAGCATTTAAATAAATCCCCGTTAGTATTTTAATGGATATGTCAGCTGTCACCATTTACCTCCAAGCCATTAAGGACATTTCGCAGCTTCATGATAAAACTAACAAGTAAAAGAAGTGAACCCTTTATCTATTCTATTCAGTATTCCTGCTCATATCTCTGTCAGGTGAGCCGATGCCTGTCAGTAAGAAGGTGGGCAGTTTGGTGATCGCCGGCTCCATCAACGCTCACGGTTCCCTTCTGGTGGAGGCCACTCACGTCGGCCCCGACACGACTCTGTCTCAAATAGTTAAACTGGTGGAAGAGGCCCAAACCTCCAAGGTAAGAGGCTTTATTCTCACATTATCACAACTTCAAAAAAGTTCTTGCACAGAATGAAATCTTAATGAAAAGTGTGCAGGATTAAAGTATCTTGCACACTGTCCATCGCTTGCTCTCAGGTTAATTTCCAAGTCAAGATTTTCAAAAAAGAAAACACAGTGCTGCTTTACAGAAAAGGCTGATTCTTGAACTTCAAAATGCTGTTTCAAGTATTTTCTAGAGCTCAGAGGCTGAAACAAGGAAAGATAAAGAAAATTTCCATCAGTTTCCATATAAGTGTTTTCTTTGTTTTTACATTTTCTCTCTGCTGTGTTCTCGTGTTTGCTCAGGCTCCCATCCAGCAGTTTGCAGACAAACTCAGTGGATACTTCGTGCCCTTCATCGTCATCATCTCCCTTATCACACTGGTGGCCTGGATGTCAATCGGGTTCATTGACTTTGACATCGTGAGGGAGAACTTCCCGGTAGGTGCACACACAGATGTTTTCATGTGATTAGAAACAGCTTTGATAAATAGAGATTTTCTTTTTCTCTGTAACAGTCCCCCTCTTTTCTTCGCAGGGTTACAACCAGAACATCTCCAAGGCGGAGGTCATTGTCCGCTTTGCCTTCCAGGCGTCCATCACAGTCCTGTCCATCGCCTGCCCCTGCTCTCTGGGGCTGGCAACCCCCACAGCCGTCATGGTGGGCACAGGGGTCGGAGCTCAGAACGGGATCCTCATTAAAGGAGGCGAGCCGCTGGAGATGGCCCACAAGGTAACACACTTAACATCCTTCTTCTGTTTATTAGAGTGCGGATTTATTATTAGATTTTATTATCACTTTCATTCAGAACAACAAAGAGCACAATACTGTGGGCAGGAACCATCAAATCCACATCACTAACATTGAAAGTCTTTTTTTTGTACGTAATAAGAATTGACCATGAATAGCAAAGAATACAATAAATAAAGGTAAAAAAATAAATCATTTAGTTCATTCAAGTTAATTTATACTTAGACTACACAATTGAATTTATTTGGGCTGACACAGTTTAATTTAATTAATCTGAGATGACATAAATGAACGTCCTTGTGACTTCAACAAAACACCCGCCAAGTGTGAAGTCGCTCGAACGAACTGTTGTCAAAATAATAGAAGGACAAACAGACGGAAAGACAGAAAAAGACTCTTTTACATTCATTGTTAGATTTGGATTTACTTATTCTTATTTATTTGGATGGGCTTGACTATATTTATTTGGATTTCATTTAATTAGGTTGACTCAAATTAATTTGAGTTCATTACTTGCTTTACTTTATTTTGTCTTGCTTTCTGAAAAACTGCTCATTAAAACTCCACACTGCAGTTCCTTTGGTCCACGGAAATACTTTGCCAAGTCTGAAGTCGATCGGATAATAGGGTGTCGAGATAATCAGATGACAGACAGACAGCGATAATCTCCATTTCTAGTTTGATATTTATGTTTATTATAAATATATAGTTAGATTGACAAGCTGCTCTTCTCCAAACGTGACTTGAACTTAAATATCTGGAACCTTCTTACGATGAATGATAATGAAACTATTCTATGTGCGTGGCTCGTCAAAACATCACAGTGCTGTTTTAACTCAGAAAAATGGCAAACACTTGATTCATGAATGGATTTATTCATGTGTGAATGTGGCACACAAACACGTCCTGCTATGTCGATGTGCAGCTTCAACACTTAACTGATGGTAAATAAGCACCAGCTGTATTATCTTCCACCTGTATTATAAAAGATTTTTCACATCTAATCTATCACTCTGCAGTTATTATTTTAATATCCAGTCTGTTTCTATTTTAATTAACTACTGACACCATGTGGCATGAGACACAATTACCTGCACTTTCTGTAGAAATGTTATATGATGTATGCATATCTTTGTTTTTAATATATTTTTAATAACAGCAGCATAATTAAGGATGTATCTGCATGATGCTTTCTGTACACATTTATACTCCAAAGGAGGAGGACGCCTGTTGTTTTGGTGACTTTTAACCTTATTTGTGACCTCGGCACTCCTCATGTTATCTCCTTTAGATTAAAAAAATGAGATTTTTTTTCACCTCTGATCCAGCAACGGGTCTTCAAAGGTATTTTCATGATCTCACAGAAAATGTTTGCCTGGGGCGAAAAAACAGTGTTTAAATCCAATATGTGCACACAGACAGTGCAGGACTTAAGATACTCCTCTGAGAGTCTGTGGAAACATCGGATTTAAGCTTTTGGTTCGCCTCAGACCAAGTTTTTATTTTTCTAAGCAGAAGAGCAAAGTGCTGAAGGCTGACCCCATGACTTTTCCCTTTGGTGCCACCATCACTACAGCCTTTCTATCGTCAAATGAGTGTACCATCTTATTTCTGTTGTAGTTGTAATAAGACAAACAAAACTCACAGAGGCAAAGTTCAGACATAGAGAACATTAAATAGAAGATGGGAGTCACTCTGCTGTGTTTCCATGTTTCTCTGCTCCCTCAGATCCGTGTGGTGATGTTTGATAAGACCGGCACGATTACAAACGGCGTGCCGCGGGTGACCCGTGTGCTGGTGTTGTGGGAAATGGCCCGCATGCCCCTGAGGAAGATCCTGGCGGTGGTCGGCACAGCGGAGGCCAGCAGCGAGCACCCGCTGGGCATGGCGGTCGCCAAACACTGCAAAGAGGTGAGAGCGGGACACTTTGTTGAGTTTTTCTGTGCCTCTCTTTAAGCGCTCCCTGAAGCATGAAACAATCACAGGTCTCACATGTGATCATCTGTCTGTCTGCACATGACAGGAGCTGGGATCTGCCACGCTGGGTTACTGCCAGGACTTCCAGGCGGTGCCAGGTTGTGGGATCAGCTGCCGGGTTTCCAACGTGGAGCATCTGCTGCAGCCAAAGAGTGAAGAACATTTTCTGCTGCCGGGAGCCACCACAGATGAAAGTAGCCTGCTGCCTGCGGCTGAGGCCCCGCCTACAGGTCTGGTGGCTTTTAGTGTGAGGAATTAGAGAAACATTATGTAAGGGCGCGTGACTAGTCACTTCGACTATTATTGGCCAAAATAGGCACAGACCGCAGGCCGGTTAGCTCAGCTGGTTAGAGCGTGGTGCTAATAACGCCAAGGTCATGGGTTCGATCCCCATACTGGCCATAAGCTCTCATTTAGAAAAGATTCAGGAGCAACCTGTGTGATCAATACGTGTTGGCTCAAGTGCACATGCTTTCAAAGTTGTCAAAGAAAGAAACTGAAAGATGGTAAGAACTCTTATGTTAACCCAAACTCCAATTCATTCTGAATTTATCCCTGAAAACAATTACTTAAAAAGTAAAAAACACACACATTTCCCTAATAGTCCCTAATTACCAAGTTAAGTTTTATCCTTAAGTTAAACATTCATTTCAAACCACTTATTATCAGTTTAAAGTCTTATCAAAGTTGAGTTGGGGGTTCATTGCTCTGAAATACTTTCATGTGTAAATTAGTGATATTCTAAGATATTCTTTTAGTATTAAGATATTTCCATTTACAACAGATTGTGGCTAACTGAATGGAAAACTGAATGGATTTAAAGAGTAAAAGCCACTAAAAAACACATTCATTTGATTAAGTTTTATTGTCTTCAAAATGAATACACAGCGGAAAAGCAGAAACAAATATTTCTGCTTGTTCACTTTGCTTTCAGACAAGCCTTTGTCTTACTCCGTGGTGATTGGGAACAGAGAGTGGATGAGGAGGAACGGCCACCACATCGAGGCAGACGTCGACGCCGCCATGTCCAGCCACGAGACCAAAGGGCAGACGGCGATCCTGGTGGCTATAGATGGTGAGGAGAAAAAAACGCTCACATGTACTTTTATCTCATATCTCCAGTATTTTGTCGTCTACCTTTATAAGGGCTGTGTTTTCTCTGTAGGTGTGCTGTGCGCCATGTTAGCCATTGCGGACACAGTGAAGGCCGAGGCGGCGTTGGCGGTGCACACGCTCAACAGCATCGGCATCGAGGTGGTCATGATAACAGGAGATAACAGACACACAGCGAAAGCCATAGCTGCACAGGTAAAACGCACTCATAAAGAGTTTCACACCTGAATATGTGACACGAAATGACATGTTGAGTTTTTATTTGAGCACAGGTGGGGATCAAGAAGGTGTTTGCCGAGGTGCTGCCTTCACACAAGGTGGCGAAAGTGCAGGAGCTGCAGGAACAAGGCCTGCGCGTGGCCATGGTGGGGGACGGCGTCAACGATTCGCCGGCCCTTGCTCGGGCGGCGGACGTCGGCATCGCCATCGGCACGGGCACCGACGTGGCCATCGAGGCGGCCGACATCGTCCTGATCCGAGTAGGTGGATCACCGTCTGCGTGGGGATGCAGAAACATCTTTAAACTGTCTGACCTGAAGTTTTATTGTTTTTACACTTTTGAAGAACGACCTGCTGGATGTGGTGGCGAGCATCGAGCTGTCGAAGAAGACGGTGAGGAGGATCAGGATCAATTTTGTCTTAGCCCTCATCTACAACCTCCTGGGAATACCCATCGCTGCAGGTGAGAACTCCTTATACACCAAATTACACCAAATTATGTCTGTTTGTACAGCTCACTGTCAGATTCAAAATCAGAAATACAGCTGAACAAACTGAGATGTACTTTCCAAAATATTAAATATTTAGAGGATACTCAACAGGGCTCCAGTCAACAAAAAAATTGATAGAAGATTTGTTTTGATAGTTGTACTTTTTATTTATCTAATTTTGGGGATTTTTTTTTCCTTTTCCACACATAAATCTAATGGAGGAATTTGCCTAAACGTCACATTAAAAGATAACTAATGCAGTCCTCTCCTCTAGGTGTGTTCATGCCCGTCGGTCTTGTTCTTCAACCCTGGATGGGCTCTGCTGCGATGGCCGCCTCGTCTGTTTCTGTGGTTCTGTCTTCTTTACTGCTGAGAATGTGAGTCCATGTTATTTGAAAAGTGGTTGAATTGATATCCAATTACTAAATATTAGGATTGTGTAGGATTATTTTAGAAGTGATTCATTTCAAAATAAACCAAAATCCTTTCCTCATGGAGAAATGACGACAAATGCATTATAATGTGTTGATAGAATATTATCTATAATTATATAATTATAATATTATTTGTCACTAAACCATCTGAAGAGCAGTGTTTCTGCTGGCCTCTCTGGTTGAGAGTTAAGTATGTTGTCTCTGACCGCTCTCACCACACCCACCTGTGATGTCACAGCGTACCGTCCACACCCCAGAGTACATGTCTACATCACTGCTGCAAGGTGAAAAGTTAAACCAGCAAAAAAACAATTTTCATAGGAAGGAAAAAGACGTCAGCATCCAGTTTTATTAATATAGCTTTGATGTAAACTTGCATGATTTAAAATATTCAATAAATCTGACTGCAAAAGGAAAAGCACTTAGCATGTTTGTAACATACTGTGTATGGAAACATAAAGAAAAACTCCACAGGGCATTTGCGTACATATTTGTAGACAGAATGTAAGAAATAAAACAGATTAACTTTGCTGCTGCAGTGGTCTTTCCTCTTTATTTCGTTTCATTATATTTTTCATCATATTATATCTCAGAGGCGAATATAATAACCGTCTGTTTCCTCCAGGTATAAGAAAACCTCTGTGGAGCATTATGAGGTGCGGGCGCGGGGCCAAATGAGGAGCCTCCGGTCGTCGCAGATCAGCACACATCTGGGTCTGGAGGGCCAGTGGCGCAGCCCCGCTCTGCCCACCGCAGCTCGGGAACAGCTCAACCAAAGCGACGCCGTCCCATCAGCCCTCGCTGGCCAAAGAGGGGCCATTAACTCTGTCCAGGACCAGCAGGACCGCTACTCCCTCCTGGACCACGAGACTGCAGAGAACCTGAATGTGTAGTAAAGAGAAAAGGGAAGAAAGACTGAGGCGGTTTCTTATGTGAATTCAGTGAGACTCTTTATCATATTTATCTATTTTTATGTAAATAGTTTAAAAGTGCTCTTATTTTGGCGTACTGCACATCCACCTTCAGCTGATGAACCCCAAACCAACAGTACTGGTGGTTCCGGGGACACCAAGTTACAACATTAATCTACAACTTTCTTAAGAAATGTGTAAAAATAAAGCTTCAAATGCACAAAGTAAAGGTATTACTGAAGAATCGCTGCATGTTGTGCATTTATTTTCTATTTTAAGGCCTGATGACAGGGGTCACTGCTGCACAAATGCACTTTTACAAAACACAGAACTCAAAGTAAAGCCACACGTTATCTGTTTGGATAAGACTGCCGGTGCTGGTCTGGGAGTCTCAGGTCATAAATAATGCATGAGTTGACAGAGAAAAATCAACATTTTCTCGAACGTTTGCTCGTGTGTGTGTGTTTCATCCAGCCGCTCTAATTTTGCACTTTGATTGGAAATTTACACAGAACTGCCACTCACACGAAGAGAAAACATTTTTCCAAAGTCTCCTCTAAGTATTCTCAGATACTTAAATATAGAAGATGACGAAGAAGAAGTGAGGTGCAGACTGTCCGGACTTTCAAATGTATTCTGAGCTGTGTCGAGGACTATGAATGGAGCAGATTAATCAAATGATTTATCTGCAGACTATTGTTAACCAGGAGGAGTCAGTTTCACATTCAGTTGAGCTGGATCAAATGAATGAACGTATCAGGCTTGAGGGATTTAAATGTGACTGCTCTCACTGTCTCAGCCCGTCTTTTTCATTTGACACGTGGAAGCAGGGAGAGCGCAGGTGTCATTACAAACAGTAACGACGTGCATGTTCGGATGCTTCGTGGGTAGCCATCGTTAACGTTAATTAAGTACATTTGTGCTTTTAATGACACCCCGAGCCAAAATTATGTTAATTATTTCACTGTAATACTAATGTTAGACATCAGAATCATGATTGCTCACGTCCATCTCACATTCGGGTAAGTGTTGAAGGGTCAGCTCATGAAAAGCAAATGTGTTTATGTGACAGTTTGTTATTTTTTTATCATAATTGCATCCAAACTGCAGAGCTTTTCATTGCCTTGTCAAAGAGAGTCTTTCTGAAAGGCTCAGAGAGTCATTTAGTCCACCTGGCTGTTTATTCTTACTACAAATTTGTGGTACATTTCTTGTCGTGCCACTTTGCTCTTTTTACTTCACTACATTTATTTGACAGCTTTAATGACGTCACATTTAGTTAGTTTTTTTTCATTCCAGAACAGATAAAAAGCTTATCCTAAAATATTATGTTATAAATCAAACTACCCAACAGTTTATACAGGTACAGAATAGAGAAAGTACAACAGGCACAGGGAACAATTGACTACACTGAGTACTTTTACTTTTAATACTTTTAATAAGGCCGTTTTCTTGATTACACTTACATAGTTTTACTTAAATAACATTTTTAATGATTTTTACTTGTATTGGTGCAACTATGAGTAGGTAAATACTCAATTTCGTTGTCAAATTGTCTGATGCAGCCCCCATTTCTGCCATCAAACAAGTAAAGGGGGGTTCAGGTGCTGTGTGATGAACCACGCTGACCCTTTTAGCACTTTTTTGTTGAGCCGTGCACTTGTTCAGCAGCTGTTTTGCCTCTTCATTGTACAGGTCTCTGTATTCCCTCTGTATGTACCATACACAGACAACAGTACACTAATTTAGTTGTATTTTGCAGTATCACGTATGGTCTTTTCATTTGTTCCTGTCTTGGTGTTCTTACTGGATCTTGACAACTTTTAGAGATTTCCATGTTGTGTTTTGGTGGGGGTTAAAGAGGAATTTTATTTTTTTGGATGATATATCTTTAAGAGGCTACAAATCCAGTCTTTGACGTAGCACTGACAGTATGGCATAAATGACTGCAGACATGGGCCTTCTGTTGCTGTTGTTAAAATCACATATTTTATTCATGAAAGTGGATTTACCCCACAAATCTGTTTTTTTTTTTATCATTCTAAAGGGAGATATTTCACTGATGCTTTCAAATTTAATATCATCTGCACAAATAATCGATTGCCTCTCTTCTTTCAGTGCTATAATCTTTTATCACATTTAAACTTAAGCTTAACAGTGTGTCAAATTGCATTTTACAGCTTTGTTATGTGGGCACAAAGCACCCTGGGGAGTCCTTTGCTTGCTCAGCTTTGCATCTGTAATCGGGCTAAGTTGATGCATGCACGCCGCCTTCTCAGGCTGCAGCTGATCGCTTCTTTAGGCCCCCAGACACAGTCCGCTGGGCTCAGAGCGATGCAGAGACATTCAAAAATACCCTCTGACAGGCAATGAGAAGGTGTAGGCTTCATTTATTTATTTATTTTCTGTTGAGCATATTTTAGAAAGGAGTAATGCACACAATTGTGAGAAATCTGTAGTTCGTGCCCTTGACTTTGATAAGCCCCAAAAGGTTTTTTCCCAGCATGAAAATCCTGTGACAACAGGTCAAAGAGGATCAGGGCGAATTTCCATCTCAGCCATTAGGACGTCCAAATTACAACACTTTAGGTGAGTACATATCCATAGGACACAAAAAACATTCATGTTTAAGACTTGCCTTTTATTGCTTTTTTCCTTGAAAATGAAAACATGAGTCATTCGTAAGAGGTGAAGAAAGAGCTGTGTGGTTTATCCATTTGAGTTTTTAAGGGCTTTTATGTTGCTTTGTTTGCGCCTGACTAAAAGCTAAAACATTTGATTTGTATTGTCTTTTACCTTGTCATAATGGTATTACCCAGAGAAGGGCAATATGTTTTCCTGGAAAGGTGTTAAAGGCCACAGGGATCCGAGCAGCAGCTCTGTAATGTCAGCTCATTTAAACATCTGAACACATGACACACTGCTGCAGGCTTTGAAAGCCCCTCGAGTGAAGATTTTTCGTCTGTTCTTTAAAGACAATCCAAAGAGAGGCAGAGGAGGAAAAGATTATCCATACAACAGCCCCTCAGAGGTGAAACATTTAAGTCTGCAAAGGTGCACTCAGCTGTGATGTAGTTGTATAGAACTTTTCTTTTTACAGATATAAACGAGCTCTTTGTTGTGTGCCGCAGCAGCTCCTGATAAATGACCTCTCGAGCCACGGGTTATAAAAGGTCGCTGAGGGCACTAACTGGTTCAAGTCAGTAGCTTCTTTGTCCTGAATATTAATGTAAGAGTGCCGCACAACCCAAAGAGCCAACTTAAAGAAAAACAGACTGCGTATTTTTTAGAGTTTAGTGTTCTGATGGGAACTTTTTTATTGTTATTATTTCAGAATAGTTGAACTTTTTTTTAGTTCATGGTCAGGACTGATCCCAGTTTTTACATTTCCTGAGTTTTTGCTAATTAAATAGCTTGATACAACCACAATTGAAACCCAGGAAGTCCTTTAGTTAATTAACTTTAATTAAGCATGCAGGGGGTTCCCGACTGATGGTAGGACCCCACATTAATGACCTTTCAACCCCAAAATGGAACTCAAACCAAGTTCACTTTTTGCTGACCTGGTTTCCAGATGTATCTGGCTCTCTGTATTGATTTATTTTTAAAAAGTTTACTGACCTCTCAGCAGTACATTCACTCTCAAATCTCAAAATGAAAAATAAACCCATGATTTGAATTTGAACTTGAAATCAACAAAACAAATGTCCCTACATTAAGTTACTGATAAAAGATTTGTTGATTTCCCCAAATTTCTGTGCACAATTTTACAGCATGGACAGTAAATGAGGATTCAACCAGAGATCAGCAGCATTAAATCTGTTCCACTGCACCCCAGAAGGGACTTGAACTAGACTTGAATATCTCGCTTAGGAGGCATATGGGGGCTTTACAACTTCCCCACCTCCACATGCAAATCACTGCAGATGTTCATCAATCATATAAAGGTTCTGGGTGTCCACGTACTTTTGGCCGTAGTGTATCTCATTCTAGCTTTCTCCCTCTTGTCACACACAACAAAATGTAAAAACTGCAACTCCGAGGATGCATCCTGAATCCAAAGACATGACAGAGTGCAGAATTGCATTCATGCATTTTCTGTCTTATCTGACTCGTCCTCATCTCCCTCACACACAAACACACTTCAAATGCTTCATATCTTTGAGAATTCATCCTGAACCGAACGTCCCCCCTCTCAGCGTGCACACCAACCATCCCCTGTGCAACACAATGGAAGTGAATGATTCGCTCTCCAATTCTCTCTCTTCTCTAAACTCAAACACTGCATCTTCCCTCACAGCACAAACGAAATTGAAAGCCCCCTCACTGGGAATCTCTCAGCTTTTTTTGTTGCAGTGTGCTTTTCTTTGCTTGCATCTCCTCTCCTTTTCTGCTGAAAAAGTTTTTTTTCTGCTTCATAATTGCCTCACTCACGTATTATAAAAACAATTAAAAAAAGTATAAAAACCCCGAAAAGTGCTCAGAGAACGCATCCTGAAGAGGAAAAGAAATGTGGTGACAGGAAACACTCAGTCACTCACAATCTTCATATTCGAGGATGCATCCTAAAATCGAGGCCTGTCTCATAAGCATGCGGCCGCCGTGCAATTTTGGAGAACAGACGGTCATCATGAGACATTATGTGCTCCACGAATATCCTCAAAACAGGAGTTTGTATTCATTGCAGGGTTTTGTTTGTCTCTCCACTCGCGTCATCATGCGTCTACATGTTCAGCCCATTGTTCTCCCCTCTTCAGAAACACTTCCAGTGAAAATGAATGTCTCCAGAGATCCGAGACACATCTGTGCATGTGTGTTTGTGTCAAACATTTGAAAGGCAAAGTTGTGGGGAAGGAAATTAAACTTGTTCAGTCTTTGTAAGAATAACCACAAAGGCAAAAACAATGTAATGTGAAACATGTATTCATGTGCACAAATGTGCTGAATATTAAAGTGGTCATTAGCTCCTCATAATCCAGTTAAGGGAGACACTGTAGGAGAGCTTCTAGCACTGGAGACTCACCAGCGAAAGACTCCATTATGCTAATTACCTTAATAAACCTTTTATTGGACCACAAAGACTCTCCTTAACCTTAACCACCATGTGATGTGTGGTTTGTATGCATCGAACACTTTAGCTCATAGAACATTAGCAAAGCAAACTGTAAAGTTTAATGTGGCTGTAGACAGTGAGTTTGTTTTCGTGGAGTTTTAAAAATGACTTTTTATATAATATTAGTGACATTTACTTTCAAATGTACTCATTATAATCTGTTTAGATATCATAGGAACCTTTGAGCAAACAGGAGTTCCTCAAGGATCCATCTTAAGACCTCTCCTGTTCAACAATGGGACATAGAACATTTAACATTACTTAACATTACACAGTACCATAACCTACCGTACTTAAGCAGATGACAGCACGTCACTTGTCCCTTTTATTTGCTGAACAAGTGCATTGAACACATCAGTAAGGATATGCCCTGAATTTTATACAATTGAACACGGAAAAATCTGAAATAATTGGAAAGAAGAAAGATTAAATGTCAGTGCTCATCTCAACTCCGTGACACTAAAGTCTATAAATCAAGCTAGAAATCTTGATGTAGTTATGATCTGAATTTTAACAGCCATATGAATACATTTAAAAAAACAGCCTTCTATCAACATAAAAACTTTTTCAGAAGGCTTTTATCTATTGTAATGATGTCTTCACAAGGCTTAATAAAAAATATATCAATTTATAGGAGAAGATTACACATTATAGAAATGTAATTATCCTATAAACCACAGTTTGGGCCACTAAAGTGCTCACATTGCACTCAAGTCTCCAAGCTACTGTAAGGATCTACTTTTTCTAAAAGATAAAAAAGACTCCTTTGACCATTTGGATAAACATGTATTTTATATTACATTCATTTAAATGAATAAATTTAACCTCATTCCACTTCCTTAGAGAGGCAGAAAATATGTTATTCTTCCTCAGAGAGGAAACGAATTCTAGCTGTGCTGTCAGCATGCCATCGCCTCAGTTAGAGTAACATGACCAGCTATAAATCTGTACTTGATATAGGAACTCTCTGAAACATGGTGAATGATGCATCACACAAACAACAATATGTTGAACCTTTGGGTAAAGCCACTGTAATGTAAACAGATTGAACTAATGCTCTATGTATTGAAAATAATATTAATTATCTCTTTCTTAAAAAGTATTGAAAAAAAGACATTGAAAGAGACAGAAAGGTCATAAGTTAATAGCCCCTCAGTATAAATATCCTTCTTATTCTGTCTCTCCTGCAGGTGTATGAACCTGAACAGTGATCTGTGAAGGTGCTGTCACGCATCAGCTCTTACCGATAAAGGTGAAGTGTATGTGTGGATAAGCATTGTAAAAAGTCAGTGTGACAGACACATTTGTTTTGTTTTTTTTAACTGAAAACTGGACTGGATCTGAAAGCAGTTTTTCCAGATGAATAGAGGTTAAAGCAAAGATTTTGTTTCTGCTATTCCTAAAATGTGAGTATAATTTTAGTTTGGACATGTATATTCCAAACTTAGATATTTGATTGCAAAAATTTGCTTAAGAGCCAAACCACAAAGGATCTGCAACCCTTAATCTTCTGAGTCTGATGCCTTTTTCCATTGGCCACATGGTCATGTAAAACTTACAGCTCAATTTGTTTAACATAAATTGTTCCAGACAAAACAAAAACTAATGGATCCAGTTCGGATGTTTCGTCAGGTATGACCAGCTTCAAGGTTATCTTCTGTGAAGAGATGTAGCTTAAATGGCTGACAGCTCAGATCACGTCACAATTAGTGGAATTAATGTCAATGAATTTGTTTCTACCGAGAAATTATTTTCTATCATCTTCTATCATTACTTGCAATCTTGTCCACAGACAACTTGGTAACTTGATTTTTCTTTTGCAAAAAGTTCATTGTTATTTCAACCTCAGCAACAATTTGAGAAATTATGTTCCAAATTTGCACAGTTGCAGTAGGAATGACTGGTTTCCTTGCACTTAACTTGTTCCCATACTTTTTACCACCAAGCCAGAGTCTAACTTCCAACCATGAAGGGACGTAAACCCTCAGTTTTCTGATCCAAAGTCAGATGCCTTGTCCATTAGGTCACATGGTCACAGAAAAGCAGAATTTTGCTCTGTTTTTTCTTTTCAGGTTACCAAATTTTGTTAAGAACTCAATAGGAAGATGAAAAAGTGGGGGAGGCAAAGCAAGGGCAACCACCTGACATGCTAGTTGAGTCACTGTTGGCCAGTATGGGGCTTGAACCCATGACCTTGGCGTTATTAGCACCATGCTCTGACCATCTGAGCTAACCGGCCTTGTTTTCAGGGCTTTTTTGGTAGCCATTTTGTTTCAGAATTAATGTGGGCCAGTAAAACAACAAGCAAACAACAAACACATGCATCCCACATAATCACAATTGCTGTCACATAAACAGCAAACTGAAAAGCAGTGGTATGTCAAGTTAAACACGCTGGAGACATTTTGGATTTTTATTCAAGTGGAATCACCTGGCAGGTTTTGTTGAGTTACCATAGTTGGCCAGTATGGGGCTTGAACCCATGACCTTGGTGTTATTAGCACCACGCTCTGACCATCTGAGCTAACCGGCCTCATTTCAGGGGTGTTTTGGTAGCCATTTTGTTTCAGAATTAATGTGGGCCATTTTGTTTAGCACTCAACAGGAAGATGAAAAAGAAAGGGAGGCAAGTCAAATGCAACTACCTGGCATGTTAGTTGAGTTACTGTTGGCCAGTACGGGGCTTGAACCCATGACCTTGGCATTATTAGCACCATGCTCTGACCATCTGAGCTAACTGGCCACATTTTGGGAGCTTTTTTGGTAGCCATTTTGTTTCAGAACTAATTTCATCAGGATGATCACTTTGTGGGTTTGCTTCTGCAAAGATGAAGTCTAGTAGAGTAGAAACTTTGGATGTTATGCTCAGAATCTCAGTAGGATGGGTTATGTAGAGCAAAAACAAACAACAAAACATGATTTCAAAGTTCCACAACTGTGGTAGGAGTTACTTTTTTTTTTTGCACTGGATCTGTTTCCATCATGTTACCTTAAAGCAGAAGCTAACTTTCAACCATGAAGGGACTCGAACCCTCAATCTTCTGATCCGAAGTCAGACGCCTTGTCCATTAGGCCACATGGTCACACACATGGATTCTTTTCCACTAGTACCTACTCGGCTCGCCTCGCCTTTGACTCGCTTCTCAACTTGGTTTTGGTCGTTTTCCGTTACAATCACGGACCCTCAGCATGGGTGGAGTCGTCATGGCAAAGCGTAAAGCCGAAACTCCAGCGACGTCATTTGTTATGCAACACAAAAACGAAACGACTACGGAGCTAATGGAGGCCACCAGACGAAAGAAATGTCTGCACCCCGTCGTTGCTCCACGGGGTTAAAAGCAGTACAAGTATTTTGGATGTTAATGTGGGCCAGTAAAAAAACAAAACAAAACAATGGATTCATTATTGATTTCATCAGGGTGATCACTTTCTGGGTTTGCCTCTGTGAGAGTGAATTATGATTAATTGGTCAATTACTTCCTTTGACTGTAAGAGGTCATGGGTGTAATGCTCAGATTCTTCATAATGTATGTCCTGCAGAGGAAAGGGTTTCTTGTTCTCTCAAACCTTGCAAGCATTTGGGAAATATATGTTCTAAAGTTGCACACACACTCTAACCTCCAACCATGAAGTGAACCCTCAATCTTCTGATCCAAAGTCAGATGCCTTGTTCATTAGGTCACAGAAAAGGAGAATTTTGCTCTGTTTTTTCTTTTCAGGTTACCAAATTTTGTTAAGAACTCAATAGGAAGATGAAAAAGTGGGGGAGGCAAAGCAAGGGCAACCACCTGACATGCTAGTTGAGTGGCTGTTGGCCAGTAATCTTCTGATCCAAAGTCAGATGCCTTGTCCATTAGGTCACATGGTCACAGAAAAGCAGAATTTTGCCCTGTTTTTTCTTTCTTGACAAGTGCTTTGCCGAGTTCTTCCAGGAAAAGCTGACATTGGTACAATTTGCCAGCATTCCATTGCTGGTTGATTTCAGTCCACAGGACATAGGCATTGTAATTAGACACGTCCACAATGTTGTAGAAAATGACCAAGGGCCAATTTTGCATCACAGGCTGCCTACTTGGCAGGCTTGTTGGGCATGTACTGTTGGAAATGACAGGGTCTTGTGCTGGCAGCTGTATGTTGTTGTGACTTTGTGCAGATTGTCAACTCCTCCTTTGGTGGAGTTGTAGTCCAGGATCATTTGTGGCTTCATGTCTTCTCTTGTGCTCAGAGATGCATCTGTACAAGAGCATTCTTGTTTCTCTTTGGGCAGTATGAAACAACTGTTGCTTTCTCAGTGAAAACAAATATTGAGGAATACAGAGGTCTGCCCTGCATCTTCAGAATTTCACTGGGAAGTTCTGGCTTATTTCTTCTGACTGTTCCCAACATAGTCAGCTTTCTCTTCTGATGTTCATCTCCAAGGCGATAGGATGTTAAAAAGTTGTCACATGTAATGTTATGACCTTGCAGCCCTTCACTCATCTCCAGCACCACACGCATCCCCTGATTCTTCTCAGATCCTCCTCCAGGTAGCTTTACAGTGGACACTTGCATATTCCATGCATAGCTAGATTTTGCATCACAGGCTGCCCATATTTTGATGCCATACTTGGCAGGCTTGTTGGGGATGTACTGTTGGAAATGACAGGGCCCCCTGAATGGAACAAGGCGCACATCAGTAACATGGGGACCAGGATTATACCACAAAGGTAGAATTTCGACCCATTTATCCCATACATCTCTGATATTAGCTAGTTTGTCTCTTTCTCGTCGACCAACTCTGGTGTTGCGGTTGTCAAATCGGATCACACAAGATATCATGTGACATTGTTGCCTCGAAAGATTGGCCTTCCATTCTCTTCATTCCATAGACTTGCAGTTGCTTCTCCCTTTGACCTGTACACTCCAGCTAATATCAGAATTCCAATGTAAGCATGCAAGTCAGTCTGATCCAGTGGCTTCCATTTCTCTTGAAATTCTCATGACCTTGGCGTTATTAGCACCACGCTCTGACCATCTGAGCTAACCGGCCTTGTTTTTGGAGCTTTTTTGGTAGCCATTTTGTTTCAGAACAAATGTGCGCCAGTAAAGAGCAAAAACAAAACATAACAATGAATTCCATCAGGATGATGACTTTGCTTCTGCAAAGATGAAGTCTAGTAGAGCAGAAACTTTGAATGTAATGCTCAGAATCACAGTAGGGTGGGTTATGTAGAACAAGCTGGATCAGTTTCCATCATGTTACCTTGAAGGCTAACTTTCAACCATGAAGGGACTCGAACCCTCAATCTTCTGATCCGAAGTCAGACGCCTTGTCCATTAGGCCACATGGTCACATATAGCTCCTTTTCCACTAGTACCTACTCGGCCTCGACTCGACTCAGTTTCGGTCATTTTCCATTTCAAGTCATTTTCCATTACAATAGAGTACCAACTCAGCGTGTGGGGGTCGAATGGGTCAATTGTCGCCTTCGACTCAGTTTCGGTCGTTTTCCATTACAATAGAGTACCACCTCAGCGTGGGTGGGGTCAAGTCGTGGCAACGCGGCCGAAACTCCAGCGACGTCAATTTGTTATGCGAACACAAACACGAAACGACTACGGAGCAATGGAGGCCACCAGACAAAGAAATGTCTGCACCTCGTCGTTGCTCCGCATGGGGTTGATTTCTGTACAGCCATCTCTGATCGTGTTCTTTGTTGTTATTGCGTTTTAAAAATGGCACGGTTGACTCTTATGAATGAGTCGCTCTCCCGACTCATCTAGTGACGTCAGGCCCTGGCCAATCAGTGGCCTGCCATCACGCATCCCACATAATCACAATTGCTGTCACATAAACAGCAAACTGAAAAGCAGTAGTAAGTCAAGTTAAATACACTGGAGATATTTTGGATTTTTAGTCAAGTGGAATCACCTGGCAGGTTTTGTTGAGTTATCATAGTTGGCCAGTATGGGGATGGAACCCATGACCTTGGTGTTATTAGCACCACGCTCTGACCATCTGAGCTAACCGGCCTCATTTTAGGGGTGTTTTGGTAGCCATTTTGTTTCAGAATTAATGTGGGCCATTTTGTTTAGCACTCAACAGGAAGATGACAAAGAAAGGGAGGCAGGGAGAATTAATGTGGGCCAGTGAAAAAACAAATATTTGATTTCATCGGGGTGATCACTTTCTGGGTTTGTTTCTATGAAGGTGAATTATAGTTAATTGGTAGATGGTAGATTTTGGATGTCGGGGGTTTGTCCACAGCGTGTACTGTCTGCAGAGCAAAGTGTTTCTTTCTTGTCGTTTCAATCTTTACAACATTTTAGAAATGTACATTCCACAGTTGTTGTAGAAAGTACTGATCTTTCACTTGCTCTGGACATCAGATGTTGGATGTTAAATGAGGTGTAATTTCCCCCATGTTAATTTCTGTTGTGTATTGTTTAATATTGTTTGCCTGCATACGGGACCTCAATGTGGGGGAGGTCGTGTAATGAATGCTTATCCCCCACAGTTATTTTCTGTAAAATTTTAATATGATCTGCACTGTTTAGGTTGTCATTCAGTGCCATGGTTACCTAAAGTTACATTTTCCCGATTGAAGCAGTTGCTGCCTTTTGCATTTATTTCTGTGTAGCCTTATGTCTTTACACCCATTACTTTTCCCCCTGCTGTTAAAGGTCACAGATGTGATATGTAACAGAGTGAATCTGAAGCAAATTGTCTTCTTTCTGCAACAGCAGGCATCAACAGTCTGTTTCATTTGTTGGGTAATTTGTTGCTGGCCAGTATGGACATTGAACTCATGACCTTGGTGTTACTGGTACCCCACTCTGACCATGCTATGACTTGAATTGGAAGCAAGCAAGCCTTTAGAAAAAAAGAGTTATATTGCTTACTTGCACAGGAGAATATATTAATTGTATTGCTCTCACCATGACAGGACACAGAGATCTCTGATTTTAGTTCATTAAACACTCGAACCTTGAAAAGAGCTCATATCCTGACTGGCTGTTGACAGTTGTACGAGAGAGACAAAAACTGCTATGCATATACATTTGCCTCTTGACGTTTTCTGTTTTACTGAAGGTCGTCTATGGGGGAAGACACAGGATGGCCTTCTGCAAACATTGTGGTAAATCTCCATAAAGCAATCCTGTTTTCTCTTGTTGAAGCTGGCAATGTGCATCATCAATCACTGAGACTACAATGGATTCAAGTACATAAGGATACTGAATTATACAATATTAATAAAACAGTATGTTTGCCAACACGACTTACAGGCGTAGCACAGGTTCAGTATTTCTTGATGTTGTGGCTTCACAGCAAAACAAGAAAGAAATGGAAACTGACAATCTTGAGTGTACTTTTGTATTTCTTTATATCTGAAGGTATATTTGGCCTCTCTGCCAAACACACATCTTTCATGGACATTCTTGCAGGTTCAGCAGTATGGACACCTGATTATTCATCAACCTGAGGGAAGATGATTTGCGGCCAATTTGAGAAGCAAGATGTTTACAAAATGAGCGTGTTCCCACACCGCCATTCACTCTACATTATAAGAGCCATGATTTTGTCCAATCAGTCCAAGACCAACATCAGCTGCAAGAAGGGCTAAAATATAGGGAACTCAAAGTAATCATGGTGCACAAGAAAGCCAGCCGAAACACTTCTGTTAAGGAAAGCGGTCATGTAGATGTGAGCCACTCCTCCTGGTTCTTACAGCGCTAATGAAGTGCCACTCGTTTTTCTGAACTTAGAGAGTCACACTGACCTCGACTGTATCCTGCTAATTAATAATATTCAATTCATTATTATGTATGCCACAGCCCTTGGGACTTGTAAGACAAAGTAATGTGGTCTGTAATTAATGTTGGGATCTTTTGACAGGAGAGAGAGGTCATGCTTTAGAGACAAGAAGGTCAGCAGGAGAAAAAATTTCACAACACACCAAGTGTTTAGTTTAAGCAAAAAGATATAAACAAGACCAGAAACCAGAAGTGTGTACCGCAGTCCAGTTTGTGTTATCTGAAATGTAATTTTCTGAGAACCTTTAAATTGGTGAAAGAAATATTTGTTGCTGTTGACAGCTTATCAATGACATAAACAACTTTCTGATAGGTCACTACAGTCGAGCCCATTTTAAATAATGAATACTGCTCAGATCTTTTGATGGTAACTGAACCTTTCAGCAAAAGTCAAAACCATAGTTAGAACTAGATATACTTATGGCACCTCACAAATGTGTTATCTTTTGAGTAAAAAAGCGATAAGTGTTAGTGTGATGACACAGAAGAGCTCCCCCATTTTAGAAGAGCTTATCCATTTTAAAAGGATGTGTTTTTACCTTATTTGTTGTTATTTGTTGGGTTGGTTTCATTGTGAATAAAAATAAAGAAACCCTGAGGTGCAGACATTTGCAAGTAAAGATATTTCTCAGCTTCATGGGACTGTTAGAAATCATTGATTGTTTGTTTCCTGTGTTATTTGGCTCTGAAGGTATGAAAATATTCTTTGTCGCAACCTGTTCCAAATTTTAATAAAACTATTTGTACTAAATTTATGATCCAAAAGTGTGACAGGAAGTGCTCTTTGAAAAAAGTATCTGATATAAATGGATACAATAGTATGATCCTAAGTGAGCGGCTCTGAAAAACGCCTTCCACAAAGGCTCATTAGATTTATGGATTTGAAGTTAGTGGGATGAAACTATTTTTGGGTTGCAAGACATGAATTAATATTCTGCCTCATCCAGATCTATGCTGCAGAAGATGTATAGGGGTTCCAGATTTGGAGCTGTGGGTATTTTTCATAGTAATCAGGAGGGATAAATAACAGGATCTCATTGAGGGGAGTCTGTTATGGCAGCAGATGAATAAAAGTTGTTTGTACTTGTGGTATATTTATTGACGAGAGGCTGTGACAACAATCACCAATAAAAGCAGACACAGGATTCAAATCTCTGTCTCCATCAGACAAACACCAATCCATCGTTTCCTGAGGGGAAGAAGGAGCCAGATTCTGATAGATGTTACGTTTTGTCTTATTTTATTGTCCAAATACGAGAGAAAAAATAAATGCGGCACTTTTTGTGATAAGAAGTAGGTAGACAGCTGTATCTGACTTATGGACACTCACAGACCCATAAAAGAACAGCAGCTCAGTGTAAATACACCCCCTAGAAAATACACTTGAAAAAATGTGCAGTATTCAAGATTTTAATTAGAAACACTGAAGACAAAACCATAACATAAATAACTGAAGAAGCCTTTTTCTAAAATCTGTGTGTTTAAATTGTGACTTGTGTCTGGAAAATGTGTGAAGTGTGTCATTGTTGCAGAGTCAAAAAACAAACAAAGGGAAAAGGTTATGTGTCAAGAAAGTGCCGGACTTTGTGCAGTTACTGAAATGCAAACTATGACCTTTCCCTAAATCAACCCCGGCGTTTTTGTCACTCAACATAACCAAAACTTCCATAGCGGTGTAAGATCCATATTTTTCCAGCTCTGAAAGGCACTGACAAATGTTATCATCCTGCCTTGGTGTATCGATAAAAACAAAATGCCACAAAGAACAATGGAAACAGACTTATAAAGACTAAATCATACACGAGACACATAGTTAAATGTCACTCAAGCAAATGATTGCGGCAGATCTGTTTGGAGCAATGAGGAGACTGTAACTTCCTTCACATTAATACATGAAACAAAGAAAAATGTCACGTTTTCATTATGTTTTCTACATAGTTTTCTTCTTCTTCAGAAACTGTGTGATGACGGATGAAGAATTAACGACACCAGCTGTTTATCTCTATGGGCCAAACTTCTACAGTAGTATTCATTTAACAGCAGTGGCTGCAAGTGTGAGCATTTATTCGCATTTTCTTCTAAATGATGTCAAAACTGGGAAACTTGACATGTAAGACCGTAAGAAATAACCCCACCTGCCCACATGAAACAGGAAATGAGTGATCTATTTACAGAATTCAGACCAAAACTGCTGCCACATGTTTGTTTCTACAAACTCAGATCCAGTGAGTGTAAATATTGGCAATATACCGAACGATGAACAGTCTCCCAATGTGCCAATGTTTGTCCATAACAAGACCATAATGTGCTACAATGTTTTATCTCTTCTCAGTTATAATGCTTCATCCTAAAAGTGCATGTAGGAATCACTCAAAACTACTCTCTAATATCTTGAACTTGAGAAATGTTACACACAGCTCAATTTCTAAAACCCCATGCGATCATTTAGAGCTGAGACAGGGTCATCTAATCAAGGTTCTCTGTGACAGGAATTGATTATTTTCACTCTCAAGAGTGACAAAGTTATTACTTTTTGAAGTGAAACATTAAATGAGGTGACAAGTGATGAGGCGTGAAATGTAATTCCTGGCTGCAGTTCCACCTTAAACTTGAGGTGTAGAAGTGTCTCCATATCTGCACTACTGGCTTAGATCCTTTATAGATTATTAAATACAAACTCTACATTAAGAAGCATAAATTAGTTTTGATGGGGAATCTAACTGATATAACGTCAAAATATTACTTTCACTTTTTCCTCTCTATCTCAGCTACTCCTCCCCAAACTCCCCACGTTCCTGAAAAACAACTTAAAAGTAATAACTTTGGATAACCCCCTCGAAGCTGTGGGGATTTTTTTTAAGGTACCTAATTTCTCTGATTGACATCAAAGTGGCTTTCGGGTTCACCTCACTCAGTGGATGAATTCATGGTGAACTCTTAAACCACATCATAATATGCAAAACTGTTTGGGCTTCTGGTGAAGTTTCCCTTTGGGACGTTTTTATGCATTATACATAAAGTTTGGGTGATAAATAATGATCTGCCACCTTTTGTTATCACGTAAAGAAAACATATCGAGACTGCAGAATCCTCTAAAGTGTTTTTCTTGCTGCTCCCACATTTGAAGTTACTTTTTAAGAAGCTGAAAGTGTAATTCGTTCATTTTAGGTTAATTTTGTATTTTTAAAGAGCCGGATGCTCGTTTATAGCCTGTTCTTGATGATGATGGGAGTTTTAAACGTCTTCATAATGTCTTTTGAACCTTGTGAAGTGCACATCAGAGAGAGTTTGATCACTCATCATCCTCCGTCTGTGCTGTAAACACATTCATCAGTACACTTTCATCTGTATTCATTGTTACAGTTGTATCTTTTGCTCAAACACATTAAAACACACTGCTGGCTGTGTCGTAGTCTTTGCTAATGTGGGAAGTGCTGGGCAGGGACTTGAGGTACTCCATGTGCCTTCTGGCATCCTCCTGGTTGTGTTTGATGTAGTAAATGATGTAAGCTGTCACCATGGAGAACCAGCAGAACATGGCCACAAACATGGCCACATCTGTCGTCTTGTGGTGGAAGTTGCAAAAGTTGATCCCAGAGTCCAGAACTTGGATCACAGGTTGTCCCACGTACTCTTCCTGCACCGACGTGTAGCAGCTGACCTCATTCACGGTCTCGGGGTCGAGCCTCAGCTCCCTCAGCACCTCCTGTAAGGAGCACTCGCAGTGCCAGGGGTTGTGGGACAGGCGGATGCGGGCGTGGAGCTTGGAGAAGGTGTCTTTGGGGAGGCTGCTGAGGTGGTTCTTTGAAAGATCCAAGGTCCGCAGGCTCTCGGAAATTCCTTGAAAGGCACCGACCTCCACGCTCTCAATGGCGTTGTGAGATAAATCCAGTTCCCTGAGGCGGTGGAGGTCTGCGAAGGCCTCCTTTGGGATGTGTCTGATCCTGTTAGACGAAAGCAGAAGAACGACAGTGTCCTTGGGCAAGTTCAGCGGGATGCTCTCCAGGTTGCGTGTGAGGTGCACTGCACCACCACCCCGTTCCTGTCCCCGCAGTGACAGACCTTAGGGCAAGAATACGCAGTCATTATCGTCGACAGAAGCCACAGTGTTCCTACCAATAAAAGAGGACCACAGGAAGGAGGTTTAATGGATGACCTGCACCTTTGAGAGGCCCCCATCAGCGGGTGTTCAGACTGAAATCAGCCCTGCGCTAAAGCAACACAAAGGGACGTGCTGATGTGGGTGTGTTGCTTTCGCTTGAATTGTGGATTCATGAATTTCAAGGCTTAGATGGCAAAACACTGACTAAGAGAGGACAAACTCTGGAGGGTCATCACAATAGCCCTTATTTTGGCTTTTGATCCAGTAGAAATACTCTGAGTGTCATCTATGTATTGGATTTGCCGATGCGGCACCTTGCTGTTGCAGCAAAAGCTGAGGCAGGTTCAACAAAGTTTGTTCCTGGAGCCCTCTGCATCAGCATCCTGGCCTCATTCAAATGAACCGGAGGTTAACATGCGAAATAATGATGTCAAAGTGCAGCACAGGCTGAGGAGAAAGGGGAGGTTTTGACAGGCAAAGTGTTTCCAGGGTGGGAGGACACGTCTTTTTGAGCTGACTCGAAGGAAATCTGTGATTGAGAAAGAGATAACAAGATGGAGATAGAGAAAATGTCACTTTGTTTTCTATTTTGCAGCCTCTAAAGTTAATGATTTGCTCTTAAAATGCTGTTAAAACCCAAGAAGATGTCATTTATTCCAGCTCTTCCAACTTCTTATATGCTTTTGAAGATTCTTATATAATTTTCTGCTTCCAGCACATATTAAGTTGAAATTTCAACATTTCCCCTTTTCAGATGGCTTCCTCCTCGGTGGGGAAGCGAGTAAAGTTCAGGATTATCATAATAATAGCATGTTTCTATAGTATGGGTCCCTTCACTCAAGATGTGTCCCTGTGAGAAAATGACAAGCCATTAAACAAGGTGTGGGCTCATCAATATGCAGCAGATGGACTTTGAAACAGTGATTTGTGATTAAATAAAAACCTGTCTGTGCTCTATAAGATTAACTGTGGTGTATGTTAGAGCAGTGAAGGTCAGAATGCAAATTAAAACCACCATAGGGACACAATGCATTTTGCTGGGAGATAAGGAGACAAAAAACAGTTGACAGGCAGGAAACGGTGTTTTGATCGAGATAATGAATGTCAAACAAGTTGTTCAGAAACAGATTTTGATTCCTTCAGGAGAAATATAATTAATATCGATAGGCTAAATGTCTCAGTAAAACTATGTCACTGGAGGAATATTATGGAGATATCAGGGGTACAAATGAGAGAGTAGGATAATCAATAACCACAATATTATAGTAATAGAAATAGAAATAGAAAATTACACTTATAAACTATTATATGTAGCATTATTAACACTTATTTTATGAATAAGGGAGATAAAAACACACTAAAGCTTAAACAGTTAATCAATTAATTGATTGGTCATTTCACATAAAATGTAAAGGCATCTATTTTGATGGTTAATTAATTATTGTTATTATTATTTGTTCTGGACTCCTTTCTTTCTCCAGATGTTGTATACAATAATATTTATTTATAATATTTGTACTTCTATGATAATACATTAAATATAAACTATATAAACAAGACATGTAAAAGATGTCACTTTGGACTCTGGGAATTTATGATTAATTGATGAATCAGTCAAGAAAATAATCATCTTAATGACTCGTAAATGAAAATGCGCAGCACTTGCACTTTTATTTCATTGTTTAAAATCAATAATTGTGTTAATTAGGACTTTCAGTTCATGACAAAACTCAAAAAATGCAACAACCAAAGCAAGAAACAAAAGTTAATGAGCTCATTTGGGTAATTTTCTCAGTTTTCATGCCATGCATAATAATTCTGACATGGGGTTTTGTATTTAGGAGGTTAAAGTTTATAATAAATGAAGTGTAAAAAGTGTGCACAATACCTGACAGCTTCACTCTGTCCCGGTTCGGATCAGCGTGCAGTCCGGTGCTGATGGAGGGGAGACACCCGAGAATAAATAACCGCAGATCATCCTGTGCAAATGGAGGAAGATCCACAGAAAATAGTCAGATCCTTTAAGATGGGTGCAGATCCAACAGTTTGACGGCACTTCTCCTGTCGGTGCAGGTCTGCAGCAGCTCCGCTCAGCCAGCTGTGTGTGTGTGTGTGTGTGTGTGTGGAGATGCGCTGCAGAGCTCCCTTAAAAGCTGAACCGTCCAGTCCAGTCCTCCTCCAGTTAAGTGTTATTAACACACCCCACCACACACACACACACACAGAAACTTTCACATCATCTCCACAGATTATCATCACATCAGTGCGTAATTGAAGTGTTATGATAATTTATTATAATTATGTAGAAGGCTGAAGCAGTACATTTTTAGACACTTTACATAAGTTTTTCCATTTTATGAATCTTTATAGTGCAAGTAGAAATTTCTACTCCACCTCACATTGCACCTTTTACTCCACGACACTTAACTGGCAGCTGTAGTTACTAATTAATTAAATGATTAATTACCATTGCTTGAATAATATGATGCCATGTGGGTTAAATTGCCCAACAGTATTCTTCCATAATAAAAAAGAGAAATATAGAAAAATGTAACTGTCAGCATAACAAATACTTTTAATATAAACATTTTCTTCAGAGTTTGAAGAAAGGGCTTTTACTTCTTCTTTTACATTTTTCAGTAAACACTTTTCTTACTGAGATTTAGCTGAAAACATTTACACTCTCACATCTGTATGGCAAATATGAAAATATATCCAACAGTGGGTTAGCTTAGCTTAGCATAAAGACTGGATCCAGGTGGAAACAGCTAGCCTGTGTCTGTCTAAACTTTAAAATCAACCTATCAGAACTTAAACCTCACTGATTAACACATCATATCTCTCATTTACTTTGTTCAAAAGCTTAATTGCAAAAAAACAAACAAACAAACAAACAAAAATTCAGTTTTACAGTGTAGTTATTTGCAGGTTTATTTCCTGGTAAGGTGCAATTTCCAGGTTAACCAGCAGAGACAGAAACTTACTGGTCCGGGCAAAAAATATTCCAGCACATGACCCCTGTAAAACAAAAGACTGTTGTTTTTACACTTTAATTTTTTTTACGCATTAAACAAAAAAAGACTTAACACAAGTTTTAGAGGAGCAGGAAGGTGGATTTTGTAACCGTAACAGATCCAGGTTACCTGTTTCCCCCTGTTTCAAGCCTTTATGCTAAGCTAAGCTAACCCAGAAAGCAAAGTTAAAAAGATTTTAACATTTTGATCACCACTGTAATCAATGATCAATGTTTTGTTTCAATATTTCTGGTAACAGTTTTACTGTTTAATATAGCTCTAAAACTTAAAAAGAATAATTATGTAAGAGAACTTGTGAGAAAACTTTGCTAACTTATGACGGAAACTGGTATTTACTCGACTAAATGATTGGCTGTTTTTTTATATTTGATTGGATTGAAAATTAATTATTGTATAGTGCTTTCAATCACCTATAATATCTATTCATTCCTCTGTATCCATTGATGTATCACTTTTAAATTTCATGCTCACTCGCATCCTTGAATGACATTTAAACTTCTTCTTTATGTTTGGAGGTCTGGAGGTTACTTAAATTTATATTTTATCCCTTGTCTACATCTGTTCGAAGCACTCTAAAAGAAAGTTAACTGTAAGTGCAAAAACTCCACACCAAATAGCACTCAGTGTCACATTAAAGTGAAGGAAAGTATATTTGAAGGACAGTATGTTACATACATTTAAAATACTGCAAGTTGGAAGGTGCCTTCTTACATTCATGCAGGCATTTTTGTACAAACTCAAAAATTCTCCATGTAGATACTGTATATTAGGATAAAGTCACATTAATATACTCTTTAATATGATATAATTGAGGAAGAAAACAGACATTTAGCATGAATACATTCTTACATTTAAATGAAATAAGAGGCAACAAAGATATTGACCCATTTAAGGACCTTGAGAGGTCCCAGAACCCTATTTTGGTAACCTCCCACCGCCTTATTTTCCTCATGCGCTTGTCTGTGACAGATTGTTTGCCCTGCGTGTCACGCGCTGTCATTCTTCATAAACATTGATTACAATAGTCCGGCCCTGATGGAGGACTTCAATACGGAGCCCTTCACACAGACAGTGACAAAAGACTTTTGAAGGTACTCCCAGCTGTACCGCAGAGCCGCCACCTGAAAGCAGCCGGCACCTCACAAAGCATCTGTATGATTAAATGTGCAGAGTTCAGCCCTGTCAATTTTGCTGAAAGGCAGAAGCATTGATTATATCGACTAGGGAAGAGTTTTAGCACGCATGCTTTATGGTGACAGCCTCCAAAATTACAAGGCGCGCTCGTAACTGTCAAAACAACCCAACACCAGTGTTTCTGCTGCTCCTGGGTAATCAGGGTGATAGATTTACTTCACATTGGTCGGTTTAAACCACTCGAAACTTGCCAAGCCATTTGTTAAACACACTCACTCATCTTGTCAGAGTCCTGGCAAAATTCCTGCCCGGTAAGCTCCTCGGATCCTCCCCAGGATCACGATGATATGGAGATGAGCCAATTTAGGGAGCCTTAGTCAGGAATAGACTGACTCTTTCATGACACAGTTGATGAGACACATCTATCACGTAAACAGATGATTCATCCACATTATTTCCTCTGAACAAAACTCCAGTTTAGACATCACTCTGCCCCATCTGCACTTCATGCCTGGTTTGTCACAAATGACATTGTGAAGTCACTCTCTGGAAGCAGCACTGTGCTGCCCTACAGTATATATTGACCCGACCAATGCCACACTCAGTACATTTGATAATGCTTTCCCGCTGCAGAGGCTGTCTGACATTGGATTTTGCTCACTCTGCTTGCAACTGCTTTCACTCACGAGTGAGGACACGTCATGTTTTAGCACTGCTGCTCTCATGTCCATACACAGAATGGAAAAGGAAGAATGCTGGGACAATTGCAGCAAATTTTATATTTGCATGTCTTCCCCTCATTGCCTCGACATCAGTCCTTTGCATTATAGAGAAGGTTGTCTGTAAGCAGCTTACAGCAATGCTGAGTGATAGCGTGGACTCACTCCAACTCCTATGCCAAGGATGCCTTTACATTTTGGATGAGCCCAGTCAGACAAACCCTTATTGAACTGTTATTGAAGGTAAATTGACTGAGGGGAGCACAGTCTGGTGCACAGTGTTTTAGCCACTTGATTCGCTGATGTCCTCTTTTAATAGTTTCAGGGCATTCTGGGTTACTTTGAAGAATAGAAACAAGCATAATTTTTTAATTGAGCATCTGGCATTGTGACAAATTGTGCCATGCCTAAGATTTAAACCCTTCCCTGCTCCAGTGTGTGTTTGGACAGCAAAGGTACATGGAAGTAAGTGTGTCTTTCCTCAAGTGCAGCATATTATCTGATCATTAGCTAATGTGGAGTGTTGGGTCAGATGTCTTGTCAGATTTACTGGAAGCCACCCAGGTCATTGAGGAGCTGGACGTCACCTCATTCTGTTATAAGAATCAGCAGCTTCAATTGGAGTCTTGGTAGAGGGGGAGTTATTTTGGGCAGTCCAGTTCATTTTCTGCATGAGGAATATTTGGTGGCCAGCAGCTGAAGCACTTCCAAGACCTGAATGGACATGAAACCCTCCTGTTTGAATCATCAGGACAAAAGATGAGCGACTCTGTTTAAAAATAAAAGTACAAGACTGTGTATGTATATGAAACATTATTATAAAATAATAATCTAGAAGAATTTGATTTAAATAAATGTCAATTAAGTCACTATCTATTGCCAAATGATGCAATGCAATGATGATTTAACCATTGGCCCACTGATAACTGACCGTGGCATTTGCAGTATTACAAAACCGTGTTTCTGTGGCAACAAAAATCAAATAAACGCACAGTTAGTTAACAAGTTTTGGTTGGTTGCGCCTCATGCATCTCTCTTGATACATTTACAAACCGAATTGTGGTGATTTGTTCCCAGTTGCAACAGTAAAGCATTATAAATATGATACTCCTCTTCTTCTATATATAAACAGCAGCTGAGTCTTATGGGTATTGTAGTATTAGAGTCCATATACCATGCCAAACTGATGGAAAATCCTCTGTTTTTAATATTATTTCTTTGCAAATCAGATTAAATTTATGATGACTGTTGCTGGCAGGAGCCGATGGAGGTCTGCCAACGATTATGGCCTGCCCACACATCAACATCTCAGACAGCTTCTTCGTTCTCACTGGTAAACTCTTCGTCTGCTCTTGAATCCAGCCCTCAACACAGGAGGCGTTATTCATTTTGCTTAAACTGCGGGTATCCCCAGCTCACCTGCTCAGTTTTAAGCTGCCGGTGATCTCTTCAGATAACCTCAGTGGTGTTCTGGCCTTTACAGCCTTTACACATGGTTTCACTGCTCTTGCATGCACCATATAATAAGATCAACTCTCTCCTTGAGGTTCTTCTCAGCCTTAAAACAAATCCAGACACAGATACAACTTATCCTCTCGAATATCTCGAGTTTTAAGGTGAACTTTTCACCTGTTCGGTGCTCACATCTGCCACGTTCAAGTTGTATAAGCAGAGTAAAAGAAACTGAATGTCACCTCTTGGATTTATCTATTGTTCTACAGCCAAACCCAAGCAAAAATCTGACAGTGGTGCATAATTTAATAGTGCAAAAGATGATGTATGACATGCTGAGGAGGAGGAAAAAAGCCCTGAATCTCTGTCTCTGGTCAGGATGTTCAACATCCACTCTGGCAAAGCAATTTGGAGGCTCAAAGGCAGCGACAGCTCGTATCAAGATGCTGAAATGAGAATTTCATTGCAGATGGAAGAAACCTTTGGATTTTGCTTTCCATCTGTCTGTTGCTGTCTAATCTCAGAGTGACAAATGCCCTTCGATTTTTTTCCTATGTGGCACATTAATTCGCATTTTTTGCAGATTTTAAAAAGAATTCGGTTAGAATTTGTATTGCATTTAGATGGAAAACCTTGGAAATGTTATAAACGAGTAGTACTAAATCGATGGCGTAATCTCTTAATGGACACTGCCTAATTCATTGGCCTCATCACGACTGTCCCGCAGTGTGATTTGACAGTAAAAATTGCTGTGGTTCCAGCTCAATATTTCAGCACAGATGGAAAATTTTGTTCTGTACTTTTAATACACCACAATCAGACAACCATCACTTACATAACTCATCCACACAGGTTGTACATTTTATTTTTGTTCATGCCCATGAGGTGAAAGTATGATTTACTGACACAAAACTATACATTCAGGATGATTTTTCATGGTATTAAATGTAGAGTCCGAGTTCAGAGTTTAGCATAAATCAGGTTTAACACACCTTTCTGTGAATTTATTATCAAAACCTTTATTCAGGAACATTTTAATGATTACAATTTTTTAAAGATTTTATCCCCGGGGACCCTCATTTGAGAATATTTCTTTTGTCACTGATTTAATATTAAATTATCAGACTGTCTGTACTGCACCAAGGCAAGAAAGACAAGTGGTGAGAGAGCATCATTTGAGTAGAATAATCATCCATAGCCATTTTTAATTAGGAAAAATTAAACTAAATTGGAGTCAGTGGTTATAATTAGAAGAAATGGTCATTTCTAATTGTGCTGCAGACCTCCATGTAACTCCTGCAAGACCTCAAAAGGTCCCCAAACCCGTCTTTGACCATCACTTCTCTAAACAATGAGCACTTTATTATATCACTGCTAACAGCTAATTGCCTTTTTATCTGATTTTAATGTTTGTTCCAGTGAAATCACACAGCTATCTTTAAAAAAAAGGATAAATGAGATTCCCATTTAATCCTCATCTAATTACCATAATCGCTTTGCCAATAATTATTTGACAATAATTAGCTGTATTCAATAACTATCAAGATCTCTCCAGGGGGATTTTGTCTCTACGAACACCCTTGTCAGCTCACGGTTTATCGGCCTTAATGTGTGTGCGGGGAGAGGGTCGAAACCATCTGAACTCATTAATTTTCTTCAACAAAGAGAAACCAGAGAAAGACAAGTCACAGAAAGAAAAAATGAAACTTTATTTGTTTTTATACTTACCAACACTTTGAAATTAAAACCTATGTAATTACTCACAACTAATATAGATCTGCACATAGCAAATAAATCAATCGAAAATAGTTACTATCACTTTTTTTCCCAAACTGCAATACACACAAACAAAAGCTGAAAAACAAAAAAAAACATGTCTAGTCATTCTTTTTTCCTGCTGCTGCTGCTAAATGAAAAAAAGCCTTTTTCAACAAGCTACACAGCTCTCCTGTATCTATGCTAATAAGGAAATAACTGAATAAATAATTGCACATTGCACCCTATTATTGCATTAGTTGCAGTTTGTTTCAGAGTCATAGTATACTCAGCCATATACACAAAATGTAAATACAGTTTTCAAACACTGAGTAACACATGAATATTGATGTTATTAAAATCACACTGCCATCACTTACAACTCAAATATTCCTGCTTAGCGATCGGATTCATGTAACACAACGAGATCTTTGTCAAATGCACGCGTCAACCGTGCTAATAAGCATCAGCAATCCGAGTTTTCTACGCTTTTAATTCTTACATATGTGTACTAATTTGAAGCAGACATTTCAATGGTACACATGCACTGCTAACAGTTGTATAAAAGCCATAATACCCTTGAGGATGTTCTTTACTGGTGCAGTACTGTTTGGAAAGAATGGCCTCTTAGGTATTAGCTAACTGTTCTAAAAAGCAAATTTGCCAAAAAAAACCCCCCAAAAAACAAAAAAACATTATTTCAGTTTGTTCATTTGACAAACGTTCCCATTGAAATACAAGCTATGACAACTCAAAATAAAAAGAAACACAAATTCGTAATTTCAATGCTAGCACTACTACTCGAGTTCACATCAAAATGTAAGAATTATTGCAGAATAATCATTGACTATGCATGGTTCAGTATAGTGATACAGCATTTGGTCCATTTACATAATCACATTTATGTCATCAAAGCGCTTAAAGTTCAAGGAAAAGCTTAACATTTTGGGAAATGCGCTTGTTCACTGCCTTGCCAAGAGTTAGATGAGATCTCATGTCCAATGATGAAGCTGCCACCAGAAACCAGCTAACTTATCTTAGCATAAAGAACTGCTAGACTCATTTCTTTTAAGCAAACTATATTTAAAATGTGATTTTATAAGCTTTAGGTGGTAATCAGCTGATATATTGAGCTCTTGTTTCAAGTCTTTATGCTAAGCTAAGCTAATCACGTAGCTCGAATGGTATCTTCTCACCAAATTTTGGCAAGAAAGCAAACAAGTAAATTTTCCAAAATATCAAACCTTTCCTTTTAGCTCAGCATAGGCTATTGGAAATAAAAGTAGTGGTATGTATGAAGAAATTGAGACACTTAAAATGCAGAATGTTGCTGTGTTGGACAGTAGATAATGTGATTCGACAATAACATTCAACAGCTGTTTGTATGTGTCTTAAAAACTTAATTGAGCTCAGCTGAAGCTCGTAAATGAGATGACTCAAGCTGTCCAATAATATTTAGAGTATCCTCGTGAGTAGAATACGTGACGGATGGTTGAAATACTGAAACGATCCAAAATATCATCCACACCTCCCTCTCAAATTAAATACAATAAAACAAAACTAACTTAGCTTAAGTGTCATGATCGACGAACAAAAAGTCATATGTGCATCACCACACCATAAATAAATACATGCTGGTTTTGCTGAAAAACCAGAGAAGCAGGAACTGTCATCCAACCTGTCCTTTTTTTTTCCTCTTTTAAATAAGAACAATTAAGTAGCTGACATAGTCATAACAATAATAAGACATTCAAACCTAATGCGTCAAATCAACTGTATGACAACAAAAAGAACATGACAAGATGAACAATCTTGAAAAAGAGACTGAGTGGTCACGTCCGCCCAGACCCCGTGGGTTCCCCCCAATGAACCCCTGAACATTCCTTGGCCCAAAAAATACCATTCGGCTTCGTCCAAACGTTTGGGCCTCTTTGCCGCGAAGAGTCGGCTTCCTCCCCTTGTTTCTCGCTCTCTCAGAAGCCCCGCCCCCCGCCCCAAAACAAAAAAAAAACCCAATTTAGCTAATAGTGAATACTCCCAAGACAAGGGAAGGAAGCCGAAAGGTTTGGACGCAACACTTTTGGCTTTTAAGTCCAACTAATTCCTCCCACGTCAGAGGCAGTCCAGAGTAAAGTGTTGAATAGTCTATTGCATGAGCGCCGCGTAGTTGACTAATGTGCTTAGTCACAATAGTCCTTGTATAAAACAAATACAGTATAATAATAAGTTAGTAAACAATCATTTAAATTTTCAGTTAGTGTTTTAGCCACTGATTTTTTCACTAATTCCCATTCATGCATCTATATACTAATAATCGGTGTTGATAGAAGGAGGCTATATCGGAAAGTTTTTCAATTGGGCAGGGAGTAGGACTAGACGTGAATGGCCAAAAATGCTGAAAAAGTTTGCGGAAAAAGAACGGGAGCGCAAAGATATAATAATAACATTTGAAGGAACACGTACACTGAACAGGCTTACTCAAATACACAACGATACGACACTGAACACATGCAATATAAGCAATAAATGTAAATATAGGAAATTAACGTGAGAAGGGAGGCTCTAGGAGTGATACCATTGGCTTAAAAGGGTCATGTGATGCAGCAAAGAGTCATGGGTAGAGATTGGATTTGTAAGTAGACAAAGATGCAAATTAGGACAAAAGCAGAACAGTCCAATTTTTTTTTTTTTCTTTTCAAAATATATTATCAAAATTTTGATAATTTGGCTACATCCCACCACACACTCTGCCGATAGCATCACTGAGCAGCTGTAATATGCAAATAACTACGTTCTACAAAAGTTTTCGATCTTTTACTAGCACTTTTTTATACTTTTAAATGATGTTCTATGACGCAGCACTGACAGAGAAAGAGAGAGAGAGAGAAAGCAATAGATAGAGAGAAAAAGAAGAAGAAAGATTAACACAAGTTGTTCCTAATAAACATTCAACATGCTTCAACAGTTCTCTAAAAAAACCTAATCAACAGAGAATTTTTCTTTTTTGTAATTCTTTTTTTTCTTAATTAATATTATTTAATTTGGCTCTCTGAAATCAAAATGAGCGCCCAACCCTCCCTGATGTATAAACAACTTTGAACCAGGGCGGGAAGGTGGTCAGGGTTTTCTTCCTTTCTTTTTTTTTTTTTCGGAGAGCCAGAGCCAGAGTCCGAAGGGCTTCATCAGGGTTGTCTGCGGTAGTCAGTCATTGGAAAGGGCCAAACGGAGGAGCCAGTCAGGGATCTTCAGGATGTGGTCATGGAAGATGGGTCGTTCCACATGGCCGCCACGTCTCTGAACCTGAGGGACGATCATAGGACAATAAGGAATAGTTCATCTTTGAGTTATTTTAAAAGTCGACAGAGTTTAGGCAAACATTCACCCACATCTGTGAGTGAAAATCAGCATAAAACTAACTCAAACCCCAAGTAAAACCAAAGTGTAAAAACAGCAAATTAAATGTTTATTGTGGATTTTTGTTACCTTCGGAGAGTGTCAGGCTAGCTGTTTCCACCTGTTTCCAGTCTGTATGCTAAGCTAAGCTAACATGAGGGATAATTGTATCATCTAATTCTTGGCAAGAAAGCGAATTATCAGATTTCCCTAAATGTTGAAGACATTTAGAAAACAAGAGCAACAATTGAGAAAACCAATAAAAAAGAAAGAATAGCCAAGATCAGTGCATACATATTTTATAGGTGATATTATATTTATACAATACTTTTATTATTATGTGCAATATTCTTCATGTGCATCTTTTTTTTTTCTTGGAAATAGTTTTTACATCATCTCAGACTTCTCATTATGCAGAAACTCCTGTGCACTCCTTTATCCTTTATATTTGTATTTTCTTATTTTTACATTTTAGACAATTTTTTATTATTATTCATTGTTACTGTATTGTACTCTGGCAAAACAATTTCCTTCTGGGATTAATAAAGTTGTTTGTATTTGTATTCGTATACAAACTTATGTTGTATGTGCTTAATTTTATTTTATGCTTAAAACTGACAGCAGCTAATTGGGCACTTTGCCATTTAAAAGCAGAAAAGACGTCTCCTGCTCTTGTTTGATCCGTTCAGACACTGGCAGCCACTGAGTACTGACCTTGCATTGATGAGGTACTGGGCCAGGCTGATGTTGGCGGGGGTCCCTGTGATGGTGATCTGGCGCTCCGATGACCCTTCCATGGCGTTAGCAATTTTGATCTGCGCCCCAGACATCTGACGGATCTCGTTGATTTTGGTTCCCTGGCGTCCGATTATGCAGCCTATTAGCTGGGAAGAAGATAGGAAGGCCATGAAAGAGACGTACAGATTTTTATCCGACGCTACACGTGACTGGACATCGACTCTTTAGCTGTAACTTTAATACTTTGGTCCAACAAGTCTTTTCCATTAAGGGCACTCACTTTACAAAGCCAACTGCCTCTGGCTATAATAGTTTCAGCTGAACTGCTGTCACTTTGTATTGCTGGAAACTTCAACGGGAAGCCACGTTAAAAGATAATAAACCAGAGTTTTTGACATTGTGGTCCCACAACATTTGTGAATTTGTGCTTTGATAGTGCATAGTTTCTCAGCAGTTTCTCTGTTTTTGTTCCATGCAGCTATTTTTTAAGGAATTTAATTCACAATATTCAAAATATTCAAGAAGAAGATAGTTAAAAAGGCTGCAATGTCATATTAACCTTTATGGATTTTCTGAAAAGTTTGTTGCCATAATGTTTAAGGCGTAGTTTATTGGCAGCAGCACTGACAAATGGGCACAAAGTGGCCTCAAATTATCATAACTGCTGAATAAGTGTGACATTATCTCTGCAATACTGTCAACCATATTGTCATTAAATACAAAAAACAGCCTGTTAGACTTTGTTGAATGACATATCTTTCCTTTTGGGTTGAAGTCTTATTTGTTTTTGGTTTTTTTTTTGCACATGATGACAGATTCATAACATGCAGTCTATAAGCACTTTGTGTGTTTTTATGCAAACTATCTATCTATCTATCTATCTATCTATCTATCTATCTATCTATCTATCTATCTATCTATCTATCTATCTATCTATCTATCTATCTATCTATCTATCTATCTATCTATCTATCTATGTACTCACATCATTGGGAATGGTGAGTTCATGAGTACTGGCCTGGTTACTGGCATCCAGACCTGCTGCTGAACACAGGAAGCAGACAGAAAGAGAGGAGGGAAGGAAGAGGACATAAAATAGAGTTTGGCACATTGATGAAGTGTAGTCCTGAAGATTTCATTCCCTGTCTATTGATCACTTCTGTGTTGCTGGATATTCTGGCTCGGCCCTGAGCAGAGCCCACAGACACTAAACTGGCTGCCTGATTCTCTAAGTGGGAAGAGTAAATAAATCTGAGGCTTAGAGGCTGAGGCTTGAGAATAGGATACTTAGGGAAAAACCAAAGAACAAAAGAAACCTCAACATCAACAAGAGCAGACCACCAGCAGGCCATGTCAATGGCAGTGCACCACAGAGACCATTAGGAGAACGACGAGAAGAAGAAAAAGAGAAAGGACAGCGACAGGAAAAGAAGAGAAAGAGAAAAAAAGGAGGAAGAGAATGTGTTTGTCTCTACAGGTAAAAACGAGAGAAGGATCTTTGGTAAAGAGGGTCGTCGTGTAGGTGGGTACGTACCGGGGAAGGCAGGGGTGGTCTGTCCGAGGGGGGTAAAAGGGGTTTGCTGCATAGCCAACTGGTGGAGCTTGCTCAACTGCTGAGGGGGGGAGGAGGAGGACAGCAGAGCTATGAGGTCATCGTTAAAAAACACACTCGCACTCGCTCGCACAAACACACACACACACAGAGGTCTGTCCGAAACGCTACGAGAGTAGAGAGAGGATCTGAGGAGAAGTAACAACACAGACAGGTGAAGGACAAAGACCGAGAGAGAGAGAAGAAGAAGAAGAAGAAGAAGCTCATAAAGGACTTGGCCTGAGTTGTGTTTTGGTGAAATGACGTGAGCACCAAACTGAAGCTTGTTTTCATTTCCTTAGCCTGGCTTCACACTTCAGAGCTTTGTAGGTGGGATTAAGCCACAACAATTCAGAGTAATGATGAGACAGAGTTGTAGAGGTTGTTTTAAACTGGATTAGTACATTTTTGTTAAATAAAAGCAGAGTCTCTGATAACATGCAAATAAAAGTCCCAAATACAGGCCTGGGGAAAAAAGCAAGGCTGCACAAACTTGACGACTGTTAAACTAAGCAATCTTATAAGTTCAACAATATAATCATGCTCATTTCAACTGTTTGTTGTGTTGTGTTATTGTCCGTTTTCCCTGTAAGTGTAACTGCAGTCGAACTGAGCACGGCCGAAAAAGGACGCACATCATCATGTAAGTTTTCTTTGCATTTTCCATCCAAATGAACTTAAGCCAATATGCTTAAGTTCATTTCTTCATTTTGAGCATTACTGAATTGCAAGCATTTTGGAATATCAATTACAAATTTTATTTCACTCAAATACTTGGAAATAAAATAATATTTTTCACAGGGTTGTCCATGTTTATATAAACTGCTTGTATCTAAGATGCACTTCGAATACATTTGAAGTATTGTATGAGAACTGTGGGAGCCGCCAAAATTTCCACAACACCTGCAAAATATTTCACAATAAAAGCCCAGTTAGGAAAAGTGGGCTTTTACCCATTGAAATGTTGTGGGGCTTTTAATTTGAAACAGATATGGAAAGCACTGAGATCGTATTATCAGCATAATGCAGTAATTTAAACTGATTATTATTACTAATTATATTTTATACTTACAAACAGAGGGAATTAGAAATAAAGTCTGTATCTAATGTCAAACTCCATGTCTGCTTTATTTTGTTTTGTAAATTGACATTAATGTATTTGCAAAGAGGGGATGTCTCAGAAACTTTAAATGAAACATCTCAGCTTGATTTTCCAGCTTGTGAATGAATTGCTTTTTGGCAACTGACATTTAAGTCTTGAATGTCAGAACTTGCCAACAAAGAAAGGTTTACTAAACGGTCCCAGCTCTGAGCTGCGCTGCATTTTGCCAAGAAAATAACAAATGCATTTTAAAAGCAGCGCGTTTGAAGCCACTGGCTCTTCGGAAAGGAGGAAAACATTCTTTTGAAGACTGTATTTTTTCAGCCAAATGTGGTTACGTCTTCAGGCCAAGCCCCATGAGGATTAATGCCAAACAAAGGGCAGGGAGGCAAGAGTCAGAAAAGTTAGAAGATATAGGAATTACATATCAGAAAAAAAAATCTGTATTAATATTATCAATTAATATTAATATGGGTGGAAAGAGAGTGAAGAGCCTGCAAGAGAAACTGTGGATGCAGGAAGACAGAGTGATGGAGAGCGCAGTGCGGACTGCCTCGTGGGGGTTAGCACTCACATCTGGATGTGGGATGGCGTACTGTCCTTGAATGGTATAAGCCTGCAAACGTGAGAAGAAGAGCTTATTGTTATCTCATTGCATCATAAAAAACAAGAATGCACAAAAATACTGTTTTAAATGGATTTTTAACAAGTTAAAACTGTTGATTCTACAATAAAATGAGAGCAAAAGTAAATATAAATGAAGAAAAATGACATTTTCTACAGCTGTAACACTCAATAGGCTCATTTTTTAAATCTTTTGAGCTTCATTTTTATCCATGTTACAAGAAAGTCATGCACTATAGACCTGACATGTTCTCCTACTATTCATCAATCAGATCCAGTTGAACTAAATCAATAAGGGACAGCCCAGACAGTGGAGGGGGAGGTGAAGGGGAAGGCGTGGGGGGAAACCAAAGGAGCGGCCCTGACAGGAGTAATGTGACTTGACCTATTGGACGTGTGGTTTTTTTTGGGCCACAGAGGTCAGAACGGAGCTAAACTTCATTTCATCAGGCGAGACATCGGCCAGAGCTGAACAGTAACCATGAAAAATAACGTGTCAAGTCTCTGCAGCTCAGAGGCTTTTATGTGAAAAAACAAATGACAGACCCCCAGATTTAGGTGTTTTGTTGCTTTCACAATAAAGTCAACAAAAATTAAAATGCAAAAATGTTATTTTTTTTATTGGTTTTCCACCAATTTCCTGTTAATCAATGAGAATATGACTTTAGTTGTGTATATATTTGGATATATTCTTCTACATATTCTATTCTGTAACTATTTTTATAACTGATTAGACGGTTTTCAAGTCATTTATCAACCATGATGCCAAAATGTTGGGAAGATTTTCAGATGTTTTGGTCTTATTTAATAGTAAACTGAATATTTTGGGGTTGTAGAGATGTAGAGATGAAGTTATTAATCAATCATCAGTAAATTATTTCACGGATTCACAGTCATTTTTGAGCAAAATTGAATTGGTTTCAGCTTTTCAAATGTGATTATCAGCTAAATTTCTCATTTTTATGTCATTGTAAATTCTTAATTTCTTTAGTTTTGCTCTGTGGGTAGAACAAGAAGATTAGATTGAAGATACTTCTTTAGTCTTCAAAAATTGACTTTTTTTTACCATTTCCTGACCATTTATAGCTCAAAATTTCAATGATTGGATAAAATAATCAGCAGATTGAACTGATTGGACTGAAGTTGATGTGCAGTGATTTTTCTGTAATAGAATTAAATAAAAAAGCTAAAAGGAATAGAAAAAAACGCTAATATGATATCTACAGATCTGCTACCGCCTCCCTCTGTCTCAGTCTTTTGCACAGTAACTTCACGGTTTGGGTTTTACACCCTCTTCTCCTGTCGTTCACACACAGTCCACTAGTCGGCCCCACTGAGTTTTCCCTCCTCTGCAGATCACCTGATTTGTCTGCACACCTGCCTCCTATTATCCTCCCCAGCCCAGCTTGCTCTGTTGCTCTGTTTTCACCTTTTGCTGCCCATCCTGTGTCTGTTTTCATCACCTCGTCTTTAAATGTACCTGAACACGAGCAGGATGGATCCATGCTGAGGTTATTTCTGTTCAATATTATTACGTAGTTTTTAGTACTTTTCTATATTTTTACTTGAGTTCCTTTGATTCAAGTTTGCAATTTTGTATGTATAATTACGTTTTTTTTGCTCTGTCTGTTTAGGATTAGCATGAAGGAGAACACAAGGATGTTTTCAGCGCCTCTGTTGTCATCAATTAAAAGGTAAGTTGGCCAGTTTACAAAAAAAAAAACCTGATGGATTTCTCTGACACAGATTATTCAAATTCTCCGTCAACGCCTCAGTCCATTTATCCCAGTTCTGGCTTGAGTGGCCCGCGGGTGATGGATGACAGTGAGGGCACAGTAAACAGCAGTGATGGTTTCATGCTAGTCGGGTGGGTGGGTGAGGGCGGTGAGGAAGGGAGGAAAAGTGAGTAAAACCTGGTGCGACACTAACAGGCAGTGGCTGGTGCTGCAGTAAGAGGCTGAGGTTGGCTGTGGACGCCCCCAGTGGGTCTGCTCTTACCTGGCCACCTGAAAAAATGACAGGGGTGGAGGCAGGCTTGGGGCGGTAGGGGATGGTGGCACCTTTCGGTGGGGACTGAGGAGAGCAAAGGAGGAGAGAGTGGGGGGAAGAAGAAGAAGGGTGAGATTTGGAGAGAGTGTTAAGAGCAGAAAGAAAGAAAGAAAGGAGAGAAAGGAAGAAAAGAAGTTGCATAAAGTGAGACCAAAGAGGGACAGTGCCTTAGGGAAGACAACCTGTGACACTCACACAAAAGTGCTCTTCACTGTGTGTTCATGCTGACATAAAATGTCCAAATCGTGGTTCAGTGCACAACTAAACTTGGATTTACCTGGAACATCACTTTCAACTGGATAATGATGACTCTACATACTGTATTTTAAATTTTGAAGTCCACGTTCTAGAGACTTACAGTCATGTCACATATCTCCTAGTATCCATGGCTGGTGCCACCATGAAGGCCCAATGGAGAACTGGCTGTGCAGATAGTTTAAAATTAATGGCGCGAGAAAAAAGAGAGACAACTACAAAGTGTTTAGCCCTTTGATCCAAAGCATTGTGACGTGTATGTTGAGGAGAGTCAGCTGAGGTAATCTGACAGTACATTTGATCAAAGAAGGCTAATTTTCACATGTGCCTACAAGCCTGCTTTCTGCTTCATTTGCTAACGTAGCTGGTTGGGAAGCCAAATGTGTTCACAACAAAACAATGAAGGGTAGCTTTACAGACATCAAAACAAAAAAAACAATCCAATGCATCAGTTATGAAGTGATATTAGCAGTAAATAATGCAGAAATAAACCATATTTACTGGTATTTTATCACCAGAGAGCGCCAAGATCAAACTCCCGGCTGTGTTAAAAGTTATAATCCTTAAGATTTCTGCTAGTTGGTGTTTTCCCTGTTAAAGTCAGATTCACACACAAGGAGCTCACAGGAGGTGATGCAGTATGTAACCCAGTGTTTGACATGATGACAATGATTGACAGATTAAAATAAAATGAGTTTGTTTGGCTGCACTGTAAATTGGGAAGTGTTTGTTGTAGTATTTAACTTCACTACAAGTAACTACAAGAGTCACCAAATACACCAGGACTGAAATATTAAGGATTATAACTGTGAGCACGCTGCTGTATCTTCCATATCAGGCATTTCAAACATTATAAAGTTTCCTTGGTGTGTCCCTTCCCTTCCCTATTGTACCTCAAGCATCACCACACATATCTGTTTGACACACTGGATGATGGCTTCTGGGGCCCCTGAGATTGTCACCGCTCTCTCGGTGGAGTTGGGGAGCATGTCACCTGCTACCTGGACCTGAGCTCCTGTGGACTAAAGGTGAGAAAGATATTTGTTAATGAGAAAAAAATATATATATATCTATGTAAAGCAAAACGAAATCCCCCCGGGATAAAAAAAAAAAAACTTTCAAAAACTGATACCAGAGAAACAAAACTGTACATCTGGGGTTATAGACTTGGATCTTAAATGGAAACTATATGATCCATAAATGTGTGATTTAGAAAGCTTACAAGGGAAAAAGATGGACCATGAAAATGAGATTTGTAATATCACATGGGAACCATTAACAGAAGTGTTCTCGTTGGTGAAATCCCTGCAAAACTAAAGCATTTCCTCTAAAACCTCAATGTGTCTTACTTCAAATAACACATTATTTATTCAGTCTTTCATTAATCTACCTATAGATACTCTACCTCTCTCATTTCTTTGATTTTGGAGCCTCCTTTTCCGATGAGGGAGCCGCACTGGCTGGCCGGGACCACAAGCCTCAGAGTTACAGGTGGTTTACTGGTGGCTGGACTGTTGCTCATAGAGTTGATTATATCCTGAGGGAGGAGGGGGGAGAAGAGACCAGGTTATATAAGAGGAATGCAGACAAGGTGTTTTACCATGAAATGTCACAACAGTACAGCGTTGCAGTGGTGCAGCAGCAACATAAATCTAAAATCTTTGCAGCCCTTGTTGTTGTATTCTTTAACAAAAGCAATGCAACAAAATACATTTAGTCAAGTGATGTGATAAAAATGCAATTATAACCGTCCTTGTGCTCGGGAATATTTTGATTATATTGTATTTGTGGCCACTTGAGGGCAGCAGAAACAAGCTGTGAAACAAAAAGACTGACATCATCACCTTTTGAGTTCAAATATAGCTCTCGTCTACACATCCACAAGTTACATTATCATTTATTTATTCATGTTTGTATCCACCAGATGAATATAAGACCCATGTTTGCTCTCTTTTAGCTTAGTTTTTTCCCTAGGTGTTTCTATAATGCTTCCTGTTTGATTTGGAGATGAAAAACAATTTAATTAGTTTGTCAGTGCCTGTTAACGACAAACATCCAGGTGATTATAGTCAACAATAAAATGTGTCTGTTTGATAGTCTGTGTAATGTAATGTAGTCTGAAAGACCTCCAGCACACTTATCTTTTAAAACAAGTCTTTTATGCCACTATATTTATTTGAGAGATGTGGTTAAAAGTTACTCGGCAGATTGATAGTTTACATTGAAAATAAATGATCTTTCTCTTTATCTGTGGTGTTTTGGAGGCACCTGGCTTGGCCCGGCTGGAGGTGTGCTGATACGGCACCCAAATCAAAACACAGTACTGGCCCACTTTCAAAGGGTGCTGCAAGGTTAGATCAGCACATTTCTGTCCTACATAACACGGCCAAGCCTGCTTTGTATTCCATTTGGAAACGAGTCAGTACACACACTAAAGCGCAGTTAAGGAAGGCACAAGTACAAGTCTGAGGTACTTATACTTCACTGGACCATGAAACAACATGTACAAGTTGAGCTGTAATGAGTAGTCCCAATTAGTTTATTTGTTCAAAATTAATGGAACACACAATAAATGCAGTTGGGTGTCACTTTGGGCGATTGTGACAGCATTTCTCACAGTTTTGACAATTTTAATAAACTAAAATCGATCGATCACTGGAGAAAATAATCAGCAGATTGAAAATAATTGTTAGTTGCAATACAAAATATTTTATATATTGAATACTTTTACTTTTAATACTTTAAAGTACATTTTCCTGATTACACTTTAATCTAACTTTAACACTTTAACTTCTAACAGTATTTTCACTGTGTAATATTAATCATTTTCCTTATTTGCTACATAAATGATCTGAATACCTCCTCCATTAATGTATGTGTGCAATGTAAGAAAAACTGAGTTGATGAATGTTTTACCTCCTCAAACTTGTAGGCTATCATGGCAAAGGCCTTGAAAATGGCATCTGTCGGCCCGGTGATGGTGACTATCCGTTCAGGGCAGTTTCCCTCTGAGATGTTGATACGGGCGCCACTCTATAGGCCAACAACAACAACAAAAAAGTTATGAATCAAAAACCTATTAGGAATGGTTAATTATAAATATTTGCAGAAAAGTTTGACTCACATCTTCACGCATTTTCTTCACCGTCTCTCCTTTCTGGAAGTAAAAAGAGGAGCATTATTGAGCTACTTTGTGAATGTCCCACAGGCGTTATGATGCTTTACATGGTCTGCTGGTTGTGTTTGTGATAAATACCTTTCCTATGATGCTTCCAACCTCCTGCAGAAACACAAAAAAACAATGTTAGGTGTGTTGGTGCCACAGGGGGGGCCCTGAAATTATGTTTTATGACAGATAATTGGAAATAAAACCAAAGAAAGAGAATAACCGAGAACTTTTTTTCTGGTTGTTGGTGTTTTTCGTACCTTGCCGTGCATCAGCAGCCTGATGGTGAGGGTCACATTCAGTCCACCTTCTGATTGGACCTTGATGGGCTCCATGTCGGGATTGGATGTGAAGGAAGGGGCGTGGTCGCGTGAGAGAGGAGTTCAAGGGCCAACGCGAGTGTGATGGTGGAGTCAGCCAACCGGTCACCTGCCGGACAAAAGAGATAAATACACACCTGCTGAGACTAGTTTGTGCTTTCGTACTTTATTCTGATACTTTAATGCTGATATTCATGTGTTAGTGTAGCTTGTGATAAAATAACTAAAATAACCTAAAATAATAAATTTTCACCACTAAACTAATATAAACATACATAAAAGTGATCAGGCTGGTTATATTCTTTATTTTTTGCCATGAAATCCTATTTAGAAAAAGCAAAAACAACAACAACAAGGCAATTTGTTGGGACTATTTTCAGGTGTGGATTAATACACATTTGACAGGACAGTATATGCTCAGCAGTGTGGTTTATTTCTGTATTTTTTTATTAGTTTTTAAACGACAATGGAGCCCCATGACTCTGAAGAACAAGATAACAATACTCGTTAGTTGATGAATTCATCGTTGGTTTTGTTTTTGTCTTCAGAAATATAAAAAAAATACATTTTCTTTCCATGTGAATCTTGTTTTGGTGACCTTTAGTCTTTAAGAGTGTCCCAAAATCTCATTTTAGGGACTTAATTATTTCAGTTTTATATTTTTACATTGCAAATTCCTCAGCCGGTATTGTTCATCCGTTTTCCACACAGCAAACCTGGCCTCTGGTGGTGTTTTAGTTGAATACATTTACAGAAAGGGGGATAAGAAAGGGGTTAATTAAGATGCAAAAATACTCCAGCAGTCTTTGGTAATGTCTTCACATACGTCCTGAAACAATGAGCCGTGGTCTCCTGATTCTGTAACTATAAAAGCCGTCGAAATGTAGGTCAGCATATGTCTCCTCGGCCACGAGATGAGCCATCGAACGCTGAGCGCCATATTTATTTTTATCGAGCCCATTTCAGCTGGACCCCGTCTAACTCTGGCTGACAAGTGATGTAATGACTCAAGGCCTCAGTGGCGAGAGAGACCACAAGAGGGCGACGCAGTCCTGACGGTGGATCTGACTGAAGACTTCATGCACTGCAGTCTTTTAATGTGGTACAGTTCACAGACACAGACAGCACATTTGAAACTTTTTTTTGTCAGTAAATGAATCAGAAACATCTTGACTGACCACGAGTTTATACTGTGAGAGTTGCAGTTTACCCAGGTTTAATTAATGTCAATAAAACATGACAAAAAAAAAAACAAAATCTTAATGATTGTGTCAAAATTTGAAAAGATCAGACAGAAAAGCTCATTTAGATTGTGAGACAGCAGACGCTCAGTTCTTTAAGTTGAAATAATGACTGTAGATGATGAATTTAATGTGTCAAATTATGAGAAATGGATCTAGATGAAAAATAAATGAATGGGATATGATCAATTACACCAGCGAGGCACAGAGAGGCAACAGCGAGATTAAATTAACTGGTGGGAGGTTAGAAATTGGCCCTGAAAATGAGAATTAAAAGGAAGTGATATTAGATTTTTTCCTATTTTTCTTCTGTAGCAAGAAGATAGAGATGTAGGTAGTCGCATAGAAACAGAGAATAGTCGAACATATTTATGATTTTACTTGATATTTCCCACAAACATCACCACAAACATTCATATTCAACACTGATCTTCAGCACAGTTTGCTCCGTTTTGAGTTTGGCAGAATTATAAAATATACGGATGTAAAAAGCAGCAAATATGAGTTAAAAAAATTTTTTTTTTCCTTTTCCTGATCGACATTGCAGCCGTCTAAAGGATGATATGTGGAGAGAAAAGCTCCTGAAGCAGCTGACCTTGACTGGAGAGACAGATAAAGTCACCGTCTGCCAATCACAGGCATTGTTGCTATGTGGAAATTTGGACTTTTTTTTTCTCTCTCTTCCTCCCTCCCTCGTGTGTTCGCTAATTATCTGATGCAATTTACAGTTATGACACCAATAGTAGAGAGAAATAAGAAAATTTGCAATAAAGCAAACAAAATTGCTCAAATGATTAGAAAACTACCGACGCTTCAGTCATCGGGTTGACCTTGGTGTCACAACACAAGCTTTGGATATGTCGGGTTATGAGACAGCTGATGAGAGTTGTCACATTATTTTGCAAAAAAACACTTGTGAGTCTTTAAATGCGTTTATAATGTTTAAAATAACATGCATAACATGTTAATCCACTAAAGTTCATTCACTACATTAAGCTAAAGGACATAATATAACACACAATTGAAAATATCCCCTTTTTTCTTGCATTATTTCAACAAAAGTCTTTTACTGTTAACCTTCAATATATTTTTAACATAGTGTATATTTTAGATATCTAATATTATAATATGAGACCGAGAAAAGCAGCAAACTGAAGAAGCTGCAACCAGAAAAGGATTTGTGGTTTTGTTTCATAAATGACATCATTTTTTCTGTCCAAGAGTTAATCATCATTTAATTAGTAAGTAAAGTCAACAATGAAGTACAAAGTTTTGGAAAGAAGCATGTGTATTGATGACTGTATAGAAGTACACAATGAAAGCAAGGTAATAATAATACCATCAAAGATTCAATTTAAAGAAGTCCCTTTAGTCCACAAAGATTCAAAACTTATTATCGACACTGCACAGCAGTTTTAAGGGTTTTAAAGATGCTACTACAGATTATTTTGAGTAATCAACTGTTTCATATATAAAATGTCAAAGATTTATTAATTTTATTTTTCGCATTTTCTAAAATCCAAGATGACGTCTTCAAATGTCTTTTTCCCTGACCAACAGTCCAACACCAAAAGAGATTCATAAAAAGATATTAATTCTGTAAGGCTACAATAAAATGCTTAAAAATGTCATACTTTGTATATTGTACATTGAGTATTTTCTGTAATATCTACAGTAACATAGCTTTATATCTTTACCATGTACACACACAAACTTTGAATTAATATTTTCAGCAGTGCATACATAAAACATTGGAATAATCACTTTACCTGTAAACAAGTTGCATTATATCTTTCTTACTTCTTACATTTCTATAATTATATCTTTCGTCTTACATTTCTCTGCTGTATTTGTGTGTAGAAATAGTGAAAGTTAATTTTTTTTTACAACCTTGACCTGTTTGATGAGAGCATTATTTGAGTTTTTCACTAATTGACATATTTTTAGAGATGCTTGCATCTTTCCTGGCTTTTTTATTCATTTCTTTAATTAAAACTAATCTGACAGTTTAAAGACAAAATTAAGTGCACATGTAAGTCAGTTAAATGAATCCAATATATCAAAATAATTCCAGATTCACTTCCTGCCAATCTCTTAATTGACGAAGAGCTTCAGCTCTCGTTAACGTCACATGTCGGGAGATGTTCAGGTATTTATAGTTTCAACCTAAACTCAGACATTTGTTAAAAATAACATCGCACCATCAACCGCTGGCTCCAGAAATCGTTCCTCCTCTAATCTACGCTGCCTGCAGAGCAGAGAGCTGAGGGATGTATTGGTTGGAGGCCAGGGGAGGTTCGAGAGTTAAGGACAGGGATTCTGTTGCCAGCTGTCTCTCCAATCTCCCAGAGGAGACCAGATTACATAAAAAGCCTTAATCCGGGTTTAAGACCCAAGCCAGCGGTGCAGGTCCTCTCCAGAGGCAGGAGGGGGAGGTGGGGGGGAAAAAAAGCCCTCTAAGATTGACGACGGGATTCAAGCTAACGTTGATTATAGATGGTGGAGGGATTCGTCCACTTTCAAGACTGCAGATTGAGGTTTTTGGGGGTGCGGAGAAGCGCTTAAAAAGGACTTTCGCTCGCAAAGTTGACGTCCTTGACTGGATAAGATCTATTCGTGCACGCTTCTCTCGCTCATATCCGTTGTATCACTTCCTTCCTCCACTCTTGCACAGTAATGAATGGCCTCCCTTCCCTGCGAATAAGATGCAGAAACTGCAGATTTGGGTCAGCAAAAAACAAAAAAAACAAAACGAGCCTGTTGGACCTCCGAGATGAACGAGGTCAGCGTTAAGAGCTGCGTTTGAATAGTCGTCCTCCCAGACTGTATTTTGCTCATACGTCCTGTAGCATAATAGAATTAGGTCAAGGCCTCGTGAATCATTTGCCCCAATGGCTTAAAACCTCCCAGCAAATAGCCTTTTTTTTTTTTTTTTTTATTCTAAGGTCTGACTGCATTTAAATGCTACCAAACATCCATGCAAAAGCTTGTATTTTTACTACATTTCATGATTGAAATCTCTGCTCTGCGGCTGCTCCTGCTGATCATTTCATACATTTTGCGCGTGCATCGATTTAGTAATTTTCCTCCCCTGTGTGTTTGTTAATCAGGCAGGAAGTTGGAGTGGGGGGTGAGGAGCACAGAGAGGGATGGCAGGGAATTTTTCATGACATCTGATGGGGAAAGTGGGTCATGCTCGGTGTTGCAGTGCTGCTAGCCTCCTCCTCTATGGCGGCTATTGAATTAATCACGCTTTACGCTCGGCTGGACAACGCAATGCACAAAATGGCTCCCCCCCCCTCCCTCCTCCCTCCTCGCCTCCCATCTCTCCCTGTGTCTGCTCAGCGCTCGCCACAGAAAAGACTTGTGCATTGCTCTTGAAGAACTTGAATCTAAGGGTATCCTCTCTTCATCTTCTTTTTTTTTTTTATCTCTTTATGTGCTCCGGACAATGAGGAGATGCTGCTTTTATGCAGAGCCGCTGGGGTGTAAATGATGCAAAAACACGCGCAAATGGATGTAAAAGCAAAGTTAAGGGGAGATATTTGGCGTGAGAAAGTGCTTTTTTTTTAAGATGCGTTGGTGAAGATGAAAGTTGGAAGGGGCTGATTTTATTGATCCTTAATGAACACTCATGTTACCTGAGCATACTGATGTTTAAAGGTGTTTTTAGTCAAAATATGCATGTTCTATTTGCACTTCTGTTCTCATGACTTTGACAGTAAGAAGGAAGTGATTGCCGCAGATATGGAGGCATCTCATAAAAGTGGAAGCTCCTCTTACGCTGCCCTGCACGCTGTGACCATCATTAACTTGCTTTGGCCCCTTTGAAACCATCCATGACACAGTTTAGTGTTGGACAGTGTTTCAAAATGTGACTAAATATCAAGAAGAAAAGATCAAGATTTATATCTCTCATAGCTCTGAGACACACTTCTTTAGTTATTCGTTGCCATTCTGAAAGATGAGAATGTCATTTATGTTAAACAAACTCAGTCATTTTTAACCTTTTGTGGACAGGAAACAAAATTAGCCCCTCACATATAGGTACAAAGTATAGGTTAATGCATTTAAAAGCTTTTGCTTTTTGTATTTCAAGAGGTAAATGATGGATGAAGTAAGTGATTTTGTTTATGAGCAATTCAGTTTTCTGAAATCCAACACTCCACCGTGTGTCCAAACTTTGTATTTAATTTTTAAATTCACATTGAAGGATATTTTAAATTAATTTCCCGTTTAAACTAGTCATAAAGTTTTGGTATTTTGCACTAAAACTGCCAATAGAGAAATGTCATGCTTTCTTCTTTTAAAATCTGAGCATTTTTTGATTCAGTGTGTCAGTCAGATTCACATTAGGGTAAGTTTTAATAATTATATGACACAAAAACCTCTGAAACCCCCCAAAACAACAAGAGAAATGGAAAAAATAAGATATAGAAAAAAAAAGATATTAATGAATTTCCATTTTCATGTTTTAAACAGTTTTTATGTGGTCGTATGAGAAGAGTGTTGCACTAACTGGCCGATATCAGATCAAATCAAGTTTTCATTTCATTTTATTGCCATACAATCAGCACAGAGTTGCACAGAGTTGCACAGTTAGAGTCAACAGAACAGACAGACAGACAGACAGAGAGAGAGGGAGAGAGACACATCATCTGAAATTCTGTAAAGGAAATCATTAAATGGACGGCCGGCAGTGTAATCTAGGCCAAAGCTCCTGTCATCTGTTCCATCCTAATCCACATATCTACAGATATGTCATTATGACGTTTTGATATAAAACCCTCCATGACTGCACACCAGAGCCCGAGCCGAAGTTGCAGGGCAGAAGTTTCACCAAGTGAAGCGCTTCAAATACATTTCAAGTGAAAGTTTTCTCTGTTTTTTGAAAAATGGATCAACTCCTGTAAGAACACAGAGTTGTGTAACGGCAAAGGGAAAATGTACCTCTTTGTCTCTTCAGTTTGAATATGTGACATTTCTGTGAAAACTCTTAAATACACGAAGGCAAAGTCAGTATTTTTAATTGAAAGAATTAGCTTTTTTTTTTGGTACTTTATGGTTTGGATGAATGCCAGTGCAGAGAGTTAGTCTGCCCTACTGCTCCTTAAGAAATAGTCTTAATGAATCCCAAAGTTTATCTGCGCCATTCACATGCTATTAAGGGAGCCGCCCAACTGTGAGCTCTTTGACCTTTTACAGCCAACTTTAAACAGCCGCATGCTGAACGTTAAGCTCCTCAAATATCCTAAAGTGACGTTGTGCTGTAAATTTGGGCATTTTCTGTCAGAGCTAGCGTCCAGTTTGGCGAACGTCTGGTTTTGCAGTGAAGGACTGTGACACGGAAAGTTTAAGGGGACGCGTTTTGTAAAGGCAGAGCGAAGCAAGGTCACTCTCAAGGAGCTATCAAATAAATACTTTCAAAGAAGGTAAAGATAGTGAAGAATCCACAGATACGTCTACGGTTCTGCATTTCTGAATATTTTCTTTATATCTGCCAGTCCAAATGTTGTTAGAGAGCTTTTATTAATCTTAATTCTGTTTTTCTGACAGATAAAAAATACATATTACTTCCTGTCAATCCTCATGGTAGTATTGGAGAATGATTTGTTACCCTTTAAATTTTAGTGTTTAATCATAAAAGAGTAAGAGACTCATGCAGCTGCAAGTGAGGTAGTTAGTCCAACTCCCCCAAAAGAAAAGGTTTACTTGTAATGTGGCTAATATGTTAGACCCATAATAGAGGCGACGTACACGTTTGTGCGCCAATTAGGGGCGAACAAAAGGAAAATTAGCGTGCATATAGGGCAGCAGAAGGGGAGCACAGAGGGTGACCTCGTTGATCCGTATGTTTCCACGAGATCTGTTTAAAGAATTTTAGTTCCACGTGGAGGAACCTCCCACTTTCACGTTTTAAGAGTTAAAAAAAAAAAATGCTCCGAGACAAAGTTTGTGACAGCGAAAGCAACAGGAATGAAGTCTCAGAGGAGCAGGGGAAAGAAAGGGAAAGAGAGAGGGCGATGAATAATTGGTGGCGACGGTCGCTCCTGTCAGAAGCTGTAGGCAGATCGAGGAGAAGAAATCAAGAGGAGCTGCGCTGAGTCCTGAGGATTTCGCCCTCAGTTTACTGGTATATGAGCAGCCCTTGTCTCGTCTGGCGCAGGCTTTTGTTGTATGTGGTGCGTTGCGGTGTGGCGGAGAAGGGAGGGCGGGGGGAGGGGGGGTTAGCGGTGGGGCCATCCACCCCATCGGCCTTCCTATACGCCACTATGACAGTGCTCTCAAGAGCTGTCAGCCCACATCAGCAGCCCAGCATCCTGATAGCTCAGCCTAAATCACAATCAAAACTCTGGCCGCCACATCCTCACCACAACCAGTCAAATCAGAGAACGCAATGAGCAAAGAAGACGCTGCGACCAACTATCACCAAGTTAAAAGTGCCTCTCAGAGTACTATGTGCTGGCTTAAAATAGTCCCAGTGCGTGTGTGTGTGAGTGGGGGGTTCCTTGCGGTGTAAAGGGCTTTACGATGCAGGCACACCATGTTGTGCTGTGAATGCGGCGCTAAGAGCTGAGCGTTAAGTCGGCCATTTTAGATTTGCCACAATTTGTAATGTGAGATCACTGCTTGTCACAAAGTCATGGCTTCCATACGCGAAGCTTTTTCGCCGAGCGGCCACACAGAACGGCTCCAAAAGCACATCGCCGTTCCTGCGGTTTAGCTAATCGTTGACGTCATGCAAACCCGTTTTCAGTCTTTGCTTTATTTTCAGTATTATAGTCGCCCGCCACCAGACTTTCACTGTTGATCCCGCTGCCAAACAAGCTTTTTACCCAAACAAAGGAGTTATTCATCAGCGTACTTCAAGTCGAATACAGCGCTTAGCTTTTGAGGTAATGACGAATGACATTTTTGGTCTATGACTAGCCGAGAATAGGGCCATCAGCAGCGCTAATATCACTGTGATGATAATTGGAATAATGATCTCAGGGGGGAACTGATGTATCAATTCCACTGACCATCATCTTACAGTCCTACAGTGAAAAAGGTCAGTCTAGCTTCGTAGTTAGCAGAAGATAAACAGCAGTTCTTCTGGTTATCTGTGATTTCTTGTTTCATCGTCCTCATTTGCGGCTAATTCTGCAACAATAAAATCGCCCATGCTTGAATCTAAGCCAAGACAATGAACACCCAAACAATGATAATCAAGAGACCCCCGAAAGCGAAATCGACTGACTGTAAAATTGAGTGTTCTCTGGGGAAAACCAAAATATTTCCACGCTGCATGCAGTCACCTTATTTGGGCACGCTGAGGATAACTTCCGAAAACATTAACTTGAGCTACCTCAAATTAGATAATGAATCAATAAAGCACGTCACAGCTCATTATCAGGATAATGATTATTCTTGACTGTGGGTAAGTTACCAAGTTAATTAATTATTGAATGATGTTACTTGGCTCAGGCTGGACCTGGTTTTTCATGCAAGTTTTCGAGAGTTTGATGCGTTCAGAAGTCCAGAAACCATAATTTTTTGACAATATGCATTTATGCAATATGTATTTAAATCATAACATTTTAGGACAAAAAGCTAAAGCACACCTGGATTTACTAAATTATTCTTCATAAGAGCCATAAAAAGAGAGTTTACCTTTATGTAGCGCAGGATATAGTAGATGACGACCACTTTTGCCGTTGCGAGATTAAAAATCGCAAAGGGAAAATGATTTTTTTCCCCCTCTTCCTTTTGCTCTGCCCAGGCTGAACCGTGCCACCCTATTGGTCTGTTGTGGAGGGTCACATGAGCGACCAGGGGAACACGTGACCGTTCTCGAAATTATATGATGAAACGAAGCCGAGTGGCATTCTCAGTGAGCACAGTTTTCGTTGCGGCAAAGGTGCGATGCTGTTTGCCGTACTTTGCTGTCAAGTGTAAATAGGCCGTATGATGAGGCGTAATCTGGGTGACCATCACCCACCGCCCCCTCAGCCGCCCCCGTTATCTAGGCAGCAACAAAAGGGGGGCATGCCCAGTGAGGCACGCGGGCATCGTGGGGGCATGTCTGGGGATGAGGTGGTCTGAATCAGAATCGTAGCCTCCGGGGCGTACGTCTATCCCAGGGGAGGGTCGAGCACCCCTGAAATCCACAGAGCTATCGTCCTTGTCATTGTTGATAACAATCGACACGAAAAATAACCCAGCTACTTGTTCAAACGATGCCTTGCCTTCATTTAAAACACACTGCAGCCATGAGGGACTCGTGCAGGACAGCTGAGGAACTTTTTGGGGCTTGATGCACGCAAGCACACCCCAAGAAGTAGAGGTCAAACCAAACATGCTTAGACTTGGACACAAACCCACCAACACACCACCGTGATATCCTCCCCAGCCTCTCTGCTTTTTTAATCTGCTTCTGTGTGAGTGTGTGTGTGCAGAATTACAGAGCTTTGGAGGCATCCCATCCCAGATTTTCCAATCCAGCACAAATCCAGCCCTCATGTCAGATGGACAGTTGTGTGCAAAGCTTAATCTGACATTATTAGGGTTGGACGGTGGCAGAAGCAGAGCGTTTAAGGGAGCTGCCAGGGAAAAGCAAACAGTGGGGTTTTGGTGTCTGGATTAGGGGCAATGCAGACAATGAGGAACATGTTTCACCTCATTGTTAATTGTTTTCATTTAGCACAGATGCTCTCTAGGCAAAATCCAGCCTTAGTCTTATATCAAACAAAACGAAGGCTGCGTAACAAGGTTCCCAATACGTGCGTTCTTCTAATTTTTCTACCTATACAACATGAAGTGGTAACCATGCCTTTACCTACCCACCTGACTGTAAAATGGCCCATGGGATAAACTACAAATAGAGCATTAAATTTGCTCCACATTGAATCACAAAAGGAGGAGTGTGTGGGGTAAAATAGAGTGACACGTCAGAGGAAATCTGCTTTATATTCGTACGACACTGTTGGCTCACCTTCAAAACCCAAAACCAAGACTGGTGGTACACAGAAAAAAAAAAACTACTTTACATAACATTCTTGTATAATTGAGTAAAGTCTAATCCCTGTTAAATGCGCTCTATCCTCAGTCCTTTGAGAATTGACATATAATCTGTCAAAAGTTGTTTGATGGAGCAGTATTAATGGCTTAGAGGGACCATAATAAGCCATCTAAATGAAAAATTGGAGCCATAAATAATTCTTGACTGAATAAATCAACAGTGTTTTGAGCTGAAGATCTCTAAATCAGGCTAAAACTATAAATCTTCTTTGATGGCAAAGCACTCATACACATTTTAACGCAGAATCTCTTCAGGTCAAAGGTTAATATTCTTACCGGTGAATATGTGGGGAAGCTCCTGATCAGGAGAGAGAAGGTGCAGTCTGGGAGTTTACGACCAAGATGGCAGATTATGGGCACACTAAGGGCTGGGGCCGCTCCCAGGGCCCTATAAGTTGACTAACCCCCCGCCCATGGCCTCCAGGAAGGTGATGAACCCAGGCTGATCTGGCATGCGTAGACCCCCCCACATTACCAACCCACCCTTACCAGAGCCTGTCCTCATAGCCACCCATGTGTCCTATCACAGTGTCAGGGTCCTAATGGAGGCAGAAGGGCGTGAAGGAGAGATTGAGAGAGATCACAGTGGCAGTCAATCCAACTGATTGTTGATGGGCGCAGGAGAGTGGCGACAAAAGAGGGCTGAATTGACCCCATTAGTACCCATGTGGTGTGAAAAAAGTGTTTTAAAGTGAAATGTGAAAATGTTTAAAGATTCTCAGTTTATGGAATTTCATTACATTTTAGAGGTGTATTCCAAAGAGCAAAAGTCTTGGAAACTGGGAAAGTAAAAACACTTCATTTTACAGGAAAAAAAAAGTTGTTTCATATATTTGTTTTTAAAGTGGAAAACCAGACAAGTAAGATTGCAACTAGAAGATGATGGAAAAAGTCTGAGAAACTTCACATCTTAGAAATGGGAAGTCATGGAAAAGTGATGTGTGTGAGAGTAATGGGTCATATTGGTTTTGAGCTATTTCTGCCAGACTTTCCTCTACAATAGATTTTCCATGAATAACCAAAAGCATGTGACCACTGACTAAAGACTGGACTTAGGCCAGAGAGCGTAGTGGGTATCAGTGCAAGAACGAGTCAGATGTTTTCGATTTCCTGATTATTATTTTGTCATCTTCACTGATAGCTGTTGAAAATGTAGATCCTGGCATTTAACTGTGTTCTTGAGATCTGCATTGATATTTGATGATAGTTTGGTCCTGTTTATGAAAGTCATGAGTCAGAAGATCCAAACCTAACATCAAAATTTTAATGTAAATGTAGGAGTACTACAGGGCACTATTCTTGGCCTACTGCTTTTCTCTATTTAAATCCTTTTGCAACAAACTTCACTTCTATGCTGATGATTCACAGTGTTACAATGTTCATAAAGATATTGATTACTCCTACACGCTAATCACAGAGGTGTACATTTCCAAAATGTTTGTTGCTGAATTCCCTATCTGAATAAAAAAATGCCAGCCGGGCACACATCTCTTGTAAGTGTCAATGTCCACATAGCTGGTGTAATTTATATATTGATCATTCGATGAAGGTTTGGACCAAATTGGTGATCCAGATGTTTTACCCAAACATTTTTATTGTTTTTTTTTTTCTTTGTACTCTCAGTATTTAATCTTTGTTGAGCCCTCTCCACTCCAATCTGATAATCCAGGTTAAGAGTAACATTATCTCTATTTTATTGTTTCTATCTTTTTTTTTCCCCAATGAGAGTTTGTTTTGGAGTTTTTCCCCTTTTCTCATTGAAGGTCTTAGTGTAGGATAGTATTGTCTTTATTTCATAATGTTGCTGTTGTAAAGCCTTTGGCACTGTAATGTGATTAAGGGCTGCACTTAACTTGCACCAGAAAAAGTGATAATTCTTGCTTTGAGCATGGTGAAAGAACTCTAATACATAAAACAGTTAAGGATTATACCCACTTTGCTGTATTATAACCTACATTTCTGTATAAAAAAAGCAAGAATAACATTTACCATTTGACATAGGCAGCCAGTGAAGAAACATTACCCTTGGATATATATGAATAAGCAAAAAAGGGCAAGATTTGTTCAGCGTTTTATCCTTTAATAACAGTAATATATTTCATTTGTACCTACCTTTCCATATTTTACCCTGTAAAGAATCCAAGAGCATTAACAAGTTTTCAGCAGTGCGCTTACTAATAATTATTGTGCAGTTTTCCAGAATGATGAGCAGTGTTGTTAATTTTCCTTTGCCCCGATGTATTATCTGAGATTCAGTCCCACCATGCTTTCCATACTGAATAGATAAGTGATGAATAAATTATTTGAAAGAGCAGATAGAGATAAAACAGGTAAGAGATAAGCTCACAGCATGCAAGTTTGTCTTTTGTTGAAAATGTCAAAGTTTCATCTCACATCTTAAGTGAATCCTGCAGCATGGCCGCTTAAATCTGTAAAATTCTGGTGTTTATATGGAAGCTGCTTTGATACATCGGTCCTGTTGTTTTGAATTGCTTTTAGCAACAAACATAATTAAATGGCCAGCATAGAGAAAAATAAACGGCGCAGTCCGAGCCACAATTGAAGTAACTACCTGTGTCCAACTCGTCCCTCCGCTACGCCTCGACATCAACACAACACAACACAACCCAGAGTCTCCGGGTGTGGAGAGGTGCGATCCCACACGAGCCGGGCTACATATACATGAAAAATAATGGAAATAGTGTAAAGACTGAAAAACGAGAGCCAAAGAGAGAAGTGGAAATTAGTTTCTCACCTTCACACAGGTAGCCAGAAATTGACAAATGCAGCCCTCCAAGTTTCTGTGTTAGAAAGTGGCGCGTGTGTGTGCGCGGGGTAATCTGTTTAAGCATAAGTCACTTCTGATATATACTATCACCTTATATGCTAGGATCTTAAGAGTCTATAGCCTCACTAGCTACCCTACTTAGGCACAGCAGTGGTCTGAGCAATGTGCAGCCAAAGCTAATGGAATTTCATTAGTGATGAAATGACAGTTTTGATGGTGGCACGAGAGTAAAAGTCAGAGATCACTAAGGTCATAATGATTCATCTTCTTGGAATCGTAAATGTTTTCCAAATTTATTGGCAGTCCATCAAATAGTTGTTGAGATTTCACTCTGGATGAAGTTGGTGGTCCAACCAGCCAACAGACAGTCCTGCTTTGACATGCACAGAACCAGGCCACAAGCATGGTTAAAGCAGTCCACATGCCTCATGGCACTTTTCCATTATCATAAATTTTGGAGTCCTAAGGTTTACTCAAGGCTTTTTGTTTTATAAATTTTAGGGCTTTTAAAACCCATGAATCCTGATTATTTTAGTGAAAATCATTAAAGAAGCGTGACTTCTGCTCCTTTAAATCACAAAACTCTGAGAGTTTTTTCAGATGAAACTTAAAAATGGGCATAAATCTTTTCACAAAAGGGGGGTCAGACATTCTTAATGTTGTGGAGTATGAAGGGCGAAAACTGTGAATAAGCAGCATGTAAAAAGTAATAACAGAAAGGAAGCTGTACTTAAACAAACAAATGTAATCTGAAAAGTAATGTAGAAGCTCTTTTGAACCCTTCTCCCTTTGATAATGTCAAACCATCTTCTTTAATGTTGAGAGTTTATCCCCGATAGCCATAACCGGAGCGCTCTTGTATTGTGGGAACAATAAACCTCCCGTAAGCGCTCGGTGTGCTCTAAAAGCCTTCGCCCATAACTCCACACAAAGCAACTCCATGTTCCTAATGGAAAATATCGCCTCCCTCCCTCTGATGTCGTCAATGCAGCCAGTAATGGGTACACATCGGCCCCTGGCAAAAACCGATGATGAATAGACTTCTGTTTGGTGAGGAACTTTGACTGTGTCTGACTCCTCTGGGCTCAAACACTGTGTTCTTGCTTTGTCAGTGGGCAGAAAAGCAAGATACTGTACAATAGCATTTATTTGTATGTGGAAGTTTTTGCAGCGACACCAAAGAAAACACACCACACACACAAGGGACGAGCCATTACACATTTATGAGCAGATGACGCTGAGTCATGGAGAGAGTTGTATTTCCCTTATTAATCCAACAAGATGTCTTCTGAAAGGGGGGAAATGAAATATTAACCTTGATTTTCCTGTAGAGATTTTGAAAAGGAACAGTGCTTTGAACAGAAAATGGGTCTGCTAAAAGTTTTGAATAAAAACATTCATGGAAAAAATTAATCTTCAGATGTTTTCAGATAGTTCAACCTTTTGTACTGCTAGAAACTAGTGCTGCAGATCACTTTGTCTACCTCTTTTTTTTTTTTTTTTTTCTTTTCACTGCATTGTTTTTGTGACAAAGACGAACCAAAATCCCAAAAAAAAGTGCAGGTCTTTTCCAAAGGTCAAATGAAAGTGCAGGAAATAAAGGAGAGCTTCATTGTCTTAAAGGAAACCTTGTTTTTTAAATTTGATCTGAAACAACAAAAGATAATCCTCGCTTTATTTTCAACATTTGAAGGCTTCTAATTCCTCCTAATCTTTTCTCATCATCTAAATGCCTTTCCTTTATAGTCGTAATATCAAACATCAGGCTACATATAATACCAAAAACAAACACGCCATGTCAGTTATTCCACCAAAAACAAACCTTTTCCTCTGTTAGAGGCTGATGTTGCTTTGTTAAAAACAGATGAGCTTTTTATCTGGCCTAATCTTTCTAAAGAGGGTCTTATATTTTGTCTTTAAACCTATATTAATCACTATTTCTCATATCATGAATCAAATAACTGTGTAATTCCACTTGTGTTCCAGGAATGCAGCTTTGTGTAGCTTTTAGTCACGATTAGTTTATCATTTTTGTTCCTTTTGGACCACAGCCAGTTTCCCTTTCTCAGCTTCATGGCTTTCACCAAACTTCAGACCACAGTCAGCTGCTCCCAGCAAACTAGCTCAGACAAGCTAAGTGCAAACAGCACTGCATGAAATGACGCAGAGGGGAAATTTCTTGCCTTCATGTTGTGGTGGTGCGTCATTTTCAACTGAGGACGACACACATTTGAGCAAACCAAAGCTTGCAGCCTTGCATGTTGGCAGCTTTAAACACAGCAAGGAAGCTGTATCTCTGTATACCTAAAGCTGCCAATGGGTAAAATTTACACGTGTGCCAGACTGCAGCATTTCAAGTACAAGAAAAATGTCCTCTGTCATTGCATCAAGGCACAAAGAAATGTCTCAAGTCATAAAATGAGTTTGTTTGATCATCACCTTTGAATCCGTGAGCTCTAATCTCAAATGATTTTCTATTTTAAAAAAATAAAAATTGGGCTTTTTTCAATTTCCTATTCTGAAACATAGGCTTTGTCTATAGTTAAGCACAGAAACTCACCAAGCAATTTCATGTTAAAAAGATGTTGCCCTATCCCTGCATAGTGGCTCCACAGGGCGGTGACTCTCTTTCGAACCCCATGGGTCAAGGCCCGACCACCAGACGTTTCCTTCCCAGGTCTGGTTCCAGGAAGGTAGCCCCGATTACTCAAGGTTGAAAAGTGAAAATCATGATCATAATTAATTATACATGAATCACGTGAAATAAATTGCATAAAAATGCATTGTTTATATCGGGGTAAGTTTTACCTGGTGGCAGTTAAAGGTATAATGCCTGTGTTTTTAATCTGGATTTATCTTGATAGAGTGCAACACAACATAATTTTAGTAAAAGTTAAAAACGGTGGTTCCAGTCTTTGGTGGTTCTAGTGTTAAAGGTGATATGAGTAAAGTGCACACTTGGCTTACTGGATAAAATATCTCCACTCAAAGACAGTTTACATTTGCATTTGTAGGCCCAGTTTGTCACTTCTGCTGTGTTTATGTTACAGTTGACTTGTTCAGCTTTAGGTTTTCTTGATTCGTCTTGTTTCTTACACGTCCAGAGTGTTTCGCCTCCACGTAGAAGCACAAAGGTGTTTACGATCTTCCTCAGGGTGTCTGCTTCAATCTGAGGATTACCTCGGTGGTAATACCGGACAGAACATTGGTATTGAGTCATAACAAGCACTGTACGACGGAAATCTATTTCAATCAACACAATGCATCGACACGTGGGCTCCCCTGGAACAATCCCAATAGGATTTAGACTCGCACCATGCGATGAGATCTGACATGTTAAGATGCCGGGCACATACAGCTGTGAAATCAGATGAGGATGATGAGCCGGGCAACCATGTGCTGAACTATGGTGATATGACCCAGGGGATTATGGGTACGGTAACTGCAGGGCAGGACAGGCGGTGCAAGGATACACATGTGGAATGGAGATGATTTGCAACGCAGAGGACCGATGATGGTCGACGGATAAATCAATGGGCAGATGGATGATATAAGATGATATAAGTGCAAAGATGCATGAACTCTTAAGTGATTGAGCGAATGCTGGTGCATTGCAGAGGCAGAGCAAACCATTTTCTTAGCCCGTCCAAAGAGCGGAGTGATAGAAATTGGACCTGACCATGCCAGAGGCTGGAAACGAGACGCGCTCGCACACACGGAGGAACATCACTGAACCTCAGAAGGACAGTTTTTGATGCTAGCAAAGTTAGAGGGCCCCTAACACAAACACTGGAGACGACCTCGAGGGCCGCGGGGAGAAGAGAGTTATCTGAAACAGCAGTTTATTAAATATTTTACAAGCTACTGTACTGTGTTCATACAGTACATATGCAGTTTATCTGGCTTAAATAATTAAAAGACAGAAAATGATTCTGGGTTACCAGTTTTTGAAATTAAAAGGAACTTGAATAGGAAAAACGAGTGCAGAAAATAAAGCAAGTGATTTATTATTTCATGAAGATTATTAGTGGCAAAGTTATTCTTTTTTTTTTTTTAATCAACAACTAATAATTTACAGCTAAGACTCCAAATCTAACCAAACGGTAAGAAACTATAGTGGTGCCAGATCTCAAAACAGTCATATTAACCATTTTTAGCTGTGCTAGCAGAGCCAATCTATGGATAGCAATGTCTGTTTTTTGAGTGAAACTGCATGGATTGCTATGAAATTTGGATTTGGATGATAGCATGTCTCCATCTGTATATGCATCTTTATAAATTTAATCATTTTGAGACACTGTTCCTTGTGGACTCTTAGTCTGTTTAGTTTCCAGTTATTTTTATCCGTTATCACACTCCGGTTTGAAACTGTGTGCTCATTATCCACCAACCCCCTTTTTTGTCCTGCTCTCTCTGAAAAAAGAATAATTAACATCTCATTCTGCAATAAATAGACGGTTTCTAGACTTAATTTATCTGTTCAGCATGAAGAGAGCAGCAGGATTCCTCTGAATCTTAGAGACGTTCCCGCAACAGAAAGAGACCTTCTCCTCCCTCCTTCTCTCCCACTGTGTCTGTATGTATGATTTTTTTATCCTGTTTTGTCAGTAAAAACATCTTTTGCGCAAATACAGCAAAAAAGAAAAGACGCAGAAAGATTGTGGAACATCCTTCAGTACCCCTCCCACAACCTTAAACTGGGATCTCTTGAACTCTGAAGGATATAATAGATGAAAATAAAATAATTTCATAGTAATAAAAGCGTAGCTAAGATAATTTTAAGAAGCTGGAATGGCTTCAGGTTTCACTCACATAAATACTTTCTCCAAATGAATCGTGTCAAAAAGGAGTTAACCCACTGGGTTTTTGTAATTGAATGTGCAAGTCTCCAACATAAAGCAATCACTTTTTGGCTGCAGTTCCTCTTTTTCCAAGATGACAGATTAAGTGCTGATACATCTAGTCTCCGTCCCTGTTGCTGAGCGCTTGTTGCCGCACTGTTGCTAGAGACCAGCTGTCAATCAAATGCCGTGAGTGTGACTGTATTTTATGTAGATGAAGTTTTAAGGTGTTGCAGCAGCGTGGCCACCCACATGCACACACACACACACACACACATATATATACAGTCATTTCTCTCTCTCTCTTTTCATACTCCCTCATCCACACACACACACACACACACTGCCCTGACTGCCTCCTAGCTGAAGCTGCCAGTGTGGCAGAACCAGTTGCTTTGACAAAGGACACAAGTTCCCCTGGGTGTCAGTAGGACTGCAGCCTTGATGCCCTGAATATACTGGAAGTGTCGCTGTTTGCATGTGAGTGTGTGTTTGACTGTCTCGTATAGTGTATGCAAGGGGGAGGGGGGTGACTACTCTATACTTGTGAGGACCAAATGAGCCCACAAGGATAGAAAAGCTTTCAGATAAACGGTGATTTTAGGGTTCAAAGTTCAGGTTAAAGGTGAGGTTGGATGTGTAGAGTGTTTTTTTTTTACATTATGTTCATGTTTAAATGTGACTTTAGAGGCACACTGAGGCAGATTTAAGGATTTTTTTAAATTGAATCTATATGACCAAAGGAGGTATTACTAAGGTATTAAACACAGATTTGAACAGATTTGGGAATATTCGTATACGGAGTGTGAGAGTTTGAAAATGACAACGTGAACAATGTTTTTTAGTGCAGGATGGAGACCCTGAGTGAAGTAGTGTAGTTTAATGAAGCTGAAGTTCAGTGAAGTTGTGCTAAAACACCACTAAAAATAACCTTTAAATTGAAACAGTAAATCTAAACCAACACAAATATCTCTTAAATACATAAAAAAACAAAAGGAGAAAGTAAAAATATGTCTCCTCACTCCATAAATAATCACCCAATATTTAATGGCAGGCTTTTTTAACAATATTATCTATTAAAGGATCAAATCAAACATCTCTTTGTACTTTATCAGAGTCTAAATAAAGAACCAAACCCTCTAAATGTGAGTGTCGCCCACCCAGCTGTCTTAAAAGAAAACAGCAAAGTGATGAAAAAGAGCACATTTATGCAGGAAAACATGCCTGAAATGTGTCTGAAAACACAAAAAGGACACCAGATGAGAGCCATTTAGTGCCCACGTCTGTATGAAATTATAATGGGCCGGCTCATGCATTATTAAAAAGCTGAAGATTGAGACAAATGCCTCGTGCAGACAAGAAATTCTTTGAGTCTCTTCCTCCCGTCAGACGTCAAATTACCAACCTTTTCCTGCTCCCTCCCATCCACCCGCGTTACGTAAGAGCCTCTGCAGGATGGACGTGGCCGCACAGTGGATTTACCGCTCACTAAAACTGACATTCCTCATGGCTGCGGCACCATATGTGGAGCTGCTCACTTAGCCCACGCATGGCTGGCTTTCATCATTAACAAAGAATTAAAAAAAAAAAAAAACACAACTAATTAGGCCTTGCAATTTCTAGCATGTCCCTTCGCCCTCAAGTAAAGAACCAGCAGTGTTTCAACATGAAATATAAGAAAAATCTGAGCAGATCTCATAATTCAAATTAAAAGACGGATGACATAATTCAAATAGATAAAAGTGGGAATATACTAATCCAGTCAAGCAAGTCACGTCAGGACAGTCTTTGAAATATTCTGAATTAAAGCATCGAAGCCTCTGCGGGGGAGAATTTGTGATTTGTGTTTCTCGCCGTCGCCATTATTGTGTGTTTTAATTTGCGCTCACGTCTCTGAGGGATACTGTGAGGTAGCATAAAGCGCTCAGCTGTGGAAAATTAAAACGAACCCCCGCAGCTCAGTGCTTTTTTAACGGGGACATTTTCATTCATTTGTTTTTATAAAAGCACTGTTGCAAGTTTGTTGAATAAATATGGGTTAGTGAGTATGTGGACCTGCATAACTCGATGATACGCTGTGATAGTAAATAGACTAAAATATCTTGAATTTCCATCAATTTTTTTATTTTTTTTTTTACTCATGTTCCTCAGAGGATGAATCTTACTGACCTTGATCTTCCATTTACCTCTAATGCCACCATGAAGGTAATATTTGTGGTTTTCAGGAAAATATCTGAACTACTATTGCATGAATTGCCATCAAATTTAGTCATTTAGTTTGTATTCATGGTCCCCACATGATGAATCCTAATGACTCTGGTGATCCAAACTTAAATAGCTCCACCTGCAGGTCAAAGTTTTCATGCATGCACTGAAATATCTCAACATACTCTGGATTCACTTTGTACAGACATTCATGGTCCTCAGAGGATGAACCTTACTGACTGTGATGATCAGTGCTGCTATAGCTGTAAAGTCTTTTTAGTTCTTATGTATTTTGTTTAAGTTTTTGTTAATGATTTTTGTTTATGTAGAGGCCATAATGTCATCTAGTTTCCCCTCTAATTGGAGATATCTTATGGGGTGAGAAGCATGTTAAATGTACAGTAGAAAAACCTAAAGACACTGAAAATATAGACCTCACTATCAGCCTTAAAAATCCCATATTGGTTCATGATGCTCCTTAAAATAATTAAAATAAAGCATAAATCCTGCTCATAAGGACATAGTCTGGGGTTTAACACAAGACAGGTGATTGAAAACAGTAGATTTACCCCATGAATTAATACAAGTTTGTGATTTCTTTCATTTAATATCATCTGGTGTGATATATATATTTGTGCTTCTTGCGTGCATTTTGCAATTAGTGCATCTGTTTCCTTTTTTAAATCATTTGGGCGTTCACTATTTCTGCAGTTGTCGCCCCTGAAGCGGCTGAAGACGGCTCATGTTTTCCAGCCTAATAAGGTTGACAAAAGCGCAGACAAATCTTCCAGTACATCTTCACAGTGATGTGGTTTGGCCTCATTTCACTGGGCCTGTACTGGATGTGTGCGCTCTGCTGGAGGAAGACGTGATCTGAAGTTAGTTGACTCATAATCTTGGCATCGCCAAAGGACAAATCACAGTCTGCAGACTGCCAGCGCCCCCTGGTGGAACAGAAGTAGGATTAAGCTTCAGTAACCTGGTATCTGTCTTTATTAGGATGTGGAGATACAGAAGTGACACATTTACAGGTGATAAAACATATAAATGATCAGTTGCAAGCTTTAAAATCAGTAAAATAATGTAATTGTTATCAAATCACTTCACCTAAACAGATTAAAACCCTCACAAATGATGAAATCCATCATTAAAATGTAATAATAATCCAGCATCCAAAGGCAATCTCACATAAAAACTCGTTAAAGTTCTCATTGACATCTAGAGCTTGAATTTTAAAGCCTCACTCAAATAAACTCCGTCAGAGTAAGTTAAGATTAAAATACCAGCGAGCAAATGTCACACAAAGTCACAGAAGTTCCCCTCATAATTAATCCTGTCGTATTCCAAGCACCCGCATTCAGTGGAACCCTTAATCCTTTCACTCTGCATCTTCACTTTTCCTTCTGCTGCAGAATCGCATTAGCATACAGCAACAAACAATTGAGTGAAACTTCATTTTTGCCAACAAGTTCTCCTGGGAGGAGGGAAGCTCATCAAGCAGCACAGTAAAGTGAAACTTTAACAACAAAGCAGTGACAGCTGTAATAAAGTCTGATGTCTCAGTGACAATAATCCGAGTTATTTCTTTGTGCGAGGGAGAAATTCAGCATGAGCACAGTGTGTAGGCGAGTTAGTTTCTAATGGACATCACAGAGCGATTTTTTTGGGATCTAAACACACTATCCATGTTCAGTTGAATTTGAGTTATTCTTTAATAACTTCAATAAATTAATTTGTTATTTTGACTTCAGTATTAATGTTGAAGTTTTAATCCCAATGAGTTTAAATGATCCAAATAAAGTTTCTTTTCTTAAACTGGATAGAAAAAAAGCTGGAGGAACATGTAAAACACTTTATTTACATGGTTGGACCAAGATTCAAACATTTCAGGGCTGCAATGGTGCAAATAAAACCAGATAATGACAAATAAACTGGAATAATAAAATAATCGACAATAATGTAAGATAAAGACAACAGAATAACATAAATAACTATATACATAACACAGAACCACAATAACTAAAGTAACAAGAATAATAATGACAATAAAAGTATCTTTTTTAAAGTTATTTAAGACCTGTCAACCTAATTTGGTTTCACAGCAATGATTATTTTTGGGGGTAAAATTATGAAATTGAAGGTAATATAACCTTTGTGTATGTTTGTCGGTCAGAATGAAAACTTTAAACTTTACTTCCCTGCCTCTGTAAGAGCAGAGAAGTCCTTTTCTCTGTTGGATGACTCAGCTTTTGCGTCGGTGGGGTTGGTTGGGGGGGTCCCGGGGTGTTCCCAGACCAGATGGGGTATTTGGACCCTCCAGCATGTTCTCGATCTCCTCTGCTTTTGTCTCCTCCCAGCTGCCCAAAATAATCACCACAGGGAGGCGTCCTGAGCAGATGAATGTCTCAAGTCAACAGGAGAAAACACTGGAATGATTTATTTATTCATTTATTTACTTCATGACCCCAAATAACATTGAAGAGCTTCTCGAAATCCTCTGGTATTACTGGATTATTTCAGTAATGACTCAGGTACAACTTATAGGGCCTTTTAAAGTTTTTTTTCTTCTGTTTTTTACCCTGATTAACAGAAAGCAGGCTCTTTAATATCAAAGTAATGTCAAAGTGATATAAAAGGTGTCACATTAAACAAATTTAGATTCAGTGTTGTAAGACAGTAAAAAATGAAAACAGCTGGGAGAACACCGATAAAGCCACACAGTTATGTAACGACGCAGACCTTGTTGGTTTTTTAATGTGTGCCGTCGTTGGTGTCGCAGTGCAGGAGGAGCTGCTCCCAGCTGCAAACAATTAAAACTAATGACGAGTGGCGGCGAAGACAGCTGGAGGAGGATTATGGAAATCAAAAATAAAACAAATATTTCATCTGAGAGAGAGTTTCTTTTGTCTGTTTTGTGTGTTTGATTGACAGAAATGATCCAGAGCTGCAGTTTGATTTCTTCAGTATGTTGATTTCTTGTATCTGAGACAATTAGAGTATCTTACATACTGCAAACAGAAGTACTTAATCACAGTTTTGAGGTTTTGATCAGTATTTCCATTTATGCAACTTCTATACTTCTATACTTCTACTCCATCTCAGAGGCAAATAAGCTATAAGCCATAAGCTTTTACAGCATTAAAATTCAACACATGTTCATATTAATTACTTTAAATATTGCTGGGTGTGTTAATCTATAATAATACATCATAATTTATTAGTTGGTGTATATTTTATTCTAATAAGCTGAAACTGTAAAGTAACTAAAGCTGTCAGACAAAAGAAATTGTGAAAAAGTACTATGTTTGTATGTAATGAAGTAGAAGTATAAAGTAACAAAAAATGCAAATACTCAAGTAAAATACAAGCACCTCAAAGTTGTACTTGAGTAGTTAATGTACTTAGTTACATTCCACCACTGGTACTGATCTTTATTTTATCGTGTTTTCACACATAGTACACAGGAAATCAACATATTAAACTGTTTTATACTCATAGGAAATAGTAAAACACTGCAAGTTGTGTTTTCTGATGTTTTTCCTGGAGCTTTTTTACCAGCGTCAACAATTATTCGTTATATTATTAAACGTAATTATCATTTTTTCAGAGTGAAGACTGCTTTAGTTTGTAGTATTTCGACAGGTGCTGAATATTTCAAGTGTCTGCAGAAGTTTGAAGGACTTTTCTACAATGTGACAATAAACTGCATACTCATTAAACCTTTAATGTCTTTTCTTTGTGTGTGTGAAGGTCTTCTGAGAATAATCCATCACTGGAGCATCATTCCCTGGTTCACAGAGGCGTCGTACTTTCATTTGACAAGGATGAAGAATCTGCTGCGCTTCATTCAAGATCCTCACACTTTTTGTTGCAGTTTCTCCGAATAAAAAAGTGAACTTCTGACTACTCCCCTTTGATGCCATTTGATCAAGAAAATCAAGAGCGAAAAGTTGCCTTTGATCCTGAATCAATATGTAATGTCAGAAATGTCAAACTGTGTGACTTTGCAGTGCAGTAACTAGAGCGCCTCTAAAAATGGGTAAAATAAATTTACTGTAGAGGCTGAATCGAAAGCTTCAGCCCGAGATTAATGACGTGTGAAAACTGTCACTGCTGCCCCACAGGTTTTAAACAAGGACTTTATTAAACAGGTATTTTATTTTGACACCCTACCTGGGACAAATGCCAGTTTACGGCGTTGAAAAGGCTTCGCAGAAGGTCGCATCCTTTGTATATGGAGTCGATTTTACAAGCAAGGTCAACGTGCTCTGTGAGACATGCTCTCCACAACTGACAGAAATAACAAGCGGAAAATAATCTGCTTTCTTTTCCTTCACGGTAAAAATCTATAACTACCTTGTAATGTCGCTCCGGGGAAAGATTTTACTTGTTTTACTGCTGCTTTTTTTCCGGTTACAGTTTTAGGTGACACCAATACAACAAGGCCTCGGGCATTTTTTGTAGTACAAACAGAGAGTTTACAATCTTTTTCTTGTCTTAAATTTGATCTTTTATGTCTCCTGTGGTCAGATAAATGAAGAAATAATAAAAAGCAGCAAAAATTGCATAATTTTCTATTGACTCTAATGTAAAATTTGAGTTTATGTATTTTTAAAACACTCTTTTAGTGCCTCAGGACTCCAAATGTATTCAGATTAAATACTTTCTAATCTGATAACAGTTTCCCAAGTAATCAAGAAAAAAATTCATTGATTGATTGATTCATAATGTGTCTTAAATGGCTGTCATATTTTCTAACTGTGCCACATGTGAGTGTTGTAAATCAATTTTAATGTGACTCTGTGCATGTAAAGGAGTTGATGCATGCTTGGAGACTTTCCCGTTAATGCACCTATATCAATATTTTTATTGAACTAAATGACAGTGTTACAGGAGCTCATTGTTCAGCTGTCCGGTCTGCAGCTTTACTGTTTTGGTTCACTCTTGCTGCTGTGTGGCGAACAAAGTGGAAAATTTAGCAGCTAAATGGATGGATATTACACTCAGGAGGTGGTGGAGACCAAACATGGAGCTAAAAGAGAGAACACTGAACACAAACACAATTATAAATGAATCATGTTGCTTTATAACATCTTATGAGAGCCCCTTAAATATATGGAAATCCCCTTTTTAAGTGTAATGAAAGTATAAAACTGAAAATCATACTCGTACTTAGATATCATATAGTACTTGAGTATCTCCCACCACTGAAAGGGGTCACAAACATTTCACCACCACTTTAGTTTGCTCCCGAGCGTTGGTTTCTTGTAACCACGACAACAGTCATCCCAAAACCTCAGCCAGCTGTTTACTCTTGTAACCATGACGACGAGGATCCCATAACCTCCACCTTCACTGGCAGAAGAAGATTCAAGATTCAAGATTTCATTATCATGTGCACAACAATAACATGGACTAGTCGCTGGCAATGAAATCAAGATATTTATAAGAAAGACCACACGTGCAAAAAGAAAAAACTAAACTTAAGTAATAAGGTTAAAGACCGACCTAAAATATATATTATACAACTAATAAAATATAGATAATATATAATATAATATGGAAGATAATATGCAAAAAAATGGTTTTGATTATTAGTCCTTTTATTTTGATACAATGAGAAATTGTGTGATTTCATTTCTCACTATTTTGAAAAACCAAGCAATCAATCGATTAATGGAGAAAATGATCAGAAGATTGATCCAGATGGAGAAGAATCGTTAGCTGCAGAATATTCAACCAACCTAAACCAAGTCCAACATTAAAATCCTGATTTTCCATTAATTTTGAGGAATAATAATGTAATGACAGAATAAAGAATAATACAAAGGCACAGGGGACATTTCACCGCAGCAGGTACTTTTACTTTTAATACTTTATGGACATTTTCCTGATTAGACTTCATATATTTAATTAAATTTTGAAGTATTTCACAGTGTGGTATTAGCACTTCTACTTAAACAGGATTAAATAAATGAATAAAAATGGATTGTGAAGGAACAGAAAAAAATCAATTAAATAGTTTTTCTCAACTTTTTTTCAAGGTCAGGAATGAACAATGGCCCTTTTTATGCTTCACAGCTTCCAGTGACGTTACCAGATTATTTTTAATCCAGTACTGCAGAGGAATGCCTTTGTAATCTGATTACACGACCAACAGTTGCCACCTGAGGGTGTTTATCACTGACACCACGCAGGTAATTCAGAGTGATGAAATGCGCACCTCCATCCTCTCCTCCCTCCTCCATCCTCTGTGTAGTGACAGGATTTGTAACGTCAGTCTGAGAGCAGCAGCGTGCACGTCTCCCGTGTTTATGTGTGTGTATGTGTGTTTCTGTGTGTGTGTGTGTGTGTGTGGTTGGCTGGAGGAGTTACCAGCGAAGCTCCTGCAGACAGACATTTTCTGATCCTCCGGGCTTCCCATAATCTGTCAGATTAAACCCGCCGCTGGATGAGACGCTGCACCTTTTGCGCTCCTGCGTCTCAACCCTCCTCGGATGCGTAAAATCCTCCACCTCCCCTCCTCCTCCACCCCTCCATCCATCGTCTCCTCCTGCGCGACCTTTATTTCTCTGAATCGTCCAACAACGCCGTTTTTCCTCCTCCTCCTCCTCTTCCTCCTCCTCCTCCTCCTCCTCCTCCCTCTCTGAGGTGACAGCCGACCTGCCGGAGCGACCTTCCCACCTGCGGCGCGTCTCCATCTGGACGTTTGACGCAAAGCTGAAACCCGCCAGACAGAAAAGGATCTGAGGACAAGTGGAGAGGGTGGAGGGGGGTGGGAGGTGGAACTACCTGTTTGCTTTCTCTGTGGCGTGGTGGGGTGCAAAAGGGGGGAGATGATGCGCGTCTGGAGGGACTGAGGAGCCCTTTCGTCGGCTTATTTGAATTCGCAGCCGCGCACCTACTGACCTACTTTGTGCCAAGTTGCGCCGCAGGAGAGAGGATGGAGACGGCGTGGAAGCAGTGGTGACCTCGTGGCTTTCTGGGGAGGGTGGAGGGGGGAGGACCGAAGCTGTTGGGGTTGGGGGGGCGCAGAGGTGAGTGCTGAAGAGCCAGAGGTGTGTGCGCGGAGACAGAGGAGGTTATGACCGCGTCTCCTCACCTGGACCTCGGGCTGCTGCTGCTGCTGCTGGCCTGCCTGCAAACACCGGGGATGGTCGGAGCGAGTGAGTCCCTCTGTTCTCTGTTTGCTTTTTCCACTGTCAGTGTTGCATCAAAGTGACTTTACAGCTGCAAAACTGCAGGTTTCTGTCAGCTTTCTTTTGTGCCAGGGTGTGATATATGCATATATGTGTGTGTGTTTTAAAAGCTTTACTGCCATTAAATCAAAATCATATGTTATAAATCAAAAATACTCCTCCTCTAAATGCAAATTTAACAAAACCAGCTTAAGTTAAAGACCTCACATGCAAAACTACATTTAAAAAATGCAATATTTCTCTCATCAGGTTAGTAAACCAGATCTTTCTCGACCTACACATTTGCTGAAATGCATCTTCAGTCTGCAGTGAATCTGCTTTTTGCTTTTGTCAGTCCAAAAAAGAGCTGCTTAATGCTATATTAATAGAATAAACACAATAAATAGGCTGTTATGCCATTTCAATGGCGGGAGAAACAGGTCAGGTGATCATTCAGGTGTTTATGAGGCGATGACAACCATCTCCTCATTGTTTGTGTTAAGATTATTCTTATTTTTACAAAGACCTTTCTTCAACAAGACAAAACATCTTGTATAAAAAAAAAAGTAATTATTCTCATTTTGAGTCTTAGACTATTTCTTTAAAAGGGTCTTCGCTTGATATGAAGCATAGAAATGAAAACAAAACAACAATCAATGTCCATCTTGTGTTTTGAACAGACCCTGATGAAATGATGGTTGTCCTCAGTGCAATCATCTCTTGTGTCTTTTTCTCCGCGCTGATACATTTAACCCCTTACCTCACCGGTCCTCCAGTCAATACAAGCTCACGCTCTGCAGCCAAACAAGCTCCAGCATGGATAATTTTATCTTTAAATTCTCGTGGTGATCCCAAACTTTCTAAAAACACCAAATATTTCAGGCTGAAATTTGGAGAAAATTTGTGTAAAATGAAAGAAACACACTCGTTGGGTTTGAATATTTCACTCGCTGTAAACATATGTCTTCATTAAAGTGAATAATAAGCTACTAAAAGGGGGAATAACCCTCAAAATATTCATAAATTCAAACAATATATTCCAGAGCTGCAGAAGCATGACAGCCGCAGCTGCAGTAACGTGTTGCTTCTTCATCTGTTTGAAGCGGGGGGGGGGTGGGGGGGCTGTACTGTGTTTGCGCCTCGTATTTCAACTAGACAAACAGCTGTCGTAAACGTGTCAAAACCTTAATTGAATGTCTATCAGGGGGCTGGGATTTCAAGGCAATCTCTCGCTCACTCTTTGGCCCGTTTAATCAGCTCGCCGGAGATGCGCAGGCACTTAAATCAGCCGGCTGGACGGCTTCCTGATCCCTTTGTCTTTATAAAGTCAGAGCAACCTTTCGGCAAAGGCAACCAAATCAGCGAGCTCCTCCTTAGCTGATTACCAAGCCGACTAATCTGCGTTTACGAGGCTCCATATTGATTCAGCCAGCGGAGCGCGCCTTTACATTTCCCCACATGGCCTTCACTTTCTCCGCCCCTGACATAAACATCTCGTCTTGACCGGAGCTCGTCGGCCCACGGTGCTGCTCTTTGGGTTTGAATGAGGATTTTCATTCATGGAAAAAGGCCTTTTCTCGTTGAGTATGAGCATCAGTGAAAAAAGACATAAATCACGTGAAAGTGTTAGCACAGGCAGGACGAACAGATTTATGATCACACCCGAGTCTAAAAGATGCTTATTAATGTCAAAATGTTGGTTTTCTAGCAAGAACTGCCACTAAAATCGCTGCAGGACAAATAAAATGAACAAGCTGTATTACCGTCCATGATGTAATGTTTGCTGTGTGGACATCTCCGCGGTGCTAAATGAATCATTTGGCGTTGTTTTACTTTTGAGTCGAGTATCTGCTGCGTCTTTTTACCATTAACGTCCATTTAGCACCTGTTCTGGAGCTTTTCGTCCATCCTGGAAGTTAGTTAGGTCAAGTACAAGGTCGGGAAGGTGCTTTCCATTTCAGCTTTTAAGCTGACGTGGACGAGAAGTGCTCAGAAAAACAGAAATGTATACATTTATAGGGACATGTTTTTATTCATTTTGGGGCATTTTATCTATTTATAAGACAGTAATAATGGAGAGATGACGGAAATGAAGGAGAGAGAGATGCAGCAAAAGTCCCTGGCCGGATTTGAACTGATTGTTGTTGTAATCCACGGTGGGCATCTTAACCTTGAAGACACAGTCTTCTAACACAATCAAAGATGTTTTGTTGTTTCTTCTGAGTACCACATCATTTGTATTGAGAAAATTCAGTTCAATTTGAGATGTGGATCTGATTGGAAATTGATTTATCCATAAACCCTCCGGATCGACAACAGCAGATTCTCCTGCAGTACATCACAGTCCTGTCTGCTGTGTGCTGCACATAAAAGCTTTGGGTTATTTTAGTGCTTCAGCAACATCCCAGAAGGAAGATCAAGAGAAGACAGAGACAGGGTTTATCATCTCCTTCCTGTATACAACCACCTGTTGTCACTTGGGTTCATTACTGAGGAAGAAGAAGTCTGTGGGACACGGTCAAATGCTCTGGGAATAGCTGATTAAGTGGCTATTAAAATATTTACCATAAATACTTACCAAGGTCAAGAAAGACTTTCCGTGCTCGAGAAGACACATTTTCATCCGATCAGGACCCGGTTTGACTCCAGGTTGTGTTTTTCTGTTTCATCTCACTGCTCCCAGATGAAAATAGCAGAATTGAATGAAAAGCTGTTCATTTTCAGCCCAGGACTCTACAAGGGTTTTTAGAAGAAAGAAAAAAAGGAAGCTGAACACAGCACATAGAGGATTATAAAAATGCACCGATTGTGGCCACAGGAGGTTTTTATTAAAAAGGAGCAGGGCAAAGTGCTTCTTTATTAATGCAGGGAAGACTCCCTTTCTGCTCCGCTCTGCTTCACATCGCTGCTCTGCTCATTGTTGATTGTCATTATTTATTCTCTCCGCTCGCTCTGATTTTCCCTGGCAACTATATTATTTCAATGATCCCTGTGTCTCCTTTTCTACAGAGGGGGGGGTTTCTTCTACCTGGGTTGTTTCAGTTTTGCAGTGTCACTGCCGTGTTGAAAGATTCAGCAGAAATCCCTTTGATGGGTTCTTGTGGGACGTGACTCAACTTGACCGACCGAGGCCAAATTAAAATTCTCAGCTAATTGCTGACATTTGGGTCTAGCTCAAAAATGTTGTTGCATAATGCGGTCATTAATCAGAAAGTTATTAGCAACTTTCAGTCGACTCGCAGAAAGTTACACGAGAATTAAGAATCTTATCTTTCATGTCATGTTTTACCTTCATATAATCATGCTCATGGAGGGATTACAGGCATACCAAGCACGGACCAAGCAGACCTGAGGGTTCAGGGCCTGTTTGAAGTGACTGTTAACGTTTCTTGTTGGAAAATCAAGCAGCCTTAAACATCATGTTATACTCAGTTTAAAAATGTGCCTTGGGTGATTAGATCAGAAGTGTGAATGCCCACCGAGACGCCTTGTGATCCAGTCACTCAAAACTCTTGCAGTGGTGGATAAGTGGTAAGGATGTAACAGGAAAATATCTCATCAATGGAGGCCGATGCTTTGGTGACAGCACACCGACCATGAAAAAATGGAGCGGAGCATGTGGCGTACATGGTCGGAGTGCGAGTGAGGCCAGGTGCCTAATTTCCATTTTTTTGCAGGCTGTTTATGAAGTAATTGCTAGGAAGACACAATAGCTGTGCACGGGGGCTTTTGACCTTCTAGTGGGCAGAAACCAAATCTGAACACAAATAGTCAGCTAGAGATGCAGAATAAACACAGATGTGAACAGCAATATGTCATTTTAAAACAGAATCAGACTCAAAATGGCATAATTTTACCACCAAACTGACCATTTTGTCTGCCCTTTTAGTTTCAAAATGACTAAAATGACGACAAAAAGACACAAAACCACCACAAAGGTGCGCAAAACAGTCACAGAAAGGTGTTAAATGACCACGCAGAGACATAAAACAACAACAAAGATGCTAAGCAACCACAGAAAGGTAAAAATAAAATTAACACAAAGACTCAACCTGACTACAGTGACAACATGACTACAAAGAAACACATGATGACTGAACAGATATGCAAAATAACTAAAAACAGTTGTAAAATTACAAAAAAATGAACAAAATGACTAAAAAGAGACACAAAATGACCATAAAAAGATGCAAAATAACAATAAAGAGATGCAAAATGATCATAAAGAGATGCAAAATGACTAAGAAGAGACACAATAGAGCATAAAGAGACATAAAACTTTCTTTCAGTCGTCGGGTCTTGCTGTTATGTAAGAGAGGTGAGCGCCTTTCACATGTCCGTGCTCACATGCCCGCTGTCTCATAATCTGTCTGTGATCATGCTGTATCTCAATCAGCATGCTCAGGTTGTTGTTGAGTATCGAGCGCGACCACACGCACTCAAACCGTCAGAGCGAGTGGTGGGGAGCCATTAGCCAGATTAGGCTGTCTGAGTCTATCAGCAAAATGTTACTCTGCTGTGATTTACAGTCGGCTGTCCGGGCCGAGCAGTACGTCACAGACTACTCTACTCCAGGAGAGGCGATGTAAACAACCTCTGTCACGCAGCTTATTGTTTTTTTTTTTTGTTTTTACTTGTTGTAACTTTAGTGCTGCAAGGGCCTGCCGAGAGGAGCGGGGTCGGATCTGACAACAGGCGCCCACTCAGTGGAGGTTTTTGTCCGTCTCTTTGTACAATAAATGAAAAGAGCAACAACTGTGTGGCAACAATTACATCCGTGTGCATGTGTGTGGTTTTTTTCTGAACTTCTGAGGACCAAACAGAGGCAGAAAGATGAAGGAAGTCCTCCGTAAACACGCCCCCGCTGTTCCTCTCTTCTTCTTAGAATTCATTTACTTATTAGTTTAATGTTTGTGCTACAGCCAGGATTAAGATGAAGTGTTTTTTTTTCTTTTTTTTTTTTTTTTTTAATTCTGCCACTACAGCAAAATTCGTCCGCTTGTTTGTCTGGTCGGCGCACCGCTTTGGTCCAGACTGAAATGTCTGAACAACCGTGTGATGGATTGCCATGAAATTCGGTGTAGGCCTTCCTGTTCCCCAGAGGAGGAAGTCTGCTGACTTTTCACTCATCCTGTCAAATATTTCAACATCTGTTTGGTTGGTTTGGCTTAAAATTCGACACAGACGTCATTGAGCTGCAGCAGAAGTATCACAGTGACTTTGCTGACTTTTCTTCTCGCGCCACCACAAGATTATTTGTGTTTTTGAGTTAAATATGTGGAGAGATACTGAATAGATTAGCGTGATGTTTTGGTTCAGACATTCACAGCCCCGTCAGGATGAACTGTAATAACTTCAAATTTTAATTTGTTTTCACACTTTGATTCACGACCTGCGAAACTAAAGACATCCCCATCAGACTCAGCTGCAGCTTGTGTTTAGTACTAATTAACAAATATTAGCACACTAATGTGTTAAACTAAGATGATGAATGTAGTCGGTGGTGAACAGACCTTTGTTTGCTGCTAAATTAAACCAAAATAGACACTTCTTGAAGATGCACATTTAGTTTATTCAGTATTTTTAAAAATAAATTCTTAATCAGCATTCACTCACTCAGGTATAGAATAACAAAGCAGCTTTATGGTCTAATTTTAAACTATTTTTTAAAGCTTGCATATATTTTCTCTGTAGTTATAGTATGTATTTGTATGTCATGAGATCTTAGAAGATTTCAGCTTAGGGGAGAAACAATTATAGACCAGCAAAGTGGCTTAAAGCATCTTGAACTGTTTAAAAAATTATGAATGAGCATAAATAAGTAATTGGTACAAACCAGTTGAAAATATGAAGGACAAACAAGGACATTTAGGTATGGTGTGTGTGTGTGTGTGCTCCTACATCCACCTGAACTGCTATATTTCATCATTTAATCAATATCCACATTCTGCTCCTCCTCCTACTCCCTGTTCTTTCCCTCCACCCATCCCTCCATCTCCATCTCTCGTCTTTTTCTTTTTTTTTTTACCACTCCCTCCAACATTGATCTTTTTTTTTCTCCCTTCCCTCTCCGTCCATCCATCTCACTTTGCCCTTCGTCTGTCTTTTCTCTCAAAACCGAAAGATTGAAAATTCACTCGCCAGCTCTTGATATCTGGCAGAGATAATAATCGTTTTTTTTTCCTCCTCCTTCTTCTTCTTCTCCTTCTTCTCCCTCTGACTCATTCATCCCTCGTTCTGTCATATTCCTGTCGTCTTTCATCCTCCCCTCTGCGTCCGCCGTCCTCTCATCTCCACTGTTCTCATCTCTCTCTCTCTCTTCCCTCTGTCTTCTTGACTCTATCTAAGCCTCGCGTCTCATCTCCTTCTGGTGTGTATAATGTAATTGCAGAAGTCTATTCAGCGTGTGCGCACTCCATTGCGGTCCTGGCAGATGAAAGTGGTTGGGATTTAGCAGCCGTAACGTGATGGGAGTTCAGGGGATCTTGGCTGTCATTGCAGGAGACAAGGGAACATGGTTTTCCTCTGTGGAGAGTGTGTGTATGTGGAGGTGGAGGATCCGATTCTTCCGCATGTTTTTATTGCATGTACATATGTTTGTTCTTTTGAAAGGCCTCCATCCTCTAAAGCAAAAAAAAAGTCCTCAAGCATCTCATGAGGAAATGCACTACGTGGCCAAAAGTTTGTAGACACACAGGCTGATGTTTCAGAAAATACAATAACATTTTGGGGAAGATAATTTCCTTTTTAAACTTGATAATTTGACAGATTTATTGTCAAGTAACTATTCACATACAAGGAGTGTGCCTCTGTAGTTTGGTGCATAACATACATATATAAGTAAGAAGAAAATATGAAAATATAGAGAAGGACAAAAAACAAGTACTGTAAGTCAATGAGCATAAATACAAACAGGAAAATTAACAGTAAAATATGAAATAATATAGTTAAAATATGTACAGTATGAAGGAGATGTATGGTTTTGTACAGATATGTTAACTATTGAAGTTCATAGTATGAAATAATATAAATGGTTTTCCTACTTTGGTGTGGAAGATCTCGGCTTATTCATAAAGCTGCAGGATAATTGCAATATTTCCAAGCCATAAGGCTGCATGTTTACCTCACCTTTTACCTCATCATATCCTCCACTGACTTTGCATGCAATCGAGCCACTAAAACCTCATTCTGTCCTAACACAGCTTGATTGCTCTTAGAGTTTTAATCCATGCAGCTGGGGTCTTGTAGAAAGTCAGAGGAGTGAATAGCAGCATATTAATGGCTGTGATTTTAGAGGAAAGGTGTTCAACAATCACATATGGGTGTAATGTTTGGGTGCCCACGGACTTTTGGTTTCGAAATGATTCATAAAAATGGACAAATGCACCAAAAAACATCAGGTTTTGAGTCAGTTCCTCACTATCAGAGATCAAGGATGTCTTTCTGCAGCCTCTATTTAACACACAATTATACAGAGAGGAATTTATCACAGAACAGGCGCTGTGGCCAAAGTCTACGCCCACAGTGGCAGGAAATAGACCAGAATGCATCTCAGCCGCAGGACACCGCAGCCACAAATGTTGTTTTTTCTGAACTGGAAAAGAAAAAAAAAAATAAAACGCCCACTCTCTTGCTCTTGCTATGCTTCCATTCACTCCACCTACACATGCAAGGTGCAACAGGTTCATAATCCTTCCCTCTGCTTAGTCAAAGGGCATGATGGGAAATGTAGGAAATCAGGATAGGAGGGACCTGCAGGGCTCTGTCGGAGAAAGTGTGTGGATTTTTTCCTTTTAATGACTCTGGACTGGTTTTGGCAGGCGGGCCGGCGTGTCCTGCAGGGAGCGGGGGAAGGCCGGCTTGCATAATGAGCTGTGGTTAGCTCCTTAGCCTGGGATAGAGCTTGACATTCACGGTCATACTCCACAGAGCCCGACTGGAGGCTTCTGGTTTGAAATTCACACAGATTTTTTTTTTTTTTTAAAGCCTGTCACCGAATGTTTGGAGAGTTGGTGCCACCAGAGCTGCTGCCACCTCCAGCAGCCTGGAAGTGAGCAGATTTCTTTGTTTTTACAGCAAAGAGGAGGGGACGCTGCTGTCATTTCTGTTTTTGGCCGATCCGAACAGCTGGATTCAGGAGTCGTTCGTGGATGATCGATAAAACATCAGGCCAAGAACAACACTAAGAAGCGGGGCAGTTATAGTAGAATAAAAAATAATACAACATTACATAATAAAATAAAAGACATTGTAGAGGAGAACGGATAATTAAACACAATCCACATTAAGGGACTGAATGAAAATTATTGGACCTTCATCTTCTAAAACCTCTCCAGTGTGATTAATATTTTCTTTGAACCCTCTTGACCTGAGAGAGGAATCAATATCTAAAAATATCACCCTCATACGCAGCTTGTTTCACCATTAATAAAGACCTCTAAGTATGAATCATTTAATACAGTGTAATCTAATTCAGTGTTATTTTATTTAACCAAACATAGGTAGTGGATAAATTGTTATCTAAGATTATAAATGGTTGAAATGTTTATCGGCTAAAATTAAGAGATACTAAGTATGTTAGTTTGTTAGACAGTTATTAAGACCAAGTCCACAAGTAAATTATGTCAGACGACCTTTTGTTTTAAAAAAAATATCCCAGTAGCCAATAGGTGGCATTAAAGTTTACGTTATTCTGAGCATGCATAATCTTTTGGCGGTAATAACGTGAAAAAAAGAATAATTTTTTTATTTATAGTTATTTGACGTCTTGTAATTATAACGGGCAGCACTAACCAATCGTGAATGAACAGGTAGTCCACCGTTGTTTTTGAACATCTTCATTTTGGAAGGAGTTTTAAAAAAGGTCAGTTTTCAATTACCTGACCTTTAGTCTGCACACGAACTAAAGGTCAAAACAATGTTTTTAAAAAATAACTATGTACTTTGGGACTACAGGCTAAACAGTGCATAACCAACTATATGAGGGTTTGTTATTTTATCAGAAAATAAATCATTTGATAATTGATGTATTAGTAAATTATTACATGCTTACAGAGTTTGCATGTAAACGAAGCTTAAGATAAATCTTTGTTTTAGAAAATACTTTAGTGCTGTGAGTGTGAACTAAAGGCCCGACAATACCTGACCAGCTATATGAGGGTTTATGAAAATGGGGGGACAGACCTCGACACTTACAAGCTCATCATTATGGCAGAAAAGCAGTTTTGTCCTCTTTTGAAAAATAAGTACAAGCTGCATTATCATTATTGCTTCTATTTTCTTACTCAAGGCGTGACGAGAATTTAAATTTCAGTTTGACTCTCACACACCACAATTCAAAAAACCTCTGCAATTTACTGTCCTTTTTTAGCCTAATTGGCTCTCCTCTACCCTGATGGTGTTTTTGTTTTTTTTTTATAAACCACATGCACACATAAAAAAACGCACTAACACACACATAAGGACACACACACACACACACACACACTTCCAGTGGGCACATATTAATTGGTTTCTGCAGCCAGAGAAATGGATGAGAGATGTGGAGTGCTATTCTTGTCCTGCACTAAAAGAAGAAGAAGAAGTTGGAGTGGATGAGGTGAAGTCATCGATAGCTCCTGACTGGCAGTAAAAATCCAGATATTGATTCCATGATGGAAACAAAAGATGGTGCAACGTATAAAGAAAGATTAAAATGTATGTTTGTATTCTTCAGTAAAACCAAAGAGAAAAATGGTGGTGGTTTGATTTACATTTCTATAATATGATTATATATAATTAAGGTTTAATGTTGAATGTCTCTCCAAAGTCTGAAATGCAGTACAACAAGAAGCATACAAAAGGTTATATAAAAAAAATGTGAATCATCCACATAAGTATGAGGCCTACTGCAAAGCAAAATGACTAGGTTTATGTGTGTGTGTATGTGAACTACTACAATCTGCAGGAAACACCTGTCATCATGGCTAAAACAAACCAGAAAAGCATTAAAGATGGTGTCAGATGTAGTCTTCAAAATGTCCAGATGACATAAACATGTAAAAAGCAAAAAACAAAAAGATACAAAAATGTCCAAAATTTTTTGTTGACTTCAACTACACAAAACCCATAATGGAATGACTAAAATGTGACTAAATTCACTTTTTTCATGATTTAAGCTGATCAGCTGTATAAATCTCTACTTTAACACTGTAAATTCAGTGATTTTTTTTATTTTTCCGTTTAAAACAAACACAGAATCTCATCATTGTCTTTGGTCTTCAATATGACACTCAATCCTCAATCTCTATAAATACAGACCAACCGCTCAGTTTGCCTTCAGACAAAAACATTTCAGAGCCTTTCACAGCGTTTCGTTTCGAGTCATTGAGAGAGTTATTTACCGAGTTTGTCGCCGAGTTTCCACCATGTGGCGCTTCATAGAAGACGATGATTGCGGCCAAGAGCCAAGAGTTTTCTCCAACTTGAAAGAAGATAAAAAATGTAAGTAAAAGTGCAAATACACTCACACACAGTTACTTATGTACTGTACTTACTGATACTTGTGCTTTGAGTATGTAAATGTTATGCTACTTTTATATGTCTACCTCACTACATTTCAGAGAAAAATGTCTTACTTCACAACACTGATGTGACAGTTGAAACTACTTGTTAGTTTGGAGATTAAGATTTTGAACAGCTTCTGTTTAATGAGTTTTACTTAGTAACTAATTGTACAATAAAATGTAGAAAAACTGCTCACTTGGTAACTAATTCAAATGTTATAATTTAATTACTTTATTATTTATTATTTAATACAAAATAAAATGACACTCTTCCAGCATAAAACGTATCGTGACTACTGATACTTGAGGTAAATTTTTTTTATCCACACAGAGCACCCGAAGTCATCCTGGGTCTCCCCATCACCGAGGCCATTGATGAATGGGGTCTACAAATCTTGGTTGCGTGCTGATATTTCTGCACATCAGCAACCACCCATTCTCCATCGACTGCCAGTACCAGATAGGTAAATAAACAAATATGTCTAGATTTAAATGTGTGCACTGTTCTGCCACGGACACATTTCCCAACCCAACAGTGGACTCGATGTGTGACATCGTTTTTACTTTATATTCTCCTTCCAGATGAGAGACGTCATTCTGATACTGGGTCAGCCGGCTCACCACCTTCTCAGTGCTGGGATCAACACACACACCTTTTTCAACAAGTACAAGTACCCAGACTGTGAAGAGACAAAATGGTGGTTGAAGGTATTTTATCCTTGTTCTGCTTCTCTCTGTGCTCTTTATGTCCAATCCGACTTTTAACCTCTTTTGAACACACTGAGGAAGGAGTATCTGATTTCTGTATGTTCTTCCTGTAGACCCAAAAGGAATACCACATTGCCAGTGGCAAGTTCCCTCCAAAATGGGACCCGACTTTTATAAGTCTGTATCACCTAATACAGGTAAGTGGTCAATGTCACGATTAAAGAATGAATTCATACAAATTTGCTGTGATGCCAAGAGACAGGAAGCACATAAACTGAATCACCATCTACATTGTTTCAGAACAAGTCAGAAAAAGTTCAGCTGAAGAGGTGCCACCATCAGCCATTGATGGTTCACCTTCACACTCCTTCACAAACAAGCTTCATACAAATGATGGAGCTGCAACTCTTGGCGACAGAGACGCTTTTGGCTCAGCTGAAATGAAGAAATCAGCAGCCGGAAAAACTGATTTTATTTCTGAGGAGATGCCAGACATTTTTATGACACCACCAGCCACTGTTGGGTCACCTTCAGCCACTGTTGGGTCACCTTCATGCTCCCTCACAGATGAGCATCTTGGTAGAGGAGCACCTGCTGGCAGAAAAGACACTCCTGGCTCATCTATAAAAGAATCAGCAGCCAGAAAAAGAAAAAGTTCTTTCTTCTCAGTGAGGAGAAACCCGCTGGGTACGATGGGTCACATTTGCCCACTGACCAAACGCCCGCAGCCACTAAAGAGGCGCCTTCAGCCGAAAGCCCGCCTGTAAAAGGCGAAGAGAAGTCCGCATTAAAAGACTCCAGAAATTCTTTGGCAGGCTTTGACTTTCTGTGCATAAACATTATAAACAGTGTGTGCTTTGGAGATGACACCAGGAATATTTTAGTTAGAGTTAGAGGATTGAACTGCTGCTAATCTTCCATATGAAACAAAATGATTGTTTGTGCTTTCATTACACTTGCTGAAGTGCTGTCAAATATGTACATATAAAGGAATACACAACTCACTGATGTGATATTAATGACAACTAAACTGGTCAAAATAAGCACAAAGTTTAAGAAGATAACCTCAGCGTGGCCTTTGTGCCCATTTGAAGTAATGAAATATAATAAATTAAATATAAAAACTTGAAAATGGTATAAAAATGGTGATGGTTTTAATCATCTAATTAACAATCCAAAACTATAACTAAGTATAAAATATACATTTCTATAATATGATACAGAATCAGAGAAGCTGGATAATATCTGACATCTTACATCTAACTGGTTATCAAAATAGTTACTAATCTATTTAACATTGATCTGATCTAATCTCACATGAGGTCTGATTTTTCCCATAAGGTGCACTAACAGTGTGATCTTCATTTCTTCTTGCTCAGCAGAGTTAGAGGTAACCTTGGTGCAGTTTCACCTTTTCATTGGCGGGGTGCGCATTTATTTCATCCCCTGCTGCAGACCAGAGCACACAGGCGACCCAGAGTTGATATATAGTTGATAACTATATATAAAAAGTTGATAAATTAAGATTTTGGTGAGGCTGAGTGTTAATTTAATTGTTGTTATTGTAAGAAAATCCCTCTGTTAGCCTAGTTTTTGCTATGTGGTATCAGATGCTACATAGCTAAAAAAAAAGACTTGGTTTATTGAGTAAAAAAAAAATTATTCCAGTTAGTTTTTTACAGAGTAATTCAGTATTTTTTCTTGAAATAACATGATTTGAATGTAATTCAATTCATAATTTTTGTGCACTAAGCTGTGATAAGTTAAAAACACTTTTTTTTATTGTTTTGGGGCCCATTATCATCATGACAGTTTTACCAATAAAGTTCGTTTTGTTATTGACTGATTGGCCTTTCATTCATTTGTTTCATGTACATCATACAGTGTTACAACAGACTAAAAAATATTTTGCTGTTTTGAAAATTCAACCTAAAATACTAAAGTACTCTGTCTCATTTTCGGTCTTTTTTTTTGTCTCTTTTTCTTCATTTTGTCTTACTCTCTTTCTTTTTGTCTAATCGGTGTCTTTCCTTTTTATCTTTCTGTCTTGTTTAATCTTTTTCTGTCTCATTTTTTGTGTCTTTTTGTCCTTTTTGTTTTGTCTGTTGTCCCCTTTTTTGGCCTGTTGCTCTCTCTCTCTCTCTCTCTCTCTCTTTCTTTCTTTCTTTCTCTGTCTCTTTGCTTCTCTCTCTTTTGCCTCTTTTTGTCTTTTTTTTCTTTTCTTTTTCACTTTCTGTCTCACTTAATTCTTTGGTGTTTTGGTCTCATTTCTCCCTTTTTTGTCTCGTCTTTCTTTCTGTCTCATTTTGTCTTCATCCCTTGTTTGCATCTCTGTCATTTTATGTCTTTCTTGCTCTTTCTCTTTCCTAGTTTGTCTTTTTTTCTTATTTTTTCCTTTATTTGTTGCTTTGTCTTTCTTTCACCCCCTTTTTCTGCTTCATTTTCTTCCATTTTATGTTGCATTTCCCCTCTTTCTCTCCTCATGTAACCTTTTATTTCTTGGTTTTGCTTGACATTTTCCTTCCTTTCTTCCCCTGAAGTCGGGCTGTTTTCTATTAACTAAAAAGAAAATAAATACTTTTTTATTTCCCTCCCTCTCAGTGGAGGTCACAGCTTTTTACCAATGATTTAGACATAAAAAAAATCTCACACTCACTTAGCGAACACTTAAGGTTTCCCATCAATTTTAACCTTCCCCCAGAGAAGCATTAATATGAGCCTTCAGCTGTGTAAGTACAGTACACGCGTGTGTGTGTGTCATTTGTTGCACATGATCATACATTTACATTTTAGCCATTTAGCCGACACTTTAATCCACAATGACTCACACTGACAGAGAGTCATCCTCAACTGCGAATGGGCACTCAAACAGTTTGGCTTCGTGTCCAAGATGTCCAACTCTGAAAGGGTTAGAGGGGTGTTTGTTTATCAACCCCTTTAATTTATCCATTTATTTCATTTGAGTGTGTGTTTGAGGATTGAGGTGGTTGAATTTGAGGGAAACCACCAACAAGCAGCCCTAAAGCTCATTAATTAACATGTTTTATCTCCTGTGTTTAACCTCTGCATAGACAGAAATCTAAAAAGGATTATTAGTCGTCTTTTAGAGAGTTATGAGCAGGACTGTCTTTTAATTTGGCACAGTAGTTTCCAGAAAGTCACTGCAGCTAGCTGAGATCTTCTTAATCTTAACAAGAAAACATACGTATTCCCAAAATTTCAAAATTTTCCAATTGATTATATCAATGGTCTTGTATTTCTTTACCAGATGTTCCCTTAAAATCAAATATATGCCAAAAATTAGAAGTCCAACAGAGTGAAGTTCCCATCTTTAATTGACCAGTGATTATTTCACTGAAATCCTTCTCAGTATTTAAGTAAAAGTATAACCACACTGTGATAATACTCCACTATAAGTAAAGTCCTGCATTTATAACCTTACTTAAGTGTATGTATTTTTAATAATATCAGCTAGATGTGCTGAAATTATGAAAAGTAAAGAAAAGATAAACTTTATTATCTACTGCCAGACAAACATGAAAAGAGAGTTCAAAAACATATAGCAGACATAAATTACATAAATACACTATAATCATAAATACACAACATATATCCTCCATATGTACAGATATACAGATATCCCCATGGGTTTTTATTGCATTAGATTGACAAATAGCACATGATATGAATGACATGGGTACAATTTCACATTGTACCTTGTAGGGAGTAAAATGATCACAGTGACAGAGGTGACATGGTGATAATGTAAAAGTGCATTTTGTACAGTAAAATCTTCCCTGTCAGTATTTTAATATTATATCTGATGTTTCTGGATTAATATTCCTGCTGCAGTAATGTGGAGGTTGTATTTTACTGCTGTACATGTGTCAGGTTGAGCTCATTTTAACCACTTTATATATGATGACTAGTTTAATCCACAGCAATGCATCATGGTCTATAAGATCTCCATGTATGTAGTTGTACTGTGAGAACTACGAATCTCTAAAAAATCTCTTAAAAATAATAATAATAATCACATTTCATTTCATTTAATCACAAACATTCAACATCAACACATTTGGAGATACATGGTTTTCACTTTTATAAACTAAAAAGCATCTAAATCTGTCAGAAAATCGTGACAAAAGGACAAATGTGCCTCTCAGATGTGGTTGAGTTGAAGCAAAAAGTGCTATAAAATGGAAATGCTTGCTCGAAGTGTGTGACTGACTGCCCGTCCTTCACAATAATACAAACGTGTGTGTGTGTTTGTGTGTTAACAGCAGTGCCGGCGGCCCCGGTGAACGTTTCGGTGACCCAGCTCAGGGCGCACTCGGCCATGGTGACCTGGAACGTCCCGCAGGGCGACACCGTCATCGGATACTCCATCTCGCAGCAGGTAGGGCGCCACCAGGTATCATCACCGCGTGCGCAAGTATTCACCGCGCGTGGCAAACGAGCTCAGAGATTGATTTTCCTTAATTGGTTTAATCCTCAGAAAGCTTGAAAAATAATTTGTCAGGCTGCTCATTAAATCCAGTCAATCTGCCTCTCATCAAATTTACCCTGATCTCACCCTTTCTCTCTCTGCGCGCTCTCATTTGGTTGACGGCCAATTAATTTAGCAGGGATATAAATTATGAATCCGATGCCCAGAAATGTTGGATCTCTGCCACGCTCGGGGCAAGAAAACAGCCTTTTCAAAGTTGAATTATGTATTTTCTGTGATCGTCTTTATCTCTTGAGAAAGGGATCCTTTTGTTTTTTTTTCCCCCTCTGGCTGTCCTCAAGGGGTTTTCAAAACGCTGCGTCATTCAGGAGGCCGGTCTTCAGTCAGCATTCTGCCCGAGGACGCTTCGAGTCGAGAGGCCCCGAGCGTCTCCTTTAAAAGTTTGGAAATGCAGAGGGAATTCATTCATAAAAGTTAAACTTGTTGAGAGGCTTGTTAATGTCAAGGCCGGCTGCTGGTTGACGTAGGTGCTTTTTTCGAAGTAATAATAAAAAACAAATCTCCTGATTAGAAAATTTTCCAGCCAAAGGAAGACCTGGAACTGTCTGGACCCAATTAGCGAGAAGCAGACAAATATCGGTAATGGAAGTGGAAGAAGTGAAATATAGTTCTTTGAAAATAAGTAGGAACAGAGACACGGGCCAGTCTGACGTAAAGTCTGTCAGATTAATCTAAAGTTTAAGGGTATTGTTTAATTATTAGGTTTTTACTGAACTATTCATTTTATAAATGATTTCATTAAGGTTTGAACAAGTTTGAATTTGTACCACTACCTCTTGTAGTAATAGAAGTAGGACATTTTCAACTATTTACAACAATTTATCCATCACTTTTCGCTGTTTCACTGCACATCCACAACCTTTTTTATTATTATTTATCCACCATTTAACCATTACTTTTAACTTATCTTTAAACTATCTATCCCTTTAGACCATTTATATCCATTACTTTTTGCCAACTGTTTATATCCATGAATTCTAGCTGTTTAAACCATTTACATCCATTGCTTTTTGCTAACTGATTATCCATTCATATCCATTACTTTTATATGTTTGAATACTTTATATCCATCACTGTCAGCAAAAGGTAATGGATATAGATGGTTCTAACAGCTAAGTGTTAATTTTAGTTGTTTGAACCATTCATATCCATTTATATCCATTGATTTAAGCTATTTGAAGCTTTTATATCCATTAGTTTAAGCCGTTTGGACCATTTAGCAATTGATTACTGTTCAACCTTTTATTCCATTACTTTTTGCTCAGTATGTTAACCTTTCAGCTTATGGCTTCAACCTTTTATTTAGCTCAGACGTCTCAATAATTCCTATATTTTCTAATTCAAATACTCATCAGCAACAAGTCTCCATTCAGGCGTTTCACTTTTAATTCTTCTCATATATCGCCATGATTTGTTTGTTTCGTGTCTCGTGAAACCCCTGGTGCTAACTCAGCGTGCTTCGTCCTAATCAGTTTTTACCACCCACCGTTTGGCAAAAGGAGAATCAGACATTAGCTGAGCTCTGAGTGGGAGCTGTCTCCATTAGTGGAAATTATTTGGCTGGGACTCGTCTCACAGGAGGAACATCCACGGCGGCGGCGATGCCAAACAACTCTTTTTTTTTTTTTTTCTTAAGTCGCCTCACGTCTGACTCAGAATCTTTTTTTTTTTTTTTCATCAGCTGACTCAGAATCCATCAGCCTCATGGCATTTTCAAGAAAACAGAGGGTGAGGATGTAAAATATCTCCTGCCATAACCTCAGAAAGCACTTATGTAAAAACCTTACTCAAATATTAATAGGGGAGGTGATGGGAGCAGGTAGATGCAGCGAGGCTTTTTTCAACCGTTAGTCATCAAAAGCTGCTCTCGTTAAGGGTGAAAACGTACAAAAGGGCAACAAATGCAGTTATATAAAAGCTGCTTTAGGAGATTATTTTATACACACTATCTTCCAGTAATGAGCCGAGCCTTCTGTTTGTGAAGGAGAAGCAGGACGAGTGAATCTGCTCAGACAAAGAGTTGCTTCACTCATCTGAAGTTGTTCCAAATCCCAGAGCACCGGCTGCCGAGATTCACACATTATGCAACAGCGCTCTCAAACACACACACACACACAGACACACAAAGGAAGTAACCCAATTTGAGATTGTATATCTGAGATGCACAAACTCTCAATAATCCTTATTCTGATTCATAAATCCCAAACCATCAGAAAATCACAGGGCTAATTGATGATTACTGTGAAGATGTGGGCGGATGTTGATCAAAGAAATCTACGCTGCGTCTGCAGATAGCATCTGTTTTAATCTGTAGGCGTGTTCAGAGGTTTTCTTAACCTGTCAGCCTCTGACAAGACGAGAGAGCAGATTTGTTTATCTGCTGCACTTCACTACCGAAATGCATTAGGCTGCCAACGTCTTTGGTGACCTAAAAATAGCTGTGTATCCAAACTTCTGTCTGTACCTGCAGACTTCAGGGTCAGTCCTCACAGCAGATACGTTTTACTGAGGTTACAACCTTTTTAAAAAAGCCTCTGAGGCATCAGCTCGTCCCAGGCGAACCATAACAGACCGAGCTAAAAGCTAAATCTGTCTAACTGAAAGGAAGACTGGGTGAAATCTTGTTTTCTTCATGTCAGGTCATGCTGATCTTTTCTTTGTGCAAAGTGCAGGAAAACTTCCACCCTAGAAAAAATAAAAAAAAAACTTTCATTTCAGTTTCAGTTCAGTTTTTTCCTTTCATGTTTGCTCGAGAGAACATTCGCCAAGAAAAAAGTCATTTTCTTGGTGTAGTTCACCTTCCTACAGTGGAACTCACTCACACTGCATCACATCTAAATCATATAATTTCTTCAGGGGAGGTGGATAAGTCCTGTTTATGCCTCCCCCCACTTAAACACTTTCAGTTTGATATAATCACTACAAACCTTGTTTTCTTACTGTCAACTCCCCGATATGAAATACAGATTACCTTTGGCTCTGCAAAACTTTTAAATGAATGTTAAAAAGGCAGGTTTGGTCAGCAAAAGTGCAAAAAAAAAAAAAGGTGGAAAATCAATTTAATGTATGCAAAAATGAAATTATTAAGAGGAAGTACATCATTTTTGCGCTGGGTTTTGCCTCTCAGGAAATATAACAGCAATAAATGATAATATTTACTGTTATTACTCTCCTAAAAAAGAGAATTCAGTCAAAGATAAGGCAGTAAATAATGGTAATATTAATAATAATACTAATAATACAGCCATGTTAAATACATAAATGCACAGTTGCAGGTTGTTTTCCTAAATTTTTGTTCCAGATTCTGTGAATCTTACCAAAAAAAAAAAAAACACAGCTGAATCACTGGCATTGATTCACAACTCTTTTAACCTCAGAGAGATTATACATTAAGGTCTTTTAGTGCTGTGGGACAGTAAAACCTCCGTCACTGCCCCGCCGCTCGCAGGGCTGCCAGAGGAGCCGGAGACACCACTTTGACTCTGCTGAGTCTCCGGTGATTCAGACATGTGGAGAGCCTCGAGCGTCCTGCCAGCCTTTTTATTTATTGACTCTTCCTCGGCTCGTACTGCTTTACAGCCACATTTACTTTCTGGGGAAACTTGTGTCTCGCTCTAAACTAGACTTCAACGCCCACCTTTGGCTGAATAGACGTTTATCTAGTCGAAAAATAAACAGTTTGTGAAGATAAACGGTGTGCTTAGCAGCTGATGTGGACTGCAGAGCATCTTCTCTGTATAAATGGTGGGTAATTGGAAGAACCAAGAGGCACATTACTAAAAATCAGATGTATTTTGAATTCATCTAGAATGATAATTGATGTCTTTTGATAACCTTTTATTTTAGAGATTATTCAAAAAGGTAAGAGTCCAGGCTTTTAATTTGTATAATAAGTAAGAAAGCCAGCATCTGTGAACACAACTCAGCTTTGATCTGCACTAATAAGAACGTCTGCTGAAAAAAGATTTAAAGATCCCTACTGTTTCATAATTCGGTCTAGAATTAAAGTGGCTTTAATCAATATTTTATATCAACAATGGATCCAATAATCAAAAGGATGAACAACTTAAAAAGTGATGACGTGTCAGTGTTTGTCTCAGAGCTTGTTTCTGCTGCCCCTAAGTGGCCAAAAGATCAGTTACTGCTGATTTAAAATGAAAGTATTTGTCGAAATTGTAGAATTATTTCATTATTTCATTACAAATTAGCTTCAAATAAAGGTTTGCAAGTAGCTGGTGAACAAAGTGGACCATTTAGTAGCTGAAGAGCCAGATATTTCCCCTCATCTGCTGGAGGAGACCAAAATCAAAGTTAAAAGAGAGTGAATGCTGGAAATAAATTCATCAGGTGGATAGAAACACAACTCTGAATAAATGATAACGTTGTTTAAACTGTTAGATGTGTAAGAAAGCAGCTGTTAGCCTACAAGTTTATCTTACCTACTTAAAAGGTGATGCGCCTGAGTGGCCAAAAAATCAGGTTATGGCAGGTTCTTCAGATGTTTTCCTCGTCTATGATGCCTTTAATGAAACTGTCTTACCTCGCTTGGAACGATGTCCAAAATAAAAAAGGCTCATGGTTTTTCCAACTGCGAGTAACAAGCTTTCTGAATCGTAAACGGCCTCTAAGGAAATCTCAGATCTTCCCGAATTGATTAAAAAATTTAAGAGAGATTTAAAGATTTATTCTCTGCAGGTTAAAATCAGTTCATCAGCGAGGTATCGGGGAGACGTCTGCTCGTGGATTCTGCTTTTTGCACCAGCTGAGTCTCCCTGCCTGTACATGTGTTTCTCTGTTTCTTCCAAATGATGATTGCTGGTGTTACCTTGCCTGCAGACCTAATTTCCCCCAGTGGGACAGTAAGCATTTGAGCTGAATTTATATGAGGTGAAGCTTCTCGTTGCGGCAGGGATTTTATTTGCATTTCTAACATCTGTCCTGAAATAATGACGAATCTATTCAACAAATGAGTTTTACTGTTAAATTCGACACGATGGGGTCTCTCACGGTGAGGTTATCTTGACCCTTTTACTCGCTTTACACAATCTGGCAGACATATTTACATTTCCGAGTGTGTGTGCGTGACTGTGCATGTTGATGTGTTTCTGTTGCGTTTTGTGTGCTCAGTGTAAAAACATGTCTCGTCTCCAGAGGCAGGACGGCCTGATGCAGCGCTCCATCCGGGAGGTGAACACATCCAGCAGATGGTGCGTGTTGTGGGACCTGGATGAGGACACACACTACAGCGTCCAGGTGAGACACACACACACACACACACACACATGCACACACACACACACACACACACACACACACACACACACACTGATCTGTCTTTGAAAACCTGCCTCAGTGGATCTGGTTTGATTTACAGTCACCCTAAACTAGATGTGCAGGTTGTAGGACTACTGTCGTCCCAAATGAGCTTTACAACAGCAAAATTACATCCATACGTGATAATAATAATTTTTTCATATTAAGTATCTTTTTAAGTACATTTTCTTGATTATACTGACTTTTTTACTCAAATATTATTTTTAGTGCAGAGCTTTTATTATAACAGAGTATTTCTACAGTGTGGTTTTAGTATTTTTGCCTAAGTAAAACATCTCAATTTTCTGTTCATTTGCATCAATAATGTCTACATTTGGAAAAGGTAATAAATAGATTTGGTCCATATGCTCAGATGTCGTTTTTCTATAAGGTTAATGGTCAAATTGTCCATTTGAGTGGTTTTCCTGGTGAATTAAAGATGAAACAAAGAGAGATTTTTCACTATCTGACAAACCAAAAGTTTTTCAGGATAACAGCTCGTACACCAATTGAGCCATTAAATCCATTAAATACAACAATTTGCAGCTACAGAAAAGTATTATTTGATTATTTCTTGATTTTAGCCTCTTAATGAGCAAGACTGGCTGGCTGAGGTGCTAAAATGAGTTTGAGTGATGTAGAGAGTGAAACAACTGTTTAAAAAAATTAAGGTCAAGGTCAATTTATTGTCTTTTTCTGGAGCTTTTAAATACACTGTGTGGTTTTCCTCAGCAGGTGTTCATCAAGGTGACAACCTGAGCGTGCACTTTCTCTCACTGATAACAGGTGGTCGTACATCAGTGGGAAATAATGTGAAACAAGCACCGTCCTCTGGGAAAATCAAGCAGGTGGTCAAACTTGTAATAACGTGTAAAAAGGAAAAAAACAAATTCAACACAGCTGCAAATGATATACGTTCTCCAGATGTGTGCGGTGCGGCTAATTGGGGAACTTCACTGATGACAAATCGCATTTTTGGAAACAAACTCTTATTCTTCTGTTTAATTAACACGCGCTGGAATCACTTTCTTCGTGGCACGGCTATTAGTCATCGCAGCTCGAGCTTAATTCAAAAAGCCGGCACAAACCACCAGCGACTCTCTGAAGGAGGAGTTTCTAATGCGGCTCCATTATCATGACTCTATTAAACTTTTTATAATCCATTATAGCTTAATAGACTGATTCAGGTTGTCCTTCAGCTGGAGGACTCGGTTAAATATGCTCGTCAGCAAGCGGATGTCCTGCAGAAGTGATATTGAGCAGCGCAGTGAAGCCTCGCCAAAACCAGGAGCGCTGAAAACTGAACTTTTCACCTCTGCCCTTCCTCTAGAGGATAGCGAGATAAAAAGGGAGACTTTCTGTCCCCGTGGAGTTTGGTGAAGAGTTTTATCATCAGTGAGCGGATGGATTGAGGCTCGACGTTTTCCTCTGCAGAGATCAAACTTGCAACTTTTGAGTTAACATTTGCATACTTTCAGATCAGTGTTATGGAATTAAATATTGCATTATACACACTTAAGCCTTGGTTTGTCACTCTCTTATAATGATTTTGAACATCCTCCACAGAAAACCGGCTGCGTTCAACCTTTGGGTTCACTGTGTAGGCGGAGACGGCGGCATCTGAGGCCTCTCGTGGATGTAATTGTGCCTCTGTGATGGATTTCTCTCCCTGTATGATTGCTGAACTTTCTGTTATACTTTCTGTTATCAGACTTCACTGTAGCTGCGAGAAATCTCACAATCTTTAATTAGTTTATTCCCTGCTTCAGTTTTGGGGGGATTGCTAAAAGATTGTCCCAAAGACGTCCCCCCAATGAGTCTTTAGCTCAAATCTATATTCCCTCTTGTTATCATTCAAGCCTTTCAGTCTGTTTCTGCATTTACCGTTCGTCCTCCAACGGTCATTCAGGATCCCGGCCAAAAACAAAAGCGCCATTTGCTCGCTAAATATACCCTCACCGGCCAGTTTCTTGTCATCGTTACATAATGCCGTCCTCCGTTAGTGTCAGCTGGGAATGGATCCACTGTTAAGTGTTCGGCTACGTGTTTCCATCTTCGCTTTAATATTCCCTTAAACATATGAAGAGTCACGTCGATTATCCATTTCCTTTTTTCTGTTTTTTGTTGGGGGGGTTTAGGTGCAGTCTGTGGGGCCAACATGCATGGTGACAGCCAACCCAGTCGCGCCGTCCACTTCAGGACTCTGGAGAGGAGCGACCATTATCCAGCCGGAGTCCTGGACCACCGTAAATAAACACACATATAAACACACGAAAAAGAAGATGTACTTTAACTTTTTAATTCCAAATTTCTAATCCAATTATTCTTATATGATTTGAAAAACATACATTTAGTGACATTTCTTGACCTCATGAAGCAAAATTCAACACTTTAAAGGTGCATTTCTGAGAGGAAAATTCTGAAAAATTCAAATAAAGGGGGCAATTAATGCAACCGTCCTCAGGATTTGAGTTTAAACCACAGATGTCATTGTTTTTAGTTTAGTTAGCTTTGAAGAGCATTAATTAAATTAATTATTATTATGTTTAAATAAATTAAACATTTTGAACCCACAGCCGCGATATGTGTGACGGTAAAGGTAAATGTGAAAGTTGCTTGTTTCTTTAGCTATTTTTCACAGAATTTTTTACATTCAACGCTCATTTTGTATCTATTTCTTTACTTGCACCACATGAAACAATCAATCAGTTATTTTTTATTATTATTTTTACTGCAGTTACACTATGTCCAATTGGAATATGCATTAGTTTGTGTGTTAGTGTTGTTGCCGCGGTGGCAGGTTGTTTTTCACACACCGTGTGCTGCAGCCTGTTGGGCCTGTGTCGCTTCTCTGTTCATTCCCGCGCACCGCCGATCAAAGCAGCCTCTCCTCTGGGGATCGCTGAGGCTACATCTGATTAACTGTAATCATTGCTGACATTTCTTTGTCCTTGGTGATAAAAATTTGACGGCGGTGGATCTTTATTTTCCCTCAGATGAACCAGCCATGGAGGGCCTGGGCATGACGCCTCACTTGCAGACAGGAGAGCTGCTCATTATCACCACTGTGCTGCTGCTGTGGGCAGGTCAGCCTGGACGTGTGTGTTTGAATGGCGTGTTTATATGCATGCGTGGGCGTATGGATGTATTTGTGGACCGCAGTGCCATCCGCATGCAACCAAAGAGAGGGTTTCCCTTTCTTTGCCGTGTTTGACGCTGTTTTTACTTTCTCCCCGCTCTCCTCAGCCGTCATCGCCCTCTTCTGCCGACAGTACGACATCATAAAAGACAACGACTCCAACAGCACCAAGGACAAAGCCAAGAGGCCGCTGGTTCGCGCCACTTCCTCCTACTACAACGCTTCGGCCGGCAGCTCGCCAATCTACCACAACGGCGCCGTACGCAGCAGCAGGGTGACCAAACTACTATTTTCCTCTCCAGTCCCTCATTAAAAAACAAAAAAAACTTTTAGACTTACACCTCCTCCTCCACAGCTCTCATTTCTCCATGATGCTTTCTGCCATTTTGTGTCTTCCGAAGAGCCTTTGTAGTTGCATCAGAGATCTCCTAGCAACCGGAGCTGCAGCCATCCTTGCTAAATATAAAACAACCAGACTGAAAACAGAGAGAGAGAGAGAGAGATATGCAAGTGTGGATGTATTCAGTGACATGCTCAGTAAAAGTGAGCAGTATGACGAGGTAGCTAAGCAGCGACGATGTGGCGATGTAGCCGGAGTTTTGAAGCGAGTCAAAATTTCTTGTTGGTTTTTGGCAGCAAAAATGGGGAAATGTTCAGTGAGAAAACTGCAGCAATTAGTTGATTCTTCAATTAGTTGTCAACTGTTGAATTAATTGCCAACTATTCAATAATGAATTTGGTCATTTTGTTAAGAAAAAGTGTCCAGATTCTCTGATTTTGGCTTTCCAAATGTGAATATTTTCTGGTTTCTGTAGTCTTTTATGAGAATAAATTGAATATCTTTGGGTTGTGAAAGAAATGAGACACTTCAATCAATAAATCAAGGAAATGATCCACAGATTGATGGATAATGAAAATAATAATTAGCTGCAGCACTAAAAGCAACTATTATGAATATTTTTTATAATGAAAATGAAATAAAAAAAGGAATGCGACAATTAATTATCACCTCAATCTGCAGCTTCTCAGATTTGAGAAGCAAAACCATCTTGGATATAATCAGCTAAATTAGATTATAATTAGATTATTCACCCCTTAATGTCAAGTTTTTCTATCTTTAAATTAAAATTCAGCTTGTCACATTTGGTATTTTTGGAAACTTCTGTGTCTTTGCTTGAATTTGACATGAAGATCTGTCAGTTTAAATTAAAGTTTGGCTGCACAGAATAAATTCATGATGACTTAAGAGGTTAAAAAAGGAAAAAGTCAGTTTAATTGTATGAATGCTTAAAACTGTATAATTCTGAAAAAATCCATTAAAGGCCTGCTGTTTGGGCACGAGCTGCCCCAGAGGCCAAGAGATGTCGAAAAAACAACAACAACATCAACAACAAACCAGGATGCGGCAAACATGACTCATTTCATGCCTCGATAACGGGGAACGCCTCATCATCCCTCTCCCCACGGGAAGCATCGTTTCAAAATTTCAGCCAAAAATCTTTTTAAGTGAGAAATTCACCCACTGGGAGGCGTTAAATTTGTGCACTGAACGTCAACCCCTCACACACACACACACACACACACACTCTCTCTCTCTCACAGATTGAGTAGCTCAGAAATCTACATATACATACACTCACGTGGCGGTGCATGTGAACGTTTCCCCCACATACACATCCTGTATATGAGTCATGTTCATATATGAGACCCTCTCGGTTTATGACTCATGTGTTTATGAATACACTGTTCTCTCTCTCTCTCTCTCTCTCCTCCAGCTTCACAGGGCCTCCTCCTCCATCAGCATCATCAGAGTCTGAAGCCTCGGCAGGAACTTGTGCGGCGCCTGTGTTTTGCCCGAGGAACTTCTGCGGAATTATCGTGACAAAACGGGGAATTTATAAACCTGGCTGAGATTTATTTTAAAGTGTGAGCACTCCATGCAAATCACATCCAAATGGAGCCGAAAGGGGGGTGGGGAAATGGACGACTGCTGCCCTCTTGTGGCGGAGGACTGCAGCATTAAAACAGCCTCTTGTGCTGCTTTTTTTTTTTTCTTCCAGCTTTGATATGAAGTCCACTGAACTGCAGCCAAGCTTAACTTCCTGTTGTACAAAAGAAAAAGAGAAAAAAAAAGACGTTTCATCTCGGTTCCTCTCCTTCTCTCTCCGATGAGACTAATTGTGAATATTTGCCAGCATGTCGGCCGACCGTGTGCCAAGTCCCGTCAAATAATCAATTAGTGGTTTCAAGCGCAGAGCAGCAACCTCCTCTTAGTCAACATATGAATGAATGAACGAGACCTTCACCTCATCTGTATTTTTCACCTCATAATCAATAATTAGATGTACAGTACTAACATGAAAACTAATTTATTCAGTGTACAGTAATTAAGAGATGTACATGATTCAAGTGGAGGTCAAACATATTTGAATATGTGGGACGACTGTGTTGAGCATTGTGAACTTTCATATTCACACAATTTCCTATTAAGTTCATGTAATCAGATATTATTGTTTTCTTGCTTTCAGACTAACTGTCCGACTGATCCGTTTAACTCATCGTGCTCATCAGTTCTGCAGAAAATCAAATGTATTTAACAGATTTTGTCAGTAACTTGATATACTTTGGTTCCTTCATTACTTTCTTAAGATGACTCTGTGCATCTGTAGTTACTTTACAACAGTAATATTAATCCACAAACATCAAATATAGTAGAAAAACACTGACGGGGACATCTTACTGCACTGGGAGTACTTTTACTTTTACTTTTATTATTTTACTTGTTCACAATGTGGTATTAGTACTTTTACTTGAGTAGAGCAGAGTGGAGTCCTTCTTTCACCTCTGGCTCGAGTTGTTAAATGTTCAAATAAACTCATCATTTAATCATCCTTTAAAGGCGACCTGAGACCTGAATCTTTCATCTCACAGCTACACACCGAAGGATATCCTGAGACTGTCAACAATCAATACTTTGTGAACGAGACGTCATTTTCCGCCCCCTCACGCCCTTCTTCTGTAATCGAATGTGAGATTTTTTGGCCTGAGGGGGGCGCAGTTTGCTCAAATTCGGGATGTGATTTATGGGTCATGGGGTGAACATCGCTGACGGCTGTTTCTTGAATTTACTACAGTGAAAACAACAGTAAAATATTGATGTTTGAAAACTGAGTGAAAAGCTGCTGCAGAATTTCAGCAGAGGAGATGAAGCAGTGGTGTGTTTATCACAAAAATTAATGTGATAAGATGATTTTATGATTTTATTCTTAGGCCAAAAAGATCTTCATTATTCTTATGTCAGTGGTGACATCAGTCAAACAATGTCAGGATTTGTTTTATTGTTTGTATCGTATCGTTTGCCCCAAATTTCATCGTTTGTTATGGTAATTTGAGACTAAGAAAAGAGATTAAGTGTCTGATTATAATTTCTGACTGTATATGCTCCAGTTTCAATAAAAATGGAAGAAATGTATCGCAGTATTACATTAACCACCACTGTAACAAACTGCATGATACAGAAAACAGCAGATAACCAGGAAATCGATAGCTTTGTGTGTGTGTTTAATTTCTGAAAGACTTTTATAAATTGTTGATATAAAATGTTTGTTTGTGCAAAATGAACATTTGAAGTTCGGACAGGAGATGGCGCCTGAACTCCATCAGAGGCAGGTTGTGTGCTGCTGCAAGAATAATAGATAGATGGATGATAAAGGAGAAAATAGTTTACAGTAACATTACAGTAACATATCATAATAGCATTCATATGTGGTTGTTTTTAGACACAAAAAAGAGGAATTTAATTAAAATATAAATAAAAGGAAGATATAACAAAGATTGTCTCTGAAAATTGTGTCAATCATTGACAATACTGTGAAATAAAAAAGGAGCCAAGTTGAATTTCTAGAAATAAAGGAGATTATTCATCATGTCAACTCATTATTTCACTTCGTTCACTTCGTTCCTCTCGTTATTTTCCCCTGGTTGCCCCTTTTTATTAGCATATAGCTCACAATGAAGGAGCACAGGTTTCCCCTGCAGGTGGAGGTGGTCAGCAGGAAAACAGACGAGCAACAATGCCATTAAAATCTGCGGTCTGCATATATTTCAGGTTCATTTGAATAGAGGCTAATGTCAGCGAACATGAGCCGCAGCTTTCGGGCCTCCGGGGGTCAGAGGTCACCTCAGACGGCGGGTGGGCTCTTTCTGACCTTCAGAGTTTGAAGTGAAATATGTTTCTGCTGCGTTTTGTCTTCGTTTTCATCCTTCCCTCTTTCTTCTTTCAGGAGGGAAACAAAAGGCAGGAAACGAAGGACGGAGGGATCCTCAGCGAGAGGTGATGTAAAGGGCAGGTCACCCTCGCCGACACACTGAAATACCACAGCTTGCCCCGGGGCTCGTCATCGTCTCTAAAGCTCCCGGGCACTTTGTGAAAACTAATATTGAGGGAAAGAAGCCGCCAGGGGGACGAGATCAATCAAGTGCTTTTGACTGCGGGTAAATCCTCTTCTTTAATGTTGTACTGCTTCTGTCGGAAAAATGGTGGAACACGGCCCCCCGTCATCGGACCGGAGTCTCTTTCGGAGTTAATGAGATTTTAATCTGACGTATATCACAGCACCCTCCACAGTGACATTTAAAGAAGTCATGACGTGGTGATGGGTGAAGGTTCGATTCTGAATAATTTGGTGCACACTTTTACTCGCAGTTATGTACAGTAATGTGACTACAAACGAAGAAAAGTTAGCAAACAACACAGCCAGCCACCCCTCTTTAGTTTATCCCACTTAGTACAGTCTGGTCCACCCTGTATAAAGTTAATTGGATTCTTCCACTTCCTGTTTGCCTGTCGGCCCTCTCACCTGGAGGCAACATGGATGGGAGCACATGCTGCAAACATTTTGGTATCTGGGATTGGATATGTAGGATTTTTTGTTTAGATTATCCAGAAAATATCTTCAGCTGTTAATAACTAAGTTGGTTTTAATCCAACTAAAGTAGAGGTCAGTTTTATATTTATCTGTTTGTTCATAGTAAATAGTCAAAATATTAGCACCATGTCGTAGTCAGAGAGAGCAGCTTGAAACAGAAAAGTGTTGACACCCATTCAAGTTGTTGCTGTTCAAAAGCCCTGATCTCCATCACCCCCACTTTGTAAATATGTATAAATATGTACATATATAAACAAAAAAACTATCACAAACACAGAACAAACACTTTTGCAGCCTTAAGTTTTAAATTCTTGTCTAAAATGGTGACCAAGGTTGCATCAAAATGTTTTTTTTACACTTAACTTTCCCTGTTAGTTTCCACGATGTGTCAATTTGATCCATGTTCAACCTTTCAGGCTCCTTAAGAACAGTGTGCACACACAATTATCTCGACTACTTGAGCCTGTGTTGAATTGGTCTGATTGTGTTGAGCTTGAATTGACCTTTATGGAGCTGCTTTAAGTTTGCTTTGAGTCAGGTGTTATTTTCTTAGCACATAGTTAGCAGTTTTTAAGATGACTCTGTTAAACTTTGTAGATAGTTCAGGAAACACCCCAACCTTTCACTAAAATTTTATCCAGTCTTGGTTTTCTGCCCCATAACCCCCTGCTTCCATCTCTCCGAAACTTCAGGAGGGGACACGGCCCCCTCCCTCACCCACTGCAGTGGGGTTAGCTCCAGGCACCGGCCACGGCAGCGGGCAGGATTCGAAGCCAGACGCCACACCTCTGTTTCAAGGTGTCTTACGGTCACAGACATCCCCACGACGCCACCGAACCTGGGCACCGGGAGCTGCTCTCTGAGCGCTTTTGAGTCTTCACTTTGGGTAGTGGACTTCAAAACACTAAGAGTCAGTGAGTCACACTGGGATCGAACCTGTGTCTTCAAAATACCTGAAGCACCATCTAACACACTGAGCCACTGGTCCAGAGAACAACAGCAGGTTGATTTTAAAATCTTTTCAGTCCTTTCTCTGGATGTTGGATCTTAAACTTCATAAAATGACCAGGGGATCGAACACACAACTTCTACTGATTCATCAATCACACTGAGCCACCGTGTCTTTCTTCTTTTAAACTTTTCTCTGAGCACCTTTGTGTCAGCTCTTTGATTGGTGAACCTCAAAATTCACACACATTTTTTTTTCAGTCTTTCCTCTGGGATCAAACCCATGACCTCAAAACACCAGATTACACATCTAACACCCTGAGCCAGAGGTGATCTGAAGTTCATTTGAAAATAATTTCAGTTTGAGTGTTGGACCTTAAAATTCACAAGAATTTTAAGGTGGTAGAATCTCAAAACACAGTCCAAATCTTCCATCACATTAAACCACTATGTCTTTTCTGATTTGAACTTCACTCTGAGTGTTTTTCAGTCGACTCTGGAGGACGTTGGCCTTTAAAACACAAAGCCCAACTCAGGGATTGAACCAACAGTCACAGACACTCAATCATTATTGACCGCTGACAAGCCCACTTCTCCACCAAGCCAACAACTTTCACAAAGCTGAGCTGTCTTTTGGCTGAACTTTCATTTTTCAAGGGTCTGAAAAGGAATTTAGTTGGCGATAAAAAAAAGTCTGTTACTGCAGATATTACATCAGAAAATGGTGACCCCTTGTGTCCTGGATGGAGTTTCTTCATGTTTCTCCACTCATTTATTTCAGATTATTTATTTATTTCCAATTATTCTATAGTACAGTGAGATAATAATACCTCCTAGTTATGTGTTTTACATGGTTGAACCAGGATTTAAACTTGTTAGGAGGCAAATACAACCACATAATTAGAGATAATATAAAAATAAAATGGAATAAAAGCAATTATGATAATGGCAATAAGAGACAGATAAGACATGTTGGGAATAAAACATCATGAAAAGCTTTTAGAATTTATCCAAAGAGACAGAGCTAATGTACAAATTTCTTCATCCCACTGAAACTCGCTCACTCGCTCAGCCAGCGACCATCCAGAAAATGACTCACGCCACAGATTCGGTGTGAAAGGGAGCTTTGTTGCCAGGCAGAAACACAAAATGTCTCGCAGTCTGAGGAAGCTCTTCATGAAGAGTTAATTTTCACCGCGTAGGAGGAATCGGAATGAGCCGCGATTCACAGAAAACGCCGTCACCGTCTCGTGTGGCGCCAGTCGAGCTCATTTGGAGACAAACAAGCTCTGTTTTACAGAAAAAAAAGAGGAATCTTTGCTGAATTCATGTCTAAATCCTTCTTCTCGTTGGGTTTGAGGAAGAACGGCGGCTTGAGATTCTCTCCTTGTTTGGGTTTGATTGGCAGGTGTCCATTGTGATGCAGCTGAAAGAGCTTCCTGTGACCCAGGTAAATGTCAGGACACCTTTCGAAATGGGTTTTTGTTCGACCAGAGGAGGTTCAAGAGTGGCCCAGAAAGGTTTGAACCATTATTCCACCCCTGAAAGTGCAGATTTTTTCAGGTTTTGGGGGCATTTCGTGACTCACTTTTGGACCTCTGCAGACCTTCAGCCATCTTCAGACTGAAACAGGACTCTGGAGGATGTTTCATGCCTCAAAAACAACCTCTTTATTTAATGATTTTCACTTGCAATCAAAGGCACAAATAACACCAAATAATGATATATTAAATTAGCCAGTCCTCACCTGCCATCTCCTGTATCAACATTTGAACTTTTACTAGTTGGCACGAGGTCGATGTCATTAACGTCTGGAGCCGTCGGTTAATTATCATCTTATTTACCATAATAATTAGCTGAATGAGTGAGGGTTTGCAGAGTTGTCGTGGGGCCGCCTGGTCCCGCCGCTCTTACGCGTACTTCTAATTAAAACTCATCAAAACATCATTATTTCGCGACAACCTGTTTACGGAAACTGGTGGAACGGCTGATCGTTTCCACTCACCGGTTTCTAATTACCGACGGCGGCACTCGAGCTCGCACGGCCGGATTAGTCAGGGAGGGGGGTGATGGGGCTAAGACGAACCCCGGGCACCTCCAAACCCCCCAAGCACAAGATTTAGGACGTTATATCTCTAATCAAGTTAAAAAAATGTAGAAAGTGCTTTTGCATCCATCTCTTTGTCCGTCTCTCGATAACAAATTCCTTAAATCGTGTGGCACTTAAATTAAAGCGTACTCTGCTTTTTAGCAAAGATATAGATTTCAAAACACGTCACAAATATGTACATTTAAAGAGTTTATGTCCTGAACTCAGATCATCTCCAGATTCATAAGGTTTTAAAAGTTAAAAAGTCAGTTTCTAATCCAGTTTGGAGTTAATCTTAATTTTCTTGCTGAGCATTTGTCCAATTAAGGACTCATTATTTAAAAAAAATATAAGAATTCTTAGTGTAAAAGTCTTCCTTTCTTTGTAAACTGTACATGTTTTGGTCCTGTTAAAGCTAAAAATGGCTGAACAACAGTGATGCTATGGGGATTGGGTTTAGCACATGATAAACTAAAGTACCATTTTTTAGGCATAATTCTTTAAATTAGACAAATTCATTCATTAAGTGTAGTGAAATTTATTGTTCCTCCACCAGTCATGTTAGGCGAATTACATCGTAGTTTAACAGTTGCACAAATCTATAACAAATCAAAACCACAAGTGAAAGGAAAAGCTACCTGTAAAGACTTTTTACCTCTTTTACTGGAGAGTAACACTGCAGACAGCACTCAGGGTTCATAAAAACACCTCCTCTGCACATTTTCCTGTATAAAACATTTTTATGTGATAAACTATAAAGGATGATTCACGTAAAAAAACAACATTATCTATCATAAAATATCAAGTCTATCAAAGAATTTGATCATGATCATTGTTGAAAAGCATCAGCAATTCCAATTTTGGCTCAAAAACAAAGAAGACAAATTCGATGCTCTTGGGTCAGAAAATCCCTTTGAATTAAGGAGAAGAAGAAGAAATGCAGAAAGACAGTATTTGACACCCTCCAACGTTATCCTCAGACTTTTCAATTAGTGTGCAGGCCGACACCTCAGCGTGGCTGGCGTCGCCGTCCTAATCCTCCAGAGAGGGAAAAACGAGCATCGGCGGTCGCACGGCGTCCACGTTTGTCCCATTATTCATTACAGTTAATTGCTTCCTCGTTCTGGCGGCCTTTTCCCAGGAAGGCGGCGCGCGGCGGCCTTCCTCGCTGCAGATTGTAATATGAGCGCAGGACTTAAAGCTGTCATTCAAATCTCGCCGTGACCTTTAGGGAGAAAAGGCTGTTTTTCACCCAGTTTTCAGAGTTTAATGCGTGTGCTTCTGTCCTTGTGAGAACATGTGAGTGAGGGTATTTTTTACTGAAAGCAACCCGACCCAGTGTTGTATGTATGTATTATGTTGTTATATTGAGATGTTAACTCATTATTTTGTAATATGAACTCATTACAAGTCATTATTATGAGATTTAAAGTCATTATTTTGGGATATGAAGTCTTTATTTCGAGATAGTACACCATTAATTTATGATATATAAATATTTTAATATACATCATTTTTAGACACAAATTATTTTAAGATGTTAAGTGATTATTTTGAGAAAACCTCTCATAATAGGTAGTAATAAGTCATATGTAGAGGTCAGCAGTGAGGCTGAAAATATATTCAGATCCTTAAATGTCAAGTTTAACTTTAAATAAAATGATACAGGCTTCATTAAGTAGCTGTTCAAGTGCTTTTATCATATTACTTCACTTCTTTTGACTCAGCCTAGAAAAAGTAGTCTTGTAAAGTCGCTCAGTAAAAATACTAAAAAGCACCTTTAGTTTGATCTCTCCTTAAAGAAACAGTTTGACAGTTTGGGAAATATTTTTGTTCACTTTCTTGCTGAGAGTTAAATGAGAAGATCGACACCGCTCTCATTTCTCCACGACAGTATGAAGTTACAACCAGCAGCCAGTTAGCTTAGCTTAGCATAAAGACTGGAAACAGGTGGAAACAGTTAGCCTGGTCCACCTACCATCACAATTTATATTTGTTGGTTTAAGCTGTGTAAAAATGGCACGTTGTTTATTTTATTCATTTATCTGGCAGCTAATTGTAGCTTCAGACCGGAGTGGTATCAATCTTCTCATTTAACTCAGCAATAAAGTGATAAATAAAGTGATATAAAAAAAAAAACATAAGCACCAGTCAAAATATCTAATGTGAAAAAGCAAGAAACTAAATAGATAAAATATTAGCAGAGCCTAAAATTAAACTTAAATGATATTTTGAATTCTGTGTATTATGTGTGGAAACTACACTGTTGTGATTATTCTTATTTATTTGTAAGTATGGTTATGACTAATTATCACTTTAAATATAGATTAACCTGTCAATAATTTGTGAAATTAATCCTATGAAGTGCAAATAGTCATCACAAGTGTTTTAAAATACACGTACACACAGCCCAAACCCACAAGATATTTAAAAAATAAGAGAAAACAAGCAAATCCTCACATTTAAAGGAGCTTTAACAAGCTCTTTGACTTATTAAAGCACTAATAAGTGATGCCTTAATTTTAGATTTTAACTAGATATTTTCAGTCATTTGACAATTTAAAAAAAAACATTAAATACATTCAAACAAATAAAAATAAAAAAGACCTTTCCTTACAGTGAAGTCCTCGTCAGGTGATGTGACTTCTGTCTGTCTGCTGTTATGACGCCGGGTTTGAATGATGTCCACACACACAAAAAAAAATCCCCCACAAAGCTTTGTGAGCAACCAGATACATTTAATTAGATAATTGCTTTGTTTTCTTTTTAACCTGAAGACTCACAGTATTCTTACAGTAAAAGAGAAAGAGAGGAATATGATTCTCCTTTGAGCCTGGATAAAGCTGTAATTTCATCCAAAGAAGACAATCAAACATCAGGGTTTTTAAGTCGCGCTGCCCACGAGCGATTCTTCTTGGCGGGGCCGGCGTTGGCAGTTTGAAGGGCCCTCAGTGTGGAGGTATTGTGCCCGGACCCCCACGAGACCACACGGCTACGGTGTCGGTACACGGGAGGAAACCTGTGGAATGACTGTTTACTGAAAAAGATCTGAGTAAAAAAATCACTACATGAAGGCAATGAGGAACACACACACTCTTTACAATATAAAACCTTCGCCAGAGGAAGAGGAAGAGGAGGGAGGGCGGCCATGTTGGAGGAGAGCATTTCTTTTTCTAGTTAAAGTGGGACAGTAAAATAATGTGATTATTTGAGGGTCTGAAAGCTGCATTTTTTTAAGATGACAGTAAATAAATTTCAAAATAAAAGGGCTTTCTCTACTTTACCTGAGATTCAGTGCCAAAAACTGTTATTGCTAATCCAACAAGTGTCTCTATTTCTTACTTTTTTGGTACCTTACTTAGCGGAAAAACAGCCCAGAGTTAAAATCACACCAATAAATCCACTTTGAGAAACATGAGCACATAACACAAGATGAGATTTTACAAGGATCTGATCTTTTTTGGTACAATATTGTACTAACTTTAAACTTCACACTGGACTAGTCAGTTTAAACATCCCATTTCATCCCATAAAAAAATCTGAAGCATTTCTTACACTCATGACAAAACTAGCGTTAATCAAAGTAAAAGTAGTAAAGTATTATTTAATAAGAGTTGTTTAATCTTAAGAGTTTAATAAGAGTCTGCAAATCTTTTTCCAACTGAGTCCCATCAACTTCAAACCAGTGAGACACCAAAAATACTGAAAATCTCTGCAATTAAATCACCAGAACTACTAAACTGTAAAAAACAAAACACTGAGCTGTAAATTTGGCAGAAGATTGTTCATTCCCATAAAACTCCATCACTTTTTGTAAAAAGCTGATGGAGAAAAAAAGTTTTAAGGGCCTTTAAATGCTAAAAACTAAACTAACAACAGCTTTCCCTGAATAAAATACTATAAAACTGGAAACTGGTGATTGAAAATGGGAATTATCTGATTATTTTGACCCTCCAACCTGGCGCCCCATTCAAAAGAAAATAAAAAAAAAAATCAACATACAATACAGTTTATATACTCTCTTTTATATAACAACTGCTCTTTAAATATCTTTACATTCTTAACATAATTTCCTCTTTAACATGGACTGTGGCATTGTGAAAATGTCTGAGGCACATCGAGGCACATATCATACATTCATACAGTGACTGCCTTTTTCATTTCACTCCTTAAAAAATCAAATAAAATCACACTAAAGCTGCAGATAAAAACATATCGGATCATCTTATTATCTGTCACATAAACAATGAAGCTAACACCATGCAGGATTATATATATATATATATATATATATTTATATATACGTATATAAAAGAATTTTAAAGTGCGTCAATATTTTCGGATCTCTCTGCTCCCCCAACACAAGTACAGAAACAAAAGACGTGTCAAACACAAGATGTAAAAATAAAGATTTTGCTTTACATTATTAAACATGTAGCATGCTCCAAAATAAAACTACTCATATATATCACATCCCTTTTTAAAATACGATCTTTTAAAGTGTAATTCTGCGTGTAAACGGCTGCGGCGACGTGAGAGAATAAATAATTTAAAAATAAAACAGATGGGAAGAACAGAGCAGAAGCGATTAAAGCTGGAAACCTCACCATGTAAACCTCAGCATCAGTAGTAGTTTGCTGGTAGTGCAATAGATGGAAAAGGAGTGCTTAAAATACCGTTAAATATCACCTGACTTGTGCTTGTAACATGCTAATGTCAGAAACACACTGAGATGCTCGGTGAGGCTTTATTTCACGGGTCAGGTGTTATTTTTTTTTTAATTTTAGGACGTTTCCTTGAAAGAATCAGAAATTTGTTTCTATTTGCAGGTTTTTCCTAAAAAGAAAATGTCCATTTCAAGGTAAAAAATATTCATTTATTGCTGGAGACTTTATTTTTCATTTATCTAAAGAGTTAAGAGGGTTTTTTTTTTTGGATGTTCAGCTGATCTGTGGTGGGTTTCACAGAAGCATCGTAAGAAGAAATTTGACTATAGAAAGCTTTTTAAACTAAAGAGGTGTTTTCTAAAGCACCGTGACTTAAGACGAGAAAAACTAAAATATATATATAAAAAATATGAATATATATATATACTTAAACGAGACAAGAGGATTGATACCGCTCTAATGTCTGAATGTTAAATATGAACCTACAGCCAGTTAGGTTAGCTTAGCATAAAGACTGTAAACAGGTGGAAACAGCTAGCATCAGTTTACCAAAGATTAAGTAACAATTAACTGGTGACTATTTTAACAATTAATTACTAGTTTTGGCCACTCTTCAAGAAAAAAATTATGGTTTTATGATGGTAAACTGAATATATTGTGAAACTGAACATTTTGCCAGACAAAATAGAGGACATTTTCCAATATAATCAAGGAAAATAATTCCTAGATAAATCAAATGTGGAATAAATGGTAAAAAAATAATGTTTCTTTTTTTGTTCTTTCTTTCTAGTCTTGTTGACGGCATGTTTGTACAGTTTATGATGAGGTGGATATTCATGAATCTCATCAAAAACTGCTTAAATTTGTGCTTCATGATGGTTTACAAGACTTATTTTGTGATCCATGTATGTTTTATATATATCTGTATCCAGTAAATGACTCCAGAGTATGTTAAATATTCTCCTCAACTCACGAACAGTCGATTTTACGATGCTCTGACTCACTTTTAAATGCTCTTCTGAGGAAAATTTTAACTTTCAAGTGGAATTATTACCATGAAAAGTCTTTCTTAGTCTGTCTTTCCAGGAAACTTTTAGAGAATTGTCAGAAAGCAACAGACCCGTGAAATAAAGCACAACCAAACATCTGAAAAAGCTGCATCACATCGAGGACAGCGCTCCCCCAACAATCAGTGTCAATTATGTTAAAAAAAAATAAAAGAGCGTACAGAGAGGATGTAATGATTAAAATATCAAAGAGTTTAAAAGGCGTATAAAACGGATCGTTGTGTGCTGTGTAATGTCAGAGGCACCTGATGCGTAGGAGACACATCGGCTCTCGGCCTCAATCATTAGGTACGATTTCACCCAAAACACTCGGGTGTGACGCTGGGCCACACTTGATTTGGCCGAATTCATCTCCCCGCCTGCTTGATTGCGTTATTGTCATTCAGATAGCTCCATTTGCATGTTGTTGTTTTTTCTCATCACCACCTTTAAAAAAAAAAAAATAAAAGAACCAGAAGGTTTTTTTTTTTTTTCTTGGCATCCCTGAATCCCAGCTTGTTTCGTGGGGCTTTAGACGCCGCCGCCGCCAGCTCCGGTCCACCGTCACCGGGCCTCTCTGATCCAGAGTCTCCTCGGCGGACTTCATGAGGATGGCCAGCCGGCTGTCCGACACCTGCCCCTTCTTCACCGCGCTCATCAGCTGCACAGGGAAAAAAACGTTAGGGAAAGCTTACAGCGTGCAGCTTACAGCAATTCACGCATTTTTAGAAGAAGAAGAAGGTCAGTAAATGAGGACCAAAACCAACAATGTGTTAGTGTGTGGACATAAATATATATTCACGTATATATGTATGGGTGTGTTTGTGAACGTGTATATATTGTCTTTCTTTTTTTTGTTCTGCTCTGGTAATTTTTTTCTGTTTATCCTTTTTAAAGTAACAAATAAATAAGTAAACAAACATATTTATCAGTCCGTCTTTTAAGTCTGCAGCACCAAACTCAACCGTCCTTATTGAAGATTTCATTCTTAAATCACAAACAGAGATTCAAAAGTGATGAATAAATACATGAATAGACAAAGTAAATAAATAAATTATGTGGTAAAAGTGTTGGTAAGTACGCTGGAAAAACACTAACGTCTGAGGTGTTTAAAGAGTGAAAATTCATCATAAAGAGTCAAGATGAGATGAATCTGCACTCGGTTTCAATCTTTCCTGGAAATCATTCATGGAAAAGAAGTTCTCAGCATATTTTCTTATGCTTTATGAATACATAAAGTCTCATTTTTTTTAAATACCCTGACGAAACTTAGTCATTAATCCATCCTCATCCACACGGTAGTATTTTTATTCTGTTTTTAATGTCCGTGTTTTAACATTGGTTTTGTTTGTTTTCATTATGGATATGTAGAAAAATGTCTTACATGTCGGCTCTTTAATGACATTTTAATGAAAACCCGGTGACACTGTAGCTAACTGATGTGTTTTTAATAGTTTGAGTTTCATTGTTGGTTTTGCTGACAATAATAAATATATATATAAAACCACCACGTTTTTCCTCCTGCAGCTTTAACACTTCTCGGATGCTTTTTTTAGTGTTAACCAGAGGACTTAAACTTTTTTTTTTTTTAGTTAATGTCAGAGGAAGGTTACAGTCGTGGTTTCCCCATCAGTTCTGTGCATGTACGCTATCTGTTTGTTGTCCCCAAGTCATCCATGTGCGGGTCAAGCAGAAACAGACATTCAGCGTCAGAAAACACACAATCACATCTCAAACACTTAACTCGTGTGGATTAAAGATATCCCGTCTCCTGGCTGATTTACCACCCCGGGGCCTGTTTCCTCGGCCCTGCAGGACGCCGGCACTCTAATGAAGACTAAATCATGGGCTGTCATCGCGCTCCCCGATAATGACTCTTTTCTGGACTCGAGTGAGAAAGTAATTTAGCGGCGGGCGGACGCGGGAGACCCGGACGCACTTCAGGCCTCATTACACGAGTCGCTGACAGAGACTCTCCTCTCTAATTAGCTCCATCGAGTCGAGTTAAGGCTTCGCACCTTCTGTTTGCAGGATGTTCACCTCTCTCACGTCTCAGGTGGACAACAGTGTCTTTTTTTAAAACAGCGGTGCAGCTTTACTGACCTGTCAGGACGTTATATCATGTATGAGGAGGGAGAGGCATATAACCTCGCTTAACCTTTTTGATGCTTTCGCTGCCACTTACAACATTAATTTGGAACATTTTAGGGTAAAATATGTAAAAAAAAATCCTTCAAGTTAAATTTCGTCACAGTTTTTGAAGCATGACAAGGCGGGTGATTATGGACGCATGCAAAATAATTCAGAAAGTCATAATGTGTGGTGGTTTGTGTTCTGACGGAGGTGTTGGCCACTACCGGTTCCTCTCATCAGTCGCAGCCACACACCACACACACATATATGCACTTTGATAAATTTTATTTTTATAGTCACTTAGTTTGTTCAGTTCAGTCTTTTCTGCTAAAATAAGCTTTTTATGAAGTAATGACCCCCAAAAGTCCCATTTTCCTCTCCTTCCCTACTCCACCCACACTACTACACTACAAAGAAAAAAAAATTGTGTTGTTATTTTGGTTTGGTTGTGAGCATCTCTTCTGTTATTTATTCATTTAACTTGTATAAATGGACTAAATATTTCTGTGGAAGATGAAGGAAACCTAGAAATAAAGTATAATCAAAAACGGTCCTATGTTCTTACAACAAGTGAAAAGCACAGTGAGATTATCTGTCAGCATGTTTCAAGCTTTTCTTAAGTTTAAAATCTTAGATACATAAAAAGAGATATACAAAGTTTACTGGTGAGTGGAATATCTGCTGAACTGGATATTTAAATGATCGGCTCTCAGGCGTCTCCGTGTTTACGTACCTGCATGAATTCATCAATCTCCACCTGTCCGTTCTTGTTGAGGTCCACCTCGTTAAGGATCTCGTGGAGCGCGTTCTCATCGATGTGAACGTTGATGCTCTGCGGAGAGAGGAAAAAACGACGAGAGGGCGGTGATCGATGAGACATAATGAAGACAAGTGCACAAAGACGAGAGACGGAAAAGACGACTCACTTCTAAAACTCGCTGGACGTCGACGGTGGTGATGAAGCCTTTGCTCTCTTTGTCAAACTTGTGGAAGCGCTTCTTGTACCTGTGACACAGACGAGCAGCGATCACGACTTAAGAACCAGTAAATGTCCTTCACAGATGTTTTTATAAATAAAGAACAATGCCTGTAAAAGTCATTTAGTTTAAGTCAGGAAGAATATAAACTTGTAAAAAAAATAAAAATAAATAAATAAAGATGCAGAGACAAGAAACCACCCGACTTTTTGGGGAAACATCTGCTCACATCGAGTATCTGTAACTTTTTTTATTCTCATATTCCCCATTTTCTTTTAAACAGTATGATCACTAGAATCAGCATCATATCAGTCCATCATGTTTAGCTGCTGCTCCGGGGTTTTAAATCTGATTTGGTTTTGTTGTTTTGATCTGAAAACAGGCAGTTTAAAGTCTTTATTGCTTTCTTATGTACTATAGAAAAAGGACATATGTTTTGTTTCAGAAGGAGGGGACACGTTGAATATAAAACACTAAAAATGTACAAAAATGTCGGCATAATCACCCTCAGATTAAAACGTTCATAAATTCTTTAGCAGAAAAGTCCATTTAAAACAACCCTTCCTCAAGAAACAGAAACCTTTTCTAAAAAACAAGAAAAAAAATAAAGTGTGATAGTTACCTGACTACTTCCTGGTAGTCCAGGTTGATCTCAGATGTCTTGGTGAGCTGCTCAGAACGAGACCTGTAGCCCATCTCGTGGTATAAAAATTTCTTCGCTGCTTCCAGCTCGGCCTGGAGGAAACATCGCAGAGAGTCGAGACGTGAGGATTGTGATCAGCCTCACCTCAGCTGTTCAGCCACTGTCTCTTTAAATCATTCATTTATCATTCATCATCATTTAACATATCTTAAAAGTGAGTATACAGTAAAAAAAATCAGAATATAAAACAATTATCACACGATTGATGCATCTGATTTGTGTAACAATGCACACACAATTACACACTTCTTTATCAAACATATAAAACTGAGACAGCACCCACATCTGGCTTTTAATTGACCTTCAGTTGTTTCGTCACTGATTAATCTGCTGATTACTCATCAATAGTTTGGTCTCTGAAATGCCAAAAAAGACATTTGTGTCTTTAAATGTCTTGTTGACATTTTGTCTGCTGTCATATACAGAAAAGCAGCAAATCCTCACATCTGAGAAAGTGGTAGCAGAAAATTTCAGAGGAGAAATTACTGAAACGGTTCATCGATCAGCCGGAATATTAGCATAATAATTTTCATGAAATTGATTAAATGTCACAGGTCTGGTTTTATTGTTATGTTTTTACATTCACCTAAAACTCTTCATGTTATTACACTTCACATGTATTAAATACGATATGCTATGTACTTTATTTAGTCTATACTGTGTTTCTACCACTGCTACCTGTCTACTCTGTACATATTATTACATATTTGTCTATCTCTAAGTGGAAGACTAACAAATATGTAAATTTCTCTCTTCAGATAAAACCTATTTTGACTATGTTTATTTAAAAGCTCCTCAGTTAGATCTCTTCACAATATATTAATGAATACTTACCAGAAAGTGCCCAGGGTGTAATAATCCTCTTAGATTAGCTAATAAGGTAATTGAAGCTTATTATATTTACAGGCTTCTTTTAAAGTCTGACCTCATAAAGAGCAAACAGCTGTTATGAAACAAGTAGAAGTGTATCAAATGTGTTCCCCGTTCTGGCAAATGTTTAGTTTACATGTTAAACCACCCAGCTGCTTAACAATAAAGTCTTCAAATAGTTGAGAGTTCAGTTCATACGGAGCCTCTGCTCTGAAGGGATAAAGGGCGTGGGCCTTTCTATTGTGTGGAAACGCTGGCAGGACTTTAAAAACCCACCAGGGATTAAAGCATGAGGTAGAGAAGAGCAGGGAGGGAAGATATCACACCACAACACAATGGAATAAGACAAAATCTTCAGTTTGTGGTTGAAATGTGTAATTATATCCCCTTTTTTGCTCATTTTAGGTGTGATTATAAAATAAACTACCGTCTTCCTCTCCTGGCTCCAGTCCAGCTCTTTGGCCATGATCTGCACGATGCGTGGGAGGGCTTCATCGGCCGCCTGCACGTTCAGGAAGCCCAGACGCGTTCGTCGGGCGATGACGTCGATGGCTGTGCAGGCGTACTCCTTGATCGCGTACAGCACCTGAGAGAGAATGGGCTTACGTGAGGCTGAGTGTGGAGACAATAAGCCGCGAGACAAATCGCCAGACTGCCTGGCTTTACCTCGGCCTCGATGTAAGGGAACTCAGAGACCAGTCTTTTCCCCACGATCGGCCATCTTTGCCCGGTGACCTGAGCCATCTTGGCCACGTCGAATGCTTTCCCTCCGTACGTCGAGACGAGGTGCTGAGCGACCTGTGCAAAGAGAAAAAGAAACAACATATAATAACAGAAAAAGACTGAATGTGCAAACAGCTGTTGGGATGCCTTATTATAGTCAGTTACTTAAAACAACATTTAGTGTTGGAAAATCATCATTAGTATTCTTAATATTTTGTCCTTTGTGTACTGTGGTATAAATGTAGTATACTATATGCTGTATTTTCTATAAATTTTCCACTGTTATTTCAGGGTTTTCTATATATTCATCAATCAATGAACAAGATCTTAAAAGAGAAATATAAATTTTAATACAAGACAAATGTAAAATAGTTAATAGTGTAAAACAGGTCTCAGAAAATACAATATTTATTAATAAATGAACACCAACTTTGTTATTTGCATGTCTAAAGACTGTGTTCTCTTAATTAAGAATTATTAATTATCATATTATTAGCAGTATAACCTTTTATTAACTTGATTAAACAAACTATAATAAAGTATTTTGACTTGACACGTTCACTTTCCCGCCTCTATGATTTAAAAATCACCGGTGAAACAATGCAGGTTGTTGCGGCGGCCATTGGTGTTCACCTGATCGATTCCACCTCCTCAGAGTTAAATGATAAGCGTTGGCGCCACTTCTTTGTCAATTAGGTGTCACATGTTTACAGAACACAAGAGGGCTATTTGCTATTCAGATCGCCGGCTTGCCGATCATGTGAAAGGGCAAACGCTGTCCAAATATCAACAGTGACCTTTCAGGAATATTCGAGATAACAGCAGAGCCGGCGCCTCTAATGAGGAGTAAGTGTACTGTAGGCTCTCGCTGCTCAAGTACTTTTTCTTCATGAAACAATATTTTATCGGATTTAATGAAAATGCACAGACTAATTATTGGGAAGATGGCATGTAGCTGATGTAAATCAATGTTCCCTTACTTAATGCCATTGATAAATTGTACAGCATGCAGTGCATTTCAACGTGTGTCCAGTCTTTTGTGGAGCAGAAATGTCAGTGTTGTTACAGCAGCGGCCTTAATGTCAGCTCCACTGCCGGAGACGACGGCAAATGTGAGAGCTGCTACAGGTTTGTTTGCAGATGACTGCGCGTCCTGTAGGTAGTTAAAGGTCCACTTTCTTCGATGCCTCACGATGCCGGAAAAGTTTTAGTGCATCAAACTGTTCTTGGAGGCTTAAAGAAGTAGCTCAAGTAACAGTTGTGTCTTTAAGAGATGTAAAAGGGTCCAACTGGAGATATTTAACGACACCGTGAACTGAGATTGAATACTTTTAATTATTAATTAGGTTTGTTTCCATCCACTTGTTTTAATGTGCAAACAGAAACTGTGCATAAAAACAGCTGGATGGAAACAAAGAAAAAAAAAGGCTTTTCAGCTTGGCTGAGGCGGAAAACTAAATATGACAAAATGAATAAATCTGTACGGAGAGAAAAAGATAAACCAATTTTAAAAGGGAGAGGCCATTAAAATGACCAAAACTGATATTGCGTCTTCTACTTCTGCTTCCTGTTATAACTCATCTTTTTCAATAAAGTTTTGGTTTTCTGGCTCCACCCACTGAGGTTTAATTCAACTCATGACATTATTTGTACTGCCAGAGCATCTCTGGCTCTGATAAATGTTTGCACAATTTAAGATGACTTGAGTCTGCGTGCTGATGCTGTTCATAAAGTCTAAATGTGTTTCACCTCGCTCTCCAGTCCGTAGTCCTGCACCAGGCGGATGTAGAGGGTCGGCGTCCAGCCTTTGGCTCCCTCCAGCATCAGACCCACAGTCTTGCAGGGCTGTGCTGTGAGGTTGTGAGCTTTGACGGCGGCGTCCAGAGTCTCCTCAGCCATGGACCTGTAGGTGGTCCACTTCCCACCTGGACACACACACACGATATAAAATCACTCACACAGTTTACACAAAGCTTTTAAACTCAGGCAGCTCCTGGAGGCAAACTGACCGGCGATGGTGATCAGTCCGCTGTCGCTGATGCTGACGATGTGGTTCCTGCAGATGGACTGAGTGTCTTTGGAGCTGGGGTCGGTCACCAGCGGGCGGATGCCGCTCCACGCCGCCAACACGTCTCCTCGCCGCACTGCAGACAAACACAGTCACATTTCAAAGAAATACTTCACTTTGAGCCAGAGACATACGCTGAGAATATGAGACGAGATAATATGTGGATGTTTAGGTATAATTTGGTATAGTTTAGGTATAATGTGACTATTTGTTTAACATATATAGTTACACTTAACCAGAACAATGGCAGTTCTTGGTATCTTGAACTCATACTTACATTATTAATAAAAATAATAATAATACATTTTATTTAAAACAGCTCTTTCCAAAGAACAAAAGTTAAAAGTGCTTCAACATTTTTGAACCATGAACAAAAACATACAGTGAAATAAGATCAGACAGCTACAAAAATACAAGAATAAATTGGAAATAAAATTCCAAAATTTAGTAATAATATGACGTATTTCTGCTTTTACATCAGACTGAAATATTTGGGATTTCTCCTTTAATTTCCTCCTTTGACTTCCTCTTTCCAGTGTTTAGTTTTTAAAGAGTTTCCTCGTACAGTTTGTTCTGTGTTGGGAGCTTTAAAACCCACTAAGCTATTATATGCGTGATATTACACACAAATAAACTTTACTTTGTCTTGTTTATCTTTGCTTTGCACCACTCTAGGCAGTGGTGGACTGTAACTAAGTACAATTACTCAGGTACAATTTTGAGATATTTGTACTTGAATATTTTCATTCTGTATGTCTTTATACTTCTGCCCCACTACTGTATGTTTCACTCCACTGTATTTTTTTTACATTTAGTTATCTGAGTGCTTCTTCTTTTGTTTTTTGTTATGTGGACTACAGAGAGCCGACCTCCTGACATCACTTCCTGTCGAGAACAATCCCTCATACAGCTTTTCTTTCATCTGAAGAGATGAAGCGTGTTCCTGCAGTTTACTTTCTATATATGCAGTCAAGTCAGCTCCACCATGGCAAAAGAACTTCAAGATCTTAAACAAGCTTGAAAAATAATTACTTAAACAGCTCACATGAAAATTTACAAGCTCTGCAACTCTTCACATACATTTTTACAGCATTCAGTCCCCTCTGTCCTGCCAATCCAAAACATTAACTCTTTTTTTTTTTGGTTTTTGTATTATTACAAATATCAACCCCTTCACAGACGCTTAAACCAACCACACCGTGTTATTAAGTAGACACAAAATCAGTCAAAACAAATAAAAAATGAAAAATAATTCAATCCTTTACGCTCCCGTACCTTCCACGTCGGGGCTAAGATAGTTGCGGACCTCCGTCAGGATGAAGTTGATGTCGTCCTCCCCCGGGATCGGGTGCGCCGTCACGCTGGTGGGCGTGTCGGTCGTACCGGCGATGGTCATCTTCTCCCAGGGCAGGAAGAAGATCACGCGTCCATCGCTTGTCGCCGGATCGAGGAGTCCCATGTTGTCGGGGCTTTGGGGACGGAAAAAACACAGGAAGAAGAGTTTTTATCATCACAAGCTGGAGTAGTAGAAACGCTTTTATGTTGACTTTTCTACGATCTTTACTGTTACAGTTCAGTTCTCTAATTCATTGTGTTATCTATCTGTAGTTTTATCAATCTAATTTTATGTGTGGAAGGAAACAATGGAAAGCAGCAGAATATGTGTGAAGAAGAGTAGGAAGTGTTTTAGAGACGAAAAAAAATGTGGTAACGGGGGACAAATCGAGGAAGAGCGAGAGGAGAAAAGACGCAGATATGGGGGAGGAGGGGAGGTGGGGGAGGGGGCAGATAGCGGCGGGGAGGAAGACGAGAGGAAAGGAGGAGGAGAATTAGGTGGTTGGCATTTCTGCCGCTGTTCAAAGGGCTTGCACTCCCTCGGGTTTCACTCAATAAGCTTCGCTGAACTTTAAAAACCCCCGACTTCAACAAAACCACTCTATTGCCACGCTGTATCTTCACCGGAGAAGATTGTCCTGCGCGTGTAAGCATAGGTCAGGTAATAGTTTAGCCGGCTCAGTATTTACACATACGAATGAGAAAGCGCTGTTTATGCATTCGAAATACCATTTTAAAAGGATGTGCCGCTGAGTGCGTGGCGCGGCCTGTATGATGATGTACCTGAAGTAACCGGGGATGACAATGTGGACGCCCGCGCTGGGCTGGCAGATGTTCTGGTTCTCCTGGTTGTCCATCTTCCTCAGCGCATCCGTGAAGGGCCCGGTGGCGTTGATCACGCACTTGGCTTTCACGTCGAACTCCTGCCCTGTGAGGGGGAGAGATGATGAAATAACATTAAAACATTCATGAGTAAAGCATGAGAAATCAAGAGCATTTGTTATGTTGTTTTGATACAGGTACGAGGATGGGATGGGAAATTTGAATTAACAGAGAACAAAAGTACAAATTATTGTATAAAGTATCCATTAAACAGTACATATAGAGATTTCATTTATCAAAAAGCAAAATATTGAAATAAAATATAGACTGAGGGGTACAGAGTGTGCAGATTCAGCTTTTTATGACTCTAATATGCATAAAGTAAAAAAAAAAGGGTAAAACAAGAAAGATTAACAGCTATTTCAGCTTCTCTTTAACCCCCGAACACTCACTGATACCTCTGGAGAGATTCTCACTGTCTGGCTGAAGATCTTTACATATGCGACTACCTGCATGTCTCACCTGTGACGACGTCCCTGCAGCGGGCGCCACACACCTTCTCCTTGCCGGTCTGCGGGTCGGTTGTCTTCAGCAGGCGGACCACCTCGGTGTAGTTGGCGATGGCGGCGCCGTAGCGGGCAGCGCTGAGAGCGATGGCCAGGTTCATGCGGGCATCGTTGTGCTGCCCTGAAAGGAAGCAGAAGAGACGGGTGGTTTCAGGCCTTCGGCTGGATTTCTGCTTTACGATGTGCACACAGATACAAAGAAGTAAAACACACAAAAGATACTGGACAGACAACGCGTATAAAAACATGGAAAGGAATCCAGAAGTACTTTAAAATGACGATTATACACCATAAACTTTATTCAGAAATAAGAGCACTATAACTGGCTGCTGAATGTCTATGTTTTTATGTACACTGTATTTATTTGACATTTAAGGCCAATGTCTCTGTAAATGTGCAAACCGACAGTGATGAAATGGAAGCTCGTAAATGCAACTAAAGCTTGAAATGTCCAAGCGACAAACAAATATAAATTCACATCAAAACGTAAGTCCAAGTACAGAGTTTGTATTACAGTGAAATCACATGTGAATCCTAATATGTGCCTGATTTTATAATCATTTCAAAGTGTTTAGATATTAAATCATCTTCGTAAGAGCAAATCAGATCCATTTTGCTGTTTTAGTACAAATGTTAATACATATAAGTCTATATCTCACTGGTAAAACATTTATAAATACTTTTACACAGTATATTGTGTATTTTCACCTTGTTGATCTTAATCATTTCACTTGCTATTTATTTTATGACTCAGCTTGCAGAATATAGCTTTGTTATTATATTACATTAGAAAATCACATGTCCATTACTCTTAATCAATAATGTAAGTGGCCCATTATTCATTTTTATTTGCAGTTTTATGTTCATACTTATGAAGTCACTTCCTGTCATTTCTAGAGACATGCTAGCGTAAACTTCAAATATGTTGCAATCCTTCATGCCGCTGAGAGTCTGTCTCTGTGCACGTCTAATTTTCTAATGTTCGACAGCTCCCCTCATTTTTCTGTGCATCATCACTGACCCAAAGCCTTATTTCTTCTTGTTTCCTGTGGATTCCCTCGCGTAATCAGAGATGATAACATCTCTTAGTGAGGCTAGAGAGGCACAAAGCTAAGACAGAATAGAAATGAAGGTGGTTTGTGGTGATATTTGTCAGTGGGCCTCTGTGTACCATGTTTTTGATGGAGGCACTGTAGGAAGAGACATGTCTGTTGTACCTACAGCAGCTTTAACACACTGTAGCTGCAAATATAAAAACAAATGCACCACCAAGCCAATTCAAAATAAGAGGATTACACGTCCTGTGTTTGTGAGAATAAAACAGCCACCGCTGCAGCAGCAGCAGTAACCACGACAGCGGGAGAAATAGCTGTTGCTCAGCCGGTCCGACTGTCGACGACGCTCCTCTGTGCTCTACACCGCCGGGAGAGAAGGTCAGATTTCGAAATGTCACCGGCGTGATTGTTCCAGACGGCATAATTGGAGAAAAGACGCCCCACCCCTCCACCATCCCGGCCCTGTGCCCCCTTAGAGCAGATGATGGCGGGGGAGGGAGGTGGAAATCAAACATATGCTGCTCTGCACCAAGAACATGCTCTTCCCTTTCTCCTGCCTGCAGTAAATCCAGTTATAAATGGCCTCGTACATTTTACACTTAAAGAGTAAAAACCTGGTTTATTTTGGTTTTAAAAAATGCAAAATCTTGTTTAATGTGCAGCATGAGTAACAATATATTACTGTCATATAAATGAAGCCTTCAAGAGAAATTACTGTCTCCAAAATGTGCTATAAGATGAAGAATTTTCACTTAATAAAAAAAACCTTAAAAAGAAAGTCAAAGTGGGAGACTAATTTTTAAAAAATGCGGATTATAAATTGAACACCTTATTCGATCAAGTTACATCCTTAAAAAAGCAGCATAAATGTTATTTTTTCCTGTTAATCGCACTGTAACAACATGAAGATTTTGATGCATTTCTCATTTTATCCACCTGATAAATAATTAGTTGCATTAAAAGCATTAAAAGTGGCAGCAGATCCAAAAAAAACGCGGCCGGTTGTCCTGAGACGTGACGAGCTGATTCTCAGTGAAGCCTACAGTAACAGACACATCACCCGTGGACACAAAGTTGTTATTTTCGGTGGTGGGGAGGAGAAGGATGCCCGCGGCACGATCCTCCTCACACTCAGCTGGACACTCAGCATATGTTTGCTTCCCCTCCGCACCCATCCAGGGAACACGCAACCTTTACTGCCACGGGGAGGAGAGGGCATCCTACCAGCCTGTCAACACGTTTTGTTCGGCACCAGTTGAGATGTGAGGGCCATGGGGCAAAGTTTACATCTGAGGCTGAAATCTTCTATCATCTGTTTGGCTGGATATTGCAATTTCTACTCAATGTCTGTAATATTATAATTCATTTAGAACCAGATTTTGCTTGAGAAATGTCAAGTTTTTTTTTTATTTGCTTGTTGAAATCTTATCCTTTTTTTGGTTTGGCGTACGATTGAGGCGTTGAAAGAGCTAACAGATGTTAAGAGGTGGCTGAGGAAATGTGATTTAATACATTTTTATGAATGTGTCATTAATCAATAATAATCGCCCCACTCAACACCAGTTCTCAACGTTTGTGGCTTTTTGGCTCAGTTTCTACTCCTTTAGAAATCTCATCACATGCCTCATCTTGCTATTTTCAGAATAAGTTTGCAACTTAACATTAACGTTTTTTTGTCTGCATGTCCACCCTTTTTCAATAAATCATACTAATCAGTTAATGGTCATCAATCAGTTAATGGTCATCAATCAGTTAATGGTTAACTGATCCAATCCATTGCCACTGGAAAGGAACAAGGAGGAAAACACTGGAAAAGGGCAAGAGCAAAAACAGTGACTCAGCTGCCTTGTTCGTGTTTACAGCAAATAAAAAGATGAGTAATGAATCAACAAACGAAGCGTGCTTTTTAGATTACTGTCCACACACGCTGCTGTCTATGTGAAAATATCCCATTAAAGGCAAAGCGAAAAAAAAAGCCTCTGCGGCAAAAAAAAAACAACAAAGAAGTATTTTGGAGCCTTGACTCACCGTCGTAGTAGACGATGGCTCCCACCAGCTTGTCCTTCTTCAGCATGGGGAAAAGCTCCAAGGCTTTGGTCTTACTGAGGACGTAGCTGCTCTTCAGGCACTGGATGCCGGCCACCAAGTCGTACATCTTGATCCCTGCCCAGTAGTAAGGCAGCTGCCACCATCTTAGAAATGAACGCGGTGATTAAAAATGGGAGAATGAAACTGAATCATCACTTGCAGCCATTAACAACATTTCTGGGGGTTAACCAAAGGAAACAGCAAACATTCAGAAGTGTCCATTTTCCATCCGTAAAAATAAAAAAGCACCTCCAGCTGTCGCCAGTTAAATGATTAAAAGCATCGCGCCAACATAATATATCAATTATCGCCTGTGTGTTTGTGCTGTTTTTCCCCACTGTGCGTTTCCAGTATTGACACGTACTTGTAAACAGGAAGCATGATGGGTAGTGGCGCAGAGAGATGAGGCGCAATCTCCAGGAGGTTGGCGCGCTCGTGGAGGGCCTCTTTCACCATCATGTACTGTTCCAGGAGAGAGAAAAGGAGGGTGATGATGAGGAAGAGCAAGGAGCAAGAAAATAAGACGGATAATTGCAGACAGAATGAAGTAGAAGTATGTAGGATGTTTCATGTGGGTGAAAACAGGTGTGTGTGTGTAGATGTGTTAAAGCTCTACATGTAGAAGAGTATTCATGAAAAAGTGGAAAACTAGAAGAAGGGTTTTATGTAAAGACTCATAAAAAAAAAAGAATGGGGTGAAGAGGAACCTGTTCATAGTCCAGCTTCATGATGGCCTTCTGGAGGTAGCGGACTCCACCATGGATCAGTTTGGTGCTCCGACTGCTCGTCCCTGAAGAGAAATCGCTTCTCTCGACGAGGGCAGTCTTGAGGTCTGAAAAAAAAAAAAGTAAATAAAATGACAGAGGTTCATTAAATTTTTTTATTTCAATAATCTTAAAACAATAAATAATTCTTGTCTCAGGAACACTATTTTTGCTGCCTTAGCTTTGACTAATATTGAAAGTGTTTTTATTATTGAATTAAAATGGCACATTATCCAGCAATAACACACAAGTTTTGTTTTTTTTTTCTCGGTCGTATCTGTTAGGCAACAACACCCTCCACCAATCACAAACAATCAAGTAGCCTGAGAGCCAGTACTGAGGGCAAAAATTCCCACAGAGAGCTTGTGACTGCTCATGAGGCTCTGGACACAAGTGTTCAAATTAAATATTAATAAACATATTCTCTTATATCTATGTCACATGTATGCAAAATAACATGTAAATGAATCTAAAAATAAACTTAAGCATTGAAGGGGACTAAACTCTAAAAAAAAAAAAAAATAGTAACACTAGTTTTTACTTTAAGTTTGCTCTGAATTTAGAAAATACATTTATGGAGTGATAACAAGAATTCCAGCCAATAAATTGTCATTTTCAGTAACCCAGTGGGTTTTTAAGTAAACTCCAACAAAAATAAAAGTGTTCTGTGAGGTGTTTACTGTTTCCCTCAGTCCTGACACATGAAAAGCTTTCATACATGAGGAGTGCTGCACTTGAATGCAGAGCGAGCTTACTGCGTGTGACAGCGTCTAAGGCACATCCCGCCCCCGTGGCCCCTCCTCCGACCACCAGGACATCGAACTCCTCGCCGCTCTGCAGCGCCGCGAGCTGCGCCTGCCGGGAGGGGAGCTCGTCTGAAAAGGGGACCTTCAGCTCTGCTTCTGCCGCCACGTGAGCTAACCGAGCCTGGATGTGACACAAACACAAACTCAATTGGCAAAATCATGCAAAAGTAGGGTTTTCTGTGTTAATTTCTATTTAAACACTACGTTAAGTTCTTTATAGGCTTTAAAACAGCCAGAAAACATAGTAACACTTTCCTCAAGGTGCATTTTGAAACATTATAAGCACACTGCAAATATTCCCACTGTAATGTGTTTATGCATTATTCCTGCATTATAATCACCTCATACAATTACATGTGATATAGTGCATAATGCAATCATTCTAATACATTATGGATTTGGCATGATTGCTGTAAGACATACTTGCCTATCATATGCATTACTGTGTTATAATGGGTGGAACATAATGTATGTATGGAAACATTATTAAAAAAGCCTGACTGGTGCAGATTTTTTTAGAAGTTTATACTGATAATGAGTTTTAAAAAAGTTTTTAAAAATTACATATATTTCTGATATACTTTATTTAACAGAAGACATTTATGTAATAATCTACATTTTATTAATTTAGAAATTAAAGTATACAGTATATTACAGTTCATTAATTGAACAGAAATTCCCCAAATGTATTTGTTCAAGTTTCTCAAATATGAAAATTCGCAGCTTGTCTTGGTCTTACCTCATGATAAATGTAATATTTCTGGGATTTGGCTATTGATCAGAAAAGCCAAGACCTCTGATGAGGCCGTCATATATTTGGATGGGCATTTTTCACTGTTTTCTAATGTTTTATAAAGCAAACAATGAATCAGTTAATTGAGGAAATAATTGCCAAATTGATCTATATGAAAAATAATCCTTAGATGGAGTCATACTGTATTAATTTCTGTCACTGTGCCGCTGTAACATCCAAATTTCCACATTATCATCAATTATCATCATCATTATGATCAATAAATATCAGTACTAAATATGCTTATATGCTGCTTTAACTAAAGTAAAAATTAGACGAGTGAAGTCCAATGTAGTTTTCGTGCATTTCTAACGAAGCCATGACCTCTTCACTGAAGATCAAACTGAGATTATGATGTGCTTATGATGTCTCATTTTCACGTGAAGTGTTGCAAAAAAAAAAACAACAACAACAAAAAAACAACAAATTAATTAGTAGCAAAGCAAAGTTCAATGAGGGTTACTATGTGCTGTGGCATGCTGCTCAGCTTCACAAAACCAACAGAATCTTCACAAAACATCTCTTGCATCCGTCGTTTGATTAGCAAAATAATCACAAGTACAATAAAAAAGCACAGCTCCCCTCTGATACGAGGACGTGGAATTTCACTTCTAATGAAATATTTATTCATTTTTCTATTTAGCAGTTCAAGCTAAATGATTGCATCAAGCTGCTTTGAAGCAAACGTGGCATTTGACTTGCAAATAGAAGCAGGCGTTCGTAATTTAGGGCTGCAACCGCAAACAAGACGATGATATAATCATTGTCTGTTTTTTGATGATGCACGAAGACAAACACCGCTACAGAATTAAGTGCCCCCCGTAATCAAGTTAAGTCAGTGAAAGGCCCATGCTAATAGCCAATCGGCCGCAGTCTTCAAAACTTCTCCAAGCCATATGCCCTTGCTAAAGGAGACAAGACGGACATTCATCTCATCAGCAGTGCAATTACTGGGATTAGAGGCATGCATGATTACAAACTATTGTGAAAATAATTTCATCAGGGTCGACTTCTTGCTTACCAATCCGTGCTTGGTTGGGAGGACGACGGTGGGCATGAGAGGACATTATCGCGCCGGGACACAAAGCAAAATTCACGTTAGGTTGTTCAGTCAAACAAAGTCTGGTATGTAGATGTGAGGCAGGCCCGAAAATAGGCCTGCGTCGGGGTCAGAGGTCGGGGAGAACACAGCTGCTGGTCCGGCTCAAGCGGAGCCAAGGCGTGTGGTTATTTATGACGATGATTTCGAGGCCAGGCGGGGACACGAGGCCTGACGTCTTTCGGGCCCAGCGGTCACTAACGGCCGACCTCAACCGACCATCAACCATTTTCTTTTCTTTTCTCTCAGCATCTGCATTTTCTACGTTCCTCAAATTTATGTTGTTGACCATCTAGACTGACCAGTGTCATTTGTTGTCCACTCCATCAGGCTACTCAGGAATGAGGAGAGTTTGGAGAACACAATAATACACCAATAAATGCTTCTAAAATCTTAATTCCCTGCATACGTTCAAGAGGAAGCTCAATAATCAGGGTAAAGGTGTCGCTGTGTTGCCAAGGCAACCATCACTATCACCAGAATAAAGAAAAAGGTTTCCATTTTGGGAAATACGCTCACTCGCCTTCTTGCTGCTAGACTGGAGGATTGATATGACTCTTATGTGTGAAATTACAGCCGGTTAGCTTAGCTTAGCATAAAGACTGGAAGAGGGAAAGAGCTAGCCTGATTCTGTCCAAATGCAGCAAAATCCACCTGCTCGCTCCTCTGAAGCTGACTAATTAACATGTTTTATCTCGTTTGTTTAAGGTGTTTGCTGTAGCTGGGACCAGTAACTTCCTGGGGGCTAAACTGGCTGCCTGGCAACTGGTTCCAGTCCGGCATACAGACATTAGAGTGGCATCGAGCTCCTCGTTTAACCCTGAGCAAGAAAGCAAATAAGTCCCCACAATTAATTAACTGAGAAGTGCAATGCAACCGATTGGAGGCGGTTCGTTCCTGGTGAGATTTACATAATGTGAAACCTGCTGGTGCAAGGAAATACATTCATTTCTTTTTAGCATTTTGCCAGCATGCTTTCTAAGTGAACGGATGTCTGGAGAGCATTGACAAAAACAGTAAAAAAAAAAAAAAAAAGCACACGTGGGAGCGATAACAAGCACATTCCAAAATCTAGACAGGACTTGAGGACCTTGCCCTGAAAGGCAGCTCCTCTGTGCTGAATGGACTGTTTGTAGTCTACAACAAATACTATTCTTAAAGTGGCACTGTTGTCATGCCTAAAACATTTAAATATTTAAAGTTTGCCACTTAATCTTACATCTGCAGGAGTGGGGAAGCATCTAAACAGCATTCATAAAAAGCCATTGTGGTTTTAGGGAGGAAATTATTGACAGAATAAAAATTTAAATATCTGCCTTCAGTGAAATCCTGCAAAACTGGAGCTCTTGAAGCAAGATGCGAACACACAGACTAAGAGGTGACACCCCCGTGGACTCACCTGCGTCTTCCTGTACTCGATCAGCTGTGACAGGCCAAAGACGGCGGCGACCGCCCCGCCGCCTACGACCGCCGTCCGCTTCAGAAGCGTCCTGAATGCCATTGGCCCTGCGGAGGAGGCAAAGTGCAGTGAGCCTGGGACAGAGCAGGGACGCCGTTAAAAGACTGTGACAGGACAAGCGATCATGTGAAGGAGGCATGCCTGGGAAGAGAGGGAGTAAGTGAGGGGGGTGGGACTTTTTTTTTTATATGTTTGATAATATATTTGTTATTAGTTAATCATTTAGTATATAAAACATCAGCAAAAAGTTAAAATTGCATGTTAATCTGCAATATGAAATCTAAAAAGGTTTTGCTTTTCCCAATCAAAAGTCCAAAAAGCAAAAGTATTCCCTTCCTTATAAAATGTCTCTTCTGTCAAATAAGCACTGCTAATTTGTGATGTGATTATTTCTGACATTTAAAACATGATCAGACAAATTGATTAGTGGAAAAAACACATAAATGACAGATGAATCAATAATGAAAATGATTGAAAAGTGATCATTATATTTATCCAGCTATGCAGCAATAACATCTTTCACTCCACTTTGACTGTCAGGAAAACGGTTAAAGTATAAATTAACTGACTATTAAGTTCGTGTTTCTTCAGGAAACTTCAGATGAACGTCCTGCAGTGATCAGACGATACACTCTGCTATATACATCAAGCCACAAAGTAATATCTGCACATTTACAAGTGAAACTAGTCAATGGCAATTATCTTGAGGAAAGGAATCTTAATTATCTTAAGGCATGTCTCACAACATTTCCTTGTTCCAGCTTGTCAAATGTGAGTAATGGCAGCTTTTCACATTTCACTTCTGTTTATTTCCCTCTTTGAAGGTTGCATTATTCAGTTGTACACAGACTTTATTAGTGTGTACGACTATTTGTGGCCATATGTGTGAAACTTGGGCTGCAACAAACCAACAAACTGATTCAGCGTTTGGTTGATGGTTGTTGTTAAATTGTTAAATATAATAAAATTATTTGCATCTAATTCATCGACCTATTGATTTATATGTATCTAAAACACATATTCACTCACTAAAGAAGTTTTTAAGCTGGGCCATTATAATAAAAAATAGCAAAATGCAGGAAATCACTCAACTAATATCAAGGATATCGCTGAAAACAGAAATCACTCAAAACCACACAGCACATAATCCGCCAGTGTTATGTTGTTTAAAATGGACATTAAAATGATCCTACAGTAGGTACATTTTCAGTTTATCATTATGCAGCTGCTCAGATACTGTTTCAATGTTTTCATAATGACCAGAACATGAGACCAGCTCTGGGAGGCCTCAATTCCCACCAGGGGCAGCCCAAAAAAGTATCTCGTACTTTGAGTTAAGGTTTCCAGGGAGCGGCATACGCTGAGGCAGATTCTAATGCATTTTAATAAAACACAGCTACAGATGGCACAAATGTCAATAACCAGTTTGGTGTAACAAATGACCTATTGCACTCTTGTGTCAGCCAAAGTTAGCACCAAAAAATCAGTTTCTTACTTTTGCCTCTAACTTTTCACCAAATTTGTAATTATAACGTGTCATTCAACGCAACTGTTAAACCACAAGAATACAAAACAACAACATAAAAGTGGAATTAACTTGAATAATTATGATAAAATAAACCATGACGGACTTAACAGACGCATAGTCGGAGTAGTGAGATGTCTGATTACTAAAGTGAACCTTTGCTTCGGCCTCTTTAATGACCTGCAGTAAGATATAAAGGAGTTCGCCTTTCATCATATTATAATTGCATATCTTAAATGGTAAAGCTGTGAGTTAAAGTATATGACTGACATATAATTATAGCCCTTGCTGGATATAACGGTGTCAAAGTTTTAACATACTGTAAGAGTTGTGTTAAAGAGCAAGAATAAAAAAAACAGATGCCACCCTGTAATATGAACGATGCCGTTCTGAATATCAAACCTGAGTACCAACCATACCAAGCGAAATGTGTCTGAAGCAGCGAGTGCAGACAACCATCAAAGTACCAAAAGCTAGAAGTAAACATCTGGTTGGATTTGTAATCTTGTTTACCTATTGCTTCATTGGCAAGTTCCTGAGTTGCATCCAAATCTTTTAGATGAAGGGTCAGCACAGATATAAAACACTTATTTCAATGCCAAGTCTAATAAGAAACATAAATATGTTTTCTTACAAAATGCTTCCTCACACAGTGAAGTTCATTAGCTTTTGAGACCGATAATGATTATTTTCTTGTTTAATACATTAGTTCGAAGCAGAAAATTATGAAAAACGTTGATCACAGTTTCTTAAAGCCCAAAGGAGACGTCCTCAAATGTCTCGTTTTGTCCACAAGCCAGTTTACTGACGTGGAGGATGAAAGAAACCAGAAAATTATTTACATCTGAGGAGGCGAAATCAGATAATTTGCACACTTGTTTTAAAAAATGACTAAAAACAATTAGCTGATTATCAAAACAGTTGGAGATTAATCAAATAGTCGACAACTAATCGATTGATCTAATGATCATATCCTAAACATCCACATTAGCATCGACCTTCTGCCTCTTTTGTTAAATGAAAAAGGGCATTTTATAGCAAACCATGTTTATTTTACTTATTAAAATGAAAGCATTAAACTGAATTTTCATATCTCTAGTGAAACTCGGGTGTCAGAACATTGAAAACAACACACAGCCTTTAAAATGCCTTTTTCAGATGATCACATACTAGCTGGAAGATGCTGTAGTTTAGACAGTTTTTCACATTTTTATGCCTTCTTTACTGAACAAAAAAAGGTTTGGGCGTACTGAAATGAGTACAGTTATGACACTATTTCGCCTCAGCATTAATAGTGAATTATTTCAACTGATATCGAGCTCTGTTCTGTGTTTTTGTCTTTTGAAAATCCTTGTATAATCCAAACCTATCCCGTGACATGTCACAGACTTTCACACTTCATGACTGAAGACTAAAGAAGGCCAAACATGACAAAAATTAGCCCTGAGAAACCTAATTTGACAGCACCCTGCTGAACCACAAATCTGTCAAAGTGACTGACATGACCAGTAACTTTAATCATTATTGGGTTTGTTTCTTTAACAAAAACACATACCAAACTCCATTGACATTTTGCCCTATTTAAGGCCCTTCCTTCCAGAGGATGACTGTGAAATATTAGTACTTGAAAATCCCTCACAGCACTTTTAATCAGCAGGTGGTGGTATACTGGTGAATCATCTAAGGCTGTATCATGTTATTGCTGTGTAATTTCCGTCTTTTGTAACCTCACAAGGCGGATATCACTGTTCATTTCAAACACTTTGCTTTGGATTAAAAATGTCAAAACCAGCAGCGAGTTTCGTCTCACGGTTTAAAAAAAAAGGAAGAAAAGCACGACACACATCTAAACGTGAAGAGCTGACACTGGAGGAAAATATCATCAGTTTTAACGCTTTTAAACAATAAAAATACACACGTTAATTTGTCTTGTCCTTTGCTAAGACGAAAAGGAGAAGAGGTTTCTCCTTACTAGCAAAGATAAGCTCGCAGATGTTGCTCGTTTCTTTTGGCTCTCTGCCAACAAAAACAGGGTTAACGATTTGTCAGATATATACTAAAATATCCCCACAAGACACCTGGTGACATAACAGACGTCCTCACTTACAGGATTTCTCGTTTTGAGGCTGAAAAACAGTCGCTCTGGGCGATTCAAGGCGGCGACTGAGGGCATCTGTCGTTACCCAAACCTGCGGTTACTACCAGGAAGCGATGCGCCCCGAGGAACGCAGCGGAGAGCCAATCAGAGCGGCGCGTTTAGATACACTCAACCAATGGCGTTCGAGGGCGGGTGCCGCGGTGGTGACGTAAACTCTGCAGACATGTGGAAGGAAGTCAAACCTGTGACATGTGAAAGGCTTAACATTTATATTTTACACTGCTAAACACAGGATAAATGCCTGCTGGATGCCTCTGTGGAGAATAAAGCATGATAAAGTGTTCTTTAGGGTGCCTTTCCAGTGGAGAAAGTGTCCTCTGGGAGACAATCTAGTAGAGAAAACGTGATAAAGTGCCCTCTATGGTGCCATTTTAGTGGAGAAAATGTGATAAATGCTCTCCAGGGTGCCCACCCAATGGAGAAAACATAATACAGTGCCCTCTAGGGTGCCAACCCAGTGGACAAAATGTGATAAATGCTCCTGTCGGTGCCCATCCAGTGGACAAAATGTGATGTATGCTGTCTCGGGTGCCAACCCAGTGGACAAAATGTGATAAATGCTCTTGCCAGTGCCAATCCAGTGGACAAAATGTGATGTATGCTGTCTCCGGTGCCAACCCAGTGGACAAAATGTGATAAAGTACCCTGTAAGGTGACCATCCAGTGGACAAAATGTGATAAAGTACCCTGTAAGGTGACCATCCAGTGAACAAAATGTGATAAAGTACCCTGTAAGGTGACCATCCAGTGGACAAAATGTGATAAAGTACCCTGTAAGGTGACCATCCAGTGAACAAAATGTGATAAAGTACCCTGTAAGCTGCCCATCCAATGGACAAAATATGATAAAGCGCCATATATCACACCAAACACAGCTAGTGCCTTTTTCTGTTTTTTCCCCCCAGCCCTTTAGCCAGTCTGCTACTAGTATTTCTCATGGTATTTCTCATTATATTAAAAAAGAGAATGTGATAAAGTGCCCCCTAGGATGAACTTCCAGTGGACAAAACATTGTAAAGTACCCATCCAGTAGAGAAAATGTGATAAAGTAAAAAAGTCAAGACAATGTGATAAATTACCCTGTAAGTTGCATTTCTAATGGTGAAAACATGATAAAGTGTCCTCCAGGATGCCCATCCAGTGGAGAAAAACGTGATAAAGTGTAATATATCACACCAAATACAGCTGGTGCACTTTTCTGTTTTTCGCTCCAGCCCTTCAAGTAGTCAGTCTGCTACTAGTATTTCTTAAGGTATTTCTCATAAAAACATATGACATGTGTTCTAAGATAAAACGGTGCTCCTTAATCTCTGCTCAACAACAGAAGATGGTCCTTATCTTTTAAATCATCAGTGTCAAAAGACCTCTATTTGTGGAGCACTATCAGGTTTCATCGTTTATAACAAAAAAAGAATAGCAATAAAATTCCTCACAGGTCGTGCAATCTGCAAGAAAGTGGGCCACAAGAATTATTTCCAAATTACATGATCCACTTTCTGTGCCCACACCAGTCAATGGCCCACACACACACACACACACACACACACACACACCCACCCTTCTGTGGCTTGTGCGTAATAGGGTTTGGCACACGGGTGCGCACCACGTAAACAAAAGCACATTGTCGGTGTCACTGGCAGCCAGTCTGCGAGCCAAGAAGTGAGCAGTCATTTCCTCTGCTCGCCAGACAGCGACAGGACTTTTTCTGGTCTGCAGCTGAAGCTCGAACAGATCCGCAGGCAGCGCTGCAGCAGAGATGGGATTACCTTTCACTGTCCTGCTGCATTGGATGGATGTCTGAGGTATTCGACTTTTTCACCACTATTTTTAAGAAGACATCAGCGGCGGTGTAAAGCTTGCAACTGATGTTCTGATGATTTTTTTCATACCAGGTGAAATCTTGTGCACAATAACACCCTCTGGAAAATAAGACAACTAAATCCTTCAGGTAATAACTTATTAATGTCTAAACTCTGTGCTGTCCAAGTCTTTTGAGTGGACACAGGTGCGCAACTTGTTTCCAGTGAGCTTTTTTAAAATAATCAAGAGGAAAATAACAAAAAAGAAGTGCTTAATATTGTGCACAAGCGCAATAGTGCTCCCTGCTTAGTCCACCTTGAGCTGACTACTTCATGTCCTTTTTTGCAGGGGCCATGCCGTGCGTCCAGACCCAGTGCGGCTCCTCTCCACCAGGAGCCAGCCCGGCCTCTCAGAGCGCCGGCGGAGAGCGCAGCTGCGACTTCCTCACCCCGGAGTTTGTCAAGTTCAGCATGGACCTCACCAACAGCGAGGTCTCGGCTGCGACGTCGTGTCCCGGTTTCGGCCCTCTGGGTGACAGCTACAGCTCCGGGTACGACGTGAAGCCCCCGTGTCTCTTCCAAATGCCGGTGCAGGCGGAGCTCCCGTGCGTAAAGGTGGAGGATGCGCACGGGTGTCCGCGCTATCAGCCGAACCAGCATCACCACCACCAGACCGACGAGCTGCTCCCCACCCCGGGCTCCGTTTATTACTACCGGTCCCCGTCGCCACACACGACCATCACGCCCAACTTCCAAACTCCAGGGGGGCACATATGGGAGGACTCCGGCTCCCTGTACAGTATCAGACAAGACTATTTGGCTGCGGCGCACAGGAAAAACGCGCTCTCCAGATTCTCGCTGTTTTCCCTCAAACACGCTCAGCACGGCGGGCAGAGTTTGTCCGCCTGCCAGATGAAATTTGACGGATCTCTCCACGTGTCCATGAACCTGGACGCAGCCGGGGCGCACCAGCCGCTGGACGGCTCCGGGGTCCTGGGCTCCGCCGCCGCCCTGGGAAAGCAGCCCGGAGGAGTGGGCTTCCCTCACCCGCTCCAGCTCGCCCACGGCCACCACCACTTCATGGACTACCAGACCTCCTCCGCCCCCGGCCGCGGGGCGCTGAGCTCGGAGGGGCTGTGCGCGGTGTGCGGCGACAACGCAGCGTGCCAGCACTACGGAGTGCGCACCTGCGAGGGCTGCAAGGGCTTCTTCAAGGTTTGTTTAGTGCAACTTTATTTCAAAGCTGCATTAAAAACCCTGCAAATTCAGCTTGGATGTTGCCGTGTTGCAGGCATCCTTTATTATCCTGAAAAGTCTAAATGAATCTCAGTGCTTTCTGGAAATTCTGGAAAACATATCTGATCCCACTTTCATGAAAATGGAAATATTCACCTTTTCTTTATAGGGAAGACTTGATGGCTGCACTGTCGCCTAATTGGAGTAATCAGCTATAATTCAAAACCCCACTGGGCGCCCTGACTTGCCTCCTAAATTGGACATTGAGCTTCAGATGCACGTTTTGATCTCTTGACACACGCGTGTTAGGGGCAAATGTCCTGTATGAAAATGGCCACCGACGTGCCGTGAATAAAAACCTCCCTCTTCTTCTCTAGGAGGGAGATTCCCGAGGGCGAGTCTCCAAATTATGACTGACCACGACCCTGTATTTACCCAGACTGCCCTGTCCGCCCGCTGAATGCCTCACAAAGCCTCAGATGGCCCACAGGAGCAGGAGAGCTGCTGTTAATTTTCAAATCACCATTTAAGGCTTTTCACTTTTCAACAATAAAGGTTCTTTATGTTGAACCATTAGACCTTTCCCTGAAGGTTCCCCTTGTCACCAGATTAAACCATCTGTCAAAAGCATGGGAAATTAACCTTTGGTGAACTGTTCTGCACCCTTATTCTGGTTCTACAGAGCTCAATACTGTGTTTTCAAGATACTTAATCTTATCTTAGTCTCTTTGAGTCAGTAAAGTTTCATATGCAGCTTAACACCTTTAAAAACATTTTTTGTATATATTAAACACACTAAGCAGAATGACGTTGAGCAACAAATTCAACCTGATGTCATGTAACATTTATGCCTCACCTCAGCCTGATAACCGTCAGCTTAAACTCAATTTCTTTTGCTCTTTGCTAAATAATTAAACTTCTTTTTCTTTCTCTATGCAGCGCACAGTACAAAAAAATGCCAAATATGTGTGTTTGGCTGCCAAAAGCTGCCCCGTGGACAAACGCAGGAGGAACCGATGCCAATATTGTCGCTTCCAGAAGTGCCTTGCAGTGGGAATGGTCAAAGAAGGTAAACCAATAACACAAACATTAGGGGAATAAAAAATGTGGTTTCCAATTCAACTGATTTTAAAACAGAAGCTGAAAAGTGTCTCTTATTCTCTGCAGTGGTGAGGACAGACAGTCTGAAAGGTCGGAGGGGTCGCCTGCCGTCCAAACCTAAAGCTCTTTCGGACTCGTCCTCGCCTGTCAGCACCCTCCTGAGCGCCCTCATTAGGGCACACGTGGAATCCAACCCTCCGCCTTCTCTCCTCGACTACTTCAAGGTAAGCATCCTTTCATTCGTTTACCCTTAAGTGAGGTGTGATGTGAGTATAACGTGTGTGTGATGACCTTTCACTAGGTCAAGGAGAGTCCAGGGAGCCCGCCGGGGGACGGCGCTCAGCACGTGCGGCAGTTTTACGACCTCCTGACCAGATCGATGGAGGTGATTCGAGGCTGGGCGCAGAAGATCCCGGGCTTCACCTCGCTGCCCAAACACGACCAAGACCTCCTCTTCTACTCGGCTTTCCTGGAGCTCTTTGTTTTACGATTGTCCTACAGGTAAAGATCACACAAAGGGGATCATCGTCCTTATTTCCTCTTTTTTTCCCAGCAGATTTGGACAATGAAGTTAGCAGTCAGACAGCATTTCAATATATTTCCTGATGGATCTACAAGTAAAAACAGCAAAAACTCAGGAATAGATGTGATTTCTGGCTCTTTTGGCACAACAAAAGAGAGTTTACTGATACTTGATGCATGCAGAAGCTACTGGACAGGTTTCTCTGCAATATTTTCATCTGTAAAAGTGCAACCAGGTAGTTTATATCCACCTTTGCCTTTCACCTTTTAAGCACACGCTGTCATGCTGTTTCAGATCTAACCCGGAGGAAGGGAAGCTGATCTTCTGCGACGGCTCGGTGTGGCACCGGCTCCAGTGCCTACGGGGTTTCGGGGAGTGGATCGACAGCATCGTCGAATTCTCTGCTAATCTGCAGAGGATGAACCTGGACGTGTCCACCTTCTCCTGCATATGCAGCCTCGCCCTGGTCACCGGTGAGATGTTGAAAAACACTTTTGGTAACAAGGATTTGGAAATTAGAATCATCCCACATTCAGAATAATTAACTAAACAGACCTGGAAATACAAGAAGCACAAACTCACATATATGTAGTTTTATGCTGCAGATCTGATAATTCATAAAGTTGCAGCTTTAAGTTAGAAGACACAACTTCTGTTTTCTGTAAACCACATGTGACATTTAGGGACTGGACATCATGTAGGACACATCAGAACTGTACTGTAAAGTGGCTGAAATAATTGGAAAGAGCTAATATTATTTTTATAAGACAAAAATACCCACATATATCGTAACATCTCAACACCAGCCTCTGCTTTGTGATGTAAAAACTAGTAAAAATAGGCAGTTAAAAGTAGTGAATATATAGTTCATTAGGATAAAAGTAAAAGCTAAATAGTTAATTGAAAGTAATGATTAAGCAGTTGAAATTATTAGGTTAGGTTAGGTAGGTTAATGAATTAAAACTGAAATAGTTAGTTGGTAACAGGTAAAATACAATAAAAGGCTTCAGTGTTATTTGTCATGCATTGTTATTTAATATCTTTGAATTTTTGGACCACTCAGAGCGACACGGACTGAAGGAGCCGCAGAAAGTGGAGGAACTGCAGAACAACATCGTCAAGTGCTTGAAGGAGGCCGACGGAGGCTCCAGCTGTTGGTCCAGCCACTTGTCCAGACTCTTGGAAAAACTGCGTGAACTTCGCACTCTGTGCATCCAGGGCCTGCAGAGGATTTTCTACCTGAAGCTGGAGGATTTGGTGCCCCCGCCTGCAATAATAGATAAGTTATTCCTTGACACGCTGCCATTTTAGAGACATAGGAAAATACACATAAGGACTTTTTTTTCTCATTGGCACTGTTTTTTCCCGTTGTTTTAATCCCAGCAGTCTGTGCACTGTATAAAACAACATTTTAAAGTCTAATGTTGGGTTGTAAAATCGCATTTTCCTCCAAAACAGGTAAAAATGAGAATATATACAACGCAAAACAATTTATTTAAACAACTATGACCACTTTATTATACATAATTTCTTAATTTCAAGCTATCTGCTTTGAAAAACTTAAAGGACTGATTTTATTTCTGTCTACAACAAATGAGAAATTAATTTATAGTCCTACTTTATTTTATTTTTATATTTTTAAACCCATTTTACATTGATTTCTGCTTCTCAGCCGATACAGATGCAGTTTTGATACGAGTATTTGATCATGTTTAGGTTTTTAATAACATATATTAGTGATTAATATATATTAATATTTGGTAGACTGTTGTGTTCTCAGATTAAACTGTCATTGTCCATGTTTTAATAAATAAATGATCATTACTGCTGCTGGACTTGGATTCATTTAAATTTCTTTCTTTATGTTACTTTAGTCCTTTAGAAGGCTTTTGCAATAACTCAAAATGTTGTTATTCCTCATAATTATCTACCAAATAGATTTTACTTTTGTAACACTCATTTCATGACACTACTTTTTTAAGACAAGTGATTATTTTACAGTTAAATGAAATATTTGTGACTTTGCATGCAGGATGTTGGTAAGCAACACTGCTGCAGATATGTTTTAAAAATTTGTTTGATTCAGTGCTTTTTACATGAAAATGTTGCTTTTGAAACAGGTCTACCTCTTCTAATATATATATATATATATATTTTTTATATATATATATATATATATATATATATATATATATATATATATATATATATTCAGATAAGCTAATATAATATATATGTGATTTATTTTATTTTGGAAAGCTCATTGCAAAAATAATATTAAAAATGATGCTGCAAATAAAGTTTTACCTTTAGCTTTAGTTCCATTTATCCAGGTGAGTAAGTAGTAGTAAAAGAATGAGCACGTATTGTTCCTAAATCACGCTGATCAGCTGGAAATCACTATTTCGTTCATGTTTTTTCATTTTCAACCAATAAAAGAGAAGATAATTCTGCTTTAAGAAGGGCCAGAATTTGCATATTTGCAGGTGTGTAAAGGTCAAAAGGTCAGGTTACCCTCAGCATATTACAGGGAGATTTTTTAACATCATTGTGCGAGACATGAAGATGAGTAAGAGGTGTGTGTGTGTGTGTGTGTATGTGTGTGTGTGTGTGTATGCTTTGTGTCTGTTTAATGGCCGCTGGCTGCCTGACATTTTTGCAGCCCTTTGGTTAGATCTGGCATTAAAGAAATCCGTTCCTGCTGCTGTTCATAAAGATAAAGGGCCCTGAATTCACCACCTGCACCAGGAAAAGTCAAACAGGGGAAATATGTGAACTTACAACTGCTGATCACAGATGTAAATAAAATCTGAGACCTCTTGTTGCTCATCATTATTTCAGGATTGCTTTATTACCTGAGGAAAACCATCAATTTGGGCTTTTTTGACCCTGAAAAATAAGCCAAATCAAGTCAAACCTGTTAAATCAGATCACCAGGGAGAAATTAAGTCTCCCAGCTGATTTGTACTCAGCCTCGATGTTTTTTTTCCTTCTATATGGCAGAAAGAATTGATTTTATGGTTTGAAAAAGGTCTTATATGGAAAAAAAACAGGATGATGTTCCCAAGGAGGTTTTAATAGGCCTGCAGATCAATAGTGGAGGCTGTTCAATGCTCCGGCGTGGCGGGCAGAGATAGAAGTCGATCGATAACCGTATCGGAGAAACGTCCAATTTATTCTGATGATGATGGTGATTGACAGGTTGGGAGGGAATAATATAACATCATCAGATGTTTCACAGCAGCGCAGTTTTATAGGTGTGGATATTAAAAGTGCAATAAGGTCAGTGTAACTTAACAGGAAAATTAATATTTGTAACTGGACAAGAAGTACAAATACCTCAAATTATATGTTATTATTGAGTGATTGGTGACAAATAAATGAAAAAAACAACATAAAGTGTATTAACTAGGTGTTCAAATTAGTTTTGCATATTCAGTGGAGAGATAAATACCCAGTGGTGAAAAGTAACTAAGTACTTTTACTCAAGTAGTGTATTTACGTACAATTTTGAAGTATTTGTTCTCCATTTTAAGGTACTTTATACTTCTTTTTCATTACAGAGGAAATATTGTACTCTCTACTCCACTACATGTATTTTATGAGTTACTTTGAAGATTTATAATTATACAAACACGATTAACACAAATGATATTAGAGATTGAGATAAAGCTTTATTGATCCCAAAGCTACCCAGAAGGATATAAAGTAATTAAAATGGCCTCAAACTTTACCAGCTGCAACATGATGAACATCAATAAACATAATACAATAATATAATATTTATTATGCTGAAATGAGCCTTCCTGCATTAAGAATACTAAGAATACTTTTCTTACTTTATTTTGAATGCAGTACTTTTACTTGTAATAGAGTACTTCTACACTGTGGTATTGCTGTTAATAAAAGATCTGAGCACCTATTCAACCACTGGACATAAGAAAAGTATAATTACAAACAGAGAGACAATAAAAGGTAAATGAACTGCAGTTATATACAAGAATCATCAATCAGAGAAAATGTCAGTCAACATCTCATTGAAGACCTTGACAGGGGACACAAAGAGAGAAAAGACAGTAAAAGAGGAGGAGGTCTGCACCTCCATCACTGATACTGAATCGCTTCAATTAGTCAATCAAGAGATAATGAATTTTAATCATTTTTTCAGGCAAAAGTGTCAAATATTATCTGGTTCCAGTTTCTCAAATGTGAGGATTTTCTGGTCTTCTTCATCTTTTGTGACACTGAATATCTTGTTGGTCTCACAAAATAAGACTTCGAGACAAAATATTATCCACATCTTTCACTGTTTTCTGACACTAACCCAGAAAAACCATGGTCACCAACTTATTTTTATCATGCTGAAATTTGCTAATTGGCCAAACTAGAGCTGATGGGAATGGGGATTAGTTTTGTAGGTATTTGATTATAAATCAATAAATATTGGATGGTTTAAAAGTTTGTCCTGCTGATGGCACCAGGTGAAAAGTTAAGTGATCATTATCGTTATTACCTTCTGAGGACATGAACTGCTCCAAACTCTTTCACAGGTTGGGCTGAGATCTGCTGACCTTTCAGAATACAACATATAATTCACATCATACAGTAATATTATAGAGATTGTGCCACTGGATGAAGATACATAGAATCATCAAATATCATAGTATCAAAGATTTTTAAGAAAACCTAATGACCTACATACTTTGGACTTTGGACCATGACTGACTTTCTGGAACAGCTCCAAAGTCAGGAAATCTTCCAACTTTAGCAAGGGGGATACCTCAGTTGATTTTAAAGTCACAAAGCCAGCTCCATAAAGACATGTCTAGGACCCAGATGGTGGATCAGGTCTCATAAATGGGAACCAATCTTGGCTCGACCAGGTGTCATTACTCGTGTATATTGTTTGTTTGCTTACTATTATATTACAAAGTTCAAAATATTCAAGTTAATGGACAACCAGAAATTGGAGGAAGAAATAACTGACGTGGTCAAGAAAAAGGTTTGTCTCAGATTGGCAGTGAACCAGGTGCAACACCTCAGCGTTGGCTTCACGTTTTCCTCTCTCGCCCTGAGACCTCAACCATCCAACATGTTTCGCGATAAACTGGATTGTCCGACATCTGCACACGCTGCCACACAGCTGATTTAAATGTGGGAAACGTCACCTTAGTTTGTATTTGTAGTTAACCTTTGTATGGTCACACTTCTTCCTCACATAAGTTGTTCAAATTCATATTTCTTGAGTCACCAGTGCTGTTTGGAGATGATATTTATTTCTTTAGATTGATTTATTACTCCAGTATTGGCTTCTCTGCATTGGCTCCCTGTAAAATTTAGAATGGATTTTAAAATCCTACTCCTCACATATAAGGCTCTACATGGTCTGGCACCATCATATCTTAACGAATTGATAACTCCTAATCATCCAACTAGAGCGCTGCGCTCCCAAAATGCAGGCTTACTTGTAGTTTTCCAGGGTTTCCAGAAGTAGTCTAGGGGGCAGAGCCTTCAGCTATCAGGCCCCTGTTCTCTGGAACCAGCTCCCAGTCTGGGTCCGAGAGGCAGACACAGTGTCAGTGTTTAAGAATAGACTTAAAACCTTCCTTTTTGATAAAGCTTATAGTTAGGGTGGGCACAGGCTCGCCCTTAGTTATGCTGCTATAAGCTTAGACTGCCGGGGGGCTCCCATGATGCATCGGGCACCTCTCCCTCTTCCTCTTCTCTGCTTCCTCTTCCTTTGCTTCCTCTACTCTTATTATGGTAGTAGTGCAAACTGGAGTCAGCTTATAAACTGGTTAAAGTAGTTAAATTGGTTAAAGTGTCAAAACGGTTAATGTGAATACTCTTATGTCCTGTAAAGTGCATGTTACTGCCGGAGCCCCGGTCCTCTTTGTTCTCTCCAGTCTTGCAGGTTCCTCACTGATTCTGGTTGTGGTCCATCTGTCTGAGGTTCACTGGCCTGGTGGGGACATGATCTGTGTCTGTGTTGTGGAGAGAAGGTCCGAGTGGCCAGAGCTCCATATGAGGACATCTAGAGATGCACCTGGACTCATGGACTCATTTCCATTACCTGTGATACCTTCACACATGGACTAAACCCATGAACTCAGTTTATCTACAGCTTTATTACGACCCATGTATAACTCCATATATGACTAATGATGATGTTCTCTGTACATGTGGCATCTATTGCACGTCTGTCCGTCCCAGGGAGAGGGATCCCTCATCTGTGGCTCTTCCTCAGGTTTCTTCTTTTTCCCATAAAGGGTTTTTTGAAGTTTTTCCTGACTCGGTTAGAGGGTCTAAGGACAGAGGGTGTCACAACTGTACAGATTGTAAAGCCCTCAGAGGCAAACAATGTTTGTGATTTTGGACTTTAAATAAATAAATTTGATTTTTTTTATTTGACTTATCTACTGGCACTTGGTGTCTTTTGTTACTCCTGAGCTGGTAGGTCGACCTCTTTTATGGGTCCAAAGGGTTGTTGCACATTTTTGCAAAATGTTTGATTCATTTTTGGGATAAATAAAATCCCCTGTCTTTGAAAATCCACCTGTGGTTGAATGAGAGCAAATCCCTGAGGCAACATCTGGTGGAAATCCTGAAACCAGGAGGCTGTTATAGCTGCAGATTAAAACTCATGGTTTTAGACAATCACATGTGTTTGCAATGCTCGGGTAAAAGGACAGTACTATTGATTACAGGCACCAATTGGAAATATTAAAGATATTAAAAATATGGCTATCTCCCAAAACAGGAACATCTTCACCCCTCCGAAGCCTCCTGAAGCCTCGAGGCCCTCAGGCTGGTTGTGGCGGCGCAGGAGCATCATCAAGTATTTTTATCTCGAGAGCCCAACTTGTGGGATTTTTCTGAGGCTCTGACCGTCAACTTTGATCTCTGCATCCATCCAGCTTCAATACAGCTTAGCCCTTATCACCGCCAGCCCAGAGACCGCCAGCATCAAGACGGATTTACAGGCAGGGACCACCCGGTTGCTTTCAACATGTAATCCATTACAGATTATTACAGATTACTGATCAGATGCTTCACTAGTTGTTGTAATTACAAATGAGTCAGACACACTTGACTCATCCATGCTTGTCAAACCAAACTTACTCATAGACAATGAATAGTAAAATTAATTGTAATATTTATAAAAGAAACAGGGTATTTAGCTTTTTTTTAAAGGATAGATGCAGGCTATATATTTTAGGGAAAACACAGTGATAAAAACAAATTGTCTTGACTGAAATCCAGCTAACTTTAAAATCTTAAAAGCTAATTTACCCACTTTTTCCTCCTTCCTGTTGTTGAAAAATCTATTGTGATGCCCCAAAATCTCTTTAACTGAGCTTGTTATACCATACCCAACAATACATGACACAACAGCTTAATAAATCTTAATTGATAATTGAAAGAAAAAAGAAACTGTCTCCTCCCGCTTAACGCTAATTCACATAGCAGAGTAGCAGTGATTGCTGTTGAAATAATGTGATTTTACACAGTTAAGATATATTTCAAATGTATTCAATTAAAGATTAATTTAATAAGCTAGCTAGAAAACAAAACATTTTTTCTCCAGCTATCATCATTACACATTGTAAATGGATTGAAGATAACTAAGAGCTTAATTTGTTCAGTAAAGCAATCAGTGGATTAACGCAGATTAGTATTTTTTTATCAGCATGAAGGGGCCACTTAGAAACAGCAGACAATAATTGGAAGGATTAGTGTTTCTTATTTCAGAGGGTAAATCCTTCAGGGAGCCGCTCATTTACAACAGAAATTAGCACTTTCTTTTAACACTTTACAGTTGTCTAAACACTTGAATCAGTGTGTTGGATTATTTCGGCCCCAAAACCAAAGACAGAATACACTCAAATCCCAGGCGATGCATCAAGAACCTGAAATATCCCACTTCATTTTTTTAACCCCAATCCAAAGCCAATTTATTGACAGGGAGTTTGTAATGAAGGGATTTATCATATTATGTTAAAAAGATTCACAACATGCTTCTTTAGTTGCACAGTTTCTTCTGGGAATTTTTATAGAACTAAGTTTGGATTGAGATGGTAAATAGCACTGCAATGTTTTATATAAACTGACTTTAGTCTTTACAGTTTTAAAGGGTTTTTAAGGATAAATATGCTGTAATTCATCCATCTGGGCTTACACTGACAATGTTTAAAAGGTATAATACTGGTTTTATTCATACAGGGAAAAGATTTGAAGATTCAGGGCTTCAAACGCAGCAAACTCAATGACATTTGGTGACTTAAAATAAACTTACAAGACTGATTTTAATAGCTTTAATCTTAATCTTTTAGTGTTAATCTTTAAATGTATTGCTCCAAAGTTCTGCATTAGATGTAGATGTTATTGGGTAGTGTGTTACAGTGAAATAATGAATAGGCCTGTAAGATCATGTGGTTTTAATTTTATGGTTTATATTCATACCATATTTTATAGTGGCAATAATTTAATTAATCTATTACTTTTATCACATTAATACTTGGTATCTTAGTCTTCTTATGATTATATCTTTCATTGTCTTATTTTTCTACCCCACTAATGAGTCAGTAACATTAGTTTAGCTGCAAAACTTCAAGAACAGATCAAACACCGGGGCCTTTGTTTCTTAACTGATTTGGTTTGTTCCAGGAGCACACCAGCGGCCTGTGTCTATTGTATATTTGAGCAAAGGTTTTCATTTTGGGAAGTTCGGGGACTCTGGGTGGTCAACACTCTCATTTCAGTCTCATTTCTACATCAGTATGCAGAAAACAACCTGCAAAAACCTGCATTGACCTGCATTACCGAGCCCTCTCCTTCATTACAGAGCTCTAAAACTGAAGCTTTATCAGCAATATATTTGAAATCCTTCCTGATGTTGGGTGATTTTGGATCAAAACTCCACTTTGGGAGTAAAAGTTCTCTGGCTTCAAGGTTTAAATCAGCTACATTACATTTTTATCTTGTTATTATTGCCTGTATATTGACTCAGAAACTCAAAATATGTCGGCTTCACCTTGTCTGCAACAGCGCCCTCTTCCTGTTTTGTGCTGTAACACAACCCAACAGGTTTGCTTCACAATTTTTGAAATTACATGCATATGTAAAATCCTGATGACAAATTCTCTTTATTTTTATATGACTATTCATTGTGTTACACCAGTGATTTAATTTGCAGTGCGGCTCCTGCACTGACTTTCGACTGGCTTAATTTAAACAATGCCACAAAATGTTACACACATAAATTATAGATAAATATTTCTCATATGCTACAGTTTTTAAAGGGACATCACTCACATAAATACACAAAATCATCTGTATTACCATTTACATTTATATGCTAATGCCACTATTTATGACAGAAAAATGTTAAAATATAATCAAAAGTATAATCAAATTTTTTGGTCATTTCTTTGGTTAAATTTTGAGCTCTTTGTCAGATTTTTTTTCTTTAAACAAGAGAAGCTCACCTCACCAACATGAATATGTACATGTAGTTTTCTGTTCAGTTCAGGAAATTTGTTTTGCAGCATAAATACACAAACATGAAACATAAAAACACAGCAACAAACATCGAGGAAGAATAAGTGCACCTGTTGCCTTTAAAACTTCAACCTAACGTCTGTATTTCCTCCCAAAGCAAATCTTTTTTTATGATTATTATTATTATTTTAAGAAATAAGTGTGAGTAACATTATGCAGGTAACCCTAACCCTAAACTATATTAAATTTGTGAAAAGTCAGATTGTAAAAGTGGGATTATTTTACATTTACCTTGGAAGAATCATGATCTTAATGCTCAGGAAATTACTCAATTGAATTTATTTCCCCTTTAAATTAGGAGTAGTCCCCATGTTAAATCTTTAAATCTCTCAGAGGCCCATTTTTATTCTATGGCCTGCAAAACCTGTGTATTTTTGAGTCATTTTTGCTTGTTCTTACAAATCAGTGACTTCAGATGAAGACTATATAACCAGGCAAAGAGATGGAGGAGGAGGGAGGTGAAGGAATAGTTTAAGTCTCACCACTGAGGCAGATGTAAAAGAAAAGTAATCTGTGCACCTCCGAGGGGGGAGGAGAACGAAACACAACACTTGAAAAAGATCTCCATTATCCGCCTATCACAAACTATCTCTCCCCCTCCAAAAAAAGATGCTTAGGGAGGTGTTTGAAGGGGAATGAGGGGTTCAGGGGATGAAGCTTTGGACTCCAGAGGACTCAGGGGTTTGTTTGAGGATTATGAGGACGTTTACATTCAGAGCCGAGGGCCTGGTGCGATGAGCTCAGGCCTCTGAAGGATCCTGGATCAGCTCTGCATTCCTGTAAAGAGTGATGGACAGGTAAAGTTCACAGACGACAATAAATGGAAAACATTTGTGGGGTGAAAAGTGAATTTGAGAGAAAGGAGCCATACTTTCTTTCCACCCAGTGTCATGAAGCATCGTATAGTGCAGCTGTAACTCACTGATAAAGATAAATTAATCACATTTAAAGTCTAATTTTAACACCAGCACTTCACATACAGAGCTGTTTTCTGCCCATTGTGATTGGAGAAAAATCTGATGTGAGCCACAGATGGGATATTTTTATTTAAAAAATATTTTTACTTGTACAAACCTTCAGATTTATGGTAACACAATCTTATATTCGACTATGCAAATGTTCCCATATGGCCAGGCTGCGTTCCATTTTTTAGAATAAACGATGGTGGTAGTGTTTCTATTTTAGTTTTTATAGGTAAGTTTACTTTTAAAATGTTTGAATTTTGTGTATTATTTTGTTTTATATCAACTTTTGTGTCTATTTTATGATTGTTTCATGTCTGCAAAAAACACATTTACCATAATAAAACTGATACTGTTACTGATATTTGTGCATCAGAAGGACACTCAGCAATGTTGTGTTTACTGTGAATTGTGTACAGTAGTGAGCTGCTGTTCTGGACAAATTCAATGATAAGGACTCCATCTAGTGGCTCTAAAAAACATCGCCATTTTAAGTGTCCAGGCTGCAACAATGAAATCAATTAATGTCTGAAAGCTGCATTCATAGCAAACAATAAAACAGATCTCATGTGACTTCAGACACACTGTCATCATCAGTCACATGAGGTGCACGTTTGGGTCATGAGTTCTCCATAACATTTTACAAATCTGCTTTATTGATTTATTTCAACATGACATTTTCATTTATCTACAGTGGAGCAGTGAAGATAACAACAAAATGAATGTTGTAGCTGGTTGAGGAGCAGCCAATAGTTTATATATTTATTAATTTATCAAATGTTTTGCTTTATGGACGGTTTTACTTGAGTATTTCCATTTTCTGTTACTTAATTCTTCTACTCCACTATGCCCGTACTTAATATATTATTGTAAATATTGTACCGCAAACTGTACAACTACATTTATTCAATACATTTTGTCATGAGTTACTTTGCAGATTCAAACTAATAATACACATTATAATTAACAAATACATTATTATTACAGATCAGACTTTATTTATCCGCTGGTGAAATTTACAAGCTACCCAGCAGTGTATAAAGTGAAAAGTTAGCTCCACTTTTTCCAGCTGCAACATTACATTTGTACATTTTGAATGCAAAACCTATACTTATAACAGTATTAAGTGGGTAAGTATTTCTGCTCTGTGATGCTGCTAATTAGTAAAAGATCAGATTACATCTTACATTGTGGGATTTTGGTTAGTTTAATCTATAATAATGCATCTCATAAATTAATTATATGCTTTCATATGATCTGAAAAGTAACTCCAGCTCTTTCAGATACTTTCTTTTACACAAACTCATGTTGTAAAATGACGAATAAACAATCCCTTGAACCCTTGAAAGAGTTAGAATGGAGTACTAGAGTAAATACACTTCCACGAGTGAAAACAAACTTTACGTGGTGATCATGTGAGTGCCTTGGGGTGGGTGGGTTGCTTTTACTCTGAAAAGTTCCAGCAGGAAGCCATAACTCACGAGAAGAAGAAAAAAGGTTGGAGTGAGCAAAGCTGCAGCTGTTGATGGCTCCTCCTCATCCTCCTCCCGCCCCCTGTAGTAGCTATAAAAGCGTGTGTGTCTCACACTGATAGGACTTCACTCACAGAGATCTCATTATAGGTGCCCTGTGAGAGCATACAAGTTTGAACTTCACCTCCTTCTTCTTCAAAAAGGACAATCAAAACATCAGAATGGTGAGTATTTAGTGATTATTACTATTATCAGCAGTATTCAGTAGTTAACATATGAAAAAAACAACTTTTTCTGTCTTTTAAGTGATACCGTGGAGAATTATGAGTCATATCTGAAGTATGACTCAAAGAACATCTGTAATAGTTGTGTTTCCTGTTACATCTGCATACTTGTACTCCCAAAATGTGTCACAATCATCAGCTCTTGTCTATTGTTCCTTCTTTAGTGGGCCTCAGGCTGCTTCTCAAACAACTCTCTGGCCTTGCTGCAGCACATAAAACTCATTTTTATGTTCGAAACTGTGAAAAACATAAAGTCGATTAGTGGAAACACACCACCGGGCATGTGGCTCCAGCCCCAGTAAAGGTTAACTGTTTCCATATGGGCACTGGAGGGCTGCCTGTCAGGAGGGCGTGCGTGTTTGCCTGGCTGGTTTTGGGAATGCTGATGTGGCTTCCAGCGGCCGCTTGCATTTTACATTTCTATTTCTGTCTTCCACGACCATGCTGATAAGCTGCTGCATTCCCGAGTGATAGTCCTGAAGCTGCTACTTTTGGCTCTTTTGAATGCATCAGCTTTAAAGATGTACCCCCAAAAGAAAATCAGCAGAAAGTACAACTAACAGGCTTAGTTTGGATGTCAAACATGGGGGACAGGCACATGACGATAAACCCCCACAGCCTTGGATCAACATTTTTACCAGCTAAAGAGCCTTAAGTTCATTCCTCAGCACGAATTCAGGACGCCGACCTTTCCCTTTTGACTACTGCAAACAGTGAGCATGTTGTAATGTTTGCAGGTCAACTGGAAAGACAGGAGTGTGAAAAAGCCGTTTGTCGAGGTGCTAAGTGTAAGAAAAGTCTGTTTCCCACATGGGTTTAGAGCTGCTGACATGGCCCTGCTGGGCCATTTGGTATACAACATAAAAGAAGCGGAGGTGTGAAGGCCTTATTTCACCTTAAAAAGGGTTGTAATTATAGCATCCTGTGCTCTAGATTTATTTTATTCACATTGCATTTTATAGGTGGGATATATCTAGTTTGATCCATCCAGTTCATTCTCAACTGGGAAACTATTCAATCACAAATGCTTGATAAACAAGAGACTGACAATGCTCCACTGTGTCCTTCATGCCTCAGCATCAGCCATGACGTAGTTTCAGGACAAGATACAGGAAGTAGATAATCACTCAGTTTACCACCATTGCCTAAAAGGGCAAATTTCACAGTCTGTGTGTCATATAAACACAAGCGGATGTGGGCACACAACAGGCAGCAAACAGACCACCACTTCCACTTTTGTCAAATGCAGCATGTCGAAACTGGGTTGCTCACAAAGCAGAAGTAAAATGGAAAGTCCATGCTGATTATTACTCTTATTATTTGCAGTTGCATTGCATTTAAAACACGGTAAATGCTCCACAGAGTTAGTTATTGCTCTTATTTAAGGTGCACGCTGCAGTTAAAGTATATTATTTCTATGATATAAGCTGCAGTCTGAGAGTCCAACTGGGTTAGTAGGGTATGGTTTAGCCGTCTGTGTGGGTCGCATGATTGAAGCTTCACTCAAAATAGCTGGCTGCTGAGCTGGCTGCCATCGCCATACTTGGCAGCTACCATGTCACGATGACCCCCCTTCTGTCATTCTTTGTCGGGGGGGAGAGGGGGAGGTCAAGGGATGATTCAAAACAAGCCAAAGGGACACAATGAAAAGAGCTATGTTAATTCATCTCCTACTGAGGTGTTAAGTTTCAGATGGTGGTTATTTATACAATTTGCATTATTATTTGTATCAGTGTTAGTCCCACTGTAGTAGAATCCTGATTTTTCACTCATTTATGCATTACTTTTCAGCCATACTCAACCATTTATCCATTATCTTTAGCTATAATCAACTATTTATTCACAATATTTAGCTATATTCAACCATTTATCCATAACTTTTAGCTATAGTTCAACCATCTATGGATTACTTTTATCTATTTTCAACCATTTATCTATTACCTTTACCTGTATTTAACCATTTATGCATTACTTTTAGACATAGTCAACCCTTTATCCATTACTTTGAATTATATTCAAACATTTATCCATGACGTTTAGCTAATTTCAACCATTTATCCATTACTGTTACTTAAAGCTTAATATCTAAACTTTTTTCCCATCACTTTTATCCATTTTAACCATTTGTCTTACATTTCGCTAACCAGTGTCATCAATTCACATCAGTTTACGTGGATTCATTGTTTTTTTTTCTTTTTACATAGTTTCTCCTGAGGAATGTGGCTATTTTAAAAGAAAATAGGTCACATCACCAAATCATACTACACAACTCAAATAAAACAAGATAAAAATCTGTATAGTGAAGCAATTCCATCGTGTCATAAGACTGCTTGTGAGACTGAAGAGGACGGGCATGTTGTGCCGTGCATTGTTGGAAGCTGCTTTGTTTGAGCTGAAGAGCTCTCACTGGAAAAACATGATCGGCCGCCCTGTCAGGATGCTTTCAACCCCGACGACTGACTGACTTCACAAGAATTTCACAACAACATGAATATCTCACTGCCTCTAGAAAAGAGGTTTTATGTCAGCAGCAGCCTCTTTGTTTTGCATTGTAAACATAAGGTACTTAATTACATATAAATATGATATATGCTTTTTCTTGGCATGTATGAAGAGTGACACCAAAAGGGCACTGTGATATTTTGACAGCCATACTTGCCTGCGTTCTCATGTGACCAATGACAGCTGGCCTTTGTGTTGACAGACTAACTGCTGCTATAATGTAAACACACGTCAGGAGGACATTTAGCCTACAATCATTTAATTCCTGCATTTTGAACACATGGATGATGTTTTTTCGTATTCAAAGATGCATTTTTTGAGAGGAAAAATAAGAAATGTACTTTGACACTAGTGATCATCTTACAACATTTGTATTTTTGTCACTTTTACCTCCTTGTGAAGGCCCAGTTAACTAAACAGGACGGACGACGTTGCATCTTAAACTCTCCCAGGCCAAATATCTCTTCCAAATGATGAGACTAAACTTGTCTCAGTCGTCAGCGAGGCTGCACTCATTGCCTTACTTCTCCTCCACCCTCACCCACATCTTTTACAAGGGACTAGAAATACTTTAGGAGGGTGTGGAGGCACTTTGGCCCCTACAGACACTCTGACAAGACCGTGTTAATCACAGCTGCTCACTTATTTAAATCACGACATTTCTCTGCAACGTTTGAAAATGCAGACCTGCACATTTGAACACAGAGAAATCAGGTTGTGGTGCAAAGATTGCGAAAATGCAAAAAACAGTTGAAAAGTCATCATAACTTGCCGACTCCACCCGATGTTTCCTGGCGCTCAACTGTCGCTTTCTGCAGGTCAAGACAGGTTTAAAAGCAGAAATGTTGGCGTTCAGCTATGCAGCAAAACAGTTTCATCTAAATATGTTCCAATGAGGTTTTCTTTGCAAATGAATTCAGGGAAATTTCACATTTTGTAGCTGGTGGGCTGTACAAGCTAAACAATATCCCTAAATGTCTCCTTTTTCCCTCCACAGCGCGAATGTATCTCTGTCCACGTCGGCCAGGCTGGTGTCCAGATGGGCAACACCTGCTGGGAGCTGTACTGCCTGGAGCACGGCATCCAGCCGGACGGCCACATGCCCACTGAGAAGCCCAGCGGAGGCTACGACGACTCCTTCACCACCTTCTTCAGTGAGACCGGTACCGGGAAGTATGTCCCCAGAGCCATCTTTGTCGACCTGGAGCCCACTGTTATTGGTGAGGAATTTCTCTAGCTTTAGGGCAAAATAAAAAAAAAAAAGTTGTGTAATTTATGACAGCAACCTAATGTTTCACAGTCTCATTTACCTGGGAGCTAGAGTTTAAAGGTTAAGAGACTCGCTGCTGAAGAAGTGGTGGAAGCTGTTGGTTTAGTTATGGAAGCATCAAGAGGTAGAGATAAAGAACCAGCTCTGGGAAGGTATAAAGACAATAAAGTTATAAACAGAAAATCAGCTGATTACTAGTAAGTCCAAGACAATGGGTGTCATTGGCAGCACTTCTACTAATTTATATTTTGATAAAAGTTCATTTAAAGCAATAAAAGTTTGTCAAATTAAGTTTTATTGTGATCACGCCCACTTCAGTTTAAATTAGCCAATCAGATCTCAAAAGATCATTCATAAATTATAAGTCTTGAAACAGAAACACTTATGTAACTAATAAATATTAATGCACTATAGATATATTTTAGTGTCGAAGCCTGGGAATTGTGCACAGTAGCCCACCTGCGTGGCTTACCAGCACACCTATGGACCCCCCTTTAACCTTTCAGTTCAGATCGAAAAACTAAAAAAGGATAATATCAGTTCCCCTCAAACAATATTAATATCTGACAAACCATGTCCTCTCTCTCCGTCAGATGAGGTTCGTGCTGGCACATACCGCCAGCTGTTCCACCCCGAGCAGCTGATCTCAGGAAAGGAGGACGCCGCCAACAACTACTACGCCCGCGGTCACTACACTGTCGGAAAGGAGCACATCGACTGCGTGCTCGACAGGATGCGCAAACTGGTACGAAGTCTCTGCTGATGAGAGGCCAGGTTTCAGTCATGCTGTCTGAAGTGCTGGGAACCCTGTTAGCTGTTGATCTAGAATATGTGGTGATGACTAGAAACCACAATTTCAAATAAAAGAGAACAAAAATACTAATCAAGATTGAGAGCTGGAAGTATGGTTTTTAGTCTGTTTCAAAATTAAAACATTCAAACTTTCTTTTTCAGGCTGATCAGTGCACCGGTCTTCAAGGTTTTCTGGTCTTCCACTCATTCGGAGGAGGAACCGGCTCTGGCTTCACCTCCCTGCTGATGGAGCGCCTCTCTGTAGACTTTGGTAAGAAGTCCAAGCTTGAGTTTGCCATCTACCCGGCTCCTCAGGTGTCCACGGCCGTGGTGGAGCCCTACAACTCCATCCTGACCACCCACACCACCCTGGAGCACTCCGACTGCGCCTTCATGGTGGACAACGAGGCCATCTACGACATCTGCCGCAGGAACCTAGACATCGAGCGTCCCAGCTACACCAACCTGAACCGCCTCATCAGCCAGATCGTCTCTTCCATCACCGCCTCCCTGCGCTTCGATGGCGCCTTGAACGTGGACCTGACAGAGTTCCAGACCAACTTGGTGCCTTACCCTCGCATCCACTTCCCCCTGGCCACCTACGCCCCAGTTATCTCAGCAGAGAAGGCCTATCACGAGCAGCTCACCGTGGCCGAGATCACCAACGCCTGTTTTGAGCCAGCCAATCAGATGGTGAAGTGCGACCCTCGCCATGGTAAATACATGGCCTGCTGCCTGCTGTATCGCGGCGACGTGGTGCCCAAAGACGTCAACGTAGCCATCAGCAACATCAAAACAAAGCGCTCCATCCAGTTTGTGGACTGGTGTCCCACAGGCTTCAAGGTGGGCATCAACTACCAGCCCCCCACTGTGGTTCCTGGTGGAGACCTGGCCAAGGTGCAGAGGGCAGTGTGCATGCTGAGCAACACCACCGCCATCGCAGAGGCCTGGGCCCGACTCGACCACAAGTTCGACCTCATGTACGCCAAGAGGGCCTTCGTCCACTGGTACGTTGGGGAGGGAATGGAGGAGGGAGAGTTCTCCGAGGCCAGAGAGGACATGGCGGCCCTGGAGAAGGATTACGAAGAGGTTGGCATCGACTCGTATGAAGAAGACGAAGAGGGGGAGGAGTATTAAAGTTTTGAAGAAAGGGTGAAGTCAGTTTAACGACCAATGTAGACCAACAGTCAACACTACCGTTACTGCAGAGCAGCAGTTTGTTCGAGCTCAATCCCATGGTGTTTGGTTTATTGAAAAATGACTCTCAGATGAGAGAAAATGTGTCTTTACTTCTTTTTCTAAATAAAAGTGTTGCTCACCAACTTCTCTTGATCGATCATTTTTTGGTGTAAGCTTTATTTCTAAGATTAGGATCAGTGTTTTATTTATTATTTTAAGAATTTTACTTCAAAATGAGCAGAAACAGAGCAGCAAATAATTATTTAGTTATTTTCAATCTTAAAAATTGTTTTTGGCAAGTTATGTGTACAAACAATCCAAACATTTTTGGTTTGCAAAGATATAATATTAGAAAACTAGCTGATAACTGTTATAGGTGATCTGACATGAATCCACAGCTTATTTAAAATGAATCAAGGTCTCTTGTTATACCCCAGACCTTTATTTAACTTAACTGTTAACTGGATCCTGAACAAGACATTTTAGGGTGACTTACAGTGATTCTCAAATGCAAAAGTCAGTCTGAATGTCAGTTTCTTAGATTTATGACAAAATAGTGTTGATAATTATGGTATTTGATGAGGAGTTGTTATCATGTTATGTTGTTATTATAATGAAGAGTTGGTAATGGTAAAACATACAACTATTTTTAACATGTACACCAAAAAGTGAAGTAAAAAGTAAAATAATTCCTTCTGGATTTAAGAGTAAAAGTACAAGAAGTATAGAAATGAAAAGAAAATACCTTAAGTACCCCAAATTGGTACTTTAGTACAGTACTTAAGTAAGTCAAGTCAAGTAAAGTAAGTAAATGTAGTTGGACAGTAAAGGTGTCACATATAATATTTGGTTGATATCACAGATGAACACAATGAGGTGAGCTGTGGGTGTTTGACCACAAGGTGGCGATGTCGTGTTACTCACTCATGACAACCACATTGTAGAAATATAAAAATCCACCAGAGCAGCATTAAGATTAAGTTCAAAGCCAAGGTACACAACATGAACAATATATAACACACACACACACACATCCATAAAATTCCACCCAATTTCCAAATATTCAAAATGAAATGTGAATGCTTTTAGTCAGTTTTTTTCATGTAGCTCCAGTTAAATATGTTGTTTAATTATCTTCTAATTAGTTCAGATTGTGATTACAGACTGTTTACTGTGAATGCTCTAAGAAAGCCAAAGACAAACGTTTCAAACAAAGTAGGATTTCTCTTCCGCTACAGCAGAAAATGCACAAAAAGACTTTATAGATTTTCTGTGCAGATCCACCAGAGACAGACTTATTCTCCGCTTCAGCTCTTAACTCATAGTTTCTGAAGTTGGTGCTGGACTTTTTCCTCCCTTCCTCAGCGGATGAGGCCTTCATACTGGCTCTGTAATTGCTTTGATGTAATTAAGACTGAGTTTAAAACAGTCTGTGTGGACGGGGATTTATAAAGGTCAGATAGGACAGAAAGGAAGATAAATGTTTTTTTTTTCACTGTTATCATTTGGTGGAAAAGGCTCCAAGAGAACAAAACCCTCTGAACAAACTAGTACGTTTACTTAAGTTCACATTTGAGTAATATTAATCCAGAAACATCAGATATTAGCAATTTTACTTCTGCTGACAGTGTTAACATACTTTTACATAAGTATGCAAAGACAGCCAGCAAGATTGTCTCGCCCAATAATTACACACTAACTGTTAAACATTATGCATTGTATGCATTTTTTGCTGTTTGCATACATATTTTACTGCTTTTACAAAATGAGACGATGTATTGTAATGTGTGTGCAAAGGTAACCAAAGCGAGTTACTTTTATTGTTTGTTTGTTTTCTGATGAATGACACAGCGAAGACACTTACAGGACAGGAAGAGTCCATTGCTGGATCTGTATTCGGTTTAAGAAACAAATACTTTCTACTTTAAACAAATTTAACCAAGTCCAGGATACCAGTGGTGGAAAGTACATTTATATAATTTAAATGTACTTTCTACCACTGATCTTGTTCTAAGTACAGTACTTTAGTACAGTACAGTTTAGACATGCTTGAGTGTTTCCATTTTACACTATTATCTTCTTCTACTTCATTACATTTCAGCAGCAGTGGAATAAATACTCATATCTTGTCCTTCAGAATAAAAGTTGTAACAACACAGTCTAAAAATGCCAAGGATAACAATAGGTTGTGTATTCAAGATTTCACTAGAGTTAAAATACAAAGTATAATAGCAAAATGTACCTGTGCAAATGTACGTAGTCGTACTGTACTTTTAACCATTGCATTTTAGTAGGAAATATTGTACTTTTTACTCATTAAATTTATCTGACACTTTTTTAACATAAAAAAATGTGATATATGATACATATGCAGTACTATGTATGCTACTAATCTACCCAGCAGTATTTAAAATTGGCTCCAAAGTGAGAAACTAGAGCAATAAAACACTCTTAAATGAAGTTTCTGGTGATAGAAATAGAATAATATAATATTATGTAACATAACGCTTTTGACACTTTTGATACTTGAAGAACATTTTCCTCATTATACTTTTGTACTCCCACATAAGGTACAAGTTAAGTTGAGGATTTGATGGTATTGCTGCTTTTTAATTAACTAAATGTCTTGAAAATGTCTAAAATAAGAATCAAAGAAGGCTCATTCATTGTTCTTTAATATTAAAACAGCCAAAAAAATACAACAAGCTTTATTTTATTCATTCCTCACCCACAATGTTTCCCCCCCTCAGAGAAAGAAAAATACATTAAACTCACAGTACAAACCCTGATAGAAATAATAATCGTGACTTCACACGCTGTTTTCTTTAAACTGGACTCAATGTGGCGTCAAAGCACAGTCGACGGGTTGTTTTTTCATGAGAATTAACCAGACACACACACACACACACACACACACAGGACTTTGAAGATGCTGCAGCTCTGTGTTTCATCTTTTAAATGAATTAGCTGTATCCACGGCTACCAAAACGTGTCGGCATGGCAACCGGCAGTCACGCTTTAATGGGGATTATCACAACTTCATATTTGCCCCAGTGTTTTTTTCTCCTTCTTGTGCTTTAAGAGCAGTTTGGATATGAAAACGCAGACACTGAGCACATGTTGGCTCCTCTTGTCTGAAAGCTACAGCAGCATCCAGGACATTCATCTCCGTGATTAATGGCACTCGTGTGCGGCCGACAGTAATTGTCTGAATCGCTCTTGTATAATCACAGCGAGGAACGCTCTCAGGCCCTGTGTTGCCATAACACTTGATGGTGCCTTTTATTGCAATGCTTTTATGGGTAACTCTATAACCTGGGAGTATTTCCGAACAGTGTGATGAAGCAAAAAGCTAATTTTAAGCACAAAGTCAACTGTGAAGTACGGAAGACCATTTCTGCCAATGTGATGAAATTAAAAAAAAGAAAAGAAAAAAAAAACCTGTGAGTCATTGTACTGAGAACCTTCTTCAAAATAATGACTCAGTATTGCAAGATAATGAGTTATTATTTTGATCATTATTATGTCAGGCATATTCAATGACTTTTTTGAAGGGCCAGATTTAAAATTTTTTTTTTAAATATTAGCATTTTGAGATACTTATGTAAGTCATTATTTTGAGAAAGATTCTCATTATAATGACCTACATCATGTTTTTTCCATCATATTGGTGGAAATGTGCTTCCATGGAAAGTGAAGAGGAATTGCACTTGGAATAATTCATGGATAGGTTTCTGAGACAAATACAATATTAGTATGTTTTATCATCCCAGGATTTAAAGGAACATTTAGTGGTTTAAATCCAGTAGAAAATATAAAAACATAGAAAATTAAATAGCAAATAGTAGCCAGCAACTATCAAAACGAAACATGAAAAGACACTTACATAAGATTTGAGTCCATCACAGCAAAAATTACAGTAAATCATCTTGTAAAAAAAAAAAAAAAAAAAAAAACCCTGAAACTGCAAAACACCTGCTGCAGATTTGTTTTAAGAAAAATGTTTTATACCAAAACGTACAGCGGCCAGACCAAGAGGAGTACGTTCATCAACAATCTCATGACGCTACAGCAGATAGATACGGACCATTTGGTGCAAATCATAAATACCTACTTCTGTGAATAAATAAACAAATAAATAAATAAATCTCAGTTCAAACACAAATTAAAAACGATAATATAATGTACATCTGCTGAGCACTATTGCTGCCTAATTAAGAGCTAGATAAGTAAACAGATATATAGAAAACAGATATATAGACTGGACTTGATAAACAGTTTTTTCTGGCTCTAAATGTTGTTTTAAGCTTCCCTGTGCATGTTAATCACTTTCAGATAAAGTTTTAGACTATAGATGTAAGACATGTTGATGTTTCTTTTACTCTTTAAAACAAATCTTCTCCTACAGGAAGCATTGGAAGATAAATGATGTCCCACTGACAGACTGGAAAATAAAATCTTTAGAGAAATATATATGATCAATATTATGGGCTTTTAAACAAATCTTTTCACGTATCACTGGACAGAAAACAAGATACAGACAGGAAGAAGAAGAAGTAGTTTTGTGTGATTTCAGCTCATCAATATAAATTTCACAAATACTGTTGAACCCTGGTCTCACAAGATTTTGTTAAATGAGTTGAAGGTTCACATTTACATACAATGGTATTGTATTATTATTAATATTTCCATTTTCTGCTTCTTTAGACTTCTTATTTGCTACATTTCAAAGGGAAATATTGTAGTTTTACTTCACTACATTTGTCCAAGACTTATAGTTACTTTGCAGATTCAGATAATTAGAACCAGAATATAATCAACAAATAAATGATATATTATTATAGATAAAGTTAAGATTTTGTAAATACCAGGGAGCAGTATATAAAGCTGCTTTAGAGCTATAGAGCTGAGAAACTAATTTCACAAACTCTTGTGGAGACTGTACTGATACGAGGCTGTCATGGTTGGTTTGAATTTCATCCACCGAACTTCCATCACATTTTGTAGAATTTAAAAACCCCGAAATCACACAAAAATCAGCCATTTGTGTTTTACTCTACTGAGGTGATGAGCGATAGAAACTATATCTGATATGTTGAGAAGAAGTTTGTTCTGTCCATCAAACGTTGTGCTACAGGTATAAAACACACACACACACACACACACACACACACACTCAGGGCACTCAGTTTCTACCAGGGGCACACACAGACTTGGTCCAATAATAATAACCACGTTCCTTCTCACTCGTCATCCCGCTGCTGTTGGTCGAGTAATGACGATGCGTCAAGCAGACAGCCTTTAAAATAACCAATGAGAGAGTGAGTCAGCTGAATCCGGCTGCGTCTTGACAGGAAGTGTCCCTCGTCTGGGTAGATCTGTCCCGAAATACACAAGAGACACATTAATAAAGAAGAAACACACAAAAACTCTGCTTGAAATATGACATTTTTTGTTGTTTTTAGAGAAATACATCCATAGATTTCCCTGTAAATCACAATATAGAGCTTGGCAGTTTATTTTTGACCTTGTCTCCATTCAAGATCCACTTATTTGTTTTTCCTGTAGGTTTTCATCAGCACATAAAGTTTTATCAGCTGTCACTGAGCTGTAGTCAAACAACCAAAAGTCTTGAAGGTGTTCAGAATAAAACATATTTTTAACTCCATGACAAGTGAACACACTCTTTCTGCAGAGGACGACGGCGTGATATGATCAAAAGCTGCAGAACAAGCAGGGAAGTAGGACCTCTTTGGTTGTCAAATTCATGTATGTGTTTGGGTTTTTTTATTTTTGTCAGGGAAAAACATCTTGAAATGTCAATTTTACTGTCACAAAGACAAATAATCCTCACTTTCAGTCTGATGATTGTGTGTTTCGGAGTCTACTCAATACAGTTTAAGAGCCCAAGGATGGAAAAAATTGATCTGAGATCATTGAGGGATGTCAGCCTTCAGCAAGAAGGAAAATCAGGCAAACACAGTTACAGCAGTGGGAGAAAACAACATTTCATGTATTGTTTAAAACAGAATTTTATATCTTTTTTTCACTTTCAGGTGTGATCTGGATGATCAAGAAGACCCAGACTTTGAACATAAGATTTATTCCTAATTTCTGTGTTAGATAAACATATTTCAAGGATTATAAAACCCTTTCTGTGTCATTTAATGTTTATTATAAACCCATTACAAACATATAGAGCTTTTTTTCTAGCATTTTCTTAAAAATACAGACAGACAGACAGATAGACCGATCGATCGATTGATCGATCGATGTCTGTCTGTCGATAGATCGGTCCAAGCAAAGAAATGTTAGTGTTAAATTTTTGGGGCAAATAAAAGAGAAAAGTGGGTTAAGGGTTTATTTTCTGGTCTTGCAATTTTTTCCAATGAAATTTTTTGCAAGCTCACAAACTCATGTTACAGATTGAATTATACAGAAGCTGCCTGTTAAATGTGTTTCCTTTGTGTTATTTACCTGCATGGTGTAGTTGGCTCCGATCTTTATCAAGTGCTTGATGAGCTCTGCTGAGTGCTGAAAGTGAACGTTTGCTGTGGAGAAAAAAAAAAAACAAGACATGCAAATAAGTGTCGACGGGGTTAATTTCGCCACTGGATAAAAGCTCCGGCTCTCACCGAGGTCAAGTTTTACAGCCCTGCTACATTTCAACGAGCTGCAACGACTCGCGCCCACCTTTAATGACGCACATTTACGGCTAACTGTGAAAATTACATCTTGTATGTCGGTTTGTAATGAAAACTGAGAGGAAGGAGGAAATGTGCGCACCGTCAGCAGTGCCATGAGCCAGAAACAGAGTTCCTCCCTGCAGACCTTTCATGTTGGGCAGGACTCTGGACGCCTGGACACACAGATAAAGACAAATTACTTATCAAAACACTGCATTTTATAACCAAATCCCATGTAGAATCTCAAAGAAATACACTTATTTGCTTTTTTGCCAAGATTTAGATGTGACCACTCTGTATACATCTCTCCTATCTGTCAGTATAGTATAGTTAGTTTAGCACAAAGACTGGAAACAGGTGGAAACTGTTAGCGTAACTCTTTTCAAAAGGTACCAAAATCCACCTACGAGCACAGAAAAAGCTCATTAATTAACGCATTATATCTAATTTTGTTTAATAAGCAAGTCTGTAGAGTTAATTTATAGAGCACCTTTCAAGAACATACATCATACATTGCTTCACAATAAAAGGCTGCACAATAACTGACAAACACAGCAAGTAATAGACAGAGCAACAATCTGATTTAAAGGAGACATCCACCTAAAAACACAAAGCAAAAACAAAACTAAGATAAAAACAAACTACAATATTTTTTGGCTAATACCTGTTGCCAGGTAAAATTTCTGGTCCAGGCCAAGAAATAGTCCCGAACGTAACCCTCCAGAAAATGAAAAACTTTTCGACTCCTTTTCCACTTTGGACAGACCCAGGCTAGCTGTTTCCCTCCTGTTTCCAGTTCTTTATGCTAAGCTAAGCTAACTGGCCTTTATATTTGCACACATCTAACGTTCTTCTTCTATTCTTTTAATCTGAATAGCAAATGTAAAAAATAAATGTAATGGAGAAGAAGTATGAAATGGAAATACTCAAAGTAAAATCGTGGCTAAACACAGTACTTGTAGTTAATTTAGTTACCATAGATAGGATATAAATAAGATTATAAAACCTTGGCAGGACAGGAAATAAATCCTGGAAAGGTCATGGAGGGATATTTTGAAAGCATCTTGACCTTTGTAATGTAGAAAAATATCTTCATGCTCACATAACTGGTGAGAATCTTGTATTTTTCTGGGAAATAAGAGGCCAGATTGCATTAAGATCTATTGCTCAGGGGAGAGTGGACGTCAGCCGTCGTAATGGAGGACATCTCCATCTTCATCGTCCAGTTTTTCCCTAGCTGGGATTGAAACGGGAAGATTTTGCTGCTTGTCAGTCGCCGCATATCAACACCCGGACAATTTATAACCCACTTCTTCCCGTTGGGTCTCAGAGGAGAGGATAAGCGATGGTGTCTCGCCGATCATTGTCTGATCACATCGCGCCACATTTCCCTTTCTTTGGATGTCATTTAAAGCGGACCCACAACCTCCTGCTGCGAGAGTCACAAAAATAGCGTACCCTGGCCCAGTTATAGGCAACCCACTTAGAAGGAAAAACACACTGCAACCTTCACTGAGAGGACAATTGAGGCCACACCTCTGGCATTTTCCTATTTCTCATCTTTGTGTGTTTTTTTCTCTCCGCTGTTGCAAAGGACAAAGATTGGGAGCAATGCCTGAAAAGCCCGAGGCCACATTTTCTTTTTTTATTTTAACCAGACAGGGACTGTTTTGTTTGTGAAGTGAACCAAAGCCGAGTTTTCATTGAGACGCGTGTGGTCGGCTTCACAGGGCTGTGTGACCTCTACCTTGACCAAAAGAAAAAAAAAATTGCACAAAGAAAAGTCCTTATTTATTAAATATAAAGTCATATTTGACTTGAGAGATTCACTGTTCAGAGTGAACACCAGCTTCCAGTTTTTAGCTCCATGAAAATCGCTGAATGTCTCGAAGTCAAATTGATTTTAGAAATTAAAGGGTAAGACCAAGCACAGAGAGCAGAGCAGGGAGAAACTAATATACTATATTATTCTGTTTTTATAACTAACTAATATATTTAAGAGCAGTTTGTCAATGTGGAGCCAATTTTAGACATTTCTCTGTAGATTAGTACTTAGTTGTGGCATTATGTCATAGAAGAATACATGTTTCTTTTTTATTGTATGTAAAAAGTACAATATTTCCCTTTGAAATGTAGTGGTGGAAAGTAATGAAGTATATTTACTCAAGTACAGTACATACAATACTTGTACTTTACTTGAGTATTTTCATTTTATGTTACTTTCTACTGCTCAACTACATCTGAGTGGGCAATATTGTACTTTTTACTCCTTGTTACTCCTTAATTTATCTAACAGATTAAGATTTTACAAATAGATAAAGTTGAGTAAAAAGTACAATATTTTCCTTTATACTGAGTGAGGTGAAAGTATAAAGTAGACACTATTGGAAATAGTAAAGTACTGTGAAGTACAGGTATCTAAAAACTGTGGCTCAACAGTGCCAGAAAAAATGAAAAGCATTGGACTTGATATTTAAATCAAAGATAAGTAAAAGACGTTTTTTGGGGGGCAAAAAAGCAAGTAAATTAGTACCTCAAAACTATACTCGAGTAACGTTCTGGTGGTGGACGTGCATGTACAAATGAATGTTTTAAATGTTAAATTAATGGATATCATTCAGATGCTGTTGTGGGATGTCTGAGAATACATGCATCAGAATAAATTAAGTTAAAATTGATCAGGTTTAGCTTTATTTAACTTTATTTCTGCATTGATAGTGTTAGTTTTTGTAGCGACAGAGCAGATAACTCCATGATGAAGATGGTTAGATAAGTTAAGATTTTATTAAGGTAGCTCATGTAGAATTGTGATTGATGATGTTTGAGTTTTGTTATGGTCACATCGACCTTTTGTTTTTTATTTTATGCATCCGGCTGCTGGAAAAGATGCAATTTGAGAAGTAGAAAACAAAAAAAAAGAAAGAAAAACAATGATGGACGACTGATAAAGCAGCTCACTTGGTATTTGTTCTCCTCGGCTGAAGGCGAGCCAAGGTATCTCTCAGAGAACGCAGACGCTGGAAGACACAAGAGGCAGAAAAGAGAGAAAGAAAAGAGGTTAGCGTGTTGCAGGAAAGATGAAGCTTTGTAGAAGAAACGCAAATTAATCTCATCGCAGGTTTTACGACTTAAACAAAACAGAAAGGTTCCTTTTTTCTGAGATTTTCGCCATGTTTAAAATGTGTTTTCAGCATCCTTCTTCTGCTCTGTCTGAAACACAGAAGCAGAGGATTTACAGACACTTCAGTTTATTAAACTATAATCACACGCAGCAGTATCTCCTCGGCCGTACAGTAGCTTTAATACTCGGAGGAGTGAAAGAAGCTTTTCATCCTAAAATTCAATAAGTCTGAGTTCCCGCGAGCAGAATCCTACAGATAATTAAAGTCACATTATCCAGACCGTACACCAAGACGTAGTGGATAAAGAAATGACGAGCAGCGGCAGAAGTAATAAATATTTCCACGTCCCTGCAGTGTGGGTTAAAGAAGAAGAGTGGGAGTGATTTAACTCTTCGCTCACCGTACATGGACCAGTCGATGACGGGAGCCTGAGCCGCGGCGCATCTGATCAGCTTCTCCGTCGACTTCAGCATCATCAGCGTGAGGAAGCCGCCGTAGTCCTGATGGATGAACGTAAAGGGAGTTTTATTTGCTTAGTTTCACGTGAGAATATGCCCCAATTCAGATGAGAATAAAAACTTTTCAACTACACACAGTTTCATTCATCTTTTAAGTCCGTTTTACTTATTTTGCAAGAAAATATAAGTAAAAGAAAGAAAAAAAACCCATTTTCGATCAATATTCCTTCATTTTAATGGTGCAAAAAGTTGAGAATTAGAACTTTCTCACACAGCGAATCTAATTATTTAGCAAATTTAATATTTATGCCCCTTATGGACCTCTTTCCTTCACCTCTGATTAAGTTGAAAGCCCTGATTGTACTGAGAAAATATCATTACATGGGTCTCCTTCACAGCTCGAAGTGTGTTTACACGGTGGTATTCCACTTATCGCCGCTTTTTGTCCTGGTTTTAAAAACCTGGATGAGCCAGTTTAGAGAAACCTGAACATAAAAAAGCTGGAGCACTCAAAAGAAACTGGGACTCTGATGCACGTATTATTCAAATATCTCATCACTGCCTCAAAAGTCCTTTTTCATGTAATAAGAGTTCAGTTCTTTGATATCTTACCATTAAATCTAGTATTCATGTTACCTAAAATTAAATAAATATATCCAGAAATCTTTCTTCCAGAATATAACCAGTCTGAATATGATCAAAACAAGGTTGTTAGCATGTAAAATATGTGCATAAATGTGTTTATCATTAAAAAGAAAGAGATTATTAATACAAGGTCATGAATATTCCTAAATTCTTGCTTTCAGCTGTTAAAGTCCCTCTGTCGTCGTGTGCAGCCACATAAATTATCCTGTGCGCGTTAACGAGTTGTCGGACAGCTTTAAATAAGCCTCATTGAGCATTTCGGCCGCACAGGTTTATCCCGCTGCACATTTATTCATTCGTTCATTCAGCTGGAGCAGCGGGGTGAAAGATTTGATTAATTCACAGGCCGACGGACGAACCTCTCCAAAGACTCCGACGCGAGTGCGATCAATGAACGGCAGCTTCACCAGGTATCTGAGGAACACAGAGGAAAACGTTTGAACACCATATAGTGACATTAGAAAGCACCAGAGGTTATATTTTTACATTTTCTTTATACACTGAAGCTCTGATTTAAATCGACTGGATTCTCTCTCATGACCAGCAGAGGGCGACACTATTGGTTGCAAAAAGAAGTCAATTGTATAGAAGTCTATGAGAAAATGAGGCTTCTTACTATTGTTAAATTATTATTGATGGGCCAACCATCCACAGAAAACCTTCCACACTTTTCTCTGTAGGTCCAGGACACAACCATTACCCCCCAACTAAATCTAATCCTTATTCTGATCTGAGACATAAACTCTTTTTTACCCTAAATCACCTCAGAAAGAGATGGATATTTGCACAGGGGCTGCAACTAACAATAATCTCTGATTAATTGATTGATAATTGATAATTGATTAATCATTTGTTTTATAAATGTAAGATAATAATAAGTCAGACTACAAGCTCACATATTCAAATGTCTCGCTATCTATGACTAACAGTGCAGAATCCCCAAATATTCACTTTATTAAAGTTGAAGATGAGCAAATTCCCATCTAAGAAGCTTTTCTTGAAAAACCATAAACAATTAAATAATTATCAAAAATGATGCAGATTCATTTTCTTTCTTCTCCTGATGAAATGATTCTGTCGTCGGTGTCAAGTGAAGTTTTCTGATAGTTTATAGCATGAATTCAATTTAAGATATCACTCTCTGGTTTTAAGTTTGTTTTTTATCCTTTAATGATGCAGGATGAATTAATAAAACCCTCCTTCACACACACCCACAGAGCTTTCCTCACAGAAAACCTTTAACCTTTAAACCCTGACAGAGACACTGACGCAGGCAGACACTTAAAACGATGCACGTTACACACTCCAGAGCTGCGATCTGGTCCGCCACGTCCACCGTGCCGAGCCCCTGACGGACCTGCTGTGAAACCCTGCAAAGTGACGAAGATTTGAGATTTAAGAATCAACAACGATGAGTAAAACTACCAAAATGTTTCTGAGCATTAAGGTGAAGTACCTTTGACCTCTGAACCCTGAACCCCTGCCGTCCAGTCGGGCCACGATGACCTGCTCTGACCCCACCAGCACCCAGTCCCAGTCCGGCCTGAACTCCTCGGTGACCGCCTGCTCGCCTGGAGAACTGCCGCTGTCGGGAGAGAAAACACACATTATCTTCCTGATATTTTCTATTAAAAACTTTATTTCTGCTTATACCAAAAAAAACATTTTTTATACCAAAAAAACATCTTTTACTTGTTGCTGACTTAAATATTTACTTTTAATTCTTCCTAATAATTCCTTTTCTGCTTCTTTAGAGGGAAATATTGCATTTTTTACTAAGTTAAATCATTTATTATCTTATTTTGCAAATTCAGATAAATAAAAAAATACAAATAACGAACACATAATGATGCAATATCATAGATAAAATAGATAAAACTTTATTGATCAACCCGTCTTTACCACCTTCAGCATTAAAGTGATGAATATATGAATCTTTCCAGTAAGTTTCAAATAAATGTAGTGGAGTCAAAGTATAAAGTAGAATATGATGGCAATACTCAAGTACTCAGGACAATTAGCTGTGTTTGAAGTAATATTAGCAGTGTTTAGTTACAATTTTTATCAAAATATTACTCCTATACTATAACTTCAATACAATCTGAGTATGTTGCAGCACTGCTAATTTTCATATAAGACTATATAAAATGATGATTTTCAAAAAACATTTGCATTTTGTGACTCATTTGCATCCAAAAAGGATTATATGATATTAAAATTGGAGTTTAGATGTGAAATGTTTTGCCCCACCCTCTCATCTGATGCCTCTCTTTATTTTCATTTATTGCTGCTGTTTGTGAAAATGCATTTAAAAGCCTGCAAGTACAGAGCTGCCCTCTCTGACTTTGCCCTTTGAAGCTTGCCGTGCCGTGTGTAAATGCAAAATGAGGAAAAATGTAAATGTAAGAAAGTGGAGTGGACTTACACGATGAGGAGGAGGCCGTAGAGGAAGGACTCGGAGAAGTCGGGGGGATAGATGAGCTTCAGCGGCAGCTCTGCGAGGTGAGCCAGAGGACAGGAAGTCAGGCACGAACACAAAGATGCGTCATGGGTGCAAATCAATACAAACACACACACACAGCTATTAAGTGCACAGTATTTGTACCAAAGTCGTCATTAGTGATCATCAGGATCTCAGTCCGAATCGTCTTCTTAGTCTCCAGCGCAGCCCGCAGGGGGAGGTTGTTCTCCAGGATGAAATACGCTGTGAAATGAGAAATTATATTTAACAGAGGAGAAAAGAGCTCCTACTTATCTATTTGCACTAAATTAAACTTTTTTTCCTTAAACCAGATGCACAGTTATATAACTTTTTTTCCAGATTTTCAGATTAAACTATAAAAAAAAGTAAAAAACTTAAACATGACAAGACAAATATTCAACTGGATTTTTCATCTTGCAGCAATTCCAACAAAATAGAAGAAGCAAAAGAACGAATATATTTATTTTAAGCATAATTTCTGTGGCCTTGAAACTCTTTATTTCTTCCCTGGCATGCAGCTTTTGAGGAGAAAAGTCAGAATAGTGATGATTTAACTAACTTAATGTTTTGTATAACTCGAAACTGTTTGTACATTACATCACATGTCCTGTACCACCTTAAATTATGTTGTTCACAGTGGCATGTGAATTAGTACATTTCTAAATATCTAAGGAGCCTAAAAGTTGATATTTCTTTTCATATTTTCCTGTTTCCTGTTGGCGAAGGTGAACTGTGACACGTGTCATGCAGATATAAAGACATGAGATAACGGTTCATATAAAATATTCAGCACAGTAATGGAAGTTATGGGGCCACATTTTTATTTTATAACCACTAATCCACCCAGCAGGCGGGCTTTTGGTACCTACACGTGCATTTTTTTAATATCTGTTCTTTCTGCAGTTTCACTTAAATCTTTTCACAGATTTTTCTTCAAATGTTAATTTTCTTTTTCTAACTCGTCTTCCCGAGCGTGCACAGGAGCGCCGACTATTAGCCACCTTAAAACAACCAACTGTGGAGATGAATAGCGACCATTAGAAGTGTAAAGTGCATTAAACATCTTGAAATATACAAATTGCCGGAGCAAATTTGGCGCCGCATCAGGTCCAACAGCTGCTGATGTTTTCATACAAATGAGATGATGATGCTTAATTGCCGCAAACTATTTTACATTTCAGAGAGGACGAGAAAAAAAAGCACATCTGCCCAGCCCACACAAACACCACAGACACACAAGCTGGTTTCTTTTCAAGGAGAGTTCAGACACTCACAGTCCACGTCATCCAAACTTAGAAGCAGCACAGCTGGAACTCCAGGACCTGCAGCGGAGGGAAGCAAATATTGATCGTGTTGTTTTTATGAATGATGCTGATACATCTCCATCCTGTTTTGGGCTGCTTGATGACACATCCTGGATTTAAAGCTAAACCTCTGACTTATTTGGGAGGTTAAGCGGCAATTTTATGCATTTGAGGTCTATTATTGTGCCGTTCTTTAAAGTGGGAGGGCTCAATTGAACAGGAATGATCATAAAGTTTTACTGATGCAGGACTGCTGGTGATTTACAGTAGTGAGTAATTCTGTCGTATTAATCAGGCACTAATTAAATATTTATACTGGTTCCCACTGTAAATGTAGGCACAGTGAGAGAAAGCAAGAGTGAGGGAGCAACAGCTGTATATTTTTGTGAATATTGGGTATATACATGGGTCTTTACAGGGAAACAAAACTGACATTTGGGGGATAATGCATTACTTATATGCATATTGCACATCACTGACATAAGCAAAGAGCAAAAAACATGTTTTTATTGCACTGCAGTAAACCATAACTCTCATAGTAGTACTTTGCTGTACTTCACAAATAGCTGATAAGTACCTCAGGATCCCAGGAATTGAATGTCTTACACCAGAAAAGTGCATTTAACACACATATGAATGTTCTTTAATAACTTACAGTAGAAATTTTGAGAGATTTTCTTAAAAGGTAAGAAATGCTGTTTCAGTTTTATATCCTGACTGTGAAAGTCCATAATTACTTTATTGCCTCAGTATATGCAGTGTTGGTAAAACCACTTAATGAAGTTGTATTTTTCAGAGAATATTGTAACTACACACAGGTTGGTGGGTTGTATGCAGCTTGAAAAATGAATACCTGCAGAAGTATATTTTCATTTAACTTAAACACCAGTAAAAGATAAGACAAGAACCACAACATTATCAATCAGAACGTATCTCTAAAACTTCAAATAAATGAATTAAATGTTAAGAAGCATTTTCACGTATTATGATACTGATACTAGCATTATTCTGAAAAAGAGTAATTTATTATTTGCTCAGTTTATTTATCATTTATTTCATTCATGTCTCTCTCTGACCTTTGCAGTGCAGGATGGCGTTCAGCGCGTCGGGGCTGACGTCGGCGTCAAAGAACGAGCACCTTTCCTTCAGGTTACAGGTGAGGCATCGCCACGGAAACAGGCCCAGCGTGGACACACTGCGCGAGGAAGGAGAGAGCATGTTTACCAGCACAAGTCAGACATAATGACGGAAACTTACAAATATAAGAAATAATGAAAAAAAAAAAAGCCTCGGTTGATTTTACCTGTATAGGTGTCTCTCTTGGGGAGAGTCCTTTGTGCTCAGGAAGTATCTGTGTGGAGGAAGCAGAGCAGCTAAAGTAGGACAAGGTCATGCATCCATTATAGGTCCGCCGTCACTGCTCGCTGCATGTCGCGGCTGGCCAACCATAAACACAGATTTATACAGGCACGAACTCCGCGGCTCAAAAAGCACGGTAAACAACAGACGTTTTATTCTCCCTCCACAGAAAACTGCAGGATTTATTGTGGAGGCTGGAAAATGTTTCAGAGGAGAGAGGCAGATTTTTTCTTTAAACATATGAATGCTGCACAAAGACAAAAAAAGCATCATGGAGAAAAGATAAAACTTCTCCCAAAAGTATGTTTTCTTTCTTTCTTTCATCAGTTTGGAGTAGGAAGGGTGATGAAGTCAGACTTTTAGGTGAATATTACAAACACACAACACTAAGAAGTCACTGTACATACTAAATAATTCATCTCCTCAATATTTTTCAGCTATGACTTCGTTTAAAAAAATAAAATGTAGTAAGTTTGGAACACAATAATAATTTTCTTCGCATAACTTATTACATTGAGATAAAGTTACAATAAAGTGTTTTTCCTGTTTGTGTTTCAAATAAAACTTACACAATCTGGTTGTTTTCATCGTAAGCTACGATTTTGGTCACCTCCCATGCTCCCGACGTCAAGTGTCGCTCCTCGTCCTTGTCGCTCCGTAGCTGCAGGACAATCAGACCGAAAGGATTCAAATAAAATACACCACAAAACGAGACTCATCAGAAGGACGGAGAAGAGAGAAAGGAGAGTTCACCTTTTTGGAGAACATGGTGATGTGGTGGAAATCTCCCTGACCTCCTTGTTTCACGGGCAGAATGAGGAAAAAGCGGCTCCTGTCCTCGGAGAACAGCGGCTCCTGTCCCTGCAGAGACAAGCGCTAACCTCAGAGGTGACGTACTTCATGCATGGATGAGCCTCAATGACAGAGCATGTATTGCTGCAGGGACAATACGGCATACGGCTGGAGATTCATTCACTGAACCTCACTGTGGCCAGAAAAACTGTTTATATTCAGACTCACCTGTCTGGAGAGCCACGTCGCCGAAAAGTCTTCGTGTCTCTGAAGAACACAGGAGAAACCAGGTGAAGAGGAAGAGAAACCTTGAGAGGATGTCGTGTAGCTGAGAACTTTTTAAATAAGCGTCCATCTGAATCTTGCATGATGAAGTACAGAAACATTAATTAAATAGATAAATACTCCGGTGACCCTGCGACATCAACACAATGCGACTAAAGAAAACATCGTTTCGACAAAATGCTGCAAAAACAGGAAACACGACCAAATACAGAAACTTAAGTGGCACAGACGACAACAACAGGTGTTTACAGGGTGACGAAAAAAAGCAAGCAGAGGGTTTATGTGATTAAGTGACTATTGATCTGATTAATGAAGACATTCACGAGACAGCTCAGGTAAGTTTTGCAGCTTTACATTCGTAAAAAAGATGCAGATCAGACAGATTCTGTGGCGTCCCCCTAAAAGTCGACTTTTACTTTTACTTTTACTTAAGAAAAAGTAGAAATATTGCACAAAAAAATACCCTATTACAAGTTTAAGTCCTAAATTCAAAACTCTACTTAAGTAAAAGTACAGAACTTGAAGTATAAAAGTAAAATTCTGCAGGTCAAATCAGGTTTATGTGGTTTTATATGAAACTGATTCTAGCTATTTTATATACAGTTGGGTGGTTTAATTTGTTGTATAGCAAAGAAATCAAGTTGCTTCACACCATCGGTCGGTTGGATCTCAGTGGATGCAGATGTGGTTTTATATATCTCTTCCTAATCTTAACACCCACCTGCAGACAGACCCCGATGGTGGCGTCACACACCGTCAGCAGTGATGCATTCTGGGGCCGGTTGAGCCACCGCACAGCGAGGTGGGTGTTACTGATCCACTTCACCATGGAGACATAGAAATCCCTGCAGAGGAGAGTCACATCCAGGATATGTACCTGTGTGTGACACTGCTGCATTTATCTCTGTGTGTGTGTGTGTGTCACCTGTGCCTGAGCTGATCCGGAGGCTGCAGCTCTTGAGTGTGTGTCGCCCCGAACAGGTTGACCACCGACAATTTGACTGTAGGATTTGTCTGACCGGCCTGAAGGTGGAAGAGACGGAAAGATCAGAATCAGATCGTGACGTTATGGGAAAGTTATTATTTAATCTATACAAGGACACACATATACATGTAAAGTATAATACTATATGATGCTCACTGAATCATAACATCATTTTAGTATATATACAGTCAATGCCTGAAAACAATGACACTTCTCTGGAAGGTTTTCTGGAAAAAAATGTTAAATTTGGTATTATTTTTCTGGAGAAAACTGATCTCTTTGAAAGAAAACTCAATGTAAACCCAATAAATCTCAATTTATCACTGAAACTGCAGAAAATAGACAAAATACTTTTCGTAGTTGCAGTTCTACACGGTGACTACATGATTAAAGGTGAAGTTAACAAGTAAAACAACTGAACTCTGCCTCCTTTTTACTGAGAATTACAAATTACACATATTTTGTAGGAAACGTCTCTGAACATTATTATAAAATCATTCAGGAACTAAGTACCTTTAAACAAACAACTGCCAAAATGTAAAAATGGTTTACTTTGACTTTCATTGACTAAAACAAATGAAAACAGAGACTTCCTTACTGTAATGAAATAAAATGGAAAAGACAGTGAGAACATTTTTTTTTATTTTAAAAAAAGCCACAGTGATCTGCTGTATCACTAAACCAGTGAAGGTCAAGATCACCGCTCCTCTTCTGCTTCACGATTTCATCTCAAACAGCTCTTTGCACAGGCGCCCATCGAAACATGAACACCCTTCCAGGAACACAGGAAGTTAATAATAGAAGCTTCCTGAAAAGCATCCTCCTCGGCAGCAGGAGGATGGTGGTCTAGTTTTTCTTTGAAACCACAGAGAAAAGTGCTGTCCATTAGTGAGCCTGATAATCCACACAGCTCCATGTCGGAGAAAGTCGGCTGAGTTTATTCGAGTCTTCCAGCTGTGTAACGACACATTTAGTTTAAGCACATTTTATACGTATAAATCCGGAAATTAGATATTTAAAGTGATAATGAACAAGTTTTCTTTTGCTTAATCTTATCATTATGAAGAAAATATTGAGCGCAAACTGTAATGGCGTTAGAATAATGAAACCATCAGCATTTAGATTGGTTTTCTATGAGCAGGAAATGTTTGCAGGCTACATTTTAGCTGCATATATTATTATTATTATCATTATTATTATTATTATTATTATTATTATTATTATTATTGACTCCATAACAACATTCACATAACAGTCCAACCAGCCTTGCTCAGTACATTTTGTCAAATTCTGGCTCTCTGGTTGGTCGCCCCTTTGTGAGCTTAGTTTTTTTGGCTATGTGTGTTTACATTTTGACAAATTAGCACCTTTAAAAGTACGCTGGATTAGCTATTAGCAGGTCCTTTACAGTGTGCAGGTAACTGTCACTGAATTACTTTGATATTGATGATTCTTCAGGAAGTTTTCTAGGATTTCAAAGTGGATTTGTGGACGTTTGATTGCAATAGATTCAATATAATGACGTCCTCAGAAAGTTAAAGTCACACTGAGTCTAAAAATTTGTGTCTCATGTCTCTGTGTTTAGATTTGACTTATTTATGCAGAATTGATCTACTTCTTGAATTGAAAATCAACAAACAGAAAATAAGTCATAACCGTCTCCACTGCTTGCGTTTCTTTCATTTTGTAAAAACATAAAATAACCAACCAACCAACCCGATTCCCTTTTCTCAACACACACTTTTCCATCTCCATTACAGACTAAATGAATAAATTTTTGCTTTTTCTGCCCCCCCAACATTATGACAATTTCACTTCACCTCTACAGTGAATATACTTCTGTCTTCTCTCTTATTTCCAAAGAGATGTTGTGTGTCTGTCCTGTGTTGTTTGTAGTTGGCTCGGAGGAAAACGGAGAACGATCCTGTTGTCTTCGTCTTATATAACCCTGAGGACCCCCAAAAGCCATATGATCATTTTACAACAATAAACTTGTCTTGATTTGCTTCATTTGCTTGGGATTATTAAATCCTGCATGTTTAACCACTCTAATCTCCTGGTTAAAGGGGGCCTTTAATATTTCAGGTGTAGGAAGTCAGTTTAAATGATTTACAGACATTAAATTTATCAGAAAATGATTATCTTCTGTCGTTGTTGGAGACTTTACACTGATTCTTGGGACTTTATTAACATGCTGCTGCTGTTGGAGTTTTCTCCACTTTTCAAACTCTCTTGCTTGGGGATATATTTTATCATTCAGCTCAGGTCTGACTGTGTTAAAGTCCCCTTTGGATCAGGTCTGTCTCTATTAAAAATCAGTGCATGTGTGTCGTGTTCGGGCAGGTTTTCCACGTGCCCGTTTCAGGTCCGGGTTAATATTTTGTAAAAAATAGGATAATAATGAAAAATGTTCAGAGTCACTTATTTAAATTGCTATTGTTGTTATGGAAATTGTTTTTTTGCAATCTGCAGTCAAAATATATCCAGTTTAGTATCATGGATGACAAAAAAAAGCAGTAAATCTTCATCTGAGAGGCTGAAACTGTTATCGAAATAATTGCAGATTAATTTTCTGTTGATCGGCTCATCTTTTCAGTTCTAAAAATAATAAGTATTAGTGGGTATCTGGGGTTTAAGGCAAAATTTTAATTAGAATATAAGCTTCCACATTTAATCTGCTGCATCTAATGTGTTAGAGACCACAAACATGGCTATTCAGCTGTATAATAAAGACAATTAAACTATCATATGACGTGAAATGAATCAAATATAAACATTTGAGATAAAGAAGAAGATTTTTGTATTTCTCTATAATGTCACACATGCTATAGAGACTTCATTTCCCACAATCCAGCTGGAGTCGGGACGTACCATAGGATAGGGGTACTGTTGTCCTCTGGGGTAGGTGTTGCCGGTGAACTGGGGCAGAACCATGTTAGGCACCAGCGTGTCGTTGATGGTGAGGAAAGCCAACCTCTCCCCGTCGGGCGACCACCAGTGAGCCAAGTGTGAACGCAGAATCTCCTCTGAGAAGAAAAACACGAGAACAACAAACATTTTATCACAGTTTCTGCCTCTATTCTGACTCTGTAAAGCTCAGATGTGCTATTGATGGAAGATTCATTTTTCTATCTTTGTTTCTTTATAATAAAAGTGCTGGTTTTCTGAGCATATACTTTTTTGTCACTTACTTATTGGATTTATTTTGCTTTTCTTATAAGCTGATAAGAAATAACTACATGTTAGATTAAATCTAATAAGACACACATCTGAGGGAGAAAAAAACTGTGGTTGTTATTTTTTTGTCATATCATCGATGAAATGGGACTTATTGTGCTCCCTTCTTCACTGTCAAAACATCACCCCAGTGGTTACAATCTAAAGCAAATGCAAATCAAAAAGAGAGAAAAACACACAGCTCGCAGTAAATCTGCAAACAGAAATGATTCTATAATGTTCCCCATCTGCCTCGCTCTGTGTTTGTGCTGCTCTCTCTGCAAACCGCACAGACCATCACCGCATTACTGAATTTGTTTACACGGCGACTTAATGGATTGTGGAGGCTTGTTGTTGATTTTTCATCGCCATTCTGCTTAGTTTGTCTAGTCTGCTCTGCTGCATTTTTAATGCAAAAGACAAATCTTTGAAACTCTTTAAACAGCCTCAAAAACTACATCCTCTGCCGCTAATCACACAGCGTTGCTCTCCGCGCCTTCTGGCGTCTGACAGGAGAAGAAAATATTTTCAAAACTTTCTGGAGCTTGAAGCGTTCCAGCAGAAGAAACAACTTCATGAATTATATGTGGGTTAAATAAACTGTGTGCACCCAGAGCTGTGGGCAAAACGTGATTTCTTAGCATCGTCTACAAGCTGATCTCAAATGGGAATAGCTTTCAAATCACAGATACATTACACAGGTTTTAAATAGTAAAAAATAGGCAAGAAGAAATCATTTAATGTTGGAAATTGTAGCTTGTAGCTCTGTTTTAAATTTGGTGAAATCGGCTGCGAGAAAAATAATCATGAGCCATAAACTTCGCCCAGGAGAACGTCTATATTTTCAAAATGCAGATGTTCATTTAACTTTTCAGTTATATGCTCTGTAAAGTTTATCTGCCGACATGCTGCTCATTCACCTACAGGAATGTACAATGTAATTTACAATATAGGATGTAATTTTAGTGGGAAACAGTAGAAGCAGTAGTCGGAATAGTAAATGGACATACATTTTTTAATGCTTCAAAACAATCAAATTTAAAGTTATAATTCTTAAGATTTACCTAAAATCAATCCATATTTTTGATGATATTTATGGTATTTCTTCTGAATTAGCCATTCAATGTATTGTAAAGATATTACATATATACATAGTAATGCTATTCAAATGGTTTCACAGAAAGTTAAAAGTTACTGCTAATGCATTTCCTGCTCCTGCTTCACATTAAAAGCATTCAGTCAGCAAACCACTGAATTTTATTGTGAATTAGTGACAGGAAATGTAATGTATTAACAGCAACAGCAACAAATAAATTATGTAGATTAATGTATGTATTTCTTTATTAAAACCTGAGTTTGTTTGGCTGCACTGTAAACAAAAAAAAGTTACTCATGTGTTTCATTTCTGTGTTCATATCCAATCTCACATGCTGTTATTATTATTTTAAGCATAAAGAATGATCAGAATCAGCCTTTGAATATCTGTGTCATAAAACCCGGCAGACATACAAACACACCTTCGTACAACCAGTCAGAAAGTCCGTTGAAGATGACGCCCTCCATCCCAGACGAGGTGATTCTCAGAGAGTTACTCCTCACGTCGGACTGGTAGTAGATGTTATTTTCAAAGATGTAGATCTGAAGAAAGAGAAGAGATGATGAAGGTATTAACTGTATGCTTTCGCTCATACATTATTTCATATGTTTATTTCATTGGCCATTATTTTTCTGCTCGTCTTTTACTTTCTGCTCGAGTTTTGCTCGGATGTTCGATCTGTTTTTCTTTTTGATTTCCTCTCTGATAAGATTGTTTTTTTCATATTAAATCAGGTTTATCTCACCGCACAGCGAGCGTGTGTGTTTACTTTCCTTCTTCCATCAGTGTTTTAATGTTTGCATTTGATCAGCCCGACACATCCTGCACGTTCACCAAATATCCTGAATCCTCCCGTCCTGCATTTCTTTGGAGTTATTTATTTTTCCCCATCTCTGTCCTCAATATATGTTAGTCACACAGCTGTATTTTGAATTGGAAAAATTGTACCAGGAGCAACTCTGTCGAGCACCAGAAGACACATCGTGCGAATACTAAGTGTACAGCATGCATTTACACATAAAATATCAGACTGCAACCCACATATAGGAACATTCAAATAAAAATACTCTATATATACTAAAATACTGTATTAACAGCAAAAGCTACTATGCAAAAGTAAGAAAACTTACTTAAAAAAATATGAGAAATTTCACATATTTTACTGTAATTATCAAATATATTACAAATCACAGCATCTCTTTGAAAAAATTGATTTAATATTACCTTAGTAATTATCTAACAAGCTAATAACAGTGTGTAATTTCAAAGATACTTAAAAAATGTATGAGCAAGATGGTGGAGCTGCATCTGTGAAAACAATCATGTTTCCTAATATAAAGTGAAATAAAGTAAAGAGAAAATAAAGTTATTGAGAGAGAAGTCATTTAAATGTACTTTTATATATCTCTAGTAAAAGTTTACGCTATATTCAAGTGTGAACTAATTAGATGTTGTGTTAAACTCTTTTTTTTTTCCTTGTAATTGGTAGAAAATTGCAGTCAGATTATTATGAAAATCTGTAAAATTAAGCGTATGCGGCGCAGTCTGAGCGTAATGTAACGTGATAAGACCGTCACAGCTGGATCTAGGTCAGCGCAGAGCAGACAAACAGGAAAACAGGCAGCTTAGTGTGAATGTAAACAGAGCCTATACTGTAAAAACTGACAGAAGAAGAAAAGATCATTACCGGATCAAATCCCTCCGGAGAGAGGAGGCAGCGTGAATTTATAAAAAGACAGAGAGAGGAGAAGACATAATGGAGAAGCAATTGAGAGAACGATACCAGCTGTTGTCCTTGTCTTCCCCAAGCTGCGTGTTGGAGCACCGCGTTCTGAACCTCCGGAGGGTTCAGCTCCCAAACCTCCCTGATGCACAAACACACATAAAAACAACCGCCATCTGTCTCCGAACGACACTGAGTGGGCGTATCAGGTACAGGGGAGATTTTATCCAACACAGGGTCCAAACGTGACGTTAAAACCGGGAACAAAAAGGTAAAACTCACCTCGTGTAGATGTTGTAAACAATGTAGGACGCCCGGTATGAATATCTGTACATCTGCAACGAGAATGCAATGCGCGCAATGCAAACATCAACTCGTGTCTGATCACCCCACAGGCTCTGCTCCCACAGGCTTTGTTCAGACTGCAGGTGAATTGTTAATTACAAGTGATAAGATCAAGTTTGTGCATCCAGACATCACCAGCCTATCTGCGTCGGCCTCAGTCACCATGTTTCCAACGTGGAAGATCCCTCCAACATTATGTGTTGTGAGTGACACAAAAGACACTTTGAAAGCATCCGGACTGAGTCGCATTTCAAACCACCGTCAAAGGAGGTTTGGAGCCAATTTGAAAAAATGTGGGGTATTTTGCTATCCAGACTTTCTAAAAAAAAAAAAAAAAACTGAATATATAAAAGATTTTGGGCTGCCAGTCTGAACAAAGGTATTGTATTAATTTCCTTTGTTTATGGAGATAAATCCCTAAAAACCCACCGCTCACAACCTCCAACACATTTAAAGACTCTTCAGCAGCTAAAGACCTAAATCAGGAGGTGGTGGAGACCAAAAACTGAGCTAAAAACAGTGAATTTTGGACATACAATCATCAAATGGTCTGAAAAACAACTTCAAATAAGTAAATAAGTAAATGTTGCTTTTAACCTTGTTTTTGCTGCCCCAAAGTGACCAGAAAGATCAGTTAATGCACATTTAAAGCTGAGAAGTTGTGAGGGAGGTTGTTAAATGAGAGGTAAATACAGTCGTGCAGTGTGGTTCGAATCCTCGAAGAGAAATCTTAATTTTTTTATGAACATTTCACTTCGATATCCTGTCACACCAAGAAGGCATCATCGTGTGATGGGAGCCATTAAGGCATCTATGTTGTCATTTTATAATAAATTAACAATAAAGGTGGAAATATTCATCAATTTAGTGTTTTTGTTTTGTCATGTGCAACACTTTAATGTTCATTTTCATGCTGATATTGGATATATTTGGTGTATTGTTGTCTCTGTTGTTATATCTCACTGTTTACCTCCTCTGCTTAACCACCTGTCATCACAGAGTCGGTCACCTTATTGGCACAAACTGTAAATGGGTGTGGTGACCATTTTTAGACATTTCAACCTCACAAAGACCTGATATTTAAAGAGTTGATGTTTCATCGTTTTCACGTTGCTGACTGAACTTCACCTCTGCTGCCCAGTCTTGCTTAAAGCTGTGTGAAATTGGGTTTATTTCTTGAGAATAATGACTCCAAGCTTTGCTGATAAAAAAAACAACTTACTCAAACACTGTTTCTCTTCTATCTGCCAAAAAAAGAAGTTTTAAATTGGAAAAGTCATCTTCTTCCAAGCAGTGTCAGCTTGTTCCAGCTCTGCATGAAGGCAAAGTATGTTTACACTGAATTAAATATTTAAAGCCTTGTCCCTATGTATCATTTTATACACGTTTCCCCTGAATCTGCCTGACACATTTATAGAAACTTTGGGATCTACAGTCCCCCAAAACCTCATCTTTTCCCTCACTGCCAGGTGAACTGTGCTGTATACGTCCTGCACAGCTGATTTCTCTTCACGCATGGCGGTGCATTAACTAAAAGAAATTCAATTGAGAGCGACTAAAAACCTCAGTAAGTTTTTGCCTCTTGTGCCTCGAGGGGATTTCACATCACCCTGGCAACAAATAAAACAGGAGTGCAATCAATTAAGCCGTAATATCCCGAAGAAACGTGGAGTGAAATCGATATTTCTGTATATACAGAAGGTTTTTTTGTCTCAAACATGCATCCATGTCATTAAGAGGCCCTTAAGAAGTTGTTTGGTTTTAGCAGTTATGACACACAGACGTCCTCCTCTGGTCTCTCAATGTTTCGAAACCTGAGCCTGGATCTATCTGTTTGCAAACAAATCTAAAAATCAATGGAAAAGCCTTGACTTTGAGGAGGGAAGAAAGCCTCACGGTGGATGAATGTTAACACACAGGACAACACACCACATCCCAGGCAATGCAGAGGATGCACGGAGCGAAAATGCACAGAAAAACCGCAAATAAATCCACACCTGTTCAGTGCAGGTGGTGCAATTTGCTTTCAGAGAGAAACAGTGAGATTGTGTGTGTGCAAAAAGTGCGTGTGTGTGTGTGAAGTAGACAAACTGTTGGTGTGCGCTCGGTTCGAATTATCTAAAGCATCAAAGTTAATCTTTTCAATTCCAATTTTAAGAAGCAGAAAACAGCAAAGTGCTCTTCAGAGAACAAAAGAGCATAAATGGGAATAAAAACAAGCGAGCGCACCGCGAGCATGCAGATACATGGGACGAACGTGTGTGTGTGGGGAGGGGGGGTGTTGTTTGTTTTTGTGCATGCAGATGAGCGCGTGAATGACAGCACACTTGGGGATTGCACGGGAGCACAATGTAAATGACAACATGCTGGGAAATAAACAAAAGGCGCCAACAACGGCTGGTAACGCTGAGCATGATCCACGGCCGTGGGAGGGAGCCGCATCAAAGGACACCACCCGTTTTGTTCCAGGTAATGATGTTCAGGTGATTTTGATTTACTGTTTTAGAGGGGGGGTGCATTTTAATTTGAAAACTCACCTGTTTGATATCATAAGCAAAGAGCGCATACTTCAGATCTGCAGAGAGCGAGTACTTTGCCACCTTGAAAGCCACCTAACAAAAAACAAGAATTATCTGAGCCATAACAGAGAAACAAAGCTTTACAAAGACGCTAAAGATCCCAAATTTATATAAACATTTTACAAAAAGTCAACACAGACACTCCCTGAACAGAAGAGGAGGAAAACATAAGAAAAAAAACAAGGGGCGAATCTCGAAGATTTATATTTGACAGGTGATGATTGCTCTTTTGTGTCCGCCAACGTTGTTCATACTTCCAGCTTTCATCCCATTACAATGACAAAAAACACAGCAGGCAAAAAGTAATCTAGCAGCTAAAGGCCAGAAAACCCCGAGGGAGCCTCAGCGGGTTTTGACATTTCTGGGAGAGGACGGGGTGGACAGATATTTTATAGTCGGCATTTAAAAAACGTCCACAGTCCCTTTCCAACTGTTGTGCAGCGAGACTGAATGATTAAAACCATGTCTTCCTTAGAAAATATACTTATTTGGTTTTTGGAATCACTGATTTTGAGATGTTAGCTCTAATTCTAGTCCTTGACAGTGTCGCTTATTTAGTTTTCTGTGTGTAAAAGTACATGAAATAAGTCATTCACTGGTGAAAGTGGAGTCAATTTTTGTGAAGGTCATATCAGTGACTATGATGCCACCTCTGCTTTTATGATTTGGGTTTGCATAGTTTGACAAGCTTACAGCGGAGCCTCAAATCCTCATCAAATCCCCTTATGCAACCATTAAAAGCACGAGCTCACAATTCTGCAAAAGAATTTCTGCAAAATGCAAAGAGGACGGCAGGAAAAGAGCCCTTCAAAGAGGCACTTTGTCGAAAAAGATGCTTCACGGAGAAGACAAGGGGATCAGAATAAAAGGTTTATGTTTTTTTTTTTTTACAGTGTATGAAAGCAGGATTAGAATGATGCAATTAGAAAAAGCTAAATTTGTCCTGACTTTGTATAAACATTCCTAGTTGGATTACGACATTTAAAGCATTTTCAGGACAATAAGATTAGAAATACTGACATATTTTCATGTTCCTGGAAGTAACAACCGCATAAAATAAATCGTTTATCATTTTTTTGGTTCGCATGCAGTTGGTTTTTAGAAACGAGGCGATCAAAAACATGATCATTTCACTGACTATTCAGTGATTTAATTGCATTACAAGCAGGCAGACGCTAATCTGGAATAATACTTCAAAGTGGATCGCTCCCTTCCTGCTGAGGTGAGCTGAGGTGAGCATATTTAGCGGCCTCCCAGCCCGAGCTCGCCCACGGCGCACACAGCTGGGTGCACGCGGCCCTCTCGGCAGCGTATTATAATATTCTGATTCTGCAGGTAACGGCGTGATGAGGTGCTGCCGGCAGCTCTGACATGTTTCCTGCAGCCTCCGGGGATCCAATCACACTGGCAAGACAAGAAGAGAGCGGCTCTGTGTCTTCTTTAAGGAATAGTGTTGAGAACTGGCCGGCAGCAACGTTTGGAAGGAGAGTCTTACATATAACACGCTGAAAACTCAACAATAACACAAACAAGACAAAAATATCATCTTTTGGAGCTTTGGGGCTTTGACTGACTTATTTTCATTCTTTCCTAACTTTAAAATTTGAAGGATCTTCAGGGATGATGTGTTTTGGTCTGCAAAATACCTAAAATACTAATAACAAAAAAATAAAAAAATTCTCAATATTGATTATTTTTGTAGCAGCTGGATGCTTTGTGAGGTTGTTTTACTTATTTATCTCGTATGTTTTATGTATTTTATTATATCTTATGCACTGTGGTGGCTTGCAACGTCTGACTGCAAGATGAACTCCCCTCAGGGACGATGATGTTAAAGTTGAACAACCAAACTTTTCATTTGCTCCTATAAAATAACAACAAATATTTTCTGACATTTTAAGAGGATATAAATATAAATATTTGATGTTTCACTTTGAATTGGTATCATATATATGCAAACAGGGTGACTGCAAACCCACCTAAAGCTGTTGCAAAACAGCTTGAACACTTTAGTTTGCAACAACTGCACAACGTCTAGAAATAATCATACAGTGGGATATTATTTGGGTTCATATAAAATAATTACAAAAAAATAACCTAAAAATACAGTTAAACAAAACTTACAAACGTGCTGTTGCTCAAAATCACTTCCGTCTCATTAATGGCGAAGTTAAACTTGATAACGTGGCCGTCGCGGTTCCTGTAAACCACCTCTGAATCTGAGAGAGAAAACACAGAAACAACCATCAGCTCACACAGAGGTCACTGTGCTGCATGTGAAGAACAACTGAACCGACCGGTGAGGCATTAAATGTGACCTCGCCTGATAAAAGCAAAGGTCCAGTTACGATCTAACTACAGTATAAATAGAAGGAGTCTCTTTCTGTCTGTCTGTCCTTCAATTAGCTCGACAACTGCTCATCTGATTGACTTCAGACTTGGCAGGTGTTTTGCTGAGAACCCGCAGAAGCGTGGAGTGTTTGGACGAGCTGAAAGCAGCAATATCAGAGGCCAAGCAATCAGCCAAATAATAACAACCAAAAATCGAGTATTTAAAACCACAGAAGGTCTTTTTTTGGCCCATTGAACTTTTGCTCTGGTCGAAATTGGTTTAATATACATTAAGTCATCACTGTCCATCAAAGATCTGATCAAATATATGACCACAAAATGTCAGGAGAGGAACGAGTTAGTTCAATTTGCAAAGCTGAAATAAATTTACAAAGTGCTTTCACGTTGAGTTTGCAGACTTTGACATGCACATTTGAGTCACTTAAGTGTTGTCGAAATATAGAATAAACTATAATGTCAGTGCTGTTTGACCATTCAAATGCATGTATCCTACTTGGAAAAGGTCCAAATGTCTATACAACAAAAAATCAGAATCGGTGAAAACTCTGATGTGGGAACAGTTTAGGGACATTACACTTAAACACTTGATGAAACTGGTATATAAGATGTTTTACTTCAAGTTAAAAAAGTAGACAATCATTCAATAATGTACCAAATAAATCCATGTGACATTTATTTATTGTGTTTAAATGACTGAAACTGCCCTAAAACACTGATCAATATGTCTAACAAGAGGATGAAATGTGGACATAATGCAAATATCTACATCTCCCAGTGGTCCCTGTGCTGTGACATTCACCTGTAAATAGATCTTGATTGCCTAAACATGTAAATTAAAAATGCCAATCAGCAGGAGAGGACACATAATAGATATATGATAATGAATGTTATTCCTGCGGGTCCTGCTCTTCTTATCGGACAAGTAAGAAAACCAGGAGAGCTGCACGTTCAGCAGAAGATGAAAAAGAGGCACAGACCCCCCTCCCCACACACACACACACACCTTCTTTGATTTCCATTACACCGAGGACTCAGACTGTCAGTTCATTAGACATCGCTCTGAACACACAAATAGGCGCGCTAGCATGGCATGTAAGCACGCACACACACTCGCTGTCCTGGATTTTTATCTTACGCAGGTCATGGCTGCACCTTCCAGATCTGCTGTCACATTAATTCAACTCATGTTTGTGATCCTGCAGAACAACGAGGAGGAAGCATTTGAAAGACGAAACTGAGCTCAGATATGTTTCTGTGCTTCAACTTTTAGTCTGATTTCATCCAAATCAAGGCGCGTCTTCACTTTCAAGCCCTTCGCGGGAGAGCGTAATATGCTCCTTTCAATTCAGACTCACTTTGAATCAAATTCTCGACGTCCTCATCAGGCTGAACCAGAAGCAGCTGTGCCGCCACGCTCCCTCCCACCCTTCCCCGCGAACTCCTGAAACTCATTTGGAGTCAATTTGCAGCTGATTGTAGGGGAGGCAATCACTCACCGCTGTATGAGGACAGGCAGCTTTCAGGTCGAATGTGCGATAATAAAGAAATGTTCAAAACGAGATGTACATTCACATTATTAGAGTGAAAAAACATGAATAGAACTGCAGCAATACACAAAAAAAGTTGTAGATTATCTTGATGACAAAGTCACGAAATATTGTCTTGAACCTAAAAATTTGATGAACATCCAGTTGTATTACTCCCAAAACCGGAAAACACTACACTTGATCATTTTGGACTCTTTCCCAGCAAAAGAATGTTTCATTTTCATAATTTCATCTAAAATTTTGTGTATATTATTTACTTATATTTTTGTATTTATATTTTTCTATTTATCCTGGCATTGAGACGGAGAGCAAAGAAAGAATTTCATTGTACAGTGAAACCTGTTTTCATCTGTGCAAATAACAATAAAAATCTTGAATCTTGAATAGAAGAGAAACCAGAAACCAGAGGTTGTTTTTTAAAATGATTTGCCTTTTCTTGTGAATCAGATGTCCATAAAAGTCTTTTTTCAACATGCTCATCTGAAATCTGCACGAAGCTTGATCTGAGACCTCCTTTCAACACCTTTTTCCTGCTGCTACGCCCGAAAGATTTGGTGCTCTACTTCCAACAATCCCCATTGTCCTGCAAAGATCTCTGCCTGTGGACGTTTGTCTCTTCCTTAATAGACACTGTGAATTATCTGTTGTCACAATGACATGCTTGGTAAAGGATCTGAAATGAAAATATACAGCATATGATATGAAAAACACTGAAGAATTTATACTTCCTGCCTTACTTTCTTTTCTGGATTATGGTGATATCATCTATAGACATCTCTGTATCGATTCTTAAACAGCTTGATTCAGTTTATCACTCCATCCTAAGATTTAATACTGGTGACAGTTTTTCTATTCATCATTACGTTTGGGGTAAAAAGGTTGGTTAGTAATTATTCAACCTGTTATTGGCTAATGCAAGAAAATCTGACATGCAAACACTGAATTTGGGAAAAAAATATATTTTAGCCTCCACAGACTGGAAGGAAAAGTGCATCCAATTCTGGGTCAATAGTTTAAGTTTGACTTGTGCTTTAACAGAGTCATTTCTTTTCATGCCTTGTCCCCACATTTCAGAGGGAAATATTGTTCTTTTTACTTCATTACATTAATCTGACAGCTAGACTAACTTTACAAATTTAGATATTTACACACCACTCAATTAATTGGGTGCTATTTTGATAAATGCAGAAACATTTCTCACTGTTTTTACAAACCAATTCATCAATTAATCAAGAAAATAAAGGATCATGCATGAGGAATAATAATCTAATGAGAGAACAGAGAATTGTACAACAGGCACAACAGGGGACATTTCACTGTACTGAATACTTTTACTTGAAATACTTACACAATTTTACATAAGTAACGTTTTCAGTGGGTCTAACATTTGGGTGTCTACATACTTCTGGCCATGTGGTGTCTTTAATCTTTAATCTCTCCATGTGATTCACTTATTTTACATAATATCATCATCATCATTACTTTCACATTGTTTTATTCATATGGGTCACTGCTAAAGATGTAACCTATTGTTTGTACAAACCTCATTAGCAAGCATGTATGACAAGCCAAGCAGCGTAGAGCAGTCAACCATAACGCACTCTGATTGGACAAACACTCTTATGTAAGTACCTGGATTGTTTTCTTCATCTACGGCTGATTTCTGATGTAAACAAGCTTGAGACATGAAGAGTACGCAACATAAAAAGAGCGGCTCCATGAATAATTCAGTCATAACCGTGACCCTACACTCGGCATATAGGTTAAAATAGATGTAAGCGGTGAAACCATTTCCATTGACGGGCGATTTCATGCTTCCCGCTGTAACATCTAAAATCAGTGCAGCGTCTATAATGCTGATGATGATGCAAGAAAAATATTTAGAAGCAGGGAGAGCAGGATTGTTGATAACCACTTCATGCTTTTGCACAGCTCTCCACCAAATCTTGCAAAGTCTTCACAGAGACGTATTTTTCTGTTTTGTTGATTTTTATTTTAATTTAATAACAATGCAAAGAAATGTCGGACCACAAACCATCCATCAACAGCTGCAATCCAAAATACAACAACAAACTACAAAAAAAAAAATGTGATTCTTCCTTTCTTTAAGTTTGCAACTTCAGTTTTTCTTCAAGTTTCTGGGGTTGATTATTCTGGACAAATGAGGGAAATCAACACAGTCGGCTCCTATTAGCATTTGGGCATTAGCATTCCCCAAAACTTGAAATTTGTCACTGATATTCATTACTTATTTATGAAACCTCCATGCTGATATCTGTAGTACTATGAGTTAATAAATATCCAAACAGTCAGATTCAGGTCCAACACTAATGAAACCATTGCAATTTAAAATTTAAAAGTTGTGAGTGGAGAAAAACAGACTACAAGTGCAGCAATACTTGATTTGGTACATGATTTTTGTCCATACCTATAAAACTCATAATGCTATTTTCTAGTATTTGCAGATGAAAGTATTTTCTTAGCTTTAATTTAATGCTATCTAAACACTTAGTCAATGAAATGGTGTTTGTTAAAGGCAGCTAAAAAGCATAGATATTGAAAACATAAATATTAAACTGCTTTTCATCCTTATGAAGGGGGCCCTACCATTGACAGAGGCTCTGTCAAGGCTGTAGCTTTAGTCATTAGTGTAGCTACAATCATACAATTTTTTTTTTGGACCAGTACACAGATGTTTTTCTTTTACTTAAAAGGTGCTTTTTAGTGTTTTTTGTTACATTTGGACAGGGACATGCTTGACGTATTCCCCCGTTTCCAGTCTTTATATTAAGATGAGCAAACTATGAATTACTATCAGTCTCCTCATCTAACTTTCTACAAGAAAGCCAATAAAATGTGGAACTGTTCCTTTAAATGAAACACATCGTTCACAAAATCAGATGTTCAAACACGCTCAGAAAATCACACTTTATGCTACCAGTACTCGGGATCTAATCTACCCACTTCAACAGGATGTGAGCGTGAAGATATTTATTTGGATTCATCACTCATCTGTGTTTGTGCTCGCTCTGGAGGAAACGTGCTCCGTGTGGTCAGGAAAGAGATTTGGCCGCTGATGTGTTTGATTGTTTTGCTCTGGTTTCCTGATGGGTTTGCGAATATCATCCTAATGATATTCAGCTCTGCTTTAAAAGTCACTCAACTCAAGAAGCCGCCATCTCACATCTTAATTTTTTATATCGCTCTGTTTTTTTGAGGCGTTTGGTATGACTTAAGTGTCTCTTGTGCTATTAAATTGGGGTGAGCTGCTATTGAAACCTGACTCGGATGTTAGAGGAGAGAAGAGGAAATTACTTTGAGGTTGTCAAGGTAGCAATTTCCATTACAGACGTGCTTGAATTATACCCACAACACCCCCAGGAGGCCCAGCAGTGAATTCAAGCTCAGGCCATGCTCCTTCACACAGGCTCTTGGCTCTTATCACACCTGGTCTGCATCAGATTTACACCGTACAAGATGTCAGCATCTAATTTCCCAACATCGTCATCAATCTCAACAAAACAGCTTATGGGACAGCTGACCCTGTTGGGTTGAAAAATTAATTATTGTGGTGCGACAAAAACAAGTTCTCTCCCTCCCAGGTGATGTAAAAAAGCCTCTGTCAGACCTCAGCTAACAGTGTTGAAGTATTACTTTAACAATATATAGTCAGAACATTTTTTTCATTTCTAAAGTGATCTGATTGATCATGTGTCTCAAGAGCACTTGATTTGCACGCTAACAAATTGTGTTTGGATGTTTAGCTGGACATTTCTTTGCTAAATGCATGTTTTGTTGGGGGTAACTATCCAATTTAACAATCTGCTTATTCGCTTCTCACCAGTTTGGTGTCTAGTATAAAGGCTGGTAAAGACTCTCACATCTGCTCCTTCAAGAAAACCAACCAGAGCTATAAGAAACTTCTGAATTCAAATGTATGCATTAAATGTGTTTTCAGTGGAGGAGACTGCTCTTTACACAGATGAGAAATACAATAAAAGGTCTTTGACATTTAAAATATGCGTGAGAGCTCTCTGCTCTGTAGAGCTCCACAGGCGGAAAGAGTATTTGTTATAACAATCCTGTGCAGCAGAACATTAGTGATATTTTTTCTTCTAATCAATGCATTTGTTTTACTAAATCATGTGCTTGAATAACAATATCTTGACTAGCAAAAATTCTCTACAATACATCCCCAAACTGAAATAAAACATAATCATTTGATCTCTTTTCATGATGACGAGAGAAATAATGTAAATGTAGCAACAAGTGTTTTATTCCTCTTCTGGTTTTATGAAACTGTGGGTGGTGAGTCTATTGTGTTAATTATTTTACCAAATGAGCACAAAAATACATGTAGTGACCGACTGCCAGAGGAGGAGTTTACAAACCACAACCGACTATGTGTCCCCGCTTTTATGTACTGAAATACGGTCCTCAAAGCACACTTAGACATGTGTGTGTGTGTGTGTTTTAGAGGCCATCCCAACCAGAGCCCATAATGAGAAGCCACAGGCCACAGGACAAGTCATTAGTATTATCTCCCTGTGGAAGGGAAGGACGCAGCAGGCAGTGAATCTCTGTTTCATATCCAGAGCAGGACAGCCATCTCTCACCGTCTCCCTCCACCTCTGTCCTTGTGTCTCTCTTTCTGTCATTCCCAGCAAGTCTCCAGAAAGGTGTTACAGATATATTTAGTCATCTACTTCCCCGAATTCACCATTAAAGCTATAATTTAGCTGTCAACAAACCACTTTTTGTTTTTTTTTTCCTGCTCAGCTTCTCCAGCTATGGCCTTAATCTTTTTTTTTTTTTTTCCTCCCAGCTCAAACGCAAACACAATCTGTCACCCTGTCAAGAAGCCAGTTAAACAACACGGACATTTGAGATTTTTCCACATTTGGACTTGGATACGAGCAAAGACGTGTGGAGGAATGGTGCGTCCTGCATGCTGCGTGTCACAATAAAGCCTGTGGTGATGGATCAAGGCTGTAACACCTCCAGCAGAGTATGTCTTATGTAACATGGGAAGAAAATGTAATTAGGAGGTGCTGATGTAGCCTGGGAAAAGACTGGGGAGGAGGAAGGTTAGTGGACTCAAGTGGCAGGCTGCTGTTTGGAGAGCTGTGAATTTACTGCATGCTGTCGACATTACATTACATTACATCTATTTAATTCAATATGTGTTTTAGCGTCTTGCTCAAGGCACAAAGTGCAAATGTCTGCCATCTTTGGGTATATTTTTGGCATCTCTGACACACACAATTCACTTGCAGATGATCATAAATACTAATACAAAATGTCAGTTAACGATTTAATATTTGGTACTTTTCTTGTTTGTAAGTAAACAGCAAAAGAAAGCAACCCTAGATATGACAATTATATAATACTAGCAGGTAACGGGCAAAAAGGTCTATAAAAGGTCACTGACTTTTTTTAATTAATGATAGAAAAATCTGAAGACGTCTGTCATTTAACAGATCAGAACACTGAGGGCGAATTTACAATAGCTTTAAGTAATTTACATGCCTGTCAGATTGGTGCAAGTGTGCAAATTAATTAGATATTGTCGAGTCTTGTCTCTGATCACACGTTCATGGTCTAATTGGCATTGTCATTACACTGGTAGGCTAGACTGCTGCATACCACTGCAAAACGTCACGGCAGCGGAGGTAAAGTTTCTTTAAAGGCCAATAATGATAAATGAGGTGGAAAAAAGGGGGATTGATCTGGTGATGAAGTACAAGCAAATCAAAGCGGCAGGGTTAAAAGTGACCACACAGTTGGTGACTCTGTTCATCTTTTCTCTCCATGACCTTATAAATACATAATCTGCAAGTTTGTTGGGTATGTTAATCATTAGAAAATGAAAAATAATGAGTGAAAATTAAATGCTATTGAAATTTGTTGCCCCTCCTTGAACCGCCACCTTACTGTGGTGGAGGGGTTTGTGTGCCCGAATGATCCTAGGAGCTATGTTGTCGGGGGCATTACGCCCCTGGTAGGGTCTCCCATGGCAAACAGGTCCTAGGTGACGGGCCAGACTAAGAGCGGTTCACAAGCCCATCATGAACAGAAGAACATCAAGGACCGTTACGTCGCCCGGATTGGCGTTACCGGGGCCCCACCCTGGAGCCAGGCCTGGGGTTGGGGCTCGCAGGCGAGCGCCTGGTGGCCGGGTCTTTGCCCACGGGACCCGGCCGGGCTCAGCCCGAAATGGCGACGTGGGCCCGCCTTCCAGTAGGCTCACCACCACCCGCAGGAAGGTCCATGAGGGGCCGGTGCAATGTGGTTTGCAGGTAGCAGTCGTGGCGGGGGGCCTCGACGACCCAATCCCTGGACCAAAACTCTGGCAATAGGGACATGGAATGTCACCTCGCTGGGGGGGAAGGAGCCTGAGCTTGTGCGGGAGGTTGAGAGGTACCGGCTAGAGATAGTCGGGCTCACCTCCACGCATAGCTTGGGCTCTGGAACCCAGCTCCTTGAGAGGGGCTGGACCCTCCACTACTCTGGAGTTGCCCAGGGTGAGCGGCGGCGAGCTGGTGTGGGCTTGCTTATAGCTCCCCAGCTCAGCCGCCATGTGTTGGAGTTCACTCCGGTGAACGAGAGGGTCGCTTCCCTGCGCCTTCGGGTTGGGGATAGGTCTCTTGCTGTTGTTTGTGCCTACGGGCCGAACAGCAGTACAGAGTACCCGGCCTTCTTGGAGTCCCTGGGAGGGGTACTTGATAGTGCTCCAACTGGGGACTCCATTGTTCTACTGGGGGACTTCAACGCTCACGTGGGCAACAACAGTGATACCTGGAGGGGCGTGATCGGGAGGAACGGCCTCCCCGATCTGAACTCCGAGCGGTGTTTCTGTTATTGGACTTCTGTGCTAGTCACAGTTTGTCCATAACGAACACCATGTTCGAGCATAAGGGTGTCCATCAGTGCACGTGGCACCAGGACACCCTAGGCCATGGAGGTCGATGATCGACTTTGTTGTCGTTTCATCTGATCTCCGGCCGTATGTCTTGGACACTCGGGTAAAGAGAGGGGCTGAGTTGTCTGTCAACCGATCATCACCACCTGGTGGTGAGTTGGATCCGCTGGCAGAGGAGGAAGTTGGACAGACCTGGCAGACCCAAACGTATTGTGAGGGTCTGTTGGGAACGTCTGGCATGGCCGAGCCCTCTGTCAGGGAGGTCTTCAACTCCCACCTCCGGAAGAGCTTCTCACAGATTCCGAGGGAGGCTGGGGACATTGAGTCTGAGTGGACCATGTTCTCTGCCTCCATTGTCGACGCCAATGGCAGTTCGAAGTTGTGGACGCAAGGTCTCTGGTGCCTGTCGTGTCGGCAGGCAACCCCCGAACCCGGTGGTGGACACCGGAAGTAAGGGATGCCGTCAGGCTGAAGAAGGAGTCCTATCGGACCATGTTGGCCTGTGGGACTCCTGACGCGGTTGAGTTGACAGGTACCGGCAGGCCAAGCAAGCCGCAGCCCGGACGGTCCTGGAGGCAAAAACTCGGGTCTGGGAGGAGTTCGGTGAGGCCATGGATGGAGGAGGACTATCTCGGTCGGCCTCGAAGAGATTCTGGCAAACCGTCCGGCGCCTCAGAAGGGGGAAGCAGTACTCTGCCAACACTGTTTACAGTGCAGGTGGGGAGCTGTTGACCTCGAACTGGGGACATTAGTCGGACGGTGGAAGAAATACTTCGAGGATCTCCTCAATCCCACCGACTTGCCTTCCAATGAGGAAGCGGAGGCTGGGGTCTCTGAGGTGGACTCGTCCATCACCCAAGCCGAAGTCACTGAGGTAGTTCAGCAAGCTCCTGCAGTGGCAAGGCGCCGGGGGTGGATGAGATCCGCCCTGAGTACCTCAAATCTCTGGATGTTGTGGGGCTGTCTTGGCTGACACGCCTTTGCAACATTGCATGGAGGTTGGGGACAGTGCCTCTGGTGTGGCAAAAAACTGGGGTGGTGGTCCCTCTTTTTAAAAAGGGGGACCGGAGAGTGTGTTCCAACTACACAGGGGATCACACTTCTCAGCCTCCCCAGGGAAGGTCTACGCCAGGGTACTGGAGAGGAGAATTCGGCCGATAGTCGAACCCTCGGATTCAGGAGGAACAATGCGGTTTTCGTCCTGGTCGTGGAACACTGGACCAGCTCTATACCCTCCACAGGGTGCTTGAGGGTTTATGGGAGTTTGCCCAACCAGTCCACATGTGCTTTGTGGATCTGGAGAAGGCATTCGACCGTGTCCCTCGTGGTATTCTGTGGGGAAGTTGTGCTCCGCTGAGTATGGGGTCCGGGAGCCTTTGCTAAGGGCTGTTCGGTCTCTGTACGACCGGAGCAGGAGCTTGGTTCGCATTGCCGGCAGTAAGTCAGACCTGTTCCCAGTGCATGTTGGACTCCGGCAGGGTTGCCCTTTGTCACCGGGTCCTGTTCATAATCTTTATGGACAGGATTTCTAGGCGTAGCCAGGGGCCGGAGGGAGTCCGGTTTGGGAACCACAGGATTTCATCTCTCTGCTTTTTGCGGATGATGTTGTCCTGATGGCTTCATCAGGCAAGGCCAGGACCTTCAGCATGTACTGGAGCGGTTTGCAGCCGAAGTGTGAAGCGGCTGGGATGAGAATCAGCACCTCCAAATCCGAGGCCATATGGTTCTCGACCGGAAAAGGGTGGCATGTGCCCTCTCCTCCAGGTGGGTGGAGAGGTCCTGCCTCAAGTGGAGGAGTTCAAGTATCTCGGGGTCTTGTTCACGAGTGAGGGAAAGATCGGAGCGTGAGATTGACAGGCGGATTGGTGCAGCGCCCGCAGTTATGCGGTCGGTGTACCGGACCGTCCGTGGTGAAGAAGGAGCTGGGTCGAAAGCGAAGATGGCTCTCGATTTACCGGTCATAAACTTTGGGGTCAATCCCTCACCTATACGTTCCCAAATGACCCTCACCTACCAAAGGATAGATCATGGTCATAAAGCTTTGGGTGGCTGGGAAAGACTCCGAAAGGACAAGAATGCGCAGATACAAGGAGTGAATGAGTTTCCTCCGCATGGAGGCTGGGCACTCCCTTAGAGGGGTGAGAAGCTGTTTGTCAGGCTCGAGGAGGCCCTGGAGCCTAGGGAAACTGGCATCGCTGGAGGCTCAGGAACCCAGGTCAGTTTCGGATGCCCCCTCGGACGCCTCCCTAGGGAGGTGTTCCAGCTGTCCCACCGGAGGAAGGCCTCGGGGAAGACCTCAAGACTGGACACGCTTGGAGGGACTATGTCTCTCTCGGGTGGCTGGCTGGGAACGCCTCGGGGTCCCCAGTCCCCCTTGAAGAGCTGGAGGAAGTGTCTGGGTTGAGGGAAGTCTGGGCATCTCTGCTCAGACTGCTGCCTCCGCGACCCGGTCCCTGACCAAGCGGATGAAGAAGAAGAAGATGAAGATGAAGATGAAATTTGTTGTCTTATCACTACAAAATCTAACTAAAAATGATGGGCAATGATATATTATGGCTGAAGAAGAAAGTACCCCTGCATTGTTTAGAGGTAGAGGATGGTGACATGTCCAACTTTCCTTAACCGTCTGGTCTAAATAACAAGATCCTGTCTCTATCCGATGCGTCTCAAGAAATTAAAATGACCCACATTTACAACTAGACAGCCTAAAACGTCCTTGCATGTCAAAGAGAGTTTAGAGGTCGCAGTTAACCACGGTTCAGCAATTTACACACACATTTCATCAATTTTCTACCACAGTGATTTTGGTTAAATGGTCAAATAAAAACATCCTTTCCAAATATATTCATTAATCAATTCATCTATTCGCAAACATTGTTTTATATGTTCAATAAAAAGGTTAATAGAAAACATAACTCTGGCAGAATCTTTCCAAAACAAATTGCAAATAAGCTGCATCCAAACACAACTTCTAAGAGATTATGTGTTTTCCACCTCATCCAAGGAGGGTTGAAATTATCTATTTAGCTTGAGAAGAAGGAGGAGAATCTACACTTCGTCCTTCAGTTCATCACAAACATAGATGGATATTACACATAAAAATGTCATCTGAAAAGTAACTAAAGCTATCTAATGGAGTAAAAAGTGCAGTATTTGCACTGGTGGAGTAGAAGTTTGAAGTTGCACAAAAAGGAAATACTTAAGTAAAGTGCCTTCAGTTTGTAATTTAGTATAAGTACTTCTTGAGTAAATGTACTTACACTATTGCTTATGTTTTAAAGTAAGTAGCAAGAGAGACAGTTTCTTTACTGCTAGTATACACGATTTAGAAAGTAAAGATATAATAAGGTACTGCAGTAATTAAATGAGCAAAGTACAGATATAAAACATGTATTCAATATGGTTGTTGAACACATAAATACTAAATTAAAATGTTTGAAATGCACAAACAAACAAGCAGAAGCAAGAGGAAGGTTCATGGTAAAACAATATTTACCGTCCAGGTACACCAACACACAGGTTTATCTAATTCCTGCTATTTTAATGCATTATTCTAACTCCAACCAGGAACAATTATTAACCTTTTTTCTTTTCCCCTCTGGCTTCCAGTAACATTCAGGGTTGATTAGAAGATTTAATCGATGACTTTTTACTACTTACATCTGCATGAGCTGAAGACTCGGGAATAATTTATCAGCAAAGATCAGATTATCCTTTTTTGAGATTTATTCTTAATGCCTTTCTTGTTTTCTTTTAATGGCCTGGATTTAATGTTTAATCCAATTTAATTAAGGACTGAATACGTGCTGGTCATTACGTTCTCTTATCCTAATACACATGTTGTAGGTGTGCAGAGTTTAGTTAATTAAACTGCAGCTGTCAGATCTCTCCCTTGTAATGTGGTGGTGATTCAATAAGTACAGCATATAGTTTAAAGTTATTATGATTAGGTTATTATTACTGGTATTATGTGTTATTATCATTGCTTAAATGTGGTTGATTACAGGGTGGGTGGATGTTTGACCCCGCAGGCTGTCGTGCTCTTTGTTCAACGTGACACTGTGAGGCCATCTGTTTGGATGAGCGGGTCAGCAGGAGTCACTTCAGTTGGTTTATGTGTTTATTCACCATTAATGCTCGAGTGTAGAGATAAATAACAGAGATAATTAAAGAATAAACAAATGACCAGAGGCAGAGTTCACGTAACATCTAAAGGCTAAAAGCGGCTCCTTCTGTCAGCTAATTATAGTTTTAATTTATTTCTAATTTAATGTTTGAAATAGAATGTGTTATAATTACATTTTTTATAAATTTCATTCATAAAATATAATTTAATGTAATTAAATTCTTAATTTAATTACCTTTTTTATTTATTTAAATTAGCAATTTTTATTACTTTTTTATGTTATCGAATTAAATTTAATTTATGATCATTTTTATCTATATTATTCCAATTTTTGTTTGATTTCAATGCATTTTATATACTTTATTATATGTCAAGTCTTTATTTTATTTTATTTTATTTTAAGTAAATTTATTTATTTCAAGAGTTATTGGCTCCTCTTAAAGACGATGATCTTGGTGAATAAATGGTTTTAATATTTGTGGAACTCATACTGGACTCTGTATCTGAAGTCTGTAATGAAACCTCATTTTCTACTAACAAACTCCCCACAGAGCTCTGAACTTTTTACCCAAAGCTTTGTCAACTTGTTTTTCCTCCTCGGGTAAAAAGATCATGTCCGTCCTGAGTTTTGATTAATTCAACAACATTGTGGTTTATTAAAAAGTCAGTGACCCCTCATGCTCTTTGGATGGAGGCATTGTCATCCTGGAGGAGATCACTCCCATCAGGATGGAAATGTTTCATCTGAGGATAAAGATGATGACTCTGAACAACTCTTCCCTAAAATGGACCCAAACCAATCCAGAAAAAAGCCCCCACAGTATAAAATCCACCAGACAGGGGTCAAGAATTCAGTGTTTTCTTTTAATTTTTCACTCATCTGCATTAATGCATGTATAAATACCCTTTTATAGACTTTTTACCCTTTAAAGAAGCTGACTGAAAAATAGAAACACTACGAAAATGGGACCAACACATTCACATTTTAAAGTTTAACGTCTGCACCATAAAAAACTAAAAAGGCCTCGAGCTTGGAGTAAAAAAATTAATCATGACAAGCGCAGTTGTCGTTGGTGAGAAATGAGCGTCAAGGCATTAAAACTGTTTCTACAGCAGCTGTCGAACCTGAAACCTGCTTTGAATTTCTGGCGCCGGCATGACCAGCTGTTCCTCTAAACAACACCTGACACAGGAGAACATATTTTATTCAGTTTTTTTATTTGTGTTCAGGAGATTAAAAATAAAAACCATGTCTCGCACACAGAACATCAAACATCCTCTCAAAGTCACACTGTTTTGTTCCCCTCTGTTAGAAAAGCATCTCACTTTCCTCTCAATGTTACGCCGCCCTCACCTCCTAAGCCACGGCAGCCTCACCTCCATGTGTCGAATCACAGTAAAAAGTGCCTCTCTGACGGGGAACGGGTAACATTGCCGGCACATTTACAGGAAAAGGAAATGTTTTCTCCCAGCCTGCACCCTTGATGGATTTTAAAACTTATTTTGTCAGTTCAAGCCTCAATAAACAACCATGATGAGGTGCAGGGACACCAGCTTGACCCCTTTTCTCACCGTGAAAGACCAAGAATCAATATTTGTCCTTTCACCAGTAAAAAGTCGAATTCACAAGCAACAAAATGCATCAGCCCAATGGTTTCTTATACTGCAGCCTCACTGGTGTTAGCAAAATAACCTTTAGCATGAAGGCTCTCTGTTGAGTCACTCACCGCTGATCCACCTGGCCTCGGGGTCGTGGATGCTGAACTCCGGTTTGTACAGATCTGCCACAGTCAGCCTGGACCTGCTGCTGCCGGGGACCTCCGCTGGGAAGACACAGCAAGTCAGATCCAGCATAGTCTTACAGCCTCAGGATCAAAAGAACAAAGGTTAGAAGTGCAGCAGAGTACACACCAGGCGTGAGGACGACCACGGACATGGTGATGAGCGAGCAGACCACCACGATCACCAGCAGGGAGATGGCGATGCCCTTCCAGTTCCTCTGCGGGGGGCTGACGTCCACAAACTCCTGCACAGGAACACAAAAGTTAGCAGTGTTGCGTTCAAAATGGGATTAATCTGCTGCTATAAGAGCCACCATTTTGGTTTTCAAGCTTTCACGAGGACATTATCCCATTTATTTGTCGGGAAAGGGACAAAGTCACAGAGTAACATGTTACCGGCTGAGCTTTCCCCTTTAAAGTTCTAATCTTAATAATTTTCATTTAAATAAGTGTCTCTTCAGCTAAAGAAAGTAACACAATGGTGACTGAGCCTGTGGCCCACTGATGAAAGCCTGCAGCATTTTCAGTATTATGATCCGAGGGTCCGTGGAGACTTTCCCAGAAAAAGCGGCGTACGGTTCGGCTTTTAACGAGATTTTTAAAGCAACAGACTCGTTCTTCAAGGTTCTGTGTGTGAAGAAGTATACAGTTTTTTCTGGTCTGATCAACACACTGTTGCCAAGAAAGATCAATGACTACGACAATGAAACTGGAAACTGAGCCTGAGGTGAGGTCTGAAAACATACCTTCAATTATCGCCATAGGTGAAAGCGAACAAAAGGAAAGTGCATATGTAGATTGTTATGGGAAGTGAGTTTCTCCTGTGTGTGTAGTACCTGTAAGTGCAGCATACAACATGTGAAACCAGATGTCAGTTCAGAGGTGTCTTCATTCACCACACTGTTTGAACAGTTTCCTCATGAAAAAAACATACTAAACAATAAGAAAGGGGTAAAAATAAAGGGCAGAAAACATTAATGACATTTTTCCATGTTTTTATGAGATAAAAAAACAGAATAAAATCAGTTTTGTTGCTGATACAAGGTGGTTTGTTAGTGACCGTCTCCGGTATTTGACGAAGAGATGCATTGATTTTGAATTTTGCAGTCCAAGTCTTTTCTTATAACTGGACAATGAAAAGGAGACAGACTCTTTTCCAGCAGTCTAGACAGAGCAGTGATTATCCACCAAAAAGGTGCCATCAGAGTGAGGCTTTTTGTGGCTTAAGAAAAAAAAAAGGAGAAAGAAAACACTCGGCTTTGACATGAAAAATGTAATCAGAGCTTTTAATTTTACATTTTCGCCCTCAGATGATGCTTTCATCTGCACCGAAGACTCTTCAGCACCCAGAACTTTTCATGCGATGATTCAAGGTACTGTCTTGCATCATTTCTCTTGACCGATCTGCGCGCTCTCGCTTTCAGGCTATGATGAAAGTCACCTGTAGCCAAGACTTTAAAACGAGAGAGAAAAGAAGAGAGAGTGATGCAAGGAGGGCTTTTAGTTCAGCCTCAGATTTGGTCAGAAAACGGGCGCTCCGAGGTTTCCAGCGGTGACACTGCGGGGATCTGTAATAGGTAGCTGTCATATGGTGTTTAATTCACCGGCCTTCTGGGCTTCGTAGAAAGACAGAGAGACACATCAAAGAAGTCAGTGTGAAGCCTCTTTCACACATCAAACGTGTCAGACTGACTTCTCCGGCAGCTCGACCTGTTTCCTCCGTTAAACTCGGAGAGGTGAGCGCGAAACATGTGTTGCCTCCAAGGTACGTGATTTGTTTGAGAAGAGACGGAGAAATCTCGAGCCGCTCTTTGGGTCCTCGATTTGGAGAACAGTTTCCAGACAAATGAAAGGTAGAAAATTTCGATTATGTCGCTTTTTTCTTTTTGTCAAACTCAGAAATCTCCCGCTTCTGATATATCTGATTATTCTGGATTAATATTCCTGCTGCATTAATGTGAAAGTTGTATTTTACTGCTGTAGATGTTTCAGGATGAGCACATTTTAACTACTTTATATACTGTTGGTTGGTTTCATGGTCTTCAAGATCATCATATTTTATGGCTGTCCTGTGAGAACCAAGCATCTCTAAACCATCAGAAAAACAGCCTGTTTTCAGCTTCGTGATGGTGCTTTTTCCAGCTGATGCAAGGAGGGTTTTAATAGTTTATTTAGCCAAAGAAGAAGAAAAAGAAGAAACATTTTTCTCAACACATAAAAGGAAGACGTCATGTTTCACCTCAACGCAAACATTCAATCTCAACATGGTTTTTACTGGACAAGAAGGGGATGAATAACTGTCATCTGTAAAGTAACTAAAGCTGTCAAAAGTACAATATTTACCGCTGAGCTGTAGCGGAGTACTTTTCAGTCATTGTAATGTGTATTCTAACTCTTTGGAAACAGCCTGAATCTGTTAAATGGAGATATTAATAGCTGAAGAGCATTAATATTGTATATGTACAATATACTGCAGTGCCATGTGGTACGAACTTCAAGTGTTACCGTTGTGATTAAATGTATCTGACAATGAATAAAAGAGGCACAAATATGTCCGGAACAATCTGTATGACATGTACTGTCGGTGAGGTGGAAATGGTTTAATTAATGAAGCAGGAAAAACTCTCTCTCTCTCTCACACACACACACACACACACACAGCAGTGGGTAGAGCTTTCTTTGCACACCACTGGGCCATCGACTGTTCTCTGAGTATTAGTTCAACATCTCTGAGCTAATTCTCTGCATGCTCCTTATTTGTGTGTGTGTGTGTTGTGTGTGAGTGTGTGAGTGTGTGTGTGTTGTGTGTGAGTGTGTGTGTGTGTGTAAGCAAGCTTTAGTGGACTCCGCTCACTGCAACAGTCTGTTGATCAGACTCACTTCAGTGGAAAGTAAAGCAAGCAAGGGAATCAAGGATGTGTGTCTGTATCTGTGTGTCTGCGTCTGTGTTTGTTTATGAGTGTGTGTGTGTGTGTGTGTGAGTGTGTGCTCGAGAGAGTTAAAGGGATCAAGACACAAAAATATCGACAATCTGAAGCTGGAGAAGATGTCGATTTTTCCAGGAGAAGCTCAAATTTCAAGGAAATCCTGACAAGTTTTTACTTGAACAAACACATAAATATATTTATAGGACTAAATGAAGTCTATTTTTTGTATTTAAGAGTAAAAATTACATAAACAAGCTGCAGTACAATTTTACAGTAACTTGGATGTCAATAAATGTTGTCCAAATATACTTCCTAAAGCAGTGATTTTTAGCATGTGACCTCTAAGTAGATTTTGTTGAAATTACTCCTTTAGCTATTATTTCTAACTGATATTTTCAGATCGTATTGGTACTTTTGTCTAAGTTAAATATGTGAACACATCTCAGGCTGTGAGAAACTGAACCCTGAAATCACAACAAACAGTGGAGCTGCACCAAATACAGCCAAAATACAAGAGGAAAACATCTACTACAAATACTCAAAGACACTGTGCTGAGTGTTTCTGCATCAATTTCACTCTGAGTTGTTCCACTTTGGACACAAATGCCTGGAAGACACTTTTTAAAATGTCCAGCTGAGCGAATGAATCCTGTTTGTCGTCCTCTCTGTCACATCTCAGCGAGATTTTCAGCCTTAAAACGTTTTCTAATCTCAGATTGCTCTGAAAATCCTCACATTCATGTTGAAAACGTCTATTATTTAACACTGTCGAACGCATTTACTGGCAATATGTAAATTTTAGTTGATGAGATTCAAACGCTTCACGCTGTCAACATTTCACATGCTGCTGTTCTTCTGACTGTCAAAATAAAAGCCCTCTACTACCACATGTTTTTATTGAGGGAACAAATGCACTTGTATATACAGCGAAGTATAGAAACACGGTTTATTTTGTTCTGCAGTGCATGTATTTCTTTTAAAATGTCATCATACTGTAGCCATATTGTCTCTGTTATGCAACTCTCATCACACAATATGAGATTAAGGAGCTCACACCTGCTCAGACACCGACAAAACGACATCAGAAATCACAACGTTGGTAGTTAATCCAAAGAAAGTGGAGCTTCTGAGATTAAAGTCATTCAAGAAAAAAAGAGTCTTTATATGAGAGTTCACTGATAAAAATCACTCAGTTACTAGAAAAGACTTCTAATCTGCAATTATGCCCAATCTAGATTGTGTACTCTGTGCTCATCAAGCAAGAAAAACAGTCAACAGTGGTGGAAAGTAACTAAGTACATTTACTGAAGTACTCTACGTTTCTCTCCTTAAAACAGAATATAAATTAACTAATAAATTATAATGTACAATCAGTGGTGGAATAAGTAGAAATGGTCAAAAAATACTCTATTGCAGGTAAAAATCCTGTATTCAAAATGTTACTCCAGTAAAAGTACTTAAGTATTATCAGCAAAATGTACTTTAAGCATCAAATGTAAAAGTACTCATTGTGCACAATGCCTCCTTTCATGGTGTCATATTATTATTAAATCTTATATTATTCTTTTTTATCACTAACAAATAGATGTGAGAGCGTTTTAATGTTGTAGATCATCAATTTGAAATACTTTGTATATTACTGGGTCGATTAACAGGAAAGTATTTCATCATTTCATTACATAAAAAGCAAGTATAAGTTAAAATAAATGTAGGGGAGTAAAAAATACAATAATTCTCTCTGAAATGCGTTGTGTTGGAGTAGAAGCATAAAGCACATGAAATGTCAAAATCATACTTAAGCACACTTTATTAATAAATGTACTTCATTACAATCCACCTCTGTGTATCAATTATTATTAATAAAGTAGTTAAAATCATCTCCAGCTGCAGCATTAAAGCCATTAACATGCATCAAAAATAATAATACAGTGTGTCTGAAATGCTGCACAGTGAGTACTTTTACTTTTAATGCAGTGATTTTTCCCTGCAGGGCTTGAAGTATTTCCACACTGTGACACTGCTGCTCGAGCTCTGGCTGCATTAAATCAGCGTTTGCATGCAACAGGGAGAAATCGCTGCACATGTACATGTGGTGCTGCAGCGGACTGACACATCTGCCCTGCACGGTGTCCTCACAGCTGGATAAATAACAACAACAAACAAACAACAACAACAACAACAGACCCCTCTACCTCGTCCTGCTGCGCCTCCTTCGGCTTCTTCTTGGTCGCCGTCATTGTCCTCCTCCGGCTCAGCCTCGGTCCAGCTGCTCTCCCGGTAATGACATCCACGGACCTGTCGGCGCGTCAATTTAGCGGCGCGGGCGTCAAGCCGCACGCAAAAACCCACACCTGGGCCGCTTCCGATGCGGGACTTTCAGAATAAAGGCGGCTGCAGGAGCAACCTGCACTCTGTTTGTGGAAGTGCTTCAGCATTATACTAGTGCTCCACTGCAATTAAGACGCATGCATACGTTTACCGAATGAGTTTGGTCACTTTCCAGATTCAGATTAAGAGTAATCGATAAATAAATTCTGATATTATCACATCAATAAGACTTTATTGATCTCCAAAGCTAGTCAGCAGTATATAATTGTTTAACCTGTTTGCCTCTTTTTATTTGGTTTAACTTGTGATTTAAACTGGTTTCTGTTTTAGTCTTGTTTTATTCCCACAACTTCTACATATATGTTTTTATGTAATCTACATGCATGTCATTTTGCTGCATGAATGAAAATTGAAAAATCGCCTTACATTAACCATATTATAGTAAACATCATGTATATGTATGTTGATGTTGACACTTTCATACTTCTTCTTCTATACTTCTATATTGTGGTATTGAAATAGTACTTCTTCTATCTGTCTACTATGTAATGGTTTCACTTTGTATTGCATTTATTGTTTTCACTTTTTGACCAGAATTCATTTAACTCTTTCTTTCAAATCCACTCTGAAAAATTATTTCAAACCCTGCAGGTTAAACACACAATGGTATATATTGGTTTAAAAATGCTGATATCAAGTAATATAAATCACCATCATTAAGGTGACAATGATTGTTTTTAAGGAGATTAGTACCCAGCTTATTTTAGATTTACTCCATAATTAGAATAATTTTTTTATGCAGTTTTTGTCCCATGCCTTTATTTTGTTAATGAATGCAAACAGCCGGTGTCTGTAGTGAACATGTCGCTATCTGTGGTGCTGAAGATCAAATCTGTCTGTAACACTACAATCCAGTATTGCTGTAGAAATACTCAAGATGTATCAGTATAAGCATCAACATATAATGAAAGTACCAGCAGTAGAAACAGAAATTATTTTTATTTTACTTTAATATATGTGAATGTCACCCTAGTTTTATCTTAACTGATAACAATGCATCACAGTTATTATATTTTGCATGATTAAACTGATTCCACAAAGTTATTACATTAACGTAGTGGAGTAAATTGTGCAGTACTTACTCTGAGAAAATGGAAATACTCAAGTAAAGTGTAAATATATCAAAATAATAGTAAAATACAGTACTCGAGTAAACGTCCTGACCTTCCTCCACTGGTAACATCAATGGGGGACTCATCATAGCTGGTACAAAGGAAGTATTTTCCCAGTTTCATGACAAAAATAAAAGTTTCAAAATGCGACACAGACTCACAGAAAGGCAGCATATTAAACACTCACATTATGAGTCCCCTTATAATTAAAGCTGCAACAGAAAAAAAAACTAAACCAATTTAAAACTTGAAATCAGTCATTATTTTACTCATTAATTAAACTTAAAATCATGTCTTTGCGTTAATTAATCCGGACAAATGATGCTGCACATGCCTCAATTAAAAAGCGATTAACAGAACTTTTAAGTACGTCTCTAATGCCAACTTGTGAGCTTGCGGTGACCATATCTATAAATATGGTCACAGGTTATATATTAGTATCTATAGTTTCCCTGTGAATTTGTGTTTTTAAAGCAGTATAATACCCCCATAAGGACTTACAGTGTGTTGCACTTTGTGGTATTTTTACCTCTGATGATGTCACCGTACTACTCCTACAGTATCACATCAGGGACCAAGAGCGCCTCCGTGATATCTCATATTAGAATATCCCTCAGAAATAAATTATAGGATTATGGCTCAGCGTGTCATCGGAGAATGAGCCGGGGCCGAGGCTCCATCTGAAATCCCTTCAGAGGCGAACGAGGCGAGACAATCGAGCAGATCAGTAACCAGCTGGCCTTTCCCGCTGCCAAGTGACTGGATGCAAACTGATAGGTGTCACACAGAAAGCCCCGAGGACACAACACCCCCCCCCCACCACTACCACCCCAACTTCATCCAACACACACACGATCCCATCCAAAAATAATGAAGATAAGAGAAGGTGGGGAAATGAAGATGGAGGAGAAGAAAAAGACAAAGCAGCCAGAGGATATTAGTCCCCACATGTGTTTCTCTTTGTACGTCTACACTTCTAAGGACCGAGTGCCCCCACAAGGACAGAACAATGGCGACTTTAAAGACTGCTGATAAATTACTAACCCCCCCCCAGTTAGTGCTGACATGTCGTCGGTCTGTGACAACGATAACGATTCAACTCCAGATTTATGGGAATTTAAATCAGAAATACTCATTTAGATGTAAAAGTCCTGCACTCAAAGTCTTACTTCAGTAACAGTACATAAGTACGGAGGCCCTGAGTGGTCACATCATATGTTTTTTTTCTAGTTTGTGCCCTTTTTGATCATGCTTTTCTTTCTTTTCATGTTCTGTTTGATCTATTATGGGTGCATGAAATGTGTTAATGTAGTTAAACATGTGCATGAAATACTAAAATAAATCACATACACAATGTATTTACTAAATTCTGCACAGGATTCACTAAACCAGTGCACAGACTCAAAAAAGTAAAGAAAACTATTACCATCAAAATATACTTAAAGTTATAATCTTTCATTTCAGGCTCTTTCGAGGTACCTTTGGCAATAATCGGTAATTGCAGGCGTGTTTTTAGACCTCACTCCAGTTTAATGTTCATCGTCTATAGTCATCGATTTTTTCATTGTTTGTTCACCCAAGAGCAACTATTTACTTGCAATGCTTGACCAGAAAAAAAAGAGTGTGAGGCTTCACATACAGGTGAGCTGAAGAGTGAGTCTGTGGTGTTAAAAACTGAGAGTCACTTCTGATTTTTACCAGGAAAGTTTCCACAGACACCCGGGTCGTAATACTGCAAATGCTGCAGTCCACAGCCTCAATCACCATTGTGTCGACTCATTCAGAAATATACAGTGACTTAAGGGATATTTATTTAAATCAAAACCTTCTACATAATATCATTAAAGTACCAAAAGTAACTCATTATGCAGACTAGCATATTTCATTGAATTATAATTATAATCACTAATTATCATTATTAAATATGCACTTGATGGCTGCTTACATAATATAACGCTAACAAAGGCAAAAGGTCAGCTTCCTTGCTGTGTAGAAGACATGAAAAGAGCTTGTAATGAGCTCCTGGAGCTGAACCCTTGTTTAAATTGAGACTCGAGATCCTTGGAGTTCAGCTTCGAGGGCTGAGGAACGATAACAGCGAGCGAAAATCAAGCGGACGTGCAAGCATGTGTTCATGTGATGGAGAGCGAATGAGCAGCGTCAGTGCCTGGCTAAAGGCGAGGAGGAAAGGCTCGAGGTCAGCGGGCAGGAAGCGACGGGGGGAGGAAAAATGGCAGCAGATTGAAAATTCAGATGGAGGCAGAAAAAAATAATGAGCGAATGGAAGCAGGCAGGAGAGAGAGGCTGGAGATGAAGAGGAAGGTTGGAGAAAAGAGACGGTCCGGAGCAGAGGAAGAGGAAAAGGCCCTCAAAGCTTTGGTTGGACTCTCCTCCCGTCTCCATTAAATATTTAACAGGCGGAATCAGAGACCACATGGAAATGATCTCCCTCTCTCTCTCCTCTCTCTCTCTGACCTCTGCTGGTGTTTGGGAAGTTCACTAACATCCCAGAGGCACAAATCTCCCCCACACTCACTCCTCGTTTGTGCATTCGCACTCGTGTGCGCACATGCATCGGCACCTCTGGCGTGTTTGCAGCTTCTTGCATCCACACATTTGTGCGCCACCCTTAATTAGATTTAAACTGTGCGCTCGTGCTGATCTATGTGTCCGCTGTGAGTGTGTTTGTTAATAATGACACTGCAGAACCAAATGTCATATTTATTGTCACCATGAGTTGACTTACTGCACATGGAAATAACATATTCACCGATTTTATCGTCATGTTTAAGTGTTTTTGCTACATAGGAGTCTTCTTTTGTGATTTTTCTCTCAATCTTTGTGGGTTTTTTTCTGGTAAAATTTTAAGTACTTTTGAGCCTTTTGGCCTCCTCAAAAACCTAAAAACACAACAACCTGCGGATGTTTCTCTCCTTGGCTGTGTCAAGACCTTGTAACACCAATTTTACTTAGACTTGGACTCACGCGAACCTTTAAACCATTTGGATCAAAACCCGAATGCGTCATCTTCCAGAGGAGAAAGAGGCTTTTATTTTGCTTCATCCAGCAGGCAACATTTTGTTTTAATGGTCCACGAGCCAGACCGGTTAAGATTCATCCTCCTCAGGTGTCTTAACCCTTCTGGGTTTCGCTCCTGCAGTCTAATCAGGGACTGATGTACACCTGGGACGGCAGGTGAATGTAATTAACCTGCTGCCAGGATGGAAAGCTGCAGGGCTCTGAGTCTGGAACCGCTGAGGTTTGGTTGAAAAGTGTTTTTTTTTTTTTTTAGATAAGGAGGGTCTCTAAGTGGGTTAATTGACCCAGAAGGATCCGAGGCGAGGTCCTGATAAGAGCAGGTTAAAGTCTGGAAACACTTCGCTGCTTCTCCGGGATACACAACCAACATAGTCAGACCCTCATCACTTTTTTAACTGCCTGATGTAACTTTAGTTCTCATTCTCCTTTCCTACATTCACTTCTTCAGATTTTATTGACTCCAGATTCAAGGTCAGTGCTATATTCATGTTGGAAGAACGGGAAGGACTGGAAATCCACTTGTTGTCTCGCCTAAATTGATTTACTTGACTGAAACCTCTTTAACCCATTTAAGGCCATCTTTTCCGGGCCTGGGTCCGTCTAAATGAGATCCTTTTAAATGAAATGTGTTAAAGCACCGTCAAAACTGGATTTTATTTGGATGTAACTGAAACTTTCTTTTCACCAATTGGGAGTTATTGTCGCTGTCAGAAATATCTTTTTTAGACTTAATGATTAAGTGAACGAGGCACAAGAAAAAGGGGTTAATTGAGGGGAAATGATTTTTTTTAACCAACTGGATTCTTGGTTTGTCTCGCTAAAGTAGCATGAACTGCAAGATGTTGGGTTTTTTTGCCACTATTTTCCCACCATTTCTTTCTCGGTATGCGATGTTTTTGGGCGTCCGCGTTGAGGTCCAGGTGTTATTCTGTGTCCCAACTGTTATTATATCAGTGTTTCTGTCAGAAAAATATAAAATATTCAAAGGACCTGGTGGAAGATGGAAAAGAGGTTCAGCTCAGGAGACGCAGGTTGGTGTCAGCCTCAATACATTTTAATAAGAACCAGCAAATATATTAAAGTCACTTTATGAATATGAATAGTGTTGAAAATGCAAACACCTTTGCATCTCTAATTAAACTATTTGACTGCAAAACGTTTTATTTTGCTCTGAGAAAATGATTTGTTTTCTCATGTGTATTTCAGATTATTTCTTAGTTTAAAATAAAATGAAATACTCTAACAGGTCCGTTCCTTGAATATGAATGTATATTTCAGTGCATTTTGCAGCAGAAGGGGCAAATGCTAAACTGTGGGAACACTTTAGATCTCCTCAAGGCCTGAACGTCCATTTATAGAATTGCAAAACTGCAAACAGCACAAGCACAAAGACACTAAGCTGTGTGTAGGAGTGCCGCTCGCTGATGAAAGCCATGTACCTGCAAAACATATTAGTCATCCCCATGATGATACATGGAGATATTTTAATCTACACACTGTGTTTAAATTAAGATTAAGATTCTCTAAAATCAGTAAAAGTACTCATACCACACAGTACAAATACTCTATTACAAGTAAAAATGATGACCAAGATTGACCAATTGATTAATTCACTTAATTCTTTCAGCTGTACTTTGGGTATTTTCATTTCTATCCATCATATTTTATTCTTCGTATGTTTTGTTTGCATAAATCTTCATTTGTAAAACACCTAAAGCTGTCATATAAATGCAGTGAAGTAGTACCTCCATTTTGTCCTTTAATACAGTAATAGGATACAACAATGACAAGAATCAGTGGGGATGTGGAAGATCCACTACCTTGACCTAGAAAAAAGTAGGGCAAGGTTTACTGACTGACCCATTAACCAGCCTGGGGCCCTGGTGGGGCTTCAGTTGGCCGAGAATCCTCAGAAAGACGGTTTGACCGTCAAAAAACAAACGGCGCAGCTATACATTTTGCCAGTAGGGTTTCACCGTGTGACCTCTTAGTCTGGAGAGACACCTGAATATTTTTTTGGGTGTGTGTCTTCCGTACACCCAAAGACCCAAGATGCCTATAAATGTGGAAAACCAGCCTTTATTCAGCAAGATATATTAACCAAAATACAACAAACAACAAGCTCAGATTTGGTTTCATTGTGTCAGATTGTGTTTTTTAAATGGAAGTTTTGCATTTTCCAGTAAAAAAAACGAAGACTTAACCACTAATGGACACAATCTCCCCTCTGAAACATCATCTATTATTTCTTTCAGGTTTTACGGGACAGAAACTCTGTTAACTCCTCAATAAAGCGTCTTTTTTAGCAGAAAACAAAAGCTGGCTGAGACGAGCGTTTAGAGTTTTTCCATTGGCCGAGCCGTGCACCGCGCAGCCTTGGCATCCTGTGTTCAAACCTCACACACACGCACAGCCTGCAGCCCATTCATCACCGAGTCCTGACACACTTTGAGTCCCAGAGGACGCGTCTCTGTTTCTGAGAGCCTTGGATGCGGCGCTCACTCCTGGGACTTTATGATAAAACGCACATGTCACTCTTCCCCATTGATTCTCCAGCTACGAAGGAAAACTTCAGGATGCTTTTTCGTCTGAAATACTCAGCCTCAGCCGAGGGCCCGCATCACAACACTCGCTCAACACCTTCCATAAGAACCGCACAACCCTGTTGTGGTTTCTATAAATAAGAGCGTATTGACACCTCACCTCCAGGAACCTGAGCTCTGGCTCCATCATGTTGACGTCTCTTCAGTCAAAACATCGAAATGTGAAGCTCCAGACTTAAGCAGGCAGTAACCCTCCCTCCTCCAAGTCCAATGATTTCTCAGCCTCAAAAGTGGGCAATACTGTCCAAAAAACAATTAAAAAATGGTGTAAAAAAATGACAATAAGCAGGTAAAAGACAGACTCCTCTCCTGCTCTTGCCACCAGCGTGTCTGTCTGTCTGTCTGTCTGGCTTTTCTGTTCAGGGTAAACAGACATCTGGCACACACATGCCCACGCTCACAAAACCCCTCTGTTCTGATTTTACAACTTTAAAAAAAAAATGGTGTCATTCATGAGTAAAAAATCAGTCAACCCAGTTTCACTTGGCATCGTTAGTCTGATAATCTAGTTCTGTGTCGGAGGTGGGGGGGGGTTTGCCTGCTGGTGACACCGAGGCCCCGAATTCACTCGATTTCTGTGTTAAAAGAGCAATCAGACTATAGTGGGTTTAAAGGGCGGCGTGGGAAAAAAGTCAATATTTGCTTTGTTCGGTGAGAAAAACTATTCTGAAATCACGTATTTATTGTTTAATATAACATTCACTGCAAAACATATTTTATCAAAAGCTGCATAAACTGTAATTGATTAACTTTTAATGCATTTTTCAATAGTTATTTTGTGAGGTGTGTATTAAAGGATAACTGAGTGTATTATAACTGTTTTTTTTGGTCAACATAAGATATTCAAAGAAGTTGCTGCTATCTGGAACAAGGCACTGTCACTAACAGATAGAACTATATTCATCGAATCATATACGTAAAGATTTAGATGAAGAGTGGGGAAAAGAGAAACATAATATAAATAATGAATATATATATATAATGAATATAATCACATTATAGAATTAATATATTATTATACTAACATAATACTACTACTACTTATTTTGCCATTACACCTTTTATTTAATGTTATAATATTATACTGATATACTCATCCACGTCTCTTTGTTATTGTCATAAATATTGTTCAGTCATCCTGTTGAGTTTGGGTGATGTTGCATCTTTGAGAAGGTTTTGGTAGGCCGGTCATTCCCGGTGGTAACGTTTGTTTTTGTAAAGTTATAAGACAGAAATGACATTCTGTAATTGGGGCATTCACTGCAGTCAGATAAAACCATGAAAAGTTTGAATAAACCAGAGTAATTCATTTCATTTGCATCACCATGCTCTTATTTTTCCTCTCTTCGGCTCGTGTTTGTTTACTTCGGATAATGAATTTATAGATTTCCAATACGCCTGGATGTTTCTGTATTCTGCATGCACAGGTAGAGCATGCTAAATAAAAAAATAACTATTAAAGCACTTCATTCTGGTTTACTGAGTCAACTGTAGTTCTGGAAATTGGTCCCTAAAGATGATCTTGAGTGAATTCTCAGGTACCAACACCAAAGTTTGACATTTCCTGTTGATATCTTGAATGACTGAAAGATTTCAGTACATAAAAACTAGACCGCAGCATGATGTCTTTTCGTCTGTGTTTGTCCATCTATCCATGAGGAGAATCACAACACACCAAAACACCAAAACGGTTCCGGAAACCAAGAATGTTTTACGGTGAACTTTTCCTGTGATATAAACCTTAAACGTGATCTTAAACGTGCACGTAAGGAGATTAAAGGCTGCAAATTTTTTGACATCCATAAATCAAGGCATCAGGAGGCAGCAGGAAGTTTGACAGACAGCAGAGAAAATCCCCGGGAGGGTTTCAGTCCAAAGGGGGGGATTGAAACCACGACGTTGACTCTGGCACGCGGCAGGAGCTCAAAGTCAACTCAGCCTGCTTAGATGGATTATAGAAATTAAAGTGAGAGGTGCTGCTGTGCTGGAGGAGACGCGGTGAACTCGTGTTTGGCCGACGCTGACTTCGCAGCAGTGTCGCAGAGTGAGACGCCATCTGAATTAAAGCCCATTAAAGTTTTAAAAGTCGCCAGTAGAGACGCATATATACGCAGCTGTGGTCCCTTTGTGATGCATTTCCCTCCACATTAGCCACAGTTATCATACCTGTGTAGGAAAAATAGAAATTAGGACTTAGGATAATCATTTCAACCCCAAGCAAACCTACCAAGCGCCACTTTCGACACCACGGACACTATGAATATGCATTTTCGTTCCCACAGGACACAGTGATTGATTGATTGAGCTTTAGAGCTGCAGGGAGGCAGATTTTCCAAACTTTGGACAGAACCGAGCTAACTGTGTCAAGTCTTTGTGCTCATACTGAGCTGCAGTGGCCACTAGTGATATAAATCTTCGCATCTACCTCTCAGCAAGAAAGCAACTTTCACAAAACATCAAATAATTCCTTTACAGTAACTTGGTTATGACTCAGCTTAAGAAAAAATGAGAAAAATGAACCTACTAATACTTCAAAAGCTCATTAATTAAGTGTACATTAAGTGTGCAAAAGAAAATTTGCAGTTCTACAAGCTTAAAATTAGTTAACATTAAATTGCTTCTGGCTCCAGCTTCAAATTGAATGTGCAGACATGACAGCGATATCAATCTCCAATATCTGTCGGCAAGAACACAAATAAGCGTATTTCCCAAAATGTTCCTCCGAGGCGCTTTTCTGATTTCAGGTGTAATTTCTGCTTGAGCGAGCCGGATTTCAAACTTTTAAAATTACTTTTTTTTTTTCACAGTAAGAGCTCTTTACAGTCTCCACACACACACACACACGCTCTCTCGCTCTCCTTCGACCATATTTCCACCTGGAGAGACGCCATGGATCACGGAGTTCATTACTGATTAAGAGAAAACCTTTTATTAGTCAGGGGCGTTACGGAGCCCTTCCTTATCTCTGTCTCCTGCTCTCTCTTTTTTTATTCAGCTCCACACTGGACCGACGGAGACCGGCCAGCAGCAATTAACCGAACATCTGCTTGCACTTTTCCTGCCTTTCTTCGCGTTTTCCTTCACACGTACTGACAAAATCATTAGTCACAAGTATGGTGAAGACTTTAAACACAGGGAACGCTTAATTGAATGCTGTTCAAATAATTTGTGTTTGTAAATCTTGCAGTTCAGGCCTGTGGCGATGCACGCGTGCAACCGGGGCAAAACTTTTCTAAAAAAATAACAATCATTTTAGTTGACGCCCGTTAACGAGGGAGAAGGTGCCATTACTGAACAGTGTGGTGCTGCTTTTTAGGTGCACCGCTGGCATCACGTAATGTTTATCTGGTGGTGATAAAGCAGGGTGGTACATGTGCAACAAAGCGAGGGTACCTGCTGTTTTCGGTGATGAATGCTAAGGATGCTAATGATGGTTATTAGCTGCATGCAAATAGCTGTTAATTGCTGTGAGAGAGAAAAAAAAAATTCAGTGTCTTTGTAGGGGGAAAATGTAATTTCCTGAAGTTCACAAAGAATTTATAGTGTGCTACTGGATTATGTATGAACACTATCATACATCATCTTTTTTATGCAGCACTTCCTCGGCGCGCGACAGGCTTTCTTTGCCGAGACGATGGCGGCAACCCTGACCTTGAGTACTACTTGCAAAGCTGCCCGCGCTCTCAATAACAGAATCATCTCAGATTCTTATTGACTGGATTTGGGCACACCTGTCGCTCATCCTCTCATTAAGCCCCAGCGCATCCGCCGGTCACGTTCCCGTCTTTACCCTCCGCCTCGCTGCCATTTCGCTCCCATCGTCCCCATGTTAGGACCCACCTTCACCTTTCTCTTATTAGTTTGACTGCACTTTCTGTCTTTTTCCCCTCATTGCTGATGAACTGCAGAGGCCTGGTCACACTGAAAAGAGACGCTGCAAAAATGCTTAAAGGATCAGAGTGGTTGATTTAGTGGCAACTAGTGGTGAGATTGCAACCAGCTGAATGCCCCCTATTCTCACTGCTCCCTTTCCAAGTGTACGGGGCCTTCGTGTATGTTTTTGCTACCAAAATTCACATCACACATGGTGATTCTTATTTCCAGGTGATTATACACTAATTATGAACATTATCTTTAATTTCTGCCAATAGATTCCTCTAGACCAATAGATTCATCGACTGGACGTAAAAAAATCAGTGTGGATTTACTTATTATTTTGCAGTTTCAAGGCTATAAATCTCTCTTAATAAAGGTCATTTAACTAGTCCGGCCTACAGGTACGTCTGTTTATTAGACATGTTTTTGCAGCTCTAAAATGGTGGAAGCATCAGTGGGGTTTGGCATCTTGTTCAAGTTTCCTCATCGTGACGCAGGACACTCTCCTGCAGCTACATTACATTATATTTAAGTTTATGCAGTGGACATATGCAAATAGTGGCAGTAGACTGAATCATCTGTGTGTAAAGTCCCCAGGTATTTTGTCTTATGCTCCACTGTAGCAGCTGTAGTTGAATGAATAGAAATGCACCAGTTTGTCCTTGGGCCTCTGGGCTGCTGCCTTCAGAGGGGTGACCTTGGTTTGGGCAATTACATTTCAGAGCGGTCTAACCTGAGATGATTCCTCCAGAGTCACAGTGTGAGTCACTGACCCAAAAATAAAACACATCAAAGTAAACGCCAGCATGTGCAACAGGGACAAGATCATTACAAATAAATACATTTTAAAAAATCAACTGATGCATCCAGGAGCTTTTCACCAGCAGGTAACTATGGTGAATACAGGTCGGCAGCATGCCTCAGGTCTAAAATCAAAGCTTGATTTCTTTGGTTTTATGGTTTATTTTTAAAGTTTAAATGGCTCTCTACATTTGGTGGGTAACTGTACATAAACTCAAATGCAGCTACAATCTATATTTGTTATTTTTAAGAAGAAACCCTCCATTTGATTGCATTTTAAATGATACATTATAATAAGAATCTTTCTCTGGATTGACTAGAGCCCCAAGCAACTCTTATTTCCCATTACATCACTGGACGCCAGTAAAAATCCATACACAGGCAGTCACAGTAGTGCAGAGCGGTCTTGTGTAAGACTGTCCTCTAGTGACAAAAAGTAAGACTTGCACTCATTTATTTTTACTGTACGTTCTGATTTTAAATATATGCAGTATCTCTTCTCTGGAGTCCACAGCTGCTGATTTTGGTAATTTATTTAAAGGAAATTTGTTCTTATTTGGGATTATTCTCCACGTAAACACTATATCAACTCAAAATGTGGACTGTAATGTAAATATTTCACAGAGACCCTGTTTTTAAAAATACACATGATGCATATTCCTATGTGTGTTTAACCTCACTTAATGCGGGCCCACAGTTTTATCTTCAGTCTGTCCATGGTGATGCTACTGTATCAGATTTAACAACTGTATTACATTATTATTATTATTATTATTATTATTATTATTATTATTATTATTATTATTATTATTATTATTATTATTATTATTATGTATGTGCTTTTTTTTATTTTTTATTCATCCATCCCACCAATAGATAGAGTATTATCTTATTTTATGAGTTATATGCCAGAGTATACACAGGAACTAAGATAGAATAAAACACTGACAAAAAAAGAAAGGAGTATAATGTTAACTCTATTATGTAATGAATATGTATAACTATTGTAATATACTGTACACGAGTGCAAGTGCACAATTGCCGTGCACAATTGTTTTTCAGTATTGAGCATAACTTACTGTTCTTTGAATATAACATGAATATGACTTCATTTATCTCAAGTGCAAAAGAAAACAAGACATGATTGGAAAGCAATCAATCATATCTGATGAATAAATGTAATAAATGAATGTCCAGCTGAGTGTTTGTCCGCATTATATTTGCTTGTCTCAATACCTGTCGTAGTATTTGCAGTAGTGTGAGATGATGATGAGACAAATGTCAGCTGTGAATATTAAGCTGAAGTTATGAGCTCGCTGTGTTTACTGTGTTAATATCCATGTGCCCGTGGTGGAACGTAACTAAGTACATTTACTCAAATGCTGTGAACTTAGGTACAAATATGAGCTACTTCTACTTAACATGAGCATTTTGTGCAACTTTATACTTCACTATATTTCAATAAACAACTCTAAAAAAAACTAGAACAGGACTGTCTGCAAACATACAATGATTTTATAGACCATGATGCATTGAGGCAGATAAAGAGTATATAATGCAGCAGTAATATTAATCAAGAAGACTCAGATATAAAGTAAAATACTCAGAGAGAACATTTATACTGCACGGTGAATACTTTGCCTGATAATACTTTTACTTAAGTGAGCTTTTAAATGCAGGACTTTCACTTGTAGAGGACTATTTTCACAGTGATGTTTCAGTACTTTCTTAATACTTCTTCCAGCATTTGCAGTACATAGCCAGGAACTTGGCAGCATTGATTTCTCATCTCACACATTGCTTGGCTTTCACACGATAACAGTGTAGGCTGTGCGAACAGCCCAGCACCTCCTCCTGTGTCCTTTTGCCATTTTTTTTAAATTAAAGCATTAAATATATACATCATAATATTGTTGAGGCCTGTCTGCTCTGTTGAATATCATTTGACACTGAAGGATATTGGTGCTCAAAGGCTAACATGTTAAACACAGGCTGATGAGCGATGATGGCGGCTGAGATGGGATTAGTCATCTTCCTCCACCGCTCACATGCTAATGAGCTTCTCTGCCCCACGTCCGTCTCCATGGTAACAGATGGCGGTGACGACACGGGGCTAACGTTAATATTCAGTGATTTTGACTCCGCTTGGCCGCGGTTCTGCTAAATCCTGTTTTGATGGCAATCTGTTCACTTTCACAGGTTTTTGAGGTTGCTGGGAGTTCAGCACAGTGAAAGTTCGATCTCGTCTCTTCCAAAAGGATTAAAAAAAAAAGTCAGCTGAAGGCCGATTTCTTGCTGTTAGAGGAAGTTTTGCTTTCAGTTTTTTTCTTTTTGAGTTAAAACACTTGACATTTTGACAAATCTGCCTACCAGCACCTTCTAAGCTCATTAGTTAACATGTTGTACCTTCATAGTTTACAATAATAAAAGTGTATCTGACCAGTTGTTCCAGTTTTATATTTACTGTACATGGCATCTTTCCAAAAGGGTGAAACTGTTTCTTTAAAAAAACACTTTATGCCCATTAATAAGCTTCAATATATTTGTCACATAAACCATGTATACCATTGTTTTGATGCTGATTTTCAGTTTTTACATATACAGTTGGCCAGAAATTCAGAAAGAAGTCAAAATATTACAATTTCAATGTGACTTAAATGAGACAAAAACATCAAATCTGTATCAGGAGATTGTAACCTTCCTCAAAATGAAATATAAATATTTCCACCACATTTTATACATTCCTTTGTATTGTTTGAGCTTTGACCAGCACATTGCATTATTCCTGTCTATCTCAAAGGACACAACGTCCTCATACTGACAAAACGGTAGTGGATGGAGACGCATTTTCTGGAAATTTGGTTAAAATTTCTGTTATAATTCAATAGAAACTCGATATGTTCTTGTACATCGTTTCACTTCTAGGTACCAGAAGAGGCCAAACTAACTAAAATGTCGAAGAGCATTTTTTTTTTTCTTATTTTCTACCCAATTAATCATCAACCCACTGTTTTGGTGGTGGTGCCATGTCTTGTTATTGCTCCCAACAGCTGTTACTAGTTAATTGCATTGAGCTCCATGTGAGGAGAAATTAGACTTAATTAGCACAAAACTGATGCGACCTGATAGCAAATAAAATTCCATCTTAGTGAATTGAAAATATAAATAAAGTTCAGATAAGATAGCTTGTTGTTTTGACAAATTCTCATATATATGTAAAAGTTTTTTTTTTTTCTGTTGCTTGAGGTAAAATTCTCATTATAAAGCATCAAAATAAAATAAACACTGAGTGGCAGATCTGCAAATTCCTGCAGGCTACAAATGAAATCTTACAGTTTCCTCGCTGTGTTGTGATTCAGTCTTTGAGTTCAGGGTCAGACTTTTCAAAAGACAGTCACAGGGTGTACTTGACGAATTGACTCAAAAAAAAAAAAAGATGTTTACAGTGCTGACAGATCAACATTTCAACATCAGCTCTACAAGACAGGACAAACTTTCAGAAGACGTCTTGTCATTTTAAAATGACACTTGTTGCTCCTACACTCACTCGCTGCCAACTCCAGTGTATGAACACACTCCCACACTCCTGACCCTGTGCAAATGGGATTTGAATGATATAAATTTATATATCTATTTATCTGTGTATATGATAAAAATGTCCTGGAACAACAAGTTACTTAGCAACAACCAGCATGATCATAGCAGCAACTGAACATGAGAAAACAGAGGGCGAGAGTGAGAGATAAATAGAGATGATAAAAAACTGCAAAAATGCCCAGTAGTTTGAATAAAACATACCTAGATGGGATGAAATGACCCAAATTTTACACTTTTTGTTCTACCACAGTACAGTACAGTCTCCTGTGGGTTATGGGGAATAGAAATAAATGAAAATACATCAATCAGTTTTATCAGCTTGTATGAATAAAAGATTTTCTACCTCACAACCATTATTTAGACAGAGCAGTTAATCAGGCCCACTGTTAAACTACATTTACAGCCTTGTATTTCATATAATATGTTTAAATTAATAATCAACCCTTGAAGCTACAGGAATTCACATGTGGATTAAAGCTTTTTAAAGTCACATTTCTGACCTGCCTCTCCTCTGTTCTGATTATTTTAATTTGAAAACTACAAAAGAAACTACTGTCAGTGCTGGTGAAGGTCTTTAAAGGGCTTGTATTTCATATATCTAATTACTTGTTTGAGTTATTTACAAAGAAAAAAAAACAGAACAAGGCATATGAAGATGCAATGGGCAGTTTTAAAGAGATTAATTAAAAAACATAGACAGTGACGAAAATAATTATTAGTTGCAGCTCTAGAGACAAACACCCAGATACCCATCAGACTTTGCAGACCACACAACGATAGACAGAGTCTCTGGAGAGGAATTCATCTTCATATGCACACTTTGTGGACTGTGAAAAGGCATTTGACACCAAACATGGTGAAACTCATTAGCTCAGTTTCTTTAGATGCTGCTGGAACACAAAAAGCTTAGAGGAATCAGTCAGGGTCACCACTCCTGTTTTTCTTTACTGTCGTCCTACAAGTGCAAAGGATCTCTGTCTGTCTGTCTGTCCTTTGATTATCCTGACAACTGTTCATCCGATTGACTTCACACTTGGCGGGTGTATTGATGAGGACCCAGAGAGGTGCAGTGAGGAGTGTAAAGCTGTTTTAATTGGCAGTTCTCCAGAAATAGTCAAGCAGCAATACTGGAGGTCGAGCAATTGGCCCGTGTGCTAGTTTACTGAAAACAGCAGGAAATTACATATGTAGTAGAAGTACTATAATATCGTAAATTAGCTTCTTTAATGCTAATAGATATTTGACAGACTGAAACAATCTGAAAGGGGTCTCTCATATTGACTATAAATGAATTATCACCTAAATCTGCAGCTCCCTTCGACTTACGGAGCTTTATAGTTTCCGAATGTCCGATTACGACAGGCAGCTGTTTTCAGGAAGAAAAAAGCCACATTACTCTACCTGTTAAAGTCAAAGTCAAAGTTTTGTCAGAGCAGTTGTTACAGAGCAAACTGCTGCCTAATGAGCAACATCAGGTACATGTGGTGGTTATCTGACCTGGCCTAAGTGAAATGAGAATTAACAAGCCTCCTTATAGAGACAAAAAAAGACCTTAACAGAGAGGAAAGGTGTTATCAATGCACGTTAAATGTTCCTAGATAAATCTGAATCAGTTTATATTTATTTCATCTGCTTTGGCAACGACTATGTTTAGATTCAACGCCTCCAGAGCACCTTTCATTTGAGGCTGTGATGACAGTGAGATGACTGACAGCTTGTGATGCTGTTTGGTTGCTGTTTTTGCTCAGGCTGATGAACTGAGGGTCACCACAGCTGCTCTGTATTAGCTCCTCACCCAGCCGGTTCTGCGTGGGCAGACCGCCCAACACATCCTGTACGGAGGCTTTCATATCCCTTTCAATAATCTTTCTTCATCCTTCATTTAATAGACAGTGATGTTTCACAGACAGTTTCTGGGATACAGTGACGGTGGACTTCGCAGGGACGTAGGAGACTTCTTGCATCCAGTAGCTAAACTAGTAGTTAATGAGAAAATATAAGTGTTTTTTTTTTAAAAGGCATTTCAAATATTATATACTTTTACAAAAAATATTTAGTATGTCTTAAAACATGGCTGTAGGGGATATGTCAGGTACCATAAATATGTTTATCACCATGCAAGAATACAAGTCATAAGACTGTTTTGTCATTTTGTTTTGCTTATTTCTGTTTAAATTGCTAAATCAAACTGGGGGAATCATTTTGAGGGGTATGAAAATGGTGCAATTAGCAGACTGAACCATGAAAATGTTGAAACTAACTTTTAATGATCCGTGTATTTTAGTCTGAACTACATCTTTACCAAAACCTAGAATGTAGATTAGTTTTATATTAACATAATCCTTAAAAACGAGGGCTGAAATTTACTATAAGAAGGTCTGGTATGATATTTTATTTGCTAAATATTCGCTAATGTAAGCAAACATTATTTGATCATTTTGCATATTTTGTACCTCGTGTCCACTTATTATATTATCTGGTAATTGTCCTCGTGACAGCAGTGGCTCCTGTTCAACAAAAGTTACATCCTTTTAAATGAAGACAGTCTTGTCAAATGAGTTATTTTAATTTTAGAATTTGAGCATCTGCAGTTAACAATGCTGAAAAAGAAGTTTTAGTTTCCTCTGGTGACCAAATTCATTTTCCACTCCATTAATACTGCACTGTTCTGAGTTATAGCAATTAAACACCTGCAAAAAATGAAAAATGCTGCTAATTTGCTAATCAGTTTTACTGTATATGCCCAATATCAAGCAGATTTGCTCCAACAAATACCCTTAAAAATGAATGTCTTTATCTTCATTAGGATCGACAGCTTTGTGGTGGGTAAATTCTCATATAATGTATCTCAAGAGGCACCACCTTATTTATGAAGCAGCTCACATATGACGGTGAATTACTGAGCTGTGATTTATGACACAATTAAAAGCACTCAGGCTAAATAATGCACATGAAAAGCAACAAAGCATCTCTGTTTCATTTTACGGTATGTGTTGTTGTTGTCAGGTTTTTGAAGGACAACAGAAAAAAGTCACAGTGGTCAAGCTGGAAAAACCAGACAACACAAGAAACACTGAATCTCGTGTACCTGTGGAAAACATTCAGCGATTTTCTTTGCATAAATTATGGGAGCAGCCGGATTATTCCCATCCTGCTGCTGTGGGGCTGCAGCAGCGCAGGATTGTGCAGGATTATACTTTGCCTGTTCGTCTCCCAGACTGAGGGATCTGCTCGCAGCTAAGAACCGCTTTGCATAAAATGCGATGAAGCTCTTTAATATTGAAGCCTTCCCTCTCTCTGCTGTCACTGTGTCTCTGCCTTGTACTTTACTGTGAATACCAGCCATAAAACATGAAGAGGTCACAAAAGTGCATTACTGCACTTTGACCTTTCAGTACAACTGATAAATGGAGGATCCAGACTGATAGAATGGCTTTTTGTGTCAAATAAAGTCGTAAATTAGCTTTGGTACTTCAAATATTTACCACGTTTGAACTTCTTTTCTCTTAACTGTTAGTACTGGTTATTGTTTTGTCATAAGAATTCATAAACTGCAAAAACAATGCATATTTGTCTCTGAGTTTAATATAGATCCATTCATTTTTAAACCTTTTAAACTTTTGTAGCTCAATTTCAATTCCTTAAAATGCTTAATCAGAGTCTGGTGGTATTTTAGATTGTTCTTATTGTCATATGAAAAGGCCAAAATATATCAGAAATTGATTTTGTAGCATTATCTGTGTATCCAAAGCCTCATATAGCATCTTCCTCTGCAGCACAGAGCTCTCTTGTTGTCCAAAAACTATTAAAAACTCCTAAGCGAGCCACAGCATTGTTCCTTCATCACCGTGAACACACACACCGTCATTTTATTTTGACTTCATCCCACACACGCCGTCCTGCTGCCCCAGATACTCACTAGAGCGCCAAGTGTGTATTCATCCGCCGCTGAAAATAGTCTCCAACAAATGCACTATTCCCTCTTGTCCAGCTATTGAGAAATACTATAGTAGCCAGCTGTTTTAGTAAATTAGTGTGCATGTTTAAAATACAATTACATAGTTTGCATATTTAAAGATTTATATATTCACCCGTAACAATAAGAAATAAATAGAGCATTGTAAGCCCTGTCATTAAAACACCCTATATGGTCAATGAATGAATGAGTGAAATGCTTAAAAAGTCAATTATCAACAATTAAATCAAGACTTATGAGGAAAAAGAGACCCAGCAGTTTTTAAAAGAATCTCTGCACCCCAAAAGAATAAAATTGTACCTGATTAAGGAGTTGATATCTGTGCACTTATCTGATTAATCACTGATTCAAATAACAATCCTCATAATTTCAGATATCTCACTGACACTATCTGCATCACAAAATGAGGCCAATCAGGAAAACACAACGTTAGATGCTCTTACCTGATGTCTGCATATTGTGAAAAAGAAAACACACGACAAACGTCAGGCCTCCAAAGACCTTCAGATCTTTTTAGAGAGAGAAATTTGATATCAGAACGCTATAAGAAATAAATTGTTTGAGGAATATTAGAGGGTTAATGACTTAACCTGTAGCAGTATGGTCCCAGGTCAGATCTATTGTGAGGTGCATCCAAAGGGTTGATCAAAATAAAAAAGAAACTCTGGACAGTTCATGAAAATGCTACTTGAAAAAGAAGCAGTTCAAAGAAGCAAAAGTGAGATTAAAGGAGTTTCTGCTCACAGAGAGTGGGCGTATTTTCATTTTCTCTTTCTTATTAACCGTCGTGTGAAGGCATTTGATTGCATGAATGCTCCTCGGGCTTATAAACTTGATATAACTTTCATTAAGAGAATAAATCCACCATTTGAAGAAGATTTGTGAGACAGTTATTATTGCTGCAGCTGCATTACAAATAACCAAATTATTTCGCAGCATCATGGATCAAACCTGTGATTTAAAGCTAATTTAGAAAGAGCGAAAGCTCAGATAAAGTATTTACTGCTTAAAAATATACTCAGTACATTTTGAGGTACGTTGTTATTCTACTTCTACCCCACTACCTTTATCTGACAGCATTAGTGAGAAGATATTGTACTTATTAAGATTATTGTACACAAAACAAGTGAAAATGGACAAACACAGTTGAAATCATTAGTCAATTACTCAATTAATTAGCTTTTAATAATACGAATTTCATGTTATAGCTTCTCAAATGTGAAGTTTGCTGCTTTGTCTTTGAGCAATTTGAATATTTGTAATGTATTTTAATAATGTTGAAGTTTGGACCGTTGGCTTTGTGAAGGTGTCACTTTGGGCTCTGGGTAATTGTGACGGCATCTCTCACTATGTCCACTACTTTTACAAACCAAACAGCCAACGGTGAAAATAATCAGCAGAATAATAGAGAAGGAAAATCATCATTAGATGCAGTCGGATACAAAATAGTGCAAAAAATAGTGCAAAAATCCTGCTTTTATATGAATGCATGAGGATTAATAAGCTAATGAGAGAATAGAGAATAGTACAAGACACATTTTTCCACTTTTTCCTTTTTTACTTTACTAACATCTTCTTTTACTTGAGTGTTTTCACAGTGTGGTATCAGCTCTTTTTCTGAAGTAATGGATCTGAATACTTCCTCCACCAGTTGCCTGAGTGGAGAGCGTTAGTGTGACGAGAAAAGGAAGCACCACATGAACAAATCTGTCGTACCTTGGTGTCCTTGGCCGGCTGACAGTCAATCTGATGGGAGACGGAGGCAGTCTGGTTCATCTTCGCCCCTCAGTTTCACCGAATGCTCCTTTATCTGATCAAGTTAAATCCCCCAACGCTGCACCAGACAGACTCCCAGCAGCTCAGTTTTAAAGTTTCCCCCCCGACTTCCCTTCTTTGACTGCCTCTTTGACCAGCACTGAGAGCTGAAGGCTGCAGAGCTGCTGGAAAAGCTCTCCCTCGTCGTTACTGAAGCTTCAGCAGAGGCGATACATTTAAACACACAATCTGTTTTCCCTCCTTTCTCTCTCTCTCTCTCTCTCTCTCTCTGGTCTGTCCTTTCACTCCTCTTCCCTCCCTCCATCAGCAAGTATGCACTGCTTCACATGCGGCTGACAGACAGTTCATAAACCAGGACGTTTGCCAGTGCCTCCCACATGCGAGGACGTTTCTTGATCAGAATGCAAATTTGCTCCGGGCAAAGATATTGCAGGCGTTTCGGTTTGTGCTTTTACATCTGAGGCGTTTTCTCTGCCGGTCTCATTCAGAGTGCGGCGCAGCAGCAGGGGCTTGCCGTTTTGGATGAAAGACATTTTGAATGCAGATGAACGAGTGTTAAGCTCAAACTTTGACCCCCTCGGGAAAAAACGGTGGAGAATCCTTTTGAAAGCTGTGTCTACTTTTATTTATTATTCAAAAAGAGGAGATGCTGAGGAGGAGAAGCAGACTGACAGAGGAAAAGATTTAGATATAGAGGACACATTTTGTACATATTCTAAATAAATCAAGAATCAAGAGTAAAAGTGCTCATTACAGAATAATCTATATTCTATTATTGAATTATAATGAATGATAATGCCGCAGATGAAGCTAATTTTATGTACTACTATATGTACTGCTGGGTAGCTTGCGGATCAATAAAGTTTCATCTTAATCTGTGATGTCATTTATTCATTGACTATATTTTGTATTACTAATCTGAATCTGCAAAGTAACTTAAGCTCAACTACAATTACTGGAGTTAAAAAGTAAAGTATAGTATAGTATATAGTATAGTATGTGTAGTAAATTTGAGTTAACATACATCTGCAGCGTCTGTTTTTACATTATGTCTTCTATTAATAAATCTAATCTAATCTAATTTTCATTAAATAGTGAGTTTTCTAATTATTAACTATCTTTATACTTATATACATAAATGATCTCCCGCGATCTTAACAGCAAGCCCTCCAAACTAAACAGCAGAAGATCATTATAAGCGTACAAGTCTCACTTTCTACAATCTGCACACAGGGCAGCTCTTTTTAATTTTTTCCTCTACTCCATTTGTCTGACAGCTTGAGTTCCTTTCCAAATGATGGTTGTTCATTCCTTCATGGCCAGTGAAAGCCTCGTATCTACAGATGTGGTGATGTACTGAAGGATGAAGTGTTCCTTTATGAGTGGAGGAAGTTCTCCTCCCTCTTAAGCTATTTAAACCCTCCTTGGATCAGCTGGAAAATGAAAACAAAGCTGTTTTTTCTGACTTTTTAGAGATACGTGCTTCTTATAGGACAGCCACACTAAAACCAAATGATTATCTTATAGACCATGATGCATTGCTGTAGATTAAATCAAAAAGTATATAAAGTTGTTCAAATTATCTCAACCTGAAACATCTATGGAAATAAAATGCAACCTCCACATTAATTCAGCAGTAATATTAATCAGGAAACATCAAATATAAAGTAAAAGACTCACAGGGAACATTTTTACTGCACTGACACTTTTTGCTGTTCATATTTTAATGACATTTTTGCTTGTAATACTTGCAAAAATGTCTCTAATGATGCCACTGCATGAATATAAAGATGATTTAATGATGATGCACCTTTAAAATAAGTGGACTTAAGACATATTTACACTTTAAAACTTATGCTAAGTTGCTGGAATTTGGTGCCATCAGTCACTTTATTTAGATTTATTTAGGATAATGGGTCATCTGTGCAGGTCATACGTCCATTTCCAACAGGATGTGAAAGATATATGAAGCCGACTAAGCCTCATGTCTATGCAACATGTGCATATGTTAAATCTCCATCCCTTTTCCCAGACTCGTTGTTATTCGTTACAGTAAACTGTTGTCCCCGTTAAAAATGCATGAGCGCGATTCATAATTGATGAGCTGGCCATTTTCCATGCCACTAATCATATTTATTGTCCAGCGTGATCGCTTTCATTGAGCGCGTATACGGCTTTTAACGTTATGAACCCTCACCAGCCCAGTTTCTATTAGATTTCCACTCACTTGAATGACGAAGCTTATAAAGGAGGAATTTCCAGCTTGATCTCTTTCTCGATAGATACAGGTAATTGATGAGACGCTGATATGTATATATGTAAGCTGTAATAGCTACAAACATGAGGTCGTAACTGGGATGAGGGTTTGATAAATAAAAGTTTCAATATAAAATGAGGCTAAACGCTCCACTGAAACCACTTACTTTACTCTTATTTCAGGATTTGCAGCTCTCAGATAAAGTCGGGTTTCTGCTTTAAATACTGTTCTTATGAAACAGTATAAGAATTATGATGCTTGTGTGTATTGATTTGGTTGTTGAATGGCGTACACAAATGCACATTATTCAAAATAGTTTGAGCGCAAACACAACAATCTATAATTGTTTACTTGTTTAGTTTGGTGAATGAATGTATGTAAATAGGATTGTGCATATATAATATTCTTGGAAATATGAGAAATAGAATAAAGCACATAGTGTACATACACTAAAAAATACAGTATGATATTAGTTGACAGTACAATTTACCAAAATGTTTGATATTTAAGTTTTTTATGTTGGTTTTTTTTTGCCACTTATTTCCTGGATCGCAAATGGCAGGTGTAGTTAGTAAACCAATGGAGAATACTGCAACAATAAGGGGGTACCCAAAGAAAAGTGTATTTTGATTATTTCTTTATTGAAATTTTGACATTGTGGGCGTCTCTGAGTAAAAACCTGAGTTTTGTTTTGTTTTGTAAACTTACATTGAGAAATTTATTGATTTAGTTCGATTATGAGTATTTGAGTATTTGATTTAAATACTACCACAGTATAATTTATCCTCCTATCTCTCCATATTTAGACTCTTCTGATAACCTAGTCATTATTGATCAAATTTGAAATGGTTTACTTTAAATCTAAATGTATGCTACGTACTATTATTACTAGATGTGTGTGCGTGTTGCTATTGTAATGTATTATATAGTTAGCATGCCAAAGTTTAGCACAGCAAACATTTGAAAGATAACGAGTTTTATAGAATCAACAAGACGAATCAAAGACCACGTATCCCAGAACTAAGCCAACACTAAAAATACACACCATAACCTTCATCTTAACAGTCCCTTGACCTTGGTCCACTGAAGACATTGAATGCAACAAGAAGGGGGATCTCTCATGGATCCATGAACAGTTTCCAGCAATCACCACCGCTTACTCCTGCATAAACGAGCACCAGGTGTGGAGCAATGGAGGACCAGCGAAAATCAGCAGGGACAGGAAGATCATCAACACGTTGATGCTAAAGGGTGCTGGAAATTTAGGCGCCCTAAAGACAGTTACGAAGAAATCTTCCTCGAAAAGAGACACTTGACCAAGAAAGAAATGTGTTGTCCCGCCACAAGTCTCCAGTTTCATTAAAAACTAAAAAAATCAGTAAATAAATTGCAAACAGATTTCTGATTCATAATTAGAAGTAGCACTTAAAATAAAAAGTTAATTTAACATCTGTCGGGGTTGATTTTTTAGACTTCCATGTTAGTTCAAAATGGGAAAATTGGATGGTTTTTGGGGAACACTAATGGAAACACAGGATCCCAAACGTGTTCTTTCATCTTCTTGTCCATTTGAACAAATTTTAAAATAAAATAATACAATATTAGTATATCTATTTTCACTTAAGTCTGTTATTTTTGCAATGTAGGAATTGAATTTATCTATTTTTTGCTATGTACATACATATACATTTTTTATAAGTATTAAAAAGATAGATATCATCAAGGGTTATTGCTAATTAGCAAATTAAATAGTAATGAAATAGATTTAAATAAGAGTTAAAAGTCGCTTTACCCCATGAAAGACCTTTACATTTAAGTTATAATATTTAATGTGTAATGAGTCTCTGAGTTCAAATGAATTACTAGTTAATAGATATAAATACATTATCAATGCAGAGAGAGAAATATCATTTATTTAGTTCCTTTCATGGATGGCTGCTCTGTACGTAACATTTTTGTAAGTGCTACTTCAGTGTTAAGAGCTTAGTTTAATTTTATACTGCTGCGCTGTCTCCAAACAGTGTGTGTGAACAGGATCATGCTCATTATCCACATTTTTCCTTCAACTAACATCATGTATCATGTTTTAATACCCGGAAATCCAAAAATCCCTCTGTAGCAGTGAGAAACCCTGCTGCTGCTGTATTTGCTTCAGGCGCAAAGTTTAATTAACTCTTTCAGTCCCAAAAACTGCAATTTATCAGCCTCCTTCACTGATCTCTCATTAGCTTCAAATATGGATTTTAATGGTGCAATTTCCTTTTTCCAAATAACCAGGACTAAAAAAATCAAATTAAGCAATATCACTGACCTTTTTGACTTCACAGAGGTCAAGGGTCAACCACTAAAATCTGGATTATTGACAAAAGCTTCATAATCAATAAATAATGGACATAACTTTGCACTGGACCATCATTTACATCTTCAAAACTGCAGAACTGACCACTGAAAACTGACTAAATATGTTAATGTGATAAAGCTACAAGAGTTTTTACATGTTTGTTCTCAAATAGAAGAAGATAAAGACAAGAAATGTGATTTGGTTCTCTTGTGTCGTCTCTTAAATCAAAGAAAGACGTGTAAATGAGTGGATATTAAGTTGTTACACAGACCTCACGCGGATCTTCTCTACTTTAACTGACCTATTTATCTTCATATTTCCCCCATAAGCCCCACTCATCATAATATTCCCAATTTGTCCATTTATGATGAGTTTTGTTTTTCTTTGTTTTTTCTTTAGCCCATTAGGAGAAATGTTAATTTCATACTGTGGTGATTTTCAGTAAATAATCGCAGTGGAACATCTTTAATTAGAGCAGCTGTGCAGGAGGTGATGAAGTGTAATAAAGACAAACACTTTCCCAGAGTGTCTTGTGAGCCTGCCGGCCGGTGGGGAGGATTTACAGTTTGTTAAGTTAATGGAAAATTACTGTTGCACCTTGTTAGCTTATGTACACAATTTCACAATAAATGCCAGCAATTTTTTTAGCCCACTTTTTTTCTTTTTCAGAAAAATGTCTGCAATAATGAGTCTAATGTGAAAGTCTCCTTATCGAGGAGTAGTCTGATTTTCTTTAAAACATGAAAAACAAGTGCTTGTATTTTTATTTGAAATCTAGTTTCAAGCATCCAAATCTGGGATAATGACTTTGGCTGTAAATTTCCCAAATCCAGTGGTGGAAAGTAACATACTAGATTCACTTGAGTACTTTATTTAAGTATTGTTTTGAAATTTTATTTTTAAATGCATTATATGAAAATAAATCAGGAAACTATTTAAATTCACTTAAATAGATTCAATGACAGTAAATCAATATAATGAAATGATTATACAGTATAGTATTACACAGTAAATCAAATCAATAAATAAAAATCAGAATGAAATATCAGACTAATAATAATAATAATAATGGAATAAATCACTTAAACTAAATTAACTAACTTAAATACATTTGATTAAAAAATTAAAAATCTTTTAAATCAGTTCAATTTATATCACTTAAATCATTTACTTACTTGATATTAATATAGTTGAATTATTAATATATTTTAGTGCAGTAACTACGATAAATTCACGAAAAAAAGTTCATGCCCTTTTTTGAAAACACTGCACTTTTACAGTCATGCAAATAATAAGATTTTGGACTTAGATAAAAATACAAATGAAATTTTATTTAAAAAAACAAACTAACACTTGATTTTTTTTAAATTATTATTTATTATTTTTGCTCTCTGTGCCTGGCACATATGAAGATGTAAACTTTGAAAGATGATACTGGGTGTGGACAGCCGTCAGAGAGCCGGACAAACTAATAAAAAAGGACATTACAGCAAACGAGGCAGAGACTGTGTAGTGCTCTATTTCCTTTCTCCTGAGTTTAATTGTACCTGTGGGCCCTGTGGCTGGTTTCAAATGCACTGGTTAAATGGCACAGCGCAATACTGTAATATAACTCCATGTCCATATGAATCAGGTAACCTTACTAGATCTACATCCTGAAGGAAATCAGCATAAAAGGTTGTTAATGTAAGTTAAGAAGCTTGTAGTAAATAATAGTTTGTTGGTCCAAACTCCACACTTATCTATACATTTCAAATAATCATGTATTAATTTAAAAGGTGGTACCAATAATGCAGTTTTCCTCTTTTTAATTAACATTATAAACTGTATCATGGACGTCTCCTGTGTTGTGTGGACTTTGACTGGCAGCCCAGCTAATCATTCATTAATCCTTTGGCGTTATCAACTTTGCAGTGCAGAAAACGGTGCTATTTTTACTCCGGACTCTTTAAATAGATGGCCACCGGGATCGCGTGGAGCTCACAGTAATGGTGAGGGGACAGCACCATGCGGTAAATACAAATGCATTTATTTTCATACAGTACTTTTAGCAACATTAAATTCACACCACGAAGCAAGTGTACAGTTAAAATACAGTTAAAATGACGAATAAAACTTTTGCAAATACACTTGTACCGATGCAGAACATGGCAGTAGTTTTTTCATTTGTTCTTCCTCCACACGACTTAAATGAGTTCGCTCTCTGTCCGTCATGATCTCTTGGAGCCTCGAGGCCCCTGTGACGAGCGTCTAAGTAAAGGGTCTGGGGCATCCTCATTTTCGGGTACCCAGCCACGAGGCGGTGGCAGCCGTGGAGGACGCACCGGTTCCTCCCCTTCTCCTGTCTGTCCGGAGTCAGCGTGGTCTTCATCCACCCTATCCGAACTGGGCCTCCTGGGTGCGGGAACAGGCGGCCTCCTGTCTCTGAGGCTTGAACCTCCCAGACTTCCGGGACCCCCTTCATCCACGAGATCATCCGCAGGAGAGTGTAAGTGTGAGTCTTTGCTTCTGGACTCCTCGATGGCGTTCAGCCTCCTCATGGCAACTAGAGAGCGGGACAGGGAGCGTGGCGACACCCCAGAGAACTGGAGACGGGCTGAGAGGCGGTCCATGTCACTCCCACCACCTGACATAACACAGGTATTTAGTTCAGTCGCTGCATTTTAATCGGTTAATTTAAATGAGATCTAGCAAAGGAAAACCTCACCGTGACTCCGTCTTCTGAGGTCAGAGGCAGTCACCCGATTTCCTCCAGGTCTGAGGGAGTAGTACCTTTGAGACTTGGGGATGTTTTGTTCGGGCTGGAAGAGGAAGAAGAGGGAAGGTCAGGTGGGTCGTGGAAAAAAGGTTTTATTTTGAATGTCCTCTAAAGAGACAGAAACCCACCAGCTCGCGAAAGCTTGCGGCTCGGAGGCTGCGGCGGATAACCGTGTGGCGGCGAATCAGGATCTCCCTCGGTTGGCTTTCGTCGGGCAGATTGTATTTGTTGGTGTAAGCCATTGTCTGGAATACATAGAGACATATTTAATGAAAGCTAAGCAGTAATGGACAAAAACATTAATAACCATAATGCACCATTTACTGCTGTTTGAGGCATGTTAAAAACTACATCTGTTTTAGGTAAGTATTTTTAGGAGATTGAACTCTAACTATAAAGTTCTTTTAAAAAGTTGATAAAGCAGCTGTATTGTGACAGAAGGTACACTTATTTTTAACTTTTTCTCTGCAAAAATATTATTCTAACATAGTTATTGAATCTGCTTATAAGTCTTAAAGTCTGTTCACAATGAAACAAGTGAGCATACAGCTGATTTGTCTTGCTTTTAGGACAAATCACTTGCTTCAAAACCGTGCTGTGTTTCATCAATTCTGACCAATTAAAGACAATAAAGTTTTAAGGATAACATGATTAGTATAATAGGTCATAAGGATTTGCCATCCAAAGGCATCTGAGCCTATCATGACTCACTAAGGTAGCATTTTAAAAGTTTTTTTAGTTAGTCTTTATCTAGTTTTCATTAAAAACTGAAAAAAACATGGGAATTTATATATTAAGGTCATGCTGCAGACAGAAAGCATTGCACACAAGCAGCTTCAGGTAAAAAAAGGCTTTGGCGAAATGGTATTAAATGGTGTTAAATTGTATTAAATGGTGTTAAATGGTATTAAAAAAACAGTTACAACATACACATTACAACAGTTAAAACAGTACAACATACAATATAATTGGCCACATGAGTTTTTAACAAAGGCTTCTCTGCAGGTGTGATGTTGTGTTTACCTTCTGTCTGATCTTGTACATGTTCTTTGACAGGATGTCGTGCATTTTCCGCACGTCGCCAGCCAAGAACTTCTTCTTGGGTCGAGACGCCTCCTTCCTCTCGTCGCTGTTAAAAGGTGAGAGCTGTGAGCGGTGAATGGGGGCTGTTGCTGAAATTTAATGTTTTCTTATTGTTATTCACATTAAGACGAGTAGCAGTTAGGATTGGATAAAGATTTCCATCTGATGGGAAAATGGCATCATCGGCTGGAGCCTAATTAGATTTAGTTTCATGGATTTAGCTGATGCACTCAGTTAGTGAGCAGATTAAGTTTCAATAGACTGACTATTACGCTGTTCTAATGCAATAATAAATAATTTGGGGTTGCCAAAGTGGGTCAAAACCATTTATTTTACATGTGAATCTATAAAAACATAAACTTTTTAGAGGAAAAATCATCATATATAAGTGTTGTTCCATTTTACAGTAAGACATCAAGTCTTTTTTAAATAATAAAGGACAAAAGAGGTCTGTCTGTAGGACATACTGCAGAGAAACAATAGATGGCGCTGCGCTGAGGTCTCCCATAGGTGTGTCCAGTAAGTCGATGGCATTCTGCAGCTCCAGTTTCTTATACAGAGACACGATGCTGGACTCTGCCCTGTTGTCTCGGAGCAGGATGCGCCTCAAAACACGATCGTTGAACTTCTTAAACCTGACACAAAGACAAAAAAAAAACTGGTCGATCTTTCTGGTCGACTATCAACCTTTACGGGCTTGATGTTGATCTAAATGCATATATTAGTCTAAATCTGCAAGAAGAGGCCCAGATTTCCTAAATCAATAAATTAATTACTTTTATTCAGCTTGTGTTGTTTTTCTAAAATCTAACTTGCTATTAAATATATATACAGATCCTACTTGTCCTTCCAGTAATAGTGGCTCCATTGTCCACACAAATCCTCGATACCACAGATGAGGTGCTCCATCACCTGCATACAAACACATCAGGAAACAATTAAAAAATCCTTTAAGCGAAAGACAGAGAAGAAAACAATTGCATTGCAGTAATGGTTGATACTTGCCCTGCTGTGAATCTCTACATTGATGTTGTTCAAGTCTTTGTTGGTTCTCCTGATGTTTATATATTCTGTAATGGGACGGATGCTGATGCCCTGACAAGAAGATAAAAAAAAATACATTTATAAAAGGATTTTAGATGCCTTGACTATTACAAAGGTAAACTTCTTTTTTTTTCAACAATTTAGTGCTCTGTGAGGTTTGCGTTGATGTGGAAACAAGTTCTGAACACTGTATGAACATATCATCACTTTTTTGGTTACCAAACATTCGCCTATTCACACATTAGCAGTAATTTCGTCATTATTCTCTTTCTTTTAGCTCTTTTAGCTCTGTTTTTGGCCTCCACCAACTACTGGGGGAAATATCTGCCTCTTTAACTGCTAAAATACCGTATATCGATTTTTTAAAATGCACCTTGTAGCCACAGGGGGCGCTATAGCATTTGTTTACTTTTTGGATTTTGACAAAACTCTGGTCAAATTCATGTATGAAGACACGATGAACTTTTTTAGTTTTCAAAAACTACTCATAGTCCTTCAATATATGGATGGTATATAATACCAAAATAAATACAAAACAAACAAATACATCAGATGAAATTGAACATACACTATGTGTGTTTTCATTTTACATGTACATTTACTGTGTTATAATTAAATGGAAAACACAGCTTTTGTCTTAATCATAGTCTAAAAATCAAATGTCCTACTCATTAAAGAAAATTCCTCAATAACTATGTATTGAGTTATGTATTGAGTATTGTATTGTATTGAGTTATGTATTTAAACATGTATTAAAAGGGTAGTCCCTTTTAATACATGTTTTTCTTTTTATTAAAACATACATAAAAAGGACACATGTTTCAATAATGTATATTGTGCTTCACTTTAGCATTTTATATCTTCCATACCAAGCAAAGATGGTCTGCTGGATTTCACATATTATCATGAAGCAGCCAAATGTCTCACCTGTATGAAAACAGTGAATATAATGATGGCAACTGAAGCGGTGACAAACAAGCTCTTTCTGTTGATGTTATCAGGCAAGGTGAAGACCAGGGCGAAGCAGATTGCCCCTCGCAGGCCTCCATAGGCGAGGCCAAACTGGTCCTTGTAATTGAACTGGATGGTACGGAACGGGTTGATGATCTGGGTCAGCAGCAGAATGCCTGCAAGACGAATTGTCGGGAAGACAATGGATGATTACTGGGAGGGGATGGAGCTTTACTGGGATCTCCACGATAAACGAAGTGACTCACCAATTCCTCTCCAGATGAAGGCAAACAGCAGCATAAACAGGATGTAGGCCCAGTTCCACTCGTGTTTTGTCGTTATGGTAACAACACCCAGGAAGAAGAAGATGAGGGTTTCGGAGACGATGGCCAGCATCTTGACAACGTGGCGGATGGTGGTGCAGGATCTCTGGGATACGTTCTCCTCCACGTAGTACTTCATGGTTATGGCACATGTGATTATGCTGCAGGGAGGGAAAAAAAATAATGATTTTGAGTCCATCTGTTAATCAAACAATTAAACAAATCTGATTTTAACTAAATATGTCCACAGATTTCAAAATTAAAGGGCAACATGTGGAAACAACAAATAAACAAAAAGGTACATTTCAACTGATAGATGGATGATTCAGTTTTGAAGCATTTGTCAACAATTATGACTTCTACAAAGGCATATTTCATATTATGACAATTTCACATTATCGTTACCCCTCATCTATTGATGCATCTCCTCTCATAAGACAAATACATCAATAGACACTGTTATAACTACACTGTTATGTAATATAGATCAGTATTAAACATATATACTGTTTATAAATGCTAAATAAAGGGATTCATGTGTTAATTAAAGTGTTTCCCATTAATTAGGCTGTATTGGTTTTATTAGAAATCTGCTTCAGATTAGATCTGCTGTCCAGTAAAAACCATGTATCTTATACATTTGATCATTTGGACATTTTTTTAATAATTAAAATTAAAATTATCCTTCATCATAAACTAAATAACCCCTTTAGGTGATGTGAAAAATGAATGGCCAGTAAGCTGAGATCAGTGTTTTTCTTATTACTTGAATATCTGACTTAAGTATAAGTATAGAGTATAATATTCGGGGATTAAGCTAAAGAACAACAGTGGCCCTTTTGCTTCATTGTGTACCGTAGTCCGACTTGCTTTGTCACCCGGGAATGTTGAGCAAGCACTTTTCCGCCCCGTTACACCTTCATGAAAGTGAATCACGGTGTCAAGTGAGGCCACACATGTCACCATGAACATGCGTCACATTCTTAGGGTGGAAAATTGGGTTGAGGAACAAGTTTATACAAGTTTCACAAACGTCTAAAGCACATATTATAACAAATACAAGGAAGCATGCCTCTGCAGTTTGTAACCTAAGATATACTGTAGTTGCAATAAAAAAGGAAGCAATACTAATACTTTTCTTGGCATTTAGAGAGCCTGACCAGCTCTGTGTGTGTGTCTATGAGTACATTGCAGATAAGTGCTAATAGCTATTTTCTAAACTTTTAATTGTGCTATTTGTTTGCAGAAACAGTCACAATCATTATATAAAGTGTGTTGTTTTTCTGATTTTTTTGTTTATGGTTCACTTTGACCACTAAAAACTGCATACATGTTAATATATGTATCACATATCTATATTTGGCCTGCACTTACGACAACACGCTGGAGATGGCAAACAACTCGGCCACCAGGTACGCCAGGTAGCTGTACATGAAAATGAAGAGCGGCTCGATCTGACGGACGTTGTGGGTGAAACGTGTGGTGAAGGCAGCCACGAATCCAAACAGGAGGCCAAAGAGGACGCCTCCGACCGCCACCACGGCAAACCTGGCAACTCCCAGGAACACGTCGGTGGATTCAACGATGGGCATGTTTGTCAGAAAGGCAAACATGCTGTAGAGTACCTGAAGAGGCAGAAAAATTTCAGAGATTTCATTCAGGACAGGATTCAGGATTCAGGTTGGGTTTCTGCTGTGGTATGCATGTAAACTGCAGTTCACACACACATGTTGTCAAACAGGTTCGACCTCTCAAACACTCTCTGAGCACCGCTTAAAAATGTTGTTCAAAGTGTTAAATTGCAGTGGTTAGCACTGTCGCCTCACAGCAAGAGGGCTCTGGGTTCAATCCCCTGGTTGACACGGGCCCTTCTGTGTGGAGTTTGCATGTTCTCCCTGTGCCTGCGTGGGTTGTCTCTGGGTACTCCAGCTTCTTCCCACAATCCAAAAGAGGTTAATTGGTTAGGTTAGGTTAATTGGCAACTCCAAATTGCCCCTAGGTATGAATGTGAGTGTGACTGGTTGTCTGTCTGAAACCTGCCTCTCAGGTGTACCTTTACCCTCAATAAAGAGAAACTGGACAAACTAGACTGAGGGAAAACGACTGGGGCACATCCTGTCTATGTCATCCCTCTCGGGCAAAGCTGTTTCTTTCACAAATGTGCAGAACCTGAACTGCTTTCTGCTAATGGTATGGTTGGAGAAATGTGTAATTTACTGATGCAATGTTGCATTCTGGGCATCATCTCGCCCCAAAATTCAAAGAGTCTCTCACTGCTGCCGACATTCATCGTACCACAAAAAAATGTTTCCCCTCCGCAAAAAGATCAGACTTCAGCTGGGGGATGATTAGCAGAAGGATCATATACGTCAGAGGTTTTAAAACCGAGAGAATGGAAAATCTGCGCTGCTTCAAAAGACGCTCCTATTAAGTGCAGAACTTGCCTGAGAACCATCACATTTTTAAGTTTTATTCATGTCAAAGTAAAATACTGATAGCTGCCTGCACATCTATGGGTATATTGCAGGAAATAAGTTATAATAGCTAATTTGGCATACTTTTAATGGTAGAAATAAAGAAAATGATTGGTGAAAAGAGAAAACAGGAAAATACCTACCGCTTGTTGGTTGGTGTGCTGTTACGAGTAATGTAAATATGATTGCCTGGAGATATTCATTATACATCAAGTCTATGTAAGGGAGCAGGAAGATACTATATTTAACCTCTGTCATGATATTACAATATCCAAAATGCCGGTGGATTTCTAGGCTCATATCAGAGGATTAATACCTCATCCACATTATAGATGGCACAGCAGTCTGTTTATATGGATGCAGTCCATACTAACTAAACCAAAATAAACATCTCCTGCACTCACCACAGTGACAGCATCGCTGAAGAGTCCCTCTCCGAATATGACTATATACATCTGCTCGTTGACTCCGATGTCCTCAAACACGTTCAGCGCGCCCACGGGGTCGACAGTCGAGATGATGGAGGCGAACAGCAAGTTCTCCTGCAGCGATGGATTAAGTTTATTCCTCCTGTGTGTCTCCAAGTGATTAAATAACATCTTGAGTGTATCAAATTCCCTTTTCTATCATTTTAAAGGCAGGTAGTCATGTTTCTTCAACATATTTTGTTGAGGATAAAGTAAGTTCTTAATTATTTTTTAAAAAACTGTCTCCCTACAAGGTATATTTAGAAGCTGCTCTGGAGCTTTTTAATATATATCACATCCAATGACGTGGCATACAATGCAGTATGAAATTATATGATATGACTGAAAGCTCCAGAACAGCTACTAAATGGGTCTTGGGACTGATCTTGTTTTCTCAACTACAGTTTGAAAGGTCAGAGATGAAATTTTTCCTCCTGTCGTTGTTTGTTTTGAAGCAACTTTTGAGCCATTTATATCAGATTTATGGTTTTTATTCCAAAACCTGTTTATGCAAAGTGCCAAAAAACTTATTTTTACTTTTTATTTAAAGAAAACATGAGTCTGATGGGTTGCAAAATAGATATTTATTTTTTAAGGACTTGGAACCACTGCCTTATAGTAGTGCAGTTTGTATAATGAGAATATGAACCTTAATATTTGCAGTGTTTGTGCAACTTTCTATACACTGAGGATAGTAGAGAGGTGGTATAATTTTCTAAAACACTTCAAAAGTGTGCATCATTACAGATTAGCCTTTGTGGTTCTATAACTTTTTGTTATAAATAGAAAAAGTCAGAAGATCATGCAAACTCACACGTGACCTTTGCCCTTACTTCAGAAGAAACTTCCTCCTCCTTCGTGTGTGTTTGCTGTGACTTTAACTAACCTGCAGGTTGATATCTTGAAGTCCGAACACCTCAATCTGGCAGATGGCGTAGAGGGAGAGTCCAACGCCGATACTGTTCCACAGAGTTCCCACCACGGCGTACCAGAGCACCGTGCCGATGTTCTCGAAGAATGGCCTGGTAGGCATGAAGTAGCCATTGTCGAGGACGATGAGCGGGAGCATGTAGAGGAAGAAGACGTTAGACCTGAGGACGGCGGGGGGCTCCTCTTTGACTGAGTGCATGATGGCGCCAACGATGAGGCCGATGACAATAAGAAGGCAGGACTCCGGGATCCAGATAGTGATTTTATGGTAAATGTGGAAACCTAGGACAGAAGGAAAGAAAAAGGTTGGGCTCCTGTGAAATCCCCTGTTTCTATAAACCTCAACACATTACTTTCATCCAAACCTACCAATTTTGGCAAAGGAGGCCAGCAGCACCCACAGCGTGAACTCAAAGGGGACCTGGATCCGATGGTAGTCCATTGTAAACACGGGAAGGCTGGCCCTCACCTCCTCGGGGTAGGCCTGCGGTTCATTGTTGCCATCGTGGAAAGGTTTGACGTCGGGGAAGTCGGTCGAGGCTTTAGGTTTTGATTCCTGAAACTCACATTTCCCACCAACGCAGCAGAGCAAGAGGAGCAGGAGCATGAAAAAGACTCCTCTCTCGAACGAAACGCAGGTCCCCATTTCCACAGGTCAACACAGATCTCAAGTATTTCCAATGAGAGGTATTAAATACTTAAAAAATACATCCAAAGACATTTAAAAAGCTCTATTATGCAGCTTCAGAAGGCTCTATCAAATAAAAAAAATAAGATAACAGCGCCTATTTAGGCCTTTACGCCAGTCAATGCCCAGAGTCATGTTTTTGCAGGATAAAATGAAAACCTCCGTCTAAACAGTCATTACGAGATGTGTCCTGAATTGCAGCTCAATTCAGGTTTCAACTGTTGCTGAACCTGCTTGTCACATCACCTGCCTACTGGGAGGAGCCTATCAGCAGAAATATGTCCTCAGTGACACGCAGACAAAACAACAACACTGCAACTGCAACTCTGAATGAGGGGGAATCAATATGTGAATGAACTGTAACAATCGTGGACACAGCAGGTTTGTTCCCAGCCTGAAGTGTCAGATTTAACACTCATCTTTCAGACTCTATTTTGCACATTGCAAATATTATTTATTCTTCAACCCACTGAAATACTGTGAACTTTTGCATATATCTACACAAACAGTTCTTTAAATAAAGGTCATGATGTCCATTTAGTGTTCATCTTTTCTATATTTTATTGTTTGCTCTATATTTAAATGCTTCTTACTTAGAGTATGTTTCCATCCATTCTTATAATTTCCTCCTTCCTGTGTTATTTTTATGCACCAACATTTTTTTCTTATGTGAAAACCTTCTTGACAATAAATCTGATCCTTCTTCTCCTTCCCTGATACTTCTTGTTGAAACATGCAATACTATATAAATGACACATGATGGCGACAGAGGATAACTCTACTTTGTACACTGTTTTTCAACAGGGCTTTTCCTTGTAACAAAGTATTTTTACAAAGTGGTATTAGTACCTCTACTTAAGTAAAAGCAGTTGTGGAGTGTAACAAAAATGAGGTACTTGTACTTAACTTGAGTATTTCCATTTTATGCTACTTTATACTTCTTCTCATCTGCATCTCAGCGTGAAATATTGTACTTTTTACTCCACTACTTCACACTTATAGTTATTAGCGGTAGCCAAGATAGTATTCAGATCTTTCGCACAAGTAAAAGTAAAAATACCACTGTCTCAAAATACTCAATACAATTAAATGTCCTGAATTGAAAATATCACTTTAAGTACAGAAGTATAAAAGTACTCATTGTTCAGAATGGCTCCCTTCAAAGTGTTACGTTATTATTATCAGTAAAAATAACTAGCAACTATAAATGTAAAGGAAATGTAGTGGAGGAAAAATTGCAACTTTTCCCGCTGAGCTGTGCTGGAGTGAGTATGAAATGGAAATACTCAGTAGTCATAACTGTACTTATGTAAAGTATTTGAGTAAATGTTTGTTTACTAGTTACTTTTAATATATTTCATCCCTCAGGCCATAAGACTTTTAAACCCCTGAACTCTTGAGCATCACTTGCACCTTATTAATCTTTATTATTACTTAATACTGTTACCCCATCCACTGTTTACATCTCAGTATATTTATTCTTTATTGATGAAATGCATCATAAAATACTCATATCTGTATTTATTAGTGATAGGAACAAAGTAAGGTAATATTCTGTGATAAAATAATACTTTGAAAGGAGTAAAATACACAGAATACAGTACTTTTGATTCTTTAAGTACATTTAGCTGATAATATTTCTGCACTTTTTCAAGTAACATTTTGAATTCAGGGCTTTTACAACTTGTGATGAGAATGTAAGAGTATATAAGTAAAGAAAATTAGATTACTTCCTCCAACACTGACTATATTGAAATAAAATCATAAAAAACAAATCCTTTTTTTGGTCAAGATAACCTTTATTTATAACAAATAAATGGGTAATACAGTGACGAAATCAATGTGGTAGATCTCAAGCAAAATCACACCTATTAACAAGGATGACGCTTTTACACCTATAGGATAGAAATAAACATAACAAAACAACAAAGTTTATTTTTTAATAGAAATATAAAACAAAAAAAATAAAACCGAGAAAAACAATTTAAAAAATCTATATATACAAGCAAAGAAAGCTTGAGCCATTAAAATAATAATAATTTAAAGAAAATAATGATCTTTATCAAATCAAATCAAATCATTTAACCCTTATTGTGAAAAGATTTACGTTGTGCGTGATGACGCCACCAGACGTGCAGCGCAGGGGGCGTGGCCTGCGGCTGGTTGCTCCGTGCTGCAACACACACACACACACACACACGGACTTTTGAGACTGACAGAGCCGCAGGTTTGAGGACACACACCTCAGTTTGTCTCTTTTTTATCTATCACAGCAGACGGATATTTTAAACGCAGGAAACAACCAAACCGGTGAGTAAAAGAGAATTTAATTCACAAAAAAAAAAGACGCAGCGTAACGTCGCTCCGTCGCCGCTTCTCCTCTTAACTTCGGAAACGGAAGCTTTTTACTTTCCCAGCACGTATTTTAGTCAACAAAGCAGAAGTTGGCTCACATTTCTGGCACATGTGAATAAATATGAGGCTGCAGGAAGCAGCAGGCTGACTCTGAGGCAGGACTGGGGCACTGGAGTCTGCAGAGGGGGGAGGAAAAACGCTGAATATCGCTTTAAATTAGCTTAAAATGTCATTTAATATGTGCAGATGCTCCTTCAGATGAGCTGTTTTAATGCAGAAGTGCCTGCTGGGGTGTTGCATGGGGGGGTCACAGCTTGAGAAACACTGCTGCTGCCAGTATTACGTAACTTATTGAGGGAAAAAGGTGCTTTTTTTTTTCTTTCTCCAAGCCTGTGAGTGTAAACACAGTGTTTACTGCCATGTCATGGTTGGATGTTATTATTCAGTAGCATGGCAGTGAATCATCAAGTCATACACACACAGACAGACACACACACATTTGCATTTATGTCATTTTACAGTAGCTGTGGATGTGCACATGTGCTGAGTCTTGTGTGTGTTTGCATTTTTTCCCCCTCACACACACACACATTTCGCTGCAGTCTCCCCATCACTAGTGGGTTTTGGGTTTCGCTGTGCAGGAGTCAAGGTCAGCGTGGACATCGATTTTCCAAGAGCTGAGGATGCTCTTTTATGAGGATGGGAGTGACCTGCTTGGAAATGAGGCCTCTGCTGTGTGTGTGTGTGTGTGTGTGACAAAAAGAAATGGAGAAGTTTGACAACCAGAAGTGTCCCCAGGTGGGATTTGTGCAAAGGTTTCTCCTCTGTTCTCATGCAAAAGAGACAATCAGTCCATTTGCACTCTTCCTCTTCCTTTAAAGATGTTCATTTAGCAATAGGCCGCAAAGCAAGTTCACGTAGTTTCTCTCGTGGGTGGCGAAGCCATCAAAGCTGCGGTGGCTTTGGGAATTTTGTTTAGGTTACATCATGTGACTTAAGCTTAATTTATAGTCATATGTTGGGGAATTACACCGTGCTCATGGCAGCTATGTGTGCAAGCTTCCTATATTTGTCATTTCAGTTCATTAAATAACAATCAATTCTTCGCCAAAAGCTTCTGTTATATGATTTGCTGATTTCTAAGTCATTAATGTTAAGAAAGTAAATATCTTTTGGTTTTATGTTGTGTGAATTTTTCTCTCTTTTCTGACATTTCATAGACAAACTGAGCTGATCAGTTCATCCTGATACTCGTCTCTTGGACTGCAACTGATGAGTCAATTGTTTGTCTGTAAAATGTCAGAAAATGGTGAGAAATGTTGATCAGTGTGTTTCCCAAAGCACCATGGTGACGTCCTCAATTGTCTTATTGTGTCCACGGCCCAAAGATATTCAGTTTACTCTTACAGAGCACAAAAGAAACAGAAAATATTCACATTTTAGTAACTGAAATGAGTGAATTTGGCCACTTTATCTTAAAAAATTGTTTGAAATGATTAATCAGTTATTAAAACAATTGGCAATTATTTCAACAGTTGACAATTATTGGATTAAAAGACTAATTGTTGCAGCTTTGCTAATCTGCAGATTGGTAGATTAGCAGATTTACTGTAAATGCCTCATTGCAGCTAACCCAGGAAATAGTGAGAAATGCTGCAACTTCAACAACAGTCAAACCCCTAATATTTGATTTACAATTAATAAAAACAAAAGGAGACGTAAACCCTCACATTAGAAAGCTGAAACCAGCTAATTTTGCTTAATAAAGGACTTAAATGACTAATTGAAATTAAAACTAATCAGCTAAGTGTCATCATGCTGCCAGCAAATGACCAGACAGAGGAAAAAATGGATAATAACTGTGGAGATTAGTATCCAGGGATGCTGTGTGTCACAAAAACACCCCGACACATTAATAATATTATTGTTGTTGGAGTGCAAAAAGCCTCTTAAACATTCAGAGCATCTGCTAACGTCATTCTCTGCCATTTCCATTTTATTCTGTAGTCCTGGAAAACCCCACGATTTCCATTTCAGAATCCAAATCTAATTTATCGCCAAGTATGTTTGCAGACGCGAGGAGTCTGACTTGGTTGTTCCTCACATAAATCAGCGTTTGTCACTCTCCTTGTCTCTCCAACACAAACATCAGTGTTTATGTGAATCAGACCAGCTGGTTTCAAGTACGAAGAATGATGTTAGAAACCAGCTTTTCACTTTGAGAGATGCCGTGAATGTAAAGCAAAAATGACAAACATCAGCTGCTTCCAGATTCTCTAATGTGAGGAATTACTTCTATTTTTTATTTTATGGAACTGCAAGGAGGGTTAGATTGTTTTTGGAGAGAGCAGGAAACTTTAAAATGTCAGTGAGTTTTGAGATTTTATAAAAATTGATGATTAATTATAAAATAGTCAATAGTTTCAGCTCTGAGGCGTCCGATTAATCAGTTCCGCTTCAGGGTTTTGTACAAAGTCTTAAAGGTTAAAAGCACTGTTTAATTTGAATGTAAAATGGATGAGTTTCAATATAACGCCGTGTTTCATCACTCATGCAAACCAAAAATCTAAGCTAGTTATGTCGTCTGTTGATGCCTCACAAACGTTAAATAATCACAATCTAAACATCCAGTTAAAGTGAGTATGAACAGCAGCTATATACGTTGTTTGTTGTTGGCATAAAGGAATTCTATAGACTTTATTTTTTGCTAAATTTATTCTCACGATCTAGATGTGATGATGAAGGCATTGAGAGTCTGAAAAGCTTTGGTTTAGGTACCTTGAAAGTGCTTGAAAAGTTCTTGAATATCACCCTCAAAAAGCTGCACAACCCCTGTATTTACTGATTAAATGGTTCGTCCATAAAATATCAGAAAATAGAGGAAAATTTCCACAGTCTAACACTAAAAGACATTCAGTTCATACAGATTTATGACTCAGAAGAGCAGCAGTTATTCAAATTTTAGAAGCAGGAAGCAGAAAATGACATTTGCGCTTATCAAAATAGTTTCAATCTTCTGTCAATCATCTAATCGATAAATCAGAATTGTTATATCTCCGGTGACTTTTGTTATGAATCGACTCAACTGAACAGATTTCAAGTTCCACTGACTCTGTCGAATCTGTATTGATTGTTTCGATTGGAAATCACATGGTTAGCGATCTCCTCTGTCTTCATTATGTGTGTGTGTGTGGTGACTCATCAAACCTTCCCACTCATCTCAAGACGGCCGAGCAGAGGCCTGCTGATTCATCTTCATCTGCGTCTTCCTCCCTATCCGCCGCTCTCGACACACATGCAGCTGTGTGTGACAGATGTTCGCCGTCAGCCGCTGCCTATGCACCCGCCCGCTTTAAAAAGACGGAGGGAGAGGAGCGCGCAGCTGACACGATGATGAGGAGGAGATTCAGATGGATCGACACCGAGTCGTAATGAGCTGTGTCATCCTCTTTACCAAAATGGATCGCTCTATAATCCATCAGCCTCATCAGGTTATATTTATCCAGAGAGCACATTACAAAAAACTTCGGTGAAAACGCAGAGTAGAGGCCACATTAAATCTACATATATATGAAAGTAATGTTGATATTACAGTAGGTATATAAGAGAGACAACAGATTGTTTCCAAACTACAACTTAGTAAAACTACAAATATATTTTATATATATATAGTTATTTCATTGTCAACAAATAGTGAAAAATATCCGTCACAAATGCCCATAGTACAAAGTGACGTCCAACCTCTCATCTAAGACCAAATAATATTCAGTTTACTGTCATAAAAGAGTAAGTAAACCAGAGAATATCCACATTTGAGAGGCTAAAACCAGTTGATTTTTGACATTTTTTAAAGCAAAACTACTTGAACAATTATTCAGTGATCAAAATTGTTGCTGGGTAATGTTCTGACCAGATAAATTCACTGATTAAGTACTGAAAAATTAAGTTTAGCATGGCTTTAAACACATATTTGACTACTTTTCTCCTCTTTTATTTCAGAATTTATTTTACTTTTACTTTCATACCAAAAAAGTAAGCAGTACAGTAGAAAGAGGAATGTGAAACGTGGTTTTATCATTTATTTGTTAAAAACAAAACTAAATTTCCAAGAAGTAATAAAAGTCTCAGGCTTTCTTTTTTCCCCTCTTTGCGTCTAATTTGTCAGCTTTATGGTTAATTATCAACTTCTATCAATTTTTCCGAATCTATCTTGTGTAAACACACTGAAGATGACGGGATAATGCGTTCGTGTCGCTGAAGTGAACTCGGCTGAGATGGTCGAACAGCGCAGAGACACACCGGCCTGCTTCTGATGCTCTCAGCGCAACAGTCAGATTAATTATTGATGAGCTTTGGGGGAAAATGGAGAGGCATCAAAAAGAAGAGTGAAACCTGTGTGTGTGCTGCCAAAGATAGTCTCCACCACGTGGAGCAAAAATAAAAGTACTGATTTCTGTTGTACGAAGCCTTTAACTACTGTAAGACAAAAAAATATTCATGTTGCCTCAGTGTTTTAAAGTTATGGGACATAGAGAGAGAGAAAAGGATGAAGTGGATTGAGAGATGTTATATTTTGAGTCTTTTGCAAAATTGTTGTTGATACTTTGATGCAAGTGAAGCCTTTGAATTGAATTGAGAGAGAGAGAGAGAGAGGTAGAGAGTGAAAGGGGCGAAGGAGGGAGAGAGAGAGAGTTAAGGGGTGAGTGATGGGAAGAAAGAGAGAGGGAGCAAGACATAGGAGTGAGGTATGGGAGAGAGGGAGAGATGAGGGTGAGGAAGAGGGAGGGATGGGAGGAGTGATGATAAGGAGGAGGCAGGATGAAGAGCAGAGGTCTGGCAGCAGCTGCAGTGTCTCCGCCTGGTTACGTCTGCAGGGTGAGTTTGTTTACATCCACCAGCAGCAGCAGCCGGCGGGGCGGAGCCTCCTCGCTGACCACCCGATCTGGACTCAGCTCTGTCTTCAGAGGAACGTCGGAGAAAAATGCACAATCATGCTGCGAGAAAATAATTGGCTCGCCTTTCGACCAATCGGAGAATTTTCTGGCTGCAAAATGATGCTGCGCTCAGACAACAAAGATGAAGGGTAGTTGTAGCAACACAATCGCTGCTGTAGCACAAAGTCATGCTACATGAAGGCGCCTGTACCATGTGTTCAGGCAGGTGTACTGGAGTTTTCACCTTTGTTAAAAAGCTTGTTTTAGGATTAAAGTAGCTTCTAAATTGCTTGTTTGTTCTGACCCACAGTCCGAAACCCAAAATAATAATAAGCCTCCTATAATATCACATAATTAAAGACGAGCAGTCAGTCATCTCATTTTGAACTACTCAATATTTTGCATTTTCTATTTTAAAATAATCATTTTTTTTCTGTCTCTTAATTTCCGTCAAAATTTCTATGTAGTTTTGTATGGGACAGATGTAGGCGGATACTAATGTGTGTGACAATAAATCCAGTCGATGGATCAGAAAGACAGCGACACTCATGACATGCATGCTGCTTTCCCTGAAGGTTATCCGTCATGTTAGCAGAGGTAGCAAGATCTGTGACCTCTGACCCCGACACTCCTTAATTTGTGATTGAACTGAACCAGGTTCTGCTCCCTTATCTGGATCAGAGAAGTGTTTCACGATGTGAAATGCAAAAGTTGAAACCAAAGAAGAATTCGGGTGCGTGACATCGACTGGCCAGCATGTCAAGGTGGATGTGGGCATATGATGGGTGGGACAAATAATCAATTTGACAATATATCATCACTTTTATTCACGTAATGCATAATTGATAAATGAATATAGACCTTGGTTTGGGACTTTTAGCAGTGAAATGTTCCTTATCGATCCTTAAGTCTTGCACAGATATCTTATTAAGATTAGGAATCGCTTGTATGTTCATTTGTGAAACATACTGTTTTGTTTTGTTTTCCAGCAGCTCTTTTTGTAGTGAGAACTCCTCTGTCTCTGACAAATGTCCATCCTGGCATCGCTGCGGCACAGATGGCCAGAGACTTGCTGGCCTCTCGTGCAAACCACAGACACGAAACAGACAGCATGTTTGACTGCTTTCATTCTTAAAAGCTTTGCAAGCTTTGCAGTTTCGCAAACACATTTACAGCCCACAATGACACAGACGACCTTTTCAAAATCATTTTATACAGTAATGTTTGACACATTACATGTTCAAAAATGTTGTTCCCTTCCTTTCACTTTTTTCAACAAACTTCTCCTGTAGTCTGTAGTAAAGTAATATTTAAGCAATTACGGAAGGACCTGTTCTTTCTAATGAGGATATGTCACTTCATCAAGGTGAATCACATTTAGTTTCTTTTGCTTTTTGTCTTCTTGTCCTGGTGATTCACTGGCTGATGCCCACGTCTCCCCAGACCAGATGAGGTCATCGTCACGTGGATCTGTTTCTGCTTGTACGAGAACAAACACAATTCGGCAACTCATGCAGCCATAACATCATCTTTGAACCAACCAGTGAGGGTTAAAAACTGCGAAAACTCTTTGAAAACAGCAGATATCGTTGGGTTTAGAGCATTTGATGTAAAGCGACGACTGGGAGAGCAGAGACATTTTTGACTTCACCAAACTCAGATCAAACCTGGCAGATGTTTTTTTTTTTTTTTGTCTTCATAAATCATGAATCTTGGTGAACCAGCGGCCGTTTTATGACAGCAAGCCTTTACTGAGTGCTTCCTTCACGTTTTTGGAACTGGTGCTTGCAGTTTCTCCTCGCAACCCGTCAAAGAGAGACTTGTAACTGGACCCTACCAGCTCAGTTCTGCTTTCGCCGCCTTTCTTCAAACGCTTCAGACTTTTCATTTTTGTTTTTTGTTTTAGTTTTTTGCTTTTCATCATCTTCAATTCAACACTCAGTTTTGTTGCCAGGTATGGTCAGTGGCAGGATTATTACGATTATTAAGTCCACAGATTGGTTGATAAGACTTTTTTCTTATGTAGTGTTTTTTAACACAGTCTGTACATAGTATAGATGGATCTTTCTGCTAATATGATGATTACGTCCAATTTGACCAGATAATCTTCCAAACACTGTGATTTTTACTGTAAATGAAACAATCCAGCTGTGTTACTGAACCGAGAGTGAAAAAGATGTTGAGCTGGTGACTGCTGAGTTTCTCACCACTAGGGAAACTCAGTGGTGTGTGTGTGTGTGTGTGTTGCTCTTGTACGCCTTGTATCTTTGTAAAGGCCAATTTGAGCTTTAGACATTTTGTGGCGTCCTCACTATATTTATTATCAGTAAAGATTTGGGTTTGTGTTGGGGGAAACTGTGATTCTTGCACCAACTCTAAAAAGGGAAAATGGAGATGGTGGGTGGGGTCTTCCTTTTTTTAATGCACATATCTGTAGTTACTGTAGACACAGTAGACACATGATACGGTTATTTAAAACAGTTTTTTTTTTTTGTTAGTGATTGTTGCAAAGAGGCAGCAGGATGTTATGCAGCCAGGTGTTCGTGCACAGACAAAAGTAGACATAAATGGCACGGCTGACTTTTTAAAGAGACTTCCTGAAATAACAGAAGGAAGTGATGCGAACTTGAGCAAGAAGCGGTTTCACACTCTCGCCGAGTGAGGCTCGTACCCTCGTTTCGCGCTGCCCTTCGCAAAGTTAATCCTTTGCAGTTGAGCTCTGGGACACATTGTGCCAAATAATTTGATTTGGTTGGCGGATAAAGTATCAGCTAAAAACAGCTGCACCTCACCAACTAGACACATATATATATACTCATCCATGTGGTTCATGGTAACTCTGAAACATATTTCTGCACATTTACACACTTTTGAGAAGTTACAATCCAGGTCTGGATGCAATGGTGACTTACTGTTTTCATAGTTGATTTTAGAGCTGTAGCGATCAGTTGATTAATCAATTAGTTGTCGACCATTAAATGAATCACCAGCTATTTTGTTGATTAATTTATCTTTTTGAGTCATTTGTCTTTGTGGCCAATGCTGCAAATCAAGAAGCTGAATTGCATTATGATCATAGTGGATTTTATGTTTGTTTTTTGTTTTGTTTTTTTTTGTTTTTTTGCATCAGACATTGGTTATTTTAACAGTGTCTTTATTGCTCAATCATAATATACGTTCAGTGGATATTTTTCACATCGAGTAACAGAGTCTTAAAGATCTGAAAAAGACTGAATTGAATCACAGTATTGATATATTGATTTACTTTTTGAGCTCTGCAGTATATTTAAAGGTATATTCAAGAAAGCAGTTGAGGACGTTTACGGCAAATATCACATTAATTAGCCTTGAATTAAGAGCTTAGCTTGTTTCATTTGGGGTTTTGTAGCTTCACCGGAAGTGTTTATGTCATTATATTCTCAGTTTTAGTGATGCAAGGTCACAGCAAGGCTTTGGGGGTATGTTTTCGAGACCTGTGAGTCATTTTATGTTCAAGCTGCAGTGTAACGTAGCTGGAATAAAATGAGAAAGGAGCTGATGATGTGGCAAGAGTGACATGGCTGAAAGTGAGGGGGAGAAACTCGGCGTAGCTCTGTGTGTGTTTGAGGGTGTGGGCGATGCTCATTTTCATGTGAAAAGGGCTACAGCTGCTCCGTCCCTCTAAAGAAATTATTCATGCTTTATTCTAATGCCGAGCCCACAGGGTCCAAACAGGGACAGGGACTCCCTGTATTATTGGCTCAGTCGAGCAACATGAGGGCAAATCTGTTTTTGACAGAACTGTTCTGCTTGTTTTTATTCTCTTTTGTGGTAGAAAGTGAGCCATAGTGGCCTCTCAACAAATGCTGACTGGACTGGACGTGAAAAGATCCAAATCATGTCCCATTTTAGTCGTATGAAGTTGACGATATGTGGACAAACAAACAAAAACGAGCTTGTAATGAGCTGTAGAAGACTGTATGAACTCTTCGTGGAAATCTGAAATCTTGAGCTGACAAATCTTCTGTTCCATTTAAAAAAAAAAAAAACATTTTACAGTCAGTTTCCCGCGTTAAACCTGCCATTTCATGTCTTTTCAGTTCGTGAACATCTGCTGCCCGTGTAGATGATCACCCTTACTGAACCCGGATCATCTTACTTCCTCTTCTCCTTCAAACCATCAATAGATTGTGAGTAGACGTAACGCCCTCAGGATCATATTTGTAGGACCGCAAATTTATGTTTATTTTCATTATGGAGCAATCAGTCGATAAGATTGTTATCAACAATTATCATATTATGTTCCTTTTACAGTGACGTAAAACAAACATGAGCAACAAATACTCACACTGGGGAAGATTGAACCAGAATATACTGTGTTTACACTTGATATCAACTCATAGTTTCTTCTCTATTGCAGAAGAAGCACTCTTGTGTTTGATGATTTCACAATAAATTGGATAAATAAATTGCAGCCCTGTATGAGCTTCTCAGAATAAATATGCAGTTTATAGTGATTCGGTGATTTGTATTCATGCTCAAATGGCCACTTGAGAATGAATAGAAGTCAAATTTAAATACAAATCAGGCGGTTCATCTGGTTTATTATTCGTTATAGATCCTTATTTCTGTTGAACAAAACTGAGGACTCCACCAAGGCTGCACTATCCCTTAAAAACAGATCATTTCAATAATTGAAAATATTTATGATACGATTTAAATTCTCATCACTACCTCAAGATATCCTCAGTAATTGAGACAGTCTTAGTGCACATGTGTCAGATTTGATTTGTTTTTTTAGCTGAAGTAGTTCATGAGAAAAAAGTAAAAATGCTCAAAATCTTAAGAAATGCGTAAAAACAAATAATCTAAAGTTTAAGAAATATCTTGCTTACTGACAAACAACCTGGATTGCTATGTTTAAAGCATTTTTCATTAAAGAAATGGTTATTTTAAAACTAATAATAAACATTAAATTTATCAGCTTGAGGTTTTATCACTCGTAGCTGAACCCTGGAGACTTCAGAGAGAGACACTGATAACTTACTGCACTGTAATCAAATTCTGATTTGTTGAAACATTCCTCCACATCGTAACGCAATGCACTATAAACCAGTTATGCAAGAATAAGGATAATCGCGTCACTTCAGGTTCCTCTAAAGTGGAGTTTGATAAAGGACAGAGAGGTCAGGCAGCTGCTGTTCAGTCTCATCACGTTTTACATGCAGACGCAGTGACTTTTTGGTTTATCCTACAGTCTCTTGTTAAACTGGGATTATTTGAGAAATAAACAGGTACTCTTAATATCCACAATTTGATGTGTTTAAATGGTTTAACCTCAAATCTTATCATAACAAACACCTTTCTTTTACTGTATTTATATTCCGACTTATATATTGTATAAGATGCATTAATCTCAACCACAGACTTGAACGTTAAACGTGCGTTAAACAAGCTTATTGGTTGATCCAACGTCCAGCTGGGAGACAATCAGATTATCGCTTTAGTCATTTCCAACAAATATAACCAAAGATTCACTACCCAAGTGTGACGATTTGCTGCTTTTACTTTGTTTTATATTATTATATTTTGGACTTTTGGCATAACAAAACAAGATGTTAGAAGACATCAGTGGACTCTCTGAAACCTGGATAGAGATTTTCATTATTAATCATCAGCCCTCATAGCAGTTTGTCTGAGTGATGAGTTTCCCTTTTCTCCTGATGGACCTTTGTGGGATGTGGTTTAAAAGCATTTAACACCAGAGTGGTCTTACAAACGTAATTATTCTCAAGTTTGATGTACTCTTTAGCACATATTTAGAAGCAGCTGAGCTTTTTTTACTTTCAAAATTTTGAGTATTTTTCTGCGTTTTGTTTCCATTTGCTCACATACGTCACACATCACTATCTCTTTTGCGATGCTGTGTTTATCATTCTCCTTGGACATTGTGCGAAAAGCATCAACAAAGAGCCAAATTTAGAAGAGCAGGTCGTCCCGTCTGAAATGGGATGTCTCCAGACGAGCATTCGTGGCGTGATGCCTTGTCTTCAGTGTGTGAAAGGCCTCTTGGCAAAGAGGAAGCTGTAAAATGGGGTTTCACCATGTATGGTCAACCTGACTCTTCACCCTCACACACTCTCTTTGCCTCTCTTTCAATCGGTCTGTCTTGAAACTAAGACAGAAGCTTCAAACACACCCACATACATATACACACAAGATATACGCAAACAGAGAAGATGAGCACAGTCTGTAAGGCAAAATGAATGCGTTTAAAAAAAAAAAAAGATCTTCTTAAAGCTTGTCTTTAAATATGTGATGTCACAACATGCTGCCAAAATAAATCTCTAATCGTAGCTATGCTGCCTTTCCAACAAGTCCTCCAACCTAAACAACAGGTCATCCGTCACGGCCTTCGAAAAACAATTTTCCATTCCCCAGCTTTCACTAGTATCACATGATCCTCTTCAGCCTCGTGGAGTTGCAGTTGTCACAAGATCACACACAAATTTCTCTCAAATTTCCATTTTTCTGAGCACATCCACATTGGTGTAAAAACTGTATTGATTCGATTACAAATGGAGACCTTCATCTGCAAAAGAAGTTACACTCAAAGCCTCAAGAACAGCTACTAAAGTACCAAAAATACTCATTTCCCCATGTGGGATAAATAAGGGATGATTCTTCTTCTTCCTGTAAAGGACCTTGTGATGAGACTGATTACCCAACCTATATCAGCAATAATTGGTTAAGTTTAGGCAACTAAAACTGCATCTCTTTATACTTACTTTAATGACCGTGTTTGCTGGTGGAGAAAGTTAAAACTGGGTAGATTTAAAGTTATCAGTTTGATTGAAAGTCACTCTGGATTGAGGGGGTTAGCTAAATGTGTAGAAGAAATGACAGCGTGGTGAACGAGGAGATTGTCGTCTATTGGTTGACAGAATGGGAACAGCAGCCTTTAACATCAAGATTAGAAGATTTTTACAAACCCAACTTCCCATCCTCAGTGATTTTTGCTACTATCATCTCTGCTTCAGAGGCACAACAGTCATTATTCACACTTTCTAAAGAAAAACATATAATGTTTGACATGAATCAAGTCACAGTTACAATAATATAGGACTCAAAAACCTGTTGAAGGAAGTTAAACGTGGCCCAAAAATGAAAGAAAAACACGCCTTAGATCTCTACAAGCAAATGATAGCTGTTTGCTCTAAGCTAAATATGTAAAAGATAAATTGAGCAAAAAAGTGACTCATGTTTTTAATGCAATTATCCATATCAGGGATTTTTGTTGTGGTATTTGTCAGATGTACTTAAAAGCTTCTGTGAATAGATCTTTAGGCCAGTTCATAGTCCTAATAAGACAAAATCCACCTCATGAATCCTGGATTGGGGTTTTTATGTGTTAGGAGCTCTGGCCTGGATTTACTGTGGCCTATACAAAGTGTGTGTGTGTGTGTGTGTGTGTGTGTGTGTGTGTGTGTGTGTGCCCTGTGTGTGTGTGTGTGTGTGTGTGCAATTCAAATTCATGTGACTCACAAACCTACACACACACAAACTGACACGGGAGGCTAAATTTGGAGCTCCCTTTACGGCAATACGGCAGCGTTTCCCCCTCAGCGAAGCGATTTCGACGCTGCCATGGATTCGAAGAGGAGTTTGACTTCCTTGTGTTTTGCTGCCATGTTATGTTTTTGTTTTTTTTTTCCTTTCTGGCATCCTTGACGTGCTCTGGCAAGACAACAATTTCCCAGACGTGCCTAATTACTTGACAGATTTAACACCTCAAATCAATTATCTGTGCGGGTCATACACAAGCAGATTTGCGCTGAATGTGAGGCGTCAGGATGCGTAGTGGATTGAAACTGTTGCAGAGAAGTGATGGTTTCATTAAAATTTCTGAGGATAAACTTAAGAAAATACCCAGGTTTTATAGATAACAGCTCAGTAGAGCATAATTCCTCTGTTATTGTGCAAAAAAGTGGATATTTGATCTTTTTACTTGATTTCAAATGAAGTCAATAAAAAGCACTGGACTTGGAAATTGAAAGAAGTGCAGTAACACCTTTTTGGTAAGAAAACTTGGAGGCCAGCGCTCGTCTTGAGCCCTCTTAAAAGATGGTGCTTTTTTGGGAGTGGAAAATGTGACTCCGGTTGGCTGAGAGACTGGAAATATCCTTCCAGGTTTGGGAACAAAGACCAGAGATGCACCGAGTCTGGTCGTTTTCCTGAGTACATGCATGTTTGCGTAGGTGATCACCAGGAAAGAAGTTTGTGTGTGTTGATGCAGGTGTGTTGACTGACAGCTAAGAGGTGTCTTTTGTTTGTTTTGGATGGATTGTGTTTTTCCATTTCATCATAGATTGGCTGGGCTAGTTATTCTTAGTTTTTGGTCTTACTTCTTTTCTGAATCACTTCTAATTGACTGGATGGACTCCAGCGTTTTTTTGAACCCAGTTTTTAATTGATCTGTTCAAATAAATGATGTGAGACTTCTAAAATATGTGCCTGGCACTCAGAAATGTATTCATGTTGGAAAAAAGCTTTAAAATAACATAATACAGCATTTTATTGGCATTCAAAGCTCTGTTAGGACACCTTTATTTTATTTATCTATTATCTATTATTTATCTATACTTTCTATCAAACTTTTATTCTGAAGGTCATATTTGAAGTTTTATCAAATATGAATCATCCAAATCCAAGCTGAATTTTTTTTTTTTTATCCGTGCTTTTCCATTCTTTCCATTCTTTTCCTACCATATGATTACAACAGTTCCACAAAATCTAAATAACTGCAGTGGCTAATTTTAAAATACGATGCCCTGCCCCTCACTAACGCTGCCATGTTATCTTCCCAACACTGGAAATCATGGACGCTTTAAAAGGAAGAACAACTGTGGCGTTTGTTTGGAAAAGCGTCTTCTCTGCTGTCTGCTGGCTTTGTTGAGAGTAGTCGTATTTTAGCAAGAACTTTCTGCTGAAGTATGAACATTAGGGGAAGCTGCAGTCTTGTTTCTGCACTTTGTGTGTGTCTGCGCGTCATTTGATTCATAAATCTGCAGTGAGACAGAGCCGGAGCCTCTCTGCTGTCTACGATCCAAAACTTGAGAAACTGTAGTCCATATACATACACAAGTTTTATTCATGTTTATTACTATATGAAGAGAGATATTAACTGTACAGCTCTCTCCTTTTAAAATAGACTTATTCTTCATATTTTCTACAGTATGTCTATCGAAATTTTATTGTACATTTCTTGATTTTTAGTACTTATTTTCTTTTTTTCTCTTACCATATTTACTGTTATGGACCAATATACCAGTATGTGAAAACCTACTTGGAAATAAACCTGATTCTGATTCAAAGACATTAAAATACATCTTGTTCTGCCTTCACTGTAATACATTTATTATCCCAATTTATCTCTTTAGTACCAAGGATTTAGTAAACTATGAAAAACAGTGAAAAACATATTTTAGGTTGTTCTCAAATCAGATCAATCTAAAAGAAAAAGAGGTATTAATTCATTTATTCCATCTGTGTAGATGAATGAATGAATGGATATCCAGCAAAATACTTTATGCAGCATGTGAACTTACAATTAAATGAAAACTTTATAAAACAGGCAGCAGAATCTCTCTAATAAAGATAAATGAAGAATAATGTTGCCTCACCAGTAAGTCAAGTTTTAAAACCCACCAGTGATGCAGCCTGCATGAAAATAAAAAAGCATTTCCCTCCTTACCAAAACATTTTCTATAATATTTGAAATACATATCATATGTCTGAATTAAAAAATCTCCTGTCTGAATAACAAAAAGCCGTCACTTTATTATTTACTGTATTTTAAAAAAAAGCCCATAAAAAGTGCTACTCCCATTCATAAATATAATTAAAACTATAAAAAAATAAGTTGGTGACATATTCTTCACATCAGGTTGCATTTTTATTGGGCGTTTTGTTTATTTATCTCATATTTCCTGATCTCTTGATAACTCTTGCCTGTAGTTCCTGATGTTTGTGTCTTTGGTGCAACATTTTTGAGCTGCTAAGGCAGGTTCAAGGGAAGTTTTAAAGACGAAATACAGTAAACATCCACGTAACTGAACCTGTTTAACAGCATCTCATCGATTACTCAAATCTTAAACTGTGAACCCTTTAAACGTCCTGCCTCTCCCTCGCACGCACGGTGACCTTTTTATCCACAACTCTTTCCTATTTACTCGCTAGTGTGTCTGCTCGTCAGCACAACAGCTCAGCTAAAAGGCCCCGCAGGCTGACGACTGAGTGTTTGTGGAGAGTCCAGATCCATTTAATCACAGGCAAGCGAGCGTCTCCTTGTCTTTGCCTCCAACCCCGCCGCCACTTGCTCCTCTGCATTTTTATGTTTCAGTCGTCTTTTCATACAACTCCAACACTTGAAGCATAAATCTTCCTGGTTGTTTGCAGTTGTGACAGGAGTGAGTTTGTAGAGGTTTGAGCTTTAGTTTAGGTGTGTGAGTTAGTGAGGGCACTTTGTTTTAGGTACCAGTGAGACATGAAACACAGGAATCCAGCAAGTTCAGGTTGAGTGAAGTTGAGTTGTTTAGTTGAGTTGTCTTCACACACTCACTTGTACTTTTCCACTTGTACTTTTCCGCTATTTGAGTTTTTTTTATGCTACTTTTTACTTCTGCTCCACTTCATTTCAGATACAAATATCTGAGAGTTTTAGTCACTCCACAAATCAAGATTTCTGCACACAAAACATGACACATCAAGAACAGCTGGAATAATTAGTCCATTAATAAAGTATTCGATCTATGTAAAATCAGTTTGTAATTATTTAAGCTTTATTTTTTTAATGCAAAAAACACATTTAATGGTTCTAGCCCCACAAATGTGCAGATTTGCCTCTTTTCATGGCAATTATTTTAATGATTTTAATCCAATTTTAATAATTTAGAGTGTTAAGCACTGTTTCTCACTATTTTTTACAAACGAAACAATCAGTTGCTGAACGGAGAAAATAATCATCACATTAATCCAGAATTACAATAATAATTAGTTGCAGTCCGTTACAAAATTTAAAATGAGCTCCACCTCAGGAATGAGGAATGATAATCCAAAGAGCGAACAGAGGATAGTACAACAAGCACAGAGAACATTTTACTAATTTCAAATACAAAAAAGCCCCCAAAATACTCAAAGTAAAATAAGAACCCCAGTTAATAAGTTTAATTGCAGGTCTTGGATTGCACGTAAAGGTCAAGAGGCAAATGTAGACCTCCAAATCAACACCCAGTAGATCCCAGAGAAATGAAATTTCCCCAGGTAGATTCTCCTCCACGCAGAAAGGATTTCAGGTAGAGCTCCGAACGTTTGCCGCGACAGATGTAGGGCACATGTTTCTGAAATGACCGAAGTGGGGCGGCGCATCAGGCGCATCAGAAAGTAGGCCACCAACAATTAACCAAGAGCCACAATCAAAAGGAGATCGCTCTGTGGGCCTGGTTGTAAAAGATAGATTTAACCGAGCTCAGTGTGGAGAAAAAACTGATATAAGTGGGAAGAATTAAGAGAATCTGAATCTGTTCATGTGAGAAAAAAACGTTTTCCACAGCAGCTCCGGCATGATGTGCACCGTAACTTTGGTCTGACCCTGAATCATTAAAACACATTTAATATATTAAATGGAGCACAATTCCACCAAAATAGACCTCAGAGATCTCCATCTGTGTATTGTCGAACTAGACCACGGTGCCTCTCCATGTGAGCCGGCGACCGTCCCTCGCGTTTTGCTGCTTTGCGGCAAATAGGCTAATTGCTCCTCAACAAAATGGAGCAGCAGGAGAGACAGAAAAGAGAGGGGCAGTTGCTCATCCAGAGTTCTTTGGGGAAACAAATCCCAAAAGAGAGAAAATTGGGAGGAAATAGAGTAAAAAAAATGTATAAATTTCGGGAGTACAACAGTGATGAGAGACCTCCCAAAAGAGGAGGAGGATGTGGAAGAGAGAGAAGAGACAGAAGTATGTAAAGAGAAAGAAAAGCAAAGGAAGTGAGGAGGAAGAGAAATATAAAAAAATGTGGAGGACGTAAAGAAAAAAATAGTCTCTTAGCAACATCTACATACAGTCTTCTTGGGAGCACAAAAAGGCACATAAAATGCAAATTTGTAGATTTTTAAGTGGGATGACAAACACACAGCGGAAGCAAACAACAGTCTTTCCTGTATACACAAACACATACTATACATTTATTTATTTATAAAGAGATATAGATGTGTGTGTGTATGTGTGTATATATATATATATAATAAGTATGTATTTATAGCTCTCAGGGATGCAGGAGGCTGACACGTGATGCTCAGCTGCATGTGTACGGACACATGTCTTTTCCAGTCTGTGGCTCTGATGGATTATAAAACATATTTTCATTCAAATTTCCTCATTTGAGCTCTTAAAAAGTAAATTCTTCTGCCTCTTTTATGACGTAGGAAACATTTAATGATATTTTGGGCCTCTTGTTTAATTCATAATTTGCTGATTTAAATAGGTTTGTTTTTTTATTTATCCACAGAGCATCAGTGAATTGAAAATAAATTGAGAAACAAACAGATTTTGTATTTTGTAACCACCAAAACTTTTTGAAAAGTTTATCAGCCAGTTTTTATATTCTTTGCACATAAAATATGATGATTGAGATGATATATTTATTTCAGAGTTGTTCGAAGGTGCATGTTTGTGCCGCTGCAGCTTTTGCGTTAATCTGACGTCTTTCCCTTCTCCTTAATTTAAGATGATTCTTTATTGATCACCGGTGGTAAATTAGTGATTCTTGTGGCGACAAAAGCAACATGCTGCACAGAAATAGAGTATAAAATATGCTGCTCACTGTGTGGGTGGTGAATGTGAATAAAGATTGCATTACTTGACCTTGTGAGTTGCAGTTGATACTTGGAGAAGTCTTTTCTCGCTTTCACGTTGTTTTTGTCTGGTACCGGTTTAGTACCGGTCTCACTTTCTGTACCTTCTTCCTCATTTCTGTTCTCATGTTTTGCCCTTCTTTGTAACCGCTGTAGGCGTTATCAGCATCATTAGCACTTGGTTTTGTTTCTTTTTTTTTTTTGTTTTTTTTTTTTTGAGCAAGTTTCCTTTTTAGCAGAAAGATCTCTTTCCAAGCAGAACTGTAATAGTGTGAACTTGTAATAATGTGCTAAATATTCATTCGCTGCAGCGTGTTGCTTAATAATTTGATGCCACTAAAGCCTCTTTATAATATAATAGTCCATTTAATTCTCATAAACAGGCCCTCACTCTTTAACTACTCTGTGAATACCTCATTAAAAATCACATCGTATTAAATTTGAGTGCATATTTGTTTCTTTCGGATTTAAATTTCTTTCTTTGTCTGCTTATTAAAATCATTCTCTCCGCTTGTTTTCATTTGTTTTGTCATTTAAATCTACAAATATCAAATCAAACCAGGCAAAGAGTAAAAAATATGAGACTTGAGGACAAAGATATTTAAAGATATTTGACAGTTGAACATTGGCTGCAAAGAGGACAGTGACAGAAAATATATGAGAAACACTTGTAAATAATAAATACCTAGAAAAAAAAACACCAAAATATATAGATATAGTCTAAACAGATATGCCACTGATAAAGTCTTTATTGCCACGCTTTGCTGCCTTACAATTTATGAACAGTGTATGTAATGTAGTCAGAACAATGTTCCTGTTGATGCGCGTGTTGATCAGACAGGTGTTGTTTAGCTCACCTCACTTTCAAAATCCTCTCCTCTCTCTTTCCACTCAGAGAGGTGAACCGTTTTGTGGAACAGCCGTGGATCTGCGCCGAAAGAGGGGCACATCACATGGGAGTGTGTGACTGTGCGTGCGAGGGTGTGTGTTCAGGCCTCCTGCCGTCGCCATGGCGGGGGGCAGAGAGCGCAGCTCCCGGATACAGAGGCCATGGTCGGTGTACCGGGCCAACACATTCGAGCTGTCCAACGAGATGATCGGCTTGGCTCTCGCAGGTGAGGCGGAGGTCGATTCTTTACGGAGGTTTAACGTAAAATAGAACCTGACAAAAAGTATTTTTACTTACTATATATACTTTTATATTAGTATAAAAGTATATATATTTTAAAAAAGTGCCAACAACAAAGGTTTGGCTTGGGACATAATCATGGAAGTGAGATGAAGCTAAAGCTAAGATGAAAACTACAGTAGATCTTATAAAACAGAAATATTAAAAAGTTCTTGTTCTTTTTATGAACTGCTGATAACAGTCTTGTTTAATTGGAATTGTTTGGTGTGTAAAAATTCAGAAAACTGATAAAAACTATTTATGATATAAAATGGCAGCTGAAACTGGAAATTTTGTTCATTGCTTAAAAAACTTCAAAGTTTTCTAGCATCCTGATTGTATGTGAATATAAGTCCTGATGTATTTTATTTCAGTTTTAGATCATTTCTTTGACAGTGTTGACTTTGTTATGGTTATGGGGAAAGTTTTTAATCTGCTCATATCTGTTTTATAAGTAACTATAATGAGAGTATCACAATGAAAACAATGCATCTAAGTAATTTGGTAAAAACAAAAATAAGTAAGAAAATATTGAATAAATGTGTTTCAATAAAACGAGCATTGTTTTAGTGAAGTTCAATATTTAAAAGATGCCCAGTGTAAACACAGCCCTGCCATTAGTGTCAGCCACTTGCAGCACCACTAAAACTAAAATTACACACATTACACACACTCTTCTGGCAGCGTGTTAAACCTGCGTGGGCGCCAATAGCCTCTTCAGCCACATTTGTCCTGAAACAGATCATTATGAGGCCCGAGGGCTGCTCATCATCTGTCAGCATATCATAACACTACACTTAGTTTCAGCTTCAGCCTCAGAGGCAAACAAACAAATCAAATGTGACGTTGACAAATCACAAGTTTCTCTTTTTGTTGCGGTGTTATCATCGATACGCAAGTACATTTCCTGCATTAAACACATTTTAGCATCAAAATATACTTAAGGTACCAAAATATTCTTTATTCAGAATGTCTTATTTCTGACTCATTTACATTTATTTTTATTGAATCTTGCAGCTGTTAAAGGTGGAGCACATCTTAATTTTAAGTTTATATACTGCTGCATAGCTTAATCAATAATTATGATTTATGAGTCGATTTAGATATTCTGCAAAGTAACATAAAATGTTATAGATAATTAAAGTACAGTATTTTCATCTGAAATGAAATAGAGTAGAAGAAGAAAGAATAATAAAATGGAAATAGTCAAAGTTCTTTAAATATTTAATCTAAGCACAGTACTTGAGTAATAGTGCTGCAATAGTTTTCTTGTAATATTTCATGTGTTTGTTTCCAGGAAATAGTCAGGACCCAGATGAGCCTGTACTCGAGTTCAGCGTCGGTGAGTAACAGAGCAGCTTGGGCTCACCAGTGATTTATCGGCCAGTCATTGATGCATCAGTTCACCTATTATTATCTCTCAAAAGAGTCATGTTTGGACAGTCTGTCGTTGTTCAAGTGAAAAATAATATGCAGATTTCATAAAAACAGATGAGGTGAATCGAGGTGCGTTAACATTGCTGTGAATTTATATAGCAGAGGATATTAGAGCGCTGACAAAACCTCAAGCAGGGTTTCAGAAGCTTCTTGGCTCATTTCATGTTGATTTGTGTGTTTCTCATCCAGCCTGCACGGACCTGCTGACTCCCGCTTTGGATCGAAAACCCAACAGCTTTGTAGCAGTGAGCTGCACGACGCCTCCGCAGGCCTTCTGGACCAAACACGCCCAGACCGAAGTCATAGAGGTCAGACTCCTCATACTTCCAATCCATCCTCTGTCTTTAAGTCGCAGAAGAAGAGCAGTTAGAGGGTCCTTACCCCGACCGACTGTGACATATTATCCATGTTATCCAAGTGAAATATGTTTAATCTGAAGAGAGATCTGATCTGAGTCTCTGTGGAGAGGACCTGTAGAGGACTGTTTGTCTCCACCTACACCTCCCTCATCTGTGTTGTTAACTCAGGAGGTGGAGGATGAACTGAATAAACTGAACTGCAACCACACACACACAAACACACACACCTCTGACCACCTGAAATCTCCCCTCGAGCTTCTACAATGAGCAACCTGATGAGGTCGAGAGCGCTTTTGGGGGTCAGCTGGTCACTTCAAATCACATTTAATTGGAAAAAACGTTCATACGTGCACAAGTGCAGAATGAGTCATCAAAAATATTTTACAGAAAGACCTTTATATGTATTAACACTCAAAAATCATATTTTCTCGTTTGATATGTAGGAAGAGGTGAACAATGGAAAATGTTTTTTCTAATGTGCATTGTAATATTGCAATCGAAGTAATGATATATAAGTTATAATCAAAGTTATCTTATTAAAAACAAACAGAAACAAAAGCAGTCATTTCAAACTGTAACTTGATTGTCTTCTGAAGTGTTTTGAAAATGAACCTTTTAATTAAACTACTCATGTCATGAATCGCTGCTGATCCTCCGTCCACAGGGCACCAGTAACCCCATCTTCCTCAGCAGCATCGCCTTCTTCCAGGAGTCCAACATCAACCAGCAGACGCAGGTGAAGCTGGCCGTCTACGACGTCAAGGACCGCTCGCAGGGCACGGTACGATTTCACGCTCGATAATGGAGAGGATGCGTCGTTATCTTTTAGTCCGCTGAGCGTCCTGTTGTCCCGTCTGTGTGTGTGTTTGCTGGAGTTCAAACCGATTTTAGAAGAGACAGAGAAGAAGTCGGTGAATATAAACATGTCGTCTTTCTGTCTCTTCAGATGTACATGTTGGGCTCAGCACTGTTTCCTGTGAAAGAGTTGTTGCAAGAGAAGAGCCACAGATTAGAGCTCGAACTGAGGTAACAAACAAACGCACACACACACACACTGGCCTCTACACACACACCTGGCTACTCTATCTGCTAAAAATAAAAAATTATTGTTTTTGTTGTTTTGTTGTTTTTTGTTGTTTTGTTGTTTTTCTTTTCTGCCTTCCTTCCTTTTCTTTAAATATGTTTCCTGTGAAGAGAAACAATTTGATGAGCAAGAATGACTTTGGCTTTTACTGCTTTGATTTTACTGCTTTACATAATTGTACATTCAATATCTTTGGCATTTTATAGACTAAACAGTGAAACCAAAAAATGATTCATAGATGATAGAAATTATTGTTAGTTATAGCACTAATGCGTTTATGTGGAAAAAATCCATTACATCAATGGACAGATCAGCAGAGAACCAGCGGGTGGGGAACATCACCATAGCAGCCTGGCAGATGGAGGATAGAGCAGATCAGAGGATGTCGGGCGGCCGCCTGCCAGACAGCATCAACGGCCGGGTAAGAGTCGCTGGGAGGGAAGATTTCATCTCTGTAATTAAAAACAGAAAAGCAGATTTGTTGAAGATATATCTTTTGAAACTTCTTTGTTCAGATAACCTCGTGTGTAGATATTTGATGGTCATCGTCTCTTAGCTACCTAACTAATGTGCTTCATGTGCGTCTCTGATGCTTCCTGTTTTTCCATGTGTATGCATAGTGCTCTTTAATTCAACAAAAGTCACTTAAGCTGCTTTATGTCATGATGAACATGTCAGCTGGCCTCACAGAGCTGTAAAATGCTTCATCTCAGTGGACTGAGTTTGTGTAGGAGGAGGGTGTAGGTGAGTGTAGGTCTCACAGTGGACCCGCAGGTGGAGGTAGTTGTTAACTTGCCATGTTCGTGTCCCGCAGACGGTGCTGCCCGTCGACGAGAGCCTCACTGAGTCGATGGGAGTCCGAATCAAGTACGCCTCGCTATGCAAAGACACCCTACTGCGCTCAGGTATGACAGCTCAGATACATCCCACCTTCACCAACCCCCCTTTTGTTAGCTTCATCTGTTTGTAAAGTACCTAAAATATGACAAAAAAACATGCTTGAGGATCAAATTTGGTGAAACAAAAGTCAGTAAAGGTTTAGATCCACAGTTTTTATGCTTCTTTTATGTCTATAGGAATTACTGATCTCTTGAAGTTCCACTTGGCTGCAAAAATGGCAGATCAAGTGTCCGAAATACACCGAAAACTAGTGACAAACTAGAAAAATACTACAAAAAACTACAAAATAAGTAATCCATTAGAGATCATGCAGGTCAGCAAGTTGGATAATTATTGAGTGCTGTGGCTTTAAGTCTAGTCTATTCCTGAATTGTTTTTCCACCTGTAGCAATCCTCAATAAAAGGGTCTTGCTTACTGCTGGTTTATTTTCTGCCTAATGTGAAGTTTACAGTTCAATTCACCCCACAGTGGTAGATAAAAGGCCTTAAAAACAGGTCATGTGGTCAAAGTAATGACTTTCTGTAAAGAATTTGCATAATTCTGCACTGTGAAAAGTTGGAAGATTGCAGATATTCACCATAAATACAAAGCATTATTTCATAATGCATTAAAAGGTGCCCTCATTTGTTTAACAACCCCATATTGTTAAAAGGTTAAAGAATTAGTAAAGGACAGCGTAAAGTAAAAGTAAAATATGGACCATTAATCCAACACTAAAAATAGATTTTAGAATATAACACTAAAGCATGAAGGTTAAAATAACCTCTAACATCAAATTAAAGTGTGAGCTCATGTTCATAAATCTGTTGAGCAAATATCCAGCAGTCGTCTCCTCTCTGCGGCTGCACGGCTCCATGTTGACTGATACATCAGACCCCGAATCTTATTATGAAGTAGAAATATATTGATTGTCACCAGCGAGCGGGACGGATCTGTTTACCTCAGGGATAGATTTCTGATCTAAAAATAACACAAATGTGAAATGTTTGGGAGGGTACAATAACATTTGTATGCTAAGTGAAAGAAGAAAGCAAAGAAATGATGAGAGGAATACAAATACCTTGGGTCAATATGTTTATTATTTTTTTAGTTTAATTTTTCTCTTTGTTTGTTGTATTGTTTTATCAGCTAAACTTAGCAGAATTATAAAAAGATCAGTCTGATTTGAATCATGTCATGGAGGGTAATTGAATTTTCTGTGGCTTCAGTGTTTGGAGGCACGATGTCGAGGATGTACCGCTTCCCCACGACTGATGGGAACCACCTACGGGTGCTGGAGCAAATGGCCGAGAGCGTCCTGTCACTAAACATCCCCAGACAGTTTATCAAACTGCTGCTGGAGGAGGACGCAGCCAGGTACAAACACACAAGTACATTTTGAACATTTAACTTGCGCTCTTGTTTCAGCGGTGTTAAAATGGATGTGCTAATGTTTATACCTGTTTTTATGACTTTGTGTTATAAAAATGTTATTATGTCTCAAAAGTGAGTTATCTCAAATGTACTTTATTGATTGGATCAATAAAGAAAATGTGTTACTGTCTGGCAGCTTAAACTTTTGAGTATCCGGTATCTACAGTTTTTTTGATGGAGGCAGAGCTTGTAGTGTAAATGCAGAGTGTGCATCGTAGTTAACAGTTATTTTCTTAAATGAATCTGTTGATTATTTTCTCAATTCATCGTTTTGTCCCCTAAATGCCAGAGTACCTTTTGGCTTTTTTGCTTTAAAAAAGTGAAAATAGCTGATTCATTTTCTCTTTATTGACTTGTTGTCGCTAATAACAGGTAATGCAAAATGCATCTTCAGACGTAAAGCAACAACACATTTAACTTGTGTATTCTCCTCTTTTCTTTTTCTTCTTATTCTTCTCTTTTCTCCACATTTTTTCCTCCAGGGTGTGTGAGCTGGAGGAGTTGGGGGAGTTATCACCCTGCTGGGAGAATCTGCGGCGACAGATAGTCTCCCAGTACCAGACCATAATACTCGCCTACCAGGAAACACTGTCTGACCTCAACGACTACAGAGGTTAGTGGTTTCTTAGTGGCCTCTTGTTCTCTGAAAAAGCTGTAAAATTATAAAATAAGTTTAAAAACAAGCCACAGCAAAGTTTCCTTTTCTGTTTTCTCGCATACATTTCTCCCGTTCTTCTCTCACTCTCCACCCTCGTTCACATCAGGTCCATCGTTCAAAGCCAGTAACCTGAAAGCAGAGAGGAAGCTGGAGTTCATGCCAACCAACCTGCATGTTCAGAGGATGAGGGTGCAGGACGAGCTGGGCTTCGGTGAGACTTAAGAACTGCTATAATAACACACCATCACACATGCATCTTGTCATTTCTGATCACGTAAATGATTCACCTCTTGTTCTGTCTCTTTCCAGAACACACGTATGATGTGGTGACAATCGGAGCTCCGGCAGCTCACTGTCAAGGTTTCAAAAACAGCGGTTTGAGGAAACTCATCCAGAAGTTTGAGGAGGCAAAGAAACAGTAAGTTGGAAGATAGTTGTAAGTGACCAAAAATTACCATCTAATAGGTAAATAAAAGCAGAAAAAAATGCATTTGCATGTTTTTTTCCCTCAATCATAGTGATTGACAGTTTCTTTATTCATTATTTTACTTGTATTATTTCAAATACTTAAAACAGGTGGTTCATTTAATCCATAAGAAATTATTTTGCGTGACAGATGTACCTATTTTGATTTGGCTGCCCTGTTATGAATGCATTGTTTCTTCAACTATTGTTTTTGTTACTTTTTTGATCAGCGTATATGAGGAGGGATGGTGAGTTCTTGCACTGCTTTGCTTGTTTTCATTTGTTCGTACACTGTTTGCCTCTCACTGCCTTGTACCACAACAAAAAATACTTTCTCTGTTTTTTTTTTTTTACTTGTCAACAAAGTTTTAATGGTTACCAAGCTTTGTGAATGAATTTGTGAGTAGGTTCAGGATGAATGAATGTGATTCACAAACACTTGAAACATTGCTTACATAACACATCACATAACTTATGCAAAAGGCAACAAATAACGACACATGATATATTTGGTATTAACAATGTTATGTTTGAAAGTAAGTAAAATGTATGTTGTCCTAAACCAAGCACTTTTGTGTGAAACAGGTATTTTATAACTTATTACACTAAGTTTGTAGAAATACCGCTCATTTTCTAAATTCAGTTCCTGCCATTGTCTAGTAAAAACACATATGTGCACTTGAAAAACATGCAAAGTAGACATAAAAATATTTATAAGAAGGTTTTAAATTCACAAGATCTGTCTGAATTTCTGAAGTGAACGGTATCACCCCCAAACGTCAGTTTCTTGTTGTCTTTGTGTTCATCTTTAGCATTTAAGCCACTGATGAGGGCCGTTGTTAAGAACAGGCACGTGCATGCAAATGCTATCTCTATGTCTGTTAATGGCTGTTATTTTAACAAAATAGTATTTGTAAGACATAAAAAGCCAAGCATCAATTCTTCCCCTCTATGGACATGAAATAGGCCTTAGATGGAGGCTCCAACTTTTTACATTTTGAGGTGATATGAGGATGTCATCAGCATACAGTTGGATACAAACGTGCTGCTATAAAGACAGGTCTTTGCTTTCTGCAGCAGCGCCCTCTCCAGCTCGCAGTCCATTGTCTACATACCCCAGGATATCGTCCGAGCAAAAGAGATCATTTCCCACATCAACACACTGAAGACTCAGGTCAGCTACTACGCCGAGAGGCTTTCCAGAGCCGCCAAAGATCGTTCTGCCAGCGGACTGGAGAGGACGCTTGCCATTCTGGCTGATAAGGTATTTTACTTTAACACCATATATTACTTAAACAAATGATTTGGAAATGATTGTATATTGTTTTGGACTGACAACAGACACCTCTCCCTCTCAGACTCGTCAGCTGGTGACAGTATGCGACTGTAAGTTGCTGGCGTCGGCCATTCAGGCCCTGAACGCAGCACGGCCCGAGTACATCGCCTCCAAAGCATCTCCTTCCGCCGACTCAGAACAAGTAGTCCTCCGTAACGACCAGGACACACTGCTAGCCAAATGGAGCGGACGCAACAGCCGATCTTCGCTACAAGTAGACTGGCACGAAGAGGAGTGGGTAAGTTTGTCAGCTAATTATTAGAATCACCAAAACTCACTGAAACCATCTTATATCAACTCTAGATTTTGTCTTATCTGATGTCGCTCTGATGACACTAAAGTTGGGCGCCTTTTAGAGGTGAGCTACTCAGTTTCATGGTGTCTATTTAAAAATTTTTGACTGACCCTTATTAAGACTTCACAGATAATAAACAAATGGATCCAAGAAACAGTTAATAGTTAAAGAAGTATTATTATAATACAAATATTTTTATATATTAGCGATATTTTAGCTTATATGAAGTTAAAAAACCTTCACTGAAGAAGACCACATTTGAGTTGTGTTATTTACTAATGATTTTTCAACAGAAATCCCAGAAAACTTATTACAGTATGTCATAAGTATCACAAATACTTCCACCCACCTATATTCACCGAAAATAGCAAGAAGTTAGGTAACTGCTACAACCTCTTTTAGCCATCCAGTCATTTAGTGAGTCACTTTTTTTGTAGTGTACCATATGATCTAATTATGTTTGTTGTTTCCATCAAATATCTAAATATAAAAATTCAAAAGCATACATTTACTTATTTTTATAATAAAAAACGTGCTTGAATGGCTGTAAATATGCCCGAATTGTCCAAACCATTTACTCCAGTCAGCCTGAGACGAGAGTTTGTAGTTATGTAATGTAGTCGGAGCTCCACATTTGCTTGCATTACATAAATTTTTGTTAAGCAAAATTGTGGCATTCCATCTCATTTGCATACTGACTCATCTCATCCCTTGAGCATCTTCTCTCCCCTCCGGCTTAATTCTTCTCCCTACTGTAATTTCTCCATTAGCTCTGAAAAATTGAGTGCACTGCCTTGTGATGCTTTCAGGAGAAGGTTTGGCTGAATGTGGACAAGTCTCTGGAGTGCATCATCCAGCGTGTTGACAAGCTGCTTCAGAAGGAGAGGAGACCCAGCGACAGCAGTCAGGACAGTACCCAGACCGACCTGCAGGGTGGCGCTAGTAAGAAAGGTACCACACACACAAGTTTTTTTTTTTCTCTTCTTTGTTGTGAATTTTTTACTTTTTAGGCCAGAAATGAGACAAAAAAAGTCATGTTTTGGCATGAATTTAATGGGATTTAAGAGTTATTTATTTAAGAGTATTATTTAAGAGTATTTATTTATGCTTAGTTTTTCACTGAAGTCACTAAAGTAGGTGTTAGGTGTAGGTAGTTTAGTTTACAACATCTTAAATCTTATTACATCAAATTAAAATGTTTGTTTTTATTATTTTTGCTCAATTTTTTGCCCCCCTTAATATTACGTTGGTGATGTAAAAAGGGGACAAATCAACTAAACTTTTAATTTACTTTTAATTACTAACTATAGTACAGTAAATATAATGAATTCAACAGACTTTACCATTATTTGATATTGAATACGTATCAAATTATAGAGATAAGTTGACATTACTGTGTATGGCCTTAAAAAGGTGATGGAAAAAGACGAGCTTTCTGGATCAACCCAGGAAGTATATCACAGGATTCTCCATTATTACCATCATCATCATCATCCTCATCATCACCACCATCCTCTTTCTCTCCACCTGCCCTCCCCTCTGCACGTCCTCCCAGCCCTGAACAGGAATCCTGTAGGTTTATTTCATTTCCTCTTTTTGTTTTGCTTCTTCTCTAACCACTCCTTCTTTCAGGACACTTCTTCTTTTCATTGCATCATTTTATTTAGTTCGGTATATTCGAGTTACAGCTTTGTCTGGACAAGTTAAACGAATGATGGATGAAGCCACAGTGTCATGGGGATGTCATGTCAGTCCTTTTCGACTTGTCTTAAGACATCACAACTTTTTCATCTCATCTCACAGCTTTCATTACTTTAAAATGAAACGTGTTTTTCACTCATCCTAACCTATCGTGAGAAAAACTGCCTAATGTTCTGTGTGCGATCTTTGTTTTGTCTTTGTAGTCTGTCCAGAGTCCACAATGTTGCAGCATTATTGTAGCTCTAAGCAAAAAATCAGAAACAGCTTTTTTTTGTACTCTCCAGCTTTGCCGGTGTCAGCTGCTGTCGCTGCTTCGTGGCTGAACACAGCCAGCTCTTCAATCTGAGATTTTGTGCTTAGTTTACATGTCGTACAGGATCAGGGTCACATGTCTGTCCCAAGTTTCACTTTAAAAATGATGCTGGAACCCACCAAAGATCTCACTCAGACTCTCACTTAACTTTTAATTACATTGAAAGTGTCTCTTCAAAACTATGAATATTGCATTTTTTGCAATTAGAGGACAAAAAATTTCTGCTCTCCTTAGTCTTGAACTTACCTTCTGCATTTCAGGGCAAATGTTATTGTTTTTATTGTAGTTAGCTAGTAAAGCCAGTTACAAACAAAATGTCATTCTGTAATGTGCTCATTCACTCTGTTGTGCTCATTTGAACAAAAATGAAAAAACTTCCATAACTGCCTAAAAAATCAAATAACCAGCCACCATTACGCTCTTCCATTTCAGTCATTAGAGCAAAATAAGCCATCTGATATAAGCCGATTCTTGTTGGGACAGATCTTTGACCCCGGTCTGTAGTGTTTTCTATGTGTGTCTCTGCTGTCCGGTGTGGCTTACAGCGCCCGCTAATCATGCATGTTGCACCTCCATCCCCTCTTCCAGATGGAAGCCCCAGTGCTGAGGAGGCGTACCCAGGTAAGAGCTGCTGTCCCACCCATGCTTCTCTGCCTCTGTCTCCTACTCTCCAGGACTCGACACTAGCTACAGTATATAATTATCAGAAGATTAATGAAATTATTAAGGGGATAACTGACTGTTTTTTATTTTAGTCAGTCAGTTTTCTTCACATTGTCCATTTTGATTCACGTTAGGTATTTTCAAAAACTATATCAGCCTTACTTTTTTTAAAGGTTTCATTAAGGTTTCATTCCTTCCTTCTTTTTTTTTTTTTTTAGAAGTTGTAGCTCATTGTATTTGTGGAAAAAGTCCATTAAACGTTTGACAAAATAAAACCCAAATTGTTCTGGAGCTTTACCCAGAGGACTTTGATCTCGCTTTTGCTTTCCCTGTTGTCTCTCTGTACTGTCTGTTTTCTGTTTCTGTCTTAAAAGGTCAAATTTAACTCGTAAACTCACTTAACGTGGCATAAATTGCACTAAATATCACTTTAACTGAGCTAACAGTAGATTGCATTGTGTGGGGATGAGTGATGCAGAGGAGGAATGAATAATAATTGTGTGCTCGCTTTCTCCAACCTCTGTAATGTATCTCTCTCTGTCTCCTCTTTCTACACCTGCATGTGTGTCTCCCAGGCGAGTGGAGCGAGGCGTTGTACCCTCTGCTCACCACGCTCACAGAGTGCGTCGCCATGATGAGCGACACGGCCAAGAGGTCCATGGTCTTCCTGCTGATGCAGGACAGCGCCCCAACGATAGCCATGGACCTGTCGCTGCAGTACCGCCGCGGACGTTGTCTTCTGCCAGACGGTCAGCACACACACACACACACAGAGTGACGTGACTCGCTCACACACACATACAGGCTAACGTGCTCATCCTAGAATGACTCACAGTGAGGGAATCAATAAACAGCTCATAAATCTGTAAATATTACAAAACCGCAGGGTGAGATGGTGCAGCTCTCAGTGGCTTTAAGGTATTTATATGACTTTACACTTGTGTAAAAAGAGAGCGGGGAATGAAAAAAATAAGAGAAAGTGAGACAGAAAAAGAAGGGATTTCTTCACTCCTACTCTCCTGCGTGTTTCTGGCACAAACCGGAGAGACGTTTCAGGTCTTGGGACCAAAGTTAAAAAGAGGTTGCATACTCAGAGGAAGTCGAGGGAGAGGATTTCTTTTCTTGCAAGTTGTTATTTTTCCAGCCTCTTATTTTTGTAGTTTTGGCTCGGTAACAATAACAGTTACGTTTATGTAGCGGGTAGATTTCTTTGTCAGGCAGCCTCAGTTGTTCAACAGCAGTTTTTATGGTCACAGAGCACGAACTGCAGACGAAGTTTCAGTAAATCAAGTTAAACTTCGGTAATGAGATAGTTTCACATTAGGTTCAAGCACAAATGTCAAAAAGTTTTGCTGATTTTCTTTGTCTTATGTGACAATAAACTGAATATTTGTGGGGTTTTGGTTGCTGGTCTGACACCACAAGCACTTTGTAGCACAAAAATAAATACTCCACCAAATCATCAATCAAGAAAATAATCAGCAGGTAAATTGATAGATTGATTGACATATTGATGCAACATATTTTTATCATTTAGTCCCTCAGACAGTTATATAAAACATGTTATGTAATGGTAAAACACTCGCTGAACTGCTTAGGATTTTCTTCACACATGGATGCACAGAAACCAACAACATGCATCCGCTTACATAATCTCAGAAACAGCCAAGCTTTACTGCCTTTAAATATAAAAAAAAAAATTACTGATTTGAATCTCAGAAAAAAACCCTGCACGCCATCATATTTAATGAACAGTCTCTCATCTTACTAATGGATGGCACCAAAATAAGTTTGCATCTACATACACATGATTTTTCACTGGTTATACTGGATAAAATAGTTTAAATAAAAGTGTGTTTAACTTGATTATATTCTATGTAAATAAAACTGTTTGACTTACAGCTTTTTAGAATTAAAATAAGCTGCCCATCACCAGAAAAGTCTATTTTGTGAAGTAAAAATGGTCCTTTAGCTGTGATGCTTGATATAAGGTTGACTTTATTGTTTAATCACTTTTATGGAGGCATAAATCGGCTGCAAGTGCTGCTGAGACACACAAACACTTAAAACAGGTGCAGAGGATTAAAAGCTCCCTGTTGTTATGAACTGATGTTAAAGTGTGTGTGTGTGTGTGTGTGTGTGTGTGTGTGTGTGTGTGTGTGTGTGTGTGTGTGTGTGTGTGTGTGTGTTTCAGCTCACCGCTCTCATCTGTGGCTTCATTATCAAACTGAGGAACTGTCTCCGTGACAACGGATTCCTCCGACAGCTCTACACCATCGGCCTGCTGGCTCAGTTTGAGTCCCTGCTCAGCACCTATGGTACAAACACACACAAACACACACACATTTCTTTTATGTTAGAGCCCCTCACAGTTACAGACTATTAACTGTGTGTGTGTGTGTTCCCAGGAGAGGAGTTGGCCATGTTGGAGGACATGAGTGTCGGCATCATGGATCTTCGCAATGTCACCTTCAAGGTAAGAAATAAAGTAAAGAACTGAGTACAAAGCTACTCCTAATGAAGGTTGTGCTTACCTCTTCTTCTGTCATTTTTATCGCCCTCATTTTGTTTCCTTTCATCTTTGATTCTGCTTTGTTTCATCGTTGGATTTCAAACTTTGATCCCTCTGTTACTCATCTTTTGTTACATCTCTATTGAGATTAAAAATGTTTAAAAAATGCTTTTTGTTTTATCAGAGTTGCCACTGTTAATGAGTTAGAAAATTAGTTTTGGTATCATGATGATATCATGTCATATAATGTTTAAACAGATAGTCGGTAAAATGTAAGATTTCAGACCCCATTATCAAATCATTTTTCAGAATTTGAAGCAGCCGTATGTGTAGCAGCAGAACTTATTTAAAAATTAAAACATTACTAAAAAATGTTCTCAGTTTCTCTGATCTCAGTCATCTCTAAATCTCTGCATCTGCATGTTCGTACACTTTAAGGTGACCCAGGCCACCGGCAGCTCCGCCCCCGACATGTTGCCGATCATCACGGGGAACAGGGACGGCTTCAACGTCCGCATCCCGCTGCCGGGAACCATGTTCGACGCATTGCCGCGCGAAATCCAGAGTGGCATGCAGGCACCGGCAGCTGCTGCTTCGGGTCCAGCCGGTTCACTTCAACGTCGGCATCAATGAGCAGCAAACTCTGGCTGAGAAGTGAGTGAGTAGGAGAGGACAAGACGACGGAAGTTTTGTGAAATCTGAGATACATTTGCACAGAAGAGTTTGTGCCTGACAGATGCACTCAGGCTGGTCTGCAACTTAACGTAACGTAAGAAAAATGTGTGTTTCTCTGTGTTGTTCAGGTTTGGAGACACATCCCTGCAGGAGATCATTAACCTGGAGAGTCTGTCCAGGTTAAATTCATACTATGAACAGTTCAAAGAAGTCTTGCCTGAGGACTGTAAGTACTGACATCTATCAGAGTTCAATATATGAGTAATATATATGTATATGATCAGTTTATAAAATATTGTTGAGGATTAAACCAGTGGCTCCCAACCTTTATAATAAAGTGTTTTTTTAACATATAATGGATGGAGTATTCACATTATGGAGCAAACAACCGGTATTAGCTCTTTTTGTTAATCGCTTTTTTCATTTCTGTCTTCCCTCTTCTTTGTTTTCTTTGCTCTTTTTTCCTCCCATCCCATCATCCATCCATTTCCCCTCTGTTTCTCATCTCCCCCTCAGGCCTGCCGAGGTCTCGTTCTCAGACTTGTCTCCCTGAGCTGCTGAGGTTTCTGGGGCAGAACGTCCACGCCAGGAAAAATAAGAACGTGGACATCCTCTGGCAGGCGGCCGAGGTGAAGTTTCAGCTTTGCTCTACGTCTTACTAGATGGCATTTAATCCAGTGTTGAATAAAAGAACATTATTTTTCTTAAAACAGCTCATCAGCCAATGAAAAAAAGGAGTTTGTTATATCACATCTTTGATCATATCATGTAGAAATATTTTACAAAACTGGTAAAATGCTTATTTTAAAGTTGGATATTGAGTAGATGAATTTCATAAATACCCACAGTATAGTACTGTGTTACTTTAAAGTGGTACCAACTAGCTATATATATATTTAACCATAACTGTTCTCCTGTGTCTCAGATCTGTCGCCGGCTGAACGGGGTTCGTTTCACCAGCTGCAAAAGCGCTAAAGACCGCACGGCCATGTCGGTGACCCTGGAGCAGTGCCTGATCCTGCAGCACGAGCACGGCATGGCACCGCAGGTCTTCACGCAGGCCCTCGACTGTATGCGCAGGTAGGACGCCTTCACACTGCCTGAATGAAAAACAACACGCGACTGAAAATCACACCTGGGCAAAAACAGAAATGAAACAGAAACAGAACTTTTACCAGAGTGAGATCCACAGTCTTGTCTTTTACTGTTTGCCAAAGATCCTGTACCGGTCTAACAAATCTGGAAATGTTCAAATTTCTTATTTTGCTATTGATTGATTATTTACATCTTGCAAAATGCAGTATTCTGCAGTATTCGCCCATGTGCGATTTGAAACTCACCTGCCTCTAAAAACAAACTCATCTGGAGCTGCTGGTTCATCTCAAAGACGGATACTTAAATACTCTGAAATTCAGCTGGTTACCTCCTTCACCAGACTCTTCCTGAAAAAGGTTCAAATTTCAATAAGAACAGTTGCCGATCTTCTTTTTTGGAGACTTAAGTGTGGACGAGGGTCTGGAGAGGAGAGGTATCTAACTGATGTTCAAGTAAGGGGATCCTCCTTCGACATTTTGGGTGCCTGTATGTCTGTCTGTGAGTTTGTTGAGTCCGTTTTTTCCACCACTGCCCTGTCTTTTCTTTCTCTAAAGCTAGCCTTCACTGTTTCAGAGTCTAAGTTGCTGTCAGATTTTTATTTGAATTATCAGAGCATCGTACCATCGTCATCTCCTTTTCTTTTCCTTCATACCTCATTTGTGTCCTCGTCTGGGCCCGATTGTTCAGAGGGTGTAAAGACAGATTCAGTTTGAGTGAAATGTTCCCCTTTTAAAGCTTGTGTATTTAAAAGGTCGATGCACCTAAATAACAAAACATATTCCATTTGATCAGTTCTGTCTTTATTGTTTTTCTTTCCGCATGGGAAATGTAGCTCGCAGCATGGCAAAACTCATACACACAAAAGCAGACTCATCTATCAGTTAAACAGATTTTAAAAAGAAAATAAATATTCAGAAATAGTAACACACAAATATAACAGAAACAGTAAGTAAAAACAAATAAGTAAGAATAAAATCCAGTGAAGAAGTTAAAAACAAGACAATACAACAAGGACTGTCTCTTTAGTAACTTCATAGGGTGCAAATACTGTGATTTTATTTAACAAAGTTTTTAAATATACAAGCGTTTTTTTATAAATGTCATTTATGTTGCCACTGAGCATGTGAAAAAACATGTCCAGAAAGCGAGTCATTTTAAAATGCATCGACACAGTTTGTAGTCTGGAAAAAAGATGTTTCCCATCACAAACAAGATCATTAAAAACAGAAGAGACAGTGACAGGAGACTTTATAGATATCGACCCACAACGTTACAGCCCCCTTCGAGAAACATCTCACTTCTCTTTAAACTCTCAGAAACATCATGAGAGAATATAAGTTTATACTTCGGTGTTTGTATCTTTTTATGTGCAAAAAAACGTTGCGTGTTTAAAGTGGAGTTTTATGTGACTTTATGTTGTAAATATTTTGTTGTAAAAAAGCTGTAATCACGCCTGTCTGGTTGTACTTGTGCTCAATAAAGTTGCACTCCTACACAGATACTTGCATGATACAACAGCTCTTCACCTTTTCCTCCCCTCTTTTTTCCTCTCTTCACATCTCTCCCTTTTTTCCTCCCCTCTGCCTCATCAGTCGACGAGCATGAAGACAGCTTTTCGATCATTTTTTTTTTATTTTATTTCTGTTTGGATCGGTTTTGAGCTCTGATGCATGTTGGGAAAAAAAGAGATATTGTACCCTTTCCCTCCAAATCCCCCCCTTCATCACCTCTTTTTCCCTCTTATCCATACAGCTGACAGTGAATGAAGTAAAAGGACAATACACCCTTAAATTTAAACATTTTGAAGTGAAGTCTGTAACCTCTCTGCACCGGGTTCTTACTGCATGTTCGCTCTTGTTAGACTTTCTCAATGACTTAGCTTTCTTGTTAGCTTGCAGATAAATGTTAAAGTTTTTGTGTGAAGTTCCTGATCCGGAGTGCAGACGGCTTCAGAGCACCACTTCATTCTTGAAATTTAAAGGGTGTTTTTTTCAAGTGCGCACTCACGTTGGTTTTCTCACCATTTTACCTCCCGTTCCTTCTTCCTCCTTCATCCCATGTCTTAGAGTATATAAACATGGAGAGCCATTGCTGTATTTTCTTATCTTCCTTCCTTTTCTGAAAGACATCTTTCTTAATTTTCTCTTTTTTCTCTTCCTCTTTTTCCTCCTCCTCTGTTTTCCACGTGTCTGTCATGGTTTTTGTTTCGCACAATTGGCTCACTTTTTGCGGGGTTGTTTTATTGTGGTTGGTGTGTGATTCACCCCCATTCGTTGTGACCTCCTTATGATTTTTACTGTATGACATTGATCATTTTTGGAACATGATTATTTTTATCTCCCACCTTGGAAACGATCTATCATTGCTGTGGCTTCCTTGATTTTTTTTTTTTTTTTTGGTATGGCGTCTTACTTTACCATTTCACCTCTGTGCATGCATGTGGACATGCCATCTGTTTCTTTTGGCTTTGTTGCTACACACGCCTCCTTCATCTCCTCCTCTCCTTCCTTCTTGCAATCTTCTATTTTCTTTCTTATTTCCTCCTCACACTCCCCTTCCTCCCCCATCTCTTTTCTCCTAACTGCTCTTTTACTTTCTCTTCATCTGTTTCCGTCTCTTTTCTCCTCTTCCCTTTATTTCCTTCCTTCCCCTATGTCCTTCCTTTTCAACTTTCCTCTCCTCCATCACCTTTCCCTGCCTTCAACCCTTTTTTTGCTGCTCCACACCTCCTCCTCCCACCTCCCGTGACTCGGCAGCATTGGCACGAGGGAGGGGGTGATCCAGAAGAACCTGAGCGGCTTGCTGCCGGTGCGTGACTTCCGGCTGGACCCCAGCCTCCTGTACTCGCTGCCCCTGCTGGCCCTGAGCCCCAACCTCCTGGTGGTGTGGATCTTCCTCAGCGTGGCCTATTTCCTGGCCAAACTCCGCTGCAGCTGAGCGGCCGCGAGCAGCTCTCTGCCGGGAGCGACTGACTGAATGCAAAAAAAAAAAGTTGTTCACGTTCACGAGGAGGGGTGGGAAGTTCTCCACGCTGACTCCTGAATCTGAATTCTGAATCTGTGCCACTGTCCTGTGAGTGTGTATGAAATTCATGCACACTAATACTGTACAGCATGTACACACTGTCCCACCCTGACTAAGGGCTTAACACAACTGATGCCCCGTTTATCAAGGGCCAACTCCCGCCCGCCTTTTTTTTTTTTTAGTTTGTTTTGAGTGTGTGTTTTTGTTCATGGACAGTTTTTGTTTCCTGGCTTTAAAAAACTGCTCGTGGTTTCAAGCCTGGAAAAATATCATAGTTGCCTCAATATAGATATGATAATTTACTTTAAGAGGCTCCAAATCGTCCATCGTTCTAACTTTGAAACTACATTAACAACAATGCTACATCTTAAAAACGCAGCTGTCAAACAATAAAACTCTGAAGAGAAAACAAACATAAATACAGCTTAAAGTTGTAATCCTTAAGATTTTTAGAAGATGTCTACACGAACAGTGAGGCTGATATCAATGAAATAAGATTACAGCTTCTGCCACTAACAATGAATACTATTACACAGAGAGTTAATTTCCTCAAGTGTTTACCACAGATGGGTTTAGTTTTTATTAAAATCTTAAGGGTTATAACTTACATGCTGTGATTTGTTATACTGACCTTTTAAAATGAGTTTTAGATGTGTTTTAAATGTTTTAAATGTCAGTAATCAGCTCTAAAACATCATCAAGACAATAAAAAGAAGTCTGGATGAGCGTCATAGACCGTGTACAGGATCCCCTTTTGCACATGTGGACTATGATGATGATTAAGAAGAATGATATATTTACATTTGTAGTGGATAGCGCCCTCTAATGGACAGATTTTTCTCCACCATTCATGATCTGTGTGGCCGCTCTGCATTATTCTTCAGCAGTGTAACACAACACACAGAAAAAACAAAGTGACAGTGACCCCTGAGTTGTGAATATGTATAAAAAAGAGCAGATTATATATAAATCTTTGCTTTCAGGAAAGAGTTATCGTTGATAGTAGCCATTGTAAAGGAAGTTTAAAATTTAAGCTTTGCACAAACAGCTAGCTCCTTTCATTTATCGTCGTCTTCCATATGCTTTTGCACCTTTCAAGCTAAAGTGGAGGAAACAAAAGCTTTTATTTGGTGCCAAAATCGATATTGCTCATTTTATTTCTTTAGGTCTTCCTGCTTTTCTTGACAGTAGAAGGAGGTGGTTTGTTTGCTTCTACTTAAGCTTTTGCACTTTCAGCAGGTCTGAGTCAGTTGTGACTTCTCACTGTTTACATTCAGCCGAATATATATTCAAATTGATGGACGTTATCCAAACAACAGAATAATTAAAAAATGTGTCAGTCTAATCAATTAATTGTAACCCATATCTCCGAATGGTGGATAAATTGAGGACATAAGTGTATGAAAACATTATATTTATAGCCCTTTTTTCTCAGTTAAATGAACTGAACTCATGTTAACACTAAAATAATGACATCAGCTCCAATTCAATGAAAACTTACATCAACAGTTTCCTCTCCTGTCATGCTACAGATGAGGAGCTTCTGCACCCTCCTACTCATTTGTTGAAGGGTTTGAAATACCTTGCATACTTTGTCTGGGTAAATGAGCAGACCAGAAAGCCGGGGGATCAGGCCCTGTGACAGCACACATGACCCATTTCCTAAAGATAAGGAGCTGTGTGATTCAAGGCCGGTATGTGCCGCAGCAGAAACAGGCAGCTGAAAACAACACTGTACAGACAAATACACACTTTCACGCTGAACGCAGAATAATATTAGGTGAGAAAAATGACCTCCCAACAGAACAAAATCAAAACTTGAGTGAAAAATAATTATCTAAATTAATGAATTTTATTTTCTTGAAACATCTTTAAGAACTTTAAGCAAGTCCAGTTCACTTTCTTCAGACTCTTAGGAAGCATTACAAACTAATATTTCTTGTAGACAGAAAACTAAACGAAACTATATGGAGACTCGAGCATGCCGTCAAAATATATTTTGACGTTCATGTTTACATTTATCATCATTAACACATTTGTGAATTTAAAAAAAGTAGTATATTATGATTAATTTTGCATTTTAATTACATATGTGGACTTAATACACAAAATTCACAAAATTATTAACTAAATTATCTAGCGAGAGTGAATGAATAATATTAATTTCCACATTTCCAGTGCCAGTTCTGTTAGAAGAGAAGAAATTCAAGTGTCCTTCTCAAATTTAAAGGTCACACGAGCCAGTTTCACATTTTCCCTGAATTTTCCTTCATCTGAAGTGTTATTCACGGGTTCAGTTCATTTGTAAAAGCAGTCTTTGATGTACTCAGCTTTTATACTTTCCACCTGCCTCGAGGACAGTAGCAGACAGAGATGACTTTTTTTTTTCAGACGCTTAAATTTTTCAGCTTTTTATGCCAGTTCAGCGAAGATATGACAAAGGTGATTCTTTGCGTTTGAAGGATGCAGTTGCTAATGTTGGAACGTAAAAAAATTGTAGGATATTCAGGGCAAATGTGTTCGATTATGCAGTTTACCTTTAGAGCATTTATATGTACCAGTTTACATTTATTAAGATGGTGACGTTTTTGTGTTTGACGTCGTAACAAACTGGTACAGACTGCAGCTATAACCATTAATATTAGCTTTATTTAGTCGGGTTGTGTCGAGTGAAGGACCTAATTTATTTATTTATTGTCCAGATGAATGAGTGAGGAATGTATCCATGCGTGTGCCAAATGCTTTAGTCAGGGTTTTTGCAGAATGAATTCAGGTTTGTAGGATCTGTGTTTGCAAAGAGATTATACCCAGAAAAAGATGTGAGGTCTTTGTCAGAATCCAGAGCACTTCCATGTTAGTCGATGCCTCCAAAATCTAACACAAAAAGGTGTGAAGTTTTGTTTGTTTTTTTGAGAATTTCATGTCACTTTACTGGAAAATAATCTGACAATATCATATTTAGGGCGTCAACTAACTCGCTTTTATTAATGATTAATCCTCTGAATGTTTTATCAATTCAGCTTGTCTGTAAAATGTTTGAAATTGCTTGTTTTTCCTGGACCAACAGTCCAAAACCCAAAGATACTCAGTGTTACTAACATATTAATCCATTATCAGATTATCTGATTTTCTAAAGAAAAAATATTTCAAGATGCTTTTGCTTACAAATCATGTTTTTTTATTAATTGCTTAAAACCTCCTTTAAAATCGTAAAGCACTGTTCAAAAAAAGGACATGCTTGTTTTCATTATAAAAACTGGATGGAGGATGGACGAATAAAATTTGAGTTAAATGTACTCCTCAGCATACGTTAAGGCAAGAAAGCTTCAGGTTACTCTACGAATTGGAAACCTGCAGATCAATATCTCAGCCTGTAAAGCTGAAAGAGAGAGTTGGTCTTCTTCTCTGTGTTTGGAGGCTCAGGCTCATTAAGATCGACCCAGTAAGGAAATGGATCAGACCAAAATAGCCTCCTTTGGGAGTTTACCGTGCTCTCGTGACCCCTAAACACTCAAACACACTTACTACAGTTACTACAGTACAGTGATCCAGCTGGTACCAAGAAGTGAAGGATGGACATATCGAATATCTCTTCGTTTTCTCAAATCACCTCCCAGTGCTTCTTTTTGTATTTATCCGTCTGTAGAAAAACATATTATTATTTGATTCGTGTTCATATTTACACCGCTATCAGAAATATTGTGTATCTTGGCTCTTAAATCTGATAGGTGGTCCTTTAAGTTATAATTCACTACTTATTATGTTTTTTCTTTTTAGAAGTATTGTGTATCTCGTCATCTGTTGACGCTCCAGTTTAGATCTACCTCTGTGAGAAAGAAGTTATACGTAAACTAGAGTTTATTTAAAAGTAAGAATGAATATATGGATATATCTATTATACACATATACAATTACTGAGAAGCAGGGATGTAGGGAAATGGAAATTATTTTATGTGAAAGAAGTAAAAGTTGTAGTCAGATCATATTTAAACTTTCTGAAAAATGTGTGATTCATTGCCCAGCACTAACACGTGTAAGTGCTTCCTAAAAATATAAATTCAAGATCATTATATCTTTGACCTTTAAAGAAGAACATCTCAGTTTTGCCATTTTCTTTTTTTGTCTTTTGTTTTTCTTCCAGATGTATCAGAGAATATATTTCTATTGCTGTACATAAATAGTATTGAAATGCTTGTATTGCCTAAACGCACATTTGCTCTTTATTGTCGTAAGTTATTCCAAAGCAGAGTATATATTCTGTTTACGACGTGATTATCATGCTTGTGCCATAACTGTCAGGCTGTCGTCACTTTATATCACAGCTCAGTATGTCTGTGTGATTTTACTGTAATATGCAGATTTATATGTTTTTGTTTATCATGACTGTTAACTGTTAATTTAGTTATTTCTCACTAAACTGTCGACGTAATAATGATTTGTAGGTATTTTAAAATCTCAGATTCCTCCTGTTAATTACACAAATTATATTATGTGAACAGGTTATCTATGAACGGTCACATTTAAATGTTAATTGAGAGTAATTATGACATTAGGACCGTCATTTCCTACAGCTTGTTATCAAGAAAGTAAACGAACTGATTTTTTGGGGGAGTCAAAATGCATTTTAGCTTTAAACAATATTTTCTTTCTGCATTTTTTGTTGATTTGTACAGAAAGTGTCACAAGAAAACATTGTTTGGGAATATTTTAACTGATCTCAACTCGCATTAAATCATAATTACTAAGTGTTATTAAGAAAGTTAAATCACATTTCTTTTTTTTATTTAGTTTTAATGATATTTGCTTGCTTCATTTTTTCTTTTTTCTGTTATTTGTACCAAAAGTGTCTCTAGGAAAAGTTGTTTGGAAATATTTTTAAAGTTCTCATCTCAGACTTGCTGAAACTTTGTAGTAAAAGAGGTCCCTGCTCAGCAAACAGCAGCATTTCTATGATGAAGAACCGTCTCTGCTTGTGTTTCTTTTCCTTATTTGGCGATCAGCGCTTTTCCTCCGAGGCTCAGCAGCAGTTAAATGTCCAAAAGCTTTCGCCGTGCTGCGTCTCATGTTGCTCTAAATGTACCACAAACCCCAAGAAAACCTCCAGTCAGTGTGTTCCTGGACTCCTGCTGTAATAAACGTTTTCTGCCTCCACCTGCAGAATATAAACTCTGGAAGCATTTTGTGGTCTTTACAGTCGAATTGTGTGTCATAAAAATCTTTTTCCTTCACTTACTTTAACTGTGCTTTCCTTCAGCTTTTCTGCTGTGTGTGTCGGGGTGTGTGTGTGAATGGCATGTGTTTATTTTTGTTTGTTTTTTTGCAGTGTTTTGCCACTTTTCTGTTCCTCATTCCTTCTGATGCTGTTTTCTTTAGTCTTTACTGATCTCTAGTAGCAATCAGGTGGAGTTGCAACAACCTCTATAGCACTCTACCTGTTTTCTGATCACTTTTAAATAAACAAAATATGATGATAATTATTCAGATTACTTAATTTAGTAATTTGTTGATTGTTGTTGATCCACCTCAACTCCCAGCAGATCATTTTCTGTTCTGAGACACTGAAAAATAAATTATAACTTCACATAAATTCACACCAGCCATCATTTCTGTTTTTATTTTGCTCTCATCCTGTCTGTGAACGACCCCCCACCCCCTGTTCTGTCTCCTCAGCGAGGGCTGCAGGCGAGAAAACACTGTGAAGAACGTCGGATGCCGAAAGTACGCGTTCAACTCGCTGCAGCTCAAGGCCTTCCCCAAACACTACCGACCGCCCGACGGCACCTACGGGAAAGTGGAGACCTGATTGGACCGCAGAGAGCTCCGCGTCGGGAACGTTGTGGTATTATTGGACGGTGCGGCCGCCATGTTTCAGGAGGGCCGAGATTCGAGTACAATCAAGAGGCCACGTTCAGCTGTTTCCATCGTGTTACTGTGTCACGGGTTTTAGATTAGATTTATTTGAAGGTGTACTGAGTGTCACATTCATGAACAGCTACACCTTCCTGAAGAAAATCGCAGATTTCCACCACCTTAGTTTTTATGTACTGTATTAGTTTCTTATGCCGTATTATGCACAACACGCTGAATACAAGAATGGTTTTTACTTATTATCATAAGAAGATAATACATGAGAAAATACATGAACTGCACTGCCTCTCGTCTGATCGAGCCCCGATATGATCACTATTAACCACACAAACATAAATCATTAAAACCACATTTAAATTCAGTTCATAGAAATAAAAGTATTTCACCAGCCCGTGTCTGTCTATGCAGTTAGGACACCTGACATTAAAAATTAAAGTGATGAGGTTTATATTGTGAAATTCAAAACATGAGGTTTATGTTATTCTCAGTTTTTATTATTCTCAACAAATCTCATGAAAAGACTAAAAACAGCAATGTGTCTGTGGCTCTTGGCCCCAAACACAAGAGTTTCTACTGAAGACATAAATCTTAAAAACTCATTGATCTGCTTTTAATAGTAATAGTAATAATAACAATGGAGCTCTGTGGTGCAGAGGAATAAAATATATCAGGCTTCAGACGCATCATTTTATTGTTGATTTTGGTGTTTTTGTGAGATTTGCTGACAGTAACAGTTGTTGTCACATTATCCCCAACGCTGACCTTGGAAATGTGTCGCACAACCATTTTGTTTGAAACACACCAACATCTTTTACTTTTCCATTCATCAATCAAGGATGAGCCAAATTCTGAAAAAATATGATAAAATACACTTTATTGATCTCTACAGCAGCGCAGAGAGAGACATAAATACAGTTGAAAAGTACATGTGGAGTTTCTTGAGTGTGTGATGTGATTAGGAGAGCTTTCAGGCCACAAATCTTCATTCCACTTTGTTTCTATGCAATTTGTTTTCACTGCTTATAATTAAGAATAACCTGCTTTTTCACTTTTATGTTTAACTGTGTAGCAGCACGTAACATCAATGAATTAAAAATTTGAAGCAGCTAAACCAAATTTAGAAATATAAACTTGTACTTGGACATTTCTTTTATTGACAACAAAAGGGGAACATTTGTTAGTCCTGAATCCACTTCACTGTGAAAGCACATCACAGCTCCATCATCTGGGACCTGTGTTTAAATAAAATGCATCTTACTGTAACATGAACCACACTGTCAGACTGCTGATGGGAATCCTGCTGCAGGCGACCGGGACATTTCTCACTGTATTTACACGTCGTCTTCACCCATCAAAGAAGTCGTTTTTTTGTTCTGTGAGCACGCTGTGTCGTATGTTTGGCATTGTATTTGGGATTGCAGAACTTCCTGTCAGTCTGAGAACATCTGTGAAGGTTTGAGCGTTGCAGCGTATTAGATATACATAAATATACAAAACTGAAATAAATATGAAACCAGTTTGTGTTTGTTTGAAGAGGTTTTTTTTTATTAATATTAAGTATGAATTATTAAATAGATTACCAGTGATTACTGAATCACAAACTGTCCCCAAGATCTTCAGACTTAAAATGCTGTTTTTTTAAGGACACACCATAAGACAAAAGTATGTGGACACTCAAACATTTGTTATGTAGAGTGTTGTCCATTTACTTTTGGCCACATGCCTGATTTAAGAAGGGGTTTCATGGGCAGCAGACAATTCGATCTGTGATAGAAGGAAAATCACATCCCTGCATCCTAAAACTGAAGCAGCTAAACGGGTTTCAGCCATCAAAATATTTGATCATTATTTTCACCTTTGCCTTTCTTACAGTGAAATGTGAAAATGTCTTCTGTTTTTTAGTCACCATTAACAGCAACAGTATTAGTCTATTGTCAAGAATGTCAAAATTATATATACGTATATATATATATATATATATATATATATATATATATATATATATATATATATATATGTGTATGTGTGTGTGTGTTCATAAATGTCACGTTCATTCAAGTTCAGTCAATTAAGTGAACTTTGAAGAATTAAAATCAGAATCGAACGAAAGAAAGACACTTTGAGCATCTTCAGCCCGTTAGCTCAGGATGACAAAGCTGCTTGGAAGTTTTGAGAATTTGAGTTCAAACCTCTGTGACTTCTGAATTTAAGGAGAGATGTAAGGAGAGCAAGTTAGCTAACAGACTTTTATCCTTGCTTTAAGGCAAATTAAAAGACGTAACAGATTTCCAGTGGCTCACAGGTAAGTGGTGGGTCTAAAAATCCCAATAACAAGCCTGATTTCTGCCTCTTACTGTTTGCTGAAGAAAAGCTTGTCTAGAAGTTCAGAACCTTATTTGGGAGTTTTCTTTGTCCTTCTTGTAAGTTTACAAACCTGTGGTATAAAAACACAGATTTATTTATTTCCAGTAATAGTGACAGACTTGACTCCTGCAAAAGACAGATTGTTCTCGTGTTGATCTTTATAGAGCAGAGAGGTTTATAGTTCATAGTTTAAAAGGTCTTTATAAGTGTGTGTGGTGGCGGTCGGATGAACCACATTTGCAGAAAAATTAGGAACAGATATTTCAAGGGTATTCAAAAGATTTATTTAACATTTTAGAAATATACAGTATTTTTGGAGTTTTGTTTAAGTCCAGTTGTCTTCTTGTGTGTCTTATTCTGGGTCACTACACAGCTGTCACTTAGTCTTTCCTGTCGGAGATGCTTCTGGGTAGTGGAGCACCGTAGCCTTAAATGGTCGACAAACATGAGTTATTTATTTGTGAGGTTTAATGAAAAGATCTTATAGATGTTGTGTGTAGCCTCAATCATTACTTAATCAACTGTGAGACACTGAAGTTACAACAAGACAAACAGTTACCTGTTTATACGTTTCTGTATAACCACAGCAATCATTGCAGCAACACAAACACACAAAAAACCACAGACAACGACCTCGGTCAAAGTGGCATCTGTGAGGAGGAAAATTTCAGCTCTCAGAGGAAATAAGAGGAAAATCAGTTGTGTGCAACATTCAACGTTCATAAAGCAATATAGCACATGGTGACATTGACTTGACGCAACTTAAAAGTGAACTTACCAAAATCAGAGAAAACAGTTTAAATGAGGCACTCAACACTAAATAAGATATGATTAAAATAACACATGTGAACATTGACTTACTGCGACCGCACTGTCATCAGATCCAGATTCTTTATTAAAATCTAAAAACCAAACACAAAGACATGAGCTATAAAGTCACTGTGAGTGTATAAATCAGTATCTTTGGACGTGTTTCTCACCATCATCAGACGACTGTTTGACCTCAGGAATCATCAGAAACACTTCTATCTGAGGACCAGACAGCACTCGCACTGCACATCCAACCTGTGTGCCGTGGCCACGGAGACCTGACAGCACAGCCGTAGTAGTGACGGCAAAGGTGACTGTAGCGTTGGCGTTGGTGACTGTGACGGAGCTGTAGTTAGAGAGGTGGAGGTCTGGCTGCAGGAGGCTTAATGTTACTGTGGGAGCAGGTCGACCTGTGGCCGAGCAGGACACGACTGCCTCTTCAGAAGAGTTTGATCCTCCAACATGGAGAACGGGTTCATGCAGCTCTGCAGAGGAAACACGGAGGAAAACATCACATGAAGCTTCTGACATCATCCTTTTTGTTCAGCGTGTCTTTAATGATGCATCAAGGTCCTTACCATAGAGTTGGAGGCAGGTTGAACCTGTGAGAGCACCATCAGGGTAGATGTTAAACAGACAGTGATAGCATCCTTCATCCTGCTCCGTCACCTTCATGATAACTATGGAGCAGTTCTGCAGTCCAGCATCTTTAAACTCCACCTTATCTCTGAAGTCCGGACTCACTTTAGGACCAAAGTATTTGTTGTACGTGGCGAGATTCTTCATGCCTTCAAAAACTTTCTGCCATGTGACTTGAATAACTTCTTTAGATTGAACCAGCTGACAGTTTAAGGTGACTTCTTCTCCTTCAGCTGCCATCACAGTCTTCTGAGTTTGTATCAGAGCTGTCAGACCTGCAGGAGAGAAGTGAGGCAACAACTGTTTGGGCTGCAGCGCCATCTGGTGTCCACAGTGAGAACATCATCATACCTTTGGAAATATCAGAATCAGAATATTTTATTTATCCCAGGGGAAAGTTTGGTGTTTCGATTGATCTGATATAGAGAATACAATATAAATAAACAAAAATACAATAAAATCGTGTGGATGCATTATTCTGTTGTAGTCTAAGTATGAAACATTTGGTCCATTAGAAGAATAAACAGAAATGTGATTTCATACTTCAGGATCCTGACATGACTGCCTGCTTTCACCTCAGATAAAAATTCTTAAAATAAGTGGTCAAACATAAATAATGGTGTACATAAAACAAACATAAAGCAGCATATTTTTCACATCAAATGGTCCAAACCCAAATTCAAAAAGGCTCCATACAGGATACACAGCTGCTTTCACTTTCAAAATAAATGACATTTATATTACATTTTATATATATATATTGATGTAAATATCTTTCTCACCTGCCTGAAAGACTCCAAACACACACATTAGACGCAAAGATGACACGTGGTGCATTTTCGCACGCTGTACTGTAGTTTGATTTCCCCACTGCTGTTACAGAGACACTGAGCTGCTTCCTGATTGGTCGGGATATACCACTGTGCAGACATTTGGGGGTGGTGAGCGTGACGCGCTGTTTACATCGCATTTTAAACAACACATAATTAAGCTTTTTTTTATGAATGAACAATCTTTTATTCTTATTCTATGATAAAAACCTTTTTTAAAAACCTTTTTGTGAGTTGATGAATCCGTTGTTGGTGAACAGATATTCATGTGACACCCACTGCGATGAACTCACCCGGAAGTTACTTGCAGCGCACATCCGCTTTCACTTTGTAATTTGGCGGTAAACATGCAGCCACGATGGGACAAAGAGCAGTGATACATTTCATTTATGCCTTTGCAGTTTTTCACAAAGGTGAGAAAAAGATGATAAATAATTTTGTTTCAGGAGTTTCTGGTCGATTTTTAAAGTTAAAGCAGCTGTGTGTCTCCTGGATGTTTTGGTGGTTCACTGTGAAAGTATTTTTTCATTAGTTATTTGATAGTTGAGGTCATATTTTATATTGCAAAGACTCAACACATGAAAGCTGAGTGTTTCACATGTGTTATCTCCTGCAGGTCTGACAGCTCTGATACAAACTCAGAGGACTGTGATGGCAGCTGAAGGAGAAGAAGTCACCTTAAACTGTCAGCTGGTTGAATCTAAAGAAGTTGTTCAAGTCACATGGCAGAAAGTTTTACCTGAAGGCACGAGGAATCTCGCCACATACAACAAATACTTTGGTCCTAAAGTGAATCCTGCCTTCAGAGATAAGGTGGAGGTTAAAGATGCTGGACTGCAGAACAGCTCCATAGTTATCATGAAGGTGACGGAGCAGGATGAAGGATGCTATCACTGTCTGTTTAACACCTACCCTGATGGTGCTCTCACAGGTTCAACCTGCCTCCAACTCTATGGTAAGGACCTTGATGCATCATTAAAGACACGCTGAACAAAAAGGATGATGTCAGAAGCTTCATGTGATGTTTTCCTCCGTGTTTCCTCTGCAGAGCTGCATGAACCCGTTCTCCATGTTGGAGGATCAAACTCTCCTGAAGAGGCAGTCGTGTCCTGCTCGGCCACAGGTCGACCTGCTCCCACAGTAACATTAAGCCTCCTGCAGCCAGACCTCCACCTCTCTAACTACAGCTCCGTCACAGTCACCAACGCCAACGCTACAGTCACCGTCACTACTACGGCTGTGCTGTCAGGTCTCCGTGGCAACGGCACACAGGTTGGATGTGCAGTGCGAGTGCTGTCTGGTCCTCAGATAGAAGTGTTTATGATGATTCCTGAGGTCAAACAGTCGTCTGATGATGGTGAGAAACATGTCCAAAGATACTGATTTATACACTCACAGTGACTTTATAGCTCATGTCTTTGTGTTTGGTTTTTAGATTTTAATGAAGAATCTGGATCTGATGACAGTGGTCGCAGTAAGTCAATGTTCACATGTGTTATTTTAATCATATCTTATTTAGTGTTGAGTGCATCATTTAAACTATTTTCTCTTTTTCTCAAAAAGACAGGACTTTGACCGTGGTGTTGTCTGTGTTCTGGGTCTGTGTTTGTACAGGAATCATCTTTCTCTTGTTTAAACACAAAAAACAGAACAGGTACTTCTTGCAGTCAATAACAGTGTGGTTATAATATTTGTGTGTCTCTGAGAGCTGATAAATGTTTGTTCTGCTCTAACTGTTCTTAAATCCTTCAGTCTGTCACACAGGGGCCTTGAAATGAACGAGATGCCTCAAACTTCTCACTCTGACGAGTAAGAAACTCTTTATTCTGTCATTCTGTTTTATCCATTTAACTTGTTGATAATGATTTAGTAATTTGTCATTAATTGAGTCACATGTTTTGTTTTTATCTGAAGGACTGAGGCACCGTCAGTCACAGAGGAAAACATTCAGATCAGACAGCGGCCGTCTCCTGTAAAGAAACAAGTAGAAGATCCAAATCTTTCTCATTCCACGTCAAGGCCAGCAGAGACCTGATTGGATGAACAGTTTTATGTGTAAACATGTGAGGAGGCGACATTCATTAAGTTTGAGTTAGTTTGAGCTCTGCAGAGGCTCAAAATGAGCCCAAACACTGTCAGACCTGAACAAAACTGCTTCAGAGCTTTGGAGGTAAAACATCCCGACACTGAAAGAAATGAATCACTGAGCTCTTTGTTCCACTTGTGATGAGACGACAAGTCTGTCAGTATAACTGGAGAAAAAAAATCTAGTGTTTACACATTTTTTTTAATATTGTTTAATTGTGAATCCAACATTATGTTGAACTCACCAGAATGTTTAAAACAGACATGAGACAACACTAATGTGTAGAAATATCATTCTACCAAATTCACTGTTTCTGTGTTTGAGTTATTGTGACTGTTTTTGTAAGTTTTTTTTGTGTGTATGTATCTTTTAAATACCCTTCAAGTATCTGTAAAGGTGAATAATCTCTCAGTTAACACGCCTGATGTATAACTTTGTTTTATTATGTTTTATATTTTTTTATGAAAAAATATATTTTGTACTGGAAATAAAGAGAATTGATCCGACCAGAGTGTCTTTTATATTTTAATGTATTCTTGCAAGAAGGTGAGCTGTCAGACAACCGAGTGTGTGCTCAGCTGGATGAGGACTCACATGAGCGATAACAGAAAAAGCACATATATTTATAATGGGGTACAAACAAAGGAAAGGAAAATGGGGAAGGGAAGGGAGGGAGTGTGAGGTGAGGTCTCGTCAACCCTTTCAGTATATAGTTTACATTGTCTTCGTGCGTAAGGGGAGGAGTCTGGCAGACAGATAGTTAATCAGAACATTGTAGTTAAGATTTAAAACCAGTTGGAGCCACTCCTGTGATAGCGTGTCCTCCAGCGAAGTGCGATGACCGCTATCAGTCAGAGGTTTGTCTTTTATTAAAAGTCAAAGGCCTGTTCCCTAAAGGAATTTATGTCTAGTCAGTTTAATGTGTGTCAAGAGAAAGTGAATCACCATATGAGAAAAGAATAGACTATTATATATGATTTTATAATAAAGAAAACATAATAAGGGCAGATTTCCATTACAGATGTAAACATTACATTAAGAAAGACTGATTGGACCCACAGAAATCCTCATTATTGATAATTTTTCTGCAAATGTGACCTTTTAAACTATGAATTATATATATGAGCTCGTGTCGTCTTCTTTGTTCCCTCTTCTCTGTTTTGCTCACTAGATGACACTACAGCCCCAGTCTGTTACATTACTGCCTCCTGCAGGATATTTACTTGTTTTCAACTCTCCTCTATTGTGAAACATGTCAGCTCGTTTTACAGGTAATCCACCTGTTAAGACTTGCTTGAAGCAAACTTTTAATATTGCACAGTCCAAAAGCCCCACATGAGCTCAAATGTGGACTCTCTGTAAACAACATATGTAAAATTTTATCTGTTTTTTCCTCACAGTCGCTTTGATGCAATTTCTGTAATACTCAGATGAAACATTGATTGTAGTTCTTGCATATTTACATTCGATAATTGTCATTTAAAAGAAATGTCAAGTTTGACCGGAAGTTTTCAAAAAGAAACTGGATGGAAGCTTTCTCCACAGTCACACACATATAAATAAGTGGGAATAACTGAACGCTTTAAAGCCAAATTATGTGTAATTAAAGGAATCAGCAGACAAATGTCTTCTCACACAAGGCAAATCATCAAATCGTGCAATCTGGAAACAGACTGTATTTATGATGCAGGCTATGAATGTAAATACATTTCAGATACTCACTCATATTGTGACTTGTGTTACTACAGTACCCTGATCCTGTAGAAGAGATAAGGAGGATTTATGATGGTGTGAAAAAGGGTGGAAGTACAGTTTTCTTCCACCTAATTTCAACCTCACTAACTCACTGCTTTTCTGAATTCTTAGTATCACCACCACTAATAAGCTATTACTACCTTAATGTCCAGTAAATTGCGTTCTTACTGTATCTCAGGTGGTCAGAAAAAAATCCCACAAGCAGAAGTGTGCATTTCCAGTACAAAAAATATTTTCTCATAAAAAAAAATATAAAACATCATAAAACAAATTTATACATCAGGCGTGTTAACGGAGAGATTATTCACATTTACAGATACTTGAAGGGTATTTAAAAGATACATACACACAAAAAAAACTTACAATACAGTCACAATAACTCAAACACAGAAACAGTGAGTTTGGTGGAATAATATTTCTACATATTAACGTTGTCTCATGTCTGTTGTAAATATTTTGGTGAGTTCAACATAATGTTGGATTCACAATTTAACAATATTTAAAAAATGTACATACACTAGATTTTTTTTCTTCAGTAATACTGACACAGACTTGTCGTCTCATCACAAGTTGAACAAAGAGCTCAGTGATTCATTTCTTTCAGTGTCGGGATGTTTTACCTCCAAAGCTCTGAAGCAGTTTTGTTCAGGTCTGACAGTGTTTGGGCTCATTTTGAGCCTCTGCAGAGTTCAAACTAACTCAGACTTAATGGAAGTCACCTCCTCACACGTTTACACATAAAACTGTTCATCCAATCAGGTCTCTGCTGGCCTTGACGTGGAATGAGAAAGATTTGGATCTTCTACTTGTTTCTTTACAGGAGACGGCCGCTGTCTGATCTGAATGTTTTCCTCTGTGACTGACGGTGCCTCAGTCCTTCAGATAAAAACAAAACATGTGACTCAATTAATGACAAATTACTAAATCATTATCAACAAGTTAAATGGATAAAACAGAATGACAGAATAAAGAGTTTCTTACTCGTCAGAGTGAGAAGTTTGAGGCATCTCGTTCATTTCAAGGCCCCTGTGTGACAGACTGAAGGATTTAAGAACAGTTAGAGCAGAACAAACATTTATCAGCTCTCAGAGACACACAAATATTATAACCACACTGTTAATGACTGCAAGAAGTACCTGTTCTGTTTTTTGTGTTTAAACAAGAGAAAGATGATTCCTGTACAAACACAGACCCCGAACACAGACAACACCACAGTCAAAGTTCTGTCTTTGAGAAAAAGAGAAAATAGTTTAAATGAGGCACTCAACACTAAATAAGATATGATTAAAATAACACATGTGAACATTGACTTACTGCGACCACTGTCATCAGATCCAGATTCTTCATTAAAATCTAAAAACCAAACACAAAGACATGAGCTATAAAGTCACTGTGAGTGTATAAATCAGTATCTTTGGACATGTGTTTCTCACCATCATCAGACGACTGTTTGACCTCAGGAATCATCATAAACACTTCTATCTGAGGACCAGACAGCACTCGCACTGCACATCCAACCTGTGTGCCGTCCGTGGCCACGGAGACCTGACAGCACAGCCGTAGTAGTGACGGTGACTGTAGCGTTGGCGTTGGTGACTGTGACGGAGCTGTAGTTAGAGAGGTGGAGGTCTGGCTGCAGGAGGCTTAATGTTACTGTGGGAGCAGGTCGACCTGTGGCCGAGCAGGACACGACTGCCTCTTCAGGAGAGTTTGATCCTCCAACATGGAGAACGGGTTCATGCAGCTCTGCAGAGGAAACACGGAGGAAAACATCACATGAAGCTTCTGACATCATCCTTTTTGTTCAGCGTGTCTTTAATGATGCATCAAGGTCCTTACCATAGAGTTGGAGGCAGGTTGAACCTGTGAGAGCACCATCAGGGTAGATGTTAAACAGACAGTGATAGCATCCTTCATCCTGCTCCGTCACCTTCATGATAACTATGGAGCTGTTCTGCAGTCCAGCATCTTTAACCTCCACCTTATCTCTCAAGTCCAGATTCACTTTAGGACCAAAGTATTTGTTGTACGTGGCGAGATTCCTCGTGCCTTCAGGTAAAACTTTCTGCCATGTGACTTGAACAACTTCTTTAGATTGAACCAGCTGACAGTTTAAGGTGACTTCTTCTCCTTCAGCTGCCATCACAGTCTTCTGAGTTTGTATCAGAGCTGTCAGACCTGCAGGAGATAACACATGTGAAACACTCAGCTTTCATGTGTTGAGTCTTTGCAATATAAAATATGACCTCAACTATCAAATAACTAATGAAAAAATACTTTCACAGTGAACCACCAAAACATCCAGGAGACACACAGCTGCTTTAACTTTAAAAATCGACGAGAAACTCCTGAAACAAAATGATTTATCATCTCTTTCTCACCTTTGTGAAAAACTGCAAAGGCATAAATGAAATGTATCACTGCTCTTTGTCCCATCGTGGCTGCATATTAACCTCCAATAGAAAGCGGAGTCTGCCCAGGTGCGCTGCAGGTAACTTCCAGGTGAGTTCGTTGCAGTGGGTGTCACATAAAAATCTGTTCACCAACAACGGATTCTGTCTCCTTCCACTTCGAAGCCAGCAGAGACCTGATTGGATGAACAGTTTTATGTGGAAATATGTGAGGAGGTGACTTCCATTAAGTCTGAGTGAGTTTGAACTCTGCAGAGGCTCTAAACGAGTCTTAACAGGTCGATTACCTGTAAAACAAGCTGACACGTTTCACCATAGAGGAGAGTTGAAAACAAGTAAATATGCAGGAGGCAGTAATGTAACAGACTGGGGCTGTAGTGTCATCTAATGAGCAAAACAGAGAAGAGGTAGTATTTTATTGTTTGTAGTATTTTATTATTTCTGAGGACTCCATATTGTATGTCCATCTTCCTCTAAGGTTGTCACAGTTTTATCCCAAGCAGCCTCATCTTATAAGCAAACGTGTTGTACAGTAGGTCCATTATAACTTACTAAACTGAATGCAGGATAATAATCTCACTGGAGAAAAACTGGAGAACACTGTATACTATTAAAATAGTCATTCTTTCATACTTTCAATAGGGTCACCGGTTCAAGTCCCTCACGGACCAGTCTTCATGGAGGTGGAGTGGCTGGACTGGTGGGCTGGAGAGGTGCCAGTTCACCTCCTGAGCACTGCCGATGGTGCCCTTGAGCAAGGCACCGAACCCCAAACCTGCTCGGGGTGCTGTCATAGTGCAGCTCCCTCACTCACATCTCTCCGCAAGTTGCATGTGCATGTGTGTGTATTCCTATGTGTATGTAAGATATAAAACAACAGCAGAGTGTAAATGTGAATTTCCCTGGTGGGATTAATAAAGCTTCTTTCTTTCTTCTTTCCTTCTTAATAATAAACCTTTAATTTAACTTGTATTCCTCAGGAATATATACCCATCAGAAATAGGCAGCAGGGACGTCGTCTGATAATTTATCCCATTTCTTAGTCAAAGACTGTATTGGAGTTAATCATATTTCATGTAAACACAAAAATCATGTCTGAAAATGTGCTGTGGTGAGCACATTTCACATGTGTGTGTTGTTTTAAAAATTGTTTGTTTGACATGAGAGCTTTCATGCATTCATCAGTAGACTTGAAGTGTGTGTCTTTACAGGTGTACTTAGAAAAACAATTTCTTACTATTTTCAAATTATTATTTTTTTTTGGACAGCTGATTCCTGCTGGTTTATAAAGCACTGAATGGTTTAGTGCCAAAATACATTAAACCACCCTTTAATTAAATCAGATGTTTTTTCTTTATTCTGCACTGTCATTTCTGTTCATGTATTTTATACCTTTAATTTTGCTTGTGTGTGTTTTTTCTCAACAAGCTTTGTTTTTGGTGCTTGTTGTTCACACCTTTAGTCTCCAGCTGATTTCATTGTTGATCGGAGTACGTGGTTGATTTTCATCTCTAACAAACCTTCAAACAGCTGAAGGAAATGACGTGATGCAGTTGTCATGACGGCACATCTTCTTTAAAGAAGAACTGAATCTGTTGAATTTATTTGAGTTGAGCTTTTTGACGACCAACATTTGTGAGAGCCCAGAAAATATTTCATTACTTCACAATGGTGAGTAAACTTCACAATCAGTTTATCGCAGTAAATTATTTTATTTATTTATTTATTTATTATTATTATTTTTGGTAGGGGGGATTTTTATTTTATTTTCTGTCCAAGAACAACAAAGGGAAGAAGCGGAGAGAGATCAACTAGCCGAAGGAGGAGATGCCAAAAGATCAGGTAAGAGCTGAACAATAATGAGAATAATAAATAAAAGTTTTAGATTACATACTCTTTATTAATCCCACAAGGGGAAATTCACATTTTTCCGACATTGTAACATTTAAAGCTCTGAATTTTTGAGGACCAAAATACATTTCTGGTCTTCTGCTACATTATAAACCTTTTAAAAAAGAAAAATCTCCGTTTTTTTGTTCTTTACTGTGACTTTTATTATTGTATTTTATAGCTGTCTTCTTCCATATGATGAGCTTTATCTTTGTAGTTTTATTATTATTTTATTATTATTTACCATTATTATTTTTATCACGTTTAATGTGTCCACAATATGCCGTGATGCGGTTGCCATGGCAGCGCATCTTAATCAATTAAATCCACCGTTTTCACGACGAACATAGTTTATCTAATCATTTCATTTCATTTCATTTTAATGTATTGTGTGTCCAGGCAGCAGAGGCTGAAGGGAAACCGGAACTGAGGACGGAGGAGAAACCTTCAAAGTCTTCCGGGAAGACCAAGGATGAGGTCAGAATAAAAAAAAAAAAACTAACTAATCAGGATTATCTGAAGTTTATCACTGAATGCATTTCAAATTTCAGTCTCAACTAAGCCTATAATGCAGTTAAAAAGGTGGAGGAAGTATTCAGATCCTTTAGTTAATAGCACACTGTAAAAAATACTCTCTTACAAGTAAAAGTCCTGCAGTGAGAATAAAGGGAAAATGTATTCAGGAAGGGAAGAGAAATGCCTCTTGTGAGTGAATATATGTGCAAAGATGTAGTGTGTCATTGATATTATTTTACATGCATTAATTTTGAGCAATTTTTACTGTTGTACTTGGTTACTCGTTTTGGTAGTGATATTAGGTGAGAGTGATATTAGGCTGCAACTAATGATTGTTTGCATTTTGGCTTCATCTGCTGAGCCTTGTCTTAATCAGTTCATTTACTGTTTGGTTTGCAAATGTAATGAAATAGTGAAAACATGTCCATTACTATACCCAGAGCTAAAAGTTAAGTCGAGAGATGTTTGGCATTTAAGAAAAAGAATTAATCATTTTATCAGTAAATAATTGCACATTTTATATACTCTTTTTTTTTAAATTAATTACATTTTAAAAGCTCTTATCATACTTTGTATGTAGAGTAATTTGCAAACTAACCAGTAACTACAGCTGTCAAAATAATGTGGTGTAATAAAAAATACAATCTTGAAATGTTGTGCAGTAGAGGTATAAAGTGGCATGATATGGAGATACTCGAGTTTTGTGCAGATCAACCACTGTCAAAAAAGTGAGTGAAAAGCAGCTAAAGCTTTGCACTGATGTTAAAAAAGTCATTTGTAAAATGGATTGAATGAAGTCATCCTTTACCTGCAGCTGTGGGATGAGTGTGTGAGGCTCCAGCAGGAGCTAAAGTCGGCGCGGAAGCAGAAGAAAGGCTTTAAAATACAACGAGACAATGCCCAAAGATCCTGGGACAACTCCAGGAGAAACCTGGAGGAGGCAAAAGAGAGGATGAGGGAGAAGCTCAGGCTGCAACAGGAGGCCCAGCAACGCCACAGGAAGGAAATTGAAGTAATTTTTACACACACACACACTTTTTAGAGGTTATGCATGGACCAAATTTTTAAGCTTTATGCAAGTTATATTCCAGTTTTAGTACAGGGTGTAAATCACATTTTACTTTTGAATTTAATTCCCAACCCTCTGTGGTTTAAAACAAGTAACTGACGTCAGAAAATCTTCCACTAGTGCACTAAATTACCACCCAGTCCTGTTTACAGTTACTCTAAAGTTGCTTTTAACTCAAGTGTCACCAAATGAATGTTTAATGAATGAATGAATGTCACAAACAAACATCTGATCTTTGATTCCAGGAGCAAGAGCAGAAGCTCAAACAATTGGAAACGTCACACAACTGCGAGATCTGCGAGCTCAAGATGGCCACTGTCGCAAGGAACTCGAAGATCCAGGAACAGCACCAAGAGAGAGTGTCTGAGCTTCAGGAGAAAGTGCGCACTTTAAAGGCAGAGAGGAGGGAAAAAATGCAATACAAGCAAATCGCTGCTGAGCATCTCAAGCTGGTAAGAACACACTGACCCCTGTTTTTTTTTTTTTTTTTACACTTCCGGTTCTCCAGTCACGTTTTACTTCTAGCATCAGTACTACAAAATTGTTCTCAACAGAAACAACATGAAGAATTAAGGCAGCTAAAAAACGGCTACGTGGAACAAGAAAGAGGTAAATTAACTTGTGTCCACTCCTGCGCCAAAGTCACAACAGTACTGTCCTAAGCTCTGTTTGTTTTCTATGATTGCTCTCTGTTGCTATTCAAATAGAAATTGAGGCCCAATATATCAAGAAAATGAAAATCATGGTTGAAGAGAACAGAAAGAAAACTGACAAAGAGCTTGCTGAGATTGACAAAAGAATGAAAAAACGTACCAAAAGTGTCATAAAGGAGTGTGACCAGGCCTTGGAGAAGTTCAAGGAGAAGGTGGCTGAAGAAAAGAAGCATGACGAGGAAGCGCTGCAACTAAGGGTGAGAGATGTTGAAGAAAATAAAAGGCACAAACATATCACATGTGAGAGGTGCATTTATCCACAGATCAATCTGTTATTAAGACACCATTTTCTCTATATGTGCTCATTTCACTGATGTTGTATCCGTTTTTGTTGTCCATGGCATTTTCCAGCTGGCAACTTCAAATTTTTGGTTTTCATGTGAAGTTGTTTGGTTTCTCAGAAAATTAGGTTCCACAAATAGCAAAGTGCTTGCAGTGGCTTGTGATTGTTGATGCCATTGTTTGTTGTCATTTGGTAGAAGGAACTTGAGAAGACCAAAAAAGAGGACGCGCAGCTCGATAGGAAGATTACAGCAGCTACAGCGGAAAACAAACGCCTGACAGAAGCTGTGTCGAACATGGAGGCAAAGGTGCACGAGAAGCACCAAGAGCTGGACCTCCAGAGAAAAGCCAAGGCCAAGAGTTTGAAGGTGAACTGCCTCATTTCAGGACTTTTTGACAGGAGTTCAGCCTGTCGAATACATCAAGCTACCTGTGAATCTTGTGGAACATTTACTGAGACATTTTTACCATTCAGTGGACAATTACGTGTATTTTACAGACACTTTACGCCTTTGTGAAGTCACAATGACAGTGGGAGTATTTTATAACTAACTGGGTTAATTGGTAAAATTGTGAAAGGAAGTAAACTTCAGATAATGTTTTCATCAGAAAAGTAGAAAATCCAATGAGCGTATGGAGGAGGAGAAACGCGAGGTGTTACTGAAGGTGTGTCAACTGGAGACAAAATATGAACAGGTGAAGCGCTCACATCCACTTGTCAAGCCACAAAGTTTAAACTTTATTCATTCCCTCAGCAGACGGAGGCTGTGTGCTGTTGTGTACACTTGGTGGGTATTCATGTGATTTGTGTGTCCCACAGCTTCTGCAGGAACGCGACCAGATGGAGAAGAGGCAGACTGAGCTGATTCTGCAGGTGCAGCAGAAGAGCGATCTCAAGGATATGCTGACTGAGAGGAAGATAGCAGTCCTGTCAGAAACCCTGGAAAAGGAGCAGCTTAAACTCTGGGTGGCGCTCGCTTTCATCAAGGGAGACCAGACGGCCGCACAAAACATCAAGGTACCATTTCATGTCTGTTTTTGTGAGTCGCAGTGTGTTGTACAAAAACAAATCAGAAAGTGTTTTTCCACCTGCAGGAGCTCTTTAAATTCAAACAGGCCATCATCAAGGCCTTGAGAGAAGAAATCTCCAGAGATATAAAGGTTGGTCCTCAGTTGTCTCAAAGTGATTTGATGCATTTGTTTAACTGGCCTGAGGGTAACTGTTGCTGCGTAGCGCCGTTTGATATTTTCTTGTCACGTCATAAGATGCTGTCATGTTTGATTCAAGTAAACATCTGATCCGCAGGAGTACAACGAGCTTGCGGGGAATGTTACGTCTGCACACGAGGACACCTCTGAGGATGAAGTTAGTGATCAGTTTGTGACATCGTGCATCTCTTTGATTTGAGTTGTTGCCGTGCAGTGTTGTCTAATATTTTTCCCAGTGAGTCCAGGTGGTGCTTAATGAAAGAAACCTGTGATTGGCAGGAATTAAGCAGCTTGATGGAAGAACTGACGGCTCTGTGCATCTCTGAGGACGACTCTGGCCAACAGGACGAACAGGGACTTAATCCTGCCGTGCCGAGTCCAGAACCTGAAGTCCTGCAGATCTCAGGTTTGCACTCGTCTGCTCTTTCTGTCCTTCTGTCTCTCAGCGTTTCTTATCTTATTTTTTGTCCTTGAAACTTTTATCACTTTGATACTAGACAGGAATGTTTTAGTAATGTGTGATTGTTTTGCTGCATTCATGTGCATGTTGCATTTCACTGCTGCAGATCTTTAAGTCTGAGCTGCAATCTCAACTGTAAGAAACGTGTTTCTCAATTTTCATTTGTATAACATCTGCTTTTGTTATATAACCAGTGTGAGCAGTCTGTAGTTGTCTATGGAGGCTGGCAGGCTCTTTGGTCTGTCAGTCTGAAGCTGCAGGGAACTGACTCTTTTTGTCTTTGATTTCCAGGACCTTCTGAGTGGCCTTAAATGCCTAATGGCTGAGCTGCATGCAGTTATTTTTTAATTTTAAATATATATATCTAATATTTTAAACACTTTTACACTTTTTTACATTATATACACTTTTACTTTTGTTTATGTTTATTTGAGCGAATATAATATTGTTAATAAAGTCTTATTGTTTAGTTAATTCCTTTATTTATTTATTATTCTGGTCTTTGTGGACCTAATTTCAATGTCTGGGTGCTTGATTGGTGTAAACGCTGAAAGCTGTCAAACATTTCTCAGCATTCAGCTCTCCAGCATTCATTCATATTTTCAGCCAGAAACACCATTCAAAATTTTCAGAAATCTCTCTGGGATTCAGGATATCCTTGAAACATTAAAATCCCATTCAAACTTTTAAAATATTAACTTTCTTTGAAGTAATATTAATTACTATTATTATTAATAGTAATAGTAATATTAATATTAAGTAATATTAACTTTTACAATGTTTTACATGAAAATCTGTGCTGCCTATGGCATGTATTTTGCCAAGCAAACACTGTAAACAAAGTGGCTCGAGACACCTCAAAGCGAGGGGAGTGCCAGCCAGTTGCCTCATGTACTCCTATTATAAATGAGAGCAGAAATGTTGCAAGAAACCAAGTATTTAATTTTCTCCATGACCCTGGACTTAATCCCAAAAGTTAAAGGTGTTTATTTCTATGATGATGATGATGATGATGATCATAATCATAAAGAAGCATCAAGCTGGTCTTTGTTCAGTCAGATGCTGTGGTTTTAGTTCAGTCCCTCTTTTATGCAGATGTGGGGAAAAAGAGAAGATAAATGGGAATTACAAATACAAACAACTTTATTGATCCCGAAGGAAAATTGTTGTGCCAGAGTAAAGGAAAAAATAATAACAATAATAAATAATAAAAATGGTCTCAACAGTAAAAATAAGATAATAAGAAATACAAATACAACTATAAAATGTCTTAAGTAATAAGATAAGATAAGGAGTTGCTGTAGAAGAGAGAAGAGAGAAGAGAAGAGAATGAGCCAAGTCTGAGACATTTGCATTGATGAAACTATTTCCAAGAAAAAAGATACTGCACATGAAGAATACTTGCACATAATAATAGACTATTGTATGAATATACTATCACCTATAAAACTATGCCAGTGTACATATTTACACATAAATAGAATAGAAAAATATTGCACATGTTATGGTTATGAACAGATATATACAGATATATTGCAATTTACTTATTTACAGTAAGGTTTCCCTGCGGCAGAAGAGGGAGGAATTATAGACTCTGATTGCCTCAGGTAGGAAAGACCTCCTGTGGCGTTCAGTGGAGCTCCTCCTCGGTGGTCTCAGTCTACGGCTGAAAGAGCTCTGACAGGACGTCAGTGTGGCATGCAGGGGGTGAGAGACACTTGTCCATGATACTAAGGAGCTTCCTCAAGCATCCTCCTCTTGGACACCTCTGCCACAGACTCCAGTTCAACTCCCAGGACAGATCCAGCTTCTCCTGATGAGCTTGTTGAGTCTGTTAGTGTCGGCTGTCTTCAGCCTGCTGCCCCAGCACACTACAGTGTAGAAGATGACGCTGGATACCACCGAGTGATAAAACATCTGCAGCTCTGAACCTCCTGAGGAAGAACAAGCGGCTCTGACCCTTCTTGTAAATGGCATCAGTGTTTATACCCAATAAATATATTAAAATAACCATATAAACATATGGTTCCTACTTCGCGGATTTTATAAATGTGTGCCTAACATATGATTACCTCAGTGTACAGAGGTAGATTTCAGTGACCTATTTTTGTAATGTAATGTCTCCTCCATAATGAAAGGAAAAAGGAAAAATAATAAACATGTGCTAATAAAAACTTCTTTGCATGTAATGTGCAATTTCCACGAACACTTTTTTTCAACACATCCTTGGGGACTCAAACTGCAGTGACCCCTCTGGATCCCAAGCAAGGTCTCCACAGACTGAGCTAATAAAGCCCAATATGTGCATAATGCTTAAACACATTGGGGTTATGTCGATTTTCCTAAGTTGTTCTATATCATTTTAAACATAAATCTAATAATAATACTGATAATAGAGTCACACTGTATAGTTATTTGAATGTTCATTTATTAATAAATTGACAAAGCAAGACCAGTTTAATTATGCAGCACTTTTCACACAGAGACAACTCAACATGCTTTAAATAAAACTAATGAAAGAAAAGAGCAATGAGAAATAAAAACTTGTCAGGGCTTCTTATGTTCCTCGGGCACTTGCACATAGCCAGGCATACAAACCTCGCTTGAATTAGACTCGATTAGATGAGGCTGAAATGTGTTAGTGGAACGACTTGAGGCTTAATTGGGAGACGATTGCGTTAGCTTCAAGCGAGGCCTTCTCCAGTCAGCCTGGCTTTCTTTAGCTGCGTTGATGGAACACCCCTCTGCTCCATTAACTCTTCTTTCCAGACTGTTTTTATTTTTTAAAGTGACACATCACCTCCAGACACTGGTGCACAGCAGCGCAGATGTTTTGGGACAGGGGGCCAGATCAGAGCCCAGCACGACCACCAGCGTCAGGGAGAAAGTCACTATCCTTTGCTGGGCCACATTATGGAGCTCAACAGGCTGATGTGATAACAATATATGAAACTATACACTCGGATCTGTCTGAACTGAAGCATCGAAAACAACGTCAGTGTAAAAGTAATCGGTCCCACTGTTCTCCTTATCTATTAAAAAGCTAAATAATCTACCGCACCTAACACCTTATTTCTGCATTGATTTGTTTGCATTTATGTTTTACTATTTTAAATCTTCCACAATCATAATAATCATAATCAGTTCTTTACTACATCTATGTGCATCAATGGGTAATGAAATAAAACATACACACACATACACTGCTTTTTGTCATGCTTTATTGTGCATTTGTAATGTCTCATTTATGATGAAGTCAATTACAATAGCAGGGGAATTTATTTTACAGTAAATGTCTGTAAAAGTATATGTAGCAAGTCTGAGAAAAATAAAGATGTGTATTTAAAATTGAAACCAGATTCCAGAAGAGACTCATTTCTTACAGATCACATGCATTAAATAAAAGTAGACATCGCACATTTTTGAACAGCTCTACTGTGAAATTTTATCTGAAGTACTTTGACAGTTTAACCCTGCAGAAAATGTGATGGTTGTACAGATTTATCTTAAGGAGCACACACACACACACACACACACACACACACACACACACAGTTTTCTGTTATTTGTCAATAAAATCTAAATTATTTTGCAAAATGGAAGAAAATTTTAATGTTTAATGTAATCATTACTGCTGAAAAATGCTACTTTTTATTTGGTGCACCTATCATTCCAGCTTTAAGGTGATAAGGACCATTATTGCCACAATCAACAGTAATGCTGGTAGTGTAACGTTCACCTCTGTATATACAATTAGGAAAATTACTTCTGCGGTCATGGGTACAAAGAACAGTTTGAAACATATTAGGTTGCGATTCTTTATTTTGTATACCATTACAGAGGCTAGCGACTGTCTGTCGATCACTCAGGATGAAGGTATTTTCGTACTTGCATTCATTTATTTCATTATTGATAATCTTCATCTCTTTATCACAATCCTTTGCTGTCATTCCTTCTTTCACATGCTTGTCATAGAAGTTTAGAGCCCCAGACATCTCTATAGCAGAGAGCAGCACCAGAAGCAAACAGACAAACTGGATCCTCATGGTTCACTGGTGAAAGAAAAAACAAAAAAAAAGACTTCTTATGGAGAATTCAGCTTTGCAGTGACTCAAGAATCAAATCTGTGGATTCTTTCTTCTCTGAAAACTCTGTAACCATATGCTCTAAATATCTCAATCCCAAAGTTTGAGTTGCAAAGCTGCAGGGAAATATGGCATTTCGTTTGCAATATTTCATAGCATTACATAATAACGTCCCACTGTCCACAGGCTAAGACTGCATCGACAGACTGCTAAGTTTCTACTATTTTCTGCACAACTTCTGTTCATCTCTCTTTGCCTCATCATTTTTTTTTTCCGGAGGAGCAGGGCTTTCATTTAGCTTTTGCATGTGTCTCTTACAGAAAAAAAAAACATCAACTCAGATTAAACACTTAACAAAACACTAAAAATAAGCTTTAGCAGGGCACAGTATGAATTTTTCTGGCTTCATGACCAGAAATGCTCAGAATCTTTCTGTTCAGCAGTTCTCATTGAAAGCTAGTGTTACAGTAAACAATGCCATATATTTAATTTATTAATAATATTTTGAACATTTTTATGTAGACAAATTCTTCAGATCTTTTAGAAAAGTGTGGAATAAAAGTATGGCTTTTCTCTGTGTCACCATCAGTCATCAAATGTTTTAATAATTTCCAGTAAGTTTGGAAAAAAGGAAATTTTTTAAGTATAAAGTTTGACAGGTGCTCAGAGACGCAAGGAGGAGCAAGACCAGGGTGAACACTGGTTCAGTTTCACGGGCTGAAAATCCATACAGAGGTGGCCACTTTTGAGTTTTAAGTTTGGTTTGCTAAATGTGGAGCTACACTGGTTCTGTCTTGTCAGATCAATGCGCAAAACATAAATGCACTAAAGCACTGCTGGTTCAAAATAAATTCATAACTCATGATTCATCACTCGGCCTGACTGAGTCTGTCTGACTCTCACGCCACTCGACCATGAAATATGCAGGTTGTGCAACGAACTGGATGTTATCAGTCATACCTTTAATAAATTTGATCACACATGCTTACAGGAGGCCTCGTGGAGATTACTATAACCTGTTATAGGAGTATTTTCAAATAAAGTTCCTTACCTTCTTCTTTGTTTGACTGATAAGCGATTGAGTAATTGGTTAGTTGGCTGGTTGGTTGGCTGGTTGGCTGGCTGGTTGGTTGGTTGGTTGGTTGGTTGGTTGGTTGGTTGGTTGGTTGGCTGGTTGGTTCACCCGCTGTGGTTCAGGCGGCACTTGGTCAGCTGAGTCACGGCACAGGGTGGCGAAGATGTCTCCAGTGAAGCAAATTCTCTGAAGCTGCAATCTGCTCACTGAGCTCAGTTCATTATATTGTGTCCAGGTGGATGGGTAACACCTGCTTGCCTGTCCAATTTGAATGAAAATTTATATTTAACTAAACAGAAATCAGTTAAAGACGACTCTGTATATAAGATATGCAGGGAGGTCATGCAAAATAAAGGTCAGGCAAGTTCACAAGAGATCAAGAGCATGTCAGTGTAGTCTTTATTGTTCAGTATTTAACACCAAAAACTAAATATCTCCTTCATGTGTGGTTATTTTTTTTTATCCAATTACTTTCTCTACCCTAAAATAGAGGATACATATGAAAGGGTTACAATGCCTACACAATTAACTTGATGTAGAACAAACCTAAATTTAACCTTTAAACTTTAGTTCTTGAAAAACCTGAATATAGAGACAAGCAGCTCTGAATCCTTGGACTTGTATGCATGTTTGACAATGTGCACCTTTATGTCCAACACAGTTATGATGTGCACTGTATGCTGCAAGGTCGAAAGTGCAACTTTAATTACATTACTATTTTAATTTGTGTTTTTATCACAGTTACCAAGTGCAGCCACTGCACAGAATCACTGACTGCACTGAGATTGTCATTACTGTGGATTTTGAGAGAAATTTCATCCCACATCTACAACTACAGCGTCTTTTACTGATACAGACAGCTTTTCATACATTGAAAGTTCCCGTATATGAAGACCACCTATAACACACTCCAGTAATGGACAGAAACATGTTGATACAGCTCAAACTGTCAAATTCACTTAAAACTCTGTCTTTAGTTGTGACTAAGACTTTATCCCCTCTCTAACTGTGTCCAAGTCATTATCTCAGTGGCAATAATGACACAGGTGTGTGTGAGGAGTAACCATATAAGGTGCTCTGCAATGAAACAGCTTTACAGCTCAGAGCTCAGCTTTAGTTGAAACACTACACTCATTTGAAAGAGGAAAAGATTAGACAGAGTATTCAAAGGCATGGCACCTGAAATGTGTGAGGCCACAGGCAGCTCTGTGCAAGATATGCAAGTAAGTTATACAAGATAGGCGAAGTTCACCGAAGCATGAACACACCACAATGACTCCACATTTTCCTTTTTTAACAAAAGACATTGTAAGCTGTCCAAACCAGTCCGTTGTCCACTGTGATCATGAACAAAGAAGACGTTTTGTGACCAATATTTTCATTCAGACCTGACATGTTGAACAGTTCCGCTCAGTGGGAGTGAAGCGGAGACACTAAGAGATGGAGAAGAGTGTGATGAGGGTTAATTAATTAAATAATTAGGGTTAAATAATTAATGAATTAATGATTGAACATAAACAACTGTAGACAAAGGAAATCCTCCAAATCTGTCGAGCCAATGAAAATAAATTTGTCACCTTTATGTCGGGCAGAAATGCACAGAGAAAGCTTATAGGCTGATAATCTAAAGGGCGATGGTGTCATTATTTTAAAGCTATTACGCTGTGCAATCAACAAAACAAAACAAACCTGTTGTCACTTTAATGCAAATCAAAGAAAAATGTCAGAACATAAAGCTTGTAGATTGTCTGCATATTCAGAGAAAAACATTTCCTCAAACATTTCTTCCCATCTTCAGCATGTTGTGCTGAAAAAAAGAGCTGGAGAAAGATCAGCTGTATATAACCTGAGGCCATAAACCATCATCAGCTGTACAGCTTAAGGCTCTGTATTCACAATATGCCAGAAAGAACACGTCGGCAGTGTTTATTCAAATGAACATCTCTCGTAAAAGTTTTTTTCTTCCTTTCTTTGTAGCAACCGTATTATAACTTACTTCAGAAGTGTCTCATCATCACCATCAAGTACAACAAAGCGGACAGTAACTCGTAATCCTGAACAACTCCCTTTTTACTGAGGCATTGTTTTATTTTTAATTTTAAAAGAATCTGATAAAAATGACAAAGTGCTGCTGTACCTGACTCTAAAACGGCTCGATAAAGCTTCACACGCTCAGCTACCAGGTTTTATTTGGCCCACCTATAGCTAAAACTGATGCAATAGTTCTTTAATAAATCCCACTTTTATAAACGTTATAATGTTCAACATCACTGCGATACACTGACAGGTGTTTCTATTATTTTGACCCCCCAATCTAAATCAATGGGAGTGGGCTAAATAACTGACACACAGTTTTCTGTATCTCCTGCAGTGTGTGATTAAATACAACAAGTACCAGGAAGTCACACTGGAGTATTTCATGCAGCTATTCCTATGAAATGATAACAAACAAAACTAGCCTGGACTGGCCTGGTATGGCTCAGTCCGCTTATGAGATGGCAGATGTAATTATTATTTCGTGTATTCAGCATGTGTGCTCAACCTTCCCTGTTGCAAATTTACATCATTGCAGCAACTACAGTTAATCAGAGCTACAAAAGGCAGCTAGTCAAGTCAGTTTTTGTTCATAGAGAAAAGAACAACCATGAAAAAACACTTGAGTGAGTCCCAAGTTGAATACAAATACCAACTTTAATATAATCTAACAATCATTACTTTATTATGAGGGTTAGGGTTACTTTATTATCTACAAGGCAACATGAGATGATTTGAGACACTGAATGAGAATTTGAATTGTCAGCATGAAAGGTTCCTAAATCCCTGAGGATGTATGACAAGAGGGAAAGCATAACAAAAAACAAACAAAAAAAAGGCCTCGCAGGAAGGAGGTTTGGCCCTTTCTGCTCCTTTTTCTCATTTCTGCTCCCCGTGCTGTCGCTTGGGTTTTCTTGGCATGCAGCTCAATTGGAAACTCTCGAATTAGTGACAAATAAATATATATATATATATATATATATATATATATATATATATATATATATATATATATATATATATATATATATATGTTATTTAAACTCTTCTGTCAGCAGCGTATTATCAGAGTTAGAAAAGGGTCAACTTACTGAACATTTGTCAAGTAAAGGAGTTTGTCTGCAGTAAACATAATCAGCCACTAGATGGAGACAAATGATAATCTCTGTTCAGTGATGTTAGTTTGCGACACATTTCTCAGTGTCATTAATGTATGAAAATGAAACCTTACTAAACTCCCTCAAAAACATCATCATTATAAATTAATTATTAATTATAAAGTATAATTATCAGTATTTAATATTCATCAAATTAATTTTGATATCAGATTAAATGTTCTGGCTCCATTTCAACAGTCTTTCAGGTCTTTTAAGTCTTTTAGGTATCTCAAACTGCATTTGTGTACAAACTTTTACTTTTTATATTTTGACTGTGACTCTTCATGATGAAAATTAAATTCTCCTGTCACATGGTCAGCGTTTGAACCGGGATACCTCCACGTTTTATTATGAAGTCTGGAGAATCTGTTTGTAAGAATACGTGATTTTATTTTACCACTGACTGGATGTGAATATCAGAGTGTGTTTTTTAAATGTTTTTTTTTTTTATTTTATAGAGCAAAAGGTGATGAAGCTAATCAATATATTGTAATGGCCTAAAAAGAGCGTAATACTTAATTTCATGAAATTTTTCACCTTTTGCTTTGATTTAATTAAAATTTGCATGAATAATGCCCTGATATACAACTTAAAGCAATATTAATATCAAAATATGTAATTATCACAAAACTAGAGGCTTTTAAATATACAGTTGTCAGTTTCACACAGACACCTTCTTAAAAGAACATGAATTTTAAATGAAAAAGTGGAAGGGTCCAATACTGCCCTCTGAAAAAGTGCAGGGGACGTGTTGCTGTAAATTACACCCGAGTTGTAGAGATAACAGCTTTGTGAACACATTTAATGTCGTTACACACGAACCAAAAAAACTTTTAATTACGATGGAGTGTGGAGGATGCAAAGGAGGAGAGAAGTCATGTCGTGCAACATCAGTCTTACCGTGACATATAAATATTTTGTACATTTTTGACACACAAAAAACAAGATAATAATCAGTCTTACAAGCAATTCAGTGTTGACAAGAATTATAAAAATGCACACTGATGTGGCTAAACAATAACAACCTCACATTAATACTGACAGCATAAATAAATTAGAACAAAAAGATTCAGCAAAATGTGAATTTTGTACAGTAGGAAATATGTACTTCGTTGTTGTTTTCCAAAAAGTGACCTTTACCAAGATGTTGCTGACCACGAAGACTCTCAAACAAGTCCAGCTGTGAAGGCGATGATGACGACAATGGTGTAGCTCAGCGCCGCGGGACGAAGCCGCCTGCTCGAGCTGAGCAGAGGGGAAGTCGAGGAGAAAACGGCGGCGCTCTCGTTCCTCGGCACCAGCACGTTGCAGATGTTCCCCTCGCAGCAGGACGTGCACACCTGAGGGACGACACAAAGGCGTCCAAATAAATCTGCCTGAACCTCTCAGCAGGCCGTGGACTTTTGATGCGGTTTAATCCCGATGATCCACGTACCTGATAGCCGCTATTGGTGACACGAGCGCAGCCGGTGAACAGACAGTCCTCCAGGCTGACACAGCGCTTGGTCACGGACACGCTCTCTCCACGGTCATCCATCATGTGGCGCGTGTAACAGTATCTGGCATCTGGAAGAAACAAAGAGGACTCTCATTATTTTATTTCCTCTCATAAAAAATAACAACAGAGCGTGCAAGTAACCAAATCAGTGAGGAAAAAAAAGCTGAAGCACCTTTTGGACAGTAAACATCCGGCGCCCAGCGATTACACTCGTAGTTGTCCACGGCGTCTTCACACGTGAAGCACTTGAAGCCACCGGGATGAGGTGTAGCTGCGGAGGAAGGGACAGACGTATTTCAGAATTTGCTGCAAAATAAAAGCTCACTAGAAACAACACACCCTAAATGTGTCCTGAAATGTTGCATGATGACCTGTAAAAGCAGAGGCAGAACAAAAGGAAAGTTTTAATTAAATCACTGCATGTTAAGAAGAAGAAAAATAAATCGTGGGATGGAATATAATACAGAGACTGACTGTCCATTGAATACTGTTTACCATTCTCATGACCCAGCTAACACATGTCGGCTTCTTCCATAAAAGATTTGACACACACACACACACACACACACACACACACACACACACACACATATACTGTCGGATTTGAACAAATGTCTTCAAAAATTAAAAGAAAGAGGGAGGGAAGCTCCTTTAATCGGCATTTATTCACTTTAACCACCCTAACCAGTCTATAAGCCAACTCCTTTTTTTTTTTTTGCACTATCACCATAATATTTGCAGTGTCTGTGATTTGCCATGTCTTATTTGTTACCATGTCTTATTTATTTTTCTAGTTTGATTGTATTCATCTTGCTTATTTTTGTCATTTCATGCACCAAGGTTTGAGAGAACCCTAATTTCAATTCTCTGTATGTCCTGTACATGCTGCAGAATCGACAATAAAACTGACTTTGACTTTGATTGACTCATTGTTATCGCCCTCTGTGTGTGTGTGCAGGCTGGATTGTGTGTGTATGTATGCAGAAGGTGTTTACTTGACCTTATTTTAATACATTTTCCACTAATTCCTTTTTTAAATATCATTCAGACACGTTACACTCCTACTTGAGGGATGCAGAAGGATGATGTCCATCATGGTGAAGTCCCGCGATTGGACAGTTTTCAGCCAATCAGCAATGTTGGTCATTAGCAGGATCCAGGCCACCGCTGGCCAGCCGTCCATCATCGCACCGAAGCGCCGTCATGCAGTGTTGTGTTCGAGCGGGGGAAAGGCTGCGGGAGAGAGGGAACCATGAGCAGCTGAAATACACCATGACAGTGGTCTCAAATACATCCCCAGGAGATGTACCTTAAAAATGCATTAGGCAGTGATAAACCAAATCACAGGATATATAAAAATAAATAGTGCGGGTTAGGTTTTATTGCTTTGAAAAGGTTCATGATTTTGTACGTGTCTTTTTAAAAACATGAGATTCTGCTTTAGATTTTTCACATCTATCTTTATTCATTTTAAATAAACATAAGTCATTAAGAAAATGTTTGTGTTTTTATTCTGTAGTTTTAGTGAATTTAGAATATGAGAAATGATGCTCAACATTGGCACATTTGAAAAAGTGATCAGCTGTGTGTGCTGCTCATGCTGTGTGGTTAATTCATTATTTAAACACCAAAAGGAGCCCAGCGGTCGACTCCGAGTCTCAGCATCCATCTCTGGACTTGCGTGGCAACGAACTGGGGGGGGCATCCATCATGACTGTTAACTCTGTCACGTCTGACATCAACATGAGTTATGTTTCAATTACAAGACCCCTTTTTGTCCTCTGGGGATTGAGCCATTAGCCCTTGCTCGCCAAATGTGCGATCTGTCATTCATTGGTGAAGCCAAGTCAGCGTGTGTATTGTCTTTTTTCTCTGACCCCTTTTAAAATCGCAACAGCAGGTTCACTCAAGGAGGAAGCGTCCCCCTCTAGACCTTTACATCCAAATTAGTTCCTTAGCTAAACAGATTAATAAAGAGCTTGGGCCTTTAGAGAGGGAGCCTGAGATCCAAAATCAGAGACCCCTTTATGCAGATCTGTGCAGGAAGTGTGAATAGATGTTTTAATCGCAAAACTGTCTCTTTTAGATTTGAGCCTTTAAAAATCATAACTTTGCTGTATTGTATTATCAAAATTGGGACTCACAATTCCAACATTAAAGGAGATTATTGTGCAAATTTTCATGGTAATTTATCCAGTGCTTGTAGAGATCTTTCAGTGGACTGAGCCACCGACTGACCGACATGGCACTAAGCCGTCAGACCGTTAAAACTAAAGCCTGAGGTCAGAGATACAAGAGGTTACAGTGGGGGTGAGGGGAGCCTTTGAAAAACACATTCCTTATTATGGGGCTGACTTTGTTGTGGAATTTGGAGAAATATCCTTTAAGCTGCCAAGCTAATCCTTTGAAACATCTCCAAATCAGGTGCGACTGTGGCCATCTTTGTGCTGCAGGAAATGGTTTGTTTTCATTCCTGGAACCAAAGGAGGATTTGGCAAGTCTGCAATGAACATGTAATATAGAGAATAACTCGCCGACGTGAACATCTCTCCATAGCCTGAAGGTTTGAGTCCATTTCAGAACATCTGAAAGCTTATTACTTCAAATAGGGCATGTGACATGTATCAGTGCAACGCCAGCAGGTCTAATAAACTTGAAATGGGGACTCTCCTTTCCTCTGTAGCTATATGGAAATAAGTGGTATTTGTATGTATGCAAAAAAAGTCTTTTATTTATATAAAATTGTGATTAAATGAAAGCAGAAAGCGTGTATTTTTTTCTATGGAGTTTAGCACATTTCAGCAATTACTTTATATTATTAATTATTAAATAATATTAATATTACTATGTTATATCATCATACCACTGATGACTTTACTGACATTTCCTCTTTCACAGTTGTTTTCCTCGATGACATCTAATAGTCTTCAGTGACTGTCCGGGCGGAGCGCTCTCTAACAAATGCTTTTCTTAGATCCACTGAGATGTCACTCAACTCATTACATACCAGATGACCTGGTTTTGCCCCTGAATCGAGATCAGTAGATTTGTGTAAGATCAGGAGTGAGTTCAGATGCCTCTGACTTCAGTTAATGTTTTAACCCCAGGCACTGTGCCGGCTGTGTGCTTGTAAATGCTTGTTTTCTTTGCATTATGCACGCCCCAATAAAATGATCCATGTCTTTGGTGCAGACACCATACTGTACTTTACTGTACGCAGCACACCATGTCTCTTATATCAAAGGGGCTCTGACTATTCAGTTTAAAGTAAAATAAATTATTCATTCAAGCAAACTGAACTTGTAGGCTAAGTGCTATGAAGACATTCACCTAATATTTAAGAGCAAAATCACTTTGAATACTCTGCAAATATCTTTTATATATCTATAATGAACATAGGCACCCATCATATACTTGCAGGATATGATCTAGAGCTGCAGCGATTAATTGATTAGTCAATTTATATTTATTTATTAAAGCAAACATGCCAAATTTATACTGTTTCTAGCTTATTAAAGGTGAAGATTTGCTGTTTTTTAGCGTTCTGTGATAATAAATTAAAAATATATTTTGGCTTTGGACCACTGTTACAATCAAACAAGACATTTCAATATATTAATGTTCATTTTTCATACAACAAACAAAAGATTTATCGAGAAAACAAACAATCCAGCACCTGATGAACAATGTGTAGAAATACTTTCTTCACTCATTGAAAGCTAAAGTTGATGTTTCTTTCAGTGCTAACATTTCTAGATGTGTGCGTCTTTGGACGATGGGAGAAACTACAGAAAGATCTGTGTCTCGGTGCCAATAAACTATGAATGTTGCTGTTGTTTTTTAACACCATCAGTCCTAATTTTAATTAGACGACTCACATAGGTCTTTCAGTCTGTGGGCTTGCATTCATTACGCTCCTCGGAGCACTGGAGCTACTGTATGGCTCGTAATGATATGCCGTACACTGAAAGGAAAACTCAAGATTAGCTCTCCAACTTTGAGCTACCTAATAAATGCCGGGCTTCGTCTGGAGTAAAATTTTGGTTTGAGTGCAGGGATTGGGTACAATAGCTCCCTGTTACAACTGGAGAGGGATGGAGAGGGTTTATATCACTCAGGGTTCAATCGGCACCGACCAACTCCTTCGGGTCCCCGTTAAAAGGCCACGCAGGGCTGAAGGAATCTGAAGGAGAACGGGGTTTAAGTCTTTCGGCCTCCCCTGACAACGGGGGGATAAAGTTTGAGTGTAAAAGTTGATGAACTGTGCAGCCTCTCAGTCACAGTTAAATTAAATTAACAGTGGTGTTATTTTGCAGACTTCACTTCTGCAGTAGGAGTTGTTCTCTACTGGCATTTTGATGTGTTCGAAAAACACAACAAAATTTAAAATACCATTTGACTCGTGACCCCGCTAGCGACCTCTTCATACCAGAGAGAAGTTGCATTGATCTGCCGAGTCCATTGCTATAAATCAGTCAACAGAAAAAGAAAAGGTTTTTTAGGAGGTTTTACTCAGGCAAACAAATCATATCTCACTTTCTGTCAGCAGAGATGTCATATTTACGACTGAACACACTCACGACTGACCTAAAACACTGTAAATATTACTGGGAAAGTCCAAACACACAATGCAGCTGAGGATTAAAGTGTGTTTTCATGGATGATATGGTGTTATTTGTGTGCTTTTTAATAACTGCTACAATTGCATATACAGGGAATATTTAGGAAATGTATTCATTAGATACCAGTTGCATGTCTTCTGTGCATTTTATCTTTTGTTTTGAGTTCTATTTGCTTTATATTTTTAGCAGAAACCTTTTAAATGTACGGAAAAGTGCCTCACATAGTGCACGTAAACAACAGGAGAGACCTTTCTTGCCAACTAAGCATAAAGTGATCCCGGCTGCTATAGACTGTAAGACAAACTGTCCAGTGTGAACTATTTGACTCTTTAGATGAAACGTAATTGCTCCAGAGTTGGTCATGCATGCGTGTCTGGAGAATACTCCATCCAGATTTAGGCCACCGGGGTTGCCTTTGAAGTTCAGCCGATATCCAGCAGCTCACTTCCATCGACCAGACACATATGGCAGCGGCTTAACTTCAGCCAGGCAACTGCTTGTGTTTTTTCGGTGACTGCACCGGGGAAATTACAGTGTTTAATTGAAGTTTTAAGTTTAAGTGTTAGATTGTAGAGTTCAGTCTCCCATCACACACACGAATACACAGTCTGCTTCTTGAGCAACTGCATCTGGATTTCCTGAGTCCCTGCACGGCTGTAAGACTTTCACCTTGCTGAGCTGACTTTCATAAAATGCCTTCATTTGATATGGACGAAAAAGGTCACAACAGAAGCTCCTAATAAACACCTCTTCACTGCAGCAAATATTAATGAATATATATATTTACTCCACTGTATTATAAGCATAAGGAGAATAAAATCAGTGCACAGTGTAAATATGTAACTCCATACATACAGATAAATGATGTTGATGAGTGTAAATGTAAATGACTCTTGTGTCAGTGTACATGTAATTAAAGTAAAACTGCTCTTTAAATCTCAGCCTATACACATGAATTTAAAAAATAATTATAGAGTCTATTTATGGGACTGACACTATTAAACACTTGTAATGTGACAGTAATATCACACATCTACAACGATGAAGTGTGTGTGAGGTGTTCTCACTCTGATCAGGCATCATTGTTATTGACAAAGCATTAAAAACGGACTTAGTGTGCAAACAGAAACACTTCTTACCGCCTTTGTTTCCTCGATGAGCCCGCAGCAGGGTCGCACAGCCCGCAGATGAAGTCAAAGTGTGGAGCTGCTCAGCTGAGGAGGAGGAGGAGGCTGCAGCGTCACCGTGACGTCACTAATCCTCCATCAACTGCTGGACCACTGATCACATATTTTATTTTATTTGATCATATCTAACAGTTTATTAAAAGGAGTTAAAAGCAGTTTCCAGCTGCATTATTAAAATGACGCGTTCACTTCCATGCTTCAGTCCGAGCCTTTATTTTGAAATGCTGCATATGGACTACTTTTATTTGTGGTACTTCAAGTACATTTAGCTGCCAATACTTTTGCATTCCCACTCAAGTATAAATTTGAATGTTACACAGTGTCTCTCTATACTTTTATATTGTGGTATTTTGGTTTAAGTAGTATTAAGATTTAGTGTTATCTGCTGACAGAAATTGAATATTTTCCGTAGTTTAAAGTGAGCCCTTCATATCTACATAAAACTGTAAGAAATAATGTGCTAAATTTAGGGATACAACAGCTTGTCACCTTTGACACTGGGTATTTATTTGTACCATTAGGTGTGAACAATCCCAATACAAAATACTATTTTATCATCACAATGTTATTTAAGAAAAACAGGTCTAATTATGGAGAAAACTAAATGTTATCATACTCAATATGCTTGCAATATGTGCATTATATGAAGCTCTGTGAGTGATGGCACAAAACATGGCCATAACTATATCGTCTGCTCAGCTTATTCAACATTATCTCATCTTTATGTTGTTATATTATTTTAATGACAACAAAGTGTTGTGTGCAATGACAAACATCCAATTCTGCCACTAATATGCAGTGCAGGTACTGAAGAGGACAATAAATTAGGAAAAAGAGTTTGAGACCTGACCTTAACGACACTGACAAGGATCTCCTGCTGGGCCTGGTGTGCCACGATATCTGGACAGATGGACGTCTGTCATAAAAAAAAAGCTTTCAGCAGCACCTCAGGAATGAGCTCAAGTGACAAAAACAGACAGGAAAAGACGTGTGGATCCGATCAAATGTGTGCTCATTTGGAAAAAACAGATGAAGGAGCAGTTTGGTTTAGTTTGCATACTGTATGAGCTTTATTGGATCCTATTGTGCAAACTTTAATAATTCAATGAATCACAGTGTTTTGGAGAAGGGGAAGTGAAGAAAATCAATCCTGAAATCCACTTTGGGTCTCACTGTGGCACCTGGAAGTTTCTTGTTGTCTTCCCAGATTCATTTACTTCATATTATGTTTGCAGTCCATTATATTAATAGATAATATTGTCATTCTATTTTTCCATAGTATGATTTTAAGCCAATATATTAAATCAAGGGGGAGGACTTTACCTTGAGCTCTGGGAAAATGTGGTGGCTATTTTCACTGTTTTCTGACATTTCATAGTCATGATCAAGAGGTTTTTAGGTCTGTGTATGTTCAGGCAGTTCTTTTTGTTTGTTTGTTTGTTTAAAACCAAAAAATGGAGGTACCGTGTTTTTTTCTGTTTTCATTTAAAACCAAAAAGGGAAAAACAGCCATTTTGTCCTTTTCTGTTGATAGAATAAAAAAACAGAAAAACAAACTAAAAAACAGTACATTTTGTTATTATATTGTTATTGTTATTAAAAACCAAAAAAAAAAAAGTAGTTTTTCCATGTTTTGTAAAAGATGGTAGACAGGTGGTGGTGGGGGTCCCAGAACAGTCCACATATGTTCAGCAGTTTTGTTTAAAACCAAAACCGATAAAATGAAATACCATGTTTTTTTCTGTTTTTTCACTTAAAACAAATAACAGAAAAACAGAGCCGCTTCATCTTTTTCTGTTATTAGAAACAGATTTTTTAATGTAATTCCTTTTATTATTGTTTTATTATTGTCCCTTTCTAACTTAAGGACTGAGGACAGGTGGTGGTGGGGGTCCGCTTCATCTTTTTTTTTATTATAAACAGATTTTTAATGTAATTCCTTTTATTATTGTTTTATTATTGTCCCTTTCTAACTTAAGGACTGAGGACAGGTGGTGGTGGGGGTCCGCTTCATCTTTTTTTTTTTTATTAGAAACAGATTTTTAATGTAATTCCTTTTATTATTGTTTTATTATTGTCCCTTTCTAACAGGTGGTGTTGGGGCTTATTAGAAACAGATTTTTTAATGTAATTCCTTTTATTATTGTTTTATTATTGTCCCTTTCTAACAGGTGGTGTTGGGGGGCCCACAGACCCTCTGAGGATTTTCTCTGCACGCTCCTGGATGGACCGAGATGCGCACGCAGCCTCCGCCATCTTTGACCCGGAGGAGGTGTGCGCACCGTCACGTCTCCACAAGCCTCTTTCCCCGCACGAAACTTCACTTTAATCCACCTCCCGCCTCAGGATGGCTAACAGGAGCCTGCCTCCAGCCAGCACGCCGGGCGGCGGCTCTCCTCAGGCGGCCAGACGCGGGGCCGACTCCCCGGCCGCGGAGCAGCAGCCGCCGGCGAACAAAGGCAGCCCGGCCGGGCCGCAGCAGGAGCTCTCTCAGGCGGCCGAGCAGGACGGGGAAGCCGGGGGAGGAAGCGACGGAGGCCCGGAGGAGATGACCCTGGACATCACCAGCTTTAGGAAGCCCGGAGAGAAAACCTTCACCCAGAGGTCCCGCCTGTTCGTGGGCAACCTGCCGGTGGACATCCCGGAGGAGGACTTCAAAAACATGTTCGCCAAATACGGAGACGTCAACGAGGTTTTCATCAACAGAGAGAGGGGCTTCGGCTTCATCCGGCTGGTGTGTTTACATCAGATTTACTCCACCTGAAGCGCCCTTACATGCTGCTGACTTCACACCAGCATTTTATTTTACAGATTATCTATATTTCACATCTTATATGACCCATATTTTGACAGCTGCTGTGTTAAAACCATGTTACAGAAGTTAAAATGTGACATTACATTGCAAATAAGTTTTTTTTTTTACCTCTTCTAGTAATATATTATATAGTTTGATAATATGTGACATGTAAACAAAGAAGATAATAACACTGATTCAACTCTTTTTGGTAGATCTGTATGGATGGAGGATGTGTGTAGTGTATTTATGTTTATAGCGTAATTATCTTTATTTATTTCTTCTACATTTTTATATCTATGTTTTGCACTTTGTCTTATTATTGAGCTGCTGTGATAAGTGAATTTTGCCAGTGTGGCTTTAATTAAGTTAAATTATCTTGATATTTATTTCATTGGTCGTCATAGAGGATATTTATTTTATTCTAATGTGTTTTATTCTAATGCTTTGTTGATTCACCGTCTCCTCCGTCCTGCAGGAAACCCGAACGCTGGCGGAGATCGCCAAAGCCGAGCTGGACGGCACCGTGATGAACAACCGGCCGATCAGGATCCGCTTTGCTACGCACGGCGCTGCGCTCACCGTCCGCAACCTGCTGCCCGCGGTGACGTGACCAATGAGCTGCTGGAACAGGTGCGCAGCGTCTCTGGGAAAATGTGCCGTCAGCGCCTGTGTTGCAAAGCTGATTTCTGTCCCTCTTGCAGGCGTTTTCTCAGTTTGGGCCGGTGGAGCGGGCCGTCGTGGTGACGGATGACCGCGGCCGTCCCACCGGGAGGGGCATCGTGGAGTTTGCAAACAAAGTGGCGGCGCGTAAAGCTCTGGAGCGCTGCACGGAGGGAGCGCTGCTGCTGACCACGTAAGGGGGGTGAAGTGAGAGGAGGACACATCACTGACCAGCGCTTTCTCCTCACACTTTTAACATGTTGTTGTCCTCCCTCTCAGCACGCCTTGTCCAGCCATCGTGGAGCCCTCCGAGCACTTTGATGACGAGGATGGACTGCCTGAAAAGTTGCTGCAGAAGACTCCAAAGTACTACAAGTAAGAAAAGAGGGGATTTGTTGTCATCTTATAATGCAAAAGCATGTATAATCTTCTTCACTGTAAATAAAACCACTGGAGTTATGGCTTATTTTTGTATTTATCTTCTTTTTCCTTTCATCAGGGAGCGAGAACAGTCGCCACATTTCGCTCAGCCGGGCACGTTTGAGTTTGAGTACTCGTCTCGCTGGAAAGCTCTTCACGAGATGGAGAAACAGCAGAGGGAGCAGGTGGACAAGAACATCAGAGAGGCCAAAGAGAAGCTGGAGGCCGAGCTGGAGTCGGCCAAACACGAACATCAGCTCATGTTAATGAGACATGGTGGGGGCTATTCCCAGTCTGTGTGTGCAGAGCTTGATTTTAAACTAACACAACCAGCTGACTGTCATAAAGTTGCTGAAAATCTTTATGGATGTTTTGTTTACTCTCAGGCTGTGCCTTCAAAGAAGGGATGCAGCGATTAACCGATTTCACTATTAACCACGCATTAAAACCTTATGTAACTAAAGCTGCACTGAGCGTTTCTATTCTCACTCACAACAAAGGGACTTAATGGAACATCATTTTATTTTTGAACACCAGTTGTGCAGTGAGAAATGTTAAACAAAGTCTGAGGATCGCTGGTAAAACTGAAACAAAAGTCATCAGTGTGAGAGCACAGAACAGCCAGGCGGTTGACGACAGATATCCAATCTACAAAATTTTCTGAAAAAAATGGCTGCTTAATGGTTAAAATTTATGACATCTTTAAGATCACCATCCAGCTTCACGTGCTCAAGTGAAGCCAAATACTTAAGTTAAAAAATAATTTCTTTTGTGACAAGTTATTTTATAATTGTGAAACCTGGATTTATAATAATCAAAATCTTTAATCATTATATTCCTACTTCATACCTGAAATATTCATCTTTACTTTTTCTCCTTTGTGTTGTATTATTGAGTGAATATCGCTTTGCCACATTACAAAGTACAATTTTTTTTTCATACATAACTGAAGAGGAGAAGTTTCTCTTCAACTTACTTTGTGTGGTCTTCACTGTCAAACACTCCTGACGCATTAAGGAAAACACAGTCTTACACCCTCCATATAATCCAAACTAACCCCAAAAAGTAGTTGGATTTTTTCTGGGGTGGCTCATTTTAGTGATGGTCTGGAGGTAAAAAGAGTCCTGCGTCAGTCCTTCTTGCTCACATCGTCTTCCTCCCTTCTTTCAGATCTAATGAGACGTCAGGAGGAGCTGAGGAGGCTGGAGGAGCTCCGCAACCAGGAGCTGCAGAGGCGAAAGCAGATAGAGATGAGGTGCGTTTCCTCTCCTGAGCCTCCGTTTGATGTATGTTATGTCGTATTAAATTTGTGTTAGCTGATGATTGTTTTTGACTTTCCTCTGGCTGCAGGCACGAAGAGGAGAGGAGGCGGAGAGAGGAGGAGATGATGAGACACAGAGAACAGGAGGACATGAGGCGCCATCCGGACGGCTTCAAACCAAACTACCTGGACAATGTAAGTACGGCTGGAATACATAAGCACACACAAACACACGCACTTTTGACACATTATACTCTCACACACACTTTCCATCAAGAATCACAGATGAAGGAGTGAACCTAAAGTTGTTGAGTTTATTATTCTACAAATGAACACAAAACCTATGTCTTATTTTAGCACACACAGTTCTTTATACTTAATATGAACCAAAGTGAATTGGATCTCAACAGTCTGTATAGTGCACGTACTTAAACAGTATCTTCTGGAGTGTCATCCTGTTTTTATTTCTTTGATACACACCTTGACCGAATATTGTTGCCATGCAGAGGTTTTTTTTTTATTTCCAAATGTTCTTATTGCAGCTTTCATTAACGTCTATAGTGACGCTATTTTACAGCTTTCAGATCATTTGTCATGACTTTCTTTAATAGTTGCGGTTAGGCTGCCATGGTCACACATCGCTGCAGTACTGTGGGTCATTGTGTCAAACATGGGAAAGGACAAACACCCACACTGGTATTATTCTCTCTCACTTGTACTCTCAGTAATACGTAATACTTTAAGCAGTATTGTCCGATTTGATCACCTATTCTCTTTGTTTTGTAGCATCATTTTTGTATATAACTATACTTAACAACAGTGAGTATTAAATATTAAAATTAAGAGCATGAGTTGACAAATGTTTATTTGTTGGTAGGCAACAGAGTTTATTAAATACAATTTTCCTGTGAGGGATCTAGAGAAGTTATCAGGCGTGTTTTGCGTGATCTGATCAGCTCTTCTGATCCGCCTTTTATAGAGACCATCAATCAAACGATTTAGAATGATAATCAGCCGATAACGATTGGTTGATTGATCAGAGCACCCCTAGTTAATAGTATGTAAGTTAAGTACTAAATTAATCAGAGATTAATCCCTCTTCTTTTCATGATCCTTTTCTCTGGTGCTCTTTTTAAACTGCACAAAATAAGCTCATTTCATTTTTTCACAGTATCTGACAGTGTAATGAAATTCAGCTCAATACCACATCAGAAATGACCTCTGCAAGGCTCAAAATGTTGAATGTAAAATTGAAAGCTTCAAAACAGAAGTGATAATTGCAGGGCTGTTGGTTTATGTTGTATTGTTTCCCTGCTTTAAACAAATAAATGGATTAAACAAATGTAAACTCATAAGGTCAGTGATTAGCTGTGGACCAAATATCTTTATGCATTTTGGGACAGCAGTTTATTCATCCTCTTTGAGCCATTGATAAAAATCTAAAGTCAGACTGTAGAGGCCCTTTTCCTGCTTTACCTCTCAGTTTAAAAGGGAAACTATTTAAAAGACGTGGTTGGAGAATGTGAGTAGAAATGGAAAGTCCAACAGATCGTGACAGAATAAGGAAAGAAAATCGAAGGACCCTGATGTGTGTTGATAAGAGCACAGTGTACAGTTTTGCTGTCTCGCTGAAATACATATTGTTTCATACTCGTTGAGAATTGGGGAGCTTCTTGTACATGTGAAAAGCAATGTGAGCGTTCACTTAGTTACCACATGATCACAAACTAAATTTGAATTTAAGGTCACCTAATTGTCAGTATGAATGTCTGTTAGTGTGATATGTTGTTGATTTCTTTGTTATAACTTTTCTCTTCAAATCCTTTGCTCTGTTTAGAGGTCCTGTTGGAGTCTGCATCTTTACATAACACACACACACGAACGACCAGACTCCATTACGCCGTCAGTAAATTTTCCTTTCAGCGTCAAAGTAGTTGGAAAACCTGAAAACCCATCAACAGTTAGTCTAATTAATCACCACATGTTGTTCTGAGGCATTCGAAGTTTCATTTTTATTGTTTTTTTTAATTTATTGCATCATACAGTTGGTGTGTATTGATTATATTTATAGAAAAATACTATAACTAATACTTACTATAGTGTAATAACAAAAATCATGTTGATGTACATAATTGACCACAGGATTTTAGAGACTCCTTCATCGTACTCGTAATTATTTCACATTTAAGTGCTCCCAGGATGTAAATACTATCTGCTGTCATCTAGTGCTTAAATTAGCTGCAGCTCAGCCGTCACTGCTCGGTGAGATCATAAAGGGACTTGAGGCTGATGTTAATGCAGCAGTGATATAATATAATATGCAGCATATTAATTTCACAACCTGTCTTATTATATTTTGACCATTTTAACAGGTAAGTACAAGAAAAATATGAAGATCGAGCATCAAAGTATTTATAGTAATTTAACAGATTTTATATTGAAGTTTGGTATGTGAGGGACAAATTTTACTGTTGCTATGTGGTTTTGGTACATAAAATTATTCTGCAACCACACTACATAAATAATACATTTACAAGGGAGAGGTTGCAATATTACAAATTGCAAGTTGCTAACCTATAGCTGCTTTTCAACTATTTCTAATAACAGGATGCAAATATATACATTGGTTATAAATGTATTGACCCACTTTCTACTTTTTGTAAAAGATACTATCAGGTTGTTGATGTCGATGTGTTTCAGTGAGTTGGCTTAAGCCTCATCTAAATGTTTCATTTAAAAAACAACTTTAATCCCAAAACAGACTCAATCCTAGTCTGTTTAAATCTGTTATTGTTTATTCATTGTGTGTTTTATATGTGTGACAGAGAGGGGATTGTGTGTTAGTTTGTGTGTGAATGAAATGTATCCCTAACTGTTATTTGATGAATGAATGAACAGATAATGAGCATCTCTGTTTTTGTGTGTTTGGGCGCCTCGTATCATTCACATGTCCAGCACTGCTAACTATAGCTAATTATGTTGACGTTGGATCTGCATCAGAGAGTCAACATGTTTTGTGTGGCTTTTGTTATTATTTTCTTTTGTAATATTTGCTTGCGAGAAAACGTTAAATCTAAACTTAAAGTTCACCTTTTCCATCACTGATAAGTAAACATAATCATCATTTTTAAAGAGCCACTAATACTTTAACAGTGAGTGTTTCACGGTAGGCTAGCCGCTGAAGATTTGTACTTTTAGCGAAGTTTCGTTCTGAAGGCTCTTCTTCACTTCTTCCAGAGGGAACAGGAAATGAGAGTGGGTGAGCTGGGCCCTCGTGGAGCCATTAATATGGGAGGTACGGGCATGACTGTGTAAAGACTGATGGCTGATTTAAAAAAAAAAAAAAAAAAAAGCAGATCGAGTGACGACGAGTGAATCATAACTGCTTTACTATCATTTATCATTGTTACTTTTTGTCTTGCATCCCAAGTGTGTAAAATAATATCATGATCCCCCATTTTTTGGTGTACAATGGATTCACTTGGGATGCAATGCAATTGTAAAAACATCATATACCACATGACAACATAATGGCTATACTAACAGAATAAACTGTACTGAGCGGGGTTGATTTGTTGGGCTGAGGGTACATAGTTGGAGAAATATTTGGTCCCTGAGCTCTCATCCTCAGTTTCTTGTAGATATGAAATGATAATGATATATTTCTTTTCAGAAGCCAACGATAAAGGTGTAATGGCCTTTCAGTTCATCTAAAGTATACCATGTTCAAAAAGGGTCCCAAAGGCTGTAGCTCTTATTTAACACTTTGCATGATTTTTAGGTGAATCATGAGAGGAAACAATTGGAGATAAGAAGCAAAGACAAACGTTGACAATGTTAAACATGATGAGGAATGAAAACTGTGTATTCCTCAAAGTACATGTTGATCTGCTGAGGATGAGGGCCCGGGGACCGATGTTTAAGTCTATCTCTGTCTAATGTGGCGCGGATTGTCGGAGGTTCACGGTGGATCTTCACCACACAAAGGTTATAGCCTCGGATTGCACATCACCTCTACAAACAAAGCTGCTGTGTTTGATTTGTTTGTGTTTTTCTTCATTGCACAAACAGCAGCATCTTTTTACTCTCAGTGTTTGTCTGCGGGGGACGAATGTCGACCACGTCTCTTATTTTTAAATTGATATTTATAGTGTTTGGTTTTAAGTGTGTTAATTGAAGTGTGAGTAATCTTCACATTTCTTTCATCTCTGTTCTGTCTGCAGTAGTATTTTCTATTTTGAGTGTGTGTGCACGCATGCATCTTTAGTGCTGTAGATGTACACTACAGGCCAAAAGTTTGGAAGCAACTTCAAGTTTCTGTTCACAATACCTTTCTTAAAAACCAGCATGAGTTCTATGTATTTTGGGATGTATTTGCTGCATGATCACACTTTGCTTTCATTGATATGCACCATTTTTCCTCAATTTACCTTTAGGTATACATTGATGTTACTAGGACCATTGCTGAATAAATGTCAACAATAGAAAAGTTTTAGGCTTAGTTTTAGGGTCGAGAAGATTTGCAAGAGTCACAACTTCAGTGCAATTCAGGCCTCAGAGTAACCAGCTGGTGGAGCTATTGCACAGGAGGAATACATAATGAGGTGATGTAATTAAAAGAGCGTCAGTCAAACCTATGATTATCCAAAATTATGTGGGAAACGTTGGAAATACGGCATTAATGTTTGTTTTATGTGTTAATGTGAGGAGGGCTACAGCCTCCTCATCGCCCCACAGATCTGATGTGTTTGTCTCTTCAGTGGACATTTAAATGTCGTTCTTCATGTACATCATGATTTATTCACTAAGTCTGTTTCCATTCCTTACATCTGTTTTTCCACCTCAGCCAGTGTAAAAACTGTTTTGAACTTTCATGATATTTCCATAAAACACAGGCGGAAGGAAACAGACTGACACTATATTTTGAATTTTACACGTTGTGTTTTTTGAGTACAGTTAAATGGTCTTATTTGCTGAGCTACCAGTAAGGACATTTCAGTCATGTTGCTAGGTTTGTTTGAAGAGCATTTTCGTAATACTTTCATCAAAGTTAGTGTTAGATATTATCTATCAGTGAGATCAAGTGAAGCCGAAGTAGGCAAGGCTGGTGGATTAAAATTTACATATTAAAATACTGTAAAACTACAGTATGGTGTAAGTATGTACATTCCCAAATTAAAACTGCGGCTTTTTATTGGTAATTGGAAGCTGGAAATATCCACCAGCAGAAAGCAGCATTCACACAATGTTGACAACAGGGAAAAGACCCCTGTGAGTGTTCATGCATATTCTGTGTTATTTGTGTTAAGCCTCTATCTGAGTCAGTTACATTTGTGTTTTTGATTTTATTTTGATGTAACTGCAAGTAGTTTTGCATTTGCAGCCGTTCTGCAAATAGTTTGTTGATATGTTTATAGTTCGGGTCACAAAATAGGGGATGTCGACATAGTTTCCAGCATCAGTTGAGAGGCTGACATGAATAGTTTTTTTTCCCTCTCAGATGCTCATGACTACGTTCTGCATGATTTAAAAGTGACCTTAGCTCTCCGCCCACAGAAAGTTGGTTTACCAACTTGAGGCTTTTTGCCTCGTTTGTTCATGCCGTGCAAACATCCGATTGTACCTTGAACATTATTTTCCTCCATCCTGGTTTGTGCTGGATCGGTACGATTGTGGAGGATTCTGTTGTGGTCCGGGTTTGTGTTTGATTGGGACTGAATATGTGACGTCTGTGCAGGTCTGACTACTTTTTTGAAAGAGTCCAAGGTTATGTTTCTAACAACTGCTTCAATGACTAAGGTGATGTGCAATCCAAGGTTTAGTTTGAGAAAAATGTGGATGTCGGCACTTGGCTTCAAATTGTAGGTGTCAAAGTGAGAACCTCCCATTCTGTTAATCACACAATCTGCTGTTTCTTTCTGTCCTGTCTGTAAAATGTGACTTTAAATGTGTACGTAACATACCACCTGCTGACTTCTTTGGTTTAACGTTGGTTTTTGGTTGTGTTGATGTCTTATTTATTTAATAAATAAACATACAGGGTGTTTCTTGAGTATATAGATGTTTTATAAAGGCCTTACTTCAAACAGATAAAATGTGTGTACTGTTAAGGTCATTTTAAGTGAGTGGCAGAGTAAAAAACAAAAGAATAAGAAATGATAGCCTTCTTTGCGTATTAGCTGTTGACCAAAAGCCAACGTTAACTCTGAAGTCATTGAGATTAGCCGTAGCATTGAGCCACCACAGTTGGTCGTTGGGCACATCAGACCGACCCACCGAATGACATACCAATGCTCCGTTGTTTTGCGTGTAGATGGCTTTAACCAGGCCTCTCCGGGGCCCAGTGCTAACCCGGGTCAAATGATGGGCATGAGTGGAAGGGGAGGAGCCATTGGCCCAGAGGGAACTGCAAATATGGGGACACCAATGATGTCCGAGAATGGAGCCATGGTAACGTATCAGGAAAAACCAATCAAGCTTGTATCTCAGTTAGTCCACCTTCAATATTACCACAGAAATATTGCTTCAAAGTGTTAAAAAATAGGAAATAAAAGGAAACAATTGGTCTTTCTAAATAAGTAATTGTTTGAATTGGATCATAGCCTACCTTTAGAAGCCGTATTAAAAGAGTTTATATCTAATTCAATTTTAAAATTGTAGACTTAATTAATAGTCTTATTCCTCTCTCCCTCTGTCTGCTTGGTTCACCTCTCTCCCTTTTACTCTTGGATGGCGACACTTGGATCAAACTAAACCCTGACTGATGACCTTTGAAAACCTTCACCAACTTTTCTGGTTACATATTCGTGCTCCCCCCCCCCCAACACGCTCCCATGCCCGTTATACAACTTTATTTTTCACTCCCACACCATTCCCGTGCTTTCTATTACACCAACCCCATGATACCACAGCGAAAACGATAGATACCCACAGGCTGGACTGGACCGATGGGGGGCCGACCAGAAGTCGAGTCCCCAAAGCAGCAACAGCTGCAACAACAACAACAACAACAACAACAACAACAACAGCAGCAACAAATAACAACAACAGCAGCAGCAGCCGCCATTGGGCCCTCAAGTTGGACCAGGCCCAGGATTTCCCAGGGCAGCAGTCCAGTAGGGGGAGTCTTTGACGGGCCAAATAACAAGCGCCGCAGATACTAACTTCTCTCTGATCTCGGAGTCACTGCTCTCATGGATCTTTGTTACCGCCCGATATCTTTTTCTGCTTTACATTCACATGCTTCCCTCCCGGTCACTCGGACATGTTTGCTGAAGAAGACAGTTTTTTTTTTTTTTTTATTATTATTATTTAAGTTTTCCCTTAATGCAAGCTGTCACTGAGGGGCTTTTGTTTTTATGTTTGAAATAACTACAGGATGATGCTTTATATCTGGACTCATTTGCAGTGTTTATATGCAATATTTTTCACAGCATATGCTTCGTCAGAATGAAACGGTTTGTGCTTTTATGTGTGTCGGATATTAATGTTCGAACCTGTCTCATAGCATGTCAGAAGGCCGATGGTTTGACAGCTTTGTGGCTGCTGTGGTCTTGGATACACTTTATGAAGCTGCTGAAGGGGAGTGTTACTTGGAAAAAAAAAAAGCTTAATTGGATTTAATATTGATTAGAGTCTAAACAAGGTTGCTGACTTCAGACTGAAAAGTGGAATAACGCCAGTAGAGTAACAGAGTGAACCATGTTTTTAATCTCTACTTTCAGTCATGCAAGTCTTAGTCCATAGATGTTTTTGTCCTCCCTTTAAACGTACTGTGACTCTTAACTAATCAGGTGTTCAATCACACAGTGAGTGAATGTTTCTGCAGCTTCGGTGCATCCTGTATTTGATGGTTAAGAGAAATAAAACATTTTTAGGAAGTTGTGTTTCTTTGTGATTTGAAAGAATGGTGTCATTTTCTCCATAAACTGGACAGTAAATAAATTAGATCCTGTTAAGTAACTTCTTTTATCCCCCTGACTCCCAAGTACTTAACCTTCTTCTTATGTTTGAATGTTGTATATACATTTTTATACTCACAGCTCCACTCTGACCCAGAAATGTTTGTATTCTCATTTGTAATTTACCTTAGATGGCACACTGTAAAACCAACTATGCAACTCAACTCCATCTGAAATGGAAATTTTGCAATATGTTTGTCAGCTGAGTTGCAGCTTCACACGCAGCTGTATCAGGTTTTCTATCACTTAAGTTAAACTTGAAAGAAAATGTATTTAAATTTTTTGGCATCTGTGCCAGAATTTTCTTTTTAAACCTTAATTTTGTGCAGAGCCTTTATGTCCTGTACTCCTCAAAAATTCAAACAATATCTTTGGTATTCCACCTTTTATATTGTTATCGGGCAAAAGCAACGTTTAAAATTTTGAAAATGTGTATGAACAGCCCCAAAATAATTCCCCTAAGAAAACCTTGTATCTGTTGATAGACAGATTTATTAGTGTTTGAATACTTTTTAGACCTACGTTAAGCCTAACCATTTATATTGGACAATTCTGAAAAAATTCTATTGAAAAAAAATTGACTTCACACTGTTGTTTAGGCCTCATGCCATATGTTTTAGTACATGTGTATGTCTGGCATCTTTGCAAAGGGTGTGTGTGTGTGTTCGTGTACATGCTCTCGAACATACAAGCTCTTTTCATTTCACTGGATCTTTGAAACGTGATAAACCTTGAGCAGGTGTCACGGAGTCTAAAGAATAGTTTTATAACAGGTACATACATTTTATTCTCTCTTGTTTCTCTGTGTTTTAAAAATACACACAGTACTTCTGCACATTTACACCTCAGCTGTATTTCTGTTTCTATGTGTGTGTGGCAAATACTAACTGTCAATCAAACCTGATGTGGGAGGGGATGATTAAAATGAGAGTAAACAGCTGTGTATTGTCTATGTGTGTGTGTGTATGTGAAATAAGTGATCATATTTGAGATTTCTGTACAGCAAACAGTAATTAGACACCAGAATCATGATATTTAAGACTTTCCTGTTATTTCGACCTTGATTGTAGTTCATCTATGAGGATGTAAGCACTTTTATTTAGCCTCAAAACTTTTAGGTTTTGAGTTTAGTGCTTACTAATGCTGATTAGTTGGAATCTGAAAGCGGCTGAGAGGACAATGAGCCAAAAAAAGGCGACCCTGATGAGATTATTGGGATTTGGAAGATATTAAAGGATCATGGAGGAAGTGGTGGATCATTTTTAGAAAGTTGAAGGATGTCATGTCAGAAAAAAAACAATATCTGAGATATATAATGATGTATAAAATAGGAACCAGATAAAAACTGTTTGATATTTTAGGTTGTGTAAAGCTTTTGTGGGTTCATTGCTGTATTTTTTAACCATTTCGTTGTATCAGACAAACATTTAGTAATGTTTATTGAAGTATCATAATTTGGAGACCTACACTTATCATGTTATCGACGTCACGCCTTTTCCTTCATTCGTTGTTGCTCCACTAGTTCCCAGAAATCAGTGTTTTTCCTTTCAGATGCAAACATTTGTCTATAACATGGTGTTCATTTATTTAATATCCAAGGTGAAAAAGCCTTAATAGTCCAGACATTTAAAATATCGGACAGGTGATTTTGCCTGCTGAGATGTATTTAGATCAAACCAACAAACATCATCATTTTACCAGTCTGCTGAGGCTCCATCACGTAACATGACGAGTCACTTTTAACTGTGTGCTCGGTGTTATAAAATCTGAGTTTTAAATAGTCTTCCTTCTCCTCTCTTGTAGGTCCCGTTTGTTCGCTGCCTCCAGTGAAGGAGTAGGTAAATCCCAGCACACACACACACACACACACACATTACACACAGTCTTATTTTATCCCAGTCAGGATGTGGGTGAAAGTCAAATTTCCTTTTAAATGTCACAGACGTGAATCAGTCCAGTGAGATCACCAACGCTTCTCCAGAGTTGCTCTGATTTGCGAATGCAATCAGCAAACATGATTTAGATTTTTATAAGTGACTTTGTAAAACACATTCACATTATTTTTTAATAATCTTTTGGGTTTTAGATGCACGAGACTCAACACATCACAGTGAAATAAAGAATGCAGACTGAAAATAGCCTATTTTCCCTCTGAAGTCCAGTGAAGATTTTATTACGTCTGTAAGTATATATATTTTTTTCCCTTTTAGTTTCAGAAGATTTTGGATTTAGCAGTCAGGATAACGTAATTTGAACATAATTTGAGTAGAGGACAGAGACATCAGTGTGCTGTCTTGGAAAAGTCAAGGACAATCTTTAGTTTCCTGCACTGTTTCGTTACATTTTTGATGGAGAGTTTTCCCGTCACTGTGGTACCTTCATGAGTCGAGGCTGTGTTGCATTTCATTACCATTTAATTTTTCCACTGCTGTCAATCTCCGTCGTTCAAGAATACAAATTCAATGAACAACTCCATAGTTAGGTTTCTGTTGTTTCTGCACTGAATAAAGACGCTTAATGAAACCACAGTGCCGTTGATGCCTTTTGTTCTGTTGTAACGTTACTGATGATCCACAAACCTTCATTACTGCACAAAGATGTTCTGTTTTTATTCTCTATATTAAACGCTTGTAGTTAAATTCAGTCATCGCTGTCTCACATCACCAGATAATATTTTAGATTAGATTTAGATTATATAAAATTTTAGTTGAGGTTGTTTATGTAGTGGTTTCTGTGTAGTCATGCTTATAAATCAGTACTTCCTGTCCCATTATGACTATAAATGAGATTAGGTGCTGTTACAATCAACTAAATTAGAACCTCAAACATTTAATTAGTTAATTGGGTCAGGCATTTAATTGATGTTCAAAGATAATTGTTATTGTGACAGTATTGTTATTTTTTTCCAGACTTTTTGGTCCATTTGTGGTGAAGTAGAACAAGAAGAAGAAGCAGAACTTGTGTTTGTTGGCGAGCAGGAGGTACGAACTACAAAGCATTTAGAGGAAAGTGATGAAGATTATTGATCCCACGTCTTGTGTTTGTTTCGTTTAATCAATATTTCACGTCTGAAATTCGCCGGGCTCTCTGTGCGAGGAGTTTAGACGTCGGAGGGAGATGAGTTTTGACCTTCGGTGCAATCAAAGCAAACTGATTTGATGCTTTAAAGTGGAAAAAAAGTGTGTTTTGAAGCAGGAAGGTTTGGAGCCAGCGAGGTGGAAGGAGTGTGTGTGTGTGTGTGTTGGGAGGAGGAGGCGGTGTGTGTGTGTGTCGCTTTTCTCTGCCATGCCCAAGGCTGTTCAACATTACCAACACGAGGGAAGGTAATCATTGGAGTGATCCAGTTTTAACGGGGCTGATTGTGGCCAATTTGGGGAATGAATACTCTGCGTCTCTATTCTTCACTCTCTGGCCTGATTTTTCTTTAGCCCAGTTTGTGGCCCACTTCTGTTTCTACAAGGACAATTGATTTGGGGGCAATAATCATTTTTCCTTTTTAAAAATGTGCCAAATCTGCAAACCCCCCCCCCCCTTTTTTTTTAAATGTCTTAGATTTCCTCCCTCCATATGTTCAACTCATTACTTAATACATCTTTAAGCATTAACATCTGCTTTACAGATCAGAGGTCTCTTTGTAGAGTTAATTTAAAGAGAATCGCTTCATTTAAGGTTTAAATGTGCCCTACATTACTACCTCATGGCCTAGATTGCTGTTTCCCGCAGACACTGGAGTCTGATAATGTAGCTTCAGACTGACTGTGAGCGTCATGACAAGGTTCGTCTGCTGGATCCACGTAATTTCTTTAAATCGAGAAAATGTCCCCAGGAGTTTGAGTTTGGTCGTCTACAGGTGGCAAAAATACTGAAAGTGGATCCAAACCCAGGCAGAAGGAAAAAGGAAAGAAAAGATGAGGTGTATTTTTAATCCTTTTGCTTTGTTTCTTGTGAAATCCTTCAAAATGAAACAATGTGAGAAAACAAATAGCCTTTGTTGTTTGTCAGCTGCTCCACAGCCTGTGATGAGGAGATCACAAGCAGACTGATTAAGGGCCGAAAAGGTTGAGAAGGATTGTGATAAAACAGGGAATATTTCATGTTTTCATGTTATATGGGAAATAAATGTACACATATATGTTCATTTATTTCCAAAAGATCATTCACAGATAAATACATTGTTAAAATAATGTAATAACTTTAGTTTATTTTTAGTTTTAAAATACAAATCCTTGTGAGTGTGGCTTTTTTTTTTTTAAGAAATTGGAAATAATCAATAGGTGTGATCAATAGTTTTTATTTGAATTCACTCAGTTAAACAAATATAATCTAATTTAAACATTTATTTCTGCGAACAGACAGTGGTGATTTGTGTGTTTCAGCACAGCAGGGAAATAATTGCACTTTTATTTGAGTAATCAATCCGGAATCATCCACAAATCTCTTGATCCCCAAAACAAACAACTCCTCTTACCTCATAATCTCACCTGTTTCATTGTTTGTTTTGGGGGCAGATCTGCTCAATGACAGGAGCAGTGTGGTTAAAAATAGGCGGGCCTATTTTTTTTGCAGCGCACCGGCGCCGCCTCCGCACCGTGCGTAAAGGCGCATTAAGAAGTGGCACAGCAGCTGATAATCCAGACAGGAGGTGCGTTTGGTTACAGCACAGCCTTTTCATTGATGGCGATAGAAGAGGAAAAGGAGAGGAAGAGAGCTCAGCTGATTTCTTTTTAACTCATTTCAACGCAGATCATCAATTTTTTTTTTTTTTTTTCATTTTACGCGCGCTGGCTGCAGATTTGTAGATTTTCTGTGACTTTTAAACGAGCCCGTGCGTTGAGATGGTTGCTGTCTTCCGGAGGAGGAGGTCATTAATGGGATCTCTCTCTCCGCTGCATCAGCCGGAGACAGTCGGTCAGTGATCCGCGTCTGGAGGCTGGATGGACAGCATGTCTCCACAGCAGCAGCAGGACAGCCTGAGCCGGGGCGGAGGACAGATGGAGAACAAACGGGTGTGTGCTCAAAAATCACTTTCTATCCGTGCTGAGAGATGAAAAGAAGAGTTTGATGTGTGAATTTAGTGATTTGTTTTGTATTAACGAACCCTAACTTTGTGCGCAAAAGTGTGCTGTTTATTTACGTTTTGGCACATTTGTCTGTGCGTTATGAGTCGGATGAGAGGTGATTTCAGAGTTCAAGACTTAAAAACAGGCAGACAACCCTAAATTATACATGTATAAATAGTAAGGTGTCCAAAATGCCACAAGGGTCATATTTGTGCCATGAGACACTTGAAAAAAGTGTGTGAACTTTAAAGTTGAGCTACAAATGCTCCATAAAACTCTCCAGAAATATCATTATTATATAATTTATTACTAATCATTTGTCACTAATAGCCAATAATTAAGTTCACATAAAACATATCACTTTATTTGATCATCATGGCACCTTTATAAACAGTATAACTATCTAATAAATGGTTAATAAGGAACTATTTTGTAGTTTTAATCACACATAGAGATTTATATATAAACTCATTAAACATCCTGCTGCTGTATAAACAAACACTGACTGCCTGGTAACATGTTATAACATAGTTTATGTAATGAGGGGGCTTCATCACAGTTAATGAAGTGCTTTGACTTGTGCGATCATATAAGCATCTATGTTATGTTGTGTTATCAAGGATTCATTAATTGCATTTACAGTTGTGAGTTATGGGTGATTCATAAAGGGAATTACAGTTGTTTTAAATGTCATGCTGCTTATAAAAGCTAAATAAAAAAGGTTAAAATTTACAGATGGATTAAAAATTTATTTTTGTTATAAAAGTTTAATGTCATTTATAGACAAATCTGACAAAACAGTGTAATTATGTGTTATACTGTGTTAGCTCGAGTGAATCTAAATGCTTTGAGATATTTAATCACATCTCTGTAGTTCCTGAGCAGTCACCACTAAAAGATTAACTGATATGATATGCAGCTTTCAACAAGTGATTATTCTTTAGTGTAAATAAGGTGAATTGATTTGGTGTATTTTAATATTTGAGTATCATATCTGTGTAATCATCACTTCTAATCTTATTAATGAAGTAGTTTTCTGCACTGATGTAGTTCAGAAAATAAATCACCAACTATACTGATCATTGATTGATTGTTGAAGTTAGTTTTCGAGCAAAACTGTCAAACACTTGCTTGTTAAGTGTTAGATTTTCTGCTTTTAAATCACTTTAAAGAGAATGTGTTTGTTTCTTGGGTGCTTGAAAAACTTTTTCAGACTATTTGAATATTTGAATAATCAAGAAAATAATCAATAATGACAATGATCGTTAGTTGAAGCACTGTGGGACAGTCTGCAAACCTATATTACCTTTGTGTTCCAGTTATTGATTTCATTGTTTAATTTATTCGCTCATTTGTTAACAGTCAGTGAAAGTGCTCTGTCGTGGCTCCGTGTGCAGTTTGTGCTACGTCCTTGTTTTCATTAATGATTGATCCCACAGGATCCATCTGTGCGCTCTAATTCAAACAGGGGCAGAAATCCAGCGCGCCTCCATCGGGGCATCGATCCCTTTTCAAATCTGTGGCACCTGCTGGCAGCACTGCGGTGTGGAAACAGACTCAGTGAATGAATTTGCTCTTAAGCTGCTTTGTGTTGTAACGCAGTGTCAGTGACATGAGAGCTGCCGGTCAGTAGATTGGCATGAAAGCTGTACCACCACATTGGCTTAAGCTTGTTTATTTTTAGGAGGGAAAGGTAACTGATGTGTATTTTCAGGCCAGACTGTAGTCTGGTCCTGCCCAAGCCTCTACACCTTCCTCTTTATTCTCCAAGTCTTTTCTTCAAAAAGTTTCTAAGTGTTCAAATCTTCTTCTGAGGAAAATGCAGAGTCTAATAAGCACTGGAGTCCAGCAAAGTTGAGTTCAGAGAGCTTTATTCTTCAACACGGAGTACAAAGCAAAGCTGCAAGAGCTTCTTCACATGAGTACAGCTGTCCTGCAGAACTGTCACTGACAACTGAGTTTTGATCAACAGATCATCTTTTACACTGCCAGATGTGGGTGTACACAAACCAGGGGGCATCTCCTGCCATGCTCCTTTTCTCTCTTTTCACGTGTCTTGGGTGTGGTTTTTACTGGTGTCTAGAATGATCTCCTGCCTTATGTTAGATAAAGCCAATTTCTAATGGAATCCAAGTTACCTCATGGGAGGCTTCGGGCCTTTTTTATTATATGTTATACACAAGTTTCTTATCTAATGGAGTCAGAATTTCTGTTGATTGGTTTTTTTAAAAAAATGTCCAAAACTGTCCCTACTGTTATCATAACCTTTCTGAGACACCAACCCTTTAAACATCATTACATGACAGTTGCTCTGGCACTTTGTTTTGAATAACGGTCATCAAAGGTTAACAGTGATTATTATGTAGTAATATAATGTGGCCTTGTATATAGCGGCTTTACAAAAGAGATCACACACACTTGCAGTTTAGAACATTTGACACCACATAACGTTGTCATGTTGTGGCTGAAGTGGGAGGAATTTTTCACCACCATGCGACTTGGTTAAACCAATATTATGTTGTGGAAAAGTAAAAAAATCTGTGCATATCCACGGTGGCTATAGGACGTGGAGCTCGTGATGTTTTTTGGAGACTTAAAGGCCAACAGATTTGTGTGTCAGCCGATTTGTTCAGACTGAAAAATGTCAACATGTATTTGATTTATTCTGTGAAGTTTGGTACATTTATGTTCTCTCAGGATGGGTTTTAAAACTTTGGTGTTTTCCTGAGTAATGACACTCCCATCAGCTGTGAGGGTCTTCAGGTCGATTTGGCGGCCCACCAGGAGTTTGTCGAGCTTGCACTACTACTTGTGAGCTGATCAGCCAGTCGGTATTTGTTGTACAAGATATTACAACATTATATAACAAGCCACACTGGTTTGTTGTCTTTAGTGCTGCAGCGATCAGTCGATGACTCAGTTATTACTATTACATTAATCGCCAACTATTTTGATGATCATTTTATCTTTCTGAGTCATTTTTTTAGAAAAAGTGTCTAAATTCTTTGAATTTTTTTGCGTCACCACAGCTCCTAGGAAACGGTGATTTTCCAGCGTCTTCTGACATTTTTTGCACAAAACAGCTTTTTGACTAATTGAAAAAATGATTAACAGATTAATGGATCATCAAAATAATCATTTTTTGCAGTCTTAGTTGTTTTTTGAGTTAACAATGGACATGTTTTAGTTAGAATGAATTATTAAACATTATGTTCATTGTTTAATGGTGTTGAACTGTGTCCTCTTCGTTATCTGACATTTATTTACACATTTATGTCAGATTTCCTCCAAAAATCGAAATATTGATAATGAATAAAGAAAGGCCTTTGCTGTGGAAAGTTTTACTCTTTCTTAAAAGGCACTTGTTTGAGTTTCTTCACTCTTTTCCTTTCTTCTGCAGCACATGTAGACAAATAGCAGCTCAGATGGTAAATATTATATCTGCTGAACATGTTAGTATTGTCTGTGTCCATGTTACCGTGCTGATGTTAGCTTAAATGATATAATAATGATAAACTTGATAGAATTTACACAGCGATCTGGTGAAAGAAGGAAAACAATAAGAGAGATCCGTAATAAATAAAAATATAACATGGAAGAGTGGGATGATAAAACCAACTAAATATTTAAATAAACATAAAGACATTCCTGTAAAAAGAGTATTTTTAAAAGACACTAAAAAGTAAATAATGATAATAAAATAATGAAGAACAACCATGATTAATATAGTAAATATTCAACCGTCCCACAGAGCGCGTTAATGTGACACACTCTCAAAGCCCTCCACAATTAGATTAAATGAAACTTTAACGATCCTTGTTGGGGAAACAGGGATAATAGGATCCAGCAGAGAAAAATAGGATCTCAATATGGCGGCAAGCAGCAGCTGGTGGGTTAAGAGGATTAATTTAGTGTCGAAGCGCCACACTTTTGTCCCGTCTCATTTCATTTCAACTTAAAAGACCTGGAAAATGACACATGACAGACAGTTTTAACTCCAAAATATACTTAAATTGAGAAATATATATATTTAAAAAAAAAACACAGCTGGCTTTTACGGAGTAGTTGAAGCGTGAGAGAGTTCAGGAGTGTCACGGGTGACAGATGGAGGCTGCCGAGTACTGAAGGTGAGTGTGAAATGTTGTCACCCGGCTCATCTGTCTGCAGGTCCTGTCCTTTTAGAGGCCACGCTCAGTCCCAGCGGCGTGATGGATGTATTAAACATTAAGATGCTTATGTAACGCGTGAGGGGAGTGTAAACATGACATAAGCCTGGAGGAAATTCTGTCCACCTGTGTGGGATTTATTCGTTAGAGAGGGCGGTGTGGTCAAATGTGATGAAGACAGAAGTAACGTGGGTTAACTAGAGGCTTTAATGTGATGTAGAGCTAAATACTGTGCACAAAATACTCAAAAAAACGTTTGCATGTGGACGATGAAATATAGACTTTTGTAAAGTGAGTTTAAGCAGGAAACACAAAAGTTCAGGTTGTTTGTCAGATAGTATTTTGATCAACTTTTTATTGTTTCTTTTTGTCTCGTTTAGCGGATGAAGTCTCAGAGTTATCGCCGGCAGTCCGCCCCGTCTCTGGTCATCACAAAGGCCCTCACCAGGTCCAAGACTCTCTCCAGGTACTGTAAAATCCTAAATCTACTCAGTAGATGGTGCAGCACAAATGTGAGCTCATTACTAAGTCAGCTCCTGGACTGAAAGATTTTTCAAATAAATACTAACACAGTGATCTAGACTCTAACATGCTTACTTTGACTGAACTACAGAAAAGAGTTTATGACTCATTTATTCATAATTCACAGTATTTAGGACAAGTTGTTTTACTAGAATAATTAAAGTTAATCAACAAATATTAGTTATAAGTCTGTGTATTTATTAGTATTTTTAGTAGCGACATAGTACAACTCTGGATATTTCTGAGATGTGATTTGATGTCGTATAGATTTATTTGGTTGAGAAGGAAAAGTCTCTTCCTCTTCCATCACAGTTATTTCTGTGGTCATCGCCTGCTTTTCAAAGGCCCAGATTTTTTCCCACAAAGCTGTCCGTCACAAATTGCATAACTCCATCTACTGAAATGCTTAATCAACTTCTGTCAACATTTCCCGTTTTTATTTGCCCTTAAAGTTACACAGTAAGGAGGCGGACAGATAAACTTTATTGAGCAGGAGGGAGATTAATTTTCACTTGCAGCACATAATCCACACAGAAACATACTTCTGTGTGTGAAATACACACTTGGTGACTGGTGCTTTGTCTTTATCAAAGAGTTAAAGTTGCAGTTTGCAGCATGCCGGCTGTGTGTGAGTTATAAGTCTCCCTTCAGGTGTCTGCAGGTGCCAGAAAACAGGGTGGGGTGGGCCACTTCATAACATCCACAGGTCACTCGGGTCTCTTACAGGGATGGCGTCAGGGTCATGGCCACTCTGACAAAACCCTGAAGCTGTGCATTCACACACACACACTCTCTCTCGCACGCCATGGGCATAGGTGAGCGAGGTGTTGGATCCACCCGGGGTAGATAATCCTCCTGAAAGCAGACCCATGAGAGGATCAGGCGTGTATTAATAGCCCTGCCTTTGAACGTACGAGCTGAGAAAGTGAAGATGTAACCTCGTTAAACAGCTCTGACAGAGGTGGGGTCGATAAACAACACCCACCTGGACTGTTGATGGGTGTGTGTGTGTGTGTGTGTGTGCTCTATTCATGACAAAACCGCAGACATTTAAAATTTAAAATCAGATCTCTAAATTATGATTTTTTTTCCCCATTTTAGAAGTGAAAAACATATGTTGACATATTTGATATAATAAAAATTCTCCAGGCCTCGTTGTCCCGACTCGTTTCCCATCATGCACCCTGTTTCTTTCCCAGAGAGAGCTTCCTGGTTCCTGTGTGCCCAGAGACCTGCCCGCTGGTCAAGTCCGTCCTCGCCGGCTCTGACAGGTCGTTTCTCCTGCACGGACACGCTCAGCTGAAGACGGGGATGCAGACTCAGGACAGACACCTCTTCCTGTTCAACGACGTGCTGGTGATTGCCAAAGCCAAGTAAGTGCAAGTGTGTGTGTGTGTGTGTGTGTGTGTGTGTGTGTGGAGCACTTTAGGAACATTTTGGCCGCTCCTCACGTCCTCCATGGGGGTGAATTAGGTTAATACCAAGGTCTAAGATTAAAATTAGAGAGTGTGCTCATGTCTCTCTCTCTCTCTTTCCGTTCTTTCCAGATCGGTCAGCCACTTCAAGCAGAAGGCCCAGGTGTGCGTGTGCGAGATGTGGACGGCGGGCTGCATGGACGAGGTGTGTGAGGGGAGCACCAACCCGGAGAGGAGCTTCGTCATGGGCTGGCCCACCTGCAACTGCGTCGCCACGTTTAGGTAACACACAGATGTTATCATTTATGTCACCATAAATCTGGACAAACATTGATACACAGTGGAGTGTGTCTGATGTAAAGACACAGATGTTAGCAAATCTGGCCTTTACTATTGTATTTGTTTTAGACTGCAGTTTTCAGTAAGCGGATGTGAATGGGAACATTTCTGTGAACTGTGTTTGGATTCACGGTTCGTGTTCGCTCTCCTTACGTCAGAGGCTGTAAAATGTGTTTATGTTTCAATAGCAAATATGTTGGTGATGCTGTAAACTTGACCTTAAACGCTGAGGTGGACAGAAAACAGACAGGATGAGCTGCGAGCACTCGCATAAACCTGCTCGAATCTAGCTGGGGGCTTGTTAAAACTGATAAAACCCATTCGTAACCTTTAAAGATGAGCCGAACCATCAGTGACGTTCTTCTCCGTGTGTCCCCCCCCCCCCCTCAGCTCTGCAGAACAAAAAGAAAAGTGGCTCTCCCTCCTCAAAAGGTAAATGCATCAACATGAAGTGTGTCAGCGTGTGTTTGTTTGTATGTAGAAAGAAGAAAGAACTTCACATAACTGGCTTCTTTTGTTTTCTCTCTCAAGTCGGATAAAAGAGGAGAAAGAGAGGGAAGAGCCTAAAACCATCCCTCTGAGAGTGTACGGGAAGGGGATCAATACTTTTGCTGTTGTAAGTTTGAGCAACCTACATTTTAGTCTTACTATTATCAAGATTTTGGATATAAAACTCCCTTTTTGCCCATTTTAGTAACTTTTCTGAACGATGCAGCCACTGAATGATTCATTTATGTTTCATAGTGATGCTTCTTGTCTTAGCTCTCTCTCCGGCTGGTGTATGTAGTGTGTGATGTGTGTTCGTCCTTTATCATATATGTCGATATGTCCCGTGTTTGACTGCCGCCTTCTCCCCCGATTAGACCAAGACGCTCCCCGTCAGCAACTCTGATTCAGCCAATGAGGTGGTCCGCCTGGCCCTGCAGCAGTTCAGCATCATCGTGAGTGAAGAAAAAAACAGTTCACTTGCATTAATATAATGTAATACATGTAGTTTAATATATCTGTTCTTTAATTTATGTCTGTTTGGCCTGTTTGTCCAGAGAATAACGACACCAGAATCAAACAATATGTACTGATCGTGTATAACTACAGTTTAACTTTTTAACTACATCCCATTATAGAAATAACAAAAATTGATCTTTTAAATGTGTGTATTAATGAAAAAAACAGAACTGGTGTGAGGGAGCAAAACAATAAATATAAACACTTTACATAAAAACCTTTTGTCTGTGAAAGGCTGCAGAGGTGGTTTAACCATATTACTACAATGATATATAATAATTAATACTAACATAATCACATTAATATCAGCTACCCTGATATGTCGGCCTATATCAGTCTATTCCAGATGTATGTATGCAACTTTCTTTCTGACACTACTTTTCCTTTTTAAAGTCAGCTGTTTGCAGGATGCACAGCAGTGACGTAATGTGTTTGTTGTGATTTTTAACTGTGATATGACGATGGTGAAACATGAACATGGCACAGTTTTCCTACTGTTCATACGAAATTTAACAAAAAAAAAATTCTTTAAAGAAAAACTAATGCATATGTAGGTAATATAGAGATATTTTTGTTTGTGGTCCAATCGCATCAGCTGACCAATCACCAAACACACTAAAGAGGCGTTAGATCCACATTAAAGTGGCGTTGCTTCCTCATAAGATCCACCTCTAGTACCTCTCGTCTCATCGTTAACACATCAAAGTGACCTCGACGTCCTCTCTGATGCCGGACCTTAAATGATTTGAGCTGGAGGACGAGAGGACGCGCGCTTAGCTGAAAGGAATTCACCCCATGTTACCACATCAGTCCAGTGGCACCAACATTTTCTCGCCAAACCGAGAGAACAAGAGAACGTTAGATGTTTTCACAGAAACCCTGTGGCCAGACGTCGGTTCGGTTGTGCAAGTGACATGTGATGTAAACAGGCGGCATGTGAAAACCGAGAGATAATGCTATTCTTTGTCACATCTCAGCCTCCTACCTCCAGAGAACAGGATGCCTGGTTTCTGAGGTTCTCTGAAGCCTCGTGGAGTTTGTGCGTCTTGTGTTTCTGACTATCTTTATCTCTGTGTTGCTCAGGGAAATGTCAAAGACTACCAGCTGTGGGTCATCTCCAAGAGGGACAACACCCCCTATCCTCTAATCGGTCAGTGTGTTTGACAAAACATCTTTTTTTAGGTAGGTGCTGCTCTCACTTTTGACACAGGGGTGAGATGTTTTTTTAGACACACTAGTGCTATTCATTCCCAGGGAAGAGCGTGTGTTTTTGGAAGTGAGGGGTCACCGACTGTGTGCCGTCTAATAATGGGATGTTATGGCGCTGTTGATGTTCTATAGCAACAATATCAAGCTGCCTCTTGTCCCCCGTTTCAGGTCATGAGTTTCCCTTCAGTATTCAGATGAGTCATGTGAGGCACACGATGTCTCAGGGAGGCGGTAGCAGGGATGCTGCCTCTGCTGCTGCGCCTCCTGCGGACAGACAGAGGGCCATGCAGGTGGAGCAGCTGCAGGTGTACAAGCAGTGCCAGTTCATCCTGAAGCCTCGACCCGCTGAAACGCTCCAGCAGCAGGTGTCCGCAGGTGAGACCGCGATTATTATTTTTAAAAAGAAATAAAAAAATAGTAGAATATTGGCCGCTTGTGCTGATGCACTCTGAGACATTGAGTATTATTTTCAGAGCTGTCTCAGAAGTCATTCAAAAGGAGGCGCTCCCTCATCAACTGGGCCTTCTGGCGAGGCTCCTCCTCTCACCTGAATGAACTGTCGCTCGCCTCTGCGGCCCGCGGCTGCCTGTTCGGCCAGCCGCTCAGCTGCGTCTGCATAGAGGACGCTCTGCCAAAGCCTGTGATGGTGAGTGGGTATAATGTTCATCATCGTTCAGTGTAGTTTAGTGTTTCAGCATGCCAACTTTTGCTTTCTAGCAATAAACACAAAGCACATCTGATGCCGATGACACGAGATTCAGTTAAGGATTTGCAAAAAAAAAATGTCAATCTCATGTTGGAGCTAGAACAAAAGTCACCAAAGTCAGTAGTTAAAACCTAATAGCTTGTGTATTCCTTACTCTTTACCTGCTGCTAACACACAGTCTGTTCAAAGCTTGTAAACTTTTCTTACTTCTGTCTGCAATATCTCACGGACTGTGACATAAAAACAGGCTGAGGAACAAATCCCCACTCAGCATTTTAATGGTAAAAAAACTGGAATAAATGCTGTGCCTCACTTTCTCTCTCCTCCCACACCAGGACATGCTGGTGTTTCTGTACCACGAGGGTTCGTGGACGCGGGGGATCTTCCGTAGACCGGCCGGGGCTCGGGCCGTCAGAGAGCTGCGGGACTCTCTGGACAGCGGAGAGTTTCAGCTTCCTCTGACGAGAGACCACGTCTTTATTATCGCCGGAGTCTTCAAGGTGTGGCATTGTGTGTCGGCACCGATGTCTTATACCTGTTCAGCAAAAGCATCTCGGTGAAGCAGCTTGTGTGTTGTTTGTTCACCTGTACCACCGCATAGATCACCTTACTGACCCACATCTGTAAGCACAAAATTAATCCGCCTCCATCCGACTCAGCCTCTGTGTGACATGCTACGCAGCTACATTATCAGGACAAGCTGTTCACATCAGAGGAGATTGGCTTGTTAATGTGATCTGGATTATAATCTCTTATTATCTGGAGGGATAACAGAGAGCTTCTGTGCACGAGCGCTTAAACTATGTCATGTCTTTACTCATTTTATTCGCCACAGGCGCATTATCGTCTTAATAGCAGCTTGTGCACATTTATTAGTTTCACTTAGACCAAAACCTGGACATACAGTTAAGTTTTCAGGAGCAAAGAGGACAAATAAACAATCATTTGTGTGTTATTTTTGTTTTATTCTGAATGATAACTCTTTATCAGATGATAATTCAGAGAAAACGTTGGTGTCTTCTCAGGATTTCTTGCGCAGCATCCCAGGCAGCTTGTTGTGCTGTGAACTGTACGAAGAATGGATGGACACGCTGGAGGAAGATGAAGAGGAGGAAGAACAAGTGCAGGATGTACAGAGGTCACACGAACACACTCTACTGTAACTCCAGCTTTTTAGTGTCTATTGATGAGACACGACATGATTTTTTCCAGATGCCGTTCTTCCTGCTTTAATATAAAAACTAATATTTAATTCTTTTCCTTTCTGCAGGATGATTTGTCGCCTGCCCAAAGAAAACGCCCTTCTGCTACGCTACCTGTTGGCCATGCTGGTCGGCATTCAAGGCAACGCCCACGAGAACCAGATGACGAGTTTCAATCTGTCAGTGTGCATCGCTAACAGCATGCTTTGGCCTCCCGGAGTGCCTTGCAGCCCCGAGGTGGAGGGAGAAGGAACCAAGAGGGTGAGAGAGGGGAAGGAAACTGATTCCGCTGCAATTTTGAAACATGTTTCAATGAACAGCTTCATTTGGACAACCAAAAAGTGACCCTTAAAGCTTAAATTTTGGGGTGGAACAGCTGTAACAGCTGACACGTTGTGGAATTTGACCCAGACCTAGATAAAGTTGGCCGCTGTAACTCCGGCCGCTCGTGCTTTAATGACTTTGACACCTGGGGTTTTTATAATGTTGCAACACAAATAAATCGTTCTGTCTGAGCCGCATCACAGCTCCGTAACAAAGAGAAGTTTGTTAGTTTTGTCTGCGGGCCATAAAAAAACAAAGGAAATTAGCACAGAAGTTGCATTCCCAAGAAACAATGGTGAACCAAATACCCACCTTTACCTTGTGAACCACACAAACAGCTGAGCTGCCGAAACTGTCAACTTAAAGTTATTAGTTTTGTTATAAGTTAAGCACTGTAATGCCTCTAAACCACGTCAAGCTTTTTCTCCAGGAATGTCTCAAATCAGGTTTCTCAACAGTGTAAAAGGTCTCATTTTAGAACAGTTTAACTTTTTTGAAATGTGTCTTGTAAAAACAGATTGTTCCTCTCAGAAACATATAAACCTTGTAACACAATGAGCTGCACAGAAAAATGATCACAATGAAAACTGAGAGACGTCAAAACAAGTGTTACACTGTTGATATATCTGAACCTCAGATGTTACACAAGTTCAGCGTCAGTCTTTGGTTCCTCTTGTCTGCTGCAGGTTTGTGAGCTGGTGAAGTTTATGATTGAACACTGTCAGCAGATTCTGGGAGAGGATCCCTCCTCCCTGTTCGGTGGGCCGCCACAAAGACTCAACACTGACGAGATGGGCTCAGGTACAGAAACCACCAAAGTACCACAAAGGTTTTGGATCATGACAGTTTCAGGTTTTTAAGCCTATAAGTGGAAAAGGATAAGTCTATTTCCTGAACATGTCCCGTGTACATTTTGAATTATTGTAACATTTTGGACCTCAACCATATTCATTTGAAAATCTAACAGCTCCTGGCTAGTCGTTTATATCACATGTGACAGGATACATTTATGTAACGGCCCCCGAGTTCAGGATGAGATATCAAAAATATTTTTAGAGAAAAGAGGCATTTTGGCATATTTTTTCAGATTTCATTTCACTGTTTCTTTGAAAGGTTATCCTATGGATGTCCCTAAAAGCCATCAGAATACAGGAAATTATCATTAACTAATCGGTTGCAGTTGTTTCTCACTGTTTTTCTACATCTGTCTCATTTCTGTCATCCTGTGTTTACTCCTCTGATCCTTCGTCCTTTCCCTGACTGTTAGACTCCTGGCTGTACCCTCTGACCGACTCATCCTATGACAGTCTGGAGAACGAGCTGGACAACAGCAGCGGTGGGTCGCCGGGCTTCAGCAGCAGAAGGCGCCTTAGACCCAAACAGCTACAAGGCAGCCTGGACTCTGTCCTCACATTCAGCGACTACGACCAGGACGCAGACACAGATACGCACCAGACCCAAACCGACAGCCTGCACGGTCTGAAGTTACACCGGCTGGGCAGAACCAGAGGTACGAGACAGGACCCGGGCGCCTTCTGCCCCGGCAAGGACGCACCAGCCGTGGGCACCTCCTCCACCCTGGACTCGCTGTCCCTGGAAGGTCTGCACCGACATCGGCGGCGCTCAGAGCCAGCTATAGCATACGTGCCAAAGTTTCGTCCGTGCGTCGTCCCAGGGAGCAATGACGGTGTCGCCGGGGAAGATAAGGACGGTGAAGAGGAGCTCCCCAAGAAGCCCAGCAGCCACACACTCGCTCCCACACACTCCAGAGGTCAGACGGGGAGGGCTGGAGGCGAGTCTGCGTTGCATGGGGTGAGGTCTGCAGCTCTGGAGGCCAGCTCCTCCAGCCTCTCCTCTACCCCCACCTCCCCCGCACAAACCCGCTCCTCCCTGGACTCTCTGGACTCCATCGGCAGCGAGCACACCTGGGCGACCAGGCGGGGGCTTCACCCGACAAAGACGCCTCCGTCCTCTTTATCTGTTCCCTCCTCTGTCCCCTCCGCACCCTTCAACGTAGGCCCTGCTCTGACCTCCGCTGGACTTGTAGATCTAGGGGACTTGTCCAAAAGGCTCCCCACCCAAAGAACCACTCAACTGGGGGACATTAAAGGGTTGCATGGGCCTCCACCCAAACTCCTGGCTGAAGAAAGGCCGGAGGCTGTCACTAACACAGCAAGACAACTTGGAGAAGGAAGAGGAGGACAAGGCAGGGGTGAGTGAAATAATCTAATATGGGTGTGAAAATGTAAAAAAAACTAATAACTGGTTGATTTAGAGAGAAATGTGAGAATTCACTGCTTTATGTACGATTGGAAACTGAATCTGTGTGTACAGACTTTAAATTAACAAGGAAAGTGATGACTGGACTTTGGTAAATGTCAGGGGCACTTTTCACCATTTTCTGATATCTAATTAACTCAGTAATTGGTTGATTAATTGATGATGATGATGAATAATAGTGGCAGGGGCATCCACATTTAATGCACAACAAAAGCCTTTCAGTTGTCCTCTATTCGTGGAAAGCTTTTAATTTGAAACATCTGAAATTTAACTGACATTTACTCTGAGAAAAAAAAACAGTAGAGGTGAGTGGAATTAAAATGATTTCTGCTAGAGCAGCAGAGGGGTAAGTGACATAAGTATTTGTTAAATACACTTTGATGGATTTGCCATTTGAGAGGTTATAGTACAGGTAATTCCATCCCCAGCTGGAATTGGATTAACGGCCATTATTTGAGGACATACAGTGAGCTCAAAGGTCCACTTATTAATGATTATTTATTTTAGCAAGTAGAACTTGCCCATATTTGACCCAAATGTGAAATTGTACTATTTTAACAGGTCATATGTTGGAGACTCAACCTTGATGCGTCTCTTTCTGGCAACTGGTCCGTGGTTGATGACCTTTGACCCCTTCTTGGTCGATTACCTCTTGACTAAGGTCTTTTCTGTTTAAGCGACGTAGCGTTCCTAACAGTTGTCACGACCCCTGACATGCTGCCCTCCTCACTGACTCAGTGTTGTAAGAGATGGTCACAGCTGATCTTGAGGTATTTATCTGTCTTTATCTTCTCGTCTCGCTTCACGTGAATGCTGCTGTCCAGTAACGGCAGATTACTGTCTCGTCCCTGCTCCCTGGTTAAAGCTTTCTGTGGATTAATGCTGCAGATGTCGGAACGGCCCACTTTGGCACATGTGCTGTCCTCTTTCAGATACCTGTTCTCAAAGCAGTGTGTTCAAAATGTAAGTTAACTATAAGTGGGAAAGCTTGGCTGACGCTGTGGCTTTAGTTTGCTTATGAAATATGTTACAAGCACTAAATGATACTGGCAAAGAATTTACAAAGAATTGAGCTGATTAAATACTAGATGGTCTTCGAGACATCACGTACCTTTGCTAGCCCATTAAACTTTGGCACGTTCTCCGTTGTCGGGTACAGCTTCTTCCAGAGGGCATAGGAGATAATTGCTTTCCCAAATTCACTCTTTTACGACCGTGACTGGCTTTTATTTCTGTGTTAGATCATAATTAAGTTGAACAGAAATGTCTGCGTCACTCAGAGGCATTTGCACTCTGCTCAGTTATACTGAGAGCTGGAAACCCTGATGGATCTTTGAGGTGACAACTCAGACTGCAACAAATGAAAAGTCAGGTGCCTCTGAGTGATAATAACACCTACATTACCCTAAAGTTGGATCCAGTACAGCAATACAAGGCCAGTAGTGATCCCAAAACCTAACCTCTGAACTTGGATGACATTCACTAAACTGCTCCAACATCAACAGCTGAAGTTACTGTTTAGCAGCAATCCTAAAACATCTTTGTTCATATGAGGCCTGACAGGAGGATAAGGATCTCTGTGTATAAGAAAGTCACCCACACAAATAAATACCCCATTTTAAACTGTAACCACCTCTTACAACGCATGATCAGTGGTAAGAAGCTTCTTACACTGAGAAGAATATTTAGTCTGTGAGGAGGTGCAGCGTGTCTAAAGGCACTCCAAGTCGACAGAAAAAGTTGATGATTAAAATCTCACCCGCACACACCCATTCCCTTACATGGCTGGGCTGTAATCAGTATTATCAGACTTTAAGATCTCTGTACTTAACAGAGAGCCCGTCACCAGGTGAAGAAAGGTAAGGGATCCCTCCAATGCCAGAGACGGTCCTAGAACCTCAACTGGGGAATGACAAAATGACAAAAATATGACCACTTGGTCTTGTGTGACTGAAAGTTACGCAAGCCAGCTCTGTTTGCTGAGTAAGGGTCATGAGATGCAGTTAAAAAGGCGACCTTTGAGTTTACTATTCACCATGTATTGTTCTCAACTGTTCAATAAAATGTATGTGTTTCTACAAACAGGGAGGACCCACTGAGAAGTTGCTCACACTTGGGAAACTCCCAGAGAAAGGAAAAGCAGGTGAAAAGGGAGGAGGAAAACTGATCTCCAGCAGCCAAACTAAGCCCAGAACATCCAGAGTCTCAAAGGATGCAGGAGGAGGAGGGAAGAGGCCTGGCCAGGAGCCCAACAAGGCCCGGCATCTTAAAAAGGACTCATCCAGCCCCCCTTCCCACCACCGCTCTACAGGGAGTCTCCAAATTCCCAAATCCCCCTGGTTCCATTCCTCGGACTCCCCTAAAAGCGGCGTCACCAACCACGGGCGTGCAGCAGAAAGTGAAGTGAAGCAGCCGTCGCAGTCTTTATTTTACAAGCAGAGTGGGCCTTCTCTGTCCCTGTTCAGGCAAAGCAAGTCTCATTCTGTGGAGGAGCAGTGCAACCCCAGGCTCTACCAGCGCCGGGGGTCTGAACCCGGGCGGCAGGTCGTGGACCGAGCGTCCACCGTCACGCGGGCGAGGCTGCCCAGCGACCCGGGACTGAAGGTCACCGAGGTGGATTCGCCGGCGGTGACAGCAGAGGCCCGTTTCTGCCTCTCCCCCTTTGCCACGAAAGCGGTGAGGGACTACTTCTCCTCTCACCCGTGCAGCAGCCCCCAGAGCAGCCAGCAGGTGGCGCTCGCCCTGGTGGAGAGCCGCAGGGAGTGGCTGAAGAGATGCAGCGATCCCACGGCAGAGCCCGACTTCGACCAGCTCCTGTTCGCTGAAGAGTCCTACGTCTGATTCTGACCGAAGCAAAACCGGATCAGACAGAGAGACTCCAGAGATACAAGATGTAGTTTTCAACCTGAGGATAAAATGATTAGTTATGATGCTCATTACCTTGAAACGACTGCCCTTTGGTGTTTCAGTTGACCCTAAAGCATTGGCTGCCACCCTGCTCTACATTGTGATCCATGTCTTTAACAGGACTTGCATAGGTTTGCTGTGTTTGAACAAACAGGGAGAAAACTAGTTTCTTGCTAGACTAGGCGCACTTTTTAAACTCAAGAGAACAATAAGTACATTTAAAACTTTGCCTAGATCTTACTGCCATTAAGGGAATGTATACATTTGCGCTTGAATGTCCTCGAGGCAGAAGGAACGCTACTTTATAAGCGTATTTAATATTGACAGTCTCAAGAGATGTATCAAATGCATATTGAAGCTAAGCTTTATCTTAATCTTTTGTTTAAGGATTTTTTTTTTTAAACTATAAGGCCAAAGTTGAAACTCGCCAATTAAAACTACCTGGTGTTGCCTTCTTTCATGACAAATGAGTAGAATCTCTCACTAGTGTCTGGTCTTTGGATAGCTACCTTCTGCTTCGTACTGTATTGTATATTTCACTCAGTTTTCCTGCATTGCTACTCAACTAAAATATTTACGCACAACATTTGAACATAATTAATTATGGGATATAATTAGAACATGTGTTTTTGTTTTTTAACTTGTAGAGTAAATGCAGCCTGGATACACATCGCCACTTTGCCTAGAACTGCTTTTGGAGTCAAAGTAGTCACTTCATAACAGAACAGCAGCTTTTGATTCATCGCTTCATGTTACGGTTAGCATCTTTAGGATAATTCACAACTGCATTTGTAATTTTAGTGGAAATTCTTAAGAACTTCTGTGCTTGTTGTGAAGTCTCTACTAATATTCGTGTTGCTTTTTGCCAACTGTAGTGTCCGTGGAGGTCGACTGTACTGGAATATAATTATTGATCGGACTTTTCTAGACAACACTGATTAAGTTTCTATTTGGTCTTTGCTCGTCATAAACCTTTTTTTTTTTTTACACTATACACAACTATTCTTGGCATTAGCACTTAGAAAACAGGGATCATAGCAACAAATTGTGCAGTTACAAATGTCCTGAACCACCTGTGATGTGTTTGTTGCCAACTTTGTGGTTTTTAACACAAGCCTGTATTGATTTGAATTAATCGCATGCTTCCTGTCCTGATATTTTCATTGTGTACATATGATCCCTCAAAATGTTTTTCAAGCTTTATATTTTATGCAGCTCAAAACTTTGATTAAATAGGCCACAAGACTGTTGCTTTATTATATTGTCAATGCCTCCTTTCTTTATTCACGCACTGAGTTGAAAAGTCTAAAAATCTGCATTTGCAAATAAAATGACCCACGTGTGAAAAATCTGATTAAAGTGAAAGGACTATTAGTTTACATCTGTGACAACTGGTAGAGGAATAGGATTTTTTTGTAATTGAAAACTGAAAAATATGTAAAAACTCACAGTTCAACACGCCTTTAGAAAGGTGATTTCTTTATTACATTATGTTTCACTCTAAACCAAGATATATACGTGTGCTCTAGGTATATACAATCACATGATGAAATTATATGGCTACATGAATGAACCAACAATAGTATAGGGGTATACATATGTGTAGAATAAAATAAAATATGTTGGAGAAGGCGGGTGTCAGCATCAGCATAATCTCTGAGGCGTCCAGAACTCTTTGTTGCGCTGTTTTACAATCAGCCGCTGATATGACTGAATTTACACACAAAGTGAGGGACTGTAAAGCTGCATGTAGAGCAGATCTGTAGCCAAAGAGCTAAAACAAAATATATCCTGCATGGGCACCAATCTGGTCTTTATTCAAGTGTGTGAATTCAGTCATAGATACAAGAGAAGACACTATCTAGATCATCTCAAGGCACAGCCACAAACTAGAGGTTTTAAGCAGTGAGATGCTGCAGTCTAAGGGTTAATCAATGGCTGAACCTGAGCCCAAACCTGGTGTTACCTTAGAGTTTATCTCTTCTAATTCTTCATGATTCCTCGCATTAGGGCAACTGCTGGTTACAGAGATTTCTTTACTCTAAAAATCTTGTCTAGTGCAGTTTTACTTTCTATAAAAAAAAGGTTCTGTATTCTTACATCCTGGTTATGAGAGCTGGCTCATGTTGTCTGTGATTTGGAAGTTTGTTCTTTTCTTTTTAAAAAGGAGGAAACAACCCTGCAGTGACTGAGCAGATACAGCAATGCTGACGGATTTACACCTACCAACGTCCCCGTGCACACATGTCCTAACCCCCGCTTCTGACCGGGCACAATCACACCGTCTGCATCCAAGTTCCCAGTTAAGAGGATCCGTCTTTGCTCTGTCGGATGTCCGCTACGCTATCTGGAACCCGGGCCACCATGCCCTCCAGAGACTTCGTCAGACAGATCTGGCAACCCAGACGAGATCTGTGGGGAGAAAAAGCATCAGGCATCAAATTTATTTATTTATCATCAGTGTATATTGTTAGTGTCAGAGTCTGCCATGCCTACACTGGATTCAGTCTACTGAGCCTACTGTTAGATAGTACTGAAGTGAGGTAGCTATAGTATTAAAATGATAGCTGGTTGGTCTTTAAAAAATCTGTCAGTAGTTTCCATAAGTATTTCTAACATGCTTCCACTGAATGTGATTCAGTCGTCACCATAGGCAAAAATATATTCCAAGATTATCTTAAATTTGAAGTCATTGATTATTTGGCCATCTGGTGGCAGCAGAAACAAGTTTTTACACACAGGATCTTCACCTTTTAACGTGATAGGATGAACCTGTTAGCAAGCAGCTGCTTGTTTGCAATGTATTTATTTACAATGAGGTGTATATAAGAAAATAGCAGTAATAATAATAAAACTCTTGATTTTGACTCATGTGAAACTCAAGTTGTTAATTGTCCAATATGAAATCATTAATATCATAATTATAATAAGGTGATATTATCAATGTGGTTTGCTGTTTGCAAATTAAGCTGAATGTAAAAGGAGGGGCTCTCTTGTGTTTACTCATTTGTTCCTCACTGATAAAGTGATTAACTCGGACAAATCTCATTACCTCGACAGAACAATCTCATCAGCACCGTGCAGTGTGAGCGGGAACACTTTCTTTAAGACAGAGGGGGTGTGACAAGTGTGTTTGGGTCCTCCTTACGTGTCAGTCAGGCCGTACGCTAAGTCTAGCATGTCCATCTCCTCGTCTGTGATTGGGCCCAGCTGCTTGTACACTTCCTCGTCAAAGATCAGGTGGCATGTGGAGCACGCCAGGGTTCCCTCACACGCCCCTGAAGACACACACACACACACACACACTTTTATAACTTTCTCTGACGGATGAGATTCAGCTCACAAACAGGCAGACTTCAGGTCATGCTGCATGCTGGTGAAGAGCTTCGATGGCATCACAAATGGCAAGAAACTGAAAAAAATGGGTGGATGGACAGAGTGAGTGTGTTTGTGTGAGTGTGTGTGTTTGTGGGGGAGAGCGCGCCAACGTACCAAAGCCATCAAAGTCGAGGTCTTCATTAATGACAACATCTAGCAGCGAGTCTCCAGGCGAGCCCTTCGCCGTGACCTTCTCCCCGTCTCTGTTGATGAAGTGGATCGTCACCTTGTTGTCTGACCTGACAAACAAACAAACAAACACACATTTTAATTCATCATTTCATTTTTTATTTACATGATAAAATAGTAAGTTAAAATGAGATATTTTCTTTTTACCAGCTTCTGTACAAGCCCGACTGTCCTCTAGTGGCCAGAACTCGTCACTACACCCAGTTCAGTGCAAACTATTACATTACGGTATTGTTCATTTAAAAACACATTACATTATTATTATTATTATTATTATTATTATTATTATTATTACTACTACTACTACTACACATACAGCCAGTACTTTTACACCAATAAAGTTGCACATATATATACATGCCACTTGCCAAAACATTTCCCTTCTTAAAGTTAAGCTGAGTAAAATTATAGAGTTGCAACAATGAGAAAATTAATCTGCAACTGTTTTGAGAATTGGGCGACCAGAAAGCTCAACTAGATGAGCGGGTGCATTCAGCGGGCTCGATCCCAACCCAGGGCTCTTTGCTGCATATCATCCCCTCATCCCTTCTCCCTGACTGTGACTGACTGACTGACTGGCGACCAGTCCAGGGGCGTGCCCCGCCTTCCGCCAAATGACAGCTGGGACAGCTGGAAAGGCTCCAGCACCCTATGCGACCCTGTGAGACAGGATAAGCGGTACAGAAAATGGATGGATGGATGGATGTTTTGAGAATTGATTAAATCACTGAAGTCATTTTTCGCTTGTCTTACGTTAAAGTTAGCTGAAAAGTTTAAGACTGCTAGTTGCGCGTCATCTTGGGCCCACAGGCCGAGCGAGAAAGTCAGACTTGATAAGGAAAAAGAAAAAATGTTGGTTGCAGCCCTAAATACATCCACTTTGAAATATTACTAGAAAAGTCAGAAACAAGCCACAACATGGAGGAAACTTCAAGTGGTGTAAGTGCAATAATAAGTGTGGTAAATGTGTTTTTTTTCTTTGCTCTGTCTATGTACAAGGTAAAGCAGCTCTACAAACTTTCAGAAAACATCAAGACAAAAATATGAAAGACCGTACTCTTCACCGCAGCTCCTCAAGAAGAATAAATACATTTCTTCTCTACAGTTTCTTTCCTCTTAGTCTTACTTTTCAATCAGATTTGAATGCATCATTATACTTTAATATCTCCAGCTCTGAATATACAGTTAAATAATAATTACAATACCATGGTTAAGTAAGCCAGTTTCCAACCACAGAGGTGATCAGCCTCATCAAACCAGTGAGATCAGGAAAACCACAGATCCACTGAAGGTTTATTTGAGGCGAAGCTCACAGTGAAACAAGAAAATTAACACTTTGTTATTTGGCCTGTGATTAAACACAAGGTAAGTACAGTCAGTGGAAAGCTTTTAAAATTATGTTTGTCATAAATTGTCATTTTAACATAAATATTATAAATAATGATGAAATTAAAAAGTAGCATCACATAAATGTGTGATTTTATGTGATAAACATCTTTAAAAATTACAATCTGAGCTTCATGATGCAATTCAATTTGGCTATTTAAAGATTTGCATAAGGCGACAGATGTCATGCATCAATATGACAATGTTCTCTTCAAGATGTCAAAGCTGTATGTTGCTGTCACTAATTAGTTTCACAAAATCTGTCCATTGTGTAGAAATCCTGGCCGTATGTTAATAAAGGTCGAGGATCAACATTCTTCCTCTGCTTAGCCTTGTCAGTCAAGTCGGTTAACTGCAGTGAATGTTTATGTGGGATTCAAACTGGGATGCCAACTTGCTCAGCTTTACGCCAAGTTCAGGATTTGAAAAATAAGCTGTGAACTTTGGAGTCTTTTTGGAGGCTCTACACTAAATGTTCTCCACGTTCTGGTTCTTATTTAACCAGAGTACATGCAATGTAAGCTGCAGAAAAGAGCCACAAAGAAGGCACAGAGAGTCGTTTTTCCACTTTAGATGATTTTGGTGACTTTGCTTTTATTGTAAAATGCGCTTAATCCCCAGCACACTCAAAATGTGAAATTCTCAGATTTGCCCACACATAAATATTAAACTCAGTGACCTCAGGATCAAAGGTAACCCTGCGTAATCTGCTTTACAATCTGTCTGAGGTGAGCATACGGTGACTGTGTCAACCAGTTTAAGGCCAGCCTAGAAAACCAAACCTTCAACCTGAGTGGCCAGTCAGCTGCCGTTACATAATTCAACACGCCGCCTGGCCCTGAAAAGCCTAGCCTTGTACCTGAATGCAAAGATAGATTGCTTCAGCCTTGAGGACAACATGAAGCCTCATCCAGGGCTCAATCTAAAGCTCTTTTTTTCTGAGAAGACGACACCACAAACAACCACAGCACACACTTGTTTTAACACATTGAAACCACACAGTTTCAGAGGTTCATAAAAAATCCAAACTCAATTTGCTTCAACTTCCTGCAAGTGATTTTTTAGATAGTCAGATCTATAAAAGGTATATCTACATTACTGGAGCATGAGACTTTATACTTTGACTCCACTGCATGTCAGAGGTAAATATTGTACTTTTACTTCACCCCCTGTGGTTACTTTGCAGATGCACTGATCCTATAAAGCATAATTAAAAATTAATTGAAGCAGTCTCACAGGATATAAATTTAACTCTACCTCTGTCAGCTACAACATTTCAATATTGCCTGGATGTTAATGCATCAGAATTAATAATCAGAGCATAACACGTGGAAATATAGCACTGACAGAGCCTGTTTTGGCAGGTAAAGAGTACTTCTACACATACTGTACTGTACATTTGGCTGATAATACTTACACAGTTTTGCTTAAATTATGCAGGACTTTTACTTGTAGTTGAATATTGTTAAGTAAAAGATCTGACTACTTTTTCCATTATTGCAATTCATGTGTTTACCATTTTCTCGAGGTGACATCCTCAAATATCTCGTTTTGTGCACAACCCAAAGATGTTCAGTTTACTGTCACAAAGGACTGAAGAAACCAGAAAACAGCTAATTAACTAATCATTGCAGCTTTACTTAATACAAAGAGAGGATCTGACCTAGGGCTGCAGCCATTGATTATTCCCATTATCTGGTTATCTATGATCTGGTGATCACAGATAACCAGAGCGGTGACCGACCTCAGAGGCTGTTTTCCAGTGGTGAAGCTCCTCTTAACCAATTAAATAAACCAATTAAAATGCTGAAAAGGGTTGAGCACTGTCTCCCAAAGTAACGTGCTCAAATGTTTTGTGTTGTCCACAACCCAAAGATGTTCACTTCACTGTCACAGAGGACGAAAGAAACCAGAAAATATTCACATTAGAAAAGCTGAAATCAGAGAATTTGGACACTTTTTCCTAAAAAAAAAAAAAACTTCAAGAGATTAACTGATTGACTACAAAGTATAGTGTAGCATAGTATAGTATAGATAGTTGACAACTAATTGAGTGATTGTTGCATCTCTAGTTTCATTGCAACCCCAAACTCCATTCACATATAAGACTGGTTTCAGTGAAGCCTCAAGGATTAAAGTCACGATTAATTATCAAACTAAAAGTCTCATAATAACTAAACAGATGACCCCAACAGATGAAATGATTTTTAGAAAAGCTCTTCCCTCATGTCACGTCTGATATTCAGATCTGATAAGAAATGTCACATTTAAAATCACCTGTTTTTTGAATGGAGTTTGGTGTGTGGACAGTCTATTAATCCGCCTGTTTTCTGAATGGAGTTTGGTGTGTGGACAGTCTATTAAACAGCCTGTTTTCTGAACGGAGTTTGGTGCGTGGACTGTACATGTGAGGCTGAGCTCCAGGTGTTGGAGCGGTGCTCGCTGAGTAAAGTGACCGACCTCAGAGGCTGTTTTCCGGTGGTGAAGCTCCTCTGACCCGGCAGCCAAGCTCCGGGACACGCCGCCGCCGTCCTCCACGGGAACTCTCGCAACCTAACCAGTCTTCTTAACGCTGTTACCAGAGCCATTTGAACACACAAAAAAACAGGAAATAACAAAAAAAAAAGGAAATAAAACCCCTCAGTCCTCTTGTGGTTGAGCACCGCCGAGCTAACCCGCTAAGCTAGCTTGTTTTAACTGCTGAAAGTCACTCTGTCACTGTCACTTTCATTGCGCAACGTGTAACCTATGGCAACCGCGGGCCAGCCGAGATCCCGGATCGATCAGTCGAATGATCAGCTACAGCAGACACACAAAACACACTGTGAGACGTCAATTATGGTCAAACAACTAAATGTGGAAAGCTCCGGTTGTTTCCTGTAAAGAAAAACAACACCACAAATTTATTAACACAGCTTCCTGTCGGTACTATAAAAATAAAAGCATCAGCAACACAAACATTAGATTTCTCGCAACAGGACGTCGTGCTGAAATAGAAATTAAGTGTCAGCTTAATTAGAAATGAAGAGGGAACTTTTATACATGGAAGTTTTATTTGAGGCACTTACATTTTCACTCATTTTCGCAATATTTTCTCTTTTATTTTGAAAGACGCCGCGGCCACGTTAATCGTCGTTAGCTTGATGGGGAGAGGCTCGATACCTGTTGCACCGTCAGCCGGCGGGGCGGAGTTAAGAGTGCATTTCGCTGCAGGGACATTCGCCTGAGCGGTGTAACTCACCCCGCCCGCACGTCTGAGTGTTAAAATCGAGGAACTCCAAAGTGTTGCTTAATAAAGGTCAAAGCCCTCCAGATTTTGGACGTCCAAACTTGTCTCCTCCTGCCAGGCGGATGCACGAAAACATAAATCAGATGCCACACACAACCTTGAGCTTTCAAAATGTTTTTTAACAGGACACAGAAAACAACAGGGACAATGAAGTGCCCACAAATATGGTCCAAATAAATAAATAAGAAAAAATGAAATGATATATCTTGTTGTCAATTCAATGAGCAGTGTGTATGTTATCACATATGCAGCAGGTGGAACCTTCGTATAATAATCCATAACACCTTCTTTAGACTTTAACGGCACTATACGTAAAAATCTACATTATTTAATAGTTTGTTGTTGTTGTTGTTGTTAATGCATGAACAGACTGTAACATAACCTTCCCCAACTGTCTCAGCCCACTTCAACACCCTGGAGACTGACTGACAGGCGGAGATGTCGAGATGGTTCTGGAAATGGATTAGTTGCAGTAACATGCTTTCATAAAAAAGGGTTTCACAGGCCCTGAATACCTCATGACACAACTGTCTTTAGATCTTGATACTAACAAACAACGACCTTTAGTGACCACCACAGTCACGTTTACTATCTATTCACATCTGTCGTAATCTCCACTCTGCACACGTTCACGAATATTGATTGAACTACTTTCGATTAAACCAAGTGCCATTCACCTTCAACATATTTACAAAGCATTGAAAACAGGATGTGTACAGTATAATTAAGTGCCTGAGGTCAACTGTTGGCTGTAGCTGCCGTTACATCATCTCAGGCCTGAGGGCAAAGTGCATCAAATATCAGTAATCAGATTAATCCCTCTTACTCAAAGGCTTATTGGTGGGGTTGGGTTTTATGACCAAGAAAAGTGACATATTAATGGGAAGCCGTTCGTCTCCCAGTCGCTCAGTGTTCATCGCTGCTGTCTCAGGTAAGGCAAAGCACAAGCTGACAGTCCGTCTTCAGGTTGTGGCGTTTGGCGTTTACAGGATGTTGAAGTTAGTGCTGCTGCTCCTGACACTATCAGGTAAGATCTAACTCCCTCCACTTTCATTGATTAATTTGATTCAATTGATTCAATTCATTATTTATTCATTTTATGACACATGACTCATTGAATGCTTCAATATGCAGATGATCAGATGTATTACATGATGATGATAAACATGTTCTTACAGTGGCCAGGTTTTCTGCTTTTATAAAAATTATGTCAAAATCACAAAATAATTAAAAAATAGAAATTACAAAAGCTTTTTTGATCATGCAAAAGATATAAAATATTATTTTGTTTTTTATGATGAATGTTTTACTGTCCCAACATAACATGTATGCATTTACAATAAAACCCATTATAAATGTATTAGTATGTAAAATTAGTTTTATATAAAATAAAACATTTTCATTATTAATTAGAGGCTTAAGACAGATTATAGATTATTGTTAAATTACACCGTGAGATATACCTTAGAAACAACAATTTCCAAGTCATAATTAACCGTGTCCTTGTTGCCTTGGCAGCAAAATTGTTTACAGTGGCAAACATAAATGTAATCAGAGCAAGTGATGTGTACAGAAATTAGACTTTGACCATTATTAATTTTTAATGATGTTAAAGAGAAGCTGTGACCTAAATATTATTCTGACACAATAGGTAATAATTGATGCAAAGAGCCTAAACAGTTGTACGAATCCATTAATTAGCAATGGTATTTGTTTAATCTGAAGGGAAGTCTCAGGTAGTGCATTCAAACACCACAATCACTACACCAGCTTTACATTTCTGTCTGGATGTACAAGCACAGCTGAGGGATTGTATTAATTTAGGTTTGCATAGATGGACATAGTCATCCACTGTACAAAAACAAAACTAAATGTAATCAAACACCCCTCACAGGCCTCCAGGCTGCCCCACTGGCAGTCCCCAAAAGTCTGCAGAAGACGTCTTCAACCTACCAGCTCCCCGAAGGCTTTCAACAGGGCACTGAACATTCTGACGTCCGCAATCCTGTTCCCGATGGCTTCAGGCAAGGTACCGAACCCTCCAGAAGATTCATTGTTGACCTCAACACTGGCCTGGTGCAAGAACACATCAGCGAGATGGAGAGGAGAGCGGGTAAGTATATAATCAAACCTAATCAGCAACTCATTACTTTTAGTCCTTAAAGGTCATTTATCTCATCTGTGCAGAAGAAACATGCAAATATGTCAATTTAAGTTCCAATTTGAGTGAGTTTATAAATCATGTTTCTTTTGCACATTTTTATTTCTAGGTTTCATTAATCATTCTCTGGGAAATGGAATTGGAGAGATGGAGAGAAGACACTGGCTGACAGATGAGGGTGAGAAGGCCATAAAGCCAAATTGTCACAATTCATAGAAATTAAATTCTCCACTACTTTCATCCTCCACCTGTGTCTGTGAAGTGATGTCCATGTAATTTGCTACATACATGTTCCCCAGAGGATGTCAATGTAAGCTTGTTATCCTCACATATGTAAACTCTTAGTTTTGTTATCTTTTATGCATTCAACATAGTAACTGTAAGATCATTGTACTTAAATAAGCCAGTATAACCTAAAGACCCTCTGTCTTCCAGTCCCTGCTGATGTTCCAGCCCAGAGGAGTGGTGGTGGTTGGGTCCGGGTGGAGGAGCCCTCTGCTTCTCATATCCCAGATGGATTCAGACAGGGAACCGAACCCATGATGTCCATTCCAGATGGATTCAGACAGGGAACCGAACCCATGATGTCCATCCCAGATGGTTTCAGACAGGGAACCGAGCCCAGGATGTCCATCCCAGATGGATTTAGACAGGGAACCGAGCCCAGGATGTCCATCCCAGATGGTTTCAGACAGGGAACCGAGCCCAGGATGTCCATCCCAGATGGATTTAGACAGGGAACCGAGCCCAGGATGTCCATCCCAGATGGTTTCAGACAGGGAACCGAACCCATGATGTCCATCCCAGATGGCTTCAGACAGGGAACTGAACCCCTTCTTACCAAATCCCAGATGGCTTCAGACAGGGAACCGAACCCATGATGTCCATCCCAGATGGCTTCAGACAGGGAACTGAACCCCTTCTTAAAATCCCAGATGGCTTCAGACAGGGAACTGAACCATCCATCTCCAGGTTCCCAACACAGAGAGTGGCATGTAAGGGGGAGGTCATCAGTGGAAACTGCTATGAGTTCAACCCCACTCCCCTGGCCTTTCAGGATGCACAGGTTAGACGCATTACAATTACAGACAAGGAGTCTCTTTCTTAAACTTTCAGTGACGATTCATGTCACCAGTGGTGTCTTGTTTCGACCTGTCCAGATTAAAAGCCTGCATTTTGGGCTCAACAAATTAAATCTGACACTTGTTACTGTTACTACTTTCCTTTTTCTTCAGGCCTTGTGCAGAGATATCGTCCCAAACGCTGAGCTTGCATCTATTACCAGCGGAGATCTGCAATCCCGCCTGGTCTCCCTGGTGACCAAGGCTGGTGAGAAAAACCCTGTGTTGACCTGGCTGGGAGGCACGGTCAAGGCAAGTTCCTTTCATCAACAGTCCACTACACACATTTTGAAAGAGAAATGTGTTTTCTGAAAGCTTGCACTGCTGTTGTAACGTAGCAGTAATTCAGGCTCTCTCTCCATAAGTACATAACTGTTAATCAACAGTAATTTTTTTTAAAAGAGGAATGACATTAGAATCTGTGGATGATGTTTTTAGAAACACTCTCATTTAACATCATTTTTATTCATGTGCTTACTGCCTGTGACGACAGCAGTCTGGCACAGAACAGAGGCCAAGGAGAGTGTGATCAGATATGTTATCGCCAGAACAGATAGTATTATTCTTACCTTGGTGAAACATTGATCTTTGAACTTTTATTTTAAAATGTTCCACCTGTTTCTGTACTGACATTTAACTAGGCCAGAAAGCACAAACAGTACAAAAGTAAAATGCCACTTATGCACTGATGCAGAGTTTAAACAATCTTATAATGAAAAACAATAAACAGTGGCCATTTTAAAGCATTCAGTATGATTTCAAGTACATCATGCTGATAATAGTTTTGGTCTTTTAGTCTGTTATTGCTACTTTGAATTAAGTTGCAGTTGTAATAAGAATGGTTTATTCAAGCTTATATGTGTGCATCTTTTTGATATACTGCATGTATGTTGGTGCTGTACATCTCAGAACCAGCAGCCATCGTGGGTGGACGGGTCAAAGTGGACTTACAGCGACTGGATGCCCGGACACCCCAACATTCACACTGAAAAACCCGTCTGTGTGGAGATGTTCAAGATGGGTAAGGGCAGCTCACATTAACACACACTACTGACTGATTGCAATATTAATTGCACAAAGGTAATGGATCTCTCTAGCTCTGTCCTGTTGATAAGATACTAAAATATTAACTCGTATGAAGATATCTTTATCCTGTAGTACAAAGGACAACTTCAGTAGACAACTTTGTTCTTTCCCTGCAACACAATTACACTTTAAATCTTAGTCACCACAACGGTTGGGCTTGGTAATTTTTTTTAAAGATAGTTTGACATGATATCCTAGGAACGAGTGGGCCATTAAGCGAGCTAAAGCGTCTTTTAAAAATCTGTCCCTACCGCTTTTTGCAGATGAGAGCTGGTGGACGGCCGTCGACTGTGAACTGAAGAGAGCGTCGATCTGCTCATACCCGATCTCTGCATGAAGACTAGAAGAAAAAAACACAGCATAAGAGAGCGGCTCTCTTGATTTCCCCTTGAATATCATTAATCTTTCCCACAGACTATATTGTTTCCATTAGTTTGGGCTACCATCATGTCTGTATTCCCTGAAATAAAATTTAGCATATTGCATCTGAGTGTGTCTGTTTTATACCTGAGCACAAAACTCACACAATGAAAAGACATTTTTACCTTACCCACAGCAGTCACTCTTCAATCTTCTTTTAGGCGAGTACAGTAAAGATGTCAGACACAAGACGTTTAAATTTAGACAAGACTTTAATGATCATTTTCCACTTGTGTATACAAAGCAGTTTGTACAGATTAGGGAGCCAAGTTAAAACAATTTGTTACAATTTAGTACCTGGAAAGTGCAAAAGTACATTTCAAATACGCTGAAATAAAAATCATGCTGTACATTATATACTGTATTCATAAATAATCACAGATATACACACATCCATTTGGTGACAGTCACAGAGAATGTTGCTAAGACACAAAATAGTACTTTTTTGATTTTGATTTTTAGTCCTATATTCTTGGTTCCCGTTGAAACTGTGGAGGTTTAACTTCTGGAATGCTCCTTTCATTTGATTTACATTAAGGTTGGGGACGATAAGCTTCGGTAATGAGAGAAACCTAGCTCTATGTTAACACCACACGGGGATAAAGGCACTCCGTTTGTTGCAGTCGTGGAACAACTAAAACAGTGGTCTTTTGTCTGAATGAAAAACGTGGATTGACAAAAAAGAAAACTGCATTGAAAAAACATTTTATGCACCTTTCACAGAAATCTGTTGAAGAAGGACACAGATTGGTCTTTTCACTCACCTTGCTGTGACATTTAAATAAAAGTGAAGTACAAAAAAAAAAAAAAAAGAGAGAGAACCACTAGGGCAACCCTGTGTCCAATGCCGAACCCACCATGACTGAGCCAAAACAATCAAGGGCCGCCGCGGTTCACAGAATCAGAGACGCCACATCAACACGTACGATGAAATCAAGAATTTGGCTATAAAAAAAACAAACATGCATCACTGGCATGTCCTCACACACATACACACACACACACTCGATCAGACACACACACACAAGCATGGTGCAAAAATATAAATCACACGGTCTCATCCACAGGAGCTTCACACTGTGGCTTTTTTGTGTGTGTGTGTGATTCTAATATTACAGAAGTCACATTCACGCGCATGCCAACGACACGTCCTCCACTCCACGCGACCTAAACAAACAAACTCCTCTGAAATCAGTCACTTCACAATGCAGCAGGAGGGAATGAATGAGATGTAAAAATAACAAAAAAAAAAAAAAAAAAGATAGTTTGAGGCTGAAGGTGGTTGGGAGGGAAGAGGAGGGAGGGAGGGGGGGAGGAGGAGGGAGGAGGGAGGGAGGGTTTCAATTACTGTCCCAGGGAAGCTACAGGAAGACAGAGGGCTGGCTGAGAAACCAATACAGGACAGGAAAACAGGAAGAAAGCATCGACAGCCGCCCGACGAAGGAGCTGTATTGCTGTTAACACTGACATCTCATAGAGCCCTTGAGGATTTCTTCTTCTTTCTCCTTCTTTTACAGTCTGAACAGTCAGAAGAGCTGAAAATATGCCATACTGGTGTCTGCATTCAAGAGACAAAGTGTGACTTAAAAAACTGCTACGTTTACTTATAAATAAACATGGATTCAAGTAACTTAAAAAACATTCAATGAAGCACGGAGAGTGTCATGTGACTTTAAAGTCCATTTTCTCTGCACTGCGGTGATAAATCTTCACATGGAAGCTTTGAGAACGTAGTGTTTTGACTGTAGTGAGAATTAGCTCGTTTTACAAAACTATATATACGATATGCCAACGTTAAAGACACACGCTACTGATGTCATCTTCTGTTGTGTGTAAGATGTTTCTAAAACAAAACAAAGTCCAAGACTCCTCCATCACTGCTGCCTAATCTCAAAATGGACCGAGAATGCCATGCATACGAACAGATACCAAGTTGCTGGGGACATGCATAAATCTGTCAAAAAAAACGAAAAGAAAAGAACAACAACAAAGAAATGCACAATAAAAAAACAAATAAACATCTCTCTCTCTCTTTCACACACACACACACACACACACACATATAAAAACGCATAGGAAAGGCAGAGAGTTTGGTCTTGTGAGTGATGATGGAGCCGTCTTACTGCATAAGGCTGCTGTTTGGCAGCTTCGAGGCAACCATGAAAAGTCTCGGCCTACAGAGCACGGTCCCGCCTGTCTGCATCCAAGGCAAACTCAGGGGATGGGGGACAAAAAAGGCCACTTGAAACTATATTTTGAGATAGAACATGGCGGTACAATGCGTGCACACACACACGTACGTACAAGAGAGTGGGTTAGCAGGTCGGAGAATACACACGCCTCTGAGCAGGCTCCTGCTGGGGGAACACGGCTGATTGTGTGGTACCGTGTAAAAAAAATGACGATGACTGGCTGGTGGAGGTTAAGCCAGGGTGTTCGGAAGTGGTGGCGGGTAGTGGTGTGGCAGCGCTGAGGCTGACGCTGCTTCTGGATTCGAACTGCGGCGCCTGCACCTTACAGTCAAATCCAAAGCAGGAAAACACACACGAGGAAACATAACAAGACACATGCAGGCTTTGTGATGATTGATGCCTGTAACATCCCAGAACAACTGCCCACCACCCATTAAACCATGGAGAGGAGATGAAGGGAGGTCTTCAGACAACCTGTTTGGTGGCTGACAGATATGGAGGCGAAGTGGGTGACAGGGATGTGGGATGTGCGTGTTGGGGGTGGGGGAGGATCAGGGCTCGGGCACTGGGGTGGGTTCAGTTGTGGTCGTGCTGGGTGTTGTACACCGTCTCCCCCGAGGAGATCTGGGTCAGTCTCTTGCTGGAGCCCCACAGCTTCCGTGTGATCTGGCCCGAACGCATCTGAGAAGAGTGGAGGAGGAAAAGGAGGAGGAGGAGGAAGGGGAGGAGGAGAGTAAGGGGAAAAGAAAAGCGTGAAGTGAAAGGAAAACAGGGAAAGGAAAAAAAAGGAGGGGGGATATGATTCATGAGTGATTGATTAGTTCATTGGAGCTTGATTGACTTGTGAAGCTTGTGAGGTATTAAAGGTAAAAAAAAAAACAAAAAAAAACAAAGCTTGATTCACTTTGAGTCTGTTTGAACAGAAAAGATGAAAAGCAGAAAGGTGCGGAAATATGATCAAACTATTCAGAGGGGGACTGCCTGTATCAACCGACATCTACGCTACCGCACTATTTACATCATCAAAACACCAAAAGTCTACCTTGGCGCAAGATTATTAGTTTGCATTATAAGATTGTAGCTACATTGTTAATATGGCTTGGGTTTGCAGAAGCGTTAATTAGTTTGTTTCACAGCTTATTTGTTATAGTTGTAGAGTACACTCGATCACGTAACATAATGACACTTCAGGTAAACAGCAGGGGATGGAGTTTATCCCGGGTCGATGGCCAAATCAAGTCAAATATTGCACAGATGCCAAATATCTTGTGAAAAAAAAAAAAGCAGAATGAGGTAAGCACAGTAAGTTTTTCTCATCACAGTTGTGTCTGCGCAGCTGCATGCTGAAGGAATGTGTTAAATCTGTGTGGCTCAGATGGAAATGTGTGTACGAATCTATCTAAGTGTGTGTGTGTGTGTGTGTGTTGGGTTCTGGGAGGAATGAAGCTAAATGACTCAATGTGGGCTACAACCATCCCTGAGAAGGAGACTAGCAAGGTGAGGAGGTGACTAGGGTTTAAAAGGTCTTTGAGGACATTGAGGGCAAGCAAACATGTGAAGCAGGTTGGCGTGTGTGTGTGTGTAAATGTGTGTGAAAGATCGATAGCAATGGGAGGGGATGAAGGGATTAAAGGTGCTAGGGTTTGTAGGAGCTGAAAGTGGTGCTGAACACGAGCTGGTCGCGCTGGTGCAGCAGGCGGGTTGGCGAGCGAGAGCTCGAAGCGGGGCCAGCAGGGGGGAGGCCATGAGCGGCGATCCCTCCAGGCTCTGAGCGATGTAGTTCCTCAGCGAGTTCTTTACCTCCGCCGGCTTGCCCACGCCCACGATGATCAGCTTGCCGTCCTCCAGGCCAACCAGGACGTGGCTCTGCTCCTTGGTGACCGAGACGCAACGCACCGGCACCCGCATGGCCATGGGCTCCATACACAGAGACAGACTGCACAGGAGAAACAACAGCTGTCAATCTATGACATCAAAAAACAATAACATCTGGGTAGTAAGACATAGGTGAGTTTACCTGTAGAGGTCACGGATGGACAGGTATCCCTGATCGCTGCCGATGACTACATACTCTCCAGAAACACACATATCAGTCACCTGCTCCTTCAGAGGCTCACTGCAGAGGTGTTTCCCATTTACAGAGTAAAGATGGAGAGCGTTTTTATCCTAGGAAGATGAAAAAAAAAAAAAAGCACTCTATAATATTTTTGTACATCAAGTTGACATCACATTGAAAAACTGAACAGGTTCAATGAGTAGAAATGAGCTCTGGAGAATCAAAACCTTGAGCGTTGCTTTGCCCTCGACGCAGGTGTGGACCAGCAGGTGACCCTCCCAGGACACGGCCAGGTGGAGGATAGAGAGTGGCAGTGAGCTGTCACACGGCGGTCGCAAGCAACGCATGTACTGACCTCGACGCACCGCGTGGATGATCACTGTCCCGTCCTGGGGGGACACAGTGTGGAAGCACACATTAAATAACATGCACACGTACTTTCACTCTTATAAGGGTCAAGGTGGGAATTAAAATGGCTATATATTATTACAAATAGTTTTGCCTGTGACAGCTCTCCACTTAACAAAAGGCCCAGGTTTTTTACTTTTTTTGCTCAATTTCAGCCAAATAACATTACATGAATAAAACATTGCCAGTGTCCCTCTTTAATCCTATTAACAAAATCAAATCAAGAACTTCTTTACCTGAATAATTGGTTAATTTATTAGTAATTTAGCCTCTACGTTTCTAAATAAATAGATTCAAACTTGAAAGTAAACCATACTTTTATTAAAAGAAAGCTCCCAACATTCACATATTTATTTATTTTTCAGCAAACTCACAGGAACTGAAATTGTTTTTGGTGTATTGTCAGAAATGCTTAAAAGGTCACTGCCAATTTAAATTAAAAGCAATCAAAGCCAGCGTACACCAAAGAGTACAACAATGTTTAAAACCTTACAAATCTCTCTGCCTTTAAAGACACAGAATAACACACATCAAGACTGCTGACTTTCAGTCTAGACTGCATTTCCCAGGTCATTAAGTCAGCATGTGACTGAATTCTTTTTCAACAACACACTTTATTTGATCTCCACACAGGGAGTTAAATCCAATACTTCAAAGACCAATTTACAATTAGCTGGATGACATGAGACACATTCACTCTTACCCGTGATCCAGACACAGCCATGTCCAGCTCTGTGCTGATACTGACACTGACCACCTCGTCCGTGTGTCCATATAACACCTGAACTGGTTTGGGGTAGAGGCCCACCGGAGCTCCACCCTGCAAAACAGGGCAAATACACAAAACAGATTGAAGAAGATGTATCTGGTAGCCCGATATAAAGAGAGAAGAAGTCAGATAAGTTTCCATCCAAATTTAGTGCAAATGTGACAGAATTTATTATTTATTACTTATTTATTTATTAATGTGAGTTTTCATCTGCTACTCTTTGCTGTTCTGCAAATAGTCTGTTTCTATTGCACTTTTTCAATTCTTTTCATTTTTCCTCCTCAGCTAACAGTAAAAACTTTTTGCTATATCTATATCCATATCTATATCTATATATATATATATATATATATATATATATATATATATATATATATATAAAATATATATATTTCTGGTGTGTGAAAGTAAGTTGCACTGCACAAAAATGTCCCAGTGTAAAAGCGAGTCCAGCTGTACCAACCTGCTGCAGAACCTGCCACACCATGCAGGTCGTGTCTCTGGAGCCGGAGATCAGGTGGATGCCGCAGTGGTCTGTTGACAAGCAGGTCACAATGTCTGGAGGAGACAACAAAAAAATACTGATTACTACAGAGGGACACGACACTGAACCATAAAGTGCGTATTTTTGTAAATCTGTTCTGTGTTGTCTCATGTTTGTACAGTGCTGTCAGCCTTGTGCTACGTCAAGATGCAGACTCTGTCTCAGTAAAGTGTGTTTACCCATGTGTCGGATGTGCTGTCCGACGGTCTTGCCCTTCACCAGGGAGGTGACCCGAAGGCTGTTGTCCCAGTGGCCACCACTGAAGAGCAACTTGCCATCGTGGGAGACCACAAACAGCCCCGCTGTGACCTCCACGCTGGGCGGGGGCGAAGGGCCCAGACAGGAAACGCTGGGTCCTTGGAAAAAACAGCAGAGAGCTTAGAAAGATTTTTCAGGACAAAACATGTTGGTTTTCCAGCTGCATCGCAGAGCTACTATCCAGTAAATATATAGAGTTCGAGTGTGTTGTGTGTGGTCTCACTTGCTGTTGGACACTGTGGGGTCCTTGATGAAGGTGAAGTAGTTGGAGATGTTCTTGTTGTAAGGCAGCCACCCATGAGTCCCGACCAGGCAGTTTTGACTGACCGTCACCTGAAGACACACCATGAAGACATCACCGTTTCTCGCCTGCTCTTCATTTATTTATTCATTCATATCTTTTGTTTAAACTTCATGAGTTAAGGCTCACCATGATGTCGGGGCTTCCCTGGGTGATGAAGGAATGGGACTGATTCTTTGGCACCACAGCCTTCACCAGTGGGACACTGTCACTGATGCCCTGCAACATGTTCACAATTCAAATCAATTTTGGGCGGATGCTTCTGTGCAAAATGCATCAATATTTTGGTCAAATTGCTCCAGACAGCACGGTGATCAAACCTCAACAAAGAAGGACTTGAGGTCACTGAGGTGTTCGAACATGTTGAGGGGACACGAGTCCAGCTGGGCCTTCCTCTTCTCCACTTCCTCCTGAGACAGACGCACTGGATGGGGCTCCTGTGCGCCACACACATACAAAGGTCTAAATCCATTCATTCAACACAAATATAGCAGCAACAGGTCTTTCTTTTTAGGCAAAAATCATGCATCTAGTGCCTGTCTGCACCTTGAGTAACTGGCAGGGCGTCTGTCCGAAGTTGCTGATCATGCCTTCCAGGGCCTTGCGCTCCTTTTCATCAGTGATGGCATCCAGGTCCACTGCCCCTGCAGCACCAAACCAATCAAAATGTATTTAATTAGATCAAGTTAATTAAAATGAACTTTCCCCTTTAGGAATTAACTGTCACATCTCAAAACTGTGACAGGAAAGAATAAAACCCTGATGTAACATGACAGCGTGACAGCTGCTCTGGATGATTTACCCTCGTATGTGCAGTAGTAGAAAACGTTGAGGGCCTCCACCGCTGCAGGACCCCTCTGCTTGTAACCAAAGATCAGATCGATCCACTCGTGAAGGTGGGCTGATACGTACACTCTGATTCCTGTCACAAAAACACACACACACACACACTGTGGTTATAAACAAATACACACACCTGTAGGGTGTTTTCAGTCTGCTCTGGTTTTAAGGCTTTCAGAGTAACTTAACGAGTTTCTACACTTTTATCAATCATGGTTGCAGTTAAATCAAAATTTTCTTCTTGCACAATATCTTCTTGAGGGAAGTCATGCTACATCAGTGGAACAAAAACTGCTTCTTACCAGGGCCTTTCGGTGCTTGTAGATGAAGTCCTCAGGGGACTTGGCCCATTTGGGCAGAACAACATCATTCACCCTTTCCTTGGAGATTTGCAGGCGACCCAGATCAAAGCCTGGGTGGCAGTAGGAACAAAGGACAAGGGAAGAGAAAGAGAAGCGAGGTACGGCGAGGAACAGTGAAACAAGAAAGGGATCAGAGAGTGAATTTAAAAAATTTATAACATATTTATTTAAGTATCTTCTTCCCCAAAATTGAGGAAATAATAAGAAGCAAGCTGCATCATATCTGTTACGGATGGCCTGATCACATTTCTTACAACTTACAAGACTTCACTGCTCCCGCTGTCAAAACATTGATGGCAGTGAGTCTATACTGTATATGACACCTTAAATCATTTGAAAAGGAAACTCAAATCTCACCATTTTGGTTCTCGAGGAATTCTGGGAAGTAGAAGAACTCAGGGATGAGCTCCTTGACGTCATTGGGGTTGTCCATGAGGGTCTGCCATGTCGCAGGGATGGAGTGGAACTGGCGGTCAGCGCAGTCGAACCTGAGCCCGGGGCAGGATGGGGCGGATGAGCATCGAGAACAAACACGAGAAACAGCAGTGCAGCCATGTGGTCATTCTTACCGTCCGCTCTGTAGCTGGATGTGCAGGGAGGTGAAGGGCTCCACTCTGATCAGGTAGTGCATCACTCCAGCAGCGTTTGAGTAGTGGGTGCCATAATGGAACCTGTCGATGGTTCCCGTTGGGTCCTCGAAACTTTCATACCTAATGGACACATTTAAAAAGACGGATTGTGTTTTCCTCTTGCTGCCAGCAAATCTCTGTTTTATTATTCATAGGTTTCTTTTAAAATATGAGAGTAACTGAAGTATAGACAGGTGAGACGCACTTCTCTCTGACAGCCTTGGCATTGCGTTCGTTAAGCACTGCCACCGGCTTTGACAGGTCCCTGAATACCCGAGGATCAGACAGGTCCAGCTCCTCTGAAGTGTAGTCAGCCAGGATCCAGGGAAACTGGTGACACACAGAAATAAAAAGTGAGCTCAAATATCAACAACTATCAAGTCGCCACGGTTGTACCAGTGATGGATTCGGTGAGAGACGTACCACGGGATACTGAGCCAGGTTGTTGTACGTTCGGCCTGCAATCGTGTTGAGCTGCATCAAGTAGTCAAAGTTGGAAATCTCCCGGTTCACCCATTTCTGTGCAAAAGTGCAAAATGTTACAAACCTCATCAAACAAAGGTGACCTTACGTCATACACTTTGCCAACCTCAGACTGTGATCTAATATGCAGCGTGCAGAGATTAATTCATGAATTATGTTCATCATTTATCATTAGAGAGGATTTTAGAGAACCATCTGGCTGCTCGATACTGAGCAGGTGCACATATTGTAATTTAAAAGTCTCTTTGAATTGATGACCAACCCAGCATCCACATCACCACCAGGGAGAATCTCTCTTGCGTATCTCATTTGTAATAGATGCAATCTGTGCATATACCTGAAGAGTGTGGGAGGCCATATTGAATTTGAACTTGAATTTGTAGCTAAAAAATGTTTTACTGCCACAACATTTTCAAAAGTTCATTTTCTTAGAGTGGATTTTCATGCCGTGTGCCGTGTAAGATTACATCAGATGGGACAGGATGGGGTGAATGCAGGTAACTGTTTAGAAAATCATTTTAGAAATCCTACACAATGACGGCATTTATCTGATTAAATACTATGTATATAAATGTTTCTGTCTTGTTTGTGTGTGCTGACCTGTGTTAGCCCAGAGGCTCTGAGGAGCTCCTGCGGGGAGCGGGTCCCATAAAGGCTGAGCGATCGCAGCAGTAACATGCGGCTATAGACTTTGTTCCTTGCCTGTCGACATGACAACACAATGTTATTATGAACAATCTATCTAAATGCAAGTATTCCTCTCTGATTAGCAGTGACTCTTCACCTCTTTCTTGAAGTTGAGGAAGTAATTGGTCTGGTCGATGAGGAAGATCTCCAGAGCTGAGCGTCGCAGGTTGTAACGCCGCAGATGGACCTCTCGGATCTGAGACAGAGGCCATTTGAAGTCGTGGCCCACTCCTTTAGGAAGCAAGAAAACAATTAGTGCAAGTTCAGTGTTTTTCCCATATTTGCTCATCCACTCCTCTCGGTGTCTCCTCACCTTCCTCTTTCTCCTGGCTGCTGTCGTAGAAGTAGATGTGTTGGGTGGTGAGCTCCAGGCGGCCGGGCACCACGTCCACCACCGTCACCAGCTCGCAGTCCTCCCACAGCACCAGCTTCTCCCTCTGACCCGCCTCCTCTGCTTCAGCTCTGCAGGGCAAAGAAAAAAGAACAGCGGGGTGTAATTCTTGTTTTAGTATCCATCATGTGAAAAAGGCTACACTGTGCTATTTGGCAACTGACTGGTTGTTGGCAGCAGCAGGGTCGTCCTCCGGCAGCTCCAGGATGTCGTCCTCCAGGTCGCTGACTTTGACCTGCTTCACGGCCTCCAGCAGCAGAGACTCTGGGTTCACACGCTGCTGATGGACACCTGAGGAAAGCAAGAGAGACAGGAGAGGATTAAAAACTGAGAGATGCGACGGTTAATATGGTGTGGCAGCACTGGAAATTAATTTCTGAGCTCGTCATGGGCTGACAAGCTACAAAAACACCTCTGATGAGTTCTGTTCCATGAGCAGAAGGTTTACAGTTTTAAACTTGCTAACTCACATAGCTTATGTGGATTCAAAGTGTACAAGTCACGGCAAGCTGACTTTTATCTGACATTATTTTTTGTTATCAAATAACAAGGGGAGAAACTGAAGTTTAGGCGTGTGTAAGAAGAGGCACTTGGTGACTTGGTGTGTGTCTGCTTCAGTTTATCCTTTCCACTCTCTTTTATATATTTTCTCTCCCTCTTCCTCTTCTCCTCACTGCTGTATGTTTTTCCTTATTTTCTAAAGTAGTGAAGCTTTTAGTTTTATCTGTATAATTTCTTGTTTAGTAAGTAACATCACTTAAAAACAGACCAAGTAAAGTTGTTTTGGAGGTCTCTCCTCTCCCCTCTCCCTCACTGTTTTCATTCCGTTAATATCAAAAAAGGTAGTGAGGATTTTTTATTTCATTTTGGGAGGATGGAAAGAGAAACAGAGATGGTGCCTGAACCAAAACATGTTGAAATGTGAACCAACAGACTGTGTATTTTCTGTTTGACATGACACACAGTTGATCATCTTCAGTATCATTATATATTACTTTGTCCTCCAATTTTGACAAAATACAAAACACAGAAGTTTGAATAAAATAAAAGTCTACAGAAGTCCTGACTCTGCAACCTACTCTCCATTACACACAACTTAATAAGGACAAAAATACCAACTGCAGTGGATCATGGAAGGGTAGGACATAAGTTCGGCTTACAGAGGATTTTCAAGGTCAGTCCTTTTTAATCTGTTTATCAAGGGTAGCCTGGATGTGTGTGCTGGTGACATACTGTACACACACTTATCCCTCATCATCACACCCACTGCAAAATTTCGAAGTGCAGTGTTAAGGCCACTGGAGGTTATAATTCAGTCCAAATATTCAAATATACGTTGAAGAGACATGTTGAAACTTTACCAGGTTATACCAAAAACTGAAGAATTCCATCGATTCCAGAGACAAACCCCAATTTAAAGCCCCCACAGCGGCAATGTTGTCTTACCCAGGTTGTCTCTCAGAGCGCTTGCCTCTCTGTGTGGGTCAAAGTTGTAATTACGGACCAGCTTCAGCCTCATGCGAGAGAAGTTCTCAGCGCTCGACACTCTCCAGTGCATCTCATCCTGCTGCCTGTTAGAAATGGTAACAAAACAGTGTTGTACATCTCAACAAAGTCAGCCTCTTCTTCCCATTTGTGTTTTCTTTCCCACCACTGCTGCAGTTGTTTCCATTAAGTTTATACCAGGGCCTGACCCATGCTGAACAGATTTGTATTACTACAGTAGATAAGAGAACAGGAATACAGAGAGGTTGAGGGTCAGTACCTGTCAGCCCAGGGCCCCCTCTCACACACCAGACCTCGGCGCGCTGCCTTCCACTGCCTGAGGGTGGCGCTGTTCTGGCTGTGCTGCTGCTTCAACATGCTGTTGTAGCGCAGGTTCTCCTGGCGGCCCCGGCGTGAGAAAGGCTCCACGAATTGCTCCTGATGGGAGAGTGAAGAAGAAGAGTTCATGGGAGACAAGCTTTGAATCAAACCAACATCAGACAGGGTCATTGCCATGACAGAAAAAAAAGGTTTCAGGTATCCTCCATTTATTGTAGATCCAACTAACCTGGAAGCGGATCTTGCTTTCACCCCTCTCCCTCTCTCTCTTATGAAGGCTAACCATGAAAGCTTCGTAGCACTCCTTCCAGTAGAGAGCCATGGTCTCATGGCCCTGGCTGAATGTTTCAATTTCATACTGCTTCATGTACGGAATAATCTGAAAGAGGGAGAAGATTTTCATCACATTTTCACATAAATCTGCAGAGTAAACTCGTAAAATAAGTGAGTATGTCAATCTCATACATATTTGTCGAGGTAGACACGCCACTCAGGTGAGTTGCAGTACAGCTGGAAATCCTCAAAGAAGGACGGGCTGCCGTTGGTGTCAGGAAGCTGAGGGAGGTGCAGCTCCATGTAGAGGAGGCGGTGGACTTTGGAGAGCAGCGTTCGCAGCAGAGGAACCAGGAAGGAGTACGTCTCCTCAGTTTGCTCCTGAACCGAGCGCCGCAGGATGCCCTCCACTTTACCGAGCAGGTAGCAGGCCTCGTCCTGGCTGGACACCTCCTTGGTCTGCAGGATGCCATTGAGCTTGGCAGTGGCCATTGCACACACCTGGGACAGAGGTCAATTATTAGTGTGCGAATGTATGAGTTTGCTTTTTATAAAAGGACACAAATAATGATACGTCTAACAGTATAAACAAAACAGAAATGCTGAGTGATGGGACAAATATCTCACTTCAGGGTCCTCCTGAGCCATGAAGCCCAGCAGCAGTCTCAGTCCAACCTGGGAGAGCTGGAACCATTGGCTGCCGGCCGAGTACCACACCATGAGGCTGTCCATTAGCGTCACAGTCTCCTCCAGCACTTTCTCCGTCCACAGTGCTGGATTGACCAGGCCCTCCGCCTGCAGGAAGTCTTGTACCATGTGAAGCAATCGCACCGCGTTCTCCGTGTGCTGTGGCAACGTGGCGGCTGATGCCTCGCGGTTATCACTCACCGCCCACTCCAACATACGTTCCATAAGACTTAGAGGAGAAAGAGATAGAGACAGAAAGAGATACCGTTAGAAAGACGGTATCTGTTTTGTCCTGTTAAAATGGACACCGTGAACAGAGAAATAGAGGGCTGACCTGAGTTTGATTTGATCGACAGGAAGCAGCAGCTCATTGGCGGTTCCCAGTTTTGTGAGAGCTGAGAAGACCTGGCCGCGCTCCAGCCACGCCGAATCATCTGAGCCTTCTACGCCGCGCCACATCACGCACAGCACAATCTCCAGCAGCATGCTGCACAGCTCCTCCTCCGCCCGCTAGGGGGCGAAACCACACCAAAGAGAAAAGAGAGGGTTATCATTAGAACAGATTAGATTAAATGAAACTTCATTGATACCTCTGGTGTAAAACTGCAGCAGTAGGCAACAGGATGCAGCAAAAGGACATTAAAAAATAGATGACAGATATAATTGATTTGTTTTTACTTAAGAGAATCTTAAAAAGGCTCCTAATTTCCATAATTAATATTCTAATACTTCTTAAAGCCTTATGTCGGCCCTTTAATCCTTCTCTTGGTATAAACCGCTCTGTCTTGAAGGTAGATGACACTACATTTATACTGCCGGGCAGATCAAATTCCTTGTCAGATTCTTCAACTGGTGCTTTTAAAATGACACATTTAATTCTGCAACTGACAGCTTCCTGCTGTGGAAGGAGATGGATTGTCTCTCTTCCACCTCTGCTCTCCAGTGACACACTGAAATGATGAAAACAGCTCACTAGATGAAAGTCAGCGTTGGGCTCCCTGAGGTGGCAGTGACATTTCACCCACCGAGCCAGAAGTTCTTGGTGTTTAGTAGCATTAAGGCATCCTCAGAATATGAACTCATGAGAAATAAAGATGCTGGGGCTTTCTTATCACCCTGCGTACCTTTAGGGGCTTTATGAGAGACCTTTTTGAAGTGTACTGTAGGTGATATTAAAAAAATGAAATGAAATGAATGAATGAATGAAATGAAATTCCTACCTGCAACATTCCAGCTTTCATACAAAAGATATTAAAATACATAAAGACCAGTTCAGCGAACAAATCTGTTGCCTAAAAACACATTGCTGAAAAATATTACACTTACTTTCAGTGATATTTTCCAGTTGTTGCACTTCTGTTTCAGATTTAATATAAATGTGAATTATATTTTTTAAAGGTGAATAATCACCTTTAAAAAAATAAGTTCGGTTTGGTGTTTATATTTTAAGTAGAAAGTATCATAAAAACCTCACCTCAGCATTGTTGAAGGACTCCCCCAGTGAGATGTTGTCACTGAAGAGAAAGCTGTCTTCAGTCAGGGAGGAAGTCGCATCTCGATCCCCGGAGCTCCCTGGGAAAGGCTTAGAGTTCTCCAGTGGCGACGGCGTGCTGGGCATGCTACCAGGTGTTTGGCTGCCGCTCTCCCCGCCCTCATAGGACTGCAGGTGGGACAGATCTAGCGTCAAGCCCCCCGACTTTCCCACCACCCAGGGCTTGCTGTGTATTTGCGGCTCAGTGGAGGCGGAGGAAGATGGCGTGTCCACCAGTGAGATGACGTCCCCGTTCTCCAGGCTGTCCACAGAGCGAGCGTCACCTATGCTGAGCCGGTCGTCGTCCAGCCGGTCCAGACGGCCAGAGCTGCCCGCCCGTGCCCTCCGGTCCAGCGGCAGCTCCAGGCGGTTGGTGCAGCCAGGCCGGCTCAGGTCCAGGCTGCAGGTGCTGACGGTGTCGGCGCCCCGCAGAGGCAAAGACCCTTCGCCGCGCAGGTAAAGCCGCATGAGAGTGTCCTGCCAACACTGCTGCCTTGAGATCTGGACGGCAGCATCTTGTTGGGATTGTAGCAGCTGGTACACCTGCATAAAATTATGAAAGTGGAATGATGAGGAGATTAAAAAATTACTGGGTCATGACAAACACAGCAAGTCAAAGCTAAGACAATCAGATATAAACACAACAACAGAGCAAATAGAGTGTATTAAACTTAAGTTACTGATTGTGCTAGTTCAACATATCCTACTGCTGTTACTTCACCTTAAAATGTCAAAGAAAAGGAAATGTAATGTACTAATCAATAGCTGGAATCTTTAGTCATTTCCTGTGTTTGCTGTTATTCGATATGCATAATTAATAGTGTGGGTGTCAGCAGGTATAAGTGCAAGTGTTTCCTCACCCTCTTGCAGACGATGAGGCGTACGCTGGGACCGGCCCGGTGAGTGAGCTGGACCAGAGCCATCAGGTCTTTGTAGTTCACCACGTGATCTGTACATTTTAGACACACACAGAATTTTACATTTGTGCAGCTGGTTTTAGTAATGACTGGTGCTTCTATGTGCTAATGTTTTTACCACGGCAGCAATCCTGTCCACTGCCATTAATCCTGAGCCCCAATGACCTGCAAGATTTGACCTTCCACTGTGCTGTAACATGTATATGACTGGAGTTGATTTAAGATCCACAATGCTCCTCAGTTTAAACAAAACTAATAATGAGTAGTGGCTTGACACTCCAGGAGGACTCATGAAAATTGATTGCATTAATTCGTAATGGCACTGGGCTTAATGGGCAGCAGAGAATTAACTGGTTAGGAAAAACTATTCACTGACCAATTGACTGAAAAGCTTCTACCCAGTCTAAACACATTAAATTCAACTGAGATTTATAACAGCAGGAAACTAACTAGACACTGTACTTAATGGCCTTTTTTTATTATTTGCACAAAATAAGTTTAAGATAACACTAGTGGAACAGAGAGCAGAATGGTGCAAAACACAATTTGGTGATTAAAAAGAGAGCAGCAGACCTGTGTGGAGGACCTGGTTGAGGAGACAGCGGGTCAGGGTTGGGGTGATGTGAAGTTCGGAGAAGAGCAGCGACAGGCCGGCGTAACCCGCCTCCCTCAGCCGCAGGCGCTGCTTATTCCTCTCATAGACACGGTCGCAGCGCAACATGCGCTCAAACAACTGTGCATAGGTGAAGAGAGAAAAGAAAATCCAACCTTTTCCCTGACTTTTTACGTTCAATGATATTTAGGAATTCCACAACTAATCGTCACCTTTTATGCTGTTTTATTCAGTCAAAGTATTGGCCTCATGAACAATATTTAAGCATTGAGAGAGGCATTCATTTGGTCAGTAAGTTGGTAGGTGTTGCTAGTTGTAACCCACCTTGAAGACGAGCTCTCTGAGTCGATCTGAGTGCTTGTTATTGAGCAGGAGAGCGTAGCAGGAGTCGGCCGCCCCGGGCTCAAAGAGGAGCAGGAAGAGCTGGTCCCTGGCCGGACTGCTCTGAAGAAGGCTGAGTAACAACTCCAGCAGCCCACACAACTGCAAAACACACAGCCACGACTACATTTAAGTGCTTTTACATAGTCAGGGTTGCCAGTTTCATCAGATTTCTACATTTGAGAAGGAAATCACTTAGAGACAGCAAAATAGCTCATCATGCAACAGCACAGTTTCATCTTCAGTCAAATTTGGTTGACTTTAAATATTTTAAAAATGGGAAGCAGGCAAAACAAATCAAAATGTATTGTTTCAATCTATTAACTGTTTTAAAACAATTCATAAAGTGTGGCATTTCAGGACAGTCTGGTGTAATAGATGGATAAACAGTGTCAAAGAGAAGGCAGATGCCGATGCCAGTGGAGGAGGATCATGCGATTATATTGACCATATGTTCATAGAGGGTGATGTAAGCTTCCACATATAGTGCTGCGGTGTAAGAGGATATATAAAGTGACAGAGAAAATGAAGTGGGGAGGAGGAAATGGAAATGGATTTCACAAAACAGGTGACAGATACTAAGCTCTGTGAAAACTTTATCTGGTAGGCATTAGACTTTTTCAGATGTGGAGGAAAACAGGCGAGAAATTAAGTGGCTTGGTTTGAGCCAACTGCCACTGATGGATATTGCTTACAGAGAGGAAAATGTTTAAAAATAATGCAGAGAGGGTCTGGCAAACAGCTGCCAGGCGGGAAATGAGCCAATAGCTTCCTGTACAGGCATCACTGCAGTGAGCCTCCTGTAGTGAAAGGTCATCTTATTTCACAATGAAATCCTCAAATGGCAAGAGTGGTTGGCATTAACCGGTTTCACAATATGTGGGCCATCTGGCAAGAATACACTAATAATAACTTGACCTACTCCAAATTTCATAGATGTTGGCCTGACACACCTTTACAGTCTTTTTTTCCTCAAGCTGCTGACTGGCTCCCTGCGAAGCTGAAAATGAATTAACCTTTTGTTCACGGTGAACGCTGCACTCCCCTGATACGACTTTAGGAGTATTCTGGTTCTTACTGGGGACAATCTTATTAGGCTACTGAGAGATTTAATACAACAGGACAAGCAGAGAAAAAAGATTATTTAAGGTGACAGTTTTATTTCTGCTGATTCTGCCATGCATCATATACTAAAACTAAATGTATTATTTATATATATATGTATAAGACTTTTAATGCACACCATAATATATGACCCGACCCCCCTCACCTGTTCCTCGTCTCCAATGGCAGCAATGTATCCCAGGATGCTGTGCATTTCCTCCTGTGACATGCCCTTGCTGATGTAGTACTTGACGAGGCCACAGAGAGACGCTCGGATGGTGCGGATGTCATCCTCACTGAGGTCACTCTCTTTATTGCTGTTCTTCCTAAAGCACAAAGCAGATGACAGATGGTGTTTTGTTTTAAAAATTTGACTATTTGGAAAAATCTTACCAGTATAAACTCTGGGAAATGGAATCTCACCCGTAATAAAGGCGTATGGTGTCCAAAAGGAACTGAACTCCGTATCTTTTCCTGAACTGCTTCCTGTTATCTTTGATGACGGTGGACATGTACTGGATATGACCTTTATTACAAAAAAAAAGGAGCACAACTTAGAACTTTCTCATTCAGGGACAAACCATCTCAACACACGCCTGAATATGAATATATAGTCTGAGATACACAGACTTGACTTCCTGGAGTCTTTCCTTTTTACTTCCATTTTACATTTTACTGACTTATTATTCTTTTCTAATCATTGGTTGCCTCGTGTACTGCAAAACAACTAAATTTCTCTATTCTATTTCAATAAAGCAATTACTTTTTTTTAACATTTACCTGATCTCACCTTTATAAAAAAACATTTATTGAAAATCTTACACATATACACAAATATACACATGCTGATCTAACCTATGCGTAGTGGGAAGTCTCCTTTGTTCCAGATGTTGAAGTTGAATAGCAGATGTGTGTGGAGCTGCTGCAGCAGAGCCTGGTTCTTCTCATATGTCACCTGCTCTATCAGAAGCTGCACAGCAACCAGCGCGCTGACATCCACATGACCTGCCGGCAGCTAAACACACACACAGAAAACAATAGATTTTATTTCACTAATAGCTCAATTATATGCACATTTACTGGAAGACATGCAAAATGGGAAAACTGAGAGCAGGGAGAGCAGAAATGTGTATATTCATTGCGTATAGTTGAATAAACCATGACAGGGCTTGTTGGCTAACAAGTATAAAGCATAATTTGCCTCCACATAACAGATAAGGAACATACTAGAATGGGGAAACACATTAGTGGTTTATTTGGACTTTTACCGTCTACAGGGTGTGGTTGCTTTGCAACTATTACTGCATCTGAGGCATTATCTTTAATCTGAGTCTCTATGGAGGCTTTTATTTTCCTATGATGTAAAAGGTATTTCCAAACTGTCTTCTGATAAACAAATAAATACTGCACCAAACAAAATATAGATGAGGAGAGGGGGAAGAAAGAGAGCTGAGGGAAAAAGAGAGTGAGTAATCGAGGGAAATAGATAGACACAAAGAGAAAGACAAACACAGACACACAGAACAAACACAGACAAACCTACAGTCGGGGACAAAAAGTTATCTGAGGTGAACTTTGTTGGAGGGGCATCCAGCAACATTCCTAATTCTCACATTATGTGCATCTCACAAAGTATGAAAAATGTAATAAAAGCTATAAGTGGCTTTGTGTAGGCTTTAAAAATAAATTTGATGTCAGTCAGCAGAGACTATTAATTGTTTCTCTACAGATCCACTAATCCAATTTGAGCAGGGAGAAAAACAAAAGAGGCTTATGTCCTTTTTTCCATGGACTAATGTTATATAGAGACTTTGTATAATTAATACAGCTTTTAAAATGCCCACCATCCGTAGCTTGAAAACTGAAACTCTGAATGCCAATATATTAAAGCTGAGAAATCAATTAGTGTGACTGATGCAGGATTAGTATTACCAGGGGACTCCTGATGTTGTAAGTAGGCGATTTGCATTGTTTTAAGGTCACAAATAGCAGAGAAGAATGGTTTATGTTTCTGGTGTAAACTCTCTCTTGTGGTCATTTTTGTTTCAAACTGGTCTGCGCTTAGGAAAAACTTCATCCAAATTTATAACTATTATACAGAAAAACTGCCTGGTCAAACATATCTTAGGGGAGTAAAGCAATAGAAGTATGTTAATAACATGCTATCATAATGGAATGGCTTACTTATGGACATGTTCTTCAACAAATGTGTTTGTGTGTGGGTGAAGCAGATGTAAACTTTTTTACTGAATTTGAGAGGTGCCCAGAGTCTCGTTCTGTGCGCTGCGCCTAAAATTACACCCTGGCAGCCTGGTAATTTTAGTCATGTGCAAAAATTAGGATTAAACACAGACCTTCTGCAGCAGGGCTCCCAGTGTAGCAACACCATGCGAGTGGAGCAGATTCTCCTGGTTGATCAGGTGTCTCTGCAGGAAATGCTTCAGCACCAGCAGGAAGGTGGCCACTGGATTCTTCTCCAGGCGTGCCTCTGGACCAAAAAAAATTAAAAAAACATTTAATTTCACAAAAGCCACAGTTTCATATTAACTGAAAATAAAGAGAAACAAACAGTGTTGCACACCTGAAGCCCTGTTGGACGGGAGAATGACCCAATCTCCATCGGCTGGTGTGCTCACGTCAGGGGTGATTAAATCTGACCCAGCCGCAGGATCGCTGCTGGCCTGCTGGTCAGGGGGCACCAGAGCCAACTGCTCAAGTATCGGGAAGAGCACTGGCAGGCCGCCCACACAGTTGATCATATCCTGCCACAGATACAACAGCAACACATAGTCAAATAGAGTATATACAAACACAGTAATAATTTTCTGAGCACAGAACAACTACATGACAGAATCGGGTGGATGTTCCACCAACCTTGATATCCCAATTGACCACTTTGTTCCCAGTCAGGCGCCCATGCAGCATGTTTGGAGACAGATCTAAGCAGATGGGGTTCCTACACGCCTGTTGACAAAAAGGACCATGTTGAGTTAACAGTTGGCTTCCTTGACTTCCTTTGAATAAATAGCAGGACTGTGGTAAAATATGATAGAATCGTCCCTTATTTCCACTCATTAAAGTTTCCAGTTACCTTCGGTGAGTAGTGCAGCAACAATTTGAGTGAAAGGTCGGCGAGTTCTGTTTCCTGGGCTTTGAATGGAGAGATGCAGTTTGGACCTGCGTAGAAGACAGAAGGAGGAGAAAGAAACAACATAAACCATTTTTACACATCTTCATCTTTATTACTGTTATTACTTCTATTCAATGGTCACATGGTTCACTTATCTTGTGAAGCACTCTTCTAACAAACACTATGCCTTCTTCATTCAACTATACATTAAATCTAAACGTCTCCTCCTCTTCCTCCTCCTCTCACACCATCTCCTGCTTGCTTACCAGCGCTACAGATGGCTTTTATGTGGTTTGGCTGCAGAGCTTCATGGAAGACCATGACGCTTCCCAACTGGCCCTGCAACGAGGTAGGGCTTCCCCACTCGCTGTCCTGGGTTCCAGCAGAGATGAGCTTAGTCACAGACTCGGGCTTCCCTCCAAGCAGCCCCCCCCAGGTCTCAGCGGTGACAGGATGCCGCCCAGCGAGGAGCGAGTGGTGGGCGTGGTGGCGGAGGAGAAGGGAGGGTCTGGGATCTGTGAGGGCGGGGGAGTGGTGGTGCGGTGGCCTGCAGAGCCAATGCAACAGGAGGTGAACGGCTGTGGGAGGAAGTGGGAAAAAAATAAGATGGGGGAGTGAACAAACACCTTTGTCTTGCCAAACTAGTTGCCATTAAGTTGGTGAATTTTCATTATCAACCAAGTAAGTGCAAGTCTCACCTCTGTCATAATTGGATACTTGAGGGGAGAAGAGAGTTTCTGCTGTCCGTCCACATAAATGTACACGAGACTCTGTCCAAACGGCCTTTTCCCTGGTACATGCACCACCCCGATGCTGTGCTGTAAACAGAAATTTAGAAACAATTTAGTCCCTTTATTCCTCAGTGTTGCTCTCTTAAATCAGTCTACAAGACATTAGGTTAAAAGGTGTAATATTCTAAATACAGGGTGCCATTAGTGTGCCAGACTTGAGGAAATTTAGACTGTCTCTAGAAAAGATGAGGGTTGTTTGAAACATCTTCTGAAATACTGCTGCAAATTATGTAAATGCATGCCAGAAACTGATGTCATAAAAGCTGACTCACCCAGAGAGAGTCACAGAAGCAGTAGTCGGGCAGCATGACTGTGACGTACTCCTTCTTCGTGCATACTGCCACCACCAGCACACCCACTGAGCTGATGAAGGCCTCAAATCCTGTCCCTCCCGGGGTGAAAAAGCTGTACGGGATCAGACATAGGAAAGTTTTGAGTGAGTAACGATGCAGAGAACCTTCTGCTGCGAGAGGCAAGACTGTCTCTCTCCTCAGTACTTTACTCCTATTTCTAAATCTCTTTTTCTCTCACCTGTAGAGCTGCTTCCTCTTGTCTTTGCTGGTTGGACCCAGCTGGTCCTGATCTAGTGACAACCAGGCGATAAAGCTGAAGGCAGAGCCTGACCAGCGCTGCACTGTTGGGACTACGATGCCTGCCATGCTGGGTGACAGGTCAAAGTACTGCATGGCGCTTTCCAGGCCCTGCTTCCGTACCATGGCCAGGAGGGCTCTCAGGGCGGGACCTACATAGGGGTGTGCCTGAGTGGACTCTGGAGGCCTGAGGAGGCGCAGGAGTCCCAGGAGCTCCCTGGCACTCAAGGACTGGGAGCCCAGTGAGCCCACCAAACCCAGCAGGCTCTCAGCACAAGCTCGGTGAAGCCGTTCGTGGCACTCCAAGGTCGCCAGCGCTCGCATGACCATGACGGCATTGACACAGGTGGCGCGGGTCTGACGGTTGCAGTTGAGACAACTGAGGCGGCGGAGCCAGTCGGATGTAAAAAGCTGCTGCTCTGACGAGTCCAGCTCCGGGAGCCACTGGACCAGCAGCAACAAAGGCTCCACGTTACTGATGCCTAGGAGTCCGACTGAAGTGTGCTCCCCCTCCACCGCCTGCACATATACACAGGGAAATACACATAAACACCAACAAATATTAACACAGATTATATACACACAAAGACAGTAGAGAAGGCCCATCAATCAATCAGGCAACTAAGAAAGCAGGACAATATTCAACCAACAAATATCAAAAAGCTGGACATGACTACAGGAGGCTGAAGACAGCCTTTATCTCACCATGTTCATCAGCTCTTTGAGGAGGTGGCGCGACGGCTGGCCAAGTGAGGTAAGCACCTCATACAGGTGATTGTAACCAATCCTCTCCTTGAACACCTCCTGCAGGGGGGAGTAGAAAAATATAAATGAAAACACATTTAAATGGCATCTAAGCTCAGACAATATCAGTTAAATAGTGGGTGAAGTGTAAAGTGGGTGAACAGTGTAAAGAGGAGATGAAAAAAATTTCCTTCCCAGGGTTTTTCATCCAATTGAGAGATTCAAGGTACTTCTGATCCACTAAACTTACAACTGTGCACACTGAGGTCAGCAGAAAACACTTTTCTTGAAGTTCTCAGGTCTAGATTTGTAAACAAGTAATGATTAAATTAGCACTATAGGTGTTGCATGCCATTATATGCATGTATAGGTGTTCAAATTACCTTTGCAGCTGGCGATTTGTGCATCACTGTTGTCAGGGCTTTGATGGTTGCTACAGCAAGGGAGTCTAGTCGCCCTTGAAACACCTAAAAGAAAACCAGACTGGTCAGTCACTCGATACAGATGACCACTTGCTCTTTTAAGGGGTGTTTGAGTTTGTCATAACAGATGATTGGACAGAAGTCAAATCTCCTCTTATTCCAGATAAAGGTTATAGGACTTTTACAAGGTGAAAAGCATGCATACGATTTAAAGCCACATTCATAAATAAGGATTGTGATGCTAAAATGGCAATGATCAACTTATTTAAGGTGCTGAATACAACATGCATCACACTTGGAGGAATAAAAAGGAGACTTAAATAGATGCCTTGCAGTTTGATTCAATTAGTGTGTGTGAAAACATGAGTAAAATCATTAAAACGCTGTTTGTCTCTGCAGTAGAGGTTGGCATCAAAGCTTCTACTGCAGATGTCAGCATAAGGAAAGTGTTGTCTTTCTGCTCCAGGTGAAGACAACAATCATTTTTACAGCATCATGATCCGACTGGAGCAGGAAGCTCTCACAGCTTGGTCGAAAAATAAATACATACATGAATTAATAAATAACACCCTTCTCCGCACACAGACAGACATAAAGAAGCACCTCATTCTTTTTTCCTCACACAGACACACGTTCACAAAAAAACATGCAACCCATAAAACACAAGCCAAACCATGAAAAATAATCACAAACACATCTCCATCCAGCTCTGTCCTGCTCATGTCCGACATGTTGTGGGTCAGTGAACCCGTTATATCCATTAGGATAAACATGCCGCTGTAGAGTGGTTGATCCTACAGAGTGTCTCGGACCAGCTGGAGAGGGACTGTGGCAAAACATTAAACACTTGGATCATCATCACCGAGTCCAGATCACCTCAAACCACTGAACTCTGTGAGAACACACACCAGGCCAACGTGATAGCATTCCAGTGGAGCCCAAAGTATATCGCAGAAAACCGGGGCAATGTGGAGGGGAGGGGGGCTGGGAGTGAGGTGGGCCGGGCAGGTGTGAAAGTGACAGTAAAATAAATTAAATGATATAGCTGTGAAAGAGGCAAAGTGGTCGCTCCACAGCAGGACGGCAAAGTTTCGTTGCTAAAAGTCCACTTAGCACCTTGGGTCAATTTTGGTTTTGGAGTTTCTGTTTCTTTTCTGAATTACTTTTGAATATCTGCTGTAAACTAAAAACAAGCTTGTATTCTACAAGTTACCTCAGTATCAACAAAAGCTTGATGTCTAAAAACTGGCCCAGCAGGCTGCAGCATCTGCTGCTGCATCAGGTTACAGGTGCTCAACAACAAAGGCACATTTGGTGTGTGTTTGTGTGTGTGTGTGTGTGTGTCTTCATGCTGGTTTGTCCACCTGTGTTCACATTATCCAGATCAATGGAGGGATTATTATACCTTATAAAGGTGGCTCTGTGAGTAGAGAAGGGCACAAAGAATAGAATGAAAGCTGGTATACTCTGAGGGGAACAAATGACCTTTCTGTGCCTGTGAGATGATTCAGTGAAAGAGCTCTGACTGATAGTTGACACTAAACCATTTAAAAGACACACCTCAGATGCATCAGACAGGTACTGTAAGTGACGGCTCTGTGTCTCTGAGAGCAATAATCAATGAAACTGAAACTTAAGAGACCTTGCTTTATTGGAAGACTTGTTGCACTTGTTATAACCTGCTTGAAGGACCAGATGGGTGAGGTTTACACAGATCACGATTTCCCCTCTGAGAGTTAGATGAGAAAATCAATACCTCTCTGAAATCTGCAGATAATAAACTTAGCTGCCTACATTGGCTTAGCTTAGAGACTAGATTCCAAAGCAATTTTTATACCTTGTTTGTTAAACTGTGTAAAAGTTATTGGTTACCTTCGGACAGAGCCAGGCTAGTTGCCTCCTCCTGTCTCCAGTCTTTGTGCTAATTAGTTCTTGTGCTAGTAGTAGTAGTTCATTTTAAATCATATTGTGAAACTGATCTCTGGGCCTGCTTTAGTCTTTGCTAAGTCACATTAAAAACAGACTGTTACATGATGGCATAACATCAATCTGTTGAATAAATAACGCACATGACTCAAAGTGCGTTGCCTACCAGCATTCAGAGAATTTTCTAAAAAGACATGATCCAATTACAAATAATTATCTGGGACAAAGCGGTGTAAGTGTCTTGCTGTGGAGCGGCCAAGTGGCTCTGGTGAGGTGAAGGTGGTGGGGCTTGGCAGCATGGGAGGTGAGGTGAGGTAAGGGGCAGGTGGGTGGATGGAGTGGGTGGATGGAGTGGGAGGGAGGGATGGAGAGGGAGGGATGGAGAGGGAGGGATGGAGAGGGAGGGAGGGAGGGGTCAGGTGAGGTGAGGTGGGTCTTTCTCGGCGGTACCTGAGTGTCCCTCTCTCCTGTCAAGTAACCTGTTGTTGGTTATATCTTTCTGGTCCTTGTCTGCCGCCGTGCACCTAGCATTAACCAGCTGACACACACAACAGGCAACATGTCAACATCGCATGTGGGAGGTGGGGGGGGGGGGGGGTTAAGAGAGAGAGAGAGAGAATGGAGACAAGGGAAAGTCAGAGGATGGTGCAGGGGGAGGAGAGATGTTGTAAGTGGAGGAGGAGAGGGTGAGAGGTTAAAAGCTGTGACCCCTAGCGGGGGTCGTTTTGTGGAGGCGTGTTGGTGATCCAGCCTTGCTGTGGGGAGGTAAACATGCAAGGTGGGCAAAATGCTCTCACACTAAAACTTTAAGAAGTGCAGAACAAGACTCACAGGCTGGACCAGAACCAGTTTATAAAGCATCCAAATTACATGTTAAATACCTGGAGCCATATTCACAAAACATCCTGAGGCTAAAAGTAGCTCCTAAAAATAATGTGCGGTGTGTCAGGTGACCCAGGTTTTTGGTCTGAGAGTGATTCACAAAGTCTGTCCAGTAAGTCAAGTAAGACAAGTAAGTCTGTCCAGAGGATTCTTCAAAGAACATCATGCTTTGATGCTGGCAAGTTAACAAAGATTTCCTCAAACCAAACCAAAAACCAACCAAAATCAAACCAAGATGTACAATCAGACCCTGCTTTGTTTGACAGTACATTAAGTGTACAGCACCAACTGAAGTAAATAGAAAAAGCTTATTAAGATATGAGAATTAAAAAAAACATACCACATGCCTTTACAATATTTAACAAGTACATATTTTAATTTGTTTAATGTATGAAATCTAAAACCTTTAATAAAACCAACTATCAAATCACATATATTGGCATCCATCTCTATGTCTAATTTAAGTTGCTTGTTTCAGTGTATTAATGAAAACTAATTCACTGACTGATCATATCGTAACCAGTCACTGTAGTTGCTGAGTAAGTTTCCGTACACATGATGTCATTCTTAGCAACCTTCTTTCAGCTGAGACGTTTTCTTTGTTCCTCACTAAAAGTTGCTCTCAGCACTTTTGTGAAAAGCTCTTCAGGGGGGAACTCTTTTGGTGCCATTTAGGGGGACTTCTGGTGGTAAGATAATTGTGAATACAGCTCCAGAACATGATTTACCAGAAAGCTAGATAAAGAGAGTTTACATGAAACCCATGAAACTTCGATTACCAAATAAAATATGCGCTGTTTCAAATTAAACTACACAGAGTTTATGGATTAGTTAAAATGAGTTCACCTCAACCAGCTACAACAATAAAATGCTGCTTAATCTTCTATAAAAAGATATAAAATATGCTATGCTACACTACTACAATGTGACTCCTTGTATCAGAGTATAAAAAAAATATATTTCAGAAATGACAATGTCTTAAAAATTCAGAAACAGTGGGGCGAAACATGGTCTTAACAATACAAGATTACAACCTAAAACAGCCTTCATATGTTGTAATATCAGATGCAAGACATGATACATGATAGGAAGTACAACTAATAGGTTAGGAATAATATTCAATTTGACCCAGTTCTGAGCTAAAAAAAAAAAAAAAAGCTCTGAATTATCAAACACCAAATCCAGCCGCACACACGCATAACTGAGTCGATCCTTCAGGTTATATTTAGATGGAAGGACCTGTACTCTTACCTTGCTGTTCTGTAGCAGTCGAGTCAGATGCTCAAAACAGTTACTATTGAGGAAGATGGCTTGTAGAACTGGCCTGTCTGAACACAGGAAACATGTCCCTGATAGTGTCTGAGAGATAGACAGAGGCGGGCAAACAAAGAGGCAGAGACACAAAGATGAGAGAGGAAAAGAGACACAGACAGAAATTAAAAAAAGGAGGTGAAATAAGTTACATCAGCTTGACATTACTGAACAAAATAAGAGTCAGTATCACAAAAGTACAGTTTGAAACCTTTACCTAGCATGTTTACTTGCAGCGCCACAAATCTGCTCTCCCAGTGTCGGCCCAGTGTCGGCACTCGACCCTTGGCTTGCTGCTGCTGCTGTTGCCGGGCGGCCACAACGGCCGCTGGGTCTGAGTTGAGCAGCTTAAAGTAGTTTTCCAGCACGGAGGCGATTTCCACTTGCCGCTGGTCCGAGCTTGAGGCCAGGAGGCGCTGCACCACCTCGCGCAGGCATCCCAGAGTCAGCAGCGCCTTGCGGTCGGGGGCCTCACTGTCCCAGTCCTCGCCCTCATCTGAAGAGCAGCTGCCCATGGAGCAGTCAGCCAGCACCCGCATCAACACCTCCATGGTGGCTGGAGAGATGGCGAGCAGAGCGTTCCTCTGCCAGAGAGAAAGGGATAGAGGGAGGGAAAGAAAGGGAAGTTGGAGAGAGACAGAGAAAGAAATAGGGGTTACTCAATGACACAATGCACTAAGCTGCTATATATGGTCACAGTTCCTCCTGAAACACACATAAGTAGAGTTAAAATTAATCACCTATTTGATAATCAAATAATCTATTTTGAATTTATTATGACTTTTGGTTGGACAAAACAAAACACCTGAGGACATCACCTTGGACTGAAAAACCGTGATGGGGATTTTTAACTATTTTCTGACTTTTTATAGACTAATGTAATAAACTATGAAAACTAATATGGACTAATATAATATACTATAAAATTAAGAGTTTGCAACAAGCCTCTAGGAAGAGTGCTGGGTTGTGTGTCACAGTCTGAAATGTAGATTGCGTGATGTTGTTTGGTCCAGAAAGACATTTACATACACACATCCACTGATACTTTGTTATTGTATGTATTTTACCACAAAAATTTAAGGTTAATCATAGGTTTAAAGCCTAAAAAACGTCACACAACTTGTCAGCATTTGTCGTTATTTTATGAATACTACAATTTAATGTCCATGTCTTGTTTCATTGGAATGAATGTATGCGGTTGTGACCTCCACACAAGTCCAGAGTGTTACCTGATCACCAGCTACTATGGCTCCAAACAGGTGCAGCAGGCAGCATTTCAGGCTCTCCTTCAGGTGCTCACTCTCCTGGAAGCACTCTGTAACAAGGGCACACATACATAAACACACACATAGTCAGTCAAACAGTGATGTCAGCTATACAAATACAACACAACCATCTCCCGTCAACCGGTCGCAGTTCCTGTATTTTTGTCTGTAAACAAAACTCTGATGGAGGCATGTAGAGACACACATTTTATCTTTTCTGACTCTTTTACACACACACGAAAGCTCAATGAAATCTGGAACCATAAGGGACCTCACTTAGCACTCACATACACACAGGCATGTGGAAGTAACCTCTGGGTCATGGTGGTCCCAGTCATCCATTAACTCATCTGTCAACATGGCTGTTTGCAGAGAAAAAATGTGACATCTTGGCTCCCTGGTGTCTGATTCCTTTATCTCAGTCATGCTATAACTACATTATATTCCGAGTGTATCATTCTGAAGACAATATTGTCCAGTTGTGCTTATTATAGAAATGAGCTAAATAAATGGAAATACGAACTGAACTTCTCTCCTTCCTCCTACAGTATTCCCACAAACTTGTTCTTTGCACCTAACACAGACAAGCATGAAAACACACAGTGTTTCAGGTTGGGCCTTGAGTGTTATCTTTGGTGCCAAACCACAGCAGCCACACACAGGACAGGACAAGACAGAAGGGAGCGTTTGTTCAAAATGGCCGCCAGCACGGCTGAAGTGGCTTGACAGACACCATTCACTGTCGGCTCATCCCCGCGCCTGGCAAACAGAACATGGACACAAAGAGGGGATTCAACAGGACCCCGAGAGGAAAGAAGAGGAGGTAGTGGAAGAGAGAGAGTCACAGCATGGGAGCTCTTAGAGAAAAGATGGTGGAGGAGAGGAGAGGACAGGAGAGGAGAGAAGAGGAGAGGAGAGGAGAATTATGCTCTGTGATCACAAGCTGGCTTTTTTTAATGGTGCAGATAATCGCTTCCTCATCCTCAGCCAAAGAGCCTATTGAAGCAAGCGATGCAAAGCACATACAATTCAAAGCGAGCACTGTAATATGAGGTGTTTCTTTTGGCTTTTTAGGATGGGACAGTTGATGTTTATGTCTCAATCGAAGATTTTCCAGATGCAGAGCGCTACAAACACTAACACAGTTTAGCATGTGGAAAGAGGGCAGGACTGACAAGTGAAGCGACAAGGAGACTTACGGTAAAAGAAAGGAACAAACTCAACAGTGAGCAGAGCTGCCTTGTACTTCTGTCTGCTCCTCTCGACTGTACCCAGCTGCTCCCTTGGGTATTAAAAAAACATATACAGTTTAGACAAGACACGAGTATAAAACCAGGCAAGCAAATAATACACACAGTATTTGTTTATCAGCACTTCAGTGAGAGCTGCTGGGTCCTCTCTCTACAGCCGTGTTTCCACCAAGCAGTTCAGTTTAGTATGTTATACTTTACTTGTTATGTTTGCATTTATACTGTCGATAGTTGTGAATGGTACCAATAGAAATGTTCCCTTTTTTCATCACTCCTTTGTTGAGGTACCCAGCACACTGACCTGGTACTTAAAGGTGGAGCTAGGAACATCACTTAAGCATCTGTCAGACAAGAGAGCCAAGAACAAAGGGAATGGTCAAAGTTGTCATATTGACATTTAAGGTGTGTTGACTGATTCACAACGCCAACTCATGCATTAAGTAACATGCAAGAAAACATTCACTGTAGCCCTTGAGCTGCATAGTTAAAGTGAGCTAACGTTAACTATTACAGATGAAAAGGCAGCAAGAGATCCTTTCATTTTAGAAACTTTTGCAACTGTTCTTTGGAATTGATGTCTTAATGCGACCTCATTTGTATGGCAAAGATAAGTAAATGAACGTCACATGGCTGACACCATCCGGTAACACCCATGTCTACATTTAAGAGTACCATCTGGGGAGGAAATGCAAAACAGATCAAGGGTTTAGGTACTTTTGGGAAAGGGTATTATGGTATACCAAAGCTAATGTTCCAAAGAGTTTAGTGGAAACACGGCTTTTCTTATGTTCAGTATTATATATTTTAGATTTTTGTTGCTTGTTATGTTATTATAATGTGACGCTGGATGTTGTTACCCGCAGGTTCGATGCCTCCAGTTGCGGTATGGGTCGTAGAGGCTCTCGCAGAAAGCCAGCGCATGACGGACAAACTCCTCCGCCTGGCTCTGGTCTGCCATCTCCTTCTCTTTGGTCTTGCTCTTCAGCTGTAACACCACACAGACACCTGTTTTAAACCTGCTATTATGTGCCTAATTTAGACTATTTCTACATAATCCATCCAAACTATGATTACTACAGATTATTAACATTTTAATTTCAAAGATGTGTCTCATAGATTTCTTTTTCACATGTCACTTTTACAGTATGCTCCACAAAAATGAGTGAGCCATTTAACTATTGTTTAACAAATAAATTTGAGATTTTGTGCCTCTTTGCTCATCCAATTTATTGGGAACCACGTTTTCCTAAACTGAGTGAAGATCAGAGCAAAGACAAAAGGGGGGAATCAGACCTGTTGAATATAGAGTGTTGTCATGTTGATGATGTGATTGATGTAAGAGCAAGTGCCAATCTCCTCCACGTTGGACAGGTTCCTTTCAGAAACACCCACAAACACACATACACACACACAGACAGAGAGAGCGACATTAGCTCATCAATTCGGTGCTTTTCCATCCAGTGTACTGAAAGCACAAACTAAAATACAGCAACAATCTCATCTTTTCTATTCTGTGCAGACCTGCAGATGATGATAAGGAACTTGAGCAGTAGCAGAGCCAGGTTTTGCTGCTCAGGCTCCAGGCCATCAGAGGCCTTCTGAACGCACTGCAGCAGCTGGTGGCGCAAAACCTGCAGGATGTTGTCTGGGAGGAGCGTCAACACCGGGGGGACCTCCTCTGGCCTGGAGACATAGAAGCATCACAGCCAAAGAAGCAGTGTTATCATCTCGAGGGAAAGGTTGTTGTATGCTAGGCTTAAGATGGACACTTTAAACATAGGCTTTTATTGTGGAGGGCTTATCGAGGAGGCGGCGCTGCAGTAAGCACAAGGGCAACTTGAAGGAGCAGACCCTGTTCTGCATTCACTCAATTATACACACATGCCTGGTGCATTCAGGCGTCAGTTCCTAGGAAATATATGAGCAGCATGTGCTGCAGTGCTCATGGGAGAAAGGGGGAGAGAGAGAGAGAAAAAACGCAAAGCCATGCAATAAGTGTTGGTGAGAGAGCAGGACAGATGTGGCAGCTGCAGAGGAAGGGAATGAGTGGGGAAGGGAGGAGGAGGAGAGGTGAAAAAAGTGGAGAGAAGACAAAAGGCAAAGAGACAAGCACAGGGAGGAGGATGAAGGAAGAAAAAAAGCCGGAGAGGATGAGAGAAAATGAGTCAAGGGAGGAGGAGACAAAGGAAATGACAGGGAGAGGGAGAGATGAAAAGCTCAACAAATAGGATTTAACCACCCATATGCCTCCACCCCGCTCCACCCTTTCACATGGCCCTCCCTCTGTTATAAAATGTGACTGACTGCCCGATGTCCCGGGGGCTTCATCTGATGTGCATGTGATCACAACAGCCCGCACAGCAAAAAAACAAACTTCACCTTCACCTCTGCACACTCTAAAACACTGGACACATGATTTCAGGTGTCTCACATTAAAAATGCATCATGTGCTCACAGTAGCGACACCAATCAGAGCACCACCTGCAACAAAATGTGACCGCCGCACACAAAAGCATCTGGCACAGCCGTGCTATTTTGGGTTGCGCCGTGGAAGGCTGCACAGTGCATGGTCACGCAGTGGATGATGCACACAAGATGAGATAGTTGTGATGCCGCTCAAGATGACCTTATGTTCAAAACTGCACCGGTGTTTTGTTAAATGTAACAGGGAGGTCAGTGTAAACAGATCAGGTTGCAGTTTGATACAAGTTACCTTGAAGGCGGCTTTTCGAAGTCCACATCCAGACATCGCTCGTAGGAGCTGATGAAGATCTCCAGCCATAGCTTCAAGTAGTCTGGATCCCTCTGAGAATGAAAAGAGAGAGAAGGGAGGTAAACAAAAAATAAAGCAAGAAGGAAATATGGTTAGCCGCCTTTGCTGACAAAAGCTGTCACACATAAATGGCAGGCAGCTGACAGGCCTCGTCTGCAATTTGATTCCATTCATTGTTTGTGTGTGTGTGCGTGTGTCTGAGTCCTCTGTGACTTCTAGAGCCAGACAACAATAGGTCGCAGACTTTTTTGTCTTGTTTTGATTCACGGTGATGACAATGGATATGAAAAATTGGCACAGCTTTTCAAACGCTCAAGGCAATGTTTTCATGTCCTCGAGGACTTAAATTAATTAAATCAAACTTTTTTTTTCTGTTGACAGTAAGCAGCAAATTCTGGTTTAATACAATCATTCATCATCATCTGAAGCAACATTAAAAGAACAAGAAAACAGTTTAATATAACTAAAAAATGGGATATGGACTAAACCAATGAACTCAGTTTATCTACAGTTTATTACGACCCATGTTTAACTTCAGATATGAATGATAAAGATGTTCTCTGTACATGTGGCATCTATTGCACGTCTGTCCGTCCCAGGGAGAGGGATCCCTCATCTGTGGCTCTTCCTCAGGTTTCTTCTTTTTCCCATAAAGGGTTTTTTGAAGTTTTTCCTGACTCAGGTTCGAGGGTCTAAGGACAGAGGGTGTCACAACTGTACTGTACAGATTGTAAAGCCCTCCGAGGCAAACAATGTTTGTGATTTTGGGCTTTAAATAAATAAATTTGAATTTGAATTTGGATATGATGATTTATGAGCTACCTTAGCATGTAAAAGACGTGAGTATAAGAATCTTTCAGGTGAATATGATGTGTGTAAATGATCATTTTAGGGCGTGGAAGCTAAAATATGCACCTGTTGAAGCAGAAAACAGACCTGGCTGCATTCTGAGGGGGAGTTTCTCACAACCGGCTGATCAACATTTCCTAAATTCCTGGAACAATGCCCAGACAAGGATGGGACGGCAACATCAGCCACACAGAGGAAGGCCAGCCTGGCTCGGCCTGCTAGGTCACAATCGAGTTCCTGGTGTGAAACCCACAGGAACAAACACAGCACACCAAACACCAAGGGGACCAAACAGCAAAACGTCAAAACTGCTCACTCAGCAAGAGCTGGGACCATAAAGACACATGTTCAGTAGACTCAAAAAAGTCCCATAATACTCATTACCTGGTCCTTATTATGGCCCACAACAACTGGCTCTTATATATCTCAATAAAAAACACTAATGGTGTAGAGAAGTTTTTATTAGCATCATTATTGCAATAACATGACAATAAACTAACTCTGAAAAAGGCAATGTTTAGCCAGCAGTAATTGAAAGAGACAATGCAAGATGATTCATATTATTTTTCTTTTTAGTCATTAAATTATTTACAGACATAAAATATGGGCTATGATTACCATTAAATCTTCATTTATCAAGTCAACTCATCCCTATCAACAGATCTGATAGGGATAGGACACTGAAAACAGATGGCTGAAAGCAACACATACCGTCATGTTATTATGTAGTCTCTCCTGACACTGAATATAATTGATGGGTGTGTCCTTATAGAAATGATATTTGCAGCATGAGACACCACACCACAGCAGGACTGAAACTAACGTTGATCTTCATGATCGGTTTAACTGCAGATTAGTTTAGCGATGAACTGATCCATTGTTTTAGCTACACAATGTTATAAATCTGTGAAAAAGCATAATATACTTTTTTTTTTTTTGTAAAATGACAATTCATCCATTACCTAAATAGTTGTTTGTCATCAACTGAATAACTACGAATACGTCACAGACATACAGGGTGAGGAACATATGGAAATCCTGCTGTGGCTTGGAAAGTGTCATTAAATCATCACACAGGAGTAATCATTCGCTCATGACCGCCCCAGCAGAGCTTGTCATAAGCCATCTGGAGGGTGCAAGTAAGCAATCTAGGTCAAGGAGGGCTGAAGAGGTGATCAGGGGGGCAGATTATCATAACACCAGTCAGTATGTTGTGCATTTGGTTATGTGGACTGACCAGCTCATGTTTGGAAGGACGTTCATTTAGATAACAATTTAGAAGTAGCGTTGGATAATTGGTAACATGTTGCTGGATGAAAAGTCAGGAGATCACCAAAAAGCAAATAATTCATCCTCTGGGGACTGGTTATCAGTATCCGCCCTAAAAAAGTCATCCAGTAATTGTTGAGATATTTTTATATCAAAACTAAAAATGTCATCCTAATGGTGGCGCCGAAAGTCACCAAAGTCATCAGAATACATTCTCTGGGGATCTTGTTTGAAGAATTGACTGTACATAATTTCACAGCAATCCAAAAGTTGTTGAGATATTTCAGTCTGGACCAAAGGGTGGAGCACACTGGGTTAGTACCAGCCTATATCACTATCTGCTCTATTACTATTTAAAAGCATTTCGACTAGTTTAAAACTTTAGACAATTCAAAATAATGTTGTTTTCCAACTTGTGCCTGTTCAAGCCATCAGGGACTACATGGACTTTTGAAAATTTGTCAATCAGCTGTCGATTCTGAAACAGAAAATTTATCCTCAGGCTAAAATAACCAGCGCACAGTACACATGTATCAAGCTACCACGTAAAGAAACAGATGGAGAATGAGAGCACAATGCAATAAAATGTTCAACATATTTTGGAATGGGTCTGTTTTATTAGCACTTTCTTTGCTTCCCTGCACAGAAGCTGTCACCACATGAAAACTGCAAATAATACACACCTGAAAAAAAAACCCATCATGACAATGTCAGCCAAACAGCACGATTGAATCATGAACACGGGAGCCACAGACAATTCACAAACCACTTTCCTATTACTTTAACATGGAAGAATTTGCAGATTAGAGCTCGAAACTGGAGGAAAAAAAAAGAAATCTTGAAAAATGGGGTTTTCTCAGGATAGCAGTGCCATCTGGCTAAAGAGTGGGAGAAGGGGCTGAAAGGCAGACTGCTTCTGTCTGCGTGTCAGAGTGGGAATCAGCCAGAACGAAGCAGGAAGCCAGCTCTCTGCAAACTCCTATGAAGTCATCAGAGCGATCCTGCGACGCTGGCCTCTGAAGAAAAGGGTGGGGGGGGGGCAGCTGAACGGAGTCAGCAACAGCCACATGTGAATAATATGTTCTGTGGGAAGACACAAGACGTGTCGCCTTTTGCTGAAGCTGTTCCTCTTTAACTTCAGTTTATAACCACTGTATTGTCTTTAAGCGCATGTGAACGTTAGACGATGATGATTTAAGCCAGCAGCTTTACTCTCGAGTGACTGAATGACTGTGTGTGTGAAAGAATGTCCTCTTTTTAGGCAGCAGCTCGGGAGCACAGATGCCCATTGAGGGTTTGGACTGTGGCAGGCGGGGACACACCCTGCTCTGCATGGCTCTGTTTATCCTCACACACACGCTGATCTAGACGTACGAGAAGGAATCCAAGCACGTCCCAGCTCTGACAACCATCCTGTGTCTCAATATGCATAAAGTTCCCACGAGGAGATCACATGCCTCTCCCTTGTACGTCCCTTATCACATTAGCTCCCAGTCTATTACATCACATCTTCATGATCTGACTGAGCCGACCTCTGGAGAGCTAGCAAGGTCACCAGCTACGTAAATCGCTACACTTTAGATCCCTGTTGACCCACAGGGGGGCAAGAACGAGGGGAGAGTAAGATTGTGAGAGTGCTGATTAAGGATAAATGTCTTACTCACTGACAGCTCTCGTTTCATTTTGATATGAGAGATACTGTGCTCTGAAAAACATGAGATATAAGAATATGAATACGAATACGAACAACTTTATTAATCCAGAAGGAAATTGTTGTTGCCAGAGTACAATACAGTAACAATAATTAATAAGAAAAATAAGAAGATACAAATACGAATATAAAGTGTCTTAAGTAAGTAACAGAAAGAGAGACTATTGCACGTAATAATAAAAACTATTGTATGAATATACTATCAACTACTAGCAACTATACCTATAAAACTATGTCAGTGTACATAATATATTATTTATGCATAAATACAGAAAATATATTGCACATGAAATGGTTATGGACAGATATATACACATATATTGTTAATCTTATTTACAGTAAGGTGTGGGGGGTTTTTCTTGTTTTTTTTTTTTTAGTTTCCCTGCAGCTTGAAGGGGGAGGAATTATAAAGTCTGATAGATATGTGTTGATGTGGAATATCAGTCTCTGCCCTGAGATATTATATCCTTCCAACTAATAATAATAATGATTTTAACAAGCTTCCAGCACTGGATGTTTTATAGCAGCTGATATTAACAGATAAGAAGGAGTCAGATTCTCAGTCGACGTCCTTAAAAACAGGCTGAGAAGGTGATACAACCGTTGCACACATTACATTGCTGTATTTTTACTTTATCTAGATATGTCTTATCAGACACAATCCATTTTTTGCACTGTATATAAATGTTAATCTGGCTAATTGATGAAGGTCATTTTGCTGCTGTAGAAACTTGCTTTAGGTCTGCAGCTAATGATCATTTTCATTATTGATTAATCTGCCAAAGCTTTTCTCAATGAATCATTTTGTCTATAAAATGTTTAGATATAGTGAAAAATTCCCATTACAACTTCCTCACAGCCAAAGGTGACATATTAAGATGGCTTATTCTATTCCACAAACAGATATTTTGTTTACTACCATATATGGCAAAGAAAAGCATCAAATTCATTTGACATATGAGAAGCTGGAACTAGCTAATGTTTGAATTTTTGCTTGAAAAATGACTTAAACCATTATCAGTTAATTCTGATCATCTACTGGTTGCAGCTCTACTTTTTGGTTTGGCCAAAATGAATTTTTCCTGTTTGCATCATGAATGCATGATGAGGACACATGCACCTATGCAAGCAGATTGTGCCACTGATCAACCCTAAGTAGCTGTCACATATCAACAAAGGAAATGAAGAGGAAGACCTCTGTTTTTTTTTCTTTAAACCACCTTTGCAAATGTTTTATGAGGAGGGAAGTGAGCTCAACATGTTTGTTCGACCTCAAGCTTACACACAATGCATTGTGGTACCAATATTTAAACAAAGACCTTTGTTTAAGACAAAACCACACTGCATCTTTAAGTTAGTGGAATAAAATAAACTGCCAAAAAGACAAATTAGCCACCTGTAAAAACAGCGCGAAAAATACAAAAAGTGCAACTGTTTCAAAATAAAGGCAGAAAAAACAGAAGTTACAGGCAAGTGAAGCAAAAACCACATAATACAGAAGTCGACCAAGTTTTAAACACATACAATAAAAACCAGAAAGACTAATAAAACAATAATGACAACCATATTAAAAACCCTAAAGCTAAATACATCATTATCACCAACAGCTTTGATGGCTATTGAACTATTTGAAAAGGACACTGATACACACACACACACACACACACACACACAAATAAATAAATAAATGACTTAATTGACCTTTTATTATTTGACCTCATGCAGTGCAGTTACAGTAAGCTCCCTGCCCTTCCAGACAGGCGTGGTCAGCCGTCCAGTCGGGTGCTGCTTGCTTAGTTTGGGTGGGTGACCTGGTTTGGTGGAAGTGGCAGGGAGTCACTGAAGCCACAATGTTTAAAGCTCCCCTCCCTGTAGGTTTAAGACGACTGCGGTTGTCCCGTTTGTGCAACATCACTGCCCAACATCACTGCCTACCAGTCGCTCACAACTCCTCCGGCCATGACATTGCTGCCAGGGGTGTATTTAGACAGGCCGGTGGGAGGGGTCAAAACCACATGAGGCACATCTGATACACAATGTGGGTGACATCAGTGCATATTCATAGCACAGAGTTGAGGAAAATAAGGAGCAAGAGGGTGGCACAGAATGAAATAAGCAGCAGTGAGAAAGAAAGCTCGCCCTGAGGGAACAAACTTTGCATAAACTGAAGAGTGTGTGAGCTTGTGTGTGGCCCGGTTTATGTGTATGTGTGTGTGTGTGTGACGCCGGAGATTAGACTGCAACAGGCAAACAAGCAGCAAAGCCGGAAAAAGACCTGAGTAATCTACTTGAGCAAATATGTGAAACCGCGGCACTTTCTCCTCCTCCATCGTCTCCAGCTTAACTGTTCAGTTTTACTTCCCTCCTCGTTTTTTCTCCCCCCTACACCTCCTCCTCTCTGTTTTCACCTCTCTCCCTACAATCCTCTCACAGTATCCTGAAACGTATGTGCGGGGGTTTATGCAAATTACTGTCTTTCTCCCATCTAGTCAAAAAGTGTCTCACAGGGCAGGGTAGGGTGGGGTGACCTAGGACAGGATGACAGCTCTATGCATCCAGAAATCCCTAGTTTGTGGACACATTAAAAGGGAGTGAGGATTTCTGCTCTAGAATTAAGATACTGGACTCGGCTTTAAAGCCACTGAGGAGTGAAATGATGCCTCTGGCTGTTGAGGCATGTTCCCTGTGGTTGGGAATTAAAAGGGCTTTTCTGCAGCAGACAAAGGCTTAAAAAGGAGTAACTGGCATTATTCAGAAGTCTGCTAAAGCCTCCACTTTCTCCGACAAGCCCTTCTGGATGATGCACTGGTGAAAGAGGAGAACCATAACAGCGCCGTGTTGCTGCCACTGAACACCAGCGGCAACCAGCAGCTCCGTGTGCTCGGGGGACGACGCTCCAGCACGAACCAATGACAGGCGGCTAAGAGGATCGCTGGTTACGTAACAGCCTTAACGTCGTCTGTGACCTCCTGGCCCTCTGTGACTCTGAGAAGTGAGCTGGAGACAGCCTCTGCAACTGCTGCAGATCCTTATCAGAATTATTAAAAATGTATGATTCATTAACCCTCTGATTCCTTCAGACATCATCTGATACACAAAATCCTCCCTTGTGCTGCCCATAAGCCCCTACTGTGCAAAGAGACATGCAGAGGTCAGAGGTTTCTGTGTGTTATGATCCTGCTGTATATCAACAGTGTTTTAACAAGCTATTATAAAATATAATATAGATATGCATCTACCAATTCAATTTGCAAAAAAAAAGGATGGTGCAGTGGTGCACTTTTTGACCACACAGATTACAGGTATATTGACAGATGCAATCATCAAGACTTACACAGTCTAGATAAAAAGAAAGCGCTTAGTGTGTTTTTCAAATGGTATAAATAAAGATCGATTTCACAGCTATATATACAAAAGTTACTGGTGTAAACAAATCTTCATCAGCCAGAGAAGTGAAGCTGGAGAAAGCAAACCATTTGAAAACCTTCCAAAGCTGGTAAGAAGACCTTTGAATATTATTATTATTGTTAGTAGTATTAGTAGTCAAATTCAAATGGTGAATATGTCTCACTGCTCTTTAAATGCATCCTCATGCCATTAATACACACTGGATCACCAAATGTACAGTGGATATAAAAAGTCTACACACCCCTGTTCAAATGCCAGGTTTTTGTGAAAAAAAAATGTAAAAAAATGACACCAAGATAAATAATTTCACTAAACTTTTTCCACCTTTAATGTGACCCATAACCTGTACAATGCAATTGAAAAACAAACTGAAATCTTTTAGGGAGGTAAAGTAAAAATAAACAACTGAGATAATGAGGTTGCACAAGTGTGCACACCCTCTTATAACTGGGGGTATGGCTGTGTTCGTTCGATTTAACCAATTACATTCAAACTCATGTTAAATGGGAGTCAGCACACACCTGTCACCATTTAAAGTGCCTCTGATTAACCCCAAATAAAGTTCAGCTGTTCTAGTAGGCTTTTCTTCACATTTTTGTAGCCACATCTTCCAGCACAAGCCATCATCCATGCAGAGAGCTTCCAAAGCATCAGAGGGATCTCATTGTTCAAAGATATCAGTCAGGAGAAGGGTACAAAAGAATTTCCAAGGAATTAAATATACCATGGAACAGAGTGAAGACAGTCATCATCAAGTGGAGAAAATATGGCACAACAGTGACATGACATTACCAAGAACAGGAACGTCCGTCCAAAATTGCATGATAAAACGAGGAGAAAACTGGTCAGGGAGGCTGCCAAGAGGCCGACAGCAACATTGAAGGAGTTGCAGGAATTTCTGGCAAGTACTGGCTGTGTAGTACATGTGACAACAATCTCCCGTCTTCTTCTTCATATGTCTGGGCTATGGGGAAGGGTGGCAAGATGCAAGACGGAAGCCTTATCTCTCGAAGAAAAACATCCAAGCCCGGCTTCATTTTGCAAAAAGACATTTGAAATCTCCCAAACGCATGTGGGAAAATGTGTTGTGGTCCGATGAAACCAAGGTTGAACTTTTTGGCCATAATTTCCAAAAGGTATATTTGGCGCAAAAACAACACTGCTCATCACCAAAAGAACACCAAACCTACAGTGAAGCATGGTGGTGGCAGCATCATGCTTTGGGGCTGTTTTTCTTCAGCTGGAACTGGGGCCTTAGTCAGGGTGGAGGGAATTATGAACAGTTCCAAATACCAGTCAGTGTTGGCACAAAACCTTCCGACTTCTGTTAGAAAACTGAAGATGAAGAGGAACTTCATCTTTCAGCACAACAATGACCCAAAGCACACATCCAAATCAACTAAAGAATGGCTTCACCAGAATAAGATTGAGGTTTTGGAATGGCCCAGCCAGAGTCCAGACCTGAATCCGATCAAACATCTGTGGGGTGATCTGAAGAGGGCTGTGCATAGGAGATGCCCTCGCAATCTGTCAGATTTGGAGCAGTTTTGCAAAGAAGAGTGGGCAAATATTGCCACATCAAGATGTGCCACGCTGATAGACTCTTACCCAAAAAGAACTGAGTGCTGTGCTGTAATTAAAGCCAAAGGTGCTACAACAAAGTATTAGTTTAAGGGTGGGCATATTTATGCAGCCAGGTTATTTTAAGTTTTTATTTTTTATTTTTCCCCTGTAAAGGTTTCAGTTTGTTTTTCAATTGCGTTGTACAAGGTTATAGGTCACATTAAAGGTGGAAAAAGTTGTGAAATTATTTATCTTGGTGTCATTTTTTTACATCACTAAAAACCTGGCATTTGAACAGGGGTGTGTTAGACTTTTTATATCCACTGTATATTAATCCACGACTGAAAATAGTCCCCAACAAACGTGCTGTTTAGTCCTGTTTGAGGGACGTTTGATAAAAACCACAGTGCCCAGCTATTCTAGGAAATTAAGGAGGCTTTCCAAAAATGAAAGTATGTTTTCATACCTTCATTTAATGATTTACATCTTCAGTATGAGCCAGAGTGCTACCGACAAGGCAGGGAAATACAAATACTGAGAGACGGACTGACACATTTAAAGGATTTGTTGACAGTAACAAAGTACAGAATCATGCCAAGCTTTTCCTTGAAGGTCAAACAGAAAAAAGAAAGGGTGACAAGGATCAGTCAAAGACTTCAAAACTTGACAAAGTCAACATCATGGAGTTCCTTAGACAGTCACTTCCCAAAGCAGTAGCAACAACACACAGACTCCCCGACACTGATATTGATGCCACAGCTGTTCACCCAACAATTTCTGACCTCATTGCCAACATGTCAACAGCTGCCACTGCTGGCTTGAAATACAGTCTGAAATTATTATTATTATCATTATTACTACAACATCATATGTCACAATTTATTTAAAGCATCTCACATCTGTTTAAACACAAACCTCAACGCTTCCTCTTTCGGCATTGGGAAGTGAGAGGCAACCAGGTGAATTATATGTGACACACAGAGATAAGAGAAGACAGCTGACGTCTGACTGACAGAGCAGGGTGAGCCGGGCCTCTCGACGTGACCCCCGGCTGCTGGCATTGTACAAACAATGCACACCGGGCCGACTTCTCCTCAGAGACGATGACCTCTGACAGCGATGGCAGCGATGTCTCCACTGGTTTGTCAATCATTAAACACGCAGATGGCACGAGGGAACCACGACGAGCACAAGAATGAAATAAACACCTTTAAAGCCATCTTATATTACATAATCTGGTTTATATAGCTATTGCTTGCCCTCTCATATGTTTTTATACTTGACAGCCTTCAGAGTGGCAACAGCGCAGTACTAGTTGGACCAGTCTGACCATTAAGTTAATGATTCTACAACATGGACGTACCATCTAACAAGGAGACTCCATCTAACCCAAACTAGTAGTGTTTCCTTGCAGAAGATAAGAAAGTTGGCATGCCAGGCTGAGACAACAAGAGGCTGGGGAGAGGAGGTGAGGACTGAGGTTGGCTGTGAAACATTTAACCCTTCAGTGGGACACAGGGGGTCTCGGGGCTCTCACACCAACATTCCTCCTCCGATTTAGGCCACGTGACTGCAGGTTCTCCTTACAGCCGACATATCCTGGCAACCCTCATATGTGTGCACATATATAGAGCAGAGACACCCCTCCGGCCATACCTCACATTTCAGCTGTTCTGGGAGAGAGACAGGGCACTACACATATATATTTAAATGCTTCTGCGTCTATTTTGCCTCACGCTGAGAGAAATATCTTGGCCCAGTGGACCCTGGCTAACGGCCAGGATGAAATGAAACGATCCTTCCTCGCAGTGTAATGCTTAGTCAATGCAAATACACACTCCTGCTAGAACAAATGCAGTGTGTATGCTTTGCAGCAATTGCTGGCATTTTCACAAGGGACTGTTACAAGTGTGTGCGGTAGCGTGAATGTTTCTGTTATGATCCGGAAACACCCACACAGCTGGCATTAGATACTCTATTTGAGTCGGCAGCATCCATACTTTACCTCTGAGGGTGAGGATTATTCAATGTCATGTCAGCATCCTAAAGTTGCAGCTCTGCTTTTTAAGGGGTAAATACTTCAGAGAGGGCTGTGTACTCTGTGTGTTGTTGCGTGTGTTATTGTGAGGGATTACTGTGGGATGCAAGTGTGCGACTGCAGTCAGACTCACGTGAGGAGCGGCTCAGGCGGGCCGTTTTGATTGGATGGCAGGGTGTGCGCGTGCTTTATTGCTGAGTGAATTAAATCTAGCCAGCAGCTGACTCAAGGGCTGCTGTCTGTACTAGAGTGCCATTCATTCATCTTCACTGTAAAAACAAAGCAGTGTCCTACAAGCACTCACTGCTAACTGCAGCAGTACCCCAACCATAGCATCCCTACTAGTGTTAAAACCTCAACGAGTGGATCATGTTAACTTTTTGGTAAATATCTGATTTTATTTCTTCAGTACAAATATAATAGATGGCCTCCCTGGCTATAGCTACAGAGACAATAGTTCACATCAAGTAACAACGGTTCTCCGTTAATTAATTATTCATTTATAAACCTAATGTGTCCGCTACCAATAAATCCTTCAGGATGTGCGAGCAATTTCATTAGTCTGGGTTCAACTGAAGCGTTTTAGAGTCCTATAATGTTTCACGTGCTGTTTCAGAGGCTTTTGTGTGCTGAAAAGTGTAACATGTGGTGAAAAAAAAAGCCAAATCATCAGCGACTTGGGTGTAAACACGCCTGTCAGCACAAGCTTTGATATCCCATATTAATTTTACTACAAGTTATATAGTCTGATATGCCCAGTCCGTTATAAAAGCAGCTAGTAACACTAGACAACCAAAATATAAATGCCAAGACAGAACAATATCTTTGGCAGGAAAGCCATCACACTGCCCATTACCTCACAAAACAATCAATCAATCAATGCATTACATTAGCACACGTATTTCAGGACTGTATCTTGCATATTGCAAATATTCTTTAAGTCAAGTAATTTTTATTTATATAGCCCAATATCACAAATCACAGTTTGCCTCAAGGGGCTTTACAATATCTACAACATATGACACCTTCTTTCTTTAGACCCTGGATTTGGATGAGAAAAAACATCCCCCCAAAATAATTATTTTACCGGCAAAAAAATGACAGAAACCATCAGAAAGAGCAACTGAGGAGTGTTTCCTCTCATGCTATAGATGTCCCGAATACAGAACTTAATACCGCAAACTTTTAAACATCCATGAAAACATCTGTGCACATTCCTACATAAGAGACTATTTCATATAATTGTCTTCTATAGATCTAACATGTGCTTCTGACTTAGACTAAAACCTGGACTTTTCACCCTCTCACTCTCTACTACTCTACTCTCTTTCTGCTTAGTATGTTTACACTTCTGCACCAACATACCAAGACAACTTCCTTGTATGTAAAAACTGACTTGGCAATAAATCTGCTCCAGAAGACACATGACAACCACTGTGTGTGTGTGTGTGTGTGTGTGTGTGTGTGCAGGTAAAAACCCCACCTTGGTGCAGTAGAGCATCCAGACTTCATACAGTCTCTCCTTGGATGCCATGGTGCCGGGCGAGAGGGGCACCCTCAGGCTTTCTCGTCCGCCGAGGTCACTTGCCGGGCTGCTTCATGGCTTTTCAGTCAGGAGCTAAACCTCTGCTGCAGCCCTCCAACGATTATCATCATGCCAAAGGGTGCAACACTCCTTAAAAAATGCAAAAAAAAAAAAAAGGATGATGGATTTGCTGTTGCAGAAACTTTGCTCAAATTAATCCACAGCAGAAAAGAGGACCAGGATGGGCCTCCTCCTCTTTCTTCTTCTTCTTCTTCTTCTTCAGCATACACCAGAGGTGATTCCCAACTGTGTTTTTGATTTTTCACCTCAATTTTCTCACATTTTAGCAACTACGCTTTAAATTTGCATCACATCAGGAGGTGCAATCTTTCTCTACCGAGCATCTCTCTGCATCTCATACAAAAACACTGCTGCAAGTAATATATCACGCAGGTCTGTCAAAACTGCTCTGTTAACACTTTAAAAACAAATGCAGTTATTAATTATAATGAATAACAGAGAGTTTGTGCTGATTTTGTCCTCCATCTCCAATATAATCACTATAAAACAACCTCAGATGAGCTAATTATTAGTTATTTATGCATGCACATTTGAATCTATGATGAAAATAATTAGGTAATTACAGTTTTAGTGCTATGAATGACAACAATGTGGGGAATGAGGGGGGGCAGCAGCAACAAAATACCTCCAGTATGGTTGCCCCCTCCTTCCCTGTGCACTTTGAGCTGCTGGCAAAACACACACCTTTAATAATGTGTATTAATAACGTTAAATGACCCGCACGACGCCCTCAGGTATCCTCGGCAGATGTTAAACCTCACCTAGCCCGAAGCTAGCTGTCAAAAAAAAACACAATAAACGAGCCAACATTTCTTTCCTTTTCTGGTTTTTAAGCCTCCCTTTCTCCTCCTCCCCCTCATGTGACAGAGGCACAAGCCCCCCCCCGAGGTCTCGTACCTCAACTTAAAGAGGAATAAAGAGGAGGGAGGCTGGTAAAACGGGTTAAAAAACGTCGAGCAACTCACCTGCGCGACGAAAAGACCGACTGTCACTGACGACAGACTCCGGAGTTGCCGTGAACGACGCAAGTTGCAACCGACGACTGCTTCCTGTTGGTGTCAAAATAAGAGTCTTGAGATGAACAAAAACACAAACGTGGCAGCGACACTTTATTTATTAGTTTTCCCCAATTCAGCACACCAGTTTCAATAGTACAAACAAAATCAAAGAATATAATATAAAAAAAAATAAAAATAATGAAGGAATGAAAAGTAAAGCACCATCCTGTAATTTAATGATATTGCAGGAAATGACAGGCATCTTTTTCTAAGGCTGCAACTACTTGTTATTATTTCTCTTATTAATTCATCTGTTGATCATTTTCTTGATTAATCGATTAGCCGTTTGGTCCATAAAATATCAGAAAAAGCTAAATGTCAAGCTTTGTCGACAACCCAAAGATATCCAGTTTGCAGTCACAGAGAACTGAAGAAATTAGAAATTATTCTCATTTGAAAAAAAAAGGACTGGACACTAATCGACTAGTAGTTGCAGCTCTATTTTTCTCTCCTCTGGTATTCAGTGCTTTTTAATGGTGAATGTCTGGTATTTGTCTTTCAAAGTGAACCAAGGACAACAAAATTCTTTTATACTGTACAGACGATTATGTAACGCTGGATTTTCATGATTAGTCACAGAGGGGGTGTAACATAATGAAGTTATCATTTACAAGAAAATAACATGTCACATTCCTGCCACCACTAGTGCTATTAACCTGAGGAAATGCCAAGATACACTGGCCTTAAGGTTATAAATGCAATAAAGTTAAATAATAAAGTTATTTGCAAAGACTGAAGACCTATTTTGATGCAAAGGAATATGCTTATAATGCAATCAAAATTACAATAAAATGAGTTCAAGATTTGTATTGTAAGTTTAATAAACCATACTTAGATGAAAATACTTGTATTTCATCACCTGTTTTCTGTGTGGCGTTTTCACGACATCAAATGGACCTTTACTTTGGTAGGTGTACCGGATACACAACACACTGCAGTAGCTGGTCAAACAATCACACCAACGAAGCCAATATGTTGAGGCTTAAACTGCGGATCCAACACAGTCTGCGTGTTTCTTTTAATGTACATTTTACTTGTTTGTGAGAAAAAGACGAGGCTTGTCATATTTCCCATCCTTTCTGAGTGTTTGCGACAGTCGGCCCACTTTACGTTGTCGATGTGGAGCTACGTGGTTGCTAAGGGCTGGGCTTGACGGCAGAGCGCCATGTTTGTTTTGATGCTGTGCTGACACCTAGTGGAGCAGCAGAGGACTGATGTTTGCCACCAGTTGTGCAGATGTTGTTGATCTTGCTGTCCACTGCGAGTGAATACTTATTACATCTTAAACAAAGGACTGCATTTTAAATTAGCATTGCATCACAAAGTGTAATTTTATAGGAGCTCCTTTTACCCACCATGCATCTCTCTGTAACCATCCAAACACACTGATGGAAATAATATATCATGCTGGTCTGTTAAACTGGTACTGAATTAGTAAAACTTTATGACTATTTATGTGCATTCGTCCTGTTTTTTTCTTCCATATTATACTTAAATATAATTACTATAAATTAATCTGTATTAATCAGTAGATTATTGGTTATTTATCCATGCAAGTCAGTGCATAATAAAAAGCTTAATCCAGAAATTACAGAGCAAAAAGTAATCATTGTGTTTTATTTTTACCTCTTTTTTTTAAGGACTAAATCTGAAGTTAATTGACCCTGGGTGGTAATTATTATCTACTGCCCTGTTGGTGGGCAATTCTAGGGTCTATTATATCTTAAACACACAAAATACTTTCTGTGCATGAGCTCCTTGTTGGTCATTTCATAACACTAAAATGTATTTCCGTTTTGAGTGAGAGCAGAGGGGGGTGGTTTCGTGGTTTATCATGCAACTCTGTGCGTCCTGCATGGTAACTTGTTCAGGAGGAACCAGAGATAAAATAAAACAACCCCGAGGTACTCCCATCTGCATAATATGGGGGAAATAAAGGTTGCTCCTCAGGTAATGTTCAGGATCTGGAGGCAGGACGTGGCTCTGTTTGATCAGCGGACTGCTGTCATATCAGTGATGTAGGGATGACGTGAAGCCTCCTAAATTTTAAATCAACTGGAGGTGTCATATTTGCAGCGGCTACTTCCAAAACAACTACACCATGTGCGTTTTTACTTTTTACAGTTTCCAATATGTTGAACACTTAAAGAGTAAAGATAGGTAAGGATCCATCAAAGATTAAAGGAGATCACACGCACAGCACTTTCTTATCAACGCAGATCTAAAAAGAAATCAATCAAGGCTGCCAGGAAGTTAAGAAATCAAATGTTGTATATACATTTATATCATTTATAATGTGTATACATAAGGCTCATACAGCTACCATGTTTGATACGTACTGCAGGTCACAGTTCTCATACACAGTACACTGAATCACAGTTACAGATAGATCACCATATTCAGAATGCAGGTTCCATTCAAACATAAAGGCATTGTTGGAGAAGTGGTCACAGAGCACAGTAGAAATAATCTTTTGGCATTTCACTAACATTTAGGGCAGGGCCTTTTTCATCTACTGTTTCTACTGATGGTTTCTAACCTCTACATGAGACACTACATAAAAAGTCTATTGCTCAAATGCCTCGTTTTTTTCAGGGCCAATTTGTACTTTGTCTCATTTGCTCACGTTTAAAAATGACTGTACATAAACACTACGCGCATAAATGTTCAAACAGACAGCAAACATATATTTACATATTTGATTGTGGCCAGTTTTCTCAACATTTTGAACACAGTAAAAATCTAGTCGAATTACTGACAAAAGTCTCAAAATGGCCCCAATCCGATAAAGCCAAAAGTTTGGAGTACGCAGACATTAGTTCAATACTGATTGAAATATACTGAATGATACAGATAACCACGCTCTAGGGTTTGCTATCATATTTCTAAATATTTCTTGTGCTTTGGGGTATTAAAACAGGAAGTTAAAGAGTCAGTTAATTAGTTACCGGCGACAACCTCAGCCTGGATTTTTAAGCCTGTATTTGTTTACGCTTTGGCAAACTGGCACCATTAAAAGTAATACCTGTAAGCAGCTCCTCTTTGTAGTGTACCCATGTATATACAGACAACTATTACTGGATTACTTTAATACTGATGAAAGCTTACGCATGTGAGGTCTCTCCAAGTTGAGTCTTTTTTTCTGTGATTTCAAGGCGGATTTGTGGATATTTATGATGGACGTAACAGATAATGATGTTCTCAAAGTGAAAGTCACACTGAATCTAAAACTACATGTATCACGTTTGTGCGTTCGGATTTGGCTGAGTTACGACTCAGAGAAGGAGTGCGATTTTTCAACTCTCACCTCTCTGATACAGATGAGTATATGTACACGTGTGGTGTTGTTAATATATTTTTATGTACCTCAGTATTCACTATTCACAGTCTGAATATGTGAGGGGGGGGAGGCTAATGGGGGGGATCCACCTCACATGATTTCTCACACTTCTGGTCTTATGTTGTCAGTACCTATTAGGATTGAACTTTTTTACACATTTACCTTTTTTTTGTCAGATTCTGTTAATGAGCTCCTTCAATTTTCAGAAAGGCTTTAGAAGAGTCAGTCAAAAAAAAAAAAGAATCATTATTTATGGAAATATGAAAAGTACACTTTAAAAACAACAAAATGTTCCCACACATTGACTGTTTAGCGCAATTGGCCATTTTTAACAATAAAGTATTTCTGAGTGGACTTTTCCTGAACTCATAGTTGCCTTTGACCTCAGAAGAAGTGTGTGAGTCTTTTGTCCTTCAGTTCAATATTATTATCATTATTATTATTATTTTCATTATTATTATATATGGTAAATGATCAGAGCAGCTTCTTTGATCCAGCACTTTCACAGTCGTGTCACCAACCCCTGATCCAAACTCCTCGTATGCATTGGACGAACATGTAAAAAATCACTAGAAAACTACTTAAAAAAGGCTCAGAGAGTCGGGTTAATAATAAAAAATAAAAGCACAGTAGAATTTGGCCTCATTGCTTTGCTTTGATTGTCTTGTGTTTGGCTTGCTAGTCGGGACATGGGGACAGAGAGCCGGGGTTAGGAGAAGTCCCACACGGCCTCGGCGGAGTCGGCGGTGGCGGACGTTGAAGCGTGGCAGGATGGGGTGGGGGGGCAGGATACTGGGGGGTCCTCGGGGCTGGTGAGGGGCACTGCCGGGTACATGAGGCTGAGGAAGGAGTCTCTGGTGTGCCTCTTCACCTGCCACAGAAGAACACAACTTTACTCACACACTGGGTATATAAATACATATAACTGTTCATTTATTAGAAAAAGATTTAGTTATTTATTTATTTATTTATCCAGCCATTAGAGGTATCCTGTTGTGAACCTATCTATTGGACAGGCACATACTTTGGCCCGAAGGTAGTAGAAAACTCACCTGTTTGAAGAAGGCGTGGGTCAACAGTGCAGAGGCTGATGGTCTGTGGAAGGCAAAACCAAAACAAACTCTGTAATTTCATGAAGGTCTGTGTATTTGTGCTGTATGTGAATGCAACCACGTAACAAAGCTGTCTGGCTCTTTAATGTAACGACCTGCGCTCAGGCTGCTGCTGCAGACAAAGCTGGACGAGGTTGTGCAGCGTGGCAGAGTGGTTTTTAGGTCCAGGGCTCTGAGGTCGGTCGGCGGGCGGCGCGGTGGCGCTGTGCGTCAGGCTTCCGGTGGCCACGCTCTCCCCGATGCCGGAGTCCACTCCGGACCGTGACACCTTCAGCCCGCCCAGCTCACCCAGCGGGAAGGGCGCCACGTCCAGCAGGCAGCAGTGGGAGCCGCGCAGCTTCTGAAGCAGCATCTGAACAAGGAGATCCAAACACTGATGAGGACTGTGGACAGCAGTGCAGATCTGAAGTGGACTGAAGTGGTTTTTTTTTTTTTTTTTATTACCTGGGTGGGGGGCATGTCCTGAAAAGGCACCCTGCCGCTGACCAGCTCACAAGCCACAATACCTAAACTGTAGATATCTGACTTCACTCCGTAACCATGCAGGTCCTACTAAGGGCAACACCACAAGGGAAGGACAGACAACACAATATTATCTTGATAATAAATTAAATCTCAAATAAGACTGAAAAATGTAACTGAATATTGTTCATTGAGATCTGCATTGATGCTGGGAGTCTTAATCTAGAAAGTCCTGACCTGTCGCAGTAGTTCGGGGCTGAGCCAGGGCAACAGGGCAGGGCTGTGGTGGGGCATGTCGAACACCGCCCTCATCCTCTTCCCCTCACGCATCATACTGTAAACACAGTGGAGCCCCGAGAGGTAGACACGGCCCTCTCCTGACAGCAGGATGTGACTGGCCTTCACCCCCCTTGAGAAAAAGATTAACATCACATCAAGAATCAAATATTTTTTTAGATTTTTAATACAGATGTATCTTTTAACATCTCTCTCTGTGTACCGGTGAACGTAGCCCATCCGGTGCAGGTACTCTAATGCTTTCAGCACACCGCACAGCAGGTAGGCAATCAGGGATTCACTCATTCCATCTGGGAAATATGTTCTTAGTAAGGTGTCAGCAGAGCCTGCAGGCAAGAGGAGGGGGAGATGAACAGCTGAGGAAGTAATTACAATGAAAAATGAACAGGTTTTTTTTATTTTACCTTATTTTCATTATCAAAATAGTTTTCTATTGGGCGACTAATCAATTACAACAGATTGTGCAGCTCTGGTAAGTTTGCTGGATTTTAATGACAAAACAAAAGTTTAAAGTTATTGAGGCGGGGCAGCGGCTGACCATAGGCCATGAGCGGCGTGAGGACCCACAGCTGGCAGCAGGAGCTGAAAACCAGACGAGACGTCAGCAGGTTGGAGTGACGGAACAGCCTGGACAGCAGAACCTCGTTCTGGATTTTCAGAAACAAGTAGATATGAAAATCATCGGCATATCTGATATACTCAAAATCTTTTGAAACACTAAAACAAGCTTTCAGAAAAAAAACAAAACAACTCACCATGAGCTGCAGCAGCTCCTCCTCTGTGCACTCGTCCAGGTTGGTTTGTTTGACGGCCACCAGCTGGCCAGTGGGGAGGTGGCGTGCCATGTTCACCTGACTCAGGTTATTGAAGCCCCTCCCTGTGATACGGAGAGTTTACTTCAAGCAAAACAGTTGCAGTTTGAAAGACTTGAGCAGGAAGAAATTAGGTGCAATTTCAACCTGGTGGTGTTCTCACCCAGCTCAGACAGAAGCTGGTAGTGGGCCGGCTCGGCTGACAGCCCTGTGACATCATCGCCACCTGCTGGGCCTTGTAGAGTGTATTCAGAGCCGTCACAGCTCTGCAGGGACGCACACACACACACCCCACTCACATATATTATGCAATTATCTTGGAGGTCACACAGAATGGAGAATAAAGTAACTTGGAAAATGAGCATGACTCAGCGTACGACATTAGTAAGTCAAACACGATCACACTTTAAATGTGCATTAAGTAATCAATGGCACTTCTTCATCCTCTGTTAATTACAAAACTATGGTGACAGAACTTTGCATCCTCCACTCACAGGCTCCAACGAGAATCAACAAGCAGCTAAATGCAGGTACAATGTTTCTCCATGTTCACCATCGTAGTTAAGTGTGTTACCATGCCAGCGTGGGCACCGTATACATGTACAGCTGAGGCTGATGGGAATGTCATTAGCACTGGACAAATACAGATTTTGACCTGATGATGGCGCTAGATGAAAAGTGAAGGAAACACCAAAAGAGTTATTCAGGATTTGTCTGAATAAAATTTCATGGACACCCGTCCTGTAGTTGTTGAGCTATTTCAATCTGCACCAAAGTCCTGGACAGACAGACTTTAAATAAGCCGACTCAAAAATGGCACAATGTCGACTGTGACATGACCACTTTTAGATTGATTTGTCAGTCCCACTCCCAACTTCCACCTGTGTCCTCCCTACAACTGAACCAAACAAGAAGCTCACATTTTCAGAGGTCTGATTAGTCAAGGTAATCAGTCAATAGTGGAAGAATATTAAATATGCCCGTGTCTGGTTCAGACATTCTTCACTTAACAGGTGAGATTGTGAGTAGAAAGGTTCAACACAAAAAGCAGGAGACATTATATCATCTGGGACTCAATAAATCAGCCTTTTCACTGGTATTCTAATGATTTTGTGCTACGGTCCTGTAAAAACTGCCTCTGTAGTAATGCTTCTTGCACGATAACCTGTCGTATGGTGGCGTGTAGTCGATGTGTTAGGAGACTGGGTTTGAGGGAGGAGGGGATGCTTGCAGTTTTAGTGATACAGACAGATCTGTGGGACAGAGCAGAGTTTGGTTCTCTCTAAGCATCAGACAGTTGCAGGTGTTTCTGATGCAGCTTCGCATAAAACACACCCGCTGAGTGCGTTTTATTGGTTTTGCCTGTTCTGTCCCAGCATTTTGTCTGTATTATCCAGAGGGGGGTGGGTGACCTCACACACTTGCAACACATTTTAAGGATTTCTTAATGTATAATAAATATTAATACTGCGTTAAGATGGCTTGTTTTTATAGGAGAATATGATAAAAGCAGACAAACAAGTAAAGTTTTCATGTGGATTATCAGCAATGTGGGAAATGTAATGTCCATTCAATCCAATATCCATTAAAATCAGGAAATACTAGCCTCTGTTGCACCAATTTTGACCCTTTTATTTTAATCTGTCTCTTGTGAGTCTTAAATTGACAGAGCGTGTCTCTAAGCTATACCCAGTTCTGTTATTCCACAAGTTACTGACCTTAACAACTTAAAAGGAAAGGGTTAAGCTACTACAGAGAGATGATAAATGAATAGTTATGAAGTGATGGAAGAGCCACACACACGCCTGTCTCCATGCTGACGGCGTCTCGGCTACTGACCAGGAACTGGTGGCTGATGTCCTCATAGCGCTCCTCTATGTCCAAGGGCTGGACCTGAGCGTGGGAGATGCAGGAACAGTCCTGGTGAAGTGGAGGGGGGGAGGGAGCACAGGTGAGACATGCCCCACAGGACGAGGGAGAGGAAACATGGAGCTGGGAGGGAGGGTGATACCACTGCCCGGGAGTGTAAGCAAGCATCTGGGAATGTGGACTGCAGGCTCTTAGAGGGGATTTTATCGGAAGTGGTGAGTGGAGAGAGAATTAGAGTGATGATAAGAAGCAACAGAGAGGAAGCTGACAGACCGGTGTGTCCCAACAGAGCAAGATAAGAGCTGCATACATTATTAAATGAACCTATTAGATGTGAGGAATTATTAATATTTGACTATTTTTCTATCCACATTAGCCCTTCATATAGGTGTAAATGCATATGCAAAGGGGTTAGATGCTCATATAAGTGAGAAAAATGATGTTATATCTGACAAATACATACCAGGAAACCCCCATACACACAAAAAACAAAAACAAACACCGCATGCAGCGTGATGGTTCTTACCAGGAAAGACATGGAGTGCTTTTGGCGATTGAGGAGTCGCAATCTCGGGCATTCATCCGCTCACAGGCCGCAGACGGAGCACCGGCGGCGGCGGAGGGAGACCGGAGGACCGGAGGACGGCGGACCAACCGGAGACGAACTAAGCAGCCAGCGTGCAGCCTCGCTCGGCCGCCTGCAGCAGCTCACCGAGCCGCATCAGCTGATCCGGAGACAGAAACGTGAATGAAGCCGCAGCTCTCGAGATTTAACACCAAGCAAGTTTGGGTGATTACAACAAAATAAAAACGTGTGATGTCGAGGTTAGAGTCACTGCAGCCATTTTATCTCAACCAGAAAACGACTCAACTTCAAAGTGACTTTTAATCTCATCCATTAATGACCATTAACAAACATATCGCCTATTTAACTAATTTTTGGCATCATTAATTTGATTACATATTGATATTTTTAACATAGTACAAACTCCACAACAAAGATACTCCTGCTTTTTTGTATCTGCAGATAATGTAAATACACGTACATGGTTTAAAAAATAGGCAAACGTGAGCTAAATTTAAGATTTGGTGTTTTATTTATTGGCTTTTTTCTGCAGCTGCCTACCTTCTCCTCTCGACAAAAGCCTCGACGTAAACAAGTTAAAAAGACAAAAATCAGCCTAATGTCCTAATCTTCATATTCTTTCATTTTGTGTCCAAATGATACGTAAAAAAAAAACAGTTTTACACTAAGCATCAAACCGCGTAACAACACAACAAAGCCGAGATCTTTTGACAGGACTTTTAATTTGACACAGACAATCGACGCGTGTCATAAGCGTCACTGTCTCGCGGTGATGACGTCACGGCCCTTCCCCTCCATTGTTTGACGGTGTTTTTCTTTTTTTGGTGAAAGGATTGACAGACACCGCATGTACCCATGTTGTGGAAAGACTGTGACATAGGGTGAGTTTTATTTTGTATAAAGATTAATTTTTAATGTATTTAATGCGCCAAAAACCTCCCGTGGAAGAGGAGGAGGAGGAGTGATGCTGACAGTTTGAGCTCGCACTGGCTTCGTTAGCTAATCAACGCTGAAGCAGCAAAACAAAACGTGTAATCTGCTGTGAAATACTTAATAAATGTAATACCAGATTAAAGTCAGAGAGGCTTTCATAGAGGACTGACTCACTTATAATGATCTGTACTGTCGGTTTGTCTCATGTAACGCTAAATCAGAGCTGGCCTGCTAAACGTTGTTGTTTATTGGTTACCTAACGTGACAAAATTGGAATTATATTCAACTAAAATTCATGGTAACTCAACCAAAATGCTAACCTTATCCCTTTCTATGTTGGGATCTTTTATTAAGTTAGGCACAAGAATAACCCCGTCGATTTTGTGGGGTTTTTTTTCGCAGCCCGCCGTGGTGTTTGACTGCAGGACTTGCAAACAAACTTAAAATTTAATCCAAACAGCAGTGTTTTTTTGGGTGTTCAAGTAAAGCCGAATTGGAGAGTAGCTCCTGAGGATTAATCTAATCAGGATTAATCGTGTCTTACTCCTCTGTGCCTTTAGTAACACGCTAAGTATCTTTTAAATACACGTTTTTCAAAGCGAGTTCTCCCCGAGTGATGGTGGCACATATGGAGGTTAGTTGTTATGAAAAGCAACAGCCAGTCTGATCAGATGAGTATTTCATGATGTTAGTAGTGTTGTTTTTTTTGTTTGTTTTTTTAATAATTTGATGTATTTATTTGTGTCTTACTCAAATGTTCTGCTAGTGTCATGTGCAGCTCATTTATTTGTTTCTCAACGATATTATATTGCTATTTACATTATATTTCTATCTTTATTCTATTATATAGTTTGATATTTTCTCTCTTACACTATTTTCTAATCCTGTGCATTAAACTTTTAGGCATTTTTACTCATGACATTTATTTCTACATATATTTGAGTGTCAGTCAAATAACACAACTGAAAACGATGAAAGCCAAGACGGATATCTTTTCACAGTTTTTGCCGTGGTCTGTCTTGTTTTAAACTGTGTATACCTGAGTATGATATTTGGATACTTCCACTGCTGCACTCGTTGTAGTTCAACCCTGGATGAGAGCATCAGCTGACTGCTTAGATTAGCCGTGAAAGAGATGATGAAGTCTGTAAAAAGCTGACGTACGCAGACAGTCCCTCTGCAGCTGTGACAGACTGCTTTTGTTGATAATGCCTCTGTTGTGTTGCAGTCACGCATTAATCCGTCACCAACATTAAGTGGTGGTTTTCAGATTGTGGTCAGACTCTCCTCCAGCTTTTTGAAGCCAAAGGAAAGTGCATGTGTGGGTGTGAGCTGCACATCTCCATTTAATTTGTGGAAGACGAGCTATATTTGGCTCTTGAGTGTTTTTTGTTTAACCTTGTCAAGAAGTTAGAAAGGCCATGGGGACAGAAACTTGTTTCATTTAAGTACTAAAATCTGAGCTTGCCGGACTGTGTCATAAACAAGAAGCTGTCTGGCTGTGACAGTGTTACTTGTCAGATGACTCACAGGCGCTTGGTCAACATTGGCCTTGGCATTTTAGTGGATGCAGAATTTCTATTGGCTATTAAAGATGATTAATATATGCTCCATCTCTATAATAATTGCAGTATCAGTCAATAGCAGTGTCATTAATGGATCAGTACAGTATATCTCTCTAATGGTGAACAGCACATTTAGACTTTAGCATTGCGTGCATCACTGTAATCTCCTTTATGGAGCAAGCTTCAGTGTTATGTAAGCAGAGGGTGAATGTTGCCCATTGACCCTGTCTGTCCACAGGCATGCTTAGTGATACACACACACACACGCACACAGACACAGAAATGCATATAATCTGTCAGGGATGCAGATGGTGCTGGGGGGTGTACAGGGTGGTTGGATGCATGACCCTGCACAGTATCCTCCTGGTAATGTGACTATTCATAGCATTGTCCTTCTTAAAAACACTCACTTTCTTTGATCCTTGGTCAACACACCAGCACCACGATGCACATCAAACAATAGATTTTGTGAAAACAGATGTATAACGTCTTAAGTAGATTGTTGATGATGGAGGTTTATCAGGCAGGGAATATGCAATGAAAGAGAAGTAATGCTGTCTGTAATGGTAACAGTGGGTTATTTTGAGGAAAATTATAGAGAGAGACCATGAATGAATATAAGGTTAGAGTGATAACCGCTCCAGAGGATTGAGCACTTGGCTGAAAACTAAAAAAAATCTGGTAAATGACACCCCCATGCTGTACAGAGGCATGAGTACACAGCTGGTCCGATGTGTTTCATTTTCTCAAATCTCTGCCGGGACGTCATCACATTTTTAAGAGAGCACATCCTGTCTCATTCCTCTGGAGATAGACAGCAGGATGTGGGAGGGGTCTGTCTCACCCTTCGGGCCTCCCTTAAGACAGTCAGAGAGTAGCAAATGAAAATGCATCAGAGTTGCTCTGTGAGTGGCTCATGAGTGACTTTTCTCAAAAACTGCCTCCCGTGTGAGAGATGAAAGTGTTTTAAAACCAGCTAGTTCAAATGGTTGTAGTGTTTCGTAACATCTGTCCAAACCTAATCAATGCTTTCCCTCCTCAGGTAAAGGGGTGTGTGTGTGGGCACCACCCAATCAGCGCAACAGGAGCAGGATGTGATGTCACAGCGGCTCCAGTTTTCTGTCCGGCTTTGTGCGTCGCGAGCGGGGACGCCCTCCCGCTCCAGGGGCGGGACATGTTTGAGGCCAAGACCCGGGCGGTGGAGAAGAAGGAGTCGAGCACCGAGACAGGTCTGGTGATCACAGCACCATCTGTCTCGACTGTGAGCTTCATGTAGATTTTCAGACGGACGCTCTGCCCTGCAGTACAGTACGCTCCGTCTTTGGGCTTGGTGCTATAGTTAGCCCCATCTGTCCCAGTAAACCACATATTTGTTCAAATGGAAGGACATTGGCTGTTAGAGTGCCTGAGCCAGGAAAACACACACACAAACACATATTCAAATGCTTCATCAGCCCACACTCATTCTCCAAAGACCTTCACTGCTGTCTGACATTCTTCATCACACCAATGCTGCATCTCTTTTACAAAATAAAAGCATCCCTTATCATTCATTTACTTCATATTTTCTCTCTGATGCACAATAACATGATTCATTTTTAAATATATTGTGTCACTAAGTTTTGTAGTATTACAGCTTCACCAACAGAATAATTATAAAAGAATAAATACGACTGGTCAAGTTTGACATCTGGGTCCTGAAATGTATGGGTGAATTTAACCCCCCCCCCCCCAAAAAAAAAAACCGTCTTGGAAGGTCTTAAAAAGCCTTCAGTTTAATTTACATAAGCCTTAAACAGCATCCCCTGCCCTACGTAAGCAGTCATGTTATATGATATAAAGTGTTTTTGTACCTGATTACGCGCTGTCAGGAGACGTTACACACCTCTGAACTAGAAGTGGGATTGTTGTGACAGCAGACTGTGCCGCAGGAGACTGTTTATCAGTTTTTTGGTAAGTTTCAGCACCAACAGACATGCAGCAAACGGTCACAGTCAAGCTCATTGTCTCATTATGGGCAAGTGTTGATTTTAGCAAAAAAATAAATAAAATTAAATGAACATAAATGAATATCAGTCAGTCCATTCATCCATTTTCTGCCTAACTCTCAGCAAGAAAGTGAACTGCATGATTTCCAAAATTACAATATTTCTTTAATAATGTTGCAATAACAGTGATCATGAGATGTTGGATCATATTTAGGTAATATTTTTTGTAATCTAACCCACAGATGAGGGGCTGGGCAGCAGCGGGAGGAACTATGGCTCCGGCTCGCTGGGCTCCGGTTCGGCCGGCTCCGTCTACCTGTCGGACAGCCAGGACTGGGTGGTCTCCCCGAGCTGCTCTCCGGATGAGGGCCCCGGCCAGCAAAGCGCCATCTCCCCCATGTTAGCCGAGGAGACTTTCCGCTACATGAGTAAGTGTGTGTGTGTGTGTGTGTGTGTGTGTGTTAAGGGTTATAGTTTTGGCTCCGCTGCATCTCTCAGCTGTAGCTTTTGTGTCGGTGTGTCTCCCCCTCGACTCTTTGATTGGTCAAGACCGTGGCGACATCAGTGAGCAGATGGTGTGTGTGTGTGTGTGTGTGTGTGTGTGTGTGTGTGTGTGTGTGTGTGTGTGTGTGTGTGTCGGTGTGTATTAGACACATGAGGGATTCATTTTATACAGTGCACATCCTCTTCAATTACAATCACAGGGATTTGGCGTGGACATTACTTGGCACTGGGCTGTCATTGTGTCTGCTTCTCTTTGCTCGTGTGCACTAGACGGCTCTGACAGTGTGTGTGTGCGAGTGAGAGAAACAGACAGACAGACACACACACACACACACACACACACACACACACACAGTGAGCAGCAGGAATCCAGCCAGATTTAAGTCTAGCTGAGTTCAAAGCCAGAGCCAAGTCATGGGACGGACTGCGATGACGACAAGGAGCAGGAGGAGGAGGGAGAGGGCTGAGTGGACTGACAGAGGATGAAGACAGGACATTAGAGAGAAGAAGAGTCTGACCATGCCGGTTCTAAACATCCACAATGAGGAGGTTTATGATAACTTTGCTATGGAAGGTGAGCGGAGGCTGTGTGTGTCGGTATGTGTGTGACAGAGAGGGAGAGAGAGAGAGACATGTGAGCCGGTGAGACTGCAGAAGCAGCTAAAGTCATGTCTGCAAGGTCAGGCAGAATGTGACAGAGTGGAGGGGAAAAGTGTGTGTTTGGCATTTTGTGTGTGTGTGTGTGTGTGTGTGTGTGTGTGTGTGTGAGAGAGAAGAGATGCATGCATGCATGCATTACTGTGTGAAAGTAAAAACCTCGAAAGACAGCAAGTCTGATTGAATGCTTGTGTGTTTACATTCAAACAAGTTGTGGTATGTGGGAGCCGTGGCAACAGTTGGCTAGATGCAACTTCCTGTCTATGTTGTTCTCACACACGCACAATCTGCTGTAGTCATTTCCTTTCTGTATGTTTAGTCCCACTGTTGAAGTAACAAATTAAAGTATTAAGATGCACACAGGAGCATATTTTTGTTTGCATGATTATGCACAGGGTGTTTAGGTGGTGTGTGTGTATATACGTTTGTTAACCACACGTGCGTGATGAGGGTACAGTAAGGGAGTCTCATGTTTCTGCTTGTTCCACTTCTGCAGTGTAAAACCAAACGCGGCCTATTAATAGCGCCTGATGCACTCAATGAGGCATGGCATAATATCCAAATGCCCTGTGGTTGTCCTCAAGCAAATATATCCATAGATAGGTGTGCATGTAAATATATAATATAATAAAACTGTGTGGTTTTGATGTATTTAGACAGCGCTTGACACAGTTTAATGGCCTAAATATTTCCATACAAGCATCTTGAATATCAAGTATCCTATTTTTTGTGTCATGTTGTGAAATAGGAAGAGGGAGCAGTCTGATGCAGATTTTGCAAAAATGCTGTTTGAACAGCAGAAACTTGAGACAATTACAAGCCTACCAAATATATTTATTATTGAAGAGTCATAATGCAATGAACTGCATACAAATCATTGTTTACGAAGAATAAAATAAGCTAGAAATATTGTTTAAACGAGAGTTGAGTAATATTCCTTTATTGTTTAGTGAAGCTGTTACAGCAGTTGCTTAGTTTGTGGTCTAATTTGTAATAATATGAGCGTGTGGTTTTGTACCGTGTAAAGCGATGAGTCAGAGTCTGGACAGTCGGGGTAATTTATTTAGAGGATGAGCCGTCTTCTAATGCTTAAGAGTCCTGGAAAATCTGACCTCACACGTGTGTGTCCTTCCTGACCGGGCCTCATAGAAGCACACCAGCGATACAAGTGTGAGATCTGTTCAAGGGCAACTTCAGAATATTACACAAAAACATCAACATCTCTTAACCTTTGTCTCTAACTTTCACGTTCCATGTAGCAAAACAGGTCCTGGACCCAGTCGAATAGACAATCCTTACTGTTTTTGTATGTGTTGTAATTATTTCTTAAACAAATGTACTGGCAGCTGGTGGAGCCAGAGTTTATCGGTCCAACCAGCCATGGGGCAAAAGGTCAAGAGTGTTTCTTATTGTGTCGCCCACTGATCATTGCACTGTGTGTCAGTGTGCATGCAGTCCAGCAATCAATATAAAAGTTACTTTGCAGTTATACAGTTTATTGTGGCCAAAGTTCAACCAGTCTTCATTTAGTGTTTCACTATATGTGTGTGCAGCGTGTGAGTATTATTTTAGTTCTTATATGTAGTGTTTGATAGAGGATGATCAGACTGGACTGTGGACATAAATAACACACTGACACAATGCTCTTCCAAGCAGGTAAAGGGGTGTGTGTGTGTGTGTGTATGTATGTGTGTGTAGTGTGTAACATGAGAGATTGTATGCATTGTGTGTGCACAGTGTCTGTCTTCCTGTGTGTAACAAAGACAGCCCTGTTGGGCAGAGGTTATTTTTAACTGCCGGTTGTTGGAGGGGAGTGCAGTCCAGATCCAGAGGTCAGTGTGGGCCTCAGGTTACTGGACGACTCCTTGCATCCATTAGAGCAGCTGCTGCACACGAAGCTCTCCAACAGTACTGTTACTTTTAAATCCTGCTGAAATATGGACAGCTTATATCTCTCTTGTGTGTTTGGTATTGTACCTTATTTCACCTTACATTATTAATGATACATTATACGTTCTTGTGTTGTTTTGAGGTTTGTTTGTATGTGTAAGTGTTGAAATCAAATAGGGTAAATTTATCTTTTGCTGCCAGTATAACGACAAAACCAGGAAGGTGTATGATCGGCACAGCAAGAAAGATATAAATAAATGTAGTTTTGCCCAGTGGAGCTGTATGTAGGTGCAGAGTCTGTCCTCTGTCTGTTAAACGGTTCTTAGTAAAAGGCAATGTTTCAATGATTAGAGTTGCCACTTCTCTCTGAACAGGTGGAAGGGGGAGCGGTGCAGCGCTGGTGACACCCACTCAGGTGCTAAATGCGGATCAAACTAATTGACGTGTAGATGCTCTGACTCTCAACAAACTAATGTTTCTACTGTATATGAAGTTGATTTATTGAAGCTTCAGCTTTCACCCTCAGCTTGGGGCACGTCTTGCCTCTCTGTGCTGCTCCTTTCCTCCTTTTTCTTTCTGTCTTTTTGTCCTATTCATCTTTTTTTTTTTAAACAAGCAGGTTGCTTGTACTCCTTTTTGAACTTTCCCTTCTTTTCTCTCTCCTTTTCTCTCACTAGCGTATCTTGCTTTGGAGCCCTCTTCTTATTCCCACCCCGGCTCTCAGAGCCTCTCCAAAGGTATCTTGCTCTCTCCATCTACCTGTTCTGCTCTGAAGCTCCTTCGTTTAGCTCTGTCGTGAGAGAGGGGCTTCGGTCTGCGATGTGGCTCCCGACAGCTGCACTTTAACTTGGATCTGGAACCTTTCCAGAGTCGCAGACCTGCAGCTCCTCTCCGCTATTTGCATGTAGATGACAGCAGACGAGAGATTTGCATAGTGTAGGTCTGCTGTCTTCCACTGTAGACGGCTTGTAGTGCTGTAGCACCGTGTAGTGTGTGTGTGTGCGCAGTTTCTTTATGTGTATACAGGGCCTCTGTGGCTTCATTACATTCAGACCACTCGCAACCACATCGCCGTGTTGTGGTGCATTATCATTTTAACCACACAAGTTCATGATTGGCTGCTGATTCTGCATGCAGTAACTGGAACAGTGTGGTCAAAGGCGGCTACAGTAAATAACCACAGTTTGAAGTGGCTGCTCACGTTGCTTGTGGTCAGAACATTTTAATTAGATAGTAAGTAAAAGCATGCTACAGAGGTGTTTGGAGTGACATGGTGGTTTTATGTTTTTACTTTAAAGGTGTTTGGATGGATTTCCCTGAATGTAAATGTTTGCATGCCACAATGTGAGTGCTTGTGTGTGTGTGTTTGCCTGTGTGTCTCCTGAAAGTAAAATGTTCTTTCTGGCCAGTCCTCAGTGCTGATCGCGTGGAGCAGATGACAAAGACTTACAATGACATGGAAGTGGTCACGCACCTTTTGGCTGAGGTAGGTGCTTCTTCACTAGTAACATATATTTTGTATGCATTTATAATGTATGATTAAGATGCAGCATCTAATTGGCTGATCGACTGTGGGACTGACTCTGCTCTTATTGGACAGCGGGACAGAGACTTGGAGCTGGCGGCTCGTATCGGTCAGTCACTTCTGCAGAGGAACCACCTGCTGCAGGAGCGCAACGAGGCCTTAGAGGAGCAGCTTGCACAGGCCCTGGACCAGGTAGCTTACACATGCTTATTATTTATTTGATGTATTTGAGAATTAGAATTTGAAGATAGTGCTATTGGAAGTAAAAGCTGACAGCATTCTGAGGGTGACATTGAGTTTATTCATGTTGAAATCGAAGCCAGCGTTGACCAACTCTGCCTCGCCCAGTAATCACTCTTTCCAAACCTTTTCCTTATTGGCCAGGTTCACCAGGTGCAGCATGAACTCAGTAAGAAGGACGAGCTTCTGCGGATGGTGGCCAGCGCCTCAGAGGAGAGCGAGACCGACTCCAGCGTGTCCACGCCGCTGCGGCAGCCTCATCCCCCGGGGGGGACCACCGCCGCCGCAGCGCTCAGCCAGCTGGAGTCTCTGCAGAGCAAGCTGCAGGAGCTGGAGGAGGAGAACCTGATACTGAGGTCTGAGGTAGGAGGCGATGATGGCAGCGCTGAATTACTGGAAATAAGAGGAAGTGAAATGGGAAGTTGTAAATAATGATCACGTTTGGGAAGTTGGTCTAATTCGTGCATTTTGTTTGGTGCCATCAGACGTGATTTTAACATGAATGAAAACATAGGGAGGTTGATTTATAAAACATACTGTGCTACAATCAAATGAAAAGATTCTTCCCCTAAATAGCAGTTTAAATGCCACAGTGTAAGAGGAAATTGAAGAATTTACCCTTCAGCTTAGTTTTAAGTACCCTTTGAAAGCTTCTGCTCTTTGTCCTGATAAACAAGCTTTCTACAGAAGGTTCTTCAGGATGATGAAGTGTGTTGACAGTGGGGAAAAAAAAAAATTAATTATTATGAATATCTCCACTCCAGGCGAGTCAGCTGAAGAGAGACACCATCACCTATGAGGAGAAAGAGCAGCAGTTAGTGAGCGACTGCGTCAAGGAGCTCCGTGAGTGAGATGCAGGGGTTACACATATTTACATGCAAAGGACGCCGTCTTGTGTCTGGGACGCACATTTTAACTTTTTTATCTTCTGGATTTGTCGTGTTTGGTTCAAGGTGAGTCCAACAGCCAGATGGTGTCTCTGACAGATGAGCTGTCTCAGAAGAACGAGGAGCTGCTCAGGCACCAGGAGGAAATCACCCAGCTGCTCTCCCAGATAGTAGAGCTGCAACACAGAGTGAAGGAGGTGAGGAGGCTGAACTACTGTTACACATTACAAAATCCAGATACCAGAGCTGTGGACTCGCGTGCCCTGGATTAGCCAGTACTCCTGTCAGGACTGATTAGTGATGGTGAGATGAAGCCTCACGAAGCATTGAAGCTTTCCATCTAATTGGTTCACTCATGGGCCGAAGCTTCATGACGCTACATTTGCTCTACTGTGCCATCAAGTGGACAATAAATGTACTTGGTTTGTGACTGTGCTTATGTTACTAGGGACAACATGTAACAGGTAAAATAGGGACATTTTTATTCATTTTTATTTAAAAATAACAACAACAAACGCGCAATAAAGTCTCAAGTCCACAAAACATGAGGAGGACTCCATTGCGTTTCGCTGCCCTTATATTTCGAATCGCACGTCAAACCCACGGACCGTTTTCTGAATCAGTCACGTGGTACGGCCGGCTCGTGAGGCACCTACGTCATCAACACAAGCTTCGATAGGCGCTTCACAGAAATCTACCTGGATTACTCGACACACGCTTCGAAGCCTCGACTCGGAAGGACACATCATTAACTCTGATGACTGTAGTCTGGACTTGATAGAATCCAAAAAGATTCGCTGCTGACTTTAACACCAGTGACTTATTAGACTTGTTAATGTTTGAATAAATGTTGTTATCATATATATTTATGTTATATTTTAGCTGTAGATAATTAACCTTGAGAGTGTAAATGACTTGCCAAAATGAAACTTTTAGTTTTTTCCAACTTAGTGGTCTTGGCTTGGAGCTTTGTGGTCTTTGCTTCAGACTTCGATTTTGACTTGGTGCTCTTAAACTGGGACATGGTGGAGCTGACTTGGAGATAGATGGTCTTGATCTTGCACTCTTGACTTGGGACTTGAGGACTACTTGTGACTTACAAAACAACGACTTTATCCTGACTAGTGGCCTTAATCTCTTCTATGTCCACTGCAGTAAAAAGTTCATAACACACTGCCTACATTTTATTTAATGACCTCTGGTTAGGCAGCTATGTCTTTAAAGTAATCGAGGCTTTGGCACATATCTGTAACACCTGGACAGGCCAAACAGTGTGAGCAGAATTCAATTTTTTTTTCTAGAGAGGAGAGATGTAAGTAAGTAAATGGTATCGCACTGACCTAACGTTATCTTTGGTTATCAGAGTTCACAAGTACATTTACAGTGTGTAACAATGTGTGTCTGTGTTTACATGTGTATGCTGTGTGTTGTTTCTGTGCAGCTGGCTCTGGAGAAAGAGGAGTTGAGGATCCACCTTCAGGCTTCTAAAGACGCTCAGAGACAACTCACAGCTGAGGTACAATAACACAGTCACAGGAGGCTTTCTTTCATAATACTTCTCCTCATCTGGGCCACTTTTTATTCAAACTGGTTTCAAATTAAGCTAAACTAACCTGTTTAGGTTTGTAGCTTGACCAACAGCATCTATAAAGGACTTTTCACAATATGCTTTATGCAGCACTAATCCAGATTATTAGATCAGTAATTCTTTGATTAAATAGAATAAAAAAGTAATTAAATGACTCATTTAATTCCATGTTGTTGGTTTAAGTTATTATTTACATAGCAATTAAATTGAAATTGTAATTATGTTAATTTTGTAAATCCATGAATAGGTTCAACAGTTTATTTAAGACAGTTGAGCAGACAAATTAAATTCTACATTTACTGTCTGAATACATGGCTAATTTAAATACCCATTAAAGTCTTTCCATTGCTTAATTAATTGCTGCATACACAAACAAAGTCATTTAAATAACCAGTGTGTGTGTGTGTGTGTGTGTGTGTGTGTGTGTGTGTGTGTGTGTGTGTACTCGACAGCTGAACGAGCTGGCTGACAGGAATGCAGAGTGTGTAGAGATGCTCCATGAATCCCAGGAGGAGATCAAAGACCTCCGCAGTAAAAACACTCCAGCAGCTGGGATGCGAAGACACCTTTCCTACGGCCTCTACCCCATGGTGAGAGAAATGCACACTCAAGTTTTATGTGGAGTCACTGCTTTGTTTATTGCCTCTTAGACACAGTTTTGCCACATATGCATTAGCCTACTACTACACAACTATATAATAAAAAAAAAAAGGTTTATCCTTATAGTGATTAAACTACAGTGACCTTCCACCTACTGCAGTCTTAGTGACATTATAAAACTTTCAAATGGACACTACCACATCCCAAAGAATCCTGCGTACAGCCTAATCTGTGCGTTGTGCGTTTGTGTACAGGACTCCCTGGCAGCAGAGATCGAGGGCACCATGAGGAGAGAGCTGAGCGTGGAGGAAGAGACGACCTTTCAGGACCAAAGGTCAGAAACCCAAACATCTCTGCTGAAAAATGCAAATCTAATTAAAAAGGGCCGGTGCACAGGGGGCTGTTTGTTAGTGATACTGGGGAGACAAGTTTGATTTTCTGCCACTTGACAATAATTAAATCCCACTTACCAACACAAAGTTATTGGATGAATTTAATGAGTGTGCCTGTAACATATGGAGTCCTTTTTATAGCCCTTCACATAAATCCAGCCTGCTTTTTATAGGAGCACTATGTCAAGTAACCCACATTTATTTAGCTCACTAGTCTTTTGGACAGTCTTTTGGCAGTGGACGCAAAGGGTGCTTTCACTGTCTCCTGCTTCTACAGTATCTCATCAGTTTGTGGGCCTTGTCTCTGACCTTTCACCTCTTCACTTCCCCCTGCAGAATATCCCAGAAGCGAGTCTTCCAAACTGTCCGCTCCGTCAACTCTTCAGCAGCGCGGGCGGCCTCGGCCACCCCTCCCATCCCCGGCTCAGGACAGAGCTCTCTAGTGATGACTGCACAGCCTTTCCAGTCCGCTCAGGGGTACGTTACAAAGAATACTGGCTTCCTTGTCTCTTATTTTCACTTAATGTTGGACCCTTTCAGCTCAATAAATATGTTTTGCAGGGAGGAGGTTCGTCTGGGCCAGCCTGGCTCTCCGGGAGGCAACGACCTGACCAGAGCCCTCCACCGCCTGTCGCTGCGACGGCAGAACTTCCTGTGCGAGCGCCAGTTCTTCCAGGCGGAGCGCGAGAAGAAGCTTCAGGCGATGGCAGAAGCAGACGGGGAGGCCAGCGGCTGCAGCTCACCGATGGGCAGCATGCTCTCCTCTTTCTCCAACCTGTCAGAGCTCTCCTTCAGCTCCAGCGTTTTCAAGACCTTCCTGCCCGAGAAGCTCCAGATCGTCAAACCCATGGAAGGTAAAGATTTAAGTTAGCTGTCCAGACTGGAGGAGTTCAGGGAGGCTCCTTTTCTACGCTTGCACCCAAAGCAGAAAACAAATGGCTTGTTGACTTGTAATCATTTGTCCTATAAAATGTAAAAATGTTTGAAACCACAGTTAACCAGAGAAGGATATTTTACCAGATATACCAGACTGTAACACTTCATTTCTTTATCAGGTTCATTGACTCTCCATCACTGGCAGCAATTAGCCAAACCACACCTGGCCACCATCCTGGACCCCCACCCCGGGGTGGTGACCAAAGGTTTCTGCCCAATGGCTCAGGATGCCGTCTACCGCCTGTCTGACATGGAGGAGGACGAGGAGGATGAAGAGCACAGAGGCACTGTTGCGGAGAAGGGGGCCGTGGAGCAGGATAAGGAAGAGGAGGATGAGGAGGAAGGCGGGATCACCTTCAAAGTGCGCGTTTCCTCCACGCCAGATGACAGGAAAGACAGGAAGCATTCGGTGTCGCCCCTCCCCACTCTGCCTCTCTCCCCCACCCTGCCGACATCACCCATGACTCCTGCCACTTCCTCCTCAGTCAGCTCAGATCTCTGTGTGACCCCGGCACCCCATCGTGTCACTGAGACATCCAGCCAATCAGCTCAGCCCATTCCAGCATCCTGTACAGCAGCGGTCCAATTGCAAAGTCAGATATGCCCCTCGACAACAGCAACAGCATCTTCCTCTGGTAAATACCATTTGAAATATTCAAATAGAAATTGTTACCATTATGAATGTGTTTGTTTTTCTCATAACCTGATTTGTTGTGTGTTCAGTCCAAAACCCGGGGAAGTGTCAGAGCTCCACTTTCTCCACCTACACCTTCACCACCTGTCGCATCATGCACCCCAGTGACATCACACAGGTCACCTCAAGGTAAGTCCTCTTCTAAGGATAAATACAGCCCTGGAATACAGCCCTTTGTAAGAAGTCTTGAATATGCACTTGGTGGTTTTGACACTGGGGTAAAATGCTGAGGTTAGCGCTACCTGTTCCATGCCAGGTTAGTGTCCTCACCAGTGGACGATCAATGTAAAAGTCATGGAACTAAAGATCGTTTAAACATTATCATGCTAACACGTGTCTTCCTTTTTCACCTTGTCTGTCTTGTTTTTCAGTTCTCAGTCATCCCTCATGGCCAACACTCCCAGCTCCATGAGGACAGGTCCCAGTACACCTCTGACCCCGTGCAGACTCAGTCTGGGTGACTCCTTTCTCCCTCGACGCCCAGCCGCAGCCACCAGTGGTTTGGCCAAGCTGGTACTGGAGAGGGGCATTTCTGCACAAGTCTCCACTGACACCCCCCCTTCATCCCCAAAACCCACAACCCGACAGTCCCTCTTCTCCATCCTCCCAAACACACCCCCTAACTCCCCCTCCCACTCACCTGCTCCCTCCCCTGTGCCCATGGAGCCCCGCCAGCACCCCGCTGACAATTTCCTAGCCTCACGGCCAGCAGAGCTTTTTCTGCAAGACGTTTACGGGTTGAATCTGGGCCGCGCCCCACATCCAGACCTACCAAGCCTTTCCCAGGAAACCCCAGCCCTTGTCCCATGCCCTAAGTTAGGCAGAGCCAGGCTCGACCCGGTCAACGTCGGCCTAGTGGAGAGGCTGCGGCGACTGGGATTCACGAAGGTGCTCCAGGGTGCAGAGACCGAGTCTTCAGGGTCACGACAGGATTCTGCTACTTTTGTGTCAGCAGGCGGAGGCAGTCTATTAGACGGCCTGAGGCGTAACCAGAGCCTCCCGGCCATGATTGGTGCCCGAGCGGGGAAATCAGCCAGTAACCCAACCCCTCCTCCCCACCCCACCTCCCTGGCCCTCCCTCCACCGCCCTGGGGAAACCTCAAAGAACGGCGCAGGCATCTTGGCTCTGTCTCCCATGCCCCGTCAAGTTCGACCAAATACTGAGGGGAAGAGGTGGATGGAGCAGGAGGGCACAAACTCCAGAACATGAACCTGTCCTTTACACCTCCTCCTCCCCCCCTCATGTGTCCTCATTTCTGCCTTTTGGAGAGAGGAGTCAAGGCATCCAGTGGGCAGAACAATCCCTCCTTTTTATGACTTAATTTAAAGCACAATTTAACAAAAGTGACTGTTTTTAGCAATGCCGCAGTGTCTATGTGTGTAGATGTTTGCCATAATGCTAGTTATTGAGGCCTTAGCTTGCCTCTGAGTGGGTGATTCTGCTCCCGATACCTTCTCAGTCTTTTATGAATCTCAATTAGATGATGTAGTTTTCCTGCGAGGCTCTGGATGTTCAGGTACAGGTACAAGACAGGGAGAAAGGACAACATGTACGTTGAAGAAGGTTTGTGGATGTGGACTAGAAAAGATAAAGGAATGAAAAGAAAAGAGAGTATGTGTATGTTTATTCATGTCAGAGGAGAAAGTAAGTGGAAGGAAAGGTCAGAAAGACTGAGTATCCAGAGTTTTGCTATATCAAGGGCTTGTTCTGTAGTGGTTTGGAAAAGCTTTAGTCTGTAATAAAACTGAATCATCAGCAAAGAACTTTATATTCATAACAGAAGGGATTCGACATGTTTTTATTACTTGAGGACTAGACGACTTTAAGTGCTAGCTGGCTTAAGGGCATACTGCCAGGCTAATCCTATAGTCAGACCACGCCATTAACATGCCAGTATTAATATTATAATTATTTTACAGTAGTCCATAGTTGCACGGATGTCTGGTGACCGTCCATGTGCCGTGCCCCTTTTCCTCCGCCTCTGCAAGGTCTGCATGCGACCTTGCCGGCAGGTCCCAGCATGCACCTGTCAGCAGACCGGTGGGGCCAGGCTGAAGGTGAGGTCAAAGCCGTATGAGACGCCAGGCAAGACAGAAATGGGTCTGCCTTTTTCCTTCAGGTCCTTTTTTGTTTTGTGTGTTTTTATGGTATGAGGCCTTAAGTAGAAGCCAGTACTGCTCCGATTTGTGTTCCTGTTAAGCCATTTTTGTATATATTTGTTGCACTCTGTGGGATTTTTAGGTTGAGTTTGTGTTAAATTGAGGATCACTGCTTGGTTGAAAACATTTCACCACGGCTTCGAGGCCGTTAAGTTAAGTTAAGTTTTGCTCATCTCAGGCCCATGGGGCATTCAGGTTCAGTCTGTTAAGAGGAACAAATTATTAGTTGTGTCTCACATCCAGGTTTATTATGTGTAGTTGTTGTTTTCTGTTTGAAATGTCTCTCGGGGTCATCTCAAGGACGTGTGGTTCACACATTGGTCAGGAGGGGGGAGTATTGCTGTAGGAAAGCATATATATATATATAATATCATGTTTAGACATAAGGAAGCATAGAGCTTTGTGTGACTCTTCAACCTTCAGTGCTGCTGTCCCTAACATTCATCAATCCAACCAGACCCCCCAACTAAGCTACTGCACTTTTTCTTTGTTATTTAACCTTTGTTTTACTGACACCACTATTTGAAGTACATAGATTCTAACATATTAATGAGAAATTTAGCGAAATGTGTGCCTGTCCTAATGATGTCGGCTAACATTTCGGTATAAGTTTTTAATATATGTAGCAGTATATTTTCCTTTTTTTTTTACTTTCCACAAGGCCCACGGAAGGGAATCCAAATCAAGCCAAAAGTTCTTATTATTTTTGAAGAAACTGAATACTTACGTGTGTTTATGTGATGCATTTTGTGCAAATTAGCTGTAACATATTTAACAAAATGAAAGAAGCGCTTCAGTTTCAATGTTTTGTATGTCTGTAGGATTGGAGAGAAGACAAAGGAAGGCAAATATATAATGTCCTGTGATTTCTTCATGCCTCCCATCTGAAATCATGACCCTCTGTAAACTACTCATGGCTTCAGTTGCCTCTTTTTTAAAATAAAGCTGTGGAAACAAAGCCACTCACTCACAGCCTGCCTTATTATTATTCACACTGACTCACTGGATGGGAAAAGTTTGTAAGATGTCACACACAAAACAAGATCCAAAGTAATATTTTTATTTCATGATGAACAAATCTGTGTTTCTTTTAAATGTATTAATTTAAGGATTATGAAAAATGTCATTACTATTTCAGGTATTTTCAGGTATTTTTAATTTAAGTATTGGAAAAATTAAACTGTCCATTAAACTGTCCTGACAATGACACTCGATTGAAAGTCAGGGTCACCAGATTTACAACAATTCATTCTCACGAGTTCATGAATGTCTGGACCAGATTTCACAGCAATCCATTTAAAATTTGTCAAGATATCCCACATGGGATCAAGAAGCTGAATAGGATTTGTCCTTTAGGGACTATGAATGTTCCATCCAATAGCTTTTTGTAGATATTTCAGTCTGGAACCAAGTGGTTTTCTGTCCAAAAGACTCACATTGCTATCCATAGAGCTAACCCTCCAAAAATGCAATGTTTGCTTTTTGTTGTAATGTAAAAATTCTTTCACTTAGTGCATTCATAATCTTAAAAGAAATAGAGAGATGTCAGGTGCAACTGGACTTTCCAAAAGCTTTCAGTCATACTCCACCAATCACTGCCTCCCAGTCTGCACCCTCACATGGGACAGATCTTGATGCTGTCAGAGCTTGAGCTGAACTGGCCCAGAGCGAAGTCCAGACCAACCCCAACGCCACTGCCCACCCCGAAGGCAGCGTAGAGCGGCTGGGTGAAGTGAAGTAGCGCGGAAGGTGTGAAGGTGTGTCATGCTCTCTGCCACGCTGTAGAACGCCAGCGTCCCCATGGACAGGTCCAGGTAGATGCCCAGGCGGGGGGAGTAGGTGACTGGTATGTCCCTCTTCTCATTGTCATGCATGGCCGAGCAGCAGGTGTCCGACAGCTCCAGGGTCCAGGACTGAGCGTTGTAACCGAGCCCCGATCGGGCGTCTGAGCCCTTCCTGTTCAGTGAACCATAGGCTACGCCCATCGAGGAGCCGCGGCCTCTCCACTCCACCTCCCAGTAACTGCGCTGGGCATACAGCGGGTTCAGGCACATCACCTGGGTCCAGCTGTCGAAACGCTGGGGAGTTTCAGGGTAGGGCTGCACCGCCCCCTGCAGGGTGGCCTTAGTGTTGCCCTCTGAGAGAGTCAGTCGTTTGTGGGCTGTGTTAAGGTCAAGGGTCAAGCTTACCGAGACTAGGGAAGAGAAGTTTTAAATCATTCAGATTATCTTGAAAATCCAAAATCTTCATTAGGCATTAAGTTTCATTCTTAACTTTGAAAATACTAGTTTGTTCAAGGACAACAATCACAAGTCTGAGTCTACTTAGCAGATTTTTTCAGAGCTTTTCAGCTGTATCACATGGTCTTTATGAGCAGATGGAGTTTGCGCAGTTGTTATGGAGCTGGATCTGTGGACATACCAGCTCAGTACCAACATGGACGAGAAGATAAAGGTCCAGAAAAAGAAGCAGTAAGTGGACCTTGAGCTGGAATTGTTTTGTCAAACTCAAACGTTCAAGGTGAGGAATGAACTTTTATGCCAACATAGAAGTCCACAGATCCACCTCCATGACAACAGAGCAAACTCCTGCTGATAAAGCTATATGGTTAAAAGTGTTGGAACTGTTTCTGTTGATCAATATTGACCTTTGGGTGGAGCTTTTACACACACTCTGTATGTTTTCAAGTAAAATCCCACAGACATAATGACATCATAACTTTATAACTAATACCAAAATGCAATACTGTAGTTAAAAGCTGAGACTCACACTGCAGGAACTCCTCTCTGGTCCTCGGCTCTGGCGCCTGGATGCTATCAATGCTGATTTCTCTCACTGGGAAACCAAACATTACGTTAGCTCATTTTCAAATAGTATTTTTTTTCAGTTATTTTCATTCATGTCTCATGAGGATAAAGGTACATTAACTCACATGCAGGGAAAGCAGGAGTGTGAATCATGGTGTCCGGGGTGGGCGTGTCCAAGAAGAGGCTGGGGTTAACTGTCCAATGAGAAAACAGCGTTAGACAGGATTTGCCAATAAGTCAAAAGGAGAATATACATTTTGCATATATAACGGCGGCCTTCTTACCTTCTGTTGGTGTTTCAGACAGGGCAGCCATCCCCCCTGTTGATGTGCACAAGCCACACATTTAATCACACACATGATCAACACGCTTAATCATAAAGAGATTTTTTAAATTGAACTGGAAGTCTGAATAAACACTTTCACAACTTTTAGAGGAAGTTGGGGGGTGATCTTACATGGGTTTCCCCCTGCAGACGGTGTGTTATTGGCCGGGGTAGCTGGAGTGGCCTGGTTGGCGCCGCGCCGATGGGAGCGGAAGAGGCTGCTGATCGACGCCATCCGACTGAAACCTGACCCAACCAGGAGGGGAGGACAAAGGGCGGGCGATGGAAAACAAAAGCATTGTGAACATTGATTATTTATCAAAGCTGCACTGTATGTGTTTTGCCAGCTGGTGGCGACAGATGTCAACATTTTGTCAAGAGGCTGGTGTCGTACCTCCAGTTGATGCTGGTGCTGGAGCTGGGGATGGTGCTGGAGCCGGGTTGGCTGGGATTGGATTCGGAGTCGGGGCTGCAGCAGGGGCGGCCTGGCTTTGACTGGACCTACTCCAAAGAGACTGAGTGTCTCTGCGGCTCGGAGTGGGGCTGGGTCTGGGACTAAGTCTGGGACTTGGTCTGGGGTTGGTCTCCCTGACTGTTTGGAGGACATGTGAGATGTTAGACCAATTAGGGTCAGTTTAAAACTGCTTACCGATTAGATTAAGTAAGTAAATGAGTAAAATGTATTTATGTGGTTACACCTCAAGGTAATAAATAAAATGGAGATACAAATAAACTCAACCAAGCAGGGCAAATCTAAACACGTGGATCTTAAGCTGCTTTTTAAAGTGATTTTGAATTTAATTTCATTTCAAGTTGTTGGACTCATGAGAGACAAATTTTAAAAAGACTAAGCAAAATCAAAACAAAAGTCGAGGTATCCTAATTTTAATTACTAGTACGGGTCAACTATTGATGTAGTATAGGTCATATTTCCCATATTGAATGATTATTTCTGGAATATGCTGACATTTGTATGGAAATCTTTCTTGCAGGAAGTAACAGCCACATTGTTATCAGGAAGCCGATGGTACCTCCTGCCGGGAAGAGCATAATGAACCTACTTGTCTCTCTCTCCTCTCGTCTCTGTCTGTCCCGAAGTCTGGGCGAGCTTGTGTTTCCTCTGTCTGCAACGAGGAAGAGGCAGAGTTTTAAAGCGTGTGCGCTCACATTTTTTACTCCTCCATCACTGCAAGTTAATTTAGAACCAAAGTCTCACCTCGGGGTGTGTCTCTGCTCCTCACGTCTTGACTTCTGAGGCCTATACCTGAATAATAAAAGGTGAATATCTTTTTTAACAAGTGCCATATACTGAATTACCTTTGATATTGTCACATATATTATGATGAGTGCACATTACCGAGTCCTCGTCTGTCTGTGCTCCGTGATCCAACAGAGATAGTGGGTGTGGGAGCTGTGAGACATGAAAGAAATCATGTTATACTTATTTATAGAAAAGATGACAAATGAAAAGATGCATTGACGTTGAGGATATGAGACTTAAAAACACTGTACACACCCTGAGAACGGCTATTTGTGTTGCGGGAACCCAGACCAGAAAACACTGTGGAAACAGGAGGAATCAGTTAGATATTAGTTTTTGAATGCTGAGCTTCAGGATCATGGGACATATAGTCCTTTAAATATAATGAGATCAAACAACAAAATCTGAACTCACATTTAAAAATCCGTCCTTTCTGCCCTGCAGTCCGGTTGGCTGGATAAGATAAGAGCATTATTATCAAGCAAGGAGGACTCAGCACATTTACTTTTGTCATATTGAAAAGAAATATGTGTGGAACTTACAATCTCCCAAAGTGAACAGTGTTGTGTCGTTGACTGGAAGTAAACAGACAATAAGATGAATGAAAGATAAGGCATGGGAAGACAAAAGGAGGGCAAAACAAGATAAGGCTCTTGTGACGGACCTTGTTTGGTGATCTTGCTCAGCTCCTGGTTGCACAGGTCCTCCACTCGATTCCTGATGTCAAAGACGGAGTCTCTTATGGGCTCAAAGGAAGCCTCTGGATTGACCACCACAGTGGGAAGGTCCCCGGACTCCAGGGGGCTGCACATTGACTCGTATGTCTGAAGAAAAATATGGCAGTAAGTTGACTGTCTAATCTTCCACTCCTCCACAACCACCTCCATCCCTCAACAGGGGCGTAGCACAGAATACCCCATGATTTTAATGCTATCAATACAAGCTTTTTTGTGAAACCTCCACAACTCTGGACCCTGTAAATTAGTCCCTTTGTCCCCCCCATCTTACGCCCCTGTGACCCTAAAGGAACTCCTCAGTCCAGCCCACCTGCAGGTAGTGGATGTGGTCCTCGCAGCGGGCGAGATCCTTCATCTCGGTGTCCCTCCTCTTCAGCTCCTTGATCTCTGCCTCCAGGCTGTCGGCAACCTCCTGAGCCTGGCCCATCTTCTCCTGGCTGGCCTGATCCAGCACCTCCTCCAGCAGCTCCTGCAGACGCTCCACTGAGCGCTGCAGCTCCGACAGCACCTGCTCCGTGTCGTCGTGCACCTTGTCTACAGAGCGCTGTGTGACAGGACGACAGGCGATAATATGTCAGTGTGACAAAATACATACACACCTATCTGATATAGCTGTTATTATTGCAGAGCTTATGGGAAAATTTTGAGAAAATTGGTGCAAGAAATTCTGCTGACCAACCTGCATCACGTCCATCATCTTCTTCATTTCTTTGAGCTCCTGCTCTCTGTCTTTCAGCCTCTGCTGATTCTCTGCCTGTATCTCTGACAGCACTTTCTGTAGCAGGCGACATGAAGACACCACGTCAAAACCAGAGCTGCCACAATCAGTTGATTAGTTGTCAACTATTACAATGATTGCCAAATATTTTGATCATTTAATTTTTTTTTATAGAAAATGTCCAAGTTCTCTGATTTCTTTTACTCAGATGTGAATATTTTCTGTTTCTTTAGTCCTCTGTGACAGTAAAGTGAATAGGTTTTGGGTGTGAACAAAACAAGACATTTGAGGACATCACACAAGGCTTTGCGAATCATTTACATTTTTCATCATTTTCTGACTTTTTATCGACCAAAGAACTAATCAACAAATCAAGAAAATGATCAACTTATTAATGGATAATCAAAATAATCATTAGTTGCCGCCCCAACCAAAATTATCTATCTCATACAGACACAAGGAAACAACTGTATGTGTGACAGAGGAGACAACGTGAGAGGGTGGAGCGTTATGAACGGACAGGAATGTAGTTAGGAATGTCCTCAGCCTGGCTGAAGCAGCAGTCGGACACAAAAGGAAAGAGGACGACACCTTAAACAGAAACCAATCACTGAACAATGGACAGTGAGCAGGAGAAGTGATATGTCATATTCTAGAAACATCTGCCCCTTTTTCTATTCAATGCTGTTGTTTTTTTAAGCAGAGGACACTGTTTTCAATTTTCTGAAACCTTTTAAATATTTATCTAGTCAGAATTAGTTATAAATATTGATTTTGTGTGTTTATGAGTCCCAGACAGGCAGTGTACTCACCACTGGTGGACTAAGACAGCTTCAGTCTACCACTGGTGTGTTTGATTTGGATTTTTAGCTTAAACTGAAACATTTCCAACTCATTCAGACACGTCTAAGTCAACCAACAAAAAATTATTAGATAACTTATAATTTTAAGCAAAAAAAAATAATATATATATATATAATATAATAAAATATATCATGGTTTGCAGCCTTTCAAATGTGAATGTGTGCTGGTTTTCTTTGTCCTCCATGATTGTCAACTGAATATTCTGAAGTGTTTGTTGGACAAAAGAAGCAATTTTAAGAAGTCAGTTTGGGCTCTGGGTACTTTGGAGAGGTAATTTTTTTTCACTTTTCTGAAAATATGAACCTGTCACTGTCATGGTTGAATGATTACAATGATTATAAATACACTTTGCCAAACACACACACAGTTGTCGCAGATCTGTCATTACAAAAAAGCAGTTATACGTCACTGGAGGGCCCCTGATTACCTCCATCATTTCTGGAGCCTGAGGCCAGTCTATTCTTGCCTACCTGTTTCTCCAAGCGCTCGGCCTTGGTGGACACACACTCGTGTCCTTTGTGCTGGTTGCTGGTGCACAGCCAGCAGACAAACACCTTACACTGCCGACAGCAGAACTCCTGCAGGTACTTGTGCTGGGTGCAGATCTTCTCGGCCAGGTTACCTATGGGTGCGATCAGCTCGTGCTTCTCCAGGGCCTTCTGGGTCTTGTGAGGCTTCAGGTGGGACTCGCAGTATGAGCTCATGCATGCCAGGCAGCTCTTCACCGCCGCTCGCTGCTCTCCTTTGCACATGTCGCATGGCACCGCCGAGGAGGACAGCTTCCCTTTGGGTCTGGATGAGGAGACCCCACGGGCGCTCCTCATGGACTCGCGGACCTCAGATTTGAGGGCCCCTTTGCGGAGCTGCTCTACGGCCTCAGCCAGCATGGTGTTCCTGGACAGGGAGGGCTTGGGGCAGAAGGTCTGGCGGCACTGGGGGCAGCTGTAGATCCCCTTAGGGTCGTCCTTGCTCCAGTAGTCCTTGATGCAGGCCATGCAGTAGCTGTGCCCACAGGGGATGGTGACTGGATCATTTGGGAGATCCAGACACACGGGGCAGTTAAACTGCTCCTCGGTCCACAGTTTAGCACTCATGCTCACACTGCCAGACACAAGGCGAAGAAGAAACTGACAGCTAGAGAGATTAGCAGATGTGTCCCTCAGAGATTTCTAGAGATCCAGTGGAAGTTCAGCTTGGACTCACAGCAGGAAAATGCTGCGTCTCAGGTGAGAGCTGGGAGAGGTGAGCGGGGCGGGGCCAGAGCCACCAGGCAGGTCGAGCGGGGAAAACGGGTGTCGGTGGAAAACAGCTCAATGCCAGGAGAGTAAAGGTGTGAACAGACTGATCACTTTATCATTTCATCAAACCGGTGGTGAACGATTGTGTCAAACAAAGTGAGAAAACTTTAAAATTATATTTTCACAAGGGAGTTGAAAGTGTGTTGCTTGTACACAAAAAAAGCTAAAAAAAATCTGATCCAAATAACAAAGTCCAACATCTTAATGGTGTCTAGTCAGGCTATTACTGCAAACTTCTGCATCTGAAGCTGTTGCACTGTTACCCCTCATTAATAATTATCATCAATATTAACCATGCCTCATTTTTCAAATACAAAGTCCACGGGTCCATTGTTTTTGTGAGAAACTGCTCCTGAATTGTAATTACTTCATTCCTCATCTGAATATAAAATACCAGTTCCTTGCTACAGTGGACCAGTCAGTCTGCCCTTGGTGTTAAAGATGATGATGGTTATGATGATGATGATTGATGCAGAGCAGTTTTTGCCTCAGTCTCCATCATCACCTGTGCTCCCATTAATAACACACCGAGCCCCTTTGAAGCAGATTATGCAATCCTGTCTGAAGGACGGTGGCATCCCCAGTGGACGAAGGACCGACTTTAAATAATGAATCAGCCGCTGCAGAAGCCCGCGAACACAGACAGCATTAATGACTCCACCGCTGCTGATCTGAGGGCAGTGTTGCTCATCACTGATGAGGAAGGACTTGCTGCCTTGGAGCTGGAGTTCAGCAAAAACCCAGACTTGGAAAAAAACAGGCTTGTAGGAAGTTATGTTGTACGGAGCCACAAAACTGATGGAAAAAAAAGATGTAAAAAAAAGATGGAACTAGTGGAACTTCTTATTTTTATATTTATTTATTTATTTTTAACAAAAGTCTTCTGATTCAGATTTCTGAAAAGGTACTGGAAGGTACTTTTCTGATAGAGATCAAGCCTTCATACAGTTCATAATAATAATGAAATTACTCCAATAAAGAGTCCAAGCTGTCCTGAAATAAAGCCTTTAGTCTGGAGTTCTTATTTTTATTAAAAGGAAAACTGTGCATAATGGAGACTGAATTGGCTCTGGGTGTGACAGTGATGGATTCTTATTCTTAATTTTTAGGGGTTATTGACATTTTGTACCTGGTGACAAATATTTAGTTGTTGTACAGTACTTCTAACATTATTTAACAACTGACTCATTGTAGACTTTTGTATAAGACTTGCTCAAATCTTTGCATCATTATTCTGTGGGAATAATTATCATAGAAATCTCTATAGTTTAAAAAACAGGCAGATATAATGTGGGAAATTTTACTTATATGTCATAATGTTGCTGCCACCCTATTTGACAGGCAAACAAAGAGTAAATAAAACAACAAGATGAGTCCTGGCGTCCCAAACGATTTCTAAAGCGGAGGCGGAAGCGCAGAGGACGGAAGCCTCTTGTACTTCCTGCTGCTCTTCACTGTGTAGCTGCAGCCTGTTTAGCTAATTTTATCATTTATGAGTGTTTTTAAAGGTCGAGCACATGTCAGGTAAAACCGTGAGACGTCCAGGGGTCGGGGTGGGGGTGCTGGTAACATCCTCGGCCCACCCTGGCTGTGTCCTCCTGGGGAGGCGGAGGAGTGAGATGGGCAAAGGGACTTACCAACTCCCCGGTGGCCATTTGGAGTTTGGGTAGGTAGAAAAGAAACCCCTCCATTCATAAATCTGACACCAAATTGTGGTGAAATAAAATCTTCTTTTTCAATCATCATTACGCCGAAATCTTCCAAACACTTCAGCAAACATTAATAGATGATCTGAATCCGCATAGTTACAAGTGCCTGCCAAACTGATTTGCACAAATAACAATTTGCAGTATTTTAAATGCAGTTTGGTACAGGAGAGTGAAGGCCAGGTGATCACTTTCCTCTCTACACGTTACATCTTTTGGGTTTAACTTTGCAGATTGCAAGAATTCTTTTATTCTTCAAACAATTTTAAAAGCTGTGAACTCTTGAACATTTACTATCACTGTAATTTTACACACCCTGCATAAATCTGTGCATTTCTCTCATTTAAATGTCATATGTTTAAAAGTGATAAATGTACACATCGTCCATAATATGTCTTGTAATATCTTTCCTAATTCTGTTTTATGGCATATTTTTACATGTAAGCTTATGGCTTGCAGTACTTGCTGTCACCTTTTCCTATATTTTCTATTTACTACTTCTACTTATTATGTTTATATGTTAGGCACCAACATAACTAGTTCAATTATGGACTAGTAAGTGCAAACTCACTTGGTAATAAACCTGATTTTCATTTTGAAAGAGTGATTAAAGAGTCTCAGAATTGAGCTTGTTGAGTAGTGCAGGGTCAGCAGTCTGGATGTGCTCCTCATTGCACAGGACATTTGACCTGCCCTGACATGTGAAATGGTGAAAGACCTTAAATATATGATTTCCACTGAGTGACACTCATTTCTGTGTGACCGAAAGAGAGACGTGGGAGGACTGCGCTCACAGAGAGGTGTTGGAGGAAGCAGGTGTGCGCTTGGTGAACGTGCGCTTTGCGTCAGTCGTGAACTCCGTCAGACTGGAGGAGCAGTACCACTACGTCACCATAATCATGCAAGGGGAGGTGGACGGGAAGACGTCAGGAGAGCCAGAGAACATGGAGCCAGAGAAGAACGAGGGTATGTGAGGCGGGACCGCTGTTTTTAACATGTTATGAGCAGAGCAGCTGATGATGATGAAGACTATGTGGTTCTCGCCCTTCGCAGGCTGGACGTGGACACGGTGGGACCAGTTTCCTCCTGAGGAGCAGCTCTTCTTGCCGTTAGCTGGACTGAGGCAGCAAGGCTTCCAGCCACTCAACACGGTGACAAACACTGAGACTTGAAACTGACTGTTACTCTGGGAAACTTTTCTCTTTCTCCAAAGGATTAAACAAACACGCCTCCTCAGAGTACAACATCAGTAGCTGGTTTACATATATGTAATTTTTGAATTTATTTTGAACGGTTCTTACAAATATAACAGAAGATTTGTGCATTTTCTATTTTAGGAAGCCTGACACAGATTGTCAGCTGTGCATTCATTTGGATTTTAAGCAAATGAAAGAACATAATAAAATGTTTTTAGCTGTGTTAAAATAAATAAATGGGCTTCACAAATTTTTCTAACACGCACGAACACAAGAAAAATTAAACATATTTAAGAATTTAATTATTTAGGGCATGTTTTTGCTCCTTAAATTCATCATGATATTCAATAATGAAAAAAGTGTCTTGCGAATATTCTAATGCATCAGCTACTGGCTGAAATATGACATAAATGGAAGAACAGATTTAATATTTAAGATCATTAACTTTCAACAGTGGATACATTATTATTCATCAACTGATACATTTCCCTACTATTAATCTTAATTTAACACAAAATTATGCTTCTGTTGAGAATAAAAAACATGAAAAAAAATTGCATCTTAAAAAGTCAAACTGTCAATTCAACTAACTTAAATGCTAGCGTCATATATGCAGGATGACTGGAACTGAAAGCATCGGTCAGTTCCCCCCTGTGCAGTCTTGTTTCTGCCTCACATCGAGTTGGAGCCGGTGACACCCATTGCTATCAGCACGGTCCACAGGGTGGCGGCAACGGTTGCCACGGCGCCACTAAAGGTCTTGTCGTGGGCGTAGGTGATGATGTGCAGCGCGCCCATGTAGGCCTCCTCGCAGGTCGGCTGGATCTGATTCTCGGGGAGCTCGAAGCCGAATGTCCCGTTGTCCCTCAACTCAAAGGTGTAGGCCAAGGGGATCCCCTGCATACGAGCCCAGTCTCTGGATGAACCGGAGTTGGGGTCTGTAGAAAGACGGTACACATTTTACTGCAAAACTCACTGCTAAACATACATGTTTAAGAGGTAGAGCTGTGGCTGATTGGAATATTTGGTCATAAAAATTTCATGGCAGTACACTCAATAGCTAGATATTTCTCACAAAAGTAAACTTCATGGCAGTGTGAGAAGAAAAATCTGAAAAAAAATCTGATTGCCAAAGTTTGGGACCGACTTACTAAATCTGATAAATCTGTGACCGGCAGTGATTTTTGGACTTACACAATACATCCGGTGAGGCTCCTACAGTGTAATTCTTCCCGTGGACCTTCCAAATGGCCTCTGCTGCGGCCAAACCCACCTCCATCTGAAGAAGCAGACATTAGCTTTTGTCATACAATCACTAAAATTTGCAGAGATCCAAAGAGCCCAAAGACTTAATTCTTTAGAAACTCATGAATAGGAGCAGTATCATGTTCGGGAAGTTTGCCTAAAATATTAATAAAACAGTTTTGACATTAAATATCAATTTACAAAAGCAAATATACTTTTTGATATACTGAGGGTTTTCATTAATGAGCACTGTGCTGTATCCAGGCAAGTAGAAGGTGTTTTACAAATACAGATTTAAGCCCTCTGGAGCTTCGGCAGCATTAATGACAGAAACCGGTGCCCCTCACTGTGACAGACGTGAGAGCGTACTCATGACGCTCTCTTTGATTCGTTGCACAAATGGCGTGGTGGAGGAGTGTGAAACGCTTCTGCACCCAGTCAGAACAGTGAAATGTGCTTGATGAAGATTCATGGAGCAAGAAAGGGCTTCAACCTGATGTTATTTAGAGTTCATTTTTGAGATGCCTTAACATCTGCATCATATTTAGGATTTCTATTTGCCAGCTTTACAAATTAATCTAGAGATGGACTGCCTCAGAGATAATGGGGTATTTTTGAGCCTGATGGATACTGGATCTTTGAGGCAGATACCAATATCAATGTTTTCTAATGTAGCTAATGGTAATTTTCTTTAATATGAAACAATCTTGATAGGAATCCTTTAGATGTTTTAATTTTTTTTTTAGAGTTACATACATGTCTGACTCCCATTTATTGATACTAGCATTGGCCTCCAAAGTCCAGCATCGGTCTGGTATTTCTGTCTGCTGAAATTAAATTAGAACTTGACCAGTCTAATCAAGAAGACCCAACTGGATGTTTGTGCATCAATTTCAGAGTGTCAGGTTTCATAAACCAATCCTGCTCCACGTCCATTAAACTGAGATTTATAACTGGAAAGCCTTGTCACATCATCCACAAGTGTCTGGAGTGACTCTGCGTACTTCCAAGCCAAAGAAACAGGGTGTCGTTTGAGGTGAGAGAGCCTGCTGAAGTCGCACCAAAGCCAGAAAAACAAATGCACCTAATCCTGTTTTGCATAATTCTTCATATATTGAGGCTCCTGTGGGTTATTACCTGCATCAGCCTCCTTCCTAACAGCAGCCATTCGCTTCCCACTATCAGTGTTTCACAGCTTCCCCCTGTGCTGGTTTGTCTCGGCAGATGACGACTGACTCTTGGATGCTGAGTGTGTTAATGACATCTGTCCTGTGTGGTTTTATACTGTGGATTTATCATGCATTCTGCCATTCAAATGTATTTTATATATCCAGCAAACAATATTAAATCCAAAACCTTGAAGTAAATTAATGCTAATATGTGTAGTGGAGTGTTTTTCACAAATTGTCTCATTTACTATGGGATCTGCAGCCCAGTTTCTATGGCAATATGCAGAATATTTCCTGTATTAATGTGGAAGCATGCAGTGATAATCAGGCTATAAATTCAAATTCAAATTCATATACACTGTTGATCTGGTGAGTTGTTGTGTGATATTATCGTGTGTCCATGTTCAGACATGTAAAGCATCATTGTGTTTGTAGATATACCAGCTCGTTGTAGTTGGAGGCGGTGAAATTGGGGTGTCCGTAGGGAACCAGGAGCAGCTGGCCGTAGGAGTGGATGGTGAGGAAACACAGGAAGTCTTCCTTCCGGGTCCCTACAAAATAAGTGACAGCCTGGGCCTCTGGCTCAGATACAGGGTGGCTCCCGCAGTAGATGTTAGAGCAGCAGTCGGCCGACACCCCGATAGCTGTGAAAGCGGCCAGAGAAATGGAACAATCTGAATGAAATGTAGAAGTGACACCGCTGCTCTCCACACACAGGCTGAGCAAAGTCACTGTTTTACATATTAAAACTTCAGATGTTGTTCAAATGTTCAGTTTAAATAGGCTCAAAACATTTAAGTTTAAAGCTGCATTAACCAATTTGTGGCCAATTGGGGGCGACAAACAAGCTAAACTATTCAGCCCCTCAAAAGTGATGGTGAGGTGCTTTTTGAGGACTGCTATTGCTTTACCTCACAATATATTTTGCATTACCTTGCAACACTTCTTTTTCAACATCTCAGTATGGATCAGCTCATTAATTTTTACTTTCAATTAAGTATGCTGATACTATGCTAGTACTGCTGCTCAATAGGCATGGTTATATAATTACAGTGGTGGAAAATAAATAAGTACATTTACTCAAGTACTATACTTAAGTATAGTTTTAAGGTACTTGTACTTTACTTGAGTATATCCATTTTCTGCTACTTTATTCTTAATATTTTACAAATATTACAAATATTTTTCATTTTACTCCACTAAATTTATTGGACAACTTTAGTCACTTGCCTTTCTCTGATCCATCGTTAATGTAAAAATCACAGCAGCTTTAACTTAAGCATAATCTGACTGGGTATGGCTCATGATAATCAGAGGAGATGGAGATCAAGACTCACTGCCCCAGTTGGCGTCAAAGTTGCGGTTGAGATCAGTGCCGTTACACGCACAGCCTGCCGGTCCTGGCGACCTGTTCTTCCTCCACAGTCGTTCCTAAGTGGGTCAAAATCACTCAATCAGCTCATTCTGATCAGTTTAATTATTAGTAAAATGGGAGCATTTTTCCTTCTTAAATGCTATCCTGGATGCTTTGACATTATTTTTCCATTCATCTTATTTTGAAAATGAGATGATTTTTTCCTGCACAGGCCATGTCAAGCATCAAAAATCAGTTACTCCCCTGATTGAACTGTCATTGCTCATTTGAACTTCACTGCCATCGCTTTCATAGACTATCACTCACCCGTGTCCTGCTCAGCTGTGACATGAGAGGGTGAGGCACAACTCAGCAGAGTAATCTGATAAATATCCATAAAAAACAAAGACTCACCTCTTCCCAGGAGTAGATGTAGCCATCCATGTTGAGCACAGGGGTGACGTAGAAGTCCATGTTCTTCATCATCTCCTGCATTTTGGAGTCTGTTTTGTAGGCATTTAGGATCTGATTTCAGGGAGCAAACAAACCCATGAGAGTAAGATTGATATATTGAGGAGGATATAAACTGATATCATTGACTATAGCTAAATAAAAACTGTTTGGAAAAGCAACTAAATAATATTATATTATATATATATATATTATATTATATATTATATTATTATATTTTTTTTCTTTTTTTTTAAAATATGAATGTTAAATCATGTCCTTTAATTATTGCCTGCCTCTCACCTCTCTGACAAAGTACTGACAGAAGGCCGGGGCGATCCATTCCCTGGCGTGTATACCACAGTCCATCCAAATTGCTTTCTTTTTCTCTCCAGTATCAAAGCCGATCTGGAAGACAAATTCATATAGCTTCTTATTTAACTGCCCACGCATATAACACATACATCTATATGCTCTGGTATCCTGCTGGTATTTGCTCATTTCTGGTCAGAAACTGCTGTTTTACCTTGAGCAAGCTAATAGTCCTATGCTCATAGGTCTTTCCATAGTCCATTATGGTCACAACGTCGGGGTGCTCATTCTTTATCTGAGCCATCCAGCTTTGGATCTGTAGAGCGGAGCATTGTTAACCATGAGAGCGTCTGTGTGTGCAGTGATCTGTCAGAGTAATGTGTGTGAAAGCAGTGATCCGGCCTTCTCACCTCATGCATGGGATGGTATTTGTAGTAGTCATACTGCACACTGTTGCAGACATCAAAATGCATCAGACACAGGGCAATGAGTTGCAGTACAAGCATTAAAAGACTTTGAATTTGCAAAATGGTTGTTAAAGTGCTGCCAGAGTGCAACGTGACATCCACCCACCAACGCCTCTAAAGCTCACTGATTAACACGTAATATCTTGTCTGTTAGATCTGTATCTTCTCATCTACCTCTTGAAGCGCACAAGCATCTCCCAAATATCAAACTATTTCTATGTTGATTCATTGGATGTAATAATAATAATAATAATAATAATAATAATAATAATAATAATAATAATAATAATAATAATAATAATAATGATGATGTAAACACTGATATGGGCTGTTTTGCATTGTTATTTCATTGTGGTTATTTTGCATTATTATTTTGCATACCTCTGCACTTTTACCTAAGTATAACTGTGAAAACAAGATTTTTATTTGTAATGTATTTGTATTTTTATACATTCTTATACTTAGTCTTTTACTTAAAGACTACTTTTACTTAAGTAAATGATACTTGTGTATAGTGTAGTGTATACATCTTCTGCCTCTGTAAACTACATTGTAAGGATTCAGATTTGAAGGAATACAAACAAACTACATTATTACATTAACTTACTACATTTGAGTTATCCAGCAGAATTGCAGTGCAAATATAAAAGTCTGTAACAGATTCATAACACCCCTTTTGTGTTGGCCTAATGTGAGCTGACACAAGCTGTCAGTGTGTCATTTTATGAATCAAACTCACCTCTCTACAGTGGCTGCTCCCATTGCTGCAAGCAGCACCACAAAGCCCAGTCCCACCAAGTTCAGCATTGTCACTTTGTGAAAGTAAATTACTTGTTTGCAACAGGTAACTACACTGACCTCAGGATGGTACAGCCTTTATAGACAACATCCATCAGATAAACATTAACCTTTGCTTCTGCATCCTGTAGCAAACTTAAAAATGCTATAACTATCCTGGTTAATGTTTAATCTTTTATACGTTTCCACACTCAGAGGCTTTACATACTGATAAAATTATAGCCATAAAAGTAGACATTTAATTACAATAATTTGCTCTGTAAGCAGATTTCTTGACTACTGTTATCTGCATCTTTCCCATCTGCTTTGTATTTTAACCTTTTGCCTCTCGCAGCTTCTAACCTTAATATTTCAATAAGACAATAATAATAACAAAAATAACAATAATATTAATAACAATAATAATATTCTCTTGAATAGAGAGACTCATCAGAAATGTGTAATAATTTCATATGAGCCATAGTATTGTGTAATTCATTACTGTTCTGTCTTAAGTTAAATCATCAGTTTTCTTGGTCCAGTCTGGAAACCTTTAATTCATGCATCGTCTTCAGCCAGACAGGAAAATATGAGGGAGAGAAAATAAGAGGGAGAAGATTAGATAAGGTGCATTAAGTTGAAAACGTGAAAGGAAACATTGACGAGGCCTGACTAATGGAAAGGAGCAAAGGTTCACAGTATGGGTCATAAATGCAGGCTGTAAATACATTCAGTTTGACAATGCTATTACTTGTTCTGTGTTTTATGCAATCTCATGATGCATTTTGACATACTTTGACATCATGTCAGCAACTGTAATACAACAATGGTTGAATGGTTCTTTGGCATTTAAAGCACATTAGAGTTTAGTCCACATACACCTGAGGCAAACATGAAGTTTCATTTATCAGTGAGGCTGAAGTGAAGACGGTCGACGTCATCTGACACAACGACATTATAGACTCAATCTCATCTAGTTTTTCATTTTGAAAATAACAAGCTATAGTCATGTCCCTGGAGTAATCAGAGCGCTCTCTCAAAGAGTCCTCATTGTGATCTTCGGGTCCTGCTTTTTGGTGCTAAATTGTTATAAACTTTCTGCACTGCAGCTCCCAAAGATCAGCTGTGGCGCGGTCTGTGGATTTTGTTTTGATGCTCTTTTAATGCTGTTTTCAGCTGGGTTGGGGTGCTGTTGTTGCTGAGCCAGCCTACCCAGTTCTTCTATTGCTTGTAGACAAGCTTTCGTGGTTTTGGGGTAAAGTCTTAAAACACGCTGCTTCCTTACCCCCTTGCTACACAGGAGATACCAAGGAAAAAATAGTTTAAATCAATAAATGTAATAGCTGTTGACAGCTGAAGTAAAATTTTGTGTAAAGAGATCAGTAATACATGAGTTGCAGACTTTCCTTTGGGTGCTCATAAATCTTGCTTCAAAATCTCACAATTTGAAAAATTCAAAGCATCAAATTAGGTGCAGTAATTCATCACAACATCGCATGTGTTCATCTCTGATTTTCAGTTAGTTACATTTTTAATTGAAATGCTTATCAATTATCAAAAGAGGTTGTCAAACTAAAAACTCATTTTATCTATTATATGTACCTGGATCACTGTGAATACAGGTAGTCAGACGGTGACTTTATATTTCAGCCTTAAGAATAGTTAAATATTTGAATCACTTTCTTCATAGAGTATGCTGCATTAGTACTATAATACTATAAAGAATAAAATATTAAACCATGGCTTACAGTGCTTTTTCCACTACTGCATTGCAGTACTAACCTCCAGACTTGGTAACAAGCACTGAAACTTGTGCTGAGGTTGCTGAGTTTGCTGAGTTCTGGGGTTTCGGCATGTGCTTTATTGTTTTACAAAGCACAGCGTTTTTTGTGAAAGAATTTAACACCAAATATCTGCATTAAGAGTTCTGCACATTGGAAATTGAGCCAAATGAAGAGTTTTTGACAAGTTTAAATGTAAAAAATTCAATGTGCTGCCACCATAACGAGGTCTGCTTTTATGACCAGCAGATGTCAGTACAGTGCTGAGTTTACATCAAACCTGCAGCATGGTCTTATTAGAGAGTATGCAGGCCCGGAGCGGGGTGCTTGCAAACACCTGTGCACCCAGTGAGGAAGCACGCAATGACAGCTTTATTCTCCAGTCTGTTAGTGGGAGTGAAGCATCAGCAGAAGTGGACTATCTCGAATTAAAAGGGTGTATGTAGGTGTTATTATGTTGTTTATATTGCCTGCTTTTCTTTGCAAGTCTTCAAGAAAATCCACACCTTGCTTTATAATCCAAGTTTTAGCCCAGTGAGATTAATTAGTGTGGGAGAACTGTCTTGTCTTTATTCAGCGCGCTCTCGGCCTGACTGCTTAGTGGTTATACCCTGACAGGAAGACGCTTGCATGTTAACTACGCCTCAGCAACTCAAGTCTTTGTTCCCGCTCCTTTGCTGACATGAGCATCATGTCTCTTCATAAGCTGCTCGTAAGATATAGAGACAAGACCTGTCTCAGCTCCAGCCCCGTGTGCACAAACCCAGGATGTGCATTTAGATGTGTGTGTGTGTGTCCCAGACGGAGAATCAAACCACACATCACGGGCTGTTTCTTCATAATGACGGATGAAAGCACTAATGCTTTTGGATTAGAGAGGCAGGCCGCCATGTTGCACTCAGAGGCAAGCTTCCAACATTTCAAAAACTGTCTGTCTGAATGTGTGTGTGTGTGTGTGTGTGTGTGTGTGTGCATAATATTACCTTAACCCCACTGATAGCATCTTGAAGTTAGTAGGAACATGCACTGCTGAGATGAGAGATAATTCTCTTTTGGCTGCTTTAAGTACTCAAACACTCATTTATCCAAACACCGCATCACCCGACAGTTTTCATCCAACATTTTATGATCTCTCCAGCAGTTTATTTCAGCACTGGACTCTTTGTTTTATGACGTGCCATTAACTTGGGGGGCGCATGTGGTGAGGAAAAGCTGTGTCAACATCTGGCCAGACTGCAACGCTGAGAGTTACCAGCAAGTTTTAGGAGCATAAATTCCTGAGGGGCTTATGGGTCCATGGGTAATAATGAGAGGTGAAGTGCATGCTGCTGTGACACTGACATGTGAGGGACTGGGTTTGTCTTTTTAACCTTTGGACAGACCAAGGCTAGCTTCCTCCACCTTCTTCCTGTCCATGTGTCACATTAAGACTTTAGGAGCATATCTTTGGGGCGACAAATAAAGCCAAACAAAGAAGTTTAGAACATTTTCATGTTAAAACACACCACAGGCAATGACTTCCTATTTAGGTAGATTTTCTCTCGTGGTGAAGTTTCACTTTGCCATTTACGCGTTTGTCTGAAATCCTTAAAAGAAAGACCTTAAAATAATTCCTGATTATACATCTCATGTCATCTCTTATGTGGTACAGAGATTCAACTTGGGACCAGGGTATGATAAAATATAACAAACTATAAATAATGTGTAACAAAGACAGGGTGTTATGCATAAAATTTAACAATGACACGAGATAAAAACACCTAAAACTTGTGACATGCACATTTAATTATCATAGATATCTCATTATATAAAAGTACAATTTATTAAAATATTAAGTGCACACGCTGATCTCTCCTCTTTCCATTTGCATTAATAGAACATTTTTACACAAAAAAGCACACAGCAACTGCAGATTTAAAATCATTTACATATATTAGGAAGAGTAATGGACCTAGAATTGATCCTTGTGGAACACCACACGTGACCACTTGCGGATCTGATAAGGTGCCATTAATATCTAGATAACTAATATTACTTACTTCTGATTTAAACCAGTAACCACAAGATTATCACACGTTAGTGTTAAATTTTTTATACAGAATTATTTTAGTTTAAGGTCAATTAGGTGGTTTTATTCTATGGGAATGTTGGCAGTGAGATTGAAACCCATCACTAATGCTGACTAATGCTGTGTGACATTATAAGGCAGTGTGCCTCCACTAAGGACAATTCCACTTATTTTATGAGTTCATACACTGAATGTTATTATTGTGCCCGAAGCAGTTCACACAATAAAATCATGCATAATTCCACTGCCAATGCAGCAAACCAATCATTTTGAAAAGGTAAAGGTCAGATCCCTTGTTTCTAGCTGTAGGAAAGATTGGTGTATGTTCATTAGTATTTACTTAGCTGTCCTGGGGCACTTGTAAATTCTCAACATGGACGGACTGAAGTTTCTTTTTACGAACGTCAGAGCTTCAGTGCTTCACCAGAGCTGCCTCTGCTTTGGTGGATTTTTACACAAGTGATTCTCGCTTCAACTAAAGTACAATTTCCAAAATTTCCTTTGCTGGAGCTGGATACACCCTGGAGTATCAGATGGTGACATGCTGGTCATGACCCGCGTGGAGACCTCGATACAGTGAAAATCAATATGGAGCAGCTGCCAAACTCATGTCATCAGATGTTTGAGAGGAAGCAGAAGCGAGAGACTTTTGGCATTCCCTTAATAAGCCGTTATATTAAAAAAAACAGTGGAGCACATGTTAGCCAAGCTGGAGCACCACACACACACATACACCTCCCACACAGGAGCAGTATAAAAGCGGTAACAACAGCGGCAGCAACACTTGTAAAACCGTCAGCAGGACTGACAGCAACCACCTATCAAATCCCAAATGCACATAGTGAGGCCGTCCTCCCCCACAAACCAACTCCCCCTCCTCCCCTGCACTTTTCCAAAGCATCACTATCACATCTCAAGTAGTAAAACGTGAATGAAACCTTAAGGTGCTCTGAGATCGTTCCCCATGAACAAAGCCATCACGCTGCACATTAGGCGTCCCAAGAAG